>CM060901.1:870488107-872988107 GCA_030737815.1 Allium fistulosum
AAATATCAAAGTACTCCAGTGATGATAATACATACATTTTTTAATAATTTGAAATTTATGGATTTTTAGGACACGCCCTTTAAAAAATTTAGGACACTCTATGGATTATTAGTAAAAAAAATAGTAGTAGAGCAAGTATACAATCATGCAACTCTTATTCCTTACCTAATCGAACAATAAGTACATAAATAGATAGAATGTAGTGAATCAATTATGCAGAATTCAAGGATATATGCAAGTAGAGCATCAAATGCTAATGGCAGTGAAGTAGTGATAGAAATGACAGCTTGCATACAAGTTTTGATCAAAGATTTCCACATGCTATCATCCTCTGCTCCATGACCTACAGCTGTTTCCAAATATTATCCTTTTTTCTACATTAAATATATAATTTCAAAACCACCATCATAGAACTAATGGACCAGTACAATTATAGAACTACTATTCAATTAATTACAAACTTTAAAGACTTGATTACTCTCTAGGCTTTTTCTGTGGGTTGATGTATGCTCGGAGGATGTGTGAGTGGTGAATGAAGTGTGTGGTGCTGGTCGGATGAGGTTGAGATGTAGGCAAAGGTGATGGACAATGAGGGTATGTGCAATAGTGGTAGGAGCAAGTTGATGTGCAGTGTAACACTGTTGCAGGCAGATGTGTATTGGGGTGATGATGTTTGCTGATGATGATATATGTTGAAGGCGGAGGATAATGGCAGTGGATTTGGTTGCGTTTTTTTATATTAGAGGAAGGTGATGTTTCAAGGTGGTTGAGGATAGTGGGTGATAATTGTCTGGAGTTTTGGGTTGGAGTTGATGGGTTTGTGAATGTAGATGGTGGTTATATAGAGGAGGTAGGCAGTAGCAGTTGATGCGTTGAATGTGCAGGTTGCAGGTTGAATGGTTTGATTGTTCAGGTGGGTGTGCTTGAATGTGGTTAATGAAGAATTTGTATGATGTAGGAGCAAGAGTTGCAGTGTGTGATTAATTGGTGAATACTGTGGTCGAGTAGTAGTTGATTATGTCAACAATGAGGATGGTCAGGGCAGAGACAAGAAGAAGTGGAGCAAGGAAATGAGAGTTGAAGGTTGAAGCTGTGATGTAGTAGTGAGATTGGATAGGAGAAGGTAGTTGTGGTGAAGTTTGGTGATGAAGATGATGAGAATGTTGGTTGGCAAGGGAAAGTGGTGGAGGAGTTAATGGTTGGTGCAGTGGAAGTTATGGAGGCAGTGGGATGTTATTTGTTGTGAAGGCATGTTTTGAGGAAGTATGCTTTGTGATGTTGAGGGAAGATGATTTGGCAGACGAGAATGGGTTGTGAGGCTGATGGATGGGAGGTTATAGCAGTGAATTCAAATGAGGTGGTGAAGGAAGGAGTTGGATGGTATATACACTGATGAAGGCAGTTGTATACAGGGTAGGAGCAGAGCAGTGGAGGAGCAGATGATTCTGGTGATGTTGTTTGACAGGGGTTGTTGACGGGCAGTGCAGAAGTAAGGCAGGTTTGAGGCAAGGTCCTTAGTACGCAACTAGATCAGATCTTGCATGTTGGAACTCTGTAATGTTTGTACTCTGTAATATTTGGAAGGATTGCTTTAATGTTTCCACTCTGTAATGTTTGTACACTTATTAAATATATCACATTTCTTTCTGAGCATGCTCTTGTGTTATATTTGTTGATTATAATCTTTATTCGTTTATGAAGATTTAGTTTGATTGCTATTATTAAAATGTAATATATAGGCAAAATGGTGTTATAAAGATTTCCAATTCCGTTGAGATTTAGCTGTATTATAGCGGCTATAATGAGCTATTGAATAAATATTTTATAGCGGCAAAATGGTGTTATAAAGGTTTCCAGTTCTGTTGAGATTTAGCTGTATTATAGCGGCTATAATGAGCTATTGAATTAACGTACCATAGCGGCGAATTTGCATTATAAAACTAAGCTCAACCATAGCGGCATATTTTTTATTATAAATATTCAGCAGTTTTTTATAACATGTCGATATACAGCGCTTGTCAAACCGCTATGGTTGTGATTAATAGCGGCTATATGCCGCTATAAAAGACACTTTTTGTTGTAGTGCAAGGATTCTAACATCCAAAACAGATCTTGAATCTCCTCCAAGCATAGACCCCGCATATGGTTTGAGTGGTTACTGTTTCGAGTCATCTCTTACAAGTACACTCCCCTACTTACCAGATGTTCCAAAACCAATCGATTGATTTTCAAAATGCTTAATACCAGTTCTTTTGGAAATAATCAGACAATACATAAGAGCGGGGATTACCCCCTAACAATTTATATCGATAGATCTCCTCATCATTTGTCCTAAAAGAACAAAACACGTTTATACGTACAGTATAGCACTACGGACAGTAACTTTACCATATAATCCCCATGTTTCTCCTAGATATTTCTAGAGTTAAAATCCTTCGGTGTTAAATGGGGAATATTTTTGTACCACCAAAATTAAGAAGGATTACATATTTAGGCCAAGATTTGATAGTTCAGTTATTTAACTATCAAATAAACAAACATTCAAAACATAGAGTACATTGTCCACGGAAACCACTAAGTCTCTTAAAATTGATCTTTCATTAATTAAATCTCTTCCCAAAATATTTATCAAAATATTCATATATTTATCTCGTTGGTATAAGTATATTCACAAACCATTCTTTTCGAAACTTGGAAAACATTTTTCACATACTTATAAAATGGTATAAGTATATTCTCCAAAACACTTAGAAAGATTTTTCTATTTAAAAATCATATTAAAATGATCAAACTCATATGTTGTTCAAAACAGAGATAAGGATAACCCCAAACACTATTCCTTCGATGTTAAGTGTGGAACGATTGTCTATATCACCATAATTAAGAAGGTCAGTTAAGGGAAATCCAATCTTAGTTTCTTTTATAAATTTTCTTCAATAAATCTCCAAACACCATTGATAAAACTTCCCCTTTTTAGATCTCCAAAATTCATTATAAATCTCTTTTCAGAAATCATTAAAACCCAAATTCTTTTTTTCAATTCCAAAATCCCTTTCCAAATTTATAGATTCCTTTCTAAATAAACAGTTTATTATTCTTGAACACCTTTTATAAAATAATTTATTATCTAAAAACACCTTTAACAAAACAATTAATTATCTTTAAATAACATTAGTAAAATAATACTTTAAACAATCATTAAATAAATATTAAACTTTTAAACAAGTTAAAATAATATAATGATTACACTTAATAATTAATTACCTTTAAAGCATTAATGGTATAATAGTAAATAAATTTTAAAACAATATTACTATAATAATATAAGTTAAATTTAAAACAATATTATCTAAAATAATAATAAATAATAACTGTAAAATAATAAATAGTTAACTCTAAATTATAATTAACTTTTAAATAATAATTAACTTTAAAATCAAATTATTATAAAATAACTTTAAATATCATTTAAGTATAAATAAATTTAAACTGTATTTAGAATATAACTTATAATTTAAACGATATTTAAAAATATAAATTAGTTAACTTTAAACATTGTTGATAAAATAATTATTATATAAAACACTTTGCTAAAATAATAATTATATAAACATTTATAATTGTTTTAAATTTGAAGTTGATTTAAATCCATAACTTTAAGAATTCGGAAAGAGACTTAGCAATCACAATGGTACTTAAACAAGCTACCATATAATTCAATTTAACTTTCCAAGTTAATAACTGGCATTTATATACTCAACATTTATGTAAATAAATTTAACATTTAACCACCATTAGTTAACTCATCACTTATTTAAAGTGGCATATTAATTAATGGTGACATATAATTAGATATCCAAATCTATAAAATAGCAGAACGGAGATTTATTCTGCTAATTAAATGACCAATTAATTTAAATAGCAGAACGGTGTTTTATTCCACTAAACAGGTGTCCAAATTTACCCTAATCAATTTACTTTAACAGAACGATGTTTATTTGGCCAAATAGATAACGCCCATAAGGTATAATTAATTAAACTACGTAATTATCCAAATTAACGTAATTATAATTAGGCAGTATTAATTTGCCATTAAATTATACTACATCTAAACTATCAACAGTTTATGTAAAAAAGCTTTATGCTCGTTAATACAAACCCACCACAAAAATTTGCGGGTTAATCAGATTAAAAATGAATGAGATATTAATTTTCAAAGTTTTCAAGCATTTTAAATTAACCAATTTAATTAAAATATAAATCCTCACCCCAAATACACAAGCCATCCCATCTTTTATGGTCCATACCTGCAAGCTACACCCCAATCTTCCCCAACCAAAAATCGAAAGCTCCATGGATTTGAATGCCACTTACGCCAACGCGTTGCTCTTCACAAACCCGACTTCCTGGACCCGTCAAATCCAAGCTCGTCCGCCTCCCTCCACGTCCAACCTACCTCTACAACTCGCTGCCCCAAAATATCGCACCCCCTATTCCAAGATTGGACCACTCCAAATTTCAGCCACCGACTCCCCTCTGCATGACAACCACAACCGTACACTCCGTTACCTCCATCGACGCCTCTATCACCGTTAATATTAAACCCTGGCTATTGCCATCGTCGCCGACCCTCACGGAATGCCGTCGAAACTCCTAAAAATACTAAGACTCTCCACGAACCCAACGACATTAACGGCGTCGATAAATTCTTCCTGGATCAATAGAAATCAATTTTTGAACTTAAATGCTCATTTTCCCTCTTGCATTTGACGATTTCTCTCTTGACATTCGACGAAATCGAGTGCGGTCAATTTCTAAAAAATACTACAGACCGACACGAACAACTTTCGTGTTGGTGCCTTAGGCTAATATTGAATGGATTGAAAGAGTTTGATTTTTGAATGTTGAGGGAAGTTATTTTTCTTTGTTTTGAAGAGGAACAGAGAGATGAAGAAGGCCAGGAGAGCATCAGAACGTGAAGAAGAACCCCTCCTTCCTGAGTTGCTCTGTATAAATAGGCTAGGATCAAGGGGACAGAAGCAAGGTAGGGAAATGTAGGGGGACAAGGATGGACAAAGGAGACAAAGGAAACAATGGCGGCGAGTAGGGTGAAAGGGGGAACAATGGTGGCTGCATTGTGCATATGTTTATGTGTTAATTTTTGAAGAGATTTCGGTATCCCACCCCATAATATTGCGTTCGCGTACGAGCCGTGAATGACAGAATGCAAAATATGATCGCACTCAACAATGTAACACGATCAGAAACAAGAATAAAACACACCAGCTAACAAGTTCTGTTAAATTTCAAAAATGCTAACGTTTGCCGTAAAATACGTCAAACGGAAGTTCAATTATTTTCCAAATTAAAAAATTATGGAAAAATTCCATAAATTAAATTATAAATACGACTTCAAAAATTGGATAATTATTTGAAACATAGATTTTATTATATTTAAAAAAAACCAAATCGAATATTTAAAACTAATTAAATATTCCAAAATCAAAGTGATAAAATTCCGGGTCATTGCATTCTGCCCCCTTAAAAAGAATTTCATCCTCGAAATTTCACCATATGAACTCCAGTACTATTCATAAGTCCATAGGATGTTCATAGATTATTTATATACAAAATCTGATTCGATCACTACTCGAATATATAACTTCACTTCCAAACTAGTATCACTCACCCGATTTACTAGTGAGGACTCCGATCAGGCTTTTTGATTAGAAACCTTCGTTCTTCTTACATAGCCATATATTATAATAGAAAACCTTGATTCCATATCAAGAATCGTTACCCAGTGTTCGCTGTCAAAAATCGAGTGATGGATCCTTATTTGGAACAATGTGAGATGCCTCACATCATGTACTCGAATCTTAGATCAAAACTATATGAAAGAGAGAAATGATCCATGCTTCAACTTATGCACTTATATTATTGGTTCTCACTAATACCAAATCTATTTCCACAAAATTATTTCTGAAAACATTTTTATAAAACACAACTTACGTTCACAAATTTGTATAATACCCTATCATATCTTAGGGTATACACAACTATCAGGTTCAAACTTTTCTTGAATTCACTTAAGAATTTAAACACCCGGGTTTTTATTCAAAACAGTTTTTGAAATGATACCGTATATTTTAATCCACAATATATATAGCCCGAGTAACCCCAAAATGATACCAAAGAACTGGTACTATCAAACAACATCTATTAGAACCTCCAACTTTTGTTTCAATGATAACAACTATACAATCATATATATATAGACTTTATCAAAATTGGAGGTATATACTACAAGCAGACACCGTGATTGAAGATATTATCGAAGATATTAGGACTCAAAGAGAGACGAAGATTCATTGACCATACTAAGGTTATTCTATTGTAAAAGAGTCCTAGATAAAATATTGTTAAGATCTCCTTGACTATATATGCATACACAATTTTATATACATCAAAAACAAGTAGAAAACTGCATTTTCACCTCATAAACGTCTGAGGTATACTCATAAACATTTGTGACAAGTTTTGGATTAAAATAATAATATAGTCACAGACGTCTGTCACTATACCACAGACGTCTGTCAAGGCAAAAACTGTCATATTTGAAAAGACACTTCTTTTTTAAACCAAAGGAAATCATCTTTCATGAAGAGTTGCAGCCATTAAAACAAAAAGATTTCTTCAAAGAGCAACAACTCTTCATCCGCACCTCTCTAACTCTGTAAATAGCATCTTGATTGAGAACTAACTTAACTTGCTTTGATCTATTTTATACTCTCTTGATTTCTACGCATTCTCTTGCATATACACTGTTTACATACTCTCAATCCATTATAACCTTTTGGTTAAAATTCACTTCCTACAACTTAAAGCAATCATATTCATATACTCAAAGGAGATTATAGAAAGATTTGTACTGTAAGTCAAAAACTATGTTATTGGAACACAAGATTGTCAAAGAAACTTTTCTATTAAGCCTATTCCTCCGGACGAAGTGAGGGTAGTTTGTTTAAAGGAAATACCGAAGAGGTGCATCGGGACTGGACGTAGGACGGGAGGTCCGAACCAGTATAAAAACTCTAGTTTGCACGCTTTTTATATTTTAATATTTATTATCTACTATTGCATTAATATATATACTTGCATATTATACACAAATTAGATAGTATATGATCCACTAGATTTTCAATTTGTATCAGAGCACGGTTATTTCAAGTTATAGTAACATGTAACTGAAATATATTTAATATGGCAAGTACATTTCACGAAGGTCAATCCACTACACGTCCTCCACTATTCTCTGGATCTAATTATGCTTACTAGTCTACACGTATGCGTATTTTTATGGAAACTAACGGTCTAGAAATTTCATTAGCAACTCAAAATAAATATGAAGCACCTAACACTGATATAAGAACATGGATTGATGCACAAAAAGCAGAGGCATCTAACAATGCCAAAGCTATGAATGTTTTATTTTGTTCACTCGATAAAAATAAATTTTCACGAGTCATGTTGTGCACTACTGCTTATGATATATGGCGTACATTACAAATTACTCATGAAGGCACAAATAAAGTCAAGCAAATAAAAGTTTATATTCTACAAAATCAATTTTCATCTTTTAAAATGAAATCAAATGAGTCAATTATTGACATGTATGCTAGATTTCAAACTATACAACATGATCTTATGGCACTAGGAGTTAAATTCACTGATTTTGATTTAGTCACACGGGAACTCTATGACAAACTAATGGGAAAGAAAAATTTTAGCCAGCGAAGAAGCTAACAATCTTTCCCAACTCAAAGTCGAAGAGTTAATAGGAAATATAATGTCATATGAAGTTAATTTACAGACAAAAAAAGAACAAAATCAAGAAAGGAAAAACATCGCATTTCAGGAAAACAATGATAACTTCGACTTGGAAGAAGATGATATTTTTTTTCATCACTAGAAAATACAACAAATTCAAGAAGTTCAAAATGATGATGAAATTTCAAAACAACAGCAGCACTAATTCCTCAAATCAAACATCAATAAAATGCTTCGGGTGTGATAAATTTGGCCATATGAAGAAACACTATCCACTACTCAGCAATGATAAAAAGAAAAACAAATTCAAAAATTTCAAGAAAAAGAGAAGAGCATTTCAAGTAACTTGGGACGACTCTGACTCTTCCTCTTCATCCGATGGTGATAGTGGCTCGGAACAAGCAAATGTTTGCTTCATGGTTAACACAGATGAGGTACACCCTGAATTAACATATGCAGAATTTCTTGAAATTAGTATGGAATTAGATGACAAATATAGAGAATTAAAGAAATTAAATAAAGAAAATATAGGAAAATTAAACAAAGTTGAAATAGAAATTGGAATGTTAAAAGATGAGAAACGTATTTTAGAAAAAGAATTAGAATTAGCACAAAAAGAAAGCAAAGAATTATCATCTCATAGTGCTACTCTAAAACATGATATAGAGAATAAGAAAATAGAGAATTATAAACTTGTAAAAGAAAAATATAAATTAAAACAAAATTTAGAATTAGCTAATATAGAAATTTCTGATCTCAGAAATAAATTAGATAAAATTACTAACAATGTTTCAAAATTTAATAAAGGAAAGCAAAATCTAGATAATTTGATAAAGATATCAAAACCATCAGGAAATAGGAATGGTTTAGGAATTAACAAAAATAATCATAAACATTCTAGAAATAATATAATCTCTAATCAAAGTTTAAAGAAGTATAGTACATTATATACAAATTTTAGAAAAACAAAACCTAAATATTAGAATAAGGAAGCAAAAATGATTAAGATATGGATACCTAAAACAAATAACAAATTAATTAGACAAAAATACATAAATATGTATCTAAAAGAAATAGTTCGTAATGAAAATTACATTTCTAAAGGTTCCAAACCCTCATGGGTATGGCTACCTTCTCCTACTAACTCATAGGACCTTAAAAAAGGATGGGTACCAATTAAAACTTTTTATTATTTTGCAGGTACCCAAAAAGAAAAATAAGGAGAAATGGATACTCGATAGTGGATGTTCCAAACATATGACAGGAAATGCACACATGTTATCAAATATAACTCACATGGACGGTGGCTCGGTCATTGTTGGGGATAATTCCAAAGTATATGTTATCGGAATTGGAAATGTCATCAATGTCGGTACATCTACTTCTCCTATTATTTCAAATGTTTTATTAGTTAAAAATTTAAAACATAATTTACTTAGTATAAGCCAATTATGCGATAAGGGATTTAGAATTAATGAAAATAAAAATTTAATTTTTGAAGGAACAACAAATCGAAATATTTATATTCTAAACATGAATATTAATCACAATAATGATTTATGTTTAACCACAAATCATGATGATCCATGGATATGGCATAAAATATTTTGTCATATAAATTTCAAATATATAAACAAAAGCTGAAAAACAATTTGGTAAAAGTATTACCCAAAATAAATTTCAAAGATAAAAATCTATGTGATGCATGTCAACTTGGAAAATTAAAGAAAAGCTCATTTAAATCGAAAACGGAAATCTCTACTAAACAATCTCTTGAATTACTTCATTTGGACTTATTTGGTTTAACTCAAGTACCTTCAATAAATCATAATAAATATGTCTTTGTAATTGTAGACGATTTTTCCAGATACACTTGGACACTATTTTTAAAACATAAAAGTGATACATTCGAAATGTCTAAAAAAATTTGCTAAACGAACTAGGACGTTAATGGATTTAAAAATAAAAAGTATAAGAAGTGATCACCGTGGAGAATTTGAAAATAAATTATTTACTAATTTTTGTAATAAGAAGGGAATTACTCATAATTTTTCATTACCACGAACACCACAACAAAATGGAGTAGTCGAAAGAAAAATCGCACCTTGCGAGAATATGCTGAACTCTCCTAAATGGCAGTGACTTACCAAAGAATCTTTGGGCTGAAGCAGTTGCTACTACTTGTTACATATTAAATCGAGTAGCTCTTAGACCTATGACTAAAAATACATGTTATGAAATATTCTACAAAAAGAAACCAAAAGTATCATATTTTCGAATATTTAGGTCAAAATGCTTTATTCTAAATACAAAAGGCAATCTTGGTAAATTCGATTCAAAAGCCAATGAAGGAATTTTTGTTGGTTATTCTGATCAAAGTAAAGCTTACAGAATTTTTAACAAATGAACAAATGTTATAGAAGAAAGTCTTCATGTCTCGTTTGATGAAAACTTCAAAAATATAAATAAAGATGACGAAGAAATTTTTGACTCTAATCAAAATAATATGATTGAAAATAATAATAATAATCAAAATAATATGATTGAAAATAATAATAATCAAAATAACAATGGGTTGAAATCACATCCTCGCATTTTAAAAGATCATCCAATTGATAACATAATTGGAAATCTAGATAACAGAGTTTCGACTAGAAGACAAATAAATCAAATTAGTAATGTAGCATTTATATCCAATTTTGAACCGAAAATTATAAGGAAGCATCAAATGATGATTTCTGGATTTTAGCTATGCAAGAAGAACTTAATCAATTTGAACGTAATAATGTCTGGGAATTAGTATCAAGGCCAACCGATCAATCAGTAATTGGAACAAAATGGGCTTTTAAAAACGAAGTTGACGAAAACGGAAATATTATACGTAATAAAGCTAGATTAGTGGCACAGGGATATAATCAAGAAGAGGGCATTGATTATGAAGAAACTTTTGCACCTGTCACACGTCTTGAAACCATAAGAATATCACTTGCTTTTGTGTGTCATCATAACTTAAAGTTTTTTCAAATGGATGTTAAAAGTGCTTTCTTAAACGGTTTTATAAAAGAAAATGTTTACGTAGAATAACCACCACTATTTGTTCATGAAAAATATCCGGATCGTGTTTTTAAACTTAAAAAGACATTATATGGTTTAAAACAAGCACCTTGAGCTTGGTATGATCGATTAAAATCACATTTAATTAATTCTGGTTTTCTAATTGGTAAAATAGATACAACATTATTTATTAAAATAGAACAGAAGGATATATTAATTGTTCAAATTTATGTTGATGACATTATATTTGGATCTACTAAAGAAAATTTATGTAATAAATTTTCTATGATAATGAAAAACGAATTTGAAATGTCTCATATGGGTGAATTAAATTTCTTTTTAGGATTACAAATAAAAAAATTAAACAATGGAATTTTTATAAATCATGAAAAATACTGTAAAGAACTATTAAAACATTTTGGAATGGATAATACATCAAGTAAGCCCACTCCGATGAGTACTACTACTCATCTTGACAAAGATGAACATGGAAAAGAGTTTGATCAAAAATATATCGAAACATGATAGGATCCTTACTATACTTAACTGCTAGTAGACCAGATATTATGATGAGTGTATGTTTATGTGCAAGATTTCAAGCACAACCTAAAGAATCACATCCTCGTGCAATTAAACGGATTTTATGATATTTAACCAACACTAAAGATTATGGCTTATTTTATCCAAAAGGCAGTACATTTGAACTTGTATCTTACAGTGATGCAGATTTTGGTGGATGTAAATCAGATAGAAAAGGTACAAGTGGCACATGTCACTTTATTGGTCAATTGTTAGTTTCATGGTTTAGTAAAAAGCAAAATTGTGTTTCTCTTTCAACATGTGAAGCCGAATATATTTCTGCCGCCTTAGCTTGCGCTCAAGTAATATGCATGCAACAAACACTTAAAGACTATGGAAAAATAATAAACAAATCTCGAATATATTACGATAATACTAGTTCTATAAATTTATCTAAAAATCCAATTAATCATTCTCGAACGAAACATATAGATATTTGCCTTTTTTTGTGAGATAATCTTGAAAAAGTAATAATAACTCTAGAATTTGTTAATACCGAAAATCAAATAGCGGATATTTTTACAAAACCATTAAGTGAACAAACTTTTATTAAGTTAAGACGGGATCTAGGAGTCTGTTCGTACACTGACTTGATTGACTAAAGTTATAATGTATAGTTCACTTAAGTCAGTGATAGCTTATATAAAATTTCAACTAAAAATTAAATTTTATAACTTTGAATTAATTACTACCACATAAATTGTTTTTAATAACAACCATTTAAAAATAAGTAATTAAATAACAACCATTTAAAATCCTATGGTTTAACTCAATCATCTCAACTACTTTTCTAAATATAAGTATATTTTATCTTATAAATTCAGTTATATATTACTTAGAAATAAGTAAACACAGATAAATTTTCTAAAAGCAAATAAAAACGATGTCTTCCAATCACGACTCCACATATTCAGCTATTGACTACAAATCCCCATCGTCTAGCAGCACTTACGTATCTCCAACAAAAACCACTCCTACATCATCTCCTTCTCTAAACATTATCGCTTCACGAACATACCATACTAGCTTCTCTCTGAAAGGAAAGAAAGCTAAGCATTCAATTGATCTGGAATCATCATCTCTTTCTGACAAAGTCGATGAAATACATCACTATCAACAAGAGATGATTGACGTTCAATGTGAAATGTATTATGAGCAACGTCGTCAAGGATCCCATTTAAATTTTCTCTAAAAGTGTATTCTCACAATTTGTGGTCATTCATCAACAAAAGATTGCGTGCATCAAAAGTCTCCACGATTATAAGAAACTCCTACAAGAGCACACAACATTACTCCGAGAAACCTATGCAAACCTGGACCCTCAAACCAACCTTGGATTAACTCCCTAGCTCGTCCAAGTTGGTCTCCACTCAAGCCATTACTTGACGATACAAAAGTTGAACCAAATTCGTGGGATATTCAACAAAACGATAATTCCAATTTCTCTGACAAACGCTAAAAAAAATTTATATCGTATATTCATTTATTAATGGTTGATATGTATTCCGGTTAATATATTTTAATAAAAAAATTTCGTTAATATTGGAATTTTCCTATATATCAGAAATATGCATATCATAGACGTCTGTCAACACTTTCATGAAAAGTTCCCCTGTAGCCATAGATGTCTGTGGATACATCACGGACGTCTGTGAGAACTCTATGTTTAAAACTCTTTCAACCACAGACGTCTGTTGATCCAACATAGACGTCTGTCCAACCTTTCGGCCTAAATATTACTGAACCACAGACGTCTATGCCCTATTAACAGATGTCTGTTGCGACTCAGTAAGCATACGTCTGTCCCTTCCTCACTTTGGTCTTTCATTTTGTGTTGAACATTACTATTTGATGATTACATGCTTTGGTTATTCAATATTTGATGGTAACATTATATATCATTTTTCGTTTCCCTCCATTTTGATAATGACAAAGGGGGAGAAATCTGTGCATATACATAGGAGGAAACAAAACATAGATAAACATAATAATACTTCTATTGTTGATATCTGATTATATGAATGAATAATTGATTTGTGATTGTATAGTTGTCATCATCAAAAAGGGGGAGATTGTTAGAACCTCCAACTTATGTTTCAATGATAACAACTATACAATCATATATATATATATAGACTTTATCAAAATTGCAGGTATATACTACAAGCAGACACCGTGATCGATGATATTATCAAAAATATTAAGACTCAAAGAGGGACGAAGATTCATTGACCATACTAAGGTTATTCTATTGTAAAGAATCCTAGATAAAATATTGTTAAGATCTCCTTGACTATATATGCATACACAACTATACATCAAAAACAAGTATAAAACTGCATTTTCAGCTCACAGACGTCTGAGGTATACTCATAGACGTCTGTGACTAGTTTCGGGTAAAAATACAAAATAGTCACAAACGTCTATCATTATACCACAGACGCCTGTCAAGGAAAAACCTGTCATATTTGAAAAGACACTTCTTTTTGAAACCAAAGGAAATCATCTTCCATGAAGAGTTGCAGCCATTAAAACGAAAAGATTTCTTCAAAGAGCAACAACTCTTCATCTACACCTCTCTAACTCTATAAATAAAATCTTGATTGAGAACTAACTTAACTTGCTTTGATCTATTTTATACTCTCTTGATTTCTAAGCATTCTCTTGCATATACACTGTTTACATACTCTCAATCCATTATAACCTTTTGGTTAAAATTTACTTCCTACAACTCAAAGCAATCATATTCATATACTCAAAGGAGATCATAGGAAGATTTGTACTGTAAGTCAAAAACTGTGTTATTGGAACACAAGAATGTCAAAGACACTTTTCTATTAAGCCTATTCCTCTAGGCGAAGTGAGGGTAGTTTGTTTAAAGAAAATACCGAAGAAGAGCTTCGGGATTGGACGTAGGACGGGAGGTCCGAACCGGTATAAAAACCTTGGTTTGCACGCTTTTTATATTTTACTATTTATTATCTACTATTGCATTAATATATATATACTCGCATATTATACACAAGTTAGATAGTATACGATCCACTAGACTTTTAGTATCATATATTCCCTTATCAAGAAGGGTAATACTGAAGAGAAGCATTTACCGTCCGAACATATCTCTTGTCCATTTTTAGTTATTTTCGAGCCACTCGAACTAGTTAACTTAAAAACACTTTTCTTCTTCTTCAAATCTATTTTTGAAACAATACTATATATATTTTCAAACAAATAGTTTTACCAAAATATCAATTTCCAATTACCTTGGATACGTTCGAATCTGAACTCGTTTCGACCATACAATGACAAAGAGAATAATTTACTAAGTGCACTACAACGTTCTCCTAGGCAAACATCCGATCATCACTTAAAAGATTATTCCGATCATCACAATACATTGTGACTCATTTCTCGAACCAAACCAAAGAAAACTCACCTTCTTTTCAAAAGTATTTATACAAAAGAATACTTTTAAATAAACAATTTCTACCAATTTCAAAAATATTTATACTCTAAAACTCTCTCAAATAAAACTATACTTCTTTCTCCATAAATCATTTGCAATAATAATATACATATTTCCTTTTTAGTAAATCAAATCATACTTTTGGGATCAAATCAAAATCCGTTTTATCGAAACAATTCTACAGCAAAATCCTAATGGTAGAAATCCTCCACTTAGAAACTCGAAAATGAACACCGATGATACTGTAGTCATCGTCGGAATTATTTTCCAGTGACCCAAGTGAGTTTGGTGCTTTATATCTTTTTGAAAATCCTTAGAAATATTTTTAACCCCAAATATTTTCAAATAATACTATTATTAACTTCTAAACCTTGAAAACCATTTTCCAAAATCACCAGGATTCAAATTCTTAAATTCCTTTTATTTACAAACTACGTTTTATAAATAGAATTTTTTAAATAAAATCAGCTCCTTATATAAATCATTTTTCAAGTCTTTATCTCAGAAATGTTCTAGTTTCTTTTAATAAACACAATTTATTAAAACCCAATTTTAACCCAGCATCATCATAGAATGCCGCATAGTCAGATTGTGAAACTGAATTCATAAGGAATTCGTTTCAATGTTCCCAAAATTCCTATCTACACAATCCCAACTTTCAAAAAGGAAGATTCAAGGCAGATCAACAAACAATAGTCAATGCTTGTTTAACCATTTTAATAAAAATATATCGATTTTTGAAAATTATTCTTTATATATAAAATATACTTCCAGGTAAAATTATTTCATTTACCCATTTTAATAAAATACCGTGTCGGTTTGGCCTTGTTCAAGTGTTTTGGAATCACTATCAATAGCGATGGCCAGACGCATCGACCAGAATTCATAAGCCACTTAACCGATAAATTGACACAATATAAAACATTTTATAGCACCGACAAACATGCGCTCATACATATAATACACTCAAACTCATTTTATGGTCTCACTTACGCTATCTCAAATGAGTTAACCCCACCAAAGCCTAGGTGTTTGCTTAACCTAAGCTTCGATACCACATGTAACAACCTGCCTTTTCAATCCTTAGAAGTCGATACTAATACATCCACGGTATTCGCATGCTGAACATCTAAGTGCCGGAAAGACATATTGTTAGGGTGAAAAAAAGAAAAAAATCGTGACGGGATAAATTTATAATATACACAAGATCTTTACAAAATAAATCATCATTATTATACATACATAACACAAATCAGAGTACACTAACATATTTCAGCCTGGACAGTTATAACAACCAATCCTTACAATTGCTGATAAATATATATAGAAATAAAGGACAACAAAACAGTGGAAAATATAAGTTACATGAATACGTCTTGGTGAATCCAGCTCCTCTCCTGAAAGCTCCAAAGCATCCAGCTAAATCTGAAAAATATGCTCGGACTGACCTGAGAAATATAGAAAACAACGTCCTGGTCTAGTAAAACCAGCATGAGAAACACAATCAAATGGATTTACTTAGTGTTATTAAACCTTTCAAAACAAAGGTATTTCGGAAGACAACACCGCACATAAATACGGACGGGTTATTCCATTACGGTAAGCAAAACCTTTTATAGAAAATTCAATGATATTATAATAATGTCTAAGGGCGAAAATAATAATAATCAAGTAGATGTGATGCCCGTGAGTGTACAGCACAACAATACTAGGTATATTATTGAAAACCAATAAGATGCGTTCGCTAATTGTGTAGGATTCCATGGAGGTGCCCTTAGTACTTCGATAACGGTCCTCCTGCACAAGGATCAGAGTTATCCTTCTGAAGCAATAATACATCCCTAGTGATGTACAATAGTAATACATGGCTAGCCACGAAAGGCCGAATGCATTGCTCCATGCATGCATAACAACTGTAGGTAACTCTAGGAAGGAGACGACTGCACCCTCATGGGTTAGTTAAACCCCTAGCTATGCATCATATCTCTGGTTTTAGTCATTTCCACTGACGAGCCTACGTCCGGCATTCTAGCTAACACACCGCCACCTGAACAGATCAAGGAATCCAACATGGATTTCCATATCCCAATGGGTCTTGGAATCACACATGGATTCCCACATCTCAAAATAGATCTCGGAATCACACGTGGATTCCCGTACCCCAATGGGTCTGGGAATCCCACTTGGATTCCAACATATCAAAATAGATCTCGGAATCACACATGGATTCCCACACCCTAACGGGTCTCGGAATCGCACATGGATTCTAACATCCAAAACAGATCTTAAATCCCCTTTAAGCATAGAACCCGTATATGGTTTTGGAGTGGTTACGATTTCGAGTCATCTCTTACAAGTACACTCCTCCGCTTACCGGAGGTTCCAAAACCAATCGATCGATTTTCAAAATGCTCAATACCGGTTCTTTTGGAAATACTTAGACAATACATGAGAGCGAGGATCACCCCCTAACCGTTTATGTGGACGGATCTCCTCATCATTTTTCCTAAAAGAACAAAACAAGTTTATATGTACATTATAGCACTACTGATGGTATATGTACCATATAATATCTGTGTTTCTCCTAGATATTTACAGAGTTAAAATCCTTCGATGTTAAGTAGGAAATATTTCTGTACCATCAAAATTAAGAAGGATTAAATATTTAGGCCAAGATTTGATAGTCGGTTATGTAACTATCAAATAAACAAACATTCAAAACAGAGATTTTATTTCCCATGGAAACCACCTAGCCTCTTAAAATTATTCTTTCATTAATTAAAACTCTTCCAAAAATATTTATCAAAATATTCATATACTTATATCACTGGTATAAGTATATTCACCAACCATTCTTTTTGAAACTTGAAAAACCATTTTCACATACTTATAAAATGGTATAAGTATAATCTCCAAGACACTTAGAAAGATTTTCTATTTCAAAATCATATTAAAATGATCAAACTCAAATGTTGTTTAAAACGGAGATAAGGATAACCCCTAACACTATTCTGTTGGTGTTATGTGTGGAAAAAATGTCCATACCACCATAATTAAGAAGGTCAGTTAAGGGAAATCCAATCTCAGTTTCCTTTATAAATTTTCTTCAATAAATCTCCAAACCCCATTTATAAAACTTCTCTTTTTTAGATCTATAAAACCCATTATAAATCTCCTTTGAAAAATCATTAAAATCCAGACTCCGTTTTCCAATTCCAAAATCTCTTTCCAAATTTATAAATTCCTTTTTAAATAAACAGTTTATTATTCTTGAACACCTTTTATAAGATAATTTATTATCTAAAAACACCTATAACAAAATAATTAATTATCTTTAAACAACATTAGTAAAATAATACTTTAAACATTCATTAAATAAATAATAAACTTTTAAACAAGTTAAAATAATATGATGATTACACTTAATAATTAATTACCTTTAAAGCATTAATGGTATGATAGTAAATAAATTTTAAAATAATATTATTATAATAATAAACTAAATTTTAAAACAATATTATCTAAAATAATAATAAATAATAACTTTAAAATAATAAATAGTTAACTCTAAATTATAATTAACTTTAAAATCAAATTATTATAAAATAACTTTAAATATCATTTAAGTATAAATAACTTTAAATCGTATTTAGAATATAACTTAATAATTTAAACAACATTTAAAAATATAAATTAGTTAACTTTAAACATTGTTGATAAAATAATTATTATATAAAACACTTTGCTAAAATAATAATTATATAAACATTTATAATTGTTTTAAATTTGAAGTTGATTTAAATCCATAACTTTAGGAATTCGGAAAGAGGCTTAGCAATCACAATGGTACTTAAACAAGCTACCATATAATTCAATTTAACTTTCCAAGTTAATAACTAACATTTACATACTCAACATTTATGTAAATAAATTCAATAATTAACCACCATTCGTTAACACATCACTTATTCAAAGTGGCATATAAATTAATGACATATAATTAGATATCCAAATCTATAAAATAGCAGAAAATGGATTTATTCTGTTAATTAAATGACCAATTAATTTAATTAGCGGAACGGTTTTTTATTCCTCTAAACAGGTGTCCAAATTTACCCTAGTCAATTTACTTTAACAGTTAAGTGTTTATTTAGCCAAATAGATAACACCCATAAGGTATAATTAATTAAACTATGTAATTATCCAAATTAATGTGGTTATAATCAAGCAGTATTAATTTATCATTAAATTATACTACATCTAAACTCTCAACAGTTTATGTCAAAGCGTTATGCTCGTTAATATGAACCCAACGCAAAAATCCGTGGGTTAATCGGATTCAAAATGAACGAGATATTAATTTTCAAAGTTTTCAAGCATTTTAACTTAACCAATTTAATTAAAATATAAATCCTCACCCTAAATACACAAGCCAGCCCATCTATTACGGGCCATGTGACAACCCACATTTCGGATGGTTTAAATCGACAATAATCCACACATGTCCAACTTAAACAATCCGGAACATAGATGATCAATGGGGTAAATTAAGAAAAATAAGAAAAGAAGAAGAAAACAAACACAGAATCTCGCAGCGGAACGATAAAATATGATAATCAAATAAACAGTTTATGAAGCTGTTTATACTATACATTTGATTATAATCTATACAACATTTATCAGAATTATATATACATCAGGGATACATAAATAATGCAGCAGACAACATGATGCAAGAATTCTAATAGTAATAATATACCAAATCTTCATCTTCATCCTCCAGAATAAATCTTCAATAAGTTGAAAAACTCAGAACTGACACGAGCATAATGAAAAGACAAAACACTCGAGTCAGGACTAAAATATCCTTATGTGAGTCAAATCGATATCACATATAACATGAGTGTTGTGGCATCAGAGATGTTTACGGGTTTCACATCTCCTATCCGGTGTATAACGTGCGTGTAGTAACTCAAGAGATGTTGCAGGATTTTCCATCCCTTAAGGATCCGTCAAAATATTTATATATAGTAGAATACGCTATATATGTAATGTCTAATCAATAAAATAAATATTTTTCTTAGCATTAAGGCTTTACATTGATCCCCTTAAAGCATTTTTAAGCATTGTCGTACAGTTTGCATATAAAACACCAGTAAACCGTCGGTGGATAGGGATGCGCTGTGATACGACAATACTAAACCAAAATCGTAGGGGTTTCGTTTAGGGATAAAAGTATGACAAGGCACGTGAGGCAATGCCCAAGGTAGGATACTACCAGTTTACCCTTCCCGGTTGGTGGTAACCCCTAACGGCCCATCGCATCCAACACTCCCAAAATCAGATGGTCCGCACCAATCAATCACAATGTAAATGATGGAAATACGAAGAAGTGTGTCCGCTAGAGGTAGCTAGCCTCATTGACCGGTACGGCTCCTGTTTAAGTCATTTCAAATTGATACAGTGCCAGGCTAATCCATCATCGTTCTCTTTCTTCAAATCCAGCAAACGACGCCAAATCCAACCACTTCGTTCTGGAGTCTCCTCCGCGTACACAGTTGTTAAAGTGGTTCCAATATTGACAGAGAATATGCCAATAAGAGGCCCCGGTCTCTTTAACAACCAAACGTCGTTTTACACACTGGTTGGTACTTTTATATTTCGAAAACAATTCGTATTTGATATCAAAATATCATATTCACTTCAAAATCAAATTCATTTCAAAATCATCATATTTACTCAAAATATACTATTTCAATTTAAAATCATTTTCGCCTTAATATCTCGATTTCGCTTCCAAAATTGTTTCGAATTTCAATTTAGGTTATAACTTCATTTTAACCCAATTCATATTTAAATCCAAGATTTAAATATAAACATTCCGCCCTTTTGACCAGTTTGAATTTTTAGAAAATAGTTTAAATAGTTTTGAAATAGTTAAATTGTTAAAATAGTTTAATAGAAAATAGTTTGAGTATTGAAAATGGTTTATATAGTAAAATAGTTGGGAAAATCAAACTAATTTGAATATTTTAAAAGATAGATTTTTAATAGTCTCTACTAAAATAATTTGTTTGAAAATAGTTTCAAAGTCAAACCGATTCAATTCCAAATTTCCCAATTCAAATCACTTTAAATTTCCATTTTGATTTAATCGATTCAATTCCGATTTCAAATAGAATTTTACTTCGGTTCCAAATTAATTTTACTTCCAATTCCAAATTAATTTCACTTCCAATTCCAAATTAATTGCAATTACAATTTCAAATTAATTTCAATTCCAATTCCAAATTAATTTCAATTCCAATTCCAAATTAATTTCAATTCCAATTCTAAATTAATTTCAACTCAATTCCCAAATTTAAACCATTTCGATTTATATCAATTTCAAGTTCGATTTTCAAAATATCGATTCAAAACACATAAATAAAATTAACCTTCAATACCCAATTTAAAATCCAAATTTTCAAATATAATTCAATTCCAAGCTCAATTTTGAAATATCGTTACCCGCCGTTCGTAGCTCGGTTGGTTTGGGAGCTGGGAGATGGAAACCAAAGGACTGTGTCCGGGCAGGTTCGAATCCCAGCGCCAAACCATCAGTGGGAGTTTCAACGTTAAGCATCCGTGTGCGACGACTAAATAAAAGCGGGGTAGACACACGGCGTGGTTTACTTAAGTGAGTATCAATGAATACCATGATCTTAAGGTTTCCCATGATCTCAAAAAAAAATTTTGAAATATCGTTTTATATTACTTTTACTTAGTAATATTCAAAGTTCGAATAAAAGTCCAATCCTTTAAATCAAATCAATTTCTGAAATTTAAATCATATTTCGATTATAACTTAAAAAATTTCAACTTCAATTATTTAAAACATTTCGAGCTCAAGTTTGAAAATAATTTGATTTTTATTTCTTTAAATCAAAATCATTTAAATAAATTTCATGTCGAATTTTTATAAAATCCTTTAATTTAACCAATCCGGTGTCCGTATATAATTTTCTATCCTATGGCCAAGTGATTAGTTATTTCAGTTTAATTTCAAGGATGGATATATATCATTTCAATCCAAATCACAGTGTCATAGGTATATATCATTTCAACCTATTTCTTAATTTATTTGGAATAATTCAATTTACAGTTTTATATACTGTAAATAATTTACCAGGTGATAACAGGATATATATAAAAATAAATAAACATCCAATCATCTAAATATCAATCAATTGACATCCATCACAATCAATCATCCAAACAGTCAAAATAATTTACAACAATTTCATAGTTATTAATATCGGGTATTTTACTAGCAATTAAATTCCAATTTCAAATTTAGCTGTCAATTTTAATTTTTAACAGTTAATTCAAATGACGATTTAGATGACGATTAAATTTATCAAACAACGATAAATAAATTTACATCACTTTCTAATTTCAAATTTAACTAGCATAAAAATATTCTAGTACTTGTGAGCGTTATAAAACACTCACCTTCGTTCGACTTTGAAAATTCGAATGAAGCGAATTACAATAAATTTAACTCCATAGCGTAGACGACTCTGATACGATTCCAATGCAAAAATCCGCATGCCAATCCGACCTCGTACGAGCAAGTTACGAATTTTATAAGTTGATGAAATTTATATTTTTAAATTATTGAAACAAATTACAATCTAAATAAAAATAATTACCCCAAAAGAAATATGCGGCCTGGCCTAGAACAAAGCCCATCGCAACTTCTTCTTCCATCTTCTCCTTCTCTTCCCAATGAAACTGCACAGCTGACACCGAACAACCCCCTGTACACGCACGCGACCACGCATTCTCCAGGCCACGAAATCAACCTTCGATCACTCCGACCAACCCTCCATCGCCAACTCTACCTACCCAAACCCAAGACTTGGAGCTCGATCGACAGGATACGATTTCGACCTGTTGCTCTTGGCTGCTACAGTAGATTGACACATTTGTCAATCATGAACCGAGCTCCACCTTATCCCTATGGCAGACGAGCCTCATCACGACAAAGCCAAAAACACTCACCACACCACCTCACTTCCCCTCCATCGTTTGACATTCCAAACCCTAAGTTATCGGCCCTTCGCCCAAACCGATGTGACGCCCCACCTATATGCTCACAAAAAAGAGTATTAAAAGAAATACTGTCTGTTATTACGAAGAATAAGGCTGGATAGGAGTGGCCATCCGTAGTTGGGCCTTACACTAGTATTGGTTACCTCGATAGGAGTGGTATATATTTTTATTTTTCATCTCTTATTTATTTACTCCCATCGACATACCCAATTCCAATATAAAATGAACTACGATGGTTCATAATAGTTTAGGACAATATATATAATAATAACACAGATACTAAAGATGCGGAATACAAATAACAAAAGTCTCATATATATATATATATATATATATATATATAACTGATGTCAGTTACAATACATTTGACACAATACATATGATACAACTAAAACCGTCGACTCTGGAAGTTATATATACAAGTACATTATCGACTAATATACATGAATACATATCAACCTAAATCAGATACACTGACTACTACAAAATGACGAAGACTACTTCAAAAGATATGAAAAGACTTCATAGCTCAAGCAGCAACCCAAAGCAGGATATCTACAACCTGTAATAACTCGGTCTGACCCGAGTATTAAATTCAAAAGAAAATAATACACGGGTCAGTCTAATTCAAACTCAGTTATTAATGCACGGAAGCAATAATAATTAAATAATCAAATAGACGACAGTCATAATAAATCTCGTCTATCCAATTCCTTTAATAAGAAATCGGATAACGGTCAATATAACACGAAACAGTGTTAAACAACAAATCAGCGAATTCAAATCATCAACAAAGATAAATAAAAAGATTATCAATGAAGATACTTTGAAAACAATAGAATTGTCTAAACGGCAATTAACAACGAAATCTAATTATTAAATAAATAATTAGAAACTCATAATCTAATTATCAAATAGATAATTAGGCAACAACAAAGTGATCAAATCGAACTAAATCAGAATACAATTTCAAAATATTGAATTGAACACCCAAAACAATTCAAACAATTGAAATAACACTTAAAAAGTCAATACTGTGTGGCTGCAGTACACGCTCGCGTGCACTGCCTCGCCACTACAGTATATGATGTCATCATAACTCCAAATATTAACAGCAAATCGAAACTGCAGAGGTCAAGTCACTACTATCATGACTCAACTGCGAAGCAACTCAACTCGAATGACCAGGTGCACAAGGCAGTGGTACAACCTGAAGACAGCAGAATGATGGCGAAAGCACCAAAGATATGACAACACAGCATATAGCATTGTCAATGAAACTAGCAACAGTGCAGATGATCAAAGGAGTAAATTAAACAGCAGAAGGAGTATGTTAAAGCAACTAAACTACATAACATCCATGTATATAGCTCCAATGAGACTGCACAAATGATCACTGTGACACAAATACATAGTGTATACACCACTAGACCAGCTATGATCAGAGAGAGAAGCAAAAGTGAGTGAACGAGGTGCACATGAAGGCACAGTGCAAACTATTGCACCCAGTAAATGGCAACAAATGGAGTAGTGAAACAACAATGGTGCAACATTATGCGTATATGATCATACATATATGCAATAGTGAAAGGAAATGGATGGCATGTCTCAAGCAATAGTAAAATGAATTGGACAGTGCCATCAAAATGAAACTCATATCTCAATGCCTCAAGTACAATTGAGGAAGTCCATATATAATGCAACAGCAACTCAAAACAACACAAAAGTTCTCAAATTCAACATGACAATAAGCATCAGTGCACAAGGGCAATGACACATACATATACATGAACCAGCAGAAGCAAATGAAATGCTACAGTGGAACAACAAGGTACAAAGGACCCAGGTTGGAAACACATGAATTATGCACGCAACCTGAACATCAAATGTTCATAAAACCAATAAAGTGACAATGCAATCACATATAAAGGAATAGCAACAAGGCACAAAGGCTACAGGTGAAACAAGCATGTGTGCCCAAGATAAGGCACAAGAGTGTATGTATGTATATATACGAATACACATACATATCTATATCAAATGAAATAGCACTGAGCATAAGCAAAAGACAAAGGTAGTTCGAACAAAACCATTGAGATAGTGTCGAACCCAACTATATTTTCCAAATCACTTTCATCGAGTCCAAACCCAAAACAAAACAACACCAACATTCAGATGAATACCAGCATCAAGTAGCGGTTCCAACTGATGATATACAACAAGTAGTATAAGTCGGAGACTACAATACTACGGCTGGAACAAAATACACAGACGAATCCCAACAAATCATGGATCAATAGTTTCAAAACCAAATTAAAGGCCAAAGCCAAACATTATCACAAGCCGAAGTCAGGTGATAAACAAATTAAAGCAGAACAAAATTTACGTTAATGCCGACGCCAACAGAAAAATGCTCAAAAACATTTGCAGTTCAAATCAAACTGTACCAAAGTTGCAGATATCAACAACTATTCAAAGCCGTGGTGGTCACGCTAAAAACAGTAATTAAAGTCGAACAAGGTTGAAAGTCGAACAAATTTAATCATCGTAAAAATCAAGTGAAAGCCTAAGACAACAAGAAACCTGACCAAGTCAAAAATCATCAACATCGAAACAAAGTAGAATGGCCAACGCAAATCAGTTAACAACTTCAAACAAATATATACGAACGGAAGTAAGGAGATTAAACTCATATAAACGAAAACAAGATCTCAAATCATATATAAGCAGTACTTCGAATTAGATGTGAGTGAAGTCGAAATTCACTCACCTTGTCGAAGAACCCAAATCCAATCGCTGCCGAAGTCCTCCTCTTTCCCCCCCTTCAGATCGCCGTAGCATGAAAATTCGCAAACCCTAATTTTTTTTTGAAGGAACGAACGACGAAACGAAGCCGCCATTATTTCGCATGTTTTGGTTTAGGGCAAGTGATTGAAAAATGAATAAGGGGGACGGGTCGAACTGAAATAAGAGGGGAACGGCATCAGCCTAGATAGGTATCACACATCAAAACAAACGTGGGCTATAATAAATTTTAAATCCCACATAACCGCTTAACCGATTTTTTCAAAGAATCTCAACCCGATCAAAAACTCCCAACAACAATTAGCGATCACCATTAATCGTTTAATAATGATAATTAATTTTCACAAAACCCCGGGTTGTTACAACCGACGAGTCGACCCAAACAACATCGAACCCTACAAACCCCATATCAAATTGAAGATCTCCTCAAAATAAGATTTTTTAAAACTTGTTTTGGATTTTTCCGTTGAGTAGATCTTGAGAAATCAATTTTTGAAATTTTTTTCTTCTTTTCCTTGTACAGTTGCGTTTAAAAGTGAAGATTGGGACGTGTTCTTTTTAAAAAGAAAACGTAGGTAAGCTTAGAGGTAGGTAGGGTGGCTGGACTGAAAAATAGAGTGTGCTGAATTGAAACAAAGGAGGCAGTTGTCAAATCGTATATATATATATAATTTAAATTTTCAAAAATATCTAGCTATAAATTTTGGATCCCAATCAAGGCGTGCCGCCAGACGTTCATAATGTTATGCCCCTATTCCGAACGCAATGAGACAAGTTTCGAGGTCTAATTCGATTGTATGTGGAAGATAGTTTTTCGAATCGAATTAAAATATTAAATTTTCGATATTAAATTCAACGCGTTTTTATCCCGTACAACCAAACGATAACTCCATATGCTACAAAATTTGAAACCCAATAATAATATACTATTACGGATCCAATGGAACTGGTTTCTTCGAAATCCGAGACATTGCCCCAGAAGGCTATTTTTACTCGTTAAATAAAATATACAATTTCCAATTTTTATTTATCCACCTAAAATTCCAATTTTAAATGTTGACAGCCTTTATTCATACTTAAATAAAATTTAAATCAATTTCCGACACCATTTTCATTCATATTAAATTCAGAGTTCAATTATCTACAAAATTTTCAATATTAAGTTTAAACAATTTAATTATGCAATATTAAAATCTCACTGAATTTTACGTATCAACAATTTATTTATTTTCAACTAAATAAGTCAACATTTATTATTCAATCCAATTATTGATTATAAATACATTCAATATATAGAATTCCATTTCAATACTGTTATTGTCAAAATCTTCGAAATTGGTTATTTCAAAATTTTATTCGAATTCATATAAAAAAAATTCAATGATAATTCGTTAAATTTTATTTTTAACTATTTTTATTCAATAATTACATCAAATTTAATAATTTCAAATAGTTAAAAATACGGGTCGTTACAGGCTATACCCGATCGAAAGCTCCCTGTACACCATGTACACGTTGTGCACATTACCAATGATACATAGCAATACTCCATGGATTTGAATGCCGCTTATGCCAACGCGTTGCTCTTCGACCCGACCTCCCGGACCCATCAAATCCAAGCTCGGTCGCCTCCCTCCACGTCCACCTACCTCTACAACTTGCCACCCCAAAACATCGCAGCCCCTATTCCAAGATCGGACCACTCCAAATTTCAGCCACCGAATCCCCTCCGCACGACAACCGCAACTGTACACTCCATCAATGCCTCTGTCTCCGTTAATGTTAAACCCTAGCTATCAACCATCATCATCGACCCTCACGGAATACCGTCAAAACTCCCCTAAAATTACTATGACTCTCCACATACCCAACGACACTGACGGCGTCGAGCGATTCTTTCCGGGTCAAGAGAAATCAATTTTTGAACTTAAGTGCTCATTTTTCCCTCTTGCTATTATGTGATGATTTCTCTCTCGACATTCGACGAAATCGAGTGCGGTCAATTTCTAAAAATACCGCAGACCGACACGAACAACTTTCATGTTGGTGCCTTAGGCTAATATTGAACAGATTGGAAGAGTTTGATTTTTGAATGTTGAGGGAAGTTATTTTTCTTGGTTTCGAAGAGGAACAGAGAGATGAAGAGGAACAAGGAGATGTGAACATGAAGAAGGATCAGGGGGACATGAGGCAATGTTGGGAAATGTAGGGTGACAAGGGTGGACAAAAGGGACAATGGAAACAATAGCGGTTGGTAGGGTGGAAGGGGGAACAATGGTGGCTGCATTGTGCATATGTGTATGTGTTGATTTTTGAATAGATTTCGGTGTCCCGCCCCATAATTTTGCATCCACGTACGAAATGCAAACGAAAGAAAATAAAATACGATCATGCTCAACGATGTAACACGATCACAAAACAAGAATAAAACACACTCGTTAACAAGTTCCATTAAATTTTAAAAATGCCAACATTTGCCTTAAAATACGCCAAACAAAAGTTCGATTATTTTCCAAATTAAAAATTATGGAAAATTTTATAAATTAAATTAAAAATACATCTTCAAAAATTGGATAATTATTTAAAACTTAGATTTTATTATATTTTAAAAAATCCCCAAATCGAATATTTAAAACTAATTAAATAATCTAAAATCAAAGTGATAAAATTCTCGATCGTTGCATTAAATTCAAAAATTATCATCAAAATCCAATGGTAGCGACCAAACTCTAATCTTGATTCATTGATGGGATTTATTTCGTATCATTAGCACTAGTTTCTTCTTAATGTTAGGGGTTATTCGAGGAGGTGGGAATGAAATTAGCTTCAGTTGAAAAAATATATCAATGAAATTGCAACTTTTTAACGTGTCAAGCATATAAGATCCCATTACTATCCTTGTAGCTACATATAATTCCATTATTATCTCATAAATATACATAAAAAATTATTATAAAAGGAATCATAAAGTTTTAGATCAAGATTATCATAGTTGCCATTCCAGAAAAAATAATAAAGGTGGATGAAAAATGAATATACCTCAAATCCTCAGTTGTCGGAGATTAACCAACAGATGCGGTGAAGGAACAATTCATGAAATTAAAATTCATATAAATTCAAACCAACCACGTATTCAATTTGATGTCTGATATAATTCCTTCATGGTATAATAATGTAGTTATTTTTTACTCAAGCGAGGGGAGAAGAAAAGGAACGTATGAAGTTAAGTTATTAAAACATAGCATGATGCTGGTTATATATATATATATATATATATATCATGTTATGAAATACAATCTCCCAAATTTCTAGCCGTAACTTCATCTCTGAAGGCACCACAAGATCTTAATATCAATAATAAAAATTTAATACAAGCAACCATCAACTAATCAAACATATATAAAAAATAACCATCCAACGTATTCAGTGGAAAGCAATTTACCTACTTCCGTTGCGCACTCTGATCATTGACGGATCAAAATACAATAATTTATTCCAAGCCACCATAGGTCATTTATTTTTTCTCCATACTCAATAGGTAGTAGTAAAATATTTTATATACAAAAATACAAATACATCCCTCGATGATTGCTTCAGTATCACTGTATGCTAAAATATATATTCCTAATATCTCTTATAATAGGCTAACTACCCAACACACCCAATGGACATATACTCTAAGTCTCATCTAAGGCCATGACTCGAGTCTTGTTTATATAATGTATTGTTCTGAACCTACCTTGATACCAACTGTAACACCCCACCTCTATACCCGTACTATCCAAGAGTATTACTGGGTAATACTATCGGATAATACGAAGAATGAGGTGATATGGGGTATACACGTGAATATTCCTTTGGATTAACACAGGTATATATCTCATATCACTTTATACTCACTATAAATGCATACGGTCTCAATACAAAGTAATAAACACGTTTGTCTCCAGGACAAAATAAAAAAAAATACGTATCAAAGAAAACATAGAGTCAATAAACGCAACTATAATATATAGTCGGAATATATACATAGATCCAATATACATCAAATATCCACTATCTCTAATATATCCAATACACGAATCCAATATACATCTTAATTATATAAAATGACATTAAATGATGACAACCTAGCTTTCATCTATGCCAAACATCCCCAAATTGGTCTTATTGTCCCCGAACCTGAAATGTCTCGGGATGACCTAAGTATTATAATAACACGTAGGTCAACTATGTCTATAATGATAGATGTCAATAACATATAACGGTAATAGCATAATTAATATCAAAATATCCCTAAATAGCATCCAACGCAAAACCATGCAAAAAAGTGTCCTTGCCCATATAAGTCAAGTCAATAAAAAATCATGAAAACCAAATCGATCAAATGGGTGAATCATCCAAACATTAAATCATTAAATAAAATAAGGCTAACTCGATAATGTCCAAAATAGATACAAATAGACATTCCCAGGCCTGTCAACATAAATGGCATCACCCGCCTATAAAATATAAATAATGTAACCTGTCTAATAGAATGTAAGTGGCATAACCCTCAAAAGAAGGAGACAGGAATTGACTGTATGACAGATATAAGGTCCCAAGTAGAATCATAGCTCAACATGTGGGTTAGTCAACCCATATCCTTACTTATGTGAGGTGTATAAATAGTTTATGTCCATCTACCACTCCGTTAGAACCAGAAGGGAAACTGATGGCTGTCTAACCGCTTTAGGAGCCCACGGTTACCCGCCCGGATCCGATCCTACAGTCATCCGTTACCTCCATGGTAGTCGTGACACATATCCTCCACGTGCTCATCAACGCGAGGACTTCTAGTCGTGACTCAAATCCTGCCCCTAAGGTAACCGACTGGCGGCCTAGGTGACATAGAGGCGGAAGGTTAACCACCTTATAATGCTCTCCAAAATCCTGTGATGCACATCAATATAATATTCATTAAAGGTGTCATAAATTTGGGACGTGACCCCATGATCATGTCGTCGGGGTGGATTCTGGCTGGTTCAGTCCACATATAAAGCTAGGAGTATATCATAATAGACAAACACATAGTATCTACATAAATAGATATCCCACCTAACTCAAAACCATGAGCTTGCTCAACCCCAGAGCATTACCTCACGTAAGTATAAACCATCATCCCTATTCCCATCATATAAGTGCCGTCTACTTACAATGAATAACAGAATAAGTATCACATCGACATCCCAAACCACCATGTGTTACTAGTCAGTTTATTCAATGCCCATAAACTGACTCAAACCATACAATATCTCTTTACAATAAGTCTGATGAATAGTCGAAAAAGTGTTACCGAAAGTCTCATACCAGACGGTATCACTAATCCATTTATTCAAATTTCTCGTTACATAGAAATGAAAAGCATATATACAATAATAAAAGTAATTATATAAATATATATACTATTTTTTAAAGCACAGTTAATATTTTCTATAATAAAAGATATATTATAAAATTAAATAATATAAAGTGAAAACCAAATAGATATACAAACACCATTGAATGAATTTACAAATCCATAACATAAGTTTAAAAGTCAATAACAAATATCATAAGACCATTTTGTAATTAAAAAAAATTATTAAATCTTTATAATTTTCCATTTAAATAATATTATTAAACTACTTCATTTAATTATTAAATAAATAATATTTATAACTAAGTTTAAAGTATAAGTATGTTGTGATATATATTTTTTATATTTTATTTTATTTTAATTTTATTATATATATATATATATATATATTAAATACGCTGATCGGTCGCTGCCACCGGTCTACCGGTTGGTCAAGAGGGGGTCGACTGATTGAACTTCTTGTGTCATGTATTTCTCTACTTGTATTATCCCTATTTAGGCCATCTTCTTCTCCTACTCGACCATCTCCTTCTACCATTGACTGCATACATTCACACTCCATCCATATAATAATATAATGATATCCAAATTTATCAATTTATCCAATATCAATCAAATTCAAAATGAAATAGAGAGAAGCTAGGTTACAGTAAGGGGTTTATATGAGTGCACAAACATATATTCACTATTTCAGACAACTCATCATCAATATAAACATAGTAGTGAGTGAGATAATTCACCTCGACTAGATGAACACAATTACATAACTAGACTCTTCCTACTCCTTACTTTTCCCTTTACTGTAAATTCCCCTCTTTTCCAATTTGATAAGTGTTAGCACCAAAATTGGTCACTAACCTCGTTCAGAAAGATTGTGTAGAGATATAAGTGATGAAAGTAAATTAAACAGAGAAGACAATGCTAATTTAAATGCAGAAAGTAAGAACACCAAATTTATAGTGGTTCAGCGTAATTGCCTACGTCCACTTTGTTCAACTTTATTGATTTCCTTTATAGTTGATTACAAATACAATTCGTGAATCAAATGCTTGAGTGAAGTTCTTAAGTAGAGAAGATGAGTCTTGAAAATGGCAGAGTCTCCCCGGTGTTTTCTCTCCAAAAAAGGATCCCTCTTCACTGTGACCCTGCCCCTCTATTTATAGACAAAGATGGGCTGGACTTCCCAGGTGGGCTCGGCAGCCGAACACCCTAGCCCAAGCATAGTGGTCGCTGCATGCCGAACCAGATATGCCGAACCAGATATGCCGAACATACCGTTCGGCATAGAAAGGATCGTTCGGCATTATGGTGTTCGGCATATCTGGTTCGGCATGCAGCGACCACTATGCTTGGGCTAGGGTGTTCGGCTGCCGAGCCCACTTGGGAAGTCCAGCCCATCTTTGTCTATAAATAGAGGGGCAGGGTCACAGTGAAGAGGGATCCTTTTTTGGAGAGAAAACACCGGGGAGACTCTGCCATTTTCAAGACTCATCTTCTCTACTTAAGAACTTCACTCAAGCATTTGATTCACGAATTGTATTTGTAATCAACTATAAAGGAAATCAATAAAGTTGAACAAAGTGGACGTAGGCAATTACGCTGAACCACTATAAATTTGGTGTTCTTACTTTCTGCATTTAAATTAGCATTGTCTTCTCTGTTTAATTTACTTTCATCACTTATATCTCTACACAATCTTTCTGAACGAGGTTAGTGACCAATTTTGGTGCTAACAATAAACAAAGCTTGAATGTTTCTTTCTAGTTAGTGAACAGGATGCCAAGAAGCTTGAATTTGATTATAGGAATTTGTATTATTTTATTTTGATTTTATTTAATTTTTAAAGTGGTGGGAGGCAAGTACGTTTTTGATTTCTAAAGTAAGAAAAGTGATCGTTTAGGGTTATATTTATAATTGGAGATGAACTGTTTGAAGATGGAAATCTCTAGGGCTTAGAAAATCAACAAACAAAAATTTGGGTTTGGGCTTAAGGAATATTGGGCTTTCTTTATTAACTGATTCATTTCTTTCTTTTCTTACTTTAATTCATGAAACCCATCTTCATGTTTCAAGCCCAAATACATAACAAATTATACTACATTAAATATATTACTAACAAATCATATTATTAACTATTTTGTAAAATCATTTTCTATAATTTATTTATTTTAATCATTTTATTTAAATCCATTTACTAATTAAATTCAAACTTCTTTCTAATAAAATACTTACCATTATCAAAATAAATTCCAAACTTATTTATTTCCAATATCATTTATTATGAAATTCAATTTAACATTATATTCCAAATAATTAGTTTACATTACCATATTTCAACAAATCAAATAAATAAATAAATCAATTTTTTCTTCATATCAAGTCCATATCATATAAATAAATAGTCCTTATCAAATTGCTTCTCGACAACGTGTTGTTACACACCTCTTATCCTACCCATCTTGGTCACAAGTTTCTAGAGGGATTTCCTTTCATATTTCCAAATCAAATGCAAATCAAATTAAATTAAATCAAGAGTGATGCCCACCTCTAGTCTATTACAAATTTAAGAGGTGTTTGGATCAGATCTAAAGGAGCTCTCTTTCAACATTCAATATGCACTTCACATGCTATAATTTTAGTAATGATTCATTTTCACAATTATTTTATATTTGTATTTGTTGTTCATTTCATTTATGTTACTTATATGTTATTTACTATAACAAATTTATAAATATAATTGCTATCTAATATTGCACACATATATTACATCTGAACTGATTAAAAGAAACACACAGACACAGACACACATTACATATATTCTTTTTGGCCATTAAAAAAAGATTATTTTCATAAGTAAAAACTGTATTTAACTAAAATTTAAAATTTAAAATATGAATTTTGTAATTAATATATATATTATAATCCATTAATATATGTGTGTGGACAAACACCATTGTCCCAGTGGTTAAGTGATTCGGTTTTGGTGTGAGAGGTCATAAGTTCAAAACTTGCGTAGCGTGATTCGAACGTTTATTGGCATGTGATATGTTGTCCTAGTGACATGTTGTATATAAAGTACTACTTCAAATATATATGTGTGTGTTTGTGTGTATTTAGATTAAATCTTTGTTTACATTTATTTATTTATTTTTGAAACATAAATGATAATACCAAAATATATTTCAAACCTTTTAAATAATTAATCTATGTGTAAAAAAATTAACCTTTAATAGAAGTATTTCGTACAAAAAAACATTCTTTAACATATGTAATTAAATTTTTAATTAATAATCTCTGAATAAATATTTTAAACTAAAATATAAAATATTTCAAATTTTTATTTCGAAAACACACACACACATCTATATCAGACATATTGAATTTAAAATAAATTTTTATTTAAATCTAGAGTGGTTTTAAATTTAAACTGTCATAAAGATATTTTCGATATTAATTTCAAACCATTTTGAATTGGTCAATATATAAATAAATAAATTTATTATAATTGATTTTTATATAAATAAATATATATGTGTGTGTATATTAAATCATTGACAACACACACACGTGTGTGTCTATATTTAAAGAGACAAATGTGTCTGTTGCGGTGGAAACCCCAGCAATTTATACAAGCACATTAAACTATGTACACTTCATATATGTTGCATGTGCACTATACACATATATGTGTATTTGATACATATATATATATACATATATCACTTAAATCAATACTTTTATATAAACAGATTAAATAAAATAGATATTTTATTTAAAATACTTCAGATTGGATCTAAATAATTTAGATTTCATAGGCCCAACAAGTTCTAAAAAAAGAAAAAAATTAAAATTCACCAATTTATTAATTTATTTCACTACGACCCAACACAATTCCTTCATAATCAATATTGATTGACCAATTTATATTATAAACATAAGTTTTATAAATTTAAAACCAAATTAACTTTATATATGCAATTCATATAATGTTTATGAATATCTATTCTGTTGCATTGAGAAATAATTGTTGTTTTAGGAAACACCAACTTCACGACGAAAGAATTTCATTTAGAAATTGTTGGTTGTAAAATGGATTTAGATATGATTCAAAGATAAAAATTATTACAAAGAATGGAATGAAATTGTCCAAGCCTAAATGAGCATAACTAATTAGAATGTCTAATAGGAACTCTCATGCATTAAAAAATCTATGATTTTCTTACTGATGTCGAGAAAAGAATTTCCTCAATTATCAATAAGCTATTAAAAGTATTGACTCTACCATATAGCATGATGTGCAAATCCAAAATGGATTCCAAATACACTATCAAAATATGATTTTGATAGTTGTATCCGAAGGGATATGATCCATCGGTCGCAAGTGTCTCCTAAAAGAAGACCAATGCTGCAACGACTCGACTTTTCGACGCTCGAAAATCGACATCAATACGTCCACTGTATCAACTGCCGAGCAATCGAATGCCGGAAAACCGAATTGTTATGGAGAAAAAGAAAAGGTAGAAAAAGACAGAAGAAAAGGAAAGAAGAAGAAACAGAAACAATATCAGAATCTCACATTCGCAGCGGAACAACATATAATAGATAAATGAATAATCTTTAAAACAAAGAACTATATCATTTTATACATTACATCATCATCAGAGTTTACAGCAACAATATACAACACAACTGGACAGTTATACAAACTTGTCCTCATACAGAATACACAGCGGAATAAATACTATCATATACAAGTGATACGCCACGCCATCCAGCTCGCCACTGAGCTCCACAGCATCTCCTGAATCCAGAATGACCTGATAACCTGACTCTAGACTGCCCGTGTGGAAATTGGTAGGCACCCAGAGTTTAGGAAGGAAACAATAAACTCCAGGTCAGTCATGGTGACTGGTGTGAGAACTAAAACAGTTTATCTCAAAGAAAATAAAACATTTTCGCAATGCTTTTGGAAAATGAAACTACCATAAGACCTCCCGCCACACACACAATGCAAACGCAGAATTGGAGGAGATTTCTTCTTATGATAGTCAAAAATGCTTACTACGCAAAATCATTCGATATTATTATCATTAGTGCATAGTGTCGAAAATCATTTCGAAAATATAATATTAATCTTAGCCAGCATACAATCATTATTGTATGCCTACTGTAGCTAACATGTTCAATAGCAGGTTACCGCCACATTCCATAGCAGGTAATACAACTAAAACCGTACAGGGTTTGTATTGTTTCTTTGGATTTCCAACAAATGGTCAGGCTAAGGAACTTCCTTACACCGAAATAGAAAACGCCTCTGGAAAGACGCCCCGGATCCTAACTGGATCTCTGCAAACACAAGGCCGACGCTACCACACGCTTTAACCAAGCTGTAACTAGGTAACTAACACACGAGCTATGTCATCCCCCGGTCGTCACCGACCTTTATTCGAGGATCCTCAATCACAAAGCAACAATCACAAAGTATAATCAACATAGGTAAAATATCTGGGCTCCATACCATGATATTACCTTTTATCCAGAAGGAAATGACATACCCTAGGGGCGCTACCCTTACAAACCTTTGCCGCAACATTCCTGTTTCGACCATTACCGAGTTGTGAGGCTCGACGAAGTCTTGTCCACAAAGCAACGCTTTTTCACAAAACAACGCTTTTTCACAAAGCAACGCTTTTTTCACAAAGCAACGCTTTTTCACAAAGCAACGCTTTGATCAACAAATGATCAACAGCACTTCGTGTGCCACATTACCAAATTGAGAATGTATCACTAGTAACCATCAACTACATAACCTCTGAGCTCGTACGTCTCAGAGAAGGGTGTTAAGCTAAGAGAATAAATTCTCCGCCACCAACAGAAATGTATTTGATAGAAACCACCTTTACATCTCAAAGTGTATTGTCAGACACACATCCATACAAGTCCGCTCCGGGATCGAACGGAATCGAAGGCACTTCCAAAGAAGCCCTTGCAATCCGGATAATTTCTAATCACATCCGGACTTCCCATCACAAAAGGAGTGATATAAATCTCTATACCGGAGCAACTCGGTCCAGAGACATTCGATAGGCTGTCCTTTCATTTACGAAATATCCGGTCTTCACCACCGGTGTAACGACCCAGGATTTTTGATAATTAAAATTCGAATATTTAATTGATTTTAAATATTAATAAATGGAATTTAGAAGTCGAATGATTTATTTTTCGAATGTTGGATTTTATTTGATAATTAAATCGATAAATTAAATAGTGAAATTCCAGAGATAATTGGAAATCGAGTTTAAAATGATTGAAAATGATTTTTAAAATTTTATTTAATCATACTGGAGTTATAGAAAGGTTATAGAACTTTTAAAATTGAATTTGGAGTTAATCTGTGAAAATTGAATATTTTAATATTTAATTATCGACTGAATAATAGCCAATTTTCGAACAGTCTCAGAATTGAACGAAACCAGTTCCATTGAATCCGTAATAGTTAGTTATTATCGGATTTCAATTTTCGTAGCAATCGGAGTTGTCGTTTGACCGTGGCAACTCGAAACGCATCGATATCGTTTTAATTTTAATTCGGCGAGTTAAAATAGTCATTTTTCAAAAAGTCTCGGATTTCGACGAAACCAGTTTCATCGGATCCGTAATGTGATATTATTGTAAGATTTCAAATTTCGTAATTTTTGGATTTACCGTTTGTCCGGTACGAATCAAAACGCCTCGAAATCGATTTAAATCGGTTTAATTTAAATTGATCGTTTATTGTCATATCTCACACATACGACCGAATTAGCTTTCGAAACCTATTCCATTGTGTTCGGAACGCGGGGTAAACCTTAGAAACGTCAGTCGGCACACTCGATTTCGAGTTCGGAAAATTTCGATGAATAGTAAATTGGGCAATTTTCTATAAAAGCACCTCTATTCTCTCATTTGCAAACAAGAAGAACAAACCCTAGGGTTCAAGAGCCAGCCGCCATCTTCAATTTCTAAGGGCAGAAATTCATTTCGTTTCTCCTCTAAATCCACGCGTTTTTACGAAAAGTTGTTAACTACAACATTGTAGAGCGTCACGAGACGAAGATAATCAACGGTCGAGATCGTTTATAGTGGAGGAAAACAACGACAATCGGCTCGAGATGGCCTGCCGTTTCATCTCGTTTTGCGTGCACAGGGGAGGGCCGAGTGCCAGGGGGTTCTGGGCGGAGGTGCTATTCGTGTGGGGCTTCGAAATGGCGTAAGCCGATCACGTTCTAGTCGAGTGTGGGGGTGGTGGTTTGGAACCCTAGTAGGCGGGTTTGGTGGGTTTCGAACGTGAGTAACCTGGTAGTTTCGCGTGAGGAAGAAAGCAAGTTGAATGGCCAGATTTTCATCTCATCAACGTGCGGCCGAGATTTGCTGTGGGTTTTTTTTTAATAAAGATTGTAATTCATTTATATAAAAATTTGTATAAAGTTTAGAATATCATATCTCTTTCATACGTTATCAGAAAATGACGAAACAAAATGCGTTGGAATCGTCTCGACATGTACTTCGCAATGCAACTGATTTGGAGTCGTTTGGAGCTAGTTTGAATTTCGGGTAAAATTAAACGCGCGTTTAATTTTATTCGAAATAAACGTTGGAACGGAATAAAAAAAATCAAGGTGAGATCTTCTCACTCAAATTGAATGTGGAATTTTTGCAGTTATTGATTGCTATTGGATGTGCTATTAGATATAGTAGGATATATCTATATATATATAGCAATATATACATATTGGCATATGTATATATTGGATTGATTGATTTCCCGCCTCGTATAGCGGATGAGACCCTATTGCGCCTTTAGTAAGCGGATATTTTTATAAAACCCATATACCGCGATATTCCACCTCGAAGTGGAATTGGTATTGTGCTAACGTCTGTGGATGCAGGGAAACAGGTTGGAGGGATCCAACTGGATTCCTCACCAGTAGTTATTTATTTACAGATATTGTGATGTATTCTGTTATCATATGTTGAGATATGATATTGACTGTTGTGATTGACTAATTGATGCGTTGCATCATCGGATTCAAATTTTGAAGTTTAAAAATAACGATTTTAACTTTAAAAAGAGATTTTAAAAGTGATTATTTGAAAGTATACGTTTTATTTGAATCTTTGAATTGGTTTACTTTAAATAAATAAATGTTATAAATTTAAAGTTATGGAGATTATAATGTTTGTGAAATATAACCAAAAGATGATTTTTGAAGTAAATAGTTAAGTAATTTATAAGATAGTTTAAATTTGAATTTTTGAATTATTAAAAACGATGTATATAAAAGATGTACAAAATTGATATTTATCAATTAAAATTATTGGAATTTTAAACGAGTTTTTATAAGTGTTAAATTTGTAAAGATATGAAACTTATAGAATTATAAGTTGTAAAGATAGGAAATTTATAGAATTATAAATTGTGAAGATTTGAAGTTTATAGATTTATAAAATTTGAAGTTTATAGATTTATAAAGTATGAAGTTATAAAATGAATAGAATTGTAGAATAAAAGATTATAAGAAATTTACTTATAAATTGGGTTTTTGCCTTTAAATGGAATATTTATCGAATTGATTTATAAAGGAGATTTATAAATCAAAGTTGTTAGAAAATAGAAATAGAATTTATAAACGGTGTTTTATAAATTCGAAAATCAATCAAATTTGATGAATCGAATATAGAAGGTTATTAAGGAAATTTTATCCACGATTTTGGATAGTGGATAAATTCTTGAAAATAAATGTGTAGAAAAGATTGAAATGTGGTTAGTGAAGTATATTCACGATTTTGGACAGTGAATATTTTTTTAAGTAAAATGGATATGGTTTTGGGAAAGTGATATTTAAGATGAAGTTAATTGTTTTAACGATGTTTTAAAATGATTAAATATCGAAATCATAGATTTCAACATTCATTGTTGAAATAGACGTTTTCGAGAAATAAGGAAATGATGGACTATAACACGGTTGTTATAGTAAATGATTTTCGAAAGGAAATGTTTTGATGTAGTATTGGGATTTATATATCTATCTAAATTTCGGATCCCTATACTAGTGATTTTGAGTCGTCGTAACGATGTTTTACGTAACATTCGTTTTGACTCAAATAAATGTTGTTATAGTAAATGATTTCCTTAAAGAATGAATTTATACTTAAATTTGATTTAAGTATATTGAATATTTTCAAGTGTTGAAGATAAATAGATTTGTGAAACACTTATTTTTTAAATAAGTATGGAATTGCTTTTCCAATATGAAATGAACGTTTTAGAATTTATCTTTGTAAAGATAAATTGAAAATGAATATTTGAAATCGATTTGAAAATCGTATATCAGTAGATATTTTGAAAATATAAATTCACTATGGAATTTATAAAAGAAAAGGGAAGTTGTTTAAAAATAAACGTTGATTTATTTTTGAAGTGTGGAAATTTTATATCTAGTAAAGATATTTTTGAAGATGAAATAATTTGGAAAATTATTTGAAATCTGATGATGTTGCACATCTTTATTGATAGTTAAATAACCGACTATCAATAATTACCTTTAGATGGTATTTGTTATGAATTGGATGAATTTGAATGCCACACTTATTTTTGAATAAACGCTCACTATTCGGGTTAGCCGGGAAAGGACCATGGGGTCGTATAACTCATTCCGAATATGTGATACGTCGTTATGAATCGCATTTGAAGACCGGTGTTGAAGACCGGATATTTTTGAAAACGGAAGGATTACCGTCGAGTTACTCTACATCGGCTGATCTCCGGTTTAGAGGTTTTATCACCCTTAGTGACGGGAAGTCCGGACGTGATTAGAAATTTATCCGGATGTGCAAGGGCTTCGTGAGAAGTGCCTTCGGTTCTGTTCGATCCCGGAACAGACTTGTATGGATTGTGTGTCTGACGTTACAATTTGAGATATAAAGCTGATTTCTTTCAAATACATTTCTGTTGGTGGCGGAGAATTTATTCTCTTAGCTTAACACCCTTCTCTGAGACGTACGAGCTCAGAGGTTATGTAGTTGAAATTTATCAGAAATATACTCCCAATTTGGTAACGTGGCATACTGAGTGTTGCTGTGAAATGATCAGTGTTTGATCATTTGTGATATGATCATTTGTTTGATCTTATATCTTTGTGATCATAGGTTGATCATTTTTGTTTGACCCGAAGCAGGGCTTTGTAGAAAGCGTAGCTTTGTGGACGAGACTTCATCGAGCCTCACACCCCGGAAATGGTCGAAACAGGAAGGATGCAGCAAGGTTTTAGGGAGTAGCGCCCCTTAGTGTATGTCATTCCTTCTGGATAAAGGTGGTATCATGGTATGGAGCCCAGATACTTAACCTCTGTGGTTGCTGCAAAATTTATTTCTTTGTGGTTGTTGGAATCGGGGATCCTCGGGAAGATCGGTGACGATCGGGGGATGACATACGCGTGTCAGTAGTTACCTATTTTTGCAGAGGTAACCCGGCCTTGTGTTGGCAGAGATCCGGTTAGGTTCTCGGGTCGTCTATTCCAGGGACGTACCCATCGTGGATAGAAAGTTCCTTGGCCTGACCATTTGTTGGAAATCCAAAGAAACAATACGAGCCTTGTACGGTTTTAGTTGTAGAACCTGCCATTTAATATGGTAGCTATAGCAAGCATACTATAATGGTACCTATGCTGGCTAAGATTTATACTCTACTTTCGAAATGTTTTCTACACTATGCACTAATAATAATATCAAAAAGAATTTGATTTTTGCGTAGTAAGCATCTTTGACTATCATAAGAAGAAATCTCCTCCAAGTCTGCGTTTGCATTGTGTGTGTGGCGGGAGGTCTTATGGTAGTTTCATTTTCCAAAAGCATTGTGAATTGACATTAAAGTTTTCCCGTTGTTTATTTTAAAGATAAACTATTTTACGATCTCACACCAGTCACCATGACTGACTCGGAGTTTATTGTTTCCCTTCTAAACTCTGGGTGCCCACCAATTTCCACACGGGCAGCCTAGAGTTATGTTATCAGGATATTCTGGATATTCTGGAGCTTTGGAGATAAGCTGGATGACGAGACGTAGTATTTGTATCTGATAGTATTTATTCCGCTGTGTATTCTGTATGAGGACAAGTATAAAACTGTCCATTGTTGTACTGAATTGTATATTGACTCTGATGATTGATGTATGTATAAAATGATATAGTTCTTTGTTTTAAAGATTATTCATTTATCTATTATATATTGTTCCGCTGCGATGTGTAAGATTCTGATATTGTTTTCTGTTCTGTGTGTTCTGTTCTTCTTCTTTCTTTCTTCTCTTTTTCTTCTATCTTCTTCTTCTTCTACTTTTTCTTTTTCTTAAAACCCTCACTATTGGAGTTTCCAGCACTCGATTGCTCGGCAGTCGATAAAGTGAGTATCGATGTCGAATTTTCGAAAGTCGAAAATTCCGGTACGTGACAGCGTGGTATCAGAGCATATGGTTAAGCGACAACCCTGCTCTGTTGGGTGTTACTCATTAGAGATAGAGTCAGCAGTACTCTAGAATGAGTTTGAGTGTAATAATAGATATGAGCGCGTATTTGTTAGTGAATATAAAAATGTTTTATATTGTGTTTGCTTATCCGTTGAGATGTTTATGAATTTTGGTCGGTATGTGGGACGCCATATTATCGATAGAGATTTCTAAACACTTAAACGAGGCAAGACGACATAGTATTGTTTTAAATAAGGTGAATGAAATAATTTTACCCAAAACTATTTTTGTATAGAAAAGAAATGATTTTCTGTGAATTATTATAGTATATGGTTGCATGGATGTTAGAAGTGATAATGTTGAAATGTTATCATTATTATATGAAATTAAATAAGAAATTGAAATTGTAACTCCAAAGTTAAGAAATAAATTCACATACAAACGAAATTTGAGAATGTAAATTATAAATGTGAATTGTAATTTAAAACGGAATTCCAGAGAAGTTTTTGGAAATGTTTTGAAAGAATCTGGAAATTTTGGAGATTTGGAAAGTTTAAATCATTTTTGGAGTTGAAAATGAATTTCAAAGGTTTTGAAAAGTATTCTGAAGGGATAAAAGCTTTAAACTCTTTTTGGTCGCTGGAAAATAACTTCGGTAATGACTGCAGCATTATTGATGTCCATTTTCGGGTTTCCAAAAGAGGAATTGCTGCCAAATTGTTTTAAATGGAAGTTGTTTTGAAAATTTGGATTTTGTTTTAGAAAATTCAAAGGATAATTTGAATTGTTTTCAAAAATGGTTTTGAAAAGATTGAAAAGACTCTGGAATACTATATAAAAATACTTATGAAATAAGAAATAAGTTGATAACTTATACAATTAGAATTTTGATAGAATAATTTAACTTAAAGAATGGAGTTAAATTAAAGTAAGTATAAGTGAATTTGAAGAAATGTATAAGGAGACGAAGTGAAATGATTACTTAAAGGAAAATTATTAAGTTGAAAATAAATTGGGAATAGTAACAAATGAATGAATAAATTTACAATTATGATTAAACGAAAATGAAATTGAAAGTTGAGATTCATTTTGAAGTTGTAAGCATTGAATTGAATTGAATAATTACAAATGTGAATTGAAAGAAGAGTTAAAATTCGTATGGAATTTGAATCCAGTTAAATGTGAGTGGTTATAAACCAAAATAGCAAACTGAAAATAAATTTTGGAAATGAGCAAAAGCATAAAACTGGAATTAAAACTGAATATTGAAAATGAAGTTGAATTGTGTGAAATTAAATGAAGTTTTGAGATTAGTTTGAAGTGAACTAAAGTTAATTGATAAAAATTCAATAGAAGTTGAACCGAATCCAAATTAGATTGGAATTGTGAATTGAATTCAAATGAAATTTGAAATGTAAAATTGAACGAATCTAACTCCAATAGTGAATTATAGATAGTATAAGAAGCAGTTTATATTGACATTTTGTAATAGAATTTGCAAAATGGTTTGAATGTGTACCTAGATATTATGGCTAGTAGGACATACAGGTGTTATAAAAGGAATTGGAATTTTGATTTCGAAGATAATTTGAATTGCTCGAAAAAGGTATGTATTTAAATTTGAATATGAGATTTGATGACTTATTTCTCTAGCCGCTTGGCTGTTTCTTTTTCTTTTTGAAATCTGAGAGTCCGTAGGGACGTTTTGTAGTCGTACCGTATTAGCCGCGCAAAGGAGACGCTGGCGAAATTTTTCGAAAATTCCGAGTGTTAGAAAATTTTTGAGAAATTTTGGAAGTTTAAAATTTGAATTTAAACTTAAAATTAAATTGTTAAGAAACAATGTTGTTGAAACTTATAATTGAAGTTGAAAAACTAGTTGAAATGATAACGAATCTTTAGTAGAGAGATTTGTTTTGATGAATTGATAAAACTATTGAATTGTGAAAAATAGTAGACGAGTTAAGGACCTTTCTTCCTGACTTGTAATTTCGAGGACGAAATTCTTTTAAGGGGGGAAGTCTGTAACGACCCAGAATTTTTGATAATTAAAATTCGAATATTTAATTGATTTTAAATATTAATAAATGGAATTTAGAAGTCGAATGATTTATTTTTCGAATGTTGGATTTTATTTGATAATTAAATCGATAAATTAAATAGTGAAATTCCAGAGATAATTGGAAATCGAGTTTAAAATGATTGAAAATGATTTGTAAAATTTTATTTAATCATATTGGAGTTATAGAAAGGTTATAGAACTTTTAAAATTGAATTTGGAGTTAATCTGTGAAAATTGAATATTTTAATATTTAATTATCGACTGAATAATAGCCAATTTTCGAACAGTCTCAGAATTGAACGAAACCAGTTCCATTGAATCCGTAATAGTTAGTTATTATCGGATTTCAATTTTCGTAGCAATCGGAGTTGTCGTTTGACCGTGGCAACTCGAAACGCATCGATATCGTTTTAGTTTTAATTCGGCGAGTTAAAATAGTCATTTTTCAAAAAGTCTCGGATTTCGACGAAACCAGTTTCATCGGATCCGTAATGTGATATTATTGTAAGATTTCAAATTTCGTAATTTTTGGATTTACCGTTTGTCCGGTACGAATCAAAACGCCTCGAAATCGATTTAAATCGGTTTAATTTAAATTGATCGTTTATTGTCATATCTCACACATACGACCGAATTAGCTTTCGAAACCTATTCCATTGTGTTCGGAACGTGGGGTAAACCTTAGAAACGTCAGCCGGCACGCTCGATTTCGAGTTCGGAAAATTTCGATGAATAGTAAATTGGGCAATTTTCTATAAAAGCACCTCTATTCTCTCATTTGCAAACAAGAAGAACAAACCCTAGGGTTCAAGAGCCAGCCGCCATCTTCAATTTCTAAGGGCAGAAATTCATTTCGTTTCTCCTCTAATATTTCAAAATCCACGCGTTTTTACGAAAAGTTGTTAACTACAACATTGTAGAGCGTCACGAGACGAAGATAATCAACGGTCGAGATCGTTTATAGTGGAGGAAATCAACGACAATCGGCTCGAGATGGCCTACCGTTTCATCTCGTTTTGCGTGCACAGGGGAGGGCCGAGTGCCAGGGGGTTCTGGGCGGAGGTGCTATTCGTGTGGGGCTTCGAAATGGCGTAAGCCGATCACGTTCTAGTCGAGTGTGGGGGTGGTGGTTTGGAACCCTAGTAGGCGGGTTTGGTGGGTTTCGAACGTGAGTAACCTGGTAGTTTCGCGTGAGGAAGAAAGCAAGTTGAATGGCCAGATTTTCATCTCATCAACGTGCGGCCGAGATTTGCTGTGGGTTTTTTTTTAATAAAGATTGTAATTCATTTATATAAAAATTTGTATAAAGTTTAGAATATCATATCTCTTTCATACGTTATCAGAAAATGACGAAACAAAATGCGTTGGAATCGACTCGACATGTACTTCGCAATGCAACTGATTTGGAGTCGTTTGGAGCTAGTTTGAATTTCGGGTAAAATTAAACGCACGTTTAATTTTATTCGAAATAAACGTTGGAACGGAATAAAAAAAAATCAAGGTGAGATCTTCTCACTCAAATTGAATGTGGAATTTTTGCAGTTATTGATTGCTATTGGATGTTCTATTAGATATAGTAGGATATATCTATATATATATATATATAGCAATATATACATATTGGCATATGTATATATTGGATTGATTGATTTCCCGCCTCGTATAGCGGATGAGACCCAAATTGCGCCGTTAGTAAGCGGATATTTTTATAAAACCCATATACCGCGATATTCCAACTCGAAGTGGAATTGGTATTGTGCTAACGTCTGTGGATGCAGGGAAACAGGTTGGAGGGATCCAACTGGATTCCTCACCAGTAGTTATTTATTTACAGATATTGTGATGTATTCTGTTATCATATGTTGAGATATGATATTGACTGTTGTGATTGACTAATTGATGCGTTGCATCATCGGATTCAAATTTTGAAGTTTAAAAATAACGATTTTAACTTTAAAAAGAGATTTTAAAAGTGATTATTTGAAAGTATACGTTTTATTTGAATCTTTGAATTGGTTTACTTTAAATAAATAAATGTTATAAATTTAAAGTTATGGAGATTATAATGTTTGTGAAATATAACCAAAAGATGATTTTTGAAGTAAATAGTTAAGTAATTTATAAGATAGTTTAAATTTGAATTTTTGAATTATTAAAAACGATGTATATAAAAGATGTACAAAATTGATATTTATCAATTAAAATTATTGGAATTTTAAACGAGTTTTTATAAGTGTTAAATTTGTAAAGATATGAAACTTATAGAATTATAAGTTGTAAAGATAGGAAATTTATAGAATTATAAATTGTGAAGATTTGAAGTTTATAGATTTATAAAATTTGAAGTTTATAGATTTATAAAGTATGAAGTTATAAAATGAATAGAATTGTAGAATAAAATATTATAAGAAATTTACTTATAAATTGGGTTTTTGCCTTTAAATGGAATATTTATCGAATTGATTTATAAAGGAGATTTATAAATCAAAGTTGTTAGAAAATAGAAATAGAATTTATAAACGGTGTTTTATAAATTCGAATATAGAAGGTTATTAAGGAAATTTTATCCACGATTTTGGATAGTGGATAAATTCTTGAAAATAAATGTGTAGAAAGGATTGAAATGTGGTTAGTGAAGTATATTCACGATTTTGGACAGTGAATATATTTTTAAGTAAAATGGATATGGTTTTGGGAAAGTGATATTTAAGATGAAGTTAATTGTTTTAACGATGTTTTAAAATGATTAAATATCGAAATCATAGATTTCAACATTCATTGTTGAAATAGACGTTTTCGAGAAATAAGGAAATGATGGACTATAACACGGTTGTTATAGTAAATGATTTTCGAAAGGAAATGTTTTGATGTAGTATTGGGATTTATATATCTATCTAAATTTCGGATCCCTATACTAGTGATTTTGAGTCGTCGTAACGATGTTTTACGTAACATTCGTTTTGACTCAAATAAATGTTGTTATAGTAAATGATTTCCTTAAAGAATGAATTTATACTTAAATTTGATTTAAGTATATTGAATATTTTCAAGTGTTGAAGATAAATAGATTTGTGAAACACTTATTTTTTAAATAAGTATGGAATTGCTTTTCCAATATGAAATGAACGTTTTAGAATTTATCTTTGTAAAGATAAATTGAAAATGAATATTTGAAATCGATTTGAAAATCGTATATCAGTAGATATTTTGAAAATATAAATTCACTATGGAATTTATAAAAGAAAAGGGAAGTTGTTTAAAAATAAACGTTGATTTATTTTTGAAGTGTGGAAATTTTATATCTAGTAAAGATATTTTTGAAGATGAAATAATTTGGAAAATTATTTGGAATCTGATGATGTTGCGCATCTTTATTGATAGTTAAATAACCGACTATCAATAATTACCTTTAGATGGTATTTGTTGTGAATTGGATGAATTTGAATGCCACACTTATTTTTGAATAAGCGCTCACTATTCGGGTTAGCCGGGAAAGGACCATGGGGTCGTATAACCCATTCCGAATATGTGATACGTCGTTATGAATCGCATTTGAAGACCGGTGTTGAAGACCGGATATTTTTGAAAACGGAAGGATTACCGTCGAGTTACTCTACATCGGCTGATCTCTGGTTTAGAGGTTTTATCACCCTTAGTGACGGGAAGTCCGGACGTGATTAGAAATTTATCCGGATGTGCAAGGGCTTCGTGAGAAGTGCCTTCGGTTCTGTTCGATCCCGGAACAAACTTGTATGGATTGTGTGTCTGACGTTACAATTTGAGATATAAAGCTGATTTCTTTCAAATACATTTCTGTTGGTGGCGGAGAATTTATTCTCTTAGCTTAACACCCTTCTCTGAGACGTACGAGCTCAGAGGTTATGTAGTTGAAATTTATCAGAAATATACTCCCAATTTGGTAACGTGGCATACTGAGTGTTGTTGTGAAATGATCAGTGTTTGATCATTTGTGATATGATCATTTGTTTGATCTTATATCTTTGTGATCATAGGTTGATCATTTTTGTTTGACCCGAAGCAGGGCTTTGTAGAAAGCGTAGCTTTGTGGACGAGACTTCATCGAGCCTCACACCCCGGAAATGGTCGAAACAGGAAGGATGCAGCAAGGTTTTAGGGAGTAGCGCCCCTTAGTGTATGTCATTCCTTCTGGATAAAGGTGGTATCATGGTATGAAGCCCAGATACTTAACCTCTGTGGTTGCTGCAAAATTTATTTCTTTGTGGTTGTTGGAATCGGGGATCCTTGGGAAGATCGGTGACGATCGGGGGATGACATACGCGTGTCAGTAGTTACCTATTTTTGCAGAGGTAACCCGGCCTTGTGTTGGCAGAGATCCGGTTAGGTTCTCGGGTCGTCTATTCCAGGGACGTACCCATCGTGGATAGAAAGTTCCTTGGCCTGACCATTTGTTGGAAATCCAAAGAAACAATACGAGCCTTGTACGGTTTTAGTTGTAGAACCTGCCATTTAATATGGTAGCTATAGCAAGCATACTATAATGGTACCTATGCTGGCTAAGATTTATACTCTACTTTCGAAATGTTTTCTACACTATGCACTAATAATAAAATCAAAAAGAATTTGATTTTTGCGTAGTAAGCATCTTTGACTATCATAAGAAGAAATCTCCTCCAAGTCTGCGTTTGCATTGTGTGTGTGGCGGGAGGTCTTATGGTAGTTTCATTTTCCAAAAGCATTGTGAATTGACATTAAAGTTTTCCCGTTGTTTATTTTAAAGATAAACTGTTTTACGATCTCACACCAGTCACCATGACTGACTCGGAGTTTATTGTTTCCCTTCTAAACTCTGGGTGCCCACCAATTTCCACACGGGCAGCCTAGAGTTATGTTATCAGGATATTCTGGATATTCTGGAGCTTTGGAGATAAGCTGGATGACGAGACGTAGTATTTGTATCTGATAGTATTTATTCCGCTGTGTATTCTGTATGAGGACAAGTATAAAACTGTCCATTGTTGTACTGAGTTGTATATTGACTCTGATGATTGATGTATGTATAAAATGATATAGTTCTTTGTTTTAAAGATTATTCATTTATCTATTATATATTGTTCCGCTGCGATGTGTAAGATTCTGATATTGTTTTCTGTTCTGTGTGTTCTGTTCTTCTTCTTTCTTTCTTCTCTTTTTCTTCTAACTTCTTCTTCTTCTACTTTTTCTTTTTCCTAAAACCCTCACTATTGGAGTTTCCGGCACTCGATTGCTCGGCAGTCGATAAAGTGTGTATCGATGTCGAATTTTCGAAAGTCGAAAATTCCGGTACGTGACAACCGGTCTTCAATACGATCCATATCGTCGTATCACTAATTTGGAATGGGTTATATGACACAAAGGTCTTTTCCCGGCTAACCCGAATAGTGAGCGTTTGTTTTAAAAACAAATCAAGTGCCATTTCAAAGGCAAATATTGATAGTCAGTTATTTAACTATCAAACAACATTCACAACAATCAATCAATTTAAATAATTTTTCCCAAATTATTAAATTTCAAAATATCTTTACAAGATATATAATTTCCACACTTACACATTTGAAAACCAATTTCAAATCATATTTTCACACTTCACATTTGAAAACCAATTTCAAATCATATTTCACACTTCACATTTGAAAACCGATTTCAAATCACAAAATGGTTCATTTAAACCGATTAAATAAATCCTTATCGATTTATTTCAAATTTACTTTCCAAATCTGTAAATTTATTTCCACACTTAAAAATAAATCAATGTTTATTTTTAAACAAATTTCCCTTTCCTTAATAAATTCCATTGTGAATTTAAATTTCCAAATATCCATTTTTAACTCCAAATCAACTTTCAAATTGATTTCCAAATTTGTTTCAAAACCCAGATTGATTTTCCAAACATTTATTTCAAACATCGAATCAATTACAAATTGATTTCAAAATTTACTTCACACCAAATCCGTTACAAATTGATTTAAAAAAAAATTCATTTTAACACAAATCAATTTGCTCATTCAATCATCAAATAAAATTTCATATCGATTTCCCAAAGATTTATTTTCAAATACCAAATCAATTATAAATTGATTTTTTAGAAGTTAATCACCTTTTAAAATAAATTCATTTATCTCTTCCAAACCATTTAAAATTCCATTTTAAATAAATTTTCCAACTTTCAATTAATACTATTCAAAATCCATTTATAAAAATCCTTTACCATATTTTAGAAATAATTCGATAAGATTTCGAAAAATCAACTTTATACTTTAAAATCCCTTCTTTTAAATTCAATCAATTCTTTCAAAAGAATTTACTTAAAATTTCAACTTTAATTTCAAAAATCCAATTTATTCATTTCTGGTATCCAACGATACCAAAAATACATTCAACTAGATTATAGCCTTCAACACATTCAATCACAGACATAATCATTCGCAGATTATAAATAAATAATCACACGGCGATTATAAATAATTCAACACACAACATATGAAATAAATTCAAATGTTTGAGGAATCCAGTTGGATCCCCCCAACCTGTTTTCCCTGCATCCACAGATGTTAGCACAATACCAATTCCACTTCACAGTGAAATTATCGCGGTATATGGGATTTATAAATATTATCCGCTATTATGTGGCGCAATAAGGTCTCATCCGCTATACAATGCGGGAAATCAACAACTCCAGTAACATATTCCAATATATATATATATTGCTATATACATATATAATACCAATTCCACTTCAATGTGAAATTATCGCGGTATATGTTTTTAATAAATAACCTCCGCTTAATATACGGCGTATAGGGTCTATTTAACACAATAGATAACAATTTATCATCCAATCATCACAATCAACACTATCAACAATTTTAAATCTAACAATTTAAAATTCAAATCGAAACAAAACATTCGATTGAGTGAAGTTCTCACCTTGCTTTCAAAAACGGTTGCAGCGTTTTATTTCGGATAAAATTAAACGACCGTTTAATTTTACCCAAAATTTTCACTGACTCCAATTGACTCCAAACCAGCTCCATTGCGAAGAGCTCGTCGAAACGATTCCAACGCATTTTGTTTCTTAATTTTCCGACCTAGTATCAAGCAGATATGATTATTTGAAGTTTACACGAATTAAAAGATAATTAATTTACAATTTAATTTATTTATTTTAACCTAAAATAGATCTGGACCGTCGATTTCAGCTGCAGCACATCAGGGCCGCTCCTCCCTTTCTCCTTCCTCACGTTCATCTTCACGTATACAAACCCATAGCCACCACTTCTTTGTCGAATTTTCACGACCACCACACTCAACTTGAAGACGGTCGGAGAGTGCCACGCTGTTCGCCACCACGAGCTCCGCCATCGGCCAGAGTGCGGCCCAGCTCGGCTCCCCCCTTGCCTCGATTTGCGTGAAAAGCGCAGTGGCTTCAATCTCGTTTTGCCATCAATCCGTGGCTCCGTTTCCGATCTTGATCGTTGGATAGCTAGATCTTGATGCCCTCTACAACTTTGTAGTTGAGAGTTTTTGCTAATTGTTGATGGATTGAGAGATTTGGAGGGAAGAAGATGAACAAATTTCTGCCATTGACTGTAAATGTGGCGGCCACGAACAAAACCCTAGCCTTTGTTTGCAAATTGTGAAATGGAGGTGCTTTTATAGAAAATTCTCCAAAACACTATTCATCGAAAAATTTCCAAACTCCAAACGAAGCGTGCCAGCTGACGTTTCTAAGGTTTACCTTGCGTTCCGAATACAATGGAACGTGTTTCGGGAGTTAATTCGATCGTATGTGAGAGTTACGGAAATAAACGATCAAATTTAAATCAAATCAATTTAAACCGATTTCGATGCGTTTTGGTTTGCCCCGGACAAACCGTACATCCGATTGACACAAAATTTGAAATCTTACAATAATATTACATTACAGATCCGATGAAACTGGTTTCGTCAAAATCCGAGACTGTTTGAAAAATAACAAATTTTAGTCGGCAATTAAATATTAAAATATTCAATTTTCACAATTTAACTTCTAATTCAATTTTAAAAGTTCTATAACATCATTCTAACTCCAGTATGATTTAATATAACTTTATAAATCATTTTCATACACATTTAATCCGGATTTTAATTATCTACCCAATTTCAGGTATTAAATTAATAATTTAATCGTCCAATTAAATTACTATATCGGAATTAAATTAATTCGACTTCCAAATCTTACTTATTAATATTTAAAATTAATTAAATATACGAATTTCAAATGACAGAAATTCTGGGTCGTTACAAATGCAGTTGGAATATGGTAAGCCACATTGATATAATAACATCATAAATTTCAGTTGTTGAAATTAATGTAATAGATCTGTCATTCAATGTACTTTAGTTAATTCGGATTTTACTTGCAAAATTGTTACCCAATATGATTTTGAGTTTTGGTATATGTATATTAAAACAAAAATTCTAAATAATGATTTAGTATATGTTATATGTGCTTATTAACCAAAGTATCTTGAAGTCAGTGGGAGCGATTATGAGTTTGTGGATTATCAGATAAGGTTGAAGGATTGATACGAAAGTATCTTCCAAGAATTGATATGGAAAAGTAGTTTGAATTTCAGTTAAAATGTAGAGTAAGCATGTGTTTATAAGGAAGAACATTAAAGGTACCAAATATTTCTTAATTTGCAAGTAAACAACAAACTTATGATTGTTAACGATGTACTCGTGCTAAAATCATTTTTTCAGTTGTTTAATTATCGATATTGGATTTGAAATTGACATCTTTTATAATCAATATAAAAGTATGTTGAGATTATCACAAACCGATATACACAAACACCATATTTAAATGTTTAATATGAACATGAAAGATGAATTTCTTATGTATTGGTAATATGAATAATCGTACATGTTGTATTTTCTACAGTATCGCATTTTGCTTATGTATTTGATACATTGGGCAAGTATTAAATCCAAACTAAGGTCATTAAATGACAGTTTAGAGTGGTCTTGAGTCTTTACAAAATACTAGAGAATTGTTTGATGAAACAACAAACTCCTTATGAAGGAGTATTCAAACTCGAACTTCATAAGTGATATCAAGTATAATATGTCAATCCAAATTTCATGTTCAATCTTAAGTTAAGAACTTCAAGGTTGGAAATATTCCAAACAGTAATTAATGGCTGATTTAACCAAAGACTAAGTACATCACCTTGAATAGAGCTACAATATAAGAAGTATAAATGCACAAATTTATAACTAAACCAAGGGTGATTCCAAATGTTGAGAATCTCATGACATTGTTATACGGTAATACAGTTTGTAAAATAACCTAAAGCTTACTAGAAGTCAAAAAACGTACTCTAAACGATTCTACATGATAATTGTAGTTTATCAGCATCAGAGAAGAGTTAATTGATAGAGTAGACAATTAAAATAATATAGCATACCCATTCACCAAGGAACTGAATTAATTAGTTTTTGAGAACCAATCGAAGGAGTTGGAAAAAGATTCCATAATTGATGCCAAGTGCAAGTGGGAGATTGATCGAGTTAAGGATATGCCCTAGGGGTAATTATGTAATTTTTTACATATATATCTAACTCAATAACCAATCTTGTTCATAATAAAGGTGCTTGATTTCTATAATATTCATTGTTATATTGTGATACAATTAATTAAGTAATTAATTTAAAGTATATTAAATAAAAAAACCCATAAACGATATGTTGTGTGATTGTAATTACAACGAGTGTGAACCCGTGCTACCCACACGGTGCCGAACGTAATAACTTTGAGAACACAATGGTATGTTATTGGTTGAAACCTAATTTGTAAACGATTTGCAAATAAGAGTAAGGCTGGAAAAAAGTTGCACGTAACCGGTAAACATTTGACAATAATATGTCATGCATCTTAAACTGTTTCATTCAATATGGTGCATTAAAATTGTTAATCCAATGTACTGCGTACCTTAATATCAAACAGACACTAATTAAGTTAACAAATCAACCTGAAAACAATGCATAACTATAATGCAATATAATTAAGTAGAAAGACAAATGAGAGGCTGTTATCAGATACATGGATATTAAATTGAGGTGAATACATAAGTCAATTGAGCCCAAATTAATTCCATAAATTCAAACATCTATTGCATTACAGTTGATAATCGGTGGTAGTGTTTGGTTCCAGACCCAAAAAAAAAAAGTTTGAAAAATACGACATCTGGATAACAATGTAGTAGCATTGTGAAAGGAGTCGTTGTTGATAGTTTGTGTCAGCTTTCCTTGTCTCTACGGCTAAATCCAAATGGATTCAATCTTCATATGTATAGCATAATGATAAGGTTACTGTTAGACAACGACTACAGTTGTATATAACTATGTAAAGACTGAAAGCTTCATATTAATTTGGTTTTGAAAAGCTGATAAACGTTCATAGATAATCATCGCTGAGTTATTGTGAATCAAGGCGAATTTTTTTATATTTAAATTGAGTAAAAGTGCGCAAATGGATTACGACTATATTTATCAATGGTAGTCTGTTTCAGTAAGCACACAATTATTATTGAATGACAGTGAACATAACATTTAATTCAACCCATTTCTTAGTAAACGAATAACAATTCTGAGAACATTTTTTTTCAGTCGAACTTTTACTTGGAAAGAATACTTTTTATAACCAATTCATAAAATTTATTTATCAACATTTTGTACTCTTGAAAATGATATGAACGAAAAAGAAAAATTGTATAAAGCTGTATTATATATTCACTCAATTAACCAAAGGCGTTGGATGATTGAAATGAACTCATTGCAGTTTAAACTAACCGCATTGAAACATTGGATGAATAGTTGATCACAATCATTTTTTGGGAGGGTTTATCGGGTATGGTAGTTTCACGGGTTTGTCTCAAAACTTTCATTAAATAATCTTACCCTGCATTCATGTTCACAATCCTTAATAATGAATATAATCAATGCCAGAAATGCAAACAAATCCTTGGAGTTATAATGATTAGCACTATAAAGCTTCGTACCTTAGACCAAGGTTTTCAAAATAGAATTTAAATCGTAAATCGTAAAGTTCAAATTTTAAATCGAAACAGGATCCAAATCGTAGATCTAAAGGATCTATATTTGAAGGATTGTACACATTATGAAATTGATTTTGATGTTTGAACTTATACTACTAAATTTAAAACTCAATTTTATCTCTTATTCCATTTTTATTCTATTTTGAGAACATTATAATTTAAATTGTGGATCCAAATAAGTATGTTAAATATGTTATTCGGCTTTGAATGTTTTGTTTAATTGTGATTTCAACTAAGTTTGAATCAAAATATAAATCGAATTGTAAAGAGAGAGATCCGATCTGAATCAGGATTTAAATCGTAAGATTTTAACATTTTTGACAACAATGTCTTAGACTACAATACCGAATATAAATAAACTCATGGATTGCCAAACAATATTATATGTAACTGTTCCTTACCGCTACTTATCATGATTGCTCTAACTGAATGGCATTGTGAATGTAATATTGTCGACGGAAAGAGAAAAGAGAAAGAAGCTTCATAATATAAGCAATAGTCGATCGAAGGACTATAAACCTCCATGAATGCATTATAGTTATGCATAAAACTGAGTGATGGTAGCATATAAGGTTGTTAGGGTGTTTGAATTTAGCATGGTGAAAAGTTCTACTAAGCTTGTAAAGGTTAGTAATCTCAAGTTGAAATTGTGTACCTCTTTGCATTTTGTAGTCCCCCAGATTTGAAGGAGTAGTATTCAAAGACGCTTGCAAATGTTGCAGTATCAATTGCAATTACCGACAAAGAGTTGTTAATCCCCACCCCAACCTGGTTTGTTTTTTTAGTTAAAACGATTTATTATAGGTATCAAATTCTAATACACCAAAGAAATCCTCTACTCAATTCATTTTAATAAAACATTTTGAATAATAAAGTATTCATTATTAATGGAGCAACAATCCTAAAATGCAGCTGGAAAATTAAACATATCAAGAGGTTATTTGTAGTAGGTAGACGAAGGAAAAAAAGCACATGAAAATGCTAGGAGAAAATTTTGGTAGGAGAAATTTTTTTTAATGTTGCCAATCAGTAAACTAGTCTTATATAAAGGAGTCTACTCCCCTAAAGGAACCTATAATCTAGATAACACATAATTATCCAAATACATTGCTTGTTGAAGCAATTGTAGATCAGTTCTGGAAAAGCAATATGCTAAATGTAAAAATAGTGTGCTAATTGCATAGAAACAGGTCATTATGTGTGAAAATTTCAGCCAACCGAAATTGAATTAATTTAAATAAGCAAAAGATTATCAGTATTCATGTCTGAAGTGTAAAATTGTGGTGCTGTAAAACTTTGGTGCCTTCAGGCAGAATTTAACATTCTAGTGATGACCATTGTTCATTTCGCTTGGATTGCCCGTTACACAACTGTATTACCCTTTGAATTGTTTAATCCATGGTTATGCATGCAAATTGGAATATCAACAAAATTACACTATCATAATCTCATTAGTACAATAGAAACATGGCGGTGCAAGATTATAATTTAAACATGTTAGATTACTGGAGGAAAAAAAGATCTAACAGAGTCCTGTGTAAAGAAGTATTACTTGGAGACAACTTTGAAAAATGGTTCAAATGAAGTACGTCTCCATAAAATATCCAAAATCAAAAAAAAAAATTCCAGCACAAACACAGACGGTAGACAAAGACTAACACCATTCAAACAGAACCAGAGGAATGAAAACATCAAGCAGCAGTATACCTGAACCATAGGAGATGTGAAAGGCTGAGGCGGCAATCAATTGTCTGAAAGTACAATGCAGCAGTAGAACGACAAAGAGAAAGAGTAACGTTAAAGTGATTTACCCATTTGGACACAAATTAAGTAGAAAATGAGGTAAAAAGAAGAGTGCGAAGAAAGGGATTAACTATTAAGTGCTACCTGATGGCGATGTGAACGCGAGCCAGAAGACGGAAAAGAAAATAGACCTATCAGTCAGCGAATTATAAGGCAAAGGAGGACGATTTCTGAGTTGGGCGACCTTCCGGATTCGCTGCCGTCTTTTTTGCACAATTAGGGTTTGGGGAAATCGTAAAGGCTGGCAACGGGGGTTATTGAAGAGGCAACATTTAAATTAATTCCCCCTGCGTTTAATATGTTGGATCTGCAAACTGTAAGTTGTAATTTTTATGTAGGATAAATTGAAAAAAAAAAATCTAATGGCTGAGAATGGAGCTCAGAATGAATAGGGTGCAAGTAAAAGTCAACGCCATATTAAGCTTTATATATAATAGAATAGATATGTTGTAATGGCGAGAAATTTATCATATTTATTTAAATATTTCTAGTCAAGATATTTTGAGAAAGAATATCTATTCATCTGTTGGGACTAGAGTACATAACACTCTCTATATATTGGATGGTGCATTATTCTGACTTTTGGGGCACCAAGAAGTTACGTATTGATAGTTATTGGATAATTATAGATTAACTCACTCAAGAGTTTTCTGTAACCCACTCAAGAGTTTTCTGTTGGTCGATATATCTAAGGTCAAATAGAGAATCTTGATGTGATGATGTTACATAGTTCCTTCCCTCGACTTGAGAATTCTTTGGAACTTCAACGTGGACACTCCACTCTAATGGCATAACAATCCATCAAGCGACTATAGTTGGGTCTGGGTTGAAACATTGGATGTAAAACACTCACTACTAGATAAAGGTCAAATACCGACGGGTGGGAGCGACGGGTTCAGACGGCCATTTTCCGACGGGCCGTCGGCGGCAGTCGGAAGCCGTCGGAAATTATCGAGATACAGCTCCCAACCGAGCCTTTCTTCCTCATTTTCCAACCACCTTAAAATTTCGCAAAAAAACCCCAAATCACCATTTTCGACCTCCAATCGCTGATTTCGTGCTTTTTCCTCCTCCCCGCTGTGAATTCAACACCTCTTGCTCTCCAACTAAGGTATAATCTCTTATTTTCGAGAAAAATTGAGTTTTTACCCTAATTCTAGATTTGCATAAATTGATAAATTAGAGCTAATTGGTGATTGAAATTGTTTCCAATTGTGTTATAATAGTTTCTAGCATTCCATGATATACCTATTTCATCTTTTATCGTGAAATTGTGAAAAACATGTATAATTTGGGGTTGTTCAGGTATATGAAAATCGTTGTGTATGCCTTGGTTGTACCATTGTATATGTGTGTAGCGCTGCTATCATTGTATTGTGTTAGTTGAACTAAGATAAAATGAATGCACGAGTTAGGAATATTATATTGTGCACGTATTGACTTATGCAACAAAAAAAATGCGTCGAACAAGCCTTAAGTTGATGGAATACGTCGAATAAATGTGTTAAATTAAAATATTTTTTTGTAAATGTGAACAGTTAGTAAAACTGTATTTTTTCGTAAAATGCGCACATTTAATTAACTAATGTCCCTTAGACAGTTTTTGGCCCCGTCTGACGAGTGTTGTACATGATCGTTATATAAATAGTCGTTTTTTTTCAAAAAACGACCATTTATATTAATCTGGTACAATGTTTGTTGGATTTGTCTCTGTATTGGACAAGTTATGAACACAGTAAGCATTTACATTTTGTATACTACTTCGTCTCAAACGGTTCATAAAATTTCAGCTAACTTTTCTTTTTTGTTTCCTGCGTACACGCATTTGTGTACAATGCAGGGAACAAAAGGGAAATGCTGCCGAAATTTTATTGGATCGTTTGAGACGAAGTAATATACGAAATGTAAATGCTTACTGTGTTTGTAATGGGAAGTAGGATGTCTGACCATGGAAAAAAAAAATTATACAATTTTTTATATCGATACGTTAAAAAATAAAATGTGCCCTATTTGAAAATATTTTTAAATTTGTGAAGTTGTTCTTTAAATTCAAATATTATACAACCATGAAAATAATCTTTTTCGAATTTGTATTCTTGAAAATAAATATTAAATTTTGAACTTCTAATTTTCTCAAATAGGAAAAATGATTGATTATTTTGTTGATCGGAGGAGATGGATGTACCAAAAAAAAGGACTGAGGAGCTCAATAAAAGAAGATTTTTATAATGGTATAAACGTGTTTGTTGAATTCGCTTTAAGTAATAACGGAAACGATCCAGAAATTCGTTATCCGTGTAGTAGGTGTAGACATTTGAAGTATTTGTTACCAGATATTGTGAAAGTTCATTTGTGCAAAAACGGTTTCGTACCCGAGTATTATGTTTGGGATCGGCATGGAGAAGTTATAGAAAATACTTCTGTAGAGTCTGAAAGTGTCGTTAACGAAATAGTTAGGACGACCCGTATAGAAAATATGGTCGAAGATGCAGCACGATCAATGTTTCCTATGGTTGAAGTTGACGACGATGATGGAAATGTTGAAGAACCAAATATTACGCTCCTTATCCGTCTCTAAAAAGAGATAAAGCAGATTGGTCTGTAGTTTTTAAAACAAAGGCCAGATTCACATTCGATGGGAAGAATATTCCGGACGAACAAGCTTATCAGGCAGATCTTGAGCAAAATAATGAAATAATAATTAAAGACGATCATACAGATTTTGGTCCTTTGATTGATGAATCAAATGTTTTGGTAGAAGCGTTTGACACTGTAGAGGAAAATATCGTAGAAAACGAGACCGAATCTAAATCAGCAGAAGACGATGATGACTGGTATAAATCTGAATCTGATTTTTTTGCAATTGATGTAACTAAGTTGAATTCTAGATGTATTATGAAATTGATGTAACTATGAAACTAAATCTGTACGTTTACCATTGTTTACATGTTTTATGTCATTTCCATTTGTCATTTATTTAGCAATTTTTATTTAAAATGCAATGTAATCTGCTTATCGTCGTAACATGAGACTCATTATGAATCAGGTATAACACACTTCCATTTCTATTTCCATTTCAATCATTAATTTAGCAATCTATACCGTTGATGTCATTTACGTATGAAATATATTTCATTATCATGTTATTATTCTCTTTTGAAATGATGTGTATATACGTCACAGGTTTATTGTAATGTCTTCTAGAGGCAGGAGCTCTTCCCGATCTACAGGAGGTAATGTCAGTGGTCCATCGCAAGCATCACAGCGTCCTGTAGTTTCTTTAGTACCTAGAGCAGAGGGGTAAGAATTAAATTTTATTCAGCATCTTGTTTTTTTTATATACGTACGTACTTATCTATATCATATTTAAAAACAGGGGGTTCGACCTACTGCCCTCGAAGGTTGTGTTGGATGTTTCTAGAGCTTCTTACCGGAGTAGGATGAGTGCTTGCTGGCCGAAGTGGGATAACATCCCTCCTCACATCATAGAGTGCATATGGCAGGATGTCCTAGTATGTATATTTTTCTGTTTTCCATTTTTAATCAGTTTTTGTCGTTTTTCTACTGTTTATCGTTTACAGTGTAATCTTTTTTTTTTACTTTTTATCGTGAAACACAGGCTGAGATAGACATCCAAACAGACGATATGCTGCTGGCACGAGGATACTGGATGAAGAAGATGCGCAAGAACTATAGAGACACGTTATCTGAAATTAAGAAATCCGGTAAGAAACCACGGTGGATAGGGGAGAGCGTATGGCAAGCATGGTTGGGATACCGGGAAACGGACGAGGCGAAGGCAAGTATACTAATTTTTTTTGAATTATTAATTTGACGTGATCGAAAAATAATGTATCAAATTTTGAATGTACAGGCAGAGTCGGATAAAACTCTGCAAACAGAAATAAAAATCCTGTCACTCATCGCGGAGGGTCGAAGTCATTTCAGCAGTATCGGCAGAAGTTGGTAAATTTACTGAATGATAATTGTAAATAGTTTATGCTATATAATTTTAAATGTATAATAATTGTATGTAAAAATCAACTTTAGGAAGCTGAGGAGCAAGGTCCCGTGGGCTATATGAACGTGTTCACTCGTACGCATGCTGTCGAGCATGTAAATCCGGACGGAACTGTTTCGTATACATGGCAGGACGATAAATCCAGCAAGAGCCATGTAAGCATATTTCATTTTATGCAGTATTAGTAATTGTTCTGCTTGTTAAACTATAATGAAATAAGATATGATGTTATTAATTTGTTAATGCAGGAAAAAATTATGGAGCAGCGCCAGAAACTTCTTATTGATACAGGTCGAGAACAGCTGACGACTGATGAGGAGGATGCTATTTTTGAGTCCGTTATGGATCCAGCGGAGCATGGTAGACGATACGGATTTGGCAATCAAGTGGTAAATAATTTATTTTACTGCTAATTTGATATTTAACTTGAATTTTATTCATTTACAGAGATAAGCACATACACTTACAGAGATCACACAGTTAAATTTAATATTTATTGTAGGCCAGCAGTCAGAGACGGGGTCGGTGGAATAGAGGTCAGAGCGATCTAGCAGATATAGAAGAATTGCGGACTAGAGTGTCACGGCTGGAGGAGCAGAACCGCCAACAGGCCATGCAGACCACACAGTTGTTAGAGTACATGCAGCAGTTTGGTGGCCGCTTTCCATCCTCGGCTGGCTCTGGATCTGGAGGAGATTGATTCATTGCTTTCTTGTTTTTTCAGGTATGTTTTTTTTAGTTTTGTATGATTATTTTTGATACACTTGGTTGTGTGGTTGTATAATGATGTGGAGATTGATTTTGTGTATGTATAACATGGTATAACACTTATTATTGGGGTTGTTGGAATGGTTATGTATATTATGTATTTTATTTTGATGTAATTTGGTATATTTGTGGGTTTGATTAATTTTGTGTAGTTTGGGTTTTAATATTTGGTTGGTATATTATATATTGGATTGTGCAGTATTGCCAATAGTTTTTGGAAGAGAAATGTGTATGGAAAGCTACATTTGCAGCAGTAATAAAAAAACAGCAGATTTCCGACGGTTTCCAACGGCTTCCGACAGTTTACAGGTACGATATTTCCGACGGCTTCCGACAGCCTATAGGACATTTTTGCCGACGGTTTCCGACGGGTCCCGACACGTGTCGGAATACGTCGGAATCCGTCGGAGCCGTCGGAAGCCGTCGGGAATATGTACGGCGACTTCCGTCGGAAGCCGTCGGAAGTACTGCTCCCCGACGACATATGTTCCGACGGCGTTTTCCGACGGTCGCCGACGGTTTTCACCTATCGGAAATCACTGTTCTCCTTGTAGTGACTATACAATAGAAAATACTCCTCTTGGTTATAAGGGGCTTAGTATCATGGTTGAATGTTTTCAACTCAAAGTCAAAATATCTGGCTAGAGCAATACTGTTAATAATAAATGTTATTATTGAATCAAAGATTTTATATTTGTACTAACCAAGTTAAATGTGGACGATATTGGAGTTTTGACCAAATCAAATTCTATAATTCCTAGAGTGATATAGTTTTGATGAAGAGAATTAATGTAAATAATCATTACTACAAGTACCATTTATAATAGTAAAACTAGGTCTTACCAAAAAGATGTTAAACAATAAATTTAGCTAAAATATCACATCTCTAGCTAAGATGACGTATTAACATTAATAATTGAATTATTCGATATTAATCGCTAATTGAATTTACATCTTTGAGTCGCTTAACTGTAACATTAATTAGTACTTCGCAAAACCACTTGATTTAATTAATTTATGATAATTGTATATTAATTAATATTTATGAAATATTAATTATTTTATTTTATTTTATTTGATGTCTAAATGCCATTAGTATATTACACAATGCATATATATAAAAGTTCTATATGCGCGCATTGATGTACAATATCGATATGATATTTAAATTTGATTTAAATCGAATAATTAGCAAATGGGTTTGGGATTTTTGGAAGCCTTTATAGCCTCTGTCTTGACCGACAATGCATGGATAAGGGGGCTTGATTTGATTGAAATTTGTTGAGGAATTAAAGAGTTACTATTTTAAGTAAGAAATTGGAAATGTTTCGATTATTCTTTTAAAACAAAATTCATTTCACTAGTCAATTAATTCTCTCTCACAATTCACTTTCCTAACTCCTCTCTCTCCTTGTGCTAAAAATTCCATAGCTTCATGAATGGAAAAATTCCCATAACAAATCAAACAATATTAAATAAAATAAATAGAAAAGTGGTGCTTTGGATCATTGCAATTTATGTACATGGTTCAATTGGGTCTAGGAGTTTTTGGCTTCACCAAAAGGTAATTTTCAATCTCTTTTAGTATATGTTACATCATGTTAGAATGGTTTAGATCTGTTATCCTTACATCTCATTATGATTATATCGGACATCTTGTTAATTTAGTTTAGACCTCATATCTTATTCTACGAGTCAATATATGCTTATGTTGTCTAATCTTTTGTTTGCTATTGTTTTATAAATTAAAGTTTAATATATAAAAAATTCAGATCTAGATCGAATTTTAATTAGTTGAAATATTTTGTAATATATTTTATATACATATATAATCTATTTGAAATTATTTTATGAAATTGAATGTAAGACGTTATATATATGTATGTGTGTGTACACATTATTTTGAATATCATATACTTGTAATGGTTATGTACGTATGATATATTATTTTAATTCAAATTTTATAAATGGACCATTGTGCAAAATTAAAGACGTAATGTTGAATTTCTCCCTAATTCAAAACTAGATTTCAAATGATTGATTTTAAATTGTAAACCATATAAAATTATAAGTTTTACATATATACAAGTTATTTTGAATTTAAATGTAGTTTGTTATTATTTATACATGCATGTGTGTATGTGTATTATTTCAATTCAAAATTTATAAAATGACTTTTGTATAAAAGTTAAAATTTGATGTTGAACTCCTTCTTAAGTCAAAACTTGATTTCAAATTGTTAATTTCGTATTTCAAAACTTGTACAATAGTCAAAATCAATTTTAATATGCGCATATATATAATTGTTATTTTATATATAATTAACAAAAACAATGGATAACAAATGCATATATAAAGGAACAAATGTGTTCGTTGCGGTGTGAATCCAAACATCTATAAATGTACACATTAACCATGTATATTGTTTATATGTTGCACTTGCATTATACACGTACGAGGTATTGATACATTCATTATGATATATTTAATTTAAATTAAATGAAACTTCTTCCAAACAAACTAAATGAAATAAGATTTTATTTAACAATATTAGATTTGATCTAATAAATCTTTTAGACTTCATAGGCCCAATAAATCCTAAATTAGAATTTTTTTTTTGAAATCTACCTATTTCGCCTGCTTCATACTGGCCATGTTCCTTCAACGTGAGACAGTGTTATCTAAGTTGGATGCATTCGTGGGATATCAAATCAACGGTACGAGACATTTAAGGAGGGTTTATAAGCCTTGAGTTACTGGTCTTTTGTCCTCGTATGTAATTCAGTATACAATAATGAGGAACACGATGTATGTATTCGTGCTTGATACACTTTTATGTGTTGGATTGACGTCTTGATGCATCATTATTGGTATGCTTAGGCGGATCATGGTCTTGCTAGCGGATCCCGTGGCCCACTAGCCTAAAGTGTAGTGTTTTCGCTACACTTTGAGTGTTGTTGTAATTTAGTAGTTTGATAGATGTACCATGTTTTATTTAGCACTATACTAGAAATGAGATGGTTTGTTGCATGCAGGAGAAGCTATGGGTTGAAGTATGGTTTCGTTATCTCGTATGGACACCACTTAGTATAGTAGTAATGAAATATCTCCACATTAGTTATCTTATAGTTTAGAGATACTTTTCACTTACTAGACTTTGTCTGACCCTCTCTATATTTTTCCCTTTGCTTAAATATTCCTTAAGTAGGTTGACTAAAGGAGGGAGACATTGTTAGCCACAGTCGGTTTTAAAGCTATAATTATATATGTTATGATTACCTATATAGTATTTAGTATATTAACATGCCAAACTTTTGTTTGATGTGTGTTTAGTGTTTGATGATAACAAAATATATATCGAATTATAGATGTGTTTGCAGATTATACACATACAGGAATAAATATTCATTTTGAGTAATAATACTATTGCACAGAATTTAACAAATTCAATCAGTATTTTATTCAATAGAATATTTTATTCAGTACAATGTTTTCAGTTCATACGCTGATTTTTACATTTCATAATTTCATACATTACACTGATTTCATATTTACAGTTCACTCTCATTCATACAATTCATTGTTACATTTCTGTCCTCACTACATCACTCATACACTCAGTCTTCTGCATCTGCATTGTCCAGCACCAGTATTTGTCCTGTCTCCTGTGTACCTGTATAATTAACATCTACAGCAGTAATCTGAAAAGAAACAAATTTTAATTTGCAAAAATATAGAATTTGTTCTTATAGTTGTCTCAGATATATGGGTTATCGTCATCATCTTTGATTGTGTAATATCTGTGCATATCTGTATTCATATCAGGGACAGGTAATTATGAGTGGCTGCAGTACACACGTATACATGTGTGCACTGCCTCGCCAACTCGTGTGCACAGTCAACAAAAACAAGGTCAAATCCAAATCAGATTCAACTCAAGTGCAAATGGTCTCGACCAAAATCAAAATGTACACATGAACTCAACAGCAATGCATGCATCAGAGACCAAAGGTGAAAAGTGAACAGAGTACAACAATGCACACAATGACACCAATGAAATCAAGACCAGTGTGCAGTGACAACATACAGGAATCATGACAACATGACTCGAAGTACAGTGGACAAAAGTCAATGTAAATACACATCAGTACAACATGCATGAAGCTACCAGACTAGATGAATACAACAAGCTCCAGATGGTGTACAAGTGGTGCACATGAACAAACAAACTCAAGTCTGCAACTCAAGACCAGTTCAGGTATGAAGAAAAGCAACTGCAACAATGCAAATAAGGATGAACTCAAATGCATACAACAACTCAAAGTACAAAAGTGATGATCATCATGCATGGACAGTGCAATGTAACTGAATACAAAACAGTTTCAAGAATGCAGTGCACTACAGTAGCTCAAGGTCAAGGAAGCAAAACTCAAACCAGAATAACAAGTTCAAATGTCAACAAGCACTACACTAGCTCATCATCACAGTGCACACATGCATCATGAGACCAGACTCAAGTGAAACCAACGGGAATGGTATCAAGTACAAATGCAACAGGAAAACAAGATCATCAATGCACATATAACAGTGAAGCTATCAAAATGAAACCATGATCAAGTGAACACATGCACATCAATCCAGAAATCAAGAACCAAGCATGTATAGGCAGTATGCACATGAACTAGACTACATGAAGATGCAAATTAAAATGACATAGCAATGAACTCAAGTCACAGGTGATACCAGATTACACTAATACATATCCAAGTCAAGCTATAGTCAAAACAGTGGCTAGAAAACATGCCTAAATGAAACTGTGCGTTGAAGACAAGATGATGAACTATGTTCAAGTCTACAACAGTATTACATATATATATATACAGCAGTGAAGCCAAAGCAAACAGAGGAATCAATATGGCAACACAGCTATGCAGTGATGACATGAACAAGATTCTAGAGCTACCAGATAAAAATGAAGCATGAATGCTACTGAATGCATCAGTGGGTAAAGAGCTCGATCACAAAAAACAAATGGTCAGAGAAGATGACCAGAAACAGTGAACAAGTCAGAGACGAAGTAAAGCAATATCATAATCAATTCAAGTCGAAGCCGAGAGGAACAGGAAGCCAGAAAACCAAAGAATATCACAAAATCAAAACTGTGTGTTTTAATCAAGAGTTAACAAATTAAGAGAGTCAAAGTCAAAATTAAATTAGGAAAGTTTTGACTGTATCGATCAAGAAAAAGGATCGAACGTCACAAAATTAAAGCCGTGGATTCAAAGTAATTTCTCAAAATATCACCGCAATAAAAAGGGAAAGTTTTAACAGCGTGGAGATCACGAAAATTAAATTAGGCAAGTATTAGGGTTTTGAAAACCCTATATAAACACTCCCGATATCATCATTGACAGAGGAGGATACAGAGAAAAGAAAAACCCAAATCATCATTGACAGAGAGCAAGCAAGAGTAATCAATTCAAGCAATTAAAGAAATCTCAGAGCAGAAATCACATACCGAAGCCGAACAACGGACGATGAAGTCATAGCAATCGAAGCCAGCTTCTAAGAGAGATATCGATTGTCAGAGCAAGGCGACCATCAATTGATAAACACAAATCGAGTCGAAGCTCTAATTCAGATCAACAAAGCATCGAGCCGTAGCCCTAATTTCTGAATTCCAGAAGAACAATCGAAGTCGCCATTTTCTCAAACAAAAGGAGCGGGCGATAATATTATAAGGGGCCGGCCTTATTAAAATTATTAAGGCTTTAGTTTTTAATTCTCTAGTTTTATTTTGGGCCGGGTTAACTTTAGGGCAAAATTGATTTAAAGTTCTCAATTTAAAATTTGCCCTTGTTTTTCTTATTTTCTGTTTTAAAATTTGTAATCAAGTCAGGGTAAATCACCACCTAGGGTTTAGGTAGTGTCAGATTGTCTAGTTAGGGTTAGTTCAGTGAGCAGGGTGTGCGAGTTTACGAAACTCTATAGGCGGAGCAGGGTGTGCGAGTCTGTAGGAGTGTTTGTAAGCGGGATACTGTTTAATCCTAATAGAAATCTGGGAATGCAGTAGTAGGCAGGGATTGCCGAAGCTGGGTAAATTTTGTGTGTGATTTACTTTTCTGCATATTTATTTATCTGCAGTTTGATTTCGTGTTTAATTCGAGAAAATTTGTGATAACCCTATTCACCCCCCCCCTCTAGGGTTAATCTAGATCCTATAAGTGGTATCAAAGCCCGGTACTTTTTTTCTTTAACTCTAGAGTCATGAATCCACCAAATAATGATTTTTTTGAGGGGCAATCTATTGCTAGGCCACCAATGTTTAATGGGAATGATTATGCGTATTGGAAGGTTAGGATGGGTATTTATCTTGGTTCTGTTGATTATGATGTTTGGGATATTATTGAATCTGGCTATAAATCTCCCACTATAACTGTTGGTGATATTGAGATTCATAAACCAAAGGATAGGTGGGATGCTAACAATAAGAAATTAAAAACTACAAATGCTAAAGCTATGAATGCTTTGATCTGTGCTCTTGATAAGACTGAATTTAATAGAATTTCTCATTGTAAAACAGCACAGGAAATTTGGCATACCTTGGAGGTGACACACGAAGGAACTTCTCAAGTCAAGGAGTCTCGTCTAGCCCTGTTCAGCAATGAATACGAGAACTTCGTGATGGACAAAGGCGAGAGCATAAAAGATATGTTTGGACGCTTCTCAACCTTAGTGTACAATGCTAGAGCGCTTGGGAAGGTATTCACTGAGGTAGAGCTAGTAAGGAAGATACTACGAGTCTTACCGATGAACTTTGAGGCAAAAGTCACAGCAATACAAGAATCGAAAGATCTGAGTAAACTACGCATGGAAGATTTGATCGGCAACTTGATGACATATGAGCTTAAGCTAAAAGCAAAGGAGGAACGCAACAACTCCGAATCAAAGAAGAAGACGATTGCCTTAAAGAGCAAAGAAGAGAGTGATGATGAAGCAGAAGATCCAATTGAAGAACTTGCAATGGCTGTCAATAATCTTAGAAAATTGTCGAGATTCAGGCCACGCAAGAAGAAAACGAGTGATAATAGGTCAAAAGATTCTGACAATTCCGAAAATGAATTAACCTGCTATAACTACAACAAGCCTGGTCACTTCAAACAAAATTGCCCACTTCTCAAAAACAACAAGGGAAAGAAAAAGAAGAAAAAGGCCTTCGCAGCGACGTGGGATGATGAGGAAGGAGAGGAAGTTTCAACTGATAGCTCAGAGGAGGCAAACTTGTGTCTTACGGCAAGATCAGATTCAGAAGAAAGCTCAGAGGAATCTAGTGAGGTAAAGAACTATTCTTATAAATAACTTGTCTTTATGTGCCTTGATCTTACTAAAACAGTTGATGCTCTAGATTCTAAAATTGAAAAACTGAAATCTGATAGGAGAGAACTTGCCCGTGAAAATTTTAGGTTAGAAACTGAACTTGAAAATATTCAAAACCTAGACTGTAAAAACTGTAAAACTTTAGATTCAGAATTATCAAAACTGAATAATAGCTTTGAGAACCTTGAAAAAGAAAACTTGAATCTAAAAGAAACCATTGAAACTAGGAAAAAGGATTTTATAAACAGATGCACTTCACTTGTGACTGAAAACACAACACTGAAAACCAAAGTGCAAGATCTTGAGAAATCACTGAATAATTTTTCAAGAGGAGAAAAATCATTCAACATGTTATTGGGAAACCAACTGTTTGCCAACAATAGAAAAGGACTAGGTTTTGGGAAAACACAAGCTGATGATAGTGCAAAAGGTAAGAGTGTCTTTACTGGATGTGAAATAATTAGACATCATGTTGAAAATTGTACTCATAGGAACAAGAACATGAAATTTATACAAGTTTGGGTTCCTAAAAATTCTACAAACAAATTTCATATCTATTGGAACAAGAATAAAAGAACAAAACACGTTTGGGTGCCAAAAGGAATATATATTAATAGTTTTGAGTCTACTCAAATATATTCATCAAATTATTCTGCCACTAACAACCATGGACCTATAAAAACAAATAGGTCACAAAAACCTTTTACCGTGTAGGTGTGGTGGCAGGCTAATGAACAACATTAGTGTTATCTGGATTCTGGCTGCTCCAGACACACAACGGGCGACAAATCAACGTTCCTTAGCCTAGTATAAAGATGACAGATTCAAAATGGGCAAACAATGAAAGATTATCGTACAGGTAAGACAGGTAATTGTATTTATTTTCAAATGAAAGATAAAGTTTGAAAATCTGCACCATAATTTGAATTAAATCAGCCAGTTATGTGAAATGATTGATTTTGATTTTTTAGAATTACTCGAAGTAATTATGATGGTTGACAGATTCTAACTTACTTGAAATGATCTTAACATGACTTGTTCTTATCTATGACTTTGATTTGTGCTTAAAAATTGACCAACCACTTTTTCCTTGGACTTAATCTGTTTGGTCAAATTATGATGATTGATTATTGAGTTCTCATGCTATGAAAAGGATTTTTAGAAATTGTTAAAACTGTTGAAACTTTACTGGTGAAAACTTCAAATTGCTTTTGAGATAATAATGATATTTTAACTGGTGATCCTACAGAAAGTATACATACTCGTTCTTCATTTGATAAAAATTTATGTGCGTTTAGTTGTCATAGTGGTTTTATTTCTGAGATTGAATCTGATTCTGTTGAAATGGCTCTTAGTGGTGAAAGTTGGATTTGAGCGATGCAAAATTGAACTTAATCAATTTAAAAGAAGAAGTTTTTGTTGAACAACCCCCTGGTTTTGAAAATCACGATTTTCCAAATCATGTGTATAAGCTAGAAAAAGCATTATATGGTCGTAAGCAAGCTCCTAGGGCTTGGTATGACTGTCGTTGTACATATCTTTTGGAAAATGGTTTTAAAAAGGGAAGTGCTGACACGACACTGTTTCTATTACATAAAGAAAGTAATTTTTTGATTGTTCAGATTTATGTGGATGATATTATTTATGGTGCTACTAACGAACTCTTGTGTGAGAAATTTGAATAAGTCATGCAGGCTAAATTCGAGATGAGCTTGGTTGAAGAATTGAAATATTTTCTTGGATTTCAAATCAAGCAAAGCAGTGATGCCCGTCAACAAAGTTGGATAAAAACGAGAAAGGAGTTGCTGTTGATCAGAAGAAATATCGAGGGATAATCGGTTCACTTCTCTATCTTACTACTTCTAGACCTGATATTATGTTTTCTGTGTGTTTGTGTGCACGTTTTTCAATCTAACCCTAAAGAATCTCATTTGAAAGCCACTAAACGAATTTTAAGATATCTTTCACACACACACACAAATTTGGACTATGGTATCCTTCTTGTGAAAATTCTGATTTAGTTGGTTTTTCTGATGCTGATTATGCGGGTTCATTGGTTGATAGGAAAAGTACTAGTGGGACATGTTTCATGTTAGGACAGTCATTAGTTTCATAGTCTAGTCAAAAACAAAATTATGTTGCATTATCCACCACTGAAGCAGAATATATTGCATTAGGAAGTTGTTGTGCTCAAATTTTATGATGCAAACTCTGTCTGATTTTGGCTTAGTATATAAACTAGTTCCATTAAAATGTGATAGTAAAAGTGCAATAGACTTGTCTAATAATCCTGTTCATCATTCACGCACGAAAAACATTGATGTGAGACACCACTTTCTTAGAGATCACATTGCTAGGGAAGACATTTGCATTGAATTCATTTCAACTAAGAATCAACTTGCTCATATTTTCACAAAACCCTCCCAGAAGACAGATTTTCCAGATTACGTTTGGATTTGGGGATTATGGAAATTGACTAATCATTTTTCAATTTTTGGTTGAAATATTCTTGGATATTTATTTTCAACTTCGATTTCTAGGATTCAAACCTGTTTTGGATATCATTCAAAGATTGATTCGAATGTGGTATTCAGTAGTGGAAATACGTTTGGTTTAAGAAATTTCATAATATGATTAATTTGGTAACTTATTCCACGACCATTTCTATTTCTACCATCTTTCTATCACTCATAATGGTTCTGAAAAATGAGAAGAGTGAATTATTTTTTAAATTAAAAAGAAAAATAAAGGAAAAATAAAGAATTTTTTTAAAATATTTCTCATGCATCCATTCTCATTTAAAAGTCCTTATGGTTATGCATGGATGGATCATGTGAATTTTAGTTTATCATCACTCCATTCTCATTTAAAAGTCCTTATGGTTATGCATGGATGGAGCTTGATAGCTAATGAGTAACTGCTAATCCCATTTAAAAGTCCTTATGGTTATGCGTGATTAGTAAGTGCTTATTTTATTTTTGTGCTTAAATATCAATTTTTTTTAAAAAAAATTATAATAAATAGAATAGAACATCCGTCTTCTCATTATACAAAAACCAAATCATCGATCCATTCTCTAAAATGTGGAAATTGTTATCTTGTTATGATATATTATGGTTTTTCCTTGTTTTTTCCCTTTGTTTTCCCCTACTGTTTTCATTATTTTTTGTCAGTCTTTTGATGATAACAAAAGGGGGAGAAGAAAGAGATTTTGATAAGAAAATAAGTATTTTTGGAATACTACACCAAATTTGTTAAATGTTGTTAGTTAATTTTCTATAGTTCTTTTATTCTTCTGTAATTTCCTAAAATCTTCTAAATAGGGAGTGGTCTCAGTTGTAGGGGGAGCATACATATAGGGGGAGCTAAATATTTCATGATTAAACACATTTACTAGAATTTCAAAATCTTTAATATATATGTTTGTCATCATCAAAAGGGGGAGATTGTTTGATGTGTGTTTAGTGTTTGATAATAACAAAATATATATCGAATTATAGATGTGTTTGCAGATTATACACATACAGGAATAAATATTCATTTGAGTAATAATACTATTGCACAGAATTTAACAAATTCAATCAGTATTTTATTCAATAGAATATTTTATTCAGTACAATGTTTTCAGTTCATACGCTGATTTTTACATTTCATAATTTCATACATTACACTGATTTCATATTTACAGTTCACTCTCATTCATACAATTCATTGTTACATTTCTGTCCTCACTACATCACTCATACACTAAGTCTTCTGCATCTGCATTGTCCAGCTCCAGTATTTTTCCTGTCTCCTGTGTACCTGTATAATTAACATCTACAGCAATAATCTGAAAAGAAACAAATTTTAATTTGCAAAAATATAGAATTTGTTCTTATAGTTGTCTCAGATATATGGGTTATCGTCATCATCTTTGATTGTGTAATATCTGTGCATATCAGTATTCATATCAGGGACAGGTAATTATGAGTGGCTACAGTACACATGTATACACATGTGCACTGCCTCGCCAACTCGTGTGCACAGTCAACAAAAACAAGGTCAAATCCAAATCAGATTCAACTCAAGTGCAAATGGTCTCGACCAAAATCAAAATGTACACATGAACTCAACAGCAATGCATGCATCAGAGACCAAAGGTGAAAAGTGAACAGAGTACAACAATGCACACAATGACACCAATGAAATCAAGACCAGTGTGCAGTGACAACATACAGGAATCATGACAACATGACTCGAAGTACAGTGGACAAAAGTCAATGTAAATACACATCAGTACAACATGCATGAAGCTACCAGACTAGATGAATACAACAAGCTCCAGATGGTGTACAAGTGGTGCACATGAACAAACAAACTCAAGTCTGCAACTCAAGACCAGTTCAGGTATGAAGAAAAGCAACTGCAACAATGCAAATAAGGATGAACTCAAATGCATACAACAACTCAAAGTGCAAAAGTGATGATCATCATGCATGGACAGTGCAATGTAACTGAATACAAAACAGTTTCAAGAATGCAGTGCACTACAGTAGCTCAAGGTCAAGGAAGCAAAACTCAAACCAGAATAACAAGTTCAAATGTCAACAAGCACTACACTAGCTCATCATCACAGTGCACACATGCATCATGAGACCAGACTCAAGTGAAACCAACGGGAATGGTATCAAGTACAAATGCAACAGGAAAACAAGATCATCAATGCACATATAACAATGAAGCTATCAAAATGAAACCATGATCAAGTGAACACATGCACATCAATCCAGAAATCAAGAACCAAGCATGTATAGGCAGTATGCACATGAACTAGACTACATGAAGATGCAACTTAAAATGACATAGCAATGAACTCAAGTCACAGGTGATACCAGACTACACTAATACATATCCAAGTCAAGCTATAGTCAAAACAGTGGCTAGAAAACATGCCTAAATGAAACTGCGCGTTGAAGACAAGATGATGAACTATGTTCAAGTCTACAACAGTATTACATATATATATATATATATATATATATATATACAGCAGTGAAGCCAAAGCAAACAGAGGAATCAATATGGCAACACAGCTATGCAGTGATGACATGAACAAGATTCTAGAGCTACCAGATAAAAATGAAGCATGAATGCTACTGAATGCATCAGTGGGTAAAGAGCTCGATCACAAAAAACAAATGGTCAGAGAAGATGACCAGAAACAGTGAACAAGTCAGAGACGAAGTAAAGCAATATCATAATCAATTCAAGTCGAAGCCGAGAGGAACAGGAAGCCAGACCAAAGAATATCACAAAATCAAAACTGTGTGTTTTAATCAAGAGTTAACAAATTAAGAGAGTCAAAGTCAAAATTAAATTAGGAAAGTTTTGACTGTATCGATCAAGAAAAAGGATCGAACGTCACAAAATTAAAGCCGTGGATTCAAAGTAATTTCTCAAAATATCACCGCAATAAAAAGGGAAAGTTTTAACAGCGTGGAGATCACGAAAATTAAATTAGGCAAGTATTAGGGTTTTGAAAACCCTATATAAACACTCCCGATATCATCATTGACAGAGGGGGATACAGAGAAAAGAAAAACCCAAATCATCATTGACAAAGAGCAAGCAAGAGTAATCAATTCAAGCAATTAAAGAAATCTCAGAGTAGAAATCACATACCGAAGCCGAGCAACGAACGATGAAGTCATAACAATCGAAGCCAGCTTCTAAGAGAGATATCGATTGTCAGAGCAAGGCGACCATCAGTTGATAAACACAAATCGAGTCGAAGCTCTAATTCAGATCAACAAAGCATCGAGTCATAGCCCTAATTTCTGAATTCTAGAAGAACAATCGAAGTCGCCATTATCTCAAACAAAAGGAGCAGGCGATAATATTATAAGGGGCCGGCCTTATTAAAATTATTAAGGCTTTAGTTTTTAATTCTTTAGTTTTATTTTGGGCCGGGTTAACTTTAGGGCAAAATTGATTTAAAGTTCTCAATTTAAAATTTGCCCTTGTTTTTCTTATTTTCTGTTTTAAAATTTGTAATCAAGTCAGGGTAAATCACCACCTAGGGTTTAGGTAGTGTCAGATTGTCTAGTTAGGGTTAGTTCAGTGAGCAGGGTGTGCGAGTTTACGAAACTCTAAAGGCGGAGCAGGGTGTGTGAGTCTGTAGGAGTGTTTGTAAGCGGGATATTGTTTAATCCTAATAGAAATCTGGGAATGCAGCAGTAGGCAGGGGTTGCCGAAGCTGGGTAAATTTTGTGTGTGATTTACTTTTCTGCATATTTATTTATCTGCAGTTTGATTTCGCGTTTAATTCGAGAAAATTTGCGATAACCCTATTCACCCCCCCTCCCCTCTAGGGTTAATCTAGATCCTACAACTTTATCATGTATACGAGACTTACGGAATATGACATCTTAAGTATTTATTAGACTCCACCCATTTCGAGTATTATGCAATATGATGATTGGGTGTTATATCTCATTTATCTATGATGTTCTTTTCGTCTTGCACATGTATATTGTCGATATTATATTGAATCTTTTCCACTATGAGATGTTGCTTATACCTATGATAGCTATCTCTCTTTTAGTTTTAAATTTACTGGTGAACCATCATCCGCAGCATTTCTGGATCTAGGTGTCGTTTTATTCATGGATTTAGGATGGTACGAACGGTGAGGCGTTACAGTTGTGAACTCCACCCTTATTAATACTTACATCTCTACTTCAAATAATGATAATTCAATGAATTAGGATCAAGTGTGTTCTTTTGAAATCCCCAAACTATCCTTCACATGTCGTCCATTTTACCATCCGCTTGCTAGTCCACGAAAACAATGTCAGCTCCATTTCCTAATCCTCCACTACTTCAACTACATCGATGCAATCCTCCACTACTGCAACTACATCAGTCGATTGTCCACTAACAGAAATCAATTTTACACCGACGACGATTTCTACGTCTTCTCCAACGAGCCACATCCATTTCAATTTGTAATTAATTAATTAATTATATTGCCGTGTTATTATTATATGCTTATATTGCTATCAGATGATTAGCAATGCAACATAATTATGTTTCTATGAGTTAGTATGGGTTTCTGAACCATCCGCTTCTTCATTTTCTAGTTTTGCAACAGATAGTCTTCTCTTCTTAAAATTTGCACGTACAATAATAACCTGTCTTTACTGAAATAGCAGTTGGAATGAAATTTTAGGTACTATAATATACACAGGTTTGTTTTAATACTGGACCAAAAATCGAGTGATCAAAATTTATAACACAGGTGGATTGTTGAGTCAACGCATTGCTTCATTCCAAATTTTGAATGCTGCACATAATCCACAATATCGAATAGCACATATCTCTACTATTAATAAAGAGAATTCAATAGATAGAATTTCTACGGTATCCTTTTGAAATTCCAAAAATACCCTCTTCTATCAACGGAATCTCATTATTGGTGAATTATCTCTACCACTGTCCTCTTCGCGACCACCCATCAACGGATTTCACTACCAATTTGCAACCAACACCACCAACAACTATTTGAAATAAAAGCGTTGCGACCATCAAAGATTTTGCACTTATATCACATATCCATCCATTAAATTTTTTAAATAATAACCAAATATCTTTAGATATTAGATGCACGTATCGTGCAATTTATACTAGTATTTTAAATATTAATGTTTATACGACGTTGTTGAAGTACGGTACTGTACACGAGTTCAGTTGTTTATAGATCATTCAGGTGAATCATATTTCTAATCATTTAATCTACATCCAAAGCAACGATATAGTATACACGTTTTCTCTTCGTCACCACTAAATCACTTAGATATCCGGAGTTTGGTCAATGGTTAAAAGTCTAATAATATGGCCGTTAATTGCGAATACAAGATCAAAGTCTGTAGTTCAATCTGATAACATTTATCAATTAAAAGAGTTGCTTTGGATAAAGGCATAAACTTTAAGTTGACAAATAACATTCTTTGCAAAGAAGACAAATCTTCTTTCAAATAGTGTTTCACTTCAAGTTGTTCAATTTGTACCAAATTATGGACTTAACACGATCATCATTATCATGTGATTGAAAGTAGTCAAAGTATATTTTAGACACTAAAGAAGTTAAGATTCACATATTCTCAAATTAAAAGATCATTACACATCGTCACGTGAGATCTTCCATTTAACTCTATAATTAACGCATAGAAGACCCTCGGTATGTCGTTATACAATTGTTCAAACAATTATAGGTACGCAATCCTTTGGTTTGCCCAGCGATCATGAATAATTCATCATTCATCAAATGAAGAGCATTACGTACACCAGTCTAAACGGATGTATTGATATTCCATTCTCGACATATCTTGACCAGGAACATTAAGGACAACATTTTATTACTACGATTTAATACCAATGGACATGAACACATATGCAACTGTAATTGATCAAATATTTTCCTAAGGGTTTTCTATTTGTATATATTTAATGTATATAAAACATTTTTTATATTCCAATATAACAATATATACAATTGAAAATGAAACCAAAAACTTATTTCGTTTTGAATAAAATTTATTATAAGAGTAAAGTTATATGTAACCAAATTATATGATTATCCCTAAGTCATACTCTTAACTATATCCATGTAAACCATTGCTAAAGTGTTAGAAACTATAAAGTTATTTTTGCGTGTATTTTTTACTTTTGAATTTCCACCTTTTTGCTTATATTACAAATACTGTGGATTAGCTCAATTCATCTCCTTGTAGCATTCCATATCAAGGGTGATCATCTTGGTTGGCCATCAATGATACTGTCGAGACTAAACCCAAATATCCACCAAACATTTCTGCTTATGTATTTGCTCTCAATGATAATGATTCTGGTTTGAACTAAATCATGAAACAAGCATCTCATAATATAGGAGGCAAGGACACCCCCAAGAAAAAGCTTCACCCTCTCCTCATCGAGATGAAAGCAGAATTAGTTGAAAAAATCTAAGTCCAACTTGATATAAAGTTTGCTCAAAGATAGCTGAAATCGACAAGATTACGAGCACAGAAATCAAGTCAAAATTGGTCACTGGTTATATGAATATGTTTCTATTCACTTATCTTATAGGATAAGCGAAAAGCTATAGCCTGCTAATCAATATTATTCTGGCTTACTATGTTGAATTATGCTCCACAAATTTTGAACCGAAAATTTATTCTTTCTTTCCAACTTTATAAAATGTGCCAGATTCTTTGTCTGTGATAATAATCTGCAACTTGGAGTTTGGGTGCAAATGCATCTTTACATAAGTATTTATCCATTAGTAGATAAGAATGAAGGTATCTTCTTTTCTTTTTATCCTCATCATGATATACTAAAACAAGCCTTAGATTCTCAATCAACACTGGAAATCTTATCAACAATCATATTGTCCTTCTCATCATAGTTCTTTTTCATATTTTGATAGATATATAACCTAAGTGTTTGATGACTGCCTTAATTTGTGTGTACATAATTAACTATATGTATATGTATTTGTATATGTATATGTATGTACATATGTGTATGATATTCTACTTAGAAAGTAATATCTTCTCCAGTTTGGTATTGATTCTAAGGACCCTACACTAGAACATAAAATATCAAAACAAGAAACCCAATTCTAAAAGAAAGTAACATTCCAATATTCTTATCCTTATGCATTGAACTTATATAACAGTTGATTTGGCGAAATATATCAAAAAACAAACACAACAGAATTAGAGGGATACACTGTAATGAAAACTAAAGCAGTATTGCCAGCACGACAGACGACAGAGCCAGCTCCAGCAAGAGTGATCCGATATGAGCGAATGCCTACAATTGACACGAAGCTGGAGACGATTCAGGAGGGAAACGAAGAGCAGAAGCTGCGTTGCTCCAAAGGAAAGCCAGTTTCTGGGCAAACAAATTTTGATAAAACAAGGCGCCTTTCGGCCTCCACAAACTAGCAACTGTAGTATGTAACCGAACCATATATGCCGATAATAAAAAATCAAACTTTTTTCAGGGTTTTTGTTCCACTGAATTTCAGTACTGTTAACAGAAATATTAAGCTGAATTTTAGTACATAAAACGCTGTCTTGTACTATATTTTTGAGAAGTTTTCATATTATGTGTATTTAGATATTGCTTCAGTTTGGTGCAGTACTTTTTAGTAAAATAGTTTTGCTAGGACGTTCTTTTTAAAGAAAGACAGGCGGATACTCAAACAAGAAAATTTAGAGCATTGTTAAAGGTACTCCAAATTCAGATAGGAGGTTTTGAAAGGCGGCGTTCATCGAATTTGAATGGTTTTTACTATAGAAGGCTGTCAAGCTTAATGTAAATTTTTATTCAATTTTTTTGAAACCCAAATTTTTATTCAATGGGCATCAAATTTTTTTGCCCTTCTCCTGTCCAAATTTGAAGTACCTTTAACAATGCTCAAAATTTCATACGATACAATACAACATTTTTTTTCTTCTTTCTTCTTATCAATCAAATAACCTATCTGCATAGGTAGTATATATTAAGATCTTCTTCATAGAAAAAATATTCATCCTTTCAATGTTCTTTATTGAATTATCAAATTCAAGGACATGGTGTAAATCAGAACGGTATATTTATGGCAGAAAATAATCGGTAACTTAATTGAAAATTGAAAATTGCGTAGGACATCTAAATTTCACGCTCTAAACTTTTAACACTAGGTGGTCTGCACAACATATTTAGGCTAAACAAGAATATATCAATTTAAACCCAAGGAATCATGATCCATTGACCTAGATGAAAATGCAAATTTGTTCTCTACTTTTAAATAGGGAAGAAAATAATTGCTATAACAATTATAACTTCAATTTAGAATCAAAATAATTTTAAATTTCTTAATTATAACATTTATAAATTTAGTTTTAATAATAATGAAAGAATTCTTAACTATAATATTTATAAATTTAATTTAGACTTGAAATATTTTTTATTTCTTAATTAAAATAATTTTAGACTTAAAATTCAAATAATTTTTTTAATTTTAATTTCTTAATTATAATATTTGAATTAACCAAGGTAAATATTTTGCGTCTAAGGCATAAGTTTTGTTATACCATTATTTTTATTAAGATATCGTATGCTTTTGTAAATATAATTTCATATTAGGTAAATTACGTTCAAACGTTTAATAATATTATAGGCTTTATACACACACAAAACACACATATATAGACACACACATGTGAATATTATAATATAAAAAAACAATTTTTTTGTCTTGGCTTGAAAATTCTTATTTTTAACACGGATATATTAATGAAACACATGCACATTCACATTACGCTTTTGTCAAATATAAGCTGTGTGATCTAAACAATTCTTGACCACCTAATTATCTTTTTCTCTTATCACAGACACATAGCCGGTCCAGGGGCAAGCCCACTAAGCCCCTGGGCTCGGGCAACCCAATCCAAGTGGGGCAACAATTTTTGTAATGTTGTTTACATAATTACATTTACAATCTAGGGCTTAGACAGTTAGACGCTTAGTATTTCATAATCTCGTGAATTAGGGCAACCCAGAATCTCGTCTCATGCCGCCGCCTGCTGCCAGTGTTCCCGCCTGTTGCATGCCTCGCATACGGCCTGCCCCGCCTACGACCTACTGCTGACGTCTGTCCTCTGTTCCAGACTTCCAGTTAGAATCTAGCCAAGGCTGTCTCTTGTCAAATGAATTTTGGATCTTTGAATCTTTGATCTATCATAGCATTTTTATTTTATTTTTTTGATCTTCACATTGACATCAATTGCCATTTCTGAAAAAAGGAAAAAAGAAAGCAAACATCTTGCAACTATTATTAACAGTTATTGACCAACCAAAGATTCATTTGATTGCTGATTCATTGATTCATTTGATTGCTGCGCTAATCAATAATCACTATGCCTGCGAATTACCCAATTTTGATTGTTGCTCAAAATTACCCAATTTTGATTGTTTCTTTTTTTAGTGAAACCCTTACATATACATTAAATAATTTTAATTTTAATCCGAAACATTGTTTCATGTAGGTTGTAGCAAAACTAATACATATTTTAATGTTTTATTAATAGATAATATGTCAAAAAAAGAAGACGATAAAAACCGTGTGAGATTTAGAAAACAAAATTCCGGAGCTTTTAATCGAAAGGTAAAACAACGTTTTGATTGAAAGTGAGTTTTTGGAGAAACTAGATTGTGACAATTTGATTGAAGAATTCGCTACAAAAAATACAAGGCGAAGTATATTTCTTTGAACAAGTTTTATATTTTGTATGGAACTTCGTATTTCTCCGCTTTATGCAGTGGTTTTTGTATGAAAAGTTAATTTAACTTTATATAATTCCACTTATTTTAGTGGTTTTTGTATGGAAAATGTTGCGTTGTATGTTGCATCTTTTTTATTTGACGGCATGCTTAATTTTAAACACAAAGAAATTAATAAAAAAAATAAAAAATTTCATTTAGGGGCAACCAAAATAATTTTAGACTAGGGCAACCCAATCTTAGGACCGGCCCTGCACAGACACATTATTTTTCTGAGTTAAACCATGTTCGTCGGTCCTATATATACACAACTTTTTGCACGTACGGGTTATTAGATATCCAATTTCAATATTTTCCTAATACATTGTTATATATTTTTTTTCCTTAACAGTAATATATATTGTTACAACATGTCAGGTTGTGCCCCCGTGTACACATATAAACGATCTTTGCATTGGAAGAGTTGTTAGACTATACAGTTTCAACAAGTTATAAAACACATCATTATATTTCTCCCACTAACATTAATATTGTTACAGTATGTCCAAGGCGCCCATGGATACTATGTACACAATTTTGTGCATTTTACTATTATCGGATTTTTAAATTACAGCAATCTGGGTGTATTGGAATGGCTTATATAGATCAAACAATATGTATGATACATATTCTACTTAGAAAGCAACACCTTCTCCAGTTTGGTATTGATTCTAAGGACCCTACAGACAAGAACTTAAAATATCAAAACAAGAAAGACCCTGTTCTAAAAGAAAGTAAGATTTCAATATTCTTATCCTTATGCATTGAACTTATATAACAGTTGCTTTGGTGAAATATATCAAAAAACAAACACAACAGGAATAGTACAGTGTAATGAAAACTAAAGCGGTGCTGCCAGCTCCACAAACGACAGAGACATCTCCTGCAAGAGTGATTCGATAGGGAGACGATTCAGGAGCAAAATAAACGAAGAGCAGAAGCTGTGGTTTCTCAAAAGCAAATTTGGATAAAACTAGCAACTGTAGTATACTAGTATGTAACCGAACTATTTATATGGATAATAAAAGTGTGCCGCTATATGCACTCATGTTGTTTGTTCTTTCCAACACCATGATAGGGTGGCCTAAAGCACAAAACGGGGTGCATTTAGCTCCATCGGAGGATGTGGTACTAAATGCATACCGTTTTGTGCTTCTGGCCACCATATCATGGTGTTGAGAAAAACAAACTGAGGTGTATATAGTCGTACACTAATAAAAAATTATTTCTTTTCAGTGTTTTTGTTCCGCTGAATTTCTGTAATGCAGGTCCAGCCCTTATACTGGGCAACTGGCCAGGGCCCAATATTTTTTATAATTTAATTATTATTTTGCTTATATCAACTAAAACTCTAGCTGCAAGCCCATTTAGAAACAAAGCAGAAATAATTACGTTCAGAAATCACTTCGTTTTACACAAATCGTCTCGACTTCTCTGCCGATTCCTTCTTCTCAACAGTTATTTTTTTCTAGCTTTCTTTTGTTTTATAGCTTTCTACCTGACTTTATTCCAACAGCATCTTCTCACTTCTCAGCAAATCTCTTCATTCCAACAGCATCTTCTCAACTATTAATCAATTTTGATTCTTGAAAGCAAGCTTTGAACAATCAGCAACAGCAAGACAGCAAAACCGTGGTCGGTGAATTGAGGTATTCTAGTTTTTTGATCAAATCAACAATGTTTTTGTCAAATTTCAATATTTTGTGGAATCAGGAACTGAAGTAGAAATTTATCTTGTAATATATCTCAATTCCAAAATTACATGATTTGGAAATAAATTTATTTGAGTGAATGTTTTAATATCATTTAAGATAATTGTATATTAATTGATTATTTGGATTAATATTGTTTTCTTATAATTAATGAATTGCAGGCTGTTCATAACAATTTAGTGTTTACTATTTGCCATAATTGAAGTATTTGGAGAAGGAAATCAATCTACAAATCAGGTTCTATTGTTACTGAATATTAATTAGCTGATTTTATTTCTTTAATTGTTGGATTGAAATTATGAAACATCTTTAAGAAAATATTTCTCAAAGTTTAAAGTTTTCACTTAATAAATTTTTTGATAAGCACTCAAAATTTTCAATTGAATCTGAGCAACAAATTGACTTAGAGGAAAATGAAAATGATGCCAATTTATTAGATCAATCTAAGCAACAAACCGTTTATGAAGAAGTGAATGAAAATAAAAATGAAATAAATGAAGAATTAGATGATGAAAATGTAGACGTAATTGAAGAAACAAGTGGTGCTAATAATCTTCATACTAATGAATTTATTGTCAATGAAAATGATGCAACTTTATCAAATCAATTTCAACAACAAATCAATTGCGAAGAATTAAAAGGAAATGAAAATGATATGGATGATGATATCAACAATCTTGATGTTATTGGAAAAGATTTACATTCTAAATTACAAGTGTTGCAGGTATTGTTATCGAAGGAAGCATATGAAGTAGATAAGTCATGGACCTCCATTAATATTTTAGAGTTTGTGAAAGAACTGGATATGTTTCCAAATGTGATGATTGCCTACAGAATATTATTGACTATTCCAGTTACTGTGGCGTCTGTTGAAAGAAGTTTTTCTAAATTAAAATTGCTAAAGTCATATTTACGCACTTCTATGTCATAAGATAGATTGAATGGACTAGCAATATTATGCATTGAGAAGGACATGTTGGAAAATATTGATCAAGATGATATAATTAATGATTTTGCTTCAAAAAATGCACTGAGAGATATTTTTAAATGAGATTTATTGTTGAGGTTTTGTGTATCTTTTGTAATCAATATCTTGTAACTTGGCTACTTTTAAACAAAATTGTGGTTATTGCTTTATGAAAAAAATCAATTTATATATGCAAATATTGTATTCTCATATATGTTTTTTTATTTTAGTTATATTAAATAGTCTACTAATTTGTAGGGGGCCAAAATTATTACTTTGTCCAGGGCCCAAAATGACCTTGGACCGGCCCTGCCGTAATGATAACACAAATATTATGCTCTACGAGCTACTATACTATATCAGCACATAAAATGCTATTTATACTATATATATTTTACAAGTTTTGGTCAAGTACCTTTTAACAAATAGTTAAGATATTTTGCTAAGTGGTCGGATTGTACTAGGCAACTCAAAAAATGACAAATTCAATTCATACACCGAAAATCATCTAACATACACCGATGTTTTGCTAAATAATTTTATTACTAAATTACCCTTCTTCTTACTTGCACTTTTAGTCCTTTTCTTATAACCCACCAGATAAAAATATTGAAATTAATGATTACTAATCAAATCTACAGGTTTTTGATGAAAGAGTTGATGAATTTTTTACAATAAAACCTAGAATATCTTAAGAAAACTTTGACAATTAGCTAAAGTACTTAATCTTTTTAATATTCTAAGGAGAAAATATAAAATTAGAATTGATTTTGTCAAAATTAATGAATTTAGAAATGACAAATTTTATTCGTATACCATAAATTACTTTATATACACCATAAATTTTTTAATAAAATTAAAGTCGAAAATACCCTTATATAAAAAGAATCGAAATCGATATTAAAGAATGAAAATTTCGTATGTCGGTATAATTTCTTCCATAAAGTTACTAAAATTTCTCCCTGTTATCAAGTGAATTAAATTAAATTTCCTTTGAAGCATTAAATTTTGTCCATAGAGTTTCAAGTTATATTTTTTCGAGAAAAATGTGTGATCCTCTAAAATAGAGGAGAGCACACATGTAAATATGTATATATCACAGAAGATAAGATGCTGCCAACATGTCTGGCAGGTAGCTAATCATAGTACAAATACAAAGAAAATAACTCTGGTACCCCTAGAATAAGCTCCGGCAAGGCCAGCGCCTATTACACCTCAATATCGAGTTCCGGCAAAACCACCGCCTATTACACCCCAATATCGAGCTCCGGCAAGGCCACCGTCTGGTATTGAGGTGTTAGGAGTACCAGTAGAAACAATGGAACATCTCAGCGCCAGAGATAGTAGAAGCCTGCTCCATCTGAGAATTAGGAAACACCGTGCTGAAAAGTGGATCCATCAGAAAGTAGAACGCCATAATGTAGCTGTAGAAGAACTCCTCACTGCGAACAGCAATCCTGCCCTCAGCAATCCTATGAACCTGTAAAAAGAATCTAACATCCACTACACCACAAAGGCAAATTAGGCAGTGCTTAGGGCTGTATCAAAAACCATTAGGCACGGCCATAAGCCGTATCAAAAATAAGCGTGTTTAATCATTAGATACGGCCCAAGACCGTATCTATTTCTCCAATTAGATACGGCCATGCACCGTATCTACTTGTCGAATTAGATACGGCCATGGGCCGTATCTAATTGGAGATTTAGATACGGCCATGAACCGTATCTATTTCTCCAGTTAGATATGGTCCATGGCCGTATCTAACTGGATATTCACAAATTAGATACGGCCATGGGCCATATCTAATTGGATAGTTAGATACGGCCATGGACCGTATCTATTTCTCCAGGTAAAATAAAAACTCCATTTCAAAATTATTGATTCCGTTTGTACACTTAAAATAAAACTCAAAGCATTATGTTAACTTCATTCTCAATCCATTACAGTTCAAACTCGGCAAATAAATATTATACTTCATTCTCAACTCATCACATTTCATTCTCCGCCAAAGTATAATACTTCAATACATTACAACACATAATGGTTTAATACATTAAACTTCATTGTCAAGTCATCACCGATCACAGCTCAAACACAGTAAATAAATGTACAGCAACACATACAGCAAAGTTACATACAATACAAACTAGAAGATATACATCGAGTACAAACTACAACGTTCAGCAAGGCAGGCAACAAAATATTACAATACAGAAAGGAGCAAGTTGCAGTTACCAGCATGTTCGCAAGCATGAAGCAAGTTGTAGCAAAGGAGACACTGTCAAAGAAGAAAATAATTAAATAATACACTTGGAAATATTATAAACAAAACCTAAGCTTAAGCAGTTGCATATAGAATCACTTATCCATCTATTAAAACTACCATACATTGAGATGCAAGCTCATGGTTTCATTAGATGTATGCTCATAGAATTAATTACAGTAAATAACTGTAAGAATTTACACCAGTTTTGGTTTATATGGGATTATATTGGTGCCAACGGCCATAGAGCCAAAAAATTCACACCTATGGCACAGTTAGAATAAATAAAGAATTGAAAGTTTGATTTATGTTGCGCCTTTGAACAGATATTTCTTTTCTTTTTATTGCAATCCAAGACTTCACAATGATTTTGTCCATCCCAAATTCTAAATATGTAACCATAGTACAAGTACTTCTGAAGAAATAAGAAACAACGTGAACTATTCAAATCCCATGATCAGAAACAAGTAAGTTACTTAGTAGAATCTATTATATAATGCGTATGGTTGTGATTGCAATGCAGTTGATGTGCTAATATCATTTGATTTATATAGGATTATATCGGGGTCATCGACCACAATGTAAAAAGTAAATTATTTGATTATTGAGTTCCAGAGCCATACCAGCTGATAGACAAGTATATATCACTAAACTCTAAACAGTACCATCTATCACCGACAAACAAGTATATATCACTAAACTCTAAGCTGATAAGCAACTTTCAATTTGGATTGGCTTTTAGCATAACATTATAATTAAATAACAGTACCATCTATCGCAGAGCGTTGGGCTTAGCGTACTTGAGATTGTATACCTTTGCAACTAGAAGGACTGAAATAGGCACATAACAGTTTTGCAAAAATAATGAACTAATTTGAGTAAATAATAAAATGAATACTGGGTGGTTAAGTTTAATATATTGTGGCAACGGGTGGTTAAGAAAGATATATTGGATATGGACATACACATTGCTACTAAGGAATGGCATGTTAAAGATAAATAATTTTTGGATGAGCTCACATACCTGCTAAAGATACCGAATCATAATCTTCGGATGGCACACATACCCACCCACTCCAACATCAACAAAGGTCTCTGCAAATTGATGATTTATTTTGTTGGTTCTCTCATCTGGTAGCAGTATATTGTCCAAAACCAATTTTTCATGTGTGGATGGTACAGATTTCCCATGGATTCTGGACGATGTAGAATCTCGACATACAGTACCTATTGCAATAAAATTTATTGTCTAGATCTATCCAACAAAATAACTGCATCGAAAACAAGTAAGAATAAAAAGCAACTAATAAATACCTGTTGCTATTATGTCTAGATCAGAGTTGAGGATTTCACATTTTTGATTGTTCACCACATTGGTCGTATCTTGGGATTGAGAAACAACGAATTTAGAAGCATTGGGTTGTGTGTTGCGTTCTCCTTGTTCTATGTTTCCCACCATGTTGATCAAAAGCTCCATTTGCCCAGACAAATTTCCTACTGTACTCTCCAAATTTCCCACCGTACCCTCCAAACTTCCCATCCTCATTTTCAACTCAGCATTGTCTCCACAAACATGTTTCAATCGTTTATGTGCAATAGCAGAAGCCTTAATATTAGTCTTTGGTATGACGGTCCCAACACCGCGGCTCCTACCCCTTGTATCCTTTCCCATCACTTGTGATACGATATCTTCATCCACAGTCAATTTTTCTTCATCACTATCGGTTATCTTTTCCTTCAATTTCGCAATTTGATCCTGAGATTGCATAATACTTATATGGACACATAGTGCATAAAAGAAAGAAAATTGCTCATGTTTAACTTTAGGAGCAAAAATAACTTACGAAATACGAAGAATTGGCATCTGATATGCTACCATCATTTTTCGTGTGTGTCTTCTCCCATACATGACGACGGTTGATATTTGCAGATTGATTTGCAACGATCTGCAATATATAAAATATGTTAGTTGTGATTTTTATCATTTTGGAAAAAAAAATGAATATAACTTACCATTTCGTGTTCTATTCTAGCGTGACTTTTACGGCCTGCATGGTGAGCATAACTGAGCAATGATCTATTTTTTTTGGCTAACTCCCTTCTTTCGCTCGCTTCAAGCGTTGCTTCATTTTTTATGAACTCGTTCCAATCTTCTTGAGCAATTGTGGATGGACAATTTTTCATTCGTTCTTCGTCATTGTCGAAAGTGTCATAAAAACTTGCTCTCAAGTTTTTTTGTGTCTCCTAAAAGCCTCGGACATTCTTTTTAAAAAAATTTCCTTTGAAAGCGGGTCGAGCGCATACATTTTCTGCAAAAAGTAAAATACATAAACAAGTTAATCAATTCTATCAGACTTAAAACGGGTTTCAGAAACCGACTGCAACAGGTAGTGCATATACATTGCAAATAGAGTGACTGACCATAAATATTTTTTAAATATCGTCAGAAATGAATCAAAGTAAAAACTTACCACCAATTGGTTCCAAACATCATCCTTATATGTACCGGGTAGTTTGTTCCAACTTATGTATGATATCGGCACATGAGCTCTTACTAGTTTACCCAGCATAGTGGCGATTTTTCCAGCATTTTCTGAGACTGGAATACCAAATAAGTTTTGATCAACTATTTTTTCTTTTGAACATGATGAATGTGATGATGCTGGATTTTGTGACATAACTGTAAAATGCTGGATTTTCTGAATACCAAATAAGTTTTGATCAACTCAGCTGTCCTGAAATAAAAATGAAATCAACATCACTGTAAAATTTGTTGTTTAGCCAATAAAAGCGTTCTCATCAACCATCAATTCATGGCAATAAAAAAAGTAAAAAAGCAATAACAACAGAAGAACTACTTGGATTTTAAGAAACCAACAACAATATAGACATTTTAAGAAACCAACAACAGTAAAATCCCTTTTTATCTACAAGTCTATAAAAAACATACTATCATGAAACTTTTCAATATAACAGAAACTAACAACAATATAGACATTTTAAGAAACCTTCTCTTTATGTGAATTTTTGTTTGGTTCAATGATATCTCACACTCCTACTACCCCAAGGAATTGGAATTCAAACGAGAAATGAAGCATTTAACAATTCATCAGTTAACAAATGGTTTTGGTAAGGTCTTCTAATTTTTCATTATCTTCAAATGCTGATTGATAGACGGTAGGAAACTCAATGTCATCCACATTTGTAGCCAACCTTTTTGGTGTATGCAAAACCACAGACCAACCATTATTTTTTAAATCTGTTGAGTAGAACACTTGACTCGCTTCTGATGCAAGAATAAATGGCTCATCATTCACGCTATCTTTGCTCTTCAATTTCCCTAAATTAACCATGATCAAGTTTGATACAGGATCTATTTTGCAACCATTGATCTTATCCTCGACCTTTACCCAATTACAATAAAAAACTGTTTGTTTGAAGTTAGTGTAATCCAACTCAAGTATCTGCTGAATGACTCTGTAATACATTGTTTCTGCTTCCTTATAATTTTTATCTTTACCACTTGCTCTAAATTTTGTAATTGCTTTCATGCATACACCGCTATCTTGTGTTACCATACGATTTTCGTACATTTTCGTGGAAAATAAAAAACCATTCACTTGGTACTTAGTATAACTAAGCGCCGTGAACTTCGGCCCATGCACTAGCCGCCAGAGAGTTGGATCAACATCGATGCACTTCAACAACTACATAAAATACAATAAATAAATAAAAACATGGTCACGAAGGTGTATTGCCAACTTATAAACATGTGAACTACTTAGGATGCTGTAATACCTCGTTGCGTAACCATGGAGTAAAACTTTGAACGACTTCGACAGTTGTACCTCTGCCTCGTGATTGAAATCTAGTACTTTTCGCATAGGAGTTATACCTCCTACGGAAAACACATATCAAACCGAATACATAAATTGAATTAAAAAATGGAAATTCAAAACAAAGGTGTGAACTTACTTCTTCCATTCATTCAATCCATCATACTTATTAAGGACCCATCTACGTACTTGTTCAAACTGCACTTGGGTTAACGTTATATCTTTACCATTATCTAAAGGTATCTCACCAGCAAACTCATCGTCCTCGTCTAAAAACGCTTCGCAGGTATGTTTATGATTGCCATCACCTCCGTTTGGCATATATTCCATGCAGTAAAGGCTAGCTTCTTGTACGATATATCCTTCTGCAATACAACCTTCAATGTATCTTTTGTTGCGCACATATCCTTTATATGTTTTCATCAACCTGTGAATGTGATGAATTATATATTGTACATAATAGCTATTTCTATCGAATAATAATGTACATAACTGAAATTAGTTATTTACCGTTCAAAGGGATACATCCATCTATATCTGACAGGACCACAAATTAATGCTTCATCGGCTAAATGAACCATAAGATGGATACTGATATCAAAAAATGCAGGTGGAAAATGTTTTTCAAAAATACACATTGCTTCTACCAAACTAGCCTTTGCTTTTATAAGGTGTTCCCTATTGATCACCTTTGAGCACAAAATGTTAAAGAATAGACTAATACGATGAATAGCATTTCGCAGATCCTTATGTTGTGGATAAGAATGTTGAAGCAATACCGGAAGCAAATGTTGCATTATGACGTGGTAATTATGTGACTTCATATTTCTTAGTTCGGGAGGATTGATGCTCACATTGTTGTGGAAGTTTGAAGAGAATTTGTTGGGCACTTTCAGATTTTTCAAAACGGTGCAAAACCGTATCTTTTCTTCTTTGCTCAAAGTGAAAGTTGCCTTTGGTATGATTATTTTATTTGTTTTAGGGTCTTCCATCACCCACAACTTTTGTTTTATACCCATGATTTTCAAATCCTTGCGTGCATTGATGCCATCTTTTGACTTATCTTTATGGTCCATAATGGTGCTGATGAGATGCTCTATGACATTTTTCTCCGTATGCATAACATCAATATTATGGCGAATCATATTTGCTTTCCAATATGGTAAATCAAAAAAGATAGACCTTCTGTACCATTCAGAAACATTGTCAACTTCTTCATAAATTGACTTTTTCCGTTTTTGACTAATTTCTTCTTTGTGTTTACCAACTTTCATTTTGATATTCGCTACTTTCTTTTCAACTTCAAAACCAGTCAATGTCCGTTTAGGACGTTGAAATTCTTGTTTGTTGTTGAAATTTGTCTTGTCGTATCGAAACTTGTGTTCTTTAGGAAGAAACATTCGATGTCCCATGTAACACACCTTCTTACTTTCAGGAAGATGATAAGAACAAGTGTTTTCCCCACAAACCGGACATGCAAAATAACCGTGAGTTGTACATCCTGATAAAGTCCCAAGAGCAGGGTGATCATGGATTGCCCACAACACCCTAGCTCTCATTGTGAATTCGGATTTATTTAATGAATCATATGTAACGACTCCTTCCCATAACTGCTTTAACTCGTCTATCAACGGCTGTAAATAAACATCAATATCTTTCCCTGATTGTTTTGGCCCAAAAATCAACAGTGTTAACATTGAAAACTCTCGTTTCATGCACATAGACGGTGGAAGATTATATGGTACTACAATTACTGGCCAACAACTGTAAGGGTTAGATAGAGAAGCATGTGGACAGAAACCATCTGTTGCTATTCCAAGTGTGACATTTCATGGCTCGACAGCAAACGTTTGGTCAAAATAATCCACGGCTTTCCATTGAGAAGTGTCACATGGATGACGCATTACGGTTGGATCAGACTTGGCACGACCATGCCAGGTCATCGCATCTACTATCCATGGTACACTATACAATCTCTTCAATCTAGAAATTAAAGGAAAATGTCTTAATGTATTTCGAGGTACTTTGATGCCTTTTCTTTCTTCGTTGAATGATGTCATATATCTTGGTTCGTTGCAATTTGTACACGAAACTCTATTCGCATCATCTTTCTAGTATAATATGCAATCATTGATGCATGCATCATAAGTTTTATAATTCATCCCAACTTGCATAATTAACTTCTTCACGTCGGAGTACTTTGTCGGCAGCGTGTTACCTTCGGGGAGTAACTCCTTTATTAGTTCGAGGAGTGCAGTCACACCATTATTTGAAAAGCCGTATTGGGTCTTCAAGCTATTCAGTTTCACAATGGCATACAGCTTCGTCAACCCTTTTGAACATGAAGGATACAGTGGCTCTTTTGCGCTACCAAAAAGTGATTTATACTTCTTACTTTCATTGGTCTGCCAACTGCCATCAACCGTAGACGGCTCTCCAACATTAGCATGATCAGACAACGAATTTTCAGGGTGAAAATGATGAAATCTATCTGCATCATTGACTAGATCTTCCATCATAATAGGTTCAGACTCGTCGGAACTTATGGCATGACTAACTGGTTGTTGTTTTTCCTTCTCTACCCTTTTTTCCCCATGAAAATACCATACGGTATATGATTGGATAAAACCCCATCTAAGCAAATGAAAATGAATGTCATCTAATTTTATCGTCTTCATATTTTTGCACCGAGTGCAAGGGCATAAATACACTCCTTTCTTACCACCATTTTCATCAACAAAACTAATAAACTTCTTCACCCCGTCTATATAGTATGTAGATCTTTGATCAGATTCATTTATCCACCTTTTGTCCATACTGAAAGACATATTGCCCTCCTATATCATATATATTAGAACATTAGACGTAAATATAATATATATATATATATGAGTGTATATATAGGACGTACTCTAAAAGTCCCAAGTTTGATTTCATTGGCCTTAATTTTTAAGTGCGTTTATCTGTGTCCATTGGCCTTAATTTTTGATTATTTTCTTTGCCAAGTTATATTATGAATTTATAAGTTAATTTTATGGGAGCGTCTCCTTTATTTACTTGAATCATTTTTCGATTTTCTTATTTTTGTTCATTTTAATTTCCATAGTGCTATATTATATAAAAAACGAATTTGTAAAGTAGTTTATTTGTTACATTCTACTTTTAAGTGATAATAAATATTTATACAGGAAAATTTGAATTTGTAAATGAAGATTAATTGTTGGATCCTGGTTTTAAGTGATACTAAATTTTGATAATATCTAAAAAGAGACATTTTTGATGTTTCATGCTGACAATAAAAGGGTGTGATACCAAATGTATTACAACTATTAATAAAGAAATACATATAATGGTATTTTTGGAACTTCACGGTCGGACCAAAATTTGTGTTTCTATTTCAACTATTATTTAATGAATATATACGCTTGAGTCATTATCATTCGTTTTGTTTCAATCTCCTTACAAAGGAGTTATGTAATGATTATTTATTTTTTCTTTCTATTCTGTAGAATGTCCTTTGTTGTTTAAAAATAGCCATGGCAATGATAGTTAAAGGACTCTTTTCAACCATAATTTTACTAATTGATAATAATAACTGAACATAGTCAAATATTAACATGTTCTCTCAGTTTGAAGTGTCGAAACCGAGAACATTACTTTTTGCAAGATAATCCTTTACTTTTGTTAGCAAAAAGGTCATGATGAATTTTGATGTGTCTGATGAAACTATATAATTTGTTACTGCTTTTAGCAAATTCGATCTTTCTTTGTGGATTCTTATTGTTGTAGAAGCTAACCTAATTGGCGGACTTCTGAAGTATTGACTCTTTTAAGGAAAAAAAATCAAAAATCACCCCGTGAAAAATTCCTTATTACATGAGAGACTTAGAGGTACGTAAAAACTAAAAACTCCATTGATGCTTAAGCTTGTCTCAAGTGAATAATGGATTAACTTTAATAGTACTACTAGTTTGAGGCATGTTCTTCGCACACAGGAAGATGGAACCGACAATGATGTGAAATTTATGTATGCCATCAAAAGAAATTGTGTTTATATGTAATGTGAACAGATAAGAAAATAGTTTGGAGAAGCTTGCGTGTGCAAAACCTTGTTAGCAGGGATATTAAAATTAGATATTTAATGTTGTTCAACTATTTAGCTAAATCACCCAATTTTGCAAAGGTGTAACATTCAAATATGTTTAGTTGAAGTCAATAGTATCATACTACCTGGACTCCAGTTATCGGTTGCAGTCAGTAAAGACATTGGGTAATAGTGCAGAAGAAGAATTCAGAAATTTTTAAGTAAACAAAATCACAGAAGAAGTTGTAAACTGTTTAATTTTGTTGGTGGGATAATAATTCTAACTTCATGCTCCCGTGCTACAAACTATGTAAACCATATCAGAATAGTGTTGAACAAGCAATATGTGTATGCTAGTAGCAGTAACAGCCATAAAGATTTTGTCTTGTCTTCATTAGTAAAGGTTAGTGGATACTGTACATCAAAGAGGAGTGGCATAAGGGAACATCAGGGGGAGAACCTGCACTGTAATGCTACCATCTATTTTAAAAGTAAAATGAAATTGCTAAAAAATTATATACAATTTCATTTCAAAAAGATTTTTTTTAATTATATTCCTTTTCATTTTGCATTACATTTACAATTTCATTTCATTTTGCAACTAGGGTTGAAAGGATTATGACAACTTTAACTTTGTTTACTGCATGGTGTTATCACCTTTCTTTCTATCATCTAATATTCGGAGAATTATGACAACTTTAACAGTTTAGCTCAGGTTCTAACAGCTGAAGGCAGGCAGGGGAGGCGAAAAGGGTACTGTTGGAAACAACATACTCATGCAAATAAAACCTAAAGACTATAGTAAGTTAAATTTGATTTCTATTTACATGTTTAAAAAAATATTTTTTATATATTTAGCCTATAAGCAAAATAATTCAACTTAATCTAATGACACAATTAATAGAAATATAAAAAAGGGACAGTTTGGCACAGGTCCCTAATAAGTTTCAAAATACACAAAAACCCCAGTAAAATAAAGTTTGTAAATTAGGTCCCTAGAATTAAGTTACTGAATAATGACATACACTTATGTAATTATTCAGTGAATAATTGCAGACATTTATGCAATTATATCAAAAAATTGCGGAAAATTCCGTAATTATTCATCCAAAAAATTGCGGAAAATTCCGCAATTATTCACCAAAAAAATTGCGGAAATTTACGCAATTTTTTCAAAAAGTTGCGGAAAATTCCACAATTATTCACCAAAAAAATTGCATAACTATATGCAATTACTTAGTAACTTAATTCTAGGGACCTAATTTACACACTTTTTTTACTGGGGTTTTTGTGTATTTTGAAACTTACTAGGGACCTGAGCCTAATATTCACTATAAAAAATCCCTAATCACAAATTTCAACCATGTTTTCATGAATTAATATTACCAAACACGTTATTCAAACCTTTACCAGCTAAATACATAAAATAAAAAATAGACTTTGCTCTTATATTGGTTGAAGTCCTAGCAATTTAAATATGGTTTCTTCAATTCACATAAAATAAAATGAATAGTTCATCAATTCCTTTTAACTAACACAAAATAGGTGATCGTTTACAGAAAGTGTAACGACCCAGAATTTTGAACGAATTAAATTGAGAATATTTAATTAATTTTAAATATTTGAACGATGATTTAATTTGAATCCCGATATAATTTTGAAATTGACGATTAAATTATAAAGTTTAATCTGTTGATAGTTGAATAAAAATTTGAATTTGTAAATTTAGACCGATTAAAAACATTTCAGAAGCTTTCAAAATTCGTATTGATATTACTGAAGGTAATAGAAGCTTCCGAATCGAATTCGAAACTGTTCTGTTCAGTTTTGAATTTTATCGTTCGAATTGATATTTAAAAATAGCCGTCCGAGGCGCAGTCTCGGAATTCGACGAAACCAGTTCCATTGGATCCGTAATATTGGATTGTTATCGGATTTCGAATTTCGTATTTTTCGGGGTTGATATGCGACCATACGATATGCAAACGCGTTGAAGATAAATCAAATTGATTTAAATTTAAATTTTAAACTAAGTCAACTTCAGCATGTTCTCTTCCCTAAATTCACGCAGGGAATCACGAAATGATCGTGCAGAGCATACCTTGATCGATTTTTTTTATCCCTTCTCCCTCCTCAGTCCAAAATATAAATCGAATGGCCGAATAGAAATCTCTCGTTCGAAAATTTGTAATGGCCGAAGCCCTCTACGTTCGAAAAAAAGAAAGAAAGAAAAAAATAAAATAAAATCTCGTTTTCCCCCCTCCCAATCTTTTATCTGCTCGAACGAAATCATTTCGTTCTTCAATCGCGCATTCCTCTTTCAAAACTCGGTCACGAATCAATGGCCGAACGTCTATCGCGATGGCGGGGGGGCGACAAAGTGAAGGCGGCATCACCGCGCGATGGAATCGCGAGTAGGAGGAGGCATAGGGTATCGCGATGAGATTAGGGGTGGCAGGCGACGAGCAAAAAGGTGTCGCGTGTCGTTGAGTCGCCGTGGGTGGGCGACGACGTGAGGATAGGGCGGCGCTCGAATTGATTGGTGGGGGCGCAGCAATTTGGCAGAGGCGTGGATTGGGTTTAGTTTCGCGTGCGATTCTGGGAGGACAGTCCTCGCGTGGTGGTTGAGTCGAGATAGGAGGGAGCTACAGCTCGTCGTGGTCGAGTTTTGAAGGTGGGGCAGTTCGTCGAGGCGATTCTGGACAGTGGAGAAGTCGCGATGGGTCTGGCGAGGCTCGCGTTGGCATGGTGATGGCTGCGAATTCCTTCGAGGCAGTGGGTAGAGGTCGACGAAGTCCAGACTGCGAGGTGAGGGTAATCTCGTTTTTTTTTATTTATTTATTTCTATTTCAATTTAATGTAATTTGTAAACATATATATAGATAAAACAGAAGACAGGAAAGGAAATAAAGTATAAATCTCTACAAGTGAATTTTTATAAGTGAAAGGATTTCAAAGAAAATTTACATTTAAAATTGAATAGTTAGAAAGTTATAACTATGGAATAGAAATTAATTATTCGATTTGAAGAAACTAATTGGATTAAATGGTCCATTTAATTATTGTCATCATATAAAAATATTTATTAAAAGAAACTTAGTTTTAAATTTCATTTTAGTTAAATAAGTTTATTTAAAAAGAAATTTGTTGAAATAAAAATTCATTGTATAATTAAAACTTATCAAGTTAGAAAATTGGTTATTCGATTATCTCGAATATTGATAGATTGTATAAATTTTTTTTATATACAAGGTTAAAATGGAGAAAAACAAATTGGTTTGGAAATGGGATTGCAAAATAAAAAGGCTAAGGTGAGATTATTTTCTCACTCAAAATATATTTTGTATGACAGTTATTGATTGATTGATTTGATTGTCTGTTTGGATTGTTGATATTAGATATTTTAGGATATATCTATATATATAGCAATATATACATATTGGCATATGTATATATTGGATTGATGATTTCCCGCCTCGTATAGCGGATGAGACCCTATTGCGCCGTTAGTAAGTGGATTTATAAAAACCTATATACCGTGATAATTCCGTACTGGAGCGGAATTGGTATTGTGCTAACATCTTTGGATGCAGGGAAACAGGTTGGAGGGATCCAACTGGATTCCTCACCAGTAGTTATTTATTTACAGGATTGATGTATATTCTGTTATCATATGTTGATATATGATGTTGATGTTGTGATTGACTAATTGATGCGTTGCATCATTGGATTCAAAATTTTGAAGTTTAAAAATAACGATCTTTAATTTTAAAAGAGATTTTTTTAAAAGTGATTATTTGTAAATATACGTTATTAAAAATTTTGAATTAATTTACAAACGATAAAATTTTTAAAGTTATAAAGGTTGAGATTTTGGTGAAATATAACCGAGAGGTGGTTTTTGAAATAAACAGTTAAGTAATTTATAAAATAGTTTAAAATTTGGATTTTCGAATTATTAAAAACGATGGATATAAAAGATGTAAAAAATTGATATTTATCAATTAAAATTTTTGGAATTTTAAAACGAGTTTTTTTTAAGTGTTAAATTGTAAAGATATGAAACTTATAGAATTATAACTTGGGAAGATAGAAAATTTATAGGATTATAAATTTTGAAGTTTGAAGTTTATAGAACTGTGAAGTTTGAAGTTTATAGATTTATAAAGTATGAAGTTATAAAATGAATGAAATTGTAGAATAAAGGCTGATAAGAAATTTACTTGTAAATTGGATTTTTTTGCCTTTAAGTGGGATATTTATTGAAATTGTTATGAAGTATGAACGTGATTTCTAAACGTTGTTTTATAAATCCAAATCCAATTGAAATTGATAAGTTAAACATAGAAGTTAAATAAAGGAGATATATCCGCGATTTTGGATAGTGGGTAATTATTGAAATATAAATGTGGAGAAAAGATTGAAATGTGGTTAGTGAAGTATATTCACGATTTTGGACAGTGAATATATTTTAAGTAAAATGGATATGGTTTTGGGAACGTAATATTTAAGATGAAGTTAATTGTTTTAACGATGTTTTAAAATGATTAAATATCGAAATCATAGATTTCAACATTCATTGTTGAAATAGACGTTTTCGAGAAGTATAAGGAAATGGTGGACTATAACACTGTTGTTATAGTAAATGATTTCCGAAAGGAAATGTTTTATATAGTATTGGGATTTATATATCTATCTAAATTTCGAATCCCTATACTAGTGATTTTGAGTCGTCGTAACGATGTTTTATGTAACATTCGTTTTGACTCAAATTGATGTTGTTATAGAAAATAGATTTCCTTAAAGAATGAAATATATACTTAATTTGATTTAAGTATATCGAGTATTTTCAAATGTTGAAAATAAAAGATTTGTGTAATACTTATTATTAGATAAGTATGGAAATGTTTTCCAAAATGAAATGAAACGTTTTGAGATTTTATCTTCTTAAGGATAAATTGAAGTTGAATATTGAAATCGATTTGAAAATCGTATATCAGTAGATATTTTGAAAATATAAATTCACTATGGAATTTATAAAGGAAAGGGAAAACTGTTTGGAAAAATAAACGGTGATTATTTTTAAAGTGTGGAAATTTTATATCTAGTAAAGATATTTTTGAAGATGAAATAATTTGGAAAATTATTTGGAATCTGATGATGTTGCGCATCTTTATTGATAGTTAAATAACCGACTATCAATAATTACCTTGAGTAGGTATTTGTTGTGAATTGGATGAATTTGAATGCCACACTTGTTTTTAAATAAACGCTCACTATTCGGGTTAGCCGGGAAAGGACCATGGGGTCGTATAACCCATTCCGAATATGTGATACGTCGTTATGAATTGCATTTGAAGACCGGTGTTGAAGACCGGATATTTTTGAAAACGGAAGGATTACCGTCGAGTTACTCTACATCGGCTGATCTCCGGTTTAGAGGTTTTATCACCCTTAGTGACGGGAAGTCCGGACGTGATTAGAAATTTATCCGGAAATGCAAGGGCTTCGTGAGAAGTGCCTTCGGTTCTGTTCGATCCCGGAACAGACTTGTATGGATTGTGTGTCTGACGTTACAATTTGAGATATAAAGATGATTTCTTTCAAATACATTTCTGTTGGTGGCGGAGAATTTATTCTCTTAGCTTAACACCCTTCTCTGAGACGTACGAGCTCAGAGGTTATGTAGTTGAAATTTATTAGCGATATATCCCAAGTTGGTAACGTGGCATACTGAGTGTTGCTGTGAAATGATCAGTGTTTGATCATTCGTGATATGATCATTTGTTTGATCTTATATCTTTGTGATCATAGGTTGATCATTTTTGTTTGACCCGAAGCAGGGCTTTTTGAGAAAGCGTAGCTTTGTGGACGAGACTTCATCGAGCCTCACACCCCGGAAATGGTCGAAACAGGAAGGATGCAGCAAGGTTCTAGGGAGTAGCGCCCCTTAGTGTATGTCATTCCTTCTGGATAAAGGTGGTATCATGGTATGGAGCCCAGATACTTAACCTCTGTGGTTACTGCATTATTATTATCTATGTGGTTTGTTGCGAATCGGGGATCCTCGGGAAGATCGGTGACGATCGGGGGATGGCATACGCGTGTCAGTAGTTACCTATTTTTGCAGAGGTAACCCGGCCTTGTGTTGGCAGAGATCCGGTTAGGTTCTCGGGTCGTCTATTCCAGGGACGTACCCATCGTGGATAGGAAGTTCCTTAGCCTGACCATTTGTTGGAAATCCAAAGAAACAATACGAGCCTTGTACGGTTTTGGTTGTAGAACCTGCCATTTAATATGGTAGCTATAGCAAGCATACTATAATGGTACCTATGCTGGCTAAGATTTATATTCTACTTTCGAAATGTTTTCTACACTATGCACTAATAATAATATCAAAAAGAATTTGATTTTTGCGTAGTAAGCATCTTTGACTATCATAAGAAGAAATCTCCTCCAAGTCTGCGTTTGCATTGTGTGTGTGGCGGGAGGTCTTATGGTAGTTTCATTTTCCAAAAGCATTTCGAATTGACTTTAAAATTCTTCTGTTGTTTATTTTAAAGAATAACTGTTTTACGATCTCACACCAGTCACCATGACTGACTCGGAGTTTATTGTTTCCCTTCTAAACTCTGGGTGCCCACCAATTTCCACACGGGCAGTCTAGAGTTAGGTTATCAGGATATTCTGGATATTCTGGAGCTTTGGAGATAAGCTGGATGACGAGACGTAGTATTTGTATCTGATAGTATTTATTCCGCTGTGTATTCTGTATGAGGACAAGTTATATAACTGTCCATTGTTGTATATTGACTCTGATGTTTGATGTATGTATAAAATGATATAGTCCTTTGTTTTAAAAGACTAGTGTTTATTTATTATATATTGTTCCGCTGCGAATGTGAGATTCTGATATTGTTTTCTGTTCTGATGTGTTTTCTGTTGTTCTTCTTCTTTCTTTCTTCTCTTTTTCTTCTTTTCTTCTTCTTCTACCTATTTCTTCTTTCTAAAACCCTCACTATTGGAGTTTCCGGCACTCGATTTCTCGGCAGTCGATAAAGTGAGTATCGATGTCGAATTTTCGAAAGTCGAAAATTCCAGGATGTGACAAAGTGGCATCAGAGCATATGGTTAAGCGACAACCCTGCTCTGTTGGGTGTTACTCATTAGAGATAGAGTCAGCAGTACTCTAGAATGAGTTGAGTGTAATAATAGATATGAGCGCGTATTTGTTATTGAATATAAAATTGTTTTGTATTGTGATGATTGGTTTATTGAGTGGTATATGAACCTTCGTCGGCACAGTCTTGCAAAACTGTATCGAAGGGGTTTCTAAACACTTAAATAGAACAATTCGGCACAGTATTGCTTTGAATAGGGTAAATAAGATAATTTTACCCAAATCTATTTTTGTATAGAAAAGAAATGATTTTCTGTAAATTATTACAGTATATGGTTGCATGGTTGCTAGAAGTAATAATATTAAATTATTCCCATTGGAATTAAGTAAGAAATTGAAATCGTAACTCCAAAGTTAAGAAATAAATCCATATACAAGTGAAAGTCAAGAATGTAAATTATAAATGTGAATTGTAATTTAAAACGGAATTCCAGAGAAGTATTTGGAAATGTTTTGAAAAGGATTTGAAATTTTTGGAGATTTGGAAAGTTTAAATTCTTTTTGGTTTGAAAATGAATTTCAAAGGTTTTGAAAGGTATTTTAGAGAGATGAAAGCTCTAAACTCTTTTCGGTCGCTGGAAAATAACTTCGATGATGACCGCGGCATCATTGGTGTTCATTTTCGAGTTTCCAAAAGAGGAATTGCTGCCAAATTGTTTTAAATGGAAGTTGTTTGGAAAATTTGGATTTTGTTTTAGAAAATTCAAGGGATGATTTGAATTGTTTTCAAAAATGATTTTTGAAAATGTTGAAGAGACTCTGGAATGCTATATAAAGATATTTATGAAATATTATTAAGTTGATAACTTATGCAATTTGAATATTGATAGAATAAATTCAATTCAAAGATTGAAGTTAAATGAATGTAAGTACAAGTGAATCAATTAAATGAAATTGAAAGCTGAAATTCATTTCGAATTCGTAAGCAAATGAATTAAATTGAATAATTATAAATGGAAGATGAATTACAATTCGTATGGGAATTGGAAATCCAGTTTAAATGTAAGTAGATTTGAATAAATTGAATTGATATCAATTTGAATTAGTAATTGGAACTAATTTAGAATAGTGCAGTTGTGAATAAAGATAGTTGATGAAATTTAATATTCAGAAGTAAATTGAATTCAAATAGAATTGAAGTTATGAATTAGATTCAAATGAAATTGAAATGTAAAATTGAATCATATTGGATATATAACTTCAATAATGAACTTAAAGAGGATATAAGCATATATTGAAAATTTTGTAATTGAAATTGCAAAATAGTTTGAATGCTGTAACTAGATATAATGGCTAGTAGATATACAGGTATTGTAAAGGAATTGGGATTTTAATTTTGAAGAGAATTTGAATTGCTCGAAAAAGGTATGTATTTAAATTCGAATATGAGATTTGATGACTTATTTCTCTAGCCGCTTGGCTTTTTCTTTTTCCTTTTGAAATCTGAGAGTCCGTAGGGACATTTTGTAGTCGTACCGTATTAGCCGCGCAAAGGAGACGCTGGCGAAATTTTTCGAAAATATCGGGCGTTAGAAAATTTTTGAGAAAAATTGGAAGTTTAAAATTTGAATTGGAATTTAAATTTGAATAGAATAGTAAAACAATGTTGTTTTGAAACTTAAAGTTGAAGTTGAAAACTAGTTGAAATAATAACGAATCTTTAGTAGAAAGATTTGTTTTGATAATTTGATAAAACTATTGGATTGTGAAATATAGTAGACGAATTAAGGACCTTTTTTCCTAACTTGTAATTTCGAGGACGAAATTCTTTTAAGGGGGGAAGTTTGTAACGACCCAGAATTTTGAACGAATTAAATTGAGAATATTTAATTAATTTTAAATATTTGAACGATGATTTAATTTGAATCCCGATATAATTTTGAAATTGACGATTAAATTATAAAGTTTAATCTGTTGATAGTTGAATAAAAATTTGAATTTGTAAATTTAGGCCGATTAAAAACATTTCAGAAGCTTTCAAAATTCGTATTGATATTACTAAAGGTAATAGAAGCTTCCGAATCGAATTCGAAACTGTTCTGTTCAGTTTTGAATTTTATCGTTCGAATTGATATTTAAAAATAGCCGTCCGAGGCGCAGTCTCGGAATTCGACGAAACCAGTTCCATTGGATCCGTAATATTGGATTGTTATCGGATTTCGAATTTCGTATTTTTCGGGGTTGATATGCGACCATACGATATGCAAACGCGTTGAAGATAAATCAAATTGATTTAAATTTAAATTTTAAACTAAGTCAACTTCAGCATGTTCTCTTCCCTAAATTCACGCAGGGAATCACGAAATGATCGTGCAGAGCATACCTTGATCGATTTTTTTTATCCCTTCTCCCTCCTTAGTCCAAAATATAAATCGAATGGCCGAATAGAAATCTCTCGTTCGAAAATTTGTAATGGCCGAAGCCCTCTACGTTCGAAAAAAAGAAAGAAAGAAAAAAATAAAATAAAATCTCGTTTTCCCCCCTCCCAATCTTTTATCTGCTCGAACGAAATCATTTCGTTCTTCAATCGCGCATTCCTCTTTCAAAACTCGGTCACGAATCAATGGCCGAACGTCTATCGCGATGGCGGGGGGGCGACAAAGTGAAGGCGGCATCACCGCGCGATGGAATCGCGAGTAGGAGGAGGCATAGGGTATCGCGATGAGATTAGGGGTGGCAGGCGACGAGCAAAAAGGTGTCGTGTGTCGTTGAGTCGCCGTGGGTGGGCGACGACGTGAGGATAGGGCGGCGCTCGAATTGATTGGTGGGGGCGCAGCAATTTGGCAGAGGCGTGGATTGGGTTTAGTTTCGCATGCGATTCTGGGAGGACAGTCCTCGCGTGGTGGTTGAGTCGAGATAGGAGGGAGCTACAGCTCGTCGTGGTCGAGTTTTGAAGGTGGGGCAGTTCGTCGAGGCGATTCTGGACAGTGGAGAAGTCGCAATGGGTCTGGCGAGGCTCGCGTTGGCATGGTGATGGCTGCGAATTCCTTCGAGGCAGTGGGTAGAGGTCGACGAAGTCCAGACTGCGAGGTGAGGGTAATCTCGTTTTTTTTATTTATTTATTTCTATTTCAATTTAATGTAATTTGTAAACATATATATAGATAAAACAGAAGACAGGAAAGGAAATAAAGTATAAATCTCTACAAGTGAATTTTTATAAGTGAAAGGATTTCAAAGAAAATTTACATTTAAAATTGAATAGTTAGAAAGTTATAACTATGGAATAGAAATTAATTATTCGATTTGAAGAAACTAATTGGATTAAATGGTCCATTTAATTATTGTCATCATATAAAAATATTTATTAAAAGAAACTTAGTTTTAAATTTCATTTTAGTTAAATAAGTTTATTTAAAAAGAAATTTGTTGAAATAAAAATTCATTGTATAATTAAAACTTATCAAGTTAGAAAATTGGTTATTCGATTATCTCGAATATTGATAGATTGTATAATTTTTTTTATATACAAGGCTAAAATGGAGAAAAACAAATTGGTTTGGAAATGGGATTGCAAAATAAAAAGGCTAAGGTGAGATTATTTTCTCACTCAAAATATATTTTGTATGACAGTTATTGATTGATTGATTTGATTGTCTGTTTGGATTGTTGATATTAGATATTTTAGGATATATCTATATATATAGCAATATATACATATTGGCATATGTATATATTGGATTGATGATTTCCCGCCTCGTATAGCGGATGAGACCCTATTGCGCCGTTAGTAAGCGGATTTATAAAAACCTATATACCGCGATAATTCCGTACTGGAGCGGAATTGGTATTGTGCTAAAATCTTTGGATGCAGGGAAACAGGTTGGAGGGATCCAACTGGATTCCTCACCAGTAGTTATTTATTTACAGGATTGATGTATATTCTGTTATCATATGTTGATATATGATGTTGATGTTGTGATTGACTAATTGATGCGTTGCATCATTGGATTCAAAATTTTGAAGTTTAAAAATAACGATCTTTAATTTTAAAAGAGATTTTTTTAAAAGTGATTATTTGTAAATATACGTTATTAAAAATTTTGAATTAATTTACAAACGATAAAATTTTTAAAGTTATAAAGGTTGAGATTTTGGTGAAATATAACCGAGAGGTGGTTTTTGAAATAAACAGTTAAGTAATTTATAAAATAGTTTAAAATTTGGATTTTCGAATTATTAAAAACGATGGATATAAAAGATGTAAAAAATTGATATTTATCAATTAAAATTTTTGGAATTTTAAAACGAGTTTTTTTTAAGTGTTAAATTGTAAAGATATGAAACTTATAGAATTATAACTTGGGAAGATAGAAAATTTATAGGATTATAAATTTTGAAGTTTGAAGTTTATAGAACTGTGAAGTTTGAAGTTTATATATTTATAAAGTATGAAGTTATAAAATGAATGAAATTGTAGAATAAAGGCTGATAAGAAATTTACTTGTAAATTGGATTTTTTTGCCTTTAAGTGGGATATTTATTGAAATTGTTATGAAGTATGAACGTGATTTCTAAACGTTGTTTTATAAATCCAAATCCAATTGAAATTGATAAGTTAAACATAGAAGTTAAATAAAGGAGATATATCCGCGATTTTGGATAGTGGGTAATTATTGAAATATAAATGTGGAGAAAAGATTGAAATGTGGTTAGTGAAGTATATTCACGATTTTGGACAGTGAATATATTTTAAGTAAAATGGATATAGTTTTGGGAACGTAATATTTAAGATGAAGTTAATTGTTTTAACGATGTTTTAAAATGATTAAATATCGAAATCATAGATTTCAACATTCATTGTTGAAATAGACGTTTTCGAGAAGTATAAGGAAATGGTGGACTATAACACTGTTGTTATAGTAAATGATTTCCGAAAGGAAATGTTTTATATAGTATTGGGATTTATATATCTATCTAAATTTCGAATCCCTATACTAGTGATTTTGAGTCGTCGTAACGATGTTTTACGTAACATTCGTTTTGACTCAAATTGATGTTGTTATAGAAAATAGATTTCCTTAAAGAATGAAATATATACTTAATTTGATTTAAGTATATCGAGTATTTTCAAATGTTGAAAATAAAAGATTTGTGTAATACTTATTATTAGATAAGTATGGAAATGTTTTCCAAAATGAAATGAAACGTTTTGAGATTTTATCTTCTTAAGGATAAATTGAAGTTGAATATTGAAATCGATTTGAAAATCGTATATCAGTAGATATTTTGAAAATATAAATTCACTATGGAATTTATAAAGGAAAGGGAAAACTGTTTGGAAAAATAAACGGTGATTATTTTTAAAGTGTGGAAATTTTATATCTAGTAAAGATATTTTTGAAGATGAAATAATTTGGAAAATTATTTGGAATCTGATGATGTTGCGCATCTTTATTGATAGTTAAATAACCGACTATCAATAATTACCTTGAGTAGGTATTTGTTGTGAATTGGATGAATTTGAATGCCACACTTGTTTTTAAATAAACGCTCACTATTCGGGTTAGCCGGGAAAGGACCATGGGGTCGTATAACCCATTCCGAATATGTGATACGTCGTTATGAATTGCATTTGAAGACCGGTGTTGAAGACCGGATATTTTTGAAAACGGAAGGATTACCGTCGAGTTACTCTACATCGGCTGATCTCCAGTTTAGAGGTTTTATCACCCTTAGTGACGGGAAGTCCGGACGTGATTAGAAATTTATCCGGAAATGCAAGGGCTTCGTGAGAAGTGCCTTCGGTTCTGTTCGATCCCGGAACAGACTTGTATGGATTGTGTGTCTGACGTTACAATTTGAGATATAAAGCTGATTTCTTTCAAATACATTTCTGTTGGTGGCGGAGAATTTATTCTCTTAGCTTAACACCCTTCTCTGAGACGTACGAGCTCAGAGGTTATGTAGTTGAAATTTATTAGCGATATATCCCAAGTTGGTAACGTGGCATACTGAGTGTTGCTGTGAAATGATCAGTGTTTGATCATTCGTGATATGATCATTTGTTTGATCTTATATCTTTGTGATCATAGGTTGATCATTTTTGTTTGACCCGAAGCAGGGCTTTTTGAGAAAGCGTAGCTTTGTGGACGAGACTTCATCGAGCCTCACACCCCGGAAATGGTCGAAACAGGAAGGATGCAGCAAGGTTCTAGGGAGTAGCGCCCCTTAGTGTATGTCATTCCTTCTGGATAAAGGTGGTATCATGGTATGGAGCCCAGATACTTAACCTCTGTGGTTACTGCATTATTATTATCTATGTGGTTTGTTGCGAATCGGGGATCCTCGGGAAGATCGGTGACGATCGGGGGATGGCATACGCGTGTCAGTAGTTACCTATTTTTGCAGAGGTAACCCGGCCTTGTGTTGGCAGAGATCCGGTTAGGTTCTCGGGTCGTCTATTCCAGGGACGTACCCATCGTGGATAGGAAGTTCCTTAGCCTGACCATTTGTTGGAAATCCAAAGAAACAATACGAGCCTTGTACGGTTTTGGTTGTAGAACCTGCCATTTAATATGGTAGCTATAGCAAGCATACTATAATGGTACCTATGCTGGCTAAGATTTATATTCTACTTTCGAAATGTTTTCTACACTATGCACTAATAATAATATCAAAAAGAATTTGATTTTTGCGTAGTAAGCATCTTTGACTATCATAAGAAGAAATCTCCTCCAAGTCTGCATTTGCATTGTGTGTGTGGCGGGAGGTCTTATGGTAGTTTCATTTTCCAAAAGCATTTCGAATTGACTTTAAAATTCTTCTGTTGTTTATTTTAAAGAATAACTGTTTTACGATCTCACACCAGTCACCATGACTGACTCGGAGTTTATTGTTTCCCTTCTAAACTCTGGGTGCCCACCAATTTCCACACGGGCAGTCTAGAGTTAGGTTATCAGGATATTCTGGATATTCTGGAGCTTTGGAGATAAGCTGGATGACGAGACGTAGTATTTGTATCTGATAGTATTTATTCCGCTGTGTATTCTGTATGAGGACAAGTTATATAACTGTCCATTGTTGTATATTGACTCTGATGTTTGATGTATGTATAAAATGATATAGTCCTTTGTTTTAAAAGACTAGTGTTTATTTATTATATATTGTTCCGCTGCGAATGTGAGATTCTGATATTGTTTTCTGTTCTGATGTGTTTTCTGTTGTTCTTCTTCTTTCTTTCTTCTCTTTTTCTTCTTTTCTTCTTCTTCTACCTATTTCTTCTTTCTAAAACCCTCACTATTGGAGTTTCCGGCACTCGATTTCTCGGCAGTCGATAAAGTGAGTATCGATGTCGAATTTTCGAAAGTCGAAAATTCCAGGATGTGACAGAAAGTAAAAAAGAAAATAGACATATCCTACGCAGAGTGTATTTTTCTATTGAAAGTAGTTCTTTTGATTGGTTTGGACTTGATATCCTGAGCATCATTATTTATCTTTGAACAATCCATTGATAGCTTTTGGCTTTTAAGCTCAAAAACCTGATCATCTTTTACGTATATTTCCAAAACTGCTTCATCGTCCTGTTCTGATGTTACAGGCATGTTCCAGTTACAGGCTCGCCTAAAATGTCCTTAACAGCCTATTTTGCAAGTATCAATAGGTTACTGACCCAAAAAAAAAAGAAGAACAAGAACAAGATGATAAACCAGTGGTAAGAAGAAGATGATAAACGAGTGGTTCACAGTACATGATCCATCGTACGTGCTATGTAACTTGGAAAACGAGTCAAACAACCACTAGTTCCTCAACTATATTTACTAAAATATAGGTTTACCTAGTCTTGAAGCAATAAAAGTTCGATTCCATCACAATAGCAAACACCAAACTGTTTCCAAAAAATTTGCCATTACAACGGCGCTATTTTGTAGCACCGGAGTAATGTCTATGCATTACCCCTCTCCTGATACTTGGCTTGCGCCATTAACAATAATTTTATCCACTTATACAACAATATCAATACCATATGCAATGTCAGAACCATATACAATATTAGCACCAAGCTGTAAATCATGCAAGGATAAAAAAATCCAACCATATTGAACCTCTACCAAGTTACATGGTTAATCTACGTCTTTATTGAAGAAGCCACTTGGTTTTGTTATAATGAATACACCAACGAATTTTTACTTCAAGGACGACTGGGACAGTTCATTTGATTGTAAATTCATTATAACATAGTAACTCAATATGGGTAGGTGATTGAAGAGGTTGATGCGTAGAGTACTGGTCATCGAAGACAAATAAAAATCCATGAAGAAAAAGCCCTGTATATTATTTGGTGTTGATATAACTGAATCACCTTGAATCAGAACCAAGAAACAATGCATCTAGATTAACCATGAAAATGATGCAAATGATTTATGATTGATACCTGCTGAACAGCTCGCATTCAGAATAATGAACTTTTGCAGAGGAAAAAAAAATCGGAGAGCGGCTATTAACGAACCTTGCTCAAAGATGAAAGACATTACCAAAATCACAGTATAAACTGAAAGACATTGATGTTTACCTCGACACCCTTGAACCACGAACCAGTTCACGCGAACCCACCCAAATCCAAATTGAACAGCCACGCCCAAAATTCGTTTCCTCCAATCCTCTGAACCAACCACAGACGAAGCCCAAAATTCACGAAAAGGAACGGTGGTCTCGAAAAGGAACGGTGAAAACGAAAGCGGTGGAAATAAAAAAAAGGGAGGGAGAGTATGCGTTTTGGGGAAAATTTTCCCACGAAAAGAGGCACGGAATTTGATACGGCTACAAGCCGTATCAAATATTAATACGGCTTAAAGCCATATTAAACAATTTAGATACAGCTATAAGCCGTATTAATATTTGATACGGCTTGTATCTGTATCAAATGCGCCGCCTACGGCAGCGCCAAAATCCTATCTATGGTGTAGTGATCAATTCTGGCCAAAACCTGTGTCTGTAACAGGAACTAGAAGAATATAAGAATAATACACATATATGTATATAAATGAAATTTATATACATATATATGTATCAATTAAATAAAAGTAAAAAAACAAAAGCTAAAATAATAGGACAGAATACAATAAAAGTTAGAAAAGTAGACTACTAGGAATCCATGATCAAAAGAAGTTAAAGATCTATAAACAAAAACTAAAACAAACTAAAACTAAAGCAATAACTAAAGAAAATCAAAACTTATCCTTATGATCCTTTGATCAAAAGGATATTATGATACACAATGAAATCATCATTTAAGTTTGAAAAAATGTTAATACTACAATTATTAATGTCGAAAATATTGTTTTTGTGCTTAAATAACTTAATATTATTACTGACCTTATTAAGATATTGTTGGAAATGATTATTTTTAACTAATTTATATTTTGGATTTGAATTCCAATTAAAACAAAATGAAGAAATTATAAAAATCAATTTGATAAAATGACTATTATTATTATTTAAAATTCTCTTATTTCTCTCAAACCAAATATACAAACAAATTATAATGAATAAAGTGTCAAGTAAAAATATATTTTCCATTTTTAACTTAAATCTAAAAATATTCCAATAGTAATCACAATCAGAAATTTTAGTTGTAAGACTAAAGTTAAATTTTTTGAGAATATCGTTCAAAATGAAGTAAGTATCTAAGCAATCATAGTATACATGTTTAATATCTTCAAATTGCATATTACAAAGATAACATTATTATCAATTTGCATTTTTTTTTAAAATTTCCTATAGTATTTAGTTTTCTGTGCATGATTAACCACATATGAATTTTAGATTTAGGAGGAGCATTTGTTTTCCAAATAAATTTAAAAGAGTTGTTAACTACACCCAAGAAGTTTAGAAATTTATAAAAAGAATTAGAAGTATATTTCTTACTCTTATCTCATTTCCAACTAAAATTATCATTTTCATTATCGATATTTCAAAGGCTCAATCTAGCATAAAGTAAAGAAAGCTGCCTAAGAGTAGTACCTACTAAAATTCTATTAAAACTAAAATTCCAAGGTGGATCATTTTCGGAAGAAAAAACATCTATAATTAAAGCATTCTTAAAATTACAAATTTTATAAAGCTCTTTAAATTCTATCCTAAAAGGGATAACGGAAATCCAACGGTCGTGCCAAAAAGAAGCATTATTATCTGAATGAACTATAGTATTAGTACTAGGTTAAAAATCTCACGACATTTTAGAATTGATTTCCAAAAGTTAGACAATTTATTTATAACTGTAGGAGTAATTTGATGTAAATTATTACTACCATTATAGTAATATTTAGTAATAATTTCTTTTCAAATAGGATTATCATTATTATCCTTAAATTTCCATAACCATTTACCCAACAAAGAAAAATTCATGTTAATGACTCGTAATCCGCCTTCCTTTTTGGGTTTATAAACAGTTTCCCAATTAACTAAACATTTAATACTACTATTAGAGTTTTTCCCACTCCATAAAAAGTCCCTTCTTATTTTATCAATTTTGTTAATCACCCATTCTGGAAAAAGATGCATAGACATCCAATAGATTGGAAGAGCTAATCAAACATAGTTTATAAGAACTAATCTATCCGCTCTCGATAAAAATCTCCCGTTCTAATTAGAAATCCTATTTTTAATTTTATTAGTGATAATAAACCAATCATCACGCTTAATTTTAGTTGGTCTAATCAAAAAAACCAAGATAATCAAATGGAAAATTCATGGTTTTACAATTAACCGTGTTTGCAACTAAATTTTCAACCTTTTCAAAATCATTTAAAACTAAAATCGAACTTTTATCAAAATTTATTTTTAAACCCGATAGAAGTTCAAAACTATGTAAAATAAGTTTAAGAGTGATAATATGATTAGGAAAATGGGAGGTAAATAGCAAGGTATCATCCGCAAATTGAAGGACAGAAAGACCGTTTCGCGAGATTTCGCTACCAACACTCCCCAAAGCTCCATTATCAACTGCTTTTTAATCATTTTAGCGAAAATAGATGTGGCTAAGTTAAATAAAAGGGGCGATAAAGGATCACCTTGCCTTAATTTTTGTTTAGATTGAATTTTATTACCTAAAATACCATTAACCATAATACTAGAGTTGCTGGTTTTAAGTAAGACATAATCCAGCTAATCCATCTATGACTGAAACATCTAGCATGTAACAAATCAACTAGAAAATCCTAATCTATCGAATCAAAAGCTTTCACAAAGTCCAGTTTTAAAATCGCATAAGTAATATTATTCTTACAGCAGCGATTAATGTATTTTTGAACAACAGCCACACACGTCAGTAATATTTCTCCCCTTAATGAAAGCAGATTGTGAGTAGTCAGTTAGATCATTCATTATTTTAGTAAGTTTATTAGCTAAAACTTTTGAAATAATTTTAATGGAACAATTAATTAAGGAAATAGGTCTAAAATCTTTTAAATTATTAGCACTTACTTTTTGTGCAATAAAATAAATTTTACAAAATTAAATCTACCTAATTGCAATTTTCCACTATAGAAATCGTTAAACATGCTAATTAAATCGAATTTTAAAACATCCCAAAATATTTTGTAAAAGAAAATAGGGAATCCATCCGGACCTGGGGATTTATCACCAAGCATGTCATTAATAGCTTTCCAAATTCCTCTTCATAAAAAGTATTATCTAACTTAGAAAGGTCAACACTAGACTCAGAAGGATAAAGATCATCCCATCTAGCATTAATTCTATGATTATTTTTATTACCGAAAATATCTCTATAATAGTCAGTAAAAGTCTTATTAAGATCTCTTTGATCTACCAATTCTTCATTATTCACAAAAATAGAATTAATCATATCACTACGTTTTCTACCGTTAGCCATATTATGAAAAAAATTAGTATTATTATCACCTTCATTTATCCATTGAATTCTAGATCTCTGTTTTCATATAACCTCCTCTTTTTCGAAAATTAAATTAAGCTCTTCTTTTAGATTAGCAAGAATGTTACGCTCATCTAGATTTAGTTGTCTAGTTTCTTCAATCTTGTTTATGTTAAGCATTTCAGAAAGAATGTTTTCTTTTTTAATTTTAATACTACCAAAAACATTCTTACTCCAATAATTAAGAAAACTCCTAAGACCCCTAAGTTTTAAAACCCAATTTTTAGCAGAATTATTCTTATTTCTAATATTATAAAACCTCATAGAAATCCATTTATTTTTACTTAAATTCAAAATATTCATGTATAATCGATTTTAACTAAATTTTAACATTTTTCATTTCAAATTAGTCATAAAAACTAAAATTTCAAATTAGGTACTAAAATTAATATGGTTCATTGAGTACTAAATTCTTCTCTATATTTTACTATATTTAAATCAAATTTGAATTTAACATCAAAATTTAAATAGTTTAACATTTTAATATTGAAAAATTAGATTTAAATTCCTAAATTTGAATAAATTAATAAACACAAATCCAATTAAAGATTTTAATTTTGAATTACAAAAGTGAATTCATTGGTTTTAGAAATCAAGGTTCCTTAGTTTGATCAATGCATAAGAGAAAGTTACTGAAATGAGATAACTATTTCATTTTATTTTAATGTGAGGATAATTTTGTAAAAAGTATGGTGTATATTAAGCAAAAAGTGGTGTATATGATTTCACAAAAAAAAAATTGTGTATGTTCAGTAATTTATGGTTTTGCCCTAAAAAATTTAAGTGGAAAATGGGTAGAAAATTCGGCAAAATAAGAAACTGAACTACCATGAACAGACATATTCACTACCAATTGACTAAGACACATTTTCTTAACAAATAAAATACAGCATTAGTTTTATAACCTTATATTTGTTTATCATTTTTTCTCCTCCCTTGTTGCCCCTACCCGAGGGGTTGCCCTAGGCAGCGCCTGACCAGCCTAACTCTAAAACTAGACATGTCTGTGCACACTACACACACTCGGTTCAATTCCTCGGTCTCCATATTACATGTCCACATGTGCCACAAGAAATCGCAGCTACTCCCCATAACATAATAATAGATTTCAACGTAATAATAGATTTGTGGGATCCACTATATCATATGAATGGATGATGATGAAAAAATAAATAATTGAGATATATGAGGACTGTATATTTGAAATCCAATAAAGACAAGAAAATTTCATGCATTACAATAAGGATCCTTTTCTTTTTATTATCACTGGTATAGCCGCATGCACAACACATGAGTTAATTTCATAATGATCAATTAGAAAAATTATTATTTTGAATATAAAATTTTTAACGTACTTTCAGGATAAAAGAATCCAAGTGTTCTGCATATCATGTACTGTAAATGCAAGTTAATTAGTCAAAGCTTCATCTCGAGTTAACATGAAGAGATCATACTATAGTTTGAAAAAAAAATAACGATTTCTACATGGTCGGAGTTCAAAAATATGAAAATGTAGCATGCTATTTGTTATGTACATGTTAGTCATCATGGAGAACTATAGCTTACATTCAGAAATGAAGTATCCAAGTGTATCATATAGCTCATAATATCATTGCAAGTTTACTAGTTAAAGTTTCGTCTCATTCTGAGTCAGTTTGGACAAAAAAGTAGTGGCTTCTGCCTAATAGGAGTTTAGATATGGGGACGTATTCTGTTATTTTTCTAAGTATGGAGATTTAGCCTGTTGTTTGCTAATTACAACTATTAGTCGCCATGAAGAACTACAGCGTACGTTCAAAATACAAAGTATCTAAGTGTTTTATATTGTTTGTAATATAGATGCGAGTTCATTGTTCGAAGTTTCACTAAATTTTGAATCAATATGAAGAAGTTACTACAATTTGAATGAAAAAAATTGTGGCTTCTACCTAATCAGTGTTTAGATATGAGGATGTAGTATGTTATTTCTTAAGTACGGCTATTAGTCATCTTGGAGAACTACAAGTACGTTCAAAATATGAAATATCGAGTGTTACGTATCATCTGTAACATAGATGCATGCTCAATGGTCAAAGTTTCATCTGATTTCGAGTCAGTATAAGAAGTTTCTTCAGTTTCAAAGAAAAAATAATGGCTTTTTCCTAATCGTAGTTTAGGTATGTGTATCATGTTACTTATCAAATACGAATGCTAGTCATCATGGAGAACTATGGTGTACGTTCAAAGCAAAAATATATGATTATTCCATACCATTATAACGTAGGTTCGAGTTCACTGGTCAATATTTCATCTAATTCTAAGTGAATACGAATAATTTATTGCAATTTTAATGGAAAAAATTGCTACTTCTGCTTAGTTGGAGTTTATATATGGGGATTAGCTTGTAATTTTCTAAATACAACTGCAAGTCACCATGGAGAATTATAATGTACGTTCAAAATATAAAGTATCTAAGTGTTCTGTATTGTCTACAATGTAGATATGATATAGTTCATTAGTCAAAGTTTTGTTTGATTTCAAATTAGTATGAGAAAGTTACATTAGTTTAAGAGGAAAAATAATGATTTCTTCCTAGTTGGAGTTTAGATATAGGGTTAAAATCTATTATTTTTCAAATACAATTGTTAGTCATCATAGAGAACTACATCGCATGTTCATAATATAAAGTATCAAAGTATTCTGTGTCATTCGTAATGTGGAAGTGGGCTAGTGAAATTTTGTGTGATTCTGAGTCATTACGGAGAGTTATTATGGTCTGAAAGAAAAAAATAGCAAATTCTGCCTAGAGATATGAGGATATAGTCTATTATTTGCTAAGTACACCTATTAGTCACTCATTATGGCAAACTACATCGTAAGTTTGGAATATAAAGTATTCAAGTATTCTGTATCGTCCGTTACTATATTGTACAAGATATTATACTGTTGAATTTCAATGACTAAATATTATGTTGTACAAGATACTATACTATATCAGAACATAAAGTGCTATCTTATACTATATATTTTTCACAAGTTTTGGTCAGGTACCTTTTAACAAATAAGATGTTTTGGTAGAAATACAATAATCTGTAAGTTCTTCTTAAAGAAAGAGAAGAGGATACGCATTCAATGAATAAACTTTATTGCTTCTTAGTTTAATGCTTGTACCCTCTGTGCACACTATGCACACTCGGTTCAATTTCTCGGTCTTCATATTACATGTCCCCATGTAGCATAAGAAATCATAGCCAATCCCACCGTATTACATGAATCGATGATGATGATGATGAAAAATAAATAATTGAGATATATGAATAGGATATTTGAACTCCAATAAAAATAAGAAAATTTCATGCAATACAATAAAGCGCCTTTCCTTTTTATTATTACTGTTATAGCCGGACACATGACACATGAGTTAATTCCATAATGCTCAATTAGAAAAATTATTATTTTAAATATAAAAATTATAACGTACTTTCACGGTAAGAAGTATCCGAATGTTCTGCATAGTATGTAATGTAAATGCAAGTTAATTGATCAAAGCTTTACCTCGAGTTAGTATGAATAAATTACTACGGTTTGAATGAAAAAATAACGATTTCTGCCTAGTCAAAGTTTAGATATGAGAATGTAGTCTGTTATTTGTTACGTACATGTTAGTCATCATGGAGAGCCATAGAATACATTAAGAAATGAAATATAAGTGTATCGTATCGCCTGTATTATAGATGCAAGTTCATTTATCAAAGCTTTACCTCGAGTTATTATGAAAAAATTACTATGGTTTGAATGAAAAATTAATAATATCTGCCTAGTGGAAGTTTAGGTATAAGAATGTAGTCTGTTATTTATTTTGTACATGTTAGTCATCATGGAGAATTATAGAGTACATTAAGAAATGAAGTATAAGTGTATCGTATTATCCGTAATATAGGTGCAAGTTCATTGACCAAAGTTCCGCCTGATTCCTAGTCAATTTGGACAAAAAAGTAGCGACTCCGCCTAATCGGAGTTTAGATATAAGGACGTAGTCTGTTATTTGCTAAGTATGGAGATGTAGTCCGTTGTTTCTAATTAAAATTATTTTTCTAATTACAACTATTAGTCAATGTGAAGAACTACAATGTACGTTCAGAATACGAAGTATCTGAGTGTTTCATATTGTCTATAATATAGATGCGAGTTCATTGTTCAAAATTTCACCTAATTTTGAAACGGTATAAAGAAAATACTGCAATTTGAATGATAAAAATAGCGGCTTCTACCTAGTTGGCGTTTAGATATAGGAATGTAGTATCTTATTTGTTAAATACAACTGTTAGTTACATTGGAAAACTACATGTACGTTCAGAATGCGAAAGAGTGAGTGTTTCGTATTATCCGTAACATAGGTGCATGTTCATTGGTCAAAGTTTCATTTGATTTTGAGTCAGTATAAAGAAGTTACTATAGTTGGAAAAAATATCAGTTTTTCTAATCACGGTTTAGGTATGTGTAGCATGTTATTTGTCAAATACAAATGCTACTCAACATGGAGAACTACGGTGTACGCTCAAAATAAGAAATATCTTATTATTCCATATCTTTGTAACGTAGGTTCAAGTTCATTGGTTAACATTTCATCTAATTCTTAGTCAGTGCGGATGTTTTATTGCAGTTTGAATTGAAAATTTGCTACTTCTTCCTAATTGGAGTTTATATACGGTGATGTAGCCTGTGATTTGCTAAATAAAACTGCAAGTGACCATGGAGAACTGTAATGTACATTCAAAATATAAAGTGTCTGAATGTTCAGTATCGTCTGCAATGTAGATACGAGTTTATCAGTCAAAGTTTAGTTTGATTTCAAATGAGTATGAAAAAGTTACATTAGTTTAAGGGGAAAAATAATGATTTTTACCTAGTTGAATTTTAGACAAAAGGATATAATCTACTATTTTTCAAGTACAATTGTTAGTCACCATGGAGAACTACATTGTAAGTTCAGAATATAAAGTATCAAAGTATTCCGTGTCATCCATAATGTGGAAGTGCGATAGTTAAAGTTTTGTCTAATTCTAAGTCAGCACGGTGAGTTATTACGGTCTAGAAGAAAAAATAGCAAAATTTGCCTAGTGATATGGAGATATAGCATGTTATTTGCTAAGTACACATATTAGTCACTCACCATGGAGAACTACATCGTAAATTTAGAATATAATGCATCCAAGCATTATGTATAGTTTGTTACTTAGATGCAAGTTCATTAGTCAAAACTTTGTCTAATTTCGAGTCAGTATGAAGAAGATACTGTAAATTGAACAAAAAAATATCCAGCATCTGCCTAGTCGAAGTTTGGACATAAGGATGTAGCCTTTTATTTGCTAAGTACAACTATCAATCACCATGGAGAACCAAAGCATATTTTCCTAATATAAAGTATCCAAGTGTTTCTACTGTCCTTGATGTGGATACGAGTTCATTGGTCTATGTTTCCCTTGATTCTGAGTCAGCTTGAACAAGTTACTACAGTTTAAACGAAAAAAAATAGCAATTTCTGCCCAGTGATATGGTGATGTGGCATATTATTTGCTATGTATTAGTCACCATGGAGAAGTATAGCGTACATTTAAATATAAAGTATCTGAGTATTCTGCATCATTCGTAATGTGGATTCAATTTAGTTAGTCAAAGTTTTTTCTGATTCCGGCTAAGTATGAAGAAGTTACTTAGTTTGAACTAAAAATATAGCGATTTCTGCCTAGTCGGAGTGTAGATATTAGAGATACACATGAACACATGATGGAAAAATGTAGAGAGCATTTTGGAAGATTTGAAAATGACACGATGGAAACTAATGAATATAATTTTATTTAATAATTGTAGAGATTATTAGTCAAATAATGTATCTATATAGTTAGTATTAAGTTCTTCTTCTCTCAATAAACATAGAAAAAATATTCATCCTTTAATATCAAATTCACGGACATGGGATAAATTATCATAGTATATTTAAGGCGAAATTTATTTTATTATATAAAAACAGAATATAAGGCAAATATTTGTCCTTTTTTTCTTATTAATTTTCAGCTCAAATCCTTTTATATCGTTCATTGTAAGCCACATTTGATGCTTACAACCACTAATAATGTATTATATTGCAAGCTCGTCTAACCACTACAAGACACACAAGGTTTAGCGATGTCAAATAGCCCTCGACAACTGTCACTCTTCGTCGATAACTGGCGTAAATAGTTGTCGCTTTTTAAGTCGTCGATCGAAGAAAAGGCAAAGGTTTTAGCGATGGCCTTGTTGTTAACTTTTCGACGGCTAGAGACGGCCAAGCCGTCGCTAGCCGACGAAGGTCCTTGGACACATGGCATAAATCTATGCACCACGTATATACCATTGGATGGACGTTAGTTGTCGATAACCTATGACCTATACGCCGTTGCTAGCCATCGTCAACCATTGGTAAGCTGTGACCTATAGGTTGTCGCTAGCCGTCGCCAACCGTCGATAACCTAGAACTTCTGTTCTATAAAACAACCGCTATATCAACCATTAAACCACATACATATATTCATCTTTTAACCATCTCATATACAACACATATAAACTCAATTTCATAAGTACAAATATCGCATACATCACATAATATCATACACACACAAAACCAAGTTTATATCACAAAAATCCATATTTACATCAATAATCCATCAAACAACACAACCATACCTACATATCCTCATTTCCATCAAACAACATCATCATCAAACATCCACAAAAATCCAACTTTAACCATCAAACATCCACAAACTACACATCCATCAAACAAGTATCAAATTCATCAACATATGTCAAATAAGTACAAAGCAAAACAATCAAACATCCATCAAAAAACACAAACATACCTACTCATTCATCATTTCTCGACCCATGTGAAGGAAATGTCTCATGCTCTGCCACATGTATTGCAATCTGCTCATCTAGCAGCATCATCAATCCTCCACTCTTTCGCCAATCGTTCAACTCTGCTATCTGACTTCTCAGCTATGTTATCTCCTCTTTGGCATGTGATTTCCTTTGATCGGCCTGAGACATCATCACTTGTAAATTAGTTAATAGCTAGTTATAATTTATGTGTAATATTAAATATAATCTATAAATTAGTTAATGAAGTAATTAAACTAAATAAACATTACCTCATGATTGTCATGACCGTATCATCTATTTCGCATCGGCTTGTTGGTTACAGCATCAAAAATTCTATCGTCCTCCTCAGCGGTAAACTCCTCCCGGTTAGTCCCTCTAGCACCTGAGGTCGCTCCGCTTCAAACCTTTCCTAGAATTAGGAATAGAATTTTGCCAAAATAAATATTCAATTTACAATTTATGTAATGTAAAAGAAAAGAAAATATTAAAGCATGTCTACCATTATAGCTTGAGATTTAGGGTCTGTCCAAGTAAACGTAACCGAGCCATCTTAATTGGTGTGCTTAATAGCATGAGTCCGAGTGAAGACCTCCGCATATGTAGGCTCATAGCCCTTCTCCTTGGCATGAAATTATATATGAATATATATGATTAAAAATGATATAATTATTTTATAATCATAATTTATAAATTTACCATTTCCTTCTGATATTGTTGGAAGATTTTGAGTCGCCATGGTGCATATTAGGATTTTTGTTCCTGTTTGCCGAGTTTCGCCTAGAAATTTCCTATAAATATAAATATATGATTAACTAAATTAATGCAATTATCATACAAACTTTAAAAAATTATAATAACAATATGAAACTAGAAAACTTACTTTCACGGTGGAAGTTTCCTAATGTTGCTGATAATCCATCCAAATACTAGCACTCATCTAATCGGGTTTTTTATTTTTTTATTTTTATGCTTGAGAGGGTGTTCTCGTAATTTTCCTGAGCTTCTTGTTCCAATGATTCTAAAATAGATCTAGATCTTCCACTTCTACAACTACTATAGCCTACACACTGAAATTAAAATGAATCATATACAGTATATTAATTTTCAAAGATCAAATATGTCATTTTCGAATGAATTATAAATGTATACTTACCATTAAGTCGTCCCATATATCTTAATATACAGTGGGACGCCATCCCACCAAGGCCAACAACCGTACATACGACTCATATATGCTTTCTTAGAGATGGCCAAGATAAAATCGGAAGACTCCAGCTCAAATCCCCTATATTAATTTTGATATAGACATTTAATAAATTTTAAATAATATGCATGCACTGAATATTAATGACGTTGTACTAAATTTGATATTTATCCTCCACTCTTCGAAATCATAGTCGCCCTTGGGCGTAAATCAACCACTAGCGCCCTCTCCAACAATAAAAGAAGCAGAAGAATGAGATCTGGTAGATCTCCTATGGGACATATATAATATCTGCAAGAAATATATCATTTCATATAATGAAAAAACATATCATTTCATTACTAGAAAACATGTCTAATTAATAATCACATAAAACTTTACTAAAACTTCAAATATGGAAAAGATCTCCTAAATACATAGAATTAATAAAACAGAATATTACATAGCTCACAACATAGTCGTCATCATTAATAATAGCAGAAATTCAAAACATAAATTATACAACAAGCGATACAAATATTCATCATATATACATTACATCATCAATAATTAATAATTAGTCTTTGTCGTCTTCTGATTCAGACTTGGTCTCGTACTGTAAATCAGTATGATCATTAGTTATTATTATTTCATTATTTGGCTCAAGATCTACTTGATAGGTTGCTTTGTTCGAAATATTATTTCCATCAAATGTAAATCTTGCCTTTATTTTAAAAACAGCTGACCAATCTGCTTTATCTATTTTTAGGAATGGATACGGAGCAAAATAAACTTGTAATGCTTGTTTAGCTAATATGAAAGGATCATACTTATATTAATACAAAGTATGCTTTATTTCAATAAGCTTATAATCTTTGTGCACATTGATTCCAAAACTAGGAACATTGCTGAACCAACTGCATTTGAATAATAGAAACTTTTTCTGCAGGTCCTATAAAATATGTTAATTCTAAAACCCATGTTAAGATGCCGTAAAAATCTTTTATATGCTTATCTAGATCATCACTACCTTTGACAAATACACCGCTGTTATAGGTTAATTTTTAGCACCATTTTCCTTGGTGTTGAATTTAAATCCATTGATGAAGAATATTGGATAAGTCTTGACATTTCATTTGGTCCTAGCGCAAGACGTTTCAATCCTTCATCGATGACACAATTTCTTGGATCATAAACGTAGTTCGGATACCAATTAGCAAATTCTTTACTGAGATTGCTACATGAATGTTATGATTCGTAAATACTACAAATATATATAACATATTCCATTATAATATGTAAATATAATTGAAATAAATATGAATTTAATATTACCTAACAAATGGTGCAACATTAACTTCAGCACAATTAAGAACATATGTATGTGCTATATGGTAATCTTTATCATCTAACCATATTTCTATATATTTTTCAATGGCTCGGTCATGTTGTTTTAAAATAAATAACAATGTTTGAGATAAACCTTATTCCGGTTTCATCATTACGAAAAAAACTTACAAATGATAAGTTTACATGGTCACTAAAATAATGAGAGAAAAAGAATGAAGCTTCTTCTTCAAGATACGATTTGCAAATCGAACTTTCAACTCATACTTTTTGTCTAACTTTTTTCTTCATATGATTTAAGCACCTATAACAAAATTAATTCTATTTAAATTTACTTATGTAAATTTGAATTTTAAATTAAAATTAATATCATGGATATTCAATATTACCTCTCAAGTGGATACATCCATCCGCATTGCACAAGACCTCAAAAAAGTGCTTTAGATGGAAGATAACCAGGTAAATGCTCAATTAAATTAAAGAATCCTAGAGAAAATATTTTCTTAAGTTTGCAGAGCAATATACGGATATCCTTTTCAAGTTAATGTATATGCTCGACTTTTAACATAGTTGAATAAAGCTCTTTACAAAACAAATTTAATTCTATTATAACACTCCATACTTTTACAGACAACAATTCTTTGAAGACCATGGGTAATAAATTTTCCATCATGGCATGGCAATTGTGACTTTTCATACCACTCGGTTTATTGTTTCTAAAGTCAACACATCTATGGAGATGAGAAGATATCCCATCAGGACATCTTAGTCCTTCACCCATTTTAACACATTTACTTGCTTGTTGTTTATTTCATAGCATGCTTTGGGTTTTTTTACTATTATTGGACTTCATATGAAGTTCAGGATGTTTACATAATTGTTCTATATCAAGTTTTGAATTCAGATCATCCTTAATTTTCCCCTTAACATTCAAAATTTATTAAATGCATTATCAAACACATTTTTTCATTGTGCATCACGTAAATATTATGTCGAAGTAAGTGATCTTTCCAATATGGTAACTCTGAAAATATTTTGTCTGCACCAAATATGAATTATCAATTTACTTGGAATTTCAGTTTGTACTCCAGTTTCATGCATCTTTGGATATTCCTTCACAAGATCATATATTTCTGCGCTTGACCAAATCATTGGTGGTTTTCTACTCTCTGGTTTATTAGATTAAAAGTTTTTCTTATCTCTTCTAAAAGGATGATTGATATAGAGAAAACACTGATGGCAATCAAACCATATTATTTTCATTCCATATGGTAATTGAAATGCTCGTGTTTCTTCTATGCAATAAGGACAGACTAGACGACCAACCGTACTCCAACCTGAAATCATTGCATAAGCCAGAAAATCACCAATTGTCTGTAACAAAGATGTAAACATACGAAAATTCTTTTTTTTCAGAAATGTCGTATATATCAAGCCTTTCGTGCCATAATGTTTTAACTCTTCAATCAATAGCTGCAAATAAACATCGATTCCTTATGTCAGATCATTAGAACCAGGGACGACAATAGTGAGAAACATGCATGGAATTTTCGTACACATCCACGAAGGAAATTATAAGGGGTAATGATAATAGGCCAAGATGAATATTTACTACCAAATTGAGAGAATGCTGAAAATCCATTCGTACATAAACCACATCTGACATTACGACTCTCTGCAGTAAATGCAGGGTAAGCCTTATCCAAATATTTCTATGTTTCTCCATCAGATGGATGTGTCAAAGTTTCATCTTCCCATGTTCTCACACTATGTCATCGCATATGACATGCTATAGCAAAAAATGCATATAACCTTTAAAGTCTAGGAGTGATGGGTAAATAATGCATTCCCTTGTATGACACTTACTTTCCTTTCTTTTTTCTTAGTTAATATCTTTCCTCATTATATATTTTGCATTTCCTAAGGTTAATGTCATCTTTCCAATACAACATGCATCCTTATATACATGTATCTATCTTTTGTTATGGTAGACCGAAAGTGGATATAAGTTTTTTAACTTCATAATAACTATCGCAGATCAGATTATTGGGTGGCATATGTCGTTTGGCAACTTGTACAACTGTCGTAAATGCAGCTTCTGTAAAATTGAATTTTGATTTCATAGTAATGTATTTGACATTTACTGATAATTTCGTTTCGATTTTACAACTATCTCACAATGGCCTCTTAGCAACATCGAATAAATCATAAATTCTTTTTACTCCCACGGCCGGTTCTTCTTCGATGTTTATGTCTTCATCGTTAACTGAATGGTAGGGAATAGTGATCGTGTTGCATCTTTTGTCATATCTTTTATTACTTCGCCACAATATAATAGTTATTCATCTCGCCCTCTGACACTACAAGATTAGGTGCAACAAATTCTCCATGATGATCCCACAAGTAATAATTTTGTACAAAATCAGCTTGACACAAATGTACTATAACTATATCTGGTTTCCAATGCTTCAAGTATTTGCACTTACTACAAGGGCAACGAATATCTACGTCATTTCCGTTATTAGATTTAGCGAACCTGATAAATTCATGAACATCATTGTAGAAATATTCCTTCACTGAACCTTTCGTACCAGTTTTGATTTCATACATCCAAGTACAGTCGAGAAAATAATCGAATTTTTTTCTTAATTTGAAAATATATGTTAGAAATTTTGATAGCACTTCACTACTTTCTAAAACAAATTAAAGCCTTTTAGGACTAAAGGCTTTAATTCGACAACACTTCACTTCTTTCTCTTAGATGCATAATGTTACATTCAAGGGTGTGTTGTTGTTTATTTTCTAAAACAAATTAAAGTTTTAAGGACTAAAGGCTTTAATTTCGATAGCACTTCATTTCTTTCTCTTGTATGCATAACTTTGCATCTAAAGGTGTGTTATTGTTGTATTTTCTAAAGTAAATTAAAGCCTTTTGGAACTAAATGCTTTAATTTTTTGTTGTTGTATTTGTTAAAATAATATTTAATGCTTATTTTCTAATAAATGTTGTATTCATTTCCTAGTTTTTACAAAACAGTTTTAGTAGAATATTTACTTCAAAAGAAACTTATTATTTAAAACTGCTCCCAAAAATACACAAATTACTATTTTAATAGCTACAAATTAAATTTTAAACCATATTTATAATTCATTCAACAATTTAAATATTTTATTAATTAAATTTTAATTAAAACATATTTTATAATTCATTTAACTATTTAAAATTTAAATTTAACTATCTTGTAAATTAAAATTTGAAATTTACAAAAAGACGTTAATTACTAAAAATAATTTATCACTAAAAATAACTTTATTTTATACTTACCACTAACATTTATAATTAACATGCACTACTTAATTAATATAAATTGATTACGTTTAACCGTAAGCTTTATATTTAAAATATGCAATGTTCAACCATATATATTAGCCCTAAAATTATGATAAACCATAACAAATAATCACGTATACTAATCGACATACATATTAATCAATAGTTTTACATTAATTTTTAGATTTTAAATCAACCCTAATTTATAATTACAAAGTAAACAATCACAACACCAATTAATATTCCCAAACCAACTAATACACTATTATCACCAACTAGTACGTATTAATCATTAATTTTAAACCCATAATCATACCAATTAGCCCCAAATCTGGAACCAGGTTTAAAATTTTAACTAAATTGAGATGAAATTGGAGAGATAGGTGATTTCGACGAGTTATGGCGGCCTAACGTGAAGTCGATGAGAGGTGGCGGCCGTCGGGGGTTGGAGGGAGTCGGCCGAGGGTTTTGAATTTTTTTTGTTCATGGAATTGGTGGGAAGCAAGCAGAATGAGGGAAAAGTCGCGCGGTTTCTTTTATGTAAACTCGACATGTCATCAACTAGCGACGACATGTTAATTTTGTATTTTATTTCTTATTCATTCCGCGTTTTAAAAAATGTTTAAAAATACTAATTTAATTTCTAAAAAATAAACAAGATATTTTAGCACAACCATTCAATGTAACGACCATTTTGATCGGTTAAATTAGTATTTTCGATGATCTATCTTCGCGTAATACGAATATTTAACCTTATTGTAAATCTAATTCTCATGACCAATCTATGCGACTTTTAGTTAGTCGATAAAGCAACTTTGATAAAGTTGATTATATGTAACATTTTTATAAATTAAAATATTTTTTAAAACCATTAGGTAAGTAATTATGAATTTTTAACTGTATTTAGCATGATAAATTATATAAAATAAAATATTTGGTAGAAAATTAAATTTATTGGATTTTATGTTGATCTAAAGTATATTTGACCTATTTCCAGAAGATGGTGAAAAAATAAACAACTGTAGGGTGTCGATCTTGAATTTTAAAGTTATAGTCTTTCGTCGATATTTGGACTAAAAACTTTTTGTTCGAATGCCAGACGACCGTGGAATGAGACCAAATTCGAACCATTGATGATTGGTAATGTTTTAATATAATATAATTTGTACCGTTGGATTCATAAAAAAATGCTGAAATATATTTTAAGTTTGAAACAAGTCATTTTGCCGAGATTTGTATAACACGTATATTATGTATGTATATGTAGGTATGTATGTGTGTATGTATGTATATAATAATTTAAATTCATCTTTTTGCTAAGTAAACATCAAAATATCTTAATTTGAAAGGCTAACTTGGTCAAATATTTAAGTCAAATAACATCTTGCTATATTAAATGGTATAAAGAATCAAAGATATTTATAAATTCAAATTAAATAATTCAATATTAATTATACTAAATGTATTAAATTTATCATATCAAATTCAGTTTCTGCCTAAAACAATTTAGTTGACTAAGCATGCGTATTTAATCATATTTTACATTATGAAATAATGTATATAAACGATTATACGAAATTGCATAGTTTAAATCATAGCCAAATTAAATAAATAATTGTTATATATATAATTTGATATTAAGTAAAATAATAATTTGTATAACTTGATCAACATCATTACATAGATTAGAATAAATGCATAAACCAAATTTGGATACATATATTTTACTGGTGAGATTTTTTCGTCCTACAGTACTAAAATGACGACGAAGTAATTATAGTGTCAATTACTTTCGCGATTATTAATTAGCAAATTCGAGTAATAACAAATTTTTCTTAGGAAGTAATTATGTTGTTGTGTGCTTACATAATTATTAAGCAACATTTCAATTATTCGTTAAAATGTCTCTTTTAATTCAACCATTCTTTCCATTAAATTTTTAATCAAATCGAATGTAGAAAATAGAATAGAAGATGCAATAATAAAACAAAGACACCTAGATTTATGAGGTTTGGATTTCAAGAAATCCTATGTCTATGAGAAATTCCATCATCTATTCTTTTATTCATTATTTGACATTTTACATTCTTGTATTGTTGCAGAGAATCTTAATTTACATGGTACATTTATTTTGGGAATTGGGAAAATAGCCCCGACATTGCTACAGTGCCACTTTATTTATCTTCTCGCCTTCCTTGTATTTTTTGATGATGTTGTCCCACCATGCTTCATTTCCTCCCACGGATCTTTACACATGTCATTCATTTGTTTCTTGCTTTAAGCGTGTATGGATTGATGACGTGGCCTGTGGCGAGAAGTTTTCCATTGGTGGGAAGATTTGATTTTAGGTGGGACGATTTGAAATTGAGGCGTGAACCATCCAAATTTGAATAAGTCGGGTCTTCTTTGATTTTGCAAAGTAACTAGTTAGTGAACAGTGCGCATGTGTAAGACTTGGAATTTTTAATGTTTCGAATATGAATATTTAATGCATTTAAATATTCAAATTTGATTCGAATTCAGTGAATGATAAGGAAATAAATTGTTAGTAAAACGACTTGATTTTTAATGACATATTTTTAAATGAATTTATGGGATTTTTATATAATTTTTAATTTGAAAAATATTTAAATTATCGTTTGACGTATTTTTCGGCAAACAATGGTGTTTTTGAAATTTCTCAGAATAAGTTAACCAGTGTATTTTATTGTTATTTTATGATCATACTACATTGTTATGCGCGATCGTATTTTTGTTTTTGTCGTTAGCGTTTCGTATGCGAATGAAATGCTGTGCAGCGCAATGCCAGAAAATTGTAAATTTAATAACTTCAACGCTCGGACTGCTCCTCCTTTTTACTTTTCAACTTTCCCTCTTATCGTTTTCTTTTTTCATCTTCCTATAAAAGAAAATCAAAGCTGCCATCTTAAAATCAAAATTGAATGATTTACCAAATGAAAAAAATACAAAATTGGATCTGTTGGGTTTGTTTTGGCCGGAGCTTCAATTCCATACCCATTTAGTGAAGTGTGGCTGTCATTGCTGTTGATCGACGTGAGGAGGTGAAGCTAGGGTTTGCGAATTTTGGAGTTTTAGGGCGAATTAGGCTATAACATTGGTGGATTTGAGGTCAAATTAGAAGTGGGGTTGGATTCGTGGCAGAGAGTGGAGTTGTTTGAAGGTAGTCGTTGATGCTCCAGTGCTTGGTAGCGATATGCAGCAGTATGAAGATGTAGGTTAGGCAGTAAGTCACGGCGATGATGGTGGGTTCGGGCTTCATTTTGAGTATGTCGATAGTTCGAGCTTGGGAAGAGAAACATGATGGTGAAGTAGGTTCATGGAATCATCGAGTGGCTCTCCATATCACTGAAATTGGTGCACGGTGGGTGATGGGTTTCTTTGGTATGTGTACACGCAGTGTGATTGGAGACAAAGGGAGAAGGCTTTAGGGGCAATTAATATTTAAGCGAAGTAATTAATGTATTTAATTAAATTAATTAATTCTAAATTTTATAAAATGAATATCTTATTCATACGAGGTCCGTTCACGACGCGGTCTTTTGCGTTGCGTTCGTAGGAGCGTTATCTACGCACTGGAGTTTGTTTCATAAAATTTAGGGAAAACAAAATTTTGAGCTAAAATTGAACGTCGTTCAATTTAGATCAAACCCGAACAATTAAGCATCTATTGGAATTTTGATGAGTTATCTTACCTCTGGACGAATACTATATAATATATAGTAGATATAAATTCTTGTTTTGTGCTTGAATGATTTATTGATTTGGTTAAATTTCAACTTTGAAAAGCGAATGACATATAAAATGAAATATAGAGAATTTTATAGAGGAATCTGGATTCCTTGCCATTGTTGATTTTAATTTCAGTTATATATATAAAATGAATATCAAAGTTTGGTAATTTAGCTATGTTGGATATGACATTGATATATATTAAAAGTTGAACCTTTTTAGCAATAAAGGCAGTAATAGCATTGGTTAGGTGTTATCGTCGCTATTGGCCTCATTATAATATTTTGAAATACTATGGTTTGTTATTTAGATTTGAAATTGGTTTTGATTCGGAGAATGATTTTCAAAATGTGACTTATTGGAATTTTCGATGGTATTATTTTTTGAAATGGTTTCGAAACTTCTTTATTTTACTTCAACCTTTTTGATAGTCTTTTTTAATTTATATGGAAATGTTTTAAAAGTTTTCGGGAAATATTTATTTTATTGAAGGTTATTATAATAATAAATGTTTATTCTAAAGGAAATTAAAGAGGAATTTACCTTTTATAATAAAGTAATTCTGTTTTAAAAGAAGATAGTAATATTCTAGAAAAAATATTGCTGAAACATTGTATACAAAAATGTTGCATAAAAAGATAGATTTATAAATGGTATTTTATAAAAAAAAGAGATTTATAAATGGTATTTTATAAATAAAGAATAGATTTATAAATGATATTTTATAAAAGGGAAATGATATCATATTGATAAATTGGAATAGTAAATCACATTTATGAACTTAAAATGATATATGAAATGATTGTTTTAAGGAAAGTATTTAGCCCTATCTTGAAACTGAAGATTGGTGATAAGTATAGGAGTTTTATAATTATATTTGAAGATTTATAAAAGGGGTTATAAAATTATTTTTGGAGATTTATAAAAGGAGTTTTATCGATATATTTGAAGATTTGTAAAAGGAGTTTTGCAATTATATTTGAAGATCTATAAAAGGAGTTTTATAATTTTATTTGGAGATTTATAAGGAGGAATTTTATAAAAGAATATGAGATTTGATTTCTATAAACGATCATTTTAGATTATGGTGGTATGGAAAGTATTATTTCATACTTAACACCAAATTCAAGATAGGGAAACTCTACCTTATCCTAAGAATTAAGAATGTATGTCGAGGCAAGGATAATAAGCTAACTTGTCTGACTACATTGTTAATCGAGAGATAGTACAAGTTTGAAATTGGAAAGTGTGGTAAGTATATTCGATTTAATTTCCATACGATCTATTTACTTACACCAAAAGAAAAGTGGTTTGGGTTTATATTAAAAATGTTTTAAATGACATTTGTTTTAGCCCGGTTAAAAATGATTTTGGAAAAAGTGGAAATATTTTCTAAGTGCGAAAATGAAGTGTTTTGTGAATATACATATACTATTGATATAAGTATATGGAAAAGTTTCTGAAGAATTGAAAGTGAAATGTTTTTATGAGTATACTTAACAGTTGAGATAAGTATATCAATATTTTCAAATGTTGAAAAGAATAGAGAGGGTTTGTGAATATATCTTTTGTAAAAAGTATTTTAATATAAGAATTTACAAAGTGATTTTTAATTGATGAAGAGATTAATTAAAGAGGCTTAGTGATTTCTTATGTGCTTAACCATGCTTGGTTTCTATACAGAATTAAATCTATAATTTGATTGTTTGTTTATTTGATATTTAAATAACCGACTATCAAATCTGGACTAGTTTTACTATTATACCTTCGATAATAAGAAAATTTTCTCCCTAGAAACTATTAATTGTCGGTTCGGAGAGACCAAGATTAGATATATTATCTGAAAACCACTTTGAACCGGAATAAGATATTGAATTGAAGACATCTTGAAGATGATGGAATTGAAGACAGAGTTCTTTGAAGTACAAGGGCTACCTACTACTAATCCTGAGGATGTAGTAGTAGTAGTGCCTTCGGTTGTTCATATCCTAAACAATTTGTATGGATGAATGTTGGCATTGCATTGTTGCTTGGAGTGCAGTGTTAGCATTTCAAGTGAGATTAGTTAAAAGGGTAAAAAGTAGCCTTAAGCCTCGTACCTAGTAATGGCTAAAATAGGGATATGCTTCAGGGCTATGTGGATCGCTACCATTAGAGCGTGATTATCACCCGATCTAGATCGATATTTACCTATTTATGTATGTTAGTGATTTGATATGGTTGTTTGTCAACAACTGGGGTGATCATATATTCGATACTATGCAATAAGGGGTACACCGGTCCTGACTCACAAAAGGTCCATATGTGGCCCTCGGTGCATTTTTCTTGAGGCGTACTATGATAGGCGGTATTCTAGTAGCCTTGTCGTTGTATGGAATCCATTTAAAAATAAGTGCCTTATGGACTTAGTTGTGCCCAAATATATTGGAATGTGAGATGCAATCATTCCAGCTACGTTATATATTTATTTTAAACCCAAGATATTATTATAATATCATTGGATAATCTTATAAAAATGGTCTGGTTATCATAAGGTAAAAGCTCATCCGTGTTTATGTGTGGTGTGGTTTTACGTGATACCTTTATTTTTGGAAAATTTTATAACATTAAAAATCTAGTTGATTTGTGTTTCTCACATTGGTTTACCAGACTGATTCCGATATTATTTTCTTATAATGCTTGGATCAGCCTGAGCATATTTTTAGATTTAGTTATGGATGCTTTGGAGCTTCAAGAGACAAGCTGGTTGCCATTAAGACGTATTGACGTATCTTATATTTTCATTGCATTTGTTATTTTGTATTTATCAGCATTTGTAAGGACATGTTATTATAGCTGTCTAGACTGATGTATGTATATTTCAGTTTTCTTTTGTAAAGATCATGTGTATATTATATATTACTCGTCATGATGTGAGATTCTATTCTATCTTTTCTTTCTTTCACCCAACAATTGTCTTTTCTTTCTTTTATCCCAACAATCTGTCTTTCTAACTCTTAGATGTTTGACATGTGAGTACCATGGATAGATTGGTATCGACTTTTGAGGGTCGAAAGTGAAAGAGTCTATGCGGTAGGATCGTATAATATGGAATAAAAATGCTCTAGGTAGATAGTAGTAAGCAGTAAGTAAAGTAGACACCAAAACTTTATACTGGTTCGGACCTCTTGTCCTACGTCCAGTCCCTAAGCTCCTCTTAGGAATTCAACTAACCAACAACCCTCACTTAACCCGGAGGAATAGGTTTACAACTTACCCGAACAACCGAACGGGATTTCTTGCCTCAACTACCGAAGAGGACTTCAACTTGGATACAAAAAGTATTTCTGACTTGTTGTGTTCTTGATAACACTAATGAGTCAATTTAGGACAACTTTCCTATAATCTTATCCTCGAAAGTATACAAAGTGTTTGTGAAGATTTAGGAAATGTGAATTGCTATGAATCAAGATATGTTATAGTCAAAACAGAGATTCAAGCAATTGGTTTGCTTTTGAAAACTTAAAAGAATCTGAAAGTATGTTCAAGTAAGTAGAGAGATTAAAGCAAGTAGAATTGGTAATTTGCAAATGTTAAAAGCATGTATTTATACTTGTAGAAGAGTTGCATTTGTTTGCTAGAGGTGCAAGGAAGAGATGCTTCTATTTCCATTGGAGAATGGTTGCAACTCTTGGGAGGAAGAAGGTGTCCATTCATAGAAAATTCGCAGTTACAGATTTAGTCGACTGAACAGGAAATTCAGTCGACTGAAAATATACAGAGAAATTTTCAGTAATGTATTCAGTCGACTAGGCAGGAAATTCAGTCGACTGAAACTGTGCATATTTGTAATTCTGTGCCAGTTCCAGTCGACTGGCCATGCCTGTTCAGTCGACTGAACTATAAAAATCTGCACAGTGAATGTGTGCATAAAAATGAAGTTTTACGAATGTGTTTTAATGTGCGTGCAAATCTCTTGAGGATAGATTTTAACAAATAATCTAGACTTTAGACCTATAAAAATCATACTCATGTTTACACTTTGGTCTTCATCGATCTTCCTTTGATTTTAAATGTATTTCTTCCTTTTTATTGAAGCTCATTGTCATTGATCAAAATCTTCGTGTATCAACATTCTCCCCCTTTTTGATTGATGACAACATTAATGTGTTACAGAGATGTATTTGCTATTTTTCTCCCCCTGAATGAATGCACCTATCTTTCCTACAAAACAGAGTTAGCTACACAGATTTCTCCCCCTTTGTCATCGACAAAAAGGAAGTAATAATTTATAGAAGTATATAATTGTCAAACAAATCAACTACTATCCAAAATTCATTTTCTTTTCTTGAGTGGGACCTGCAAAAAATAAATACAATATTGGTACCCACCTTTCAATAGAGTCCTAAAAGTTAGAACTTAGGAAACCAAATCCAATTTGGTTCAGTATCCTTTTTATAAATATAATTTTTATTATTATGAACACTATCCATAAATGCTTTAATATATTTATTCCTAATTAAAATATTGTTAGTCTTTGGAACCCAAATTTTAACTATCTTAGTTTCTTCTTTTGTTCTAATAGGTTCTCTTAATAACATTTGTTGTTTTGAATCAATATTCCTCTTAAAATTTGTATTTTTCATTTTAGTAATTTTTGACTCTTTTATATATCCTAATCCATGTTTATTTGAGGAGGATTGAGAATTTTCTAAAATCTTAGATAAATTTTCTCTTCCTTTGTTAAAATTAGAGACATTTTTAGTGATGTTATCTAATCTAACTTGAAGGCTATTATTTTCTAACTCAACTTGTCTAATCTTAGTTTTTAACTCATGATTTTCAGAGACAATTATATCATTCTTTTTCTTTTGAGTTTCAATTTCTTGACTTAAAAGTGATAATTGAGTTTCCGAATTTGAATGAGACTCTTGAACTTTTTCAAGTTCTTCTTCTAAAATTTTCTTTTCATCTTTTAACATATCTCTTTCAAACTCAGCCTTGTTCTGATTTTCACGTGTCTCCTTAAGTTTCTTTTTAAGATTTTTTATTGTACTCAAAAGTTCAGTGTTTACATCAATTAAATCGTCGAAAGTTAAATTACTAACCTCAGATTCCTGAGCCATAAAGCATACATTTGCTTGTTCATTGTCGCTATCATTTTCACTATCAGATGAAGATGAATCTGAATCGTCCCATGTTACAGAGAATGCCTTCTTTTTACATTTATCTTTCTTATTCTTGTTGTTAAAGTTTTTCTGATTCTCCTTCTTTAGCTCCGGATAGTCTTTTATCATATGACCTTCCTTGTGACAATTAAAACATTCCATATTTGAGGATGAAGGTTTGTTCAAGAAATTCTTTTTGAAACCGTTTTCATTTCCTTTTCTATATTTTAAGAATTTCTTGAAATTTTTGGCAATAAATTCTAGATCCTCATTTTTAGACTCTGATTCTTCCTTTTCTGCGTGAAAAGCCACATTTTTTCTTTCCTGTGTTTGATCTTTCTTAGCTTGCATGTTAACTTCATAAGACATAAGGTTTCCAATTAATTCTTCTGGTTTCATTGTAGATAGATCGTTTGCTTCTTCGATTGCTAAGACTTTTCTCTCCCATTCATTAGTGAGTGAATTTAGAATTTTAGATACAATATCAAAATCCGTGTATTTTTCTCCTAGTCCTATTAAGGCATGATGAATGTCTTGAAATCTCGAGTACATGTCATTGATGGATTCATTCTGTCGCATTCTAAAGTTTTGGAACTGGTTCTTTAGCATGGAAATCTTTGTTTGTTTGACCTTGTTTGTGCCTTCATGTATGGTTCTAAGTGTACTCCATATCTGATGTGTAGTGGTACAAATGCTAACACGATTGAACTCATTTCTATCCAAAGCGCAAAATAACATATTCATAGCTTTGGCATTTGCACTGGCTTCATTCTTCTGAGTATGTGTCCATGTAGAATAATCAGTTGTGGGTACAACGAGTTCTGCTTGAGTTGCATTCCAGGCTTCAAAACTTGTTGCTTGCATATAAATCCTCATCCTTGTAGCCCAATAATTATAGTTTAGTCCATTGAATAGAGGGGGTCTTTGAGTAGATTGTCCTTTCGCAAATGTAGAGTTATAGGTAGATGTTGTGCTTGTGTTGTTTTCCATATTATCAATATGTCAAATAACGGTGTTATGGTTATAGGACGGCCTTGCTCTGATACCAATTGAAAGAGTCTATGCGGTAGGATCGTATAATATGGAATAAAAATGCTCTAGGTAGATAGTAGTAAGCAGTAAGTAAAGTAGACACCAAGACTTTATACTGGTTCGGACCTCTTGTCCTACGTCCAGTCCCTAAGCTCCTCTTAGGAATTCAACTAACCAACAACCCTCACTTAACCCGGAGGAATAGGTTTACAACTTACTCGAACAACCGAATGGGATTTCTTGCCTCAACTACCGAAGAGGACTTCAACTTGGATACAAAAAGTATTTATGACTTGTTGTGTTCTTGATAACACTAATGAGTCAATTTAGTACAACTTTCCTATAATCTTATCCTCGAAAGTATACAAAGTGTTTGTGAAGATTTAGGAAATGTGAATTGCTATGAATCAAGATATGTTATAGTCAAAACAGAGATTCAAGCAATTGGTTTGCTTTTGAAAACTTAAAAGAATCTGAAAGTATGTTCAAGTAAGTAGAGAGATTAAAGCAAGTAGAATTGGTAATTTGCAAATGTTAAAAGCATGTATTTATACTTGTAGAAGAGTTGCATTTGTTTGCTAGAGGTGCAGGGAAGAGATGCTTCTATTTCCATTGGAGAATGGTTGCAACTCTTGGGAGGAAGAAGGTTTCCATTCATAGAAAATTCGCAGTTACAGATTCAGTCGACTGAACAGGAAATTCAGTCGACTGAAAATATACAGAGAAATTTTCAGTAATGTATTCAGTCGATTGGGCAGGAAATTCAGTCGACTGAAACTGTGCATATTTGTAATTCTGTGCCAGTTTCAGTCGACTGGCCATGCCTGTTCAGTCGACTGAACTATAAAAATCTGCACAGTGAATGTGTGCATAAAAATGAAGTTTTACGAATGTGTTTTAATGTGCGTGCAAATCTCTTGAGGATAGATTTTAACAAATAATCTAGACTTTAGACCTATAAAAATCATACTCATGTTTACACTTTGGTCTTCATCGATCTTCCTTTGATTTTAAATGTATTTCTTCCTTTTTGTTGAAGCTCATTGTCATTGATCAAAATCTTCGTGTATCAACAGAAAGTGCAGGTTATTACTGCATGTGTAGGTAAAATTGCATTAGGGGAGATTGTTCTTTACCCAGGGATGAATTGTATTAGTTGCTCTTTATTTGTATAGTGTGGTGTTGGAGGTTTGTATGGTTTAGTTTAAACATACTACGTTGTTTATATGATACTGCCCTAGGGATGACTAGAATTAAGTTGTCTTGTCCGGTTGGCGATGTTTGTTTGGCATTAATCTAAGAATAAACAGAGCCGAGTTGCTCTACCCCGACTTGTGTTGTAAGATCAATATCCATGTGAACTTATTCTTTAATGTTGACATGCGCAAATTGCTTGATAATGGAGGCTTATATTTTTGTTGTTTACTTGTAAGTATGAACTTTCGCTACAACGTTGTTTGATCGATCTTGATAGTGTTAGCAATGCATAAGCTTTAGGGGTAAAGTTAGGGCTTATTTGGCCTTTTGATTGTAGTGTTGTCCTCCTCTTTTATCCCTCACTTTACGTTCCTATGTTTATTGCATCCTAATGGTGGCGCAATTTCTTTAGTGGAAATTAGCCACAAGGGCCTATTTAGCAAGTGGAATTAGTTTCTAGGACACACAATTGAAATAATTACTTTTAAGGACAAAACGTAAAATAATTAGTTTCTAGGGCCTAAAAACCTATGAAATTATGTCCTTGTAAGTAATTGGACTGCTGACTTTGTCCTTGAAAATAATTATTCTGCTGACTTTAACCTTGAAAGTAATTTCTTTGAATGTGTGTCCTAGAAACTAATTGGACTGCAAAGTCTGTCCTTCTGGTGAAATGCCCCATTTCTTTATTAGTCTATCCTGATGGCGGTGCACTTCTTTATCAACCTAGCTTTGATGTTAGACTGCAGTGGAGCATTGCTTGGGTAACCCTATATACAGCCCTTGGAATGCTTTTGATTCCTCGTGGTACTGCTTATAGAGTCCTCAGTAAGAACAACACAGGTCCATGGCATGTTCAGAAGGACTCATGAATGTGTGTTAGTGAAGAATTGAGCGTAGTGCCTGTGCATTCCACTATGATCCTGCCTTGAACAAGCATTGAATTGTATTGTAGTGCAGTCTTGTTTTTTCAATGCCACATCAAGATGGTGGGGGCATCTTTGTAGCTTCGTTGTGTGATGTAAGATTGTGGTGCAGATCTATCATCTTAGATGTTGATTTCAATTTGTGATGCATCCCTGTTTATGGATGGTCGTTTAAGTAGACCTGCCATAGTTTCGATTTGAGATGAATATTATGGTTACAGGTCGGCTCTTATCATTTGGATTTGGTTTCAGTGTGAGATTATGGCTTGGTACAAGATAGTAAAGGGTTGCATAGTTCAGGATAGTAAAGGGTTGCGCAGTTCAAGATGGTTTGGACGATGTGACCTAACTTCTCATTAGTATAGTATGAGGTTTATAACTCAAGAGTATATTAGCTCATTTTGGTTGCTACGAACTTGATTTTGATATAACCGATCGGCCTTGCATATTGGAGTGGCTTCTCCTATTGAGATTGGCGCAGTTACAAGCATGGTGTAGTTATTCTTTATTTGGCTTGCCTCGTTCCTCTTTGGTTGGCACTAATACTGCATTAGCTATTATACCAAGATTGCTTACTCATTTCCTAAGAATCTTGAAATCAATTGAGTTATGAAACATGAATATGGCCATATGGCGCAACTTAGCTTTACTTAGTTTAGTTACTTAGTCCTGCGCATAAACGGTCTGCTTCCGCACTTAGCACTTAAGCGATCAGGTGGGATGTAAGTACGATAATGTAGTGCAATTCACCTCTATCTGGCCTAATTAGCCTACCACTATACATTTTCTTACCTCACATGGTCTCAACTTGTGTTTATAGTAAATTTATTAGCCTTATTATGATGTCACTCTAACATAGCATATTATCATAGTTATTTATTAAGGATACATGACTTGACATTTGTTTGAAAGTTGTGTGTTTTTCTTCATAGTTCATTGTCCAACTAGTCAACACATCATATTTTATGACTCGAAAACGGGTGTAACATATTTCGCCTTGAATTTTATTTATAGACCAACCATTATAACAAATTTAAATTATATCAAACTCAAAAGCAATTAAAATACATCGCATACATTGTTGTACGCATTTTTGCACATAGAACATTCTTAACAAAATTGAATAGAGCTCAATAAGCCAAATAATTCATTCTAAAAATTTAGCATATGAAAGCCTATAGACGTCTACTTTCATACCCCTTTGCATGGCATGCTTCAAAATAAACGCTCTAAATATGATTATTTTTACATAAGTTAAATGTTAAGTTTCCACAAACCATCCTCTTAATTATTGCATTCCTATTATAGATCAATAACTCATTCATACCGCCTCTTCAATGACCTCACATAATTGTTACTCTTCAATTATTTCCTTTAGTCACCCACCATTATCTACTATTTATTCTTATTTTATTTTCTTTCCATCAACCATAATTTATATTCATTATCTAATCATTACCAACCTATAATTATCCTAATTATATTTGTTTAACTATCATATTTTAATCAACTATTTCTTATACAATAACTGTCATGATAAATGTCGTTTTTTGCGTAAATTAATGAAATTTTCTTCATAATGGATAACATTTTCTCCGTAGTAAATGGTGTTTCCTCCTTAATATATACCATAACAATCCATTGTTTATGTTCATGCAATATTTATGTTTTTTTTAACATTAAACAAATTTTTATTTCAATCGGAAAGAAATATCAATATAAAGACTCACAAATCTCTCAATTAACTTCTATTTCAAAGATCCTAACTTAGTCATAAAATTCGATTTGATTTCAACCATTAAAGCGTCAACTACAAAATGGATAGCTCATAATCAGTGACATATCCAACAACCCATCCCAGTCATATATCTCAACACACCAGCATGGCCACATGAATGGTTGTCAACTACAAATATATCTTCTCTTACAAATGAGAAAGGAATTGATTGGGGAATCATAGAAAATATATTACTTTGTATAAAGCTTTGTATTTTGGAAGAGACCATAGATCCTCCATATATCAAGCCACTCTAAATTCTTTTATCCATTTGCTTTATGCATTTTATTTTTGTTTCTATACAAGATTCTAAGCATAAAATCCTGATAATCCATGATTAATGGTCTATAATAATCCATATTTAGAGGTTGATGAAAAATATTGTCAACATTTTGGTGCTAGATAGAGGAACCTTCTCAGTCATATCTTTTATATCCATAATCATGCTCACTACCATCATTTCCATAGCTAGAGCTTCTATTACCATTCAACTCAAAGGCGTTACTCTTGGCATTGGTTGTCCAAAAAAATTCAAAATCTTAATTGATAATAAGTAAGTCCATTTCGCTATTATAAGGCAAAAGTTAACTAAAGGCTGGTTAAAGCTAGAGGACACAAAAGGAGAGCACCAAGTCCTTGAATAAAGGACAAAGGTTTTTTGACTCTGTAAGTGGATACCTAGCTCATGCCTAAGGGTCCATTTAAGAAGACCAATCAATGAAAGTGCCATCAACCTCCAGGACAAATAAAGAACACTGAACCTAGTGGACCTAACATGAAAATTATTATGACGATAAACTGGATGTAGGGATATTAGATGGCCCAAACCAATATAAAAATCTTATGTGTCTTTATTTATAATTTATAAAGAAAACATACAAAATCTTAGAGTTGCAAACATGCAAATCGGCTTTTCAGTCAAAATTAATTGGATGTAAGGATATTAGACGACCTGGACCAATATCAAAATCCTATAGTTCTAAAAATGAATCATGCAAAATCATTGGGTTATAAGAACATAACCCAGCTTTTAAGCTAAAATCAGACTCCCTAATGATAGATTTAGGGGTATGCCCGAAGGGAAATTATGTAATTATTACGTATATCTAACTCAACAATCAATATTATTTGAAATAAAAGGTTTTTTTTTCTATTATATACTTGATATAGTGTGTTATGTATTAGTTAATTAATTAAATTAAAAGTATATTTAGTAAAAAATTCATAAATGATATGTTTTGTTATAGTAGTTATAATGTGTTATTACCATGAGTGATTTATCACAATAAAGTAAACATACTATTTTAAACCTTCCTAGTTAAGACGTATAAAGATTAGATTTTGATACATCCATTGAGACTAAAGTATGTAACGCTCTCTAAATGTTGAGCAGTGTATTACCCATGACTGCTGGGGGAACCAAGGGGTTACATACTGATAGTAATTGGATAATTATGGAATGACTCGCTATATATATTTTTTTGGTTAATATAACAAGGACAAACAGAACATATCAATGTGATAAAATTACACAATTCCCTTGACTTGAGAATACTATCGAGCTTTAAGGTGGAAACTCCGTTATGATTATAGTTAAATCGTGGCATGGCGTCTACCAAACAACTTAGTTAGGTCAAGTGGAACATTGGAAGTGAAACACTATTCAAGAGAGGATTCGCCTCCTCGGTTATATGAGGTTAGTATCACGATCAACTAAAGTCAACTCAAAATCAAAGTCTCTAGCCCGAGTAATTCAGTTAATAATAATGGTTATTATAGAACCAAGACTTTGTGTTTGGACTATAGAGTTGAATATGGACGATATTGGAATTTTGACCATTACTAAATTTCATAAGTCCAAAGCGATATAGTCTTGACGAAAAGAATTGGTGTAAGTAATTGTCACAACCGGGTAATGTATAATACAGTAAAATTGGATTTTACTAAAACTAAGTAAGCAATAAATTTGGCCAAAATGTCACATCACCTTCCAAGTGACGTGTGAACATTATTATTTGAATTATTCGATATTAATTGTTGACCAAATTTACACCTAAGAGTCACATAACTAAAATGTTGAAATCTCCTTTAACCACTTGACGTGATTAAATCATGACTGTTATAAATTAATTAAATTAATCGATATTTATGAAATATTGATTATAAAATTTTATTTGATAGGTTGAACAATATTAAATAGTATATTTATAATAGTTATAAATATGCTAATCGATATATGATATCGGTATACATTTAAATTAGATTTAGATGCGGGAATTTTTTGTTTAGGCTTGGAATAGTTTCAAGGCCTATTTGGTAGCTACAAAATTTTTCCATAGATGTGCAAAGGTGAGGTCGACCATGTATGTTGTATGGCTAATTAGTATGATTAAATAAAAGGCAAGAATGGGTAAATAGAAAAATGAAGATCCGATCCACTTTTTACTCTCCCATACTTTTACTCCACTTTTGCCTCATTTGATTTTTGGTTAAAAATCCACTCATTTTCACCAGAAAATATAGTCGACCATGGCTTCTCCAAATACAAATAAATTCAAACTATAAAACACATCATTAAAGCAACTCGATTGCCAGAGGTAAAGCAGTTTGGGAGCCAACAACTATGAAATTGGAATATGATTCAAGGTGCACGTATTTTCATTTCAACATGTACTGATTGGGAAATGGTAAGAGGTACACATTTAATTTAAATTTTTGTATTCATGTACTATATCATATGCTTGTTAGATAGCTTGTTTATAACGAATCGGTATATCGGTGTTCTGTCACATATTAAATGGTTGAATATATTGGTGTTTTTATATTTACATTCATACATACATACATATATATATTAAAAAAATTATTATTTTGCATGCTTGTTGGTATTAACTCATGGCCAAACGAAAAAAATTTATAATTTAATAATTTTATATATGATTTTAAGATTAATTAATTATATCCTATAGATTAAAATTATATAATAAACATTTTAAAACTAATGATAAAATTTTTACATAATTATAATTGGACAGTAAGAAAAAATTATTTGAATATATATTTTTATTTATTATATATTTAAATATTAATATAACTGTTTATTTAATTAGAAATGGATCATATAAATAAATAAACCATAGATATATCCAATAAAATACGAAATTAAGTATAAAATTTTATATAATAACATTACACAATTTTCAGATTCCAAAAATGGTTTTTTTAGTAATTTTATTATTATTTAAATTGATTTTAAAATTTATTTTTGTTATCCAACCTTTTGGCCAAGCAGTATTTGGACGAACTTGGTGAGTCGGACCTAAAACTTATCAAGGCAAGAAGTCCAAAGAGATAGCCAACAAGCCCAACAACCAAATACAAACCAAGCCATAAGATGAGTGCACGACTACAAGCTTTTAAATGGAAACAAACATCAACTACCCATCTAAGGAATGGATCGGTACTGATCCATCCCTATGGATCGGTACTAAATCCAAACAATCCCATCCAAAATTTCAAATTTCATCTACTCCCAGACCAAGGTGATAGCAATCCCTTTCAAGCCTTGAAACATCATTTTCATGTAGTACATCATCGAGCACCTAAAGCCAAGAGCTCCATTCCACCATCGTTCCAACTTATTGACCGAAAAACTAGCTTCTAGCAAAGCAATCAAGATGGAAAACACGAAGCTAACAACAAGTTGCATCTTCATTTTTATTCTTTACTATAATCTTTCGAGTGTTTATGCCACATTTTTGGTATAAACAATTTTATAACTGTTTATTAAAATTCTTTTATAAATTCAATAAAAATTATAATTTTTTTCTAATGTTGTGAGCTTTAGGTAAGCTTACACTAATTTCAAAATTTTATTTTTTGTTTGTTTATATATATTATATATGTTTATGTATATACACATGTGTTTATATATTTACAAATAATTATAAAAAAATTCTAATGCCTTGAGCATCAAGTAAGCTTACATTAATTTAATATATATATATATATATTTATCTATATACATATATATTTGTATGTTTATAAATAATTATTATTAAAAGGACTATTATTCTCTATTATATTTTTGGTTTTGCAGCACCAAAAAATAATATTTTTTAAATTATTTTATATTAATTATTAAATAATTTTGTAATTTAATGTAAATAAACATTTATATAAATATATTTTATATAAATTGCTATAATGATTATTTTTGCATATATATACACATATGATTGAATTATACATATGGATAATTTTATATAAATATATATTTAATATTTGATGCACGTATATATATATATATATATATATATATATTTAGATAGCACATAGATCACTAAAGGGGATGACATGTCTATTGTAGTGTAAATCTCAACACCTATACACGAGCATGTCAAACCATGCACACTTTATTGTATTGCACATGAAAATACACACATATGTGTATATGATACAAATATTCAAACATTTTACAAAACAAAATAAAGTAAAACTTTATTTGAAATTTAAATAAAATAGTGATTATATTTTAAAAGAATTTAGAAATGTCCTAAATGCATTAGACTTCATAGGACCAATAAAGATCCAAAATAGTATAAAAAATTGAAATTCACTCATTTCTTCCACTGCAGGTTGGCTTAGTTCCCACAATGGTATCGCAGCTGTGATGCCCCGGCTCTAGTGACCGAAATATCAGAGGGAATTTACCGTCCGATAGCTCGGATCAATGGGCACTAAAGGAGCGATCTCTCGTATACACTATTTTGGATCAACATGGATACGTTTAAAATACCTGAACATCTCTGAAGTGGTACGTATCTCATCTCGACACAATGTAGTATACACGAGTTCAGGGAAATTTGTATCTGAATCACATATCAGAACACAATATATAATGGTTTCACAAAACAGCGGACCAAAAAGATAGATATATATACATATACATAGGTACAAACAGACGTCAGACTATCACCATATATCTACAACTAAGTCATCATGCATACTATACGTAACTACCCCAAAAATGACGTCCTAATACATACACAGACAAATATATACAAAGAAAATACGACATGACTATACAAAATCAACTTAGCATAGTTCAACGGACTCTAAATGTATCTCCCTAATATCTCTCCTCCAGATGACTCTAACAGTTCCTTTAAGGCATGTAGCAAACGTGCATCCGTGAAGCTCTAAATCTACAACTACCTTAAATTTATATACTGTATGCCAGTTGTCATCCATCTCAATGTCGTATGAAATCACCTCAAAACGTGAAAAGGTAATCATCCGGAAAAACCTCGGTCTGACCCGAGGAGTTATCACAAAACAAAACCTCGAGTCAGGCTATAAATCTAGCTGTGAGTATAATAGTGTAACAATGATTCATATAAATGTGTGGAGTTGGGTTATATATGTGATATTAAAAGAAATAGATATGGCATACACTCCATAATCTAAACCCACCCACATCCCATTGGATTATTTCAGTTTAAATGCACATGTCATGGCACTATTTAAAGTGAATCACAGCTGCAACTCTAATCAACCGGGATAACACATCCAATTCATTTATAAGTTGCATTCATTATTCAATAAACATATCACTATCAAGTTATTCATATACAAGGTTTGGAATTTACTAGTGAATCCTACTCATTATTCACTCTTACTAGACTCTATATCGAATTGATATCACGGCCTTTTTCATTCGTATATCTTTCGATCAGAAATTATGGGTGCCTCCACACAATCTATTAGTTGCACTATCTTCTCCTGTTCACCGTTGGCGCTCACCCCGTTGTGCTGTAATCTTCATCTTTGTTTCACCACATATCCATCAATGAGATTACCCTCGATTCTTTCTCGTTTCCCGTTTTCACTTCGCTTGTCACTGTGGTTGTGTCCATGCAACAGATCGTTTGGACAATAAGGGGACCGGGTCGTCACGATTCAGGGAGCGACCCCAAATCTGTCCGCTTGGATGGATTCTAGCATCTAGTAGTCTCATCTCGTCTCGTTTGCTTCGTCGGTTAAATTCATTCAAATTCTTTTGTATTTAACTTCCGAATATACCATTTATCACACTACTAGAAAAAGCTCAAAAACCGGCAGGGTAGGGCGACGGCTCCCGACGGCTTCCGACGGGCCGTCGGAAGCCGTCAGAAATACGCGAATATCTGGCTCCAGCCGAGCCTGCTTCTTCTCCACTTTCATACGAAAAAATTAGGTCAACTTCCCCCAATTCTCTTCCCCAGCCCTCCAATCAGGAATTTCGAGATTTCAGGTTCTTCCCGGTTGTGCAATTAACTTCTACTGCTCTCTAGAACAGGTATAATCTCTTATTTTAGCCAAAATTTCAGTTTTTATCCTAATTCAAGATTTGCATAATTTGATAAATTAGGGGTAATTGTTGATTGAAATTGTTTACAATAGTGTTATAATAGTTTCTAGCATTCCATGGTATTCCTATTTCATCTGATATCGTGAAATTGCGAAAAACATGTATAATTTATATTGATTATATATGTGTGTAGCACTGTTATCATTGTATTGTGTTAGTTTATGCAACAAAAAAATACGTCGAACGAGCCTTTAGTTGATGCGTAATACGTTGAATAAATGTGTTAAATTAATATATATTTTTGTAAATGTGAACATTGAGTAAAACTGTATTTTTTCGTAAAATGCGCGCATGTAACTGACAAATGTCCTTTAGAGAGTTTTTGGCCCCGTCTGACGAGTGTTGTACATGATCGTTGTATAAATAGTCGTTCTTTTCGAAAAACGACCATTTATATTCATCTGGTACAATGTTTGTCGGATTTGTCCCTGTATTGGACAAGTTATGAACACAGTAAGCATTTACATTTTGTATACTACTTCGTCTCAAACGGTTCATAAAATTTCGGCCTAACTTTTCTTTTCTGTTTCCTGCGTACACGCATTTGTGTACAATGCAGGGAACAAAAGGGAAATGCTGTCGAAATTTTGTTGAATCGTTTGAGACGAAGTAATATACGAAATGTAAATGCTTACTGTGTTTGTAATGGGAAGTAGGATGCCTGACCAATGAAAAAAAAATTATATATATTTTTAAATCGTTACGTTAAAAAATAAAATGTGCCCTATTTGAAAATATTTTTAAATTTGTGAAGCTGTTCTTTAAATTCAAAATATTATACGACCATGAAAATAATCTTTTTCGAATTTGTATTCTTCAAAATAAATATTACATTTTGAACTTCTCATTTTGTCAAATAGGAAAAATGATTGATTATTTTGTTGATCGAAGGAGATGGATGTACCAAAGAAAAGGACTGAGGGGCTCAATAAAAGAAGATTTTTATAATGGTATAAACGTGTTTGTTGAATTCGCTTTAAGTAATAACGGAAACGATCCAGAAATTCGTTGTCCGTGTAGTAGGTGTAGACATTTGAAGTATTTGTTACCAGATGTTGTGAAAGTTCATTTGTGCAAACACGGTTTCGCACCCGAATATTATGTTTGGGATCGGCATGGAGAAGTTGTAGCAAATACTTCGGTAGAGTCTGAAAGTGTCGTTAACGAAATAGTTTCAACGACCCGTATAGAAAATATGGTCGAAGATGCAGCACAATCAATGTTTCCTATGGTTATAGTTGACGACGATGATGGAAATGTTGAAGAACCAAATATTGAAGCTAAAAAAATTTATGATTTACTAGATGCAGCTAAGAAACCTATTTGGGATGGTTGTAAAAGCGGCACTCAGCTGTCAGTAATCGCAGAATACATTGCGATGAAGTCAAAATATAACATCACTGAAGCTGGGTTTACGGCTGTTGTACAAGCTGCAAAAAGGCATATGCCGCCCGATAATCACATGTGTGAAAATCACTACGAAGTTAAAAAACTTATGTCGGCTTTTGGTTTACCGTATCAGAAAATAGATACATGTTTAAAAGGATGCATGTTGTTTTGGAAAGAAGACGTAAACCTTAGAAATTGTAAAGTTTGTAACCAGGAGAGATACAAACCAAGAAAAAAGAAGGGGAAGGAAGTTCCATACAAGCGTATGCACTACTTACCCATAACTCCAAGACTTCAAAGATTATATGCATCTTCTGTAACTGCGTCTAATATGAGGTGGCATAGTGTGAGAACAGAGGAAGAGGGTACGTTGACACATCCGGCCGATGGAGAAGCATGGAAGCATTTCGATAAAACGTATCCAAATTTTGCAGCGGAGAGTCGAAATGTTAGATTAGGATTATGTACGGACGGTTTTTCTCCATTTTCTCAATTTGGTTCTAAATATTCATCCTGGCCCATTATCCTCACACCGTATAATTTACCTCCATGGATGTGTATGAAAACGCAATATATGTTTCTTACTGTTGTCGTTCCTGGCCCCGACGATCCGACACAAGGAATAGATGTATATTTACAACCGTTGATTGAGGAGTTAAAAATACTGTGGAACGAAGGAGTAGAAACATACGATGTGTCCAAGAAGAAAAATTTTCGTATGTTTGCTTCTTTGTTGTGGACTATAAGTGATTTTCCTGCCTATGCAATGCTTTCGGGATGGAGTACTGCCGGTCGTCTAGCATGTCCATATTGCATGGATGAAACATGAGCGTTTTATTTACCTCATGGTAAGAAAATTTCATGGTTTGACTGTCATCGATATTTTCTCCATGTAAATCATCCCTTTAGAGGAGACAAGAAAAACTTTTTAGCTAATAGAGTAGAAACCAGACAACCACCGACGATATGGTCAAGCGAAGACATATATGAACTTTTTAAGGACTATCCAAAGATATATGAAACGGGCGAGAAACAGAAATTCAAGGCAAATCAGTTGTTCATAACTGGTGCAAACAAACTATTTTTTGGGAGTTGCCGTATTGGAAACATCTTCTGCTTCGCCATAACATAGATGTGATGCACAATGAGAAAAATGTATTTGATAATGTTTTTAACACAATTTTGAATGTGAAAGGGAAGACGAAGGATGATTTGAAATCAAGACGTGATATAGAAGAATTATGCAAACGTCCTGAGCTTCATATGAAACCAAATGACAGTAAAAAACCCAAAGCATGTTACGAATTAGATAATAATCAAGTTAAAACTGTGTTAAAATGGGTGGAAGGGTTAAGATTTTCTGATGGGATATCATCAAATCTTCGTAGATGTGTTGACTTTAAAAATGGTAGATTGAGCGGAATGAAAAGTCACGACTGTCACATAATGATGGAAAATTTATTTCCCGTAATGTTCAAAGAACTACTGCCGTTAAAAGTTTGGAAGGTAGTAACGGAGCTTAGTATGTTTTACAAAGAGCTTTGTTCGACTACTTTAAAAGTGCAACGTTTACGTAAACTTGAAGTGGACATTCCTATATTGCTTTGCAAATTAGAGAAAATATTTCCGCCAGGTTTTTTTAATGTGATGGAACATTTACCTGTTCATCTCCCAGCTGAAGCACGACTTCGAGGTCTTGTCCAATATGGATGGATGTATCCATTTGAGAGGTATGTAATATGTTATAACGTAATTTAATTGTATTTGAAAGATGAAGTTAATATAAATTAATTTTGCATAGATATTTGAATCATCTGAAGAAAAAAGTGAGGCAAAAAGCACGAGTTGAAGGTTCGATATGTAAATCTTATATCGAAGAAGAAGCTTCGTTCTTTTTCTCTCACTATTTCAGTGACCATGTGAATATTTCATTTCAAAGTGTTCCTCGTAATGACGAAGGCGACGAACAAGAGTCCTCTCAAACAATGTTATCTATTTTTAGACAATATGGTCGGCCTTCTGGAAAATGTGTAGAAATATGGTTAGACGATAGAGATCTTCATGTAGCACACACTTATATTCTTCTAAATTGTGCCGAGGTTGCACCGTTTGTTAGGTAATCTGAAATAATAATTTGTGTTTTATTCTTTTCTATAATGCATGCGCGTGTATAACCTAATGTAATAATTTGTTTATATAAACAGTGTTTATGAACGTGAACATCCGAACGGAGATCTTAGTAAAGAATTTTCCGGTTGGTTTTCAAATTACGTTTATGAGCCGAGAAATTGTGTTGTTGACGAAGGGTTGAAACATCTAGCGATGGGACCAAAAAGAGTGGTCAAGACATATCCAATATATTTCGTCAATGGATATAAATTTAACACCAAAGAATACGGTGCAGAAAAATTAACAAATAATACTGGTGTATTTGTTAAAGGTAGTGACGATCCAGAAAATCATTTAAATGATTTTTATGGCGTTCTGACACAAATTTTGCAACTGACATATTTCTCACGACCCGCGGAGGAGGTGTTTCTATTTAAATGCAATTGGTTTAGCAATGTTCCAGGTTCTGGAATTAATGTGCACAAGAATTATAATCTTATCGAAATAAAGCATACATCGCACTATCACAAGTATGATCCTTTTGTACTAGCCAAACAAGCATTGCAAGTTTATTACGCTCCTTATCCGTCTCTAAAAAGAGATAAAGCAGATTGGTCTGTAGTTTTTAAAACAAAGGCCAGATTCACATTTGATGGGAAGAATATTCCGGATGAACAAGCTTATCAGGCAGATCTTGAGCAAAATAACGAAATAATAATTACGGACGATCATACAGATTTTGGTCCTTTGATCGATGAAACAAATGTTTTGGTAGAAGCGTTTGACAGTGCGGAAGAAAATATCGTCGAAAACGAGACCGAATCTGAATCAGAAGACGATGATGACTGATATAAATCTGATTATGTTTTTTGCAATTGATGTAACTATGTTGAATTCTTGATGTATTATGAAATTGATGTAACTATATGATTTTAAATCCGTTTACTATTTTTTGCATGTTTTATGTTATTTCCATTTGTCATTTATTTAGCAATTTTTATTGAAAATGCAATGAACTCTGCTTATCGTTGGAATAGTACACCCATTATGAATCAGGTATAACACACTTCCATTTCTATTTCCATTTCAGTTATTAATTAAGCAATTTATACCGTTGATGTCATTTTCATATGAAATATATTAATTATCATGTTTTTATTCTCTTATATAATGATGTGTATATGTCACAGGTTTATCAATATGTCATGTAGAGGTAGGAGCTCTTCCCGATCGTCAGGAGGCGATGGCATTGGCCCATCACAAGAGCCACAGCGTGCAGTTGTATCGTTAGTCCCTAGAGTAGATGGGTAAGAATTAAATTTTATTCAGCATCTTATTTTTTCTATGATATAAGTACGTACTTATCTATATCGTACTTAAAAACAGGGGGTTCGATCTACTTCCTTCTAAGGTTGTGTTGGACGTCTCTAGAGCTTCTTATCGTAGTAGGATGAGTGCTTGCTGGCCGAAGTGGGATAACATCCCTCCTCACATCATAGAGTGCATATGGCAGGATGTCCTAGTATGCATATTTTTCTGTTTTCCATTTTTAATTCGTTTTTGTCGTTTTTTTACTGTTTATATCGTTTAAAGTGTAATCTTTTTTTTAACACAGGCTGAGATAGACATCCAGACAGATGATATGATGTTGGCACGAGCATACTGGATGAAGAAGATGCGCAAGAACTACAGGGATACGATATCTGAGATTAAGAAATCTGGTAAGAAACCACGGTGGATGGGAGAGAGCGTGTGGCAAGCTTGGTTGAGATACTGGGAGACGGACGAGGCGAAGGCAAGTATACTAATTTTTTTGAATTATTAATTTGACGTGATCGAAAATTAACGTATAAAATTTTGAATGTACAGGCAGAGTCGGATAGAAACTTTGCAAATAGAAATAAGAATCCCGTCACTCATCGCGGAGGATCGAAGTCGTTTCAGCAGTATCGGCAGGAGTTGGTAAATTTACTGAATAATAAATGTAAATAGTTTATATTATATGATTTTAAATGTATAATAATTGTATGTAATAATCAACTTCAGGAAGCCGAGTCACATGGTCCTGTCAGCTATATGGACGTGTTCACCCGTACGCATGCTGTCGAGCATGTTAATCCAGACGAGACTGTTTCGTACACATGGCAGGACGATAAATCCAGCAAAAGCCATGTAAGCATATTTTATTTTATTCAGTATTAGTAATTGTTTTAATTGTTTAACTATGATGACATAAGATATGATATTATTAATTTGTTAATACAGGAGAAGTTTATGGAGCAGCGGCAGAAACTCCTTGCTGACACGGGTCGAGATCAGCTGACGACCAATGAGGAAGACGTTATATTTGAGTCCGTTATGGATCCAGCAGAGCATGGTCGACGATACGGATTTGGCAATTTAGCGGTAAATAATTTACTTTTTCTTAAAATATGATATTTTCACTTTTTCAAAACAATAAACTTGGATTTTATTTATTTTTCAATTATTTCAGTCCAATAGTCAGAGTAGGGGACGGCGGGGTAGACATCAGAGCGATCTTGCAGATATAGAAGAATTGCGTACTAGAGTTGCCCAGTTGGAGGAGCAGAACCGCCAACAGGCCATGCACACCGCACAGTTGTTAGAGTACATGCAGCAGCAGCAGCAGGGTGGTGGTCACTTTCCTTCCTCGGCTGGCTCTGGATCTGCAGGAGATTAATTCATTACTTGCTTTCTTGTTCGTTCAGGTATGTTTTGTTTTAACTTAGAATGATTTGATAGACGGCGTAGGTAATTGTTGATTTATGTATAATTATGTTTGACACATTTGGTTCTATGGTAGTATGAGAACGTGTATGAGAATATTGATGAATTTGTGTATTAACAATATGGTAGAACAGTTATTGTTAGGATTATGTTAATGTTGAAATGGTTATTTATATTTTGATGTAATTTTATTTATTTGTGTGTTTATTAAATATTTTGTGGTTTGGGTTTGAATATTTGGTTGGACTATTGTATATTGGATTGTGCAGTATTGATATTCTAATGTTTGGAAGAGAAATGTGGTTGCAAGCCTAAATCTGAAGCAAATGAAAAAAAAACAGCAGATTTCCGACGGCTTCCGACGGCTACCGACAGCTTATTGGTCAAAATTCCCGACGGTTATCGACGGATAACGACGGCCTGTTTCAGACGATTTCCGACGGATTCCGACACACGTCGGAATCGGTCGGAATCCGTCGGAAACCGTCTGGATCCGGCGGGAATGTATACGGCAGCCTCCGTCGGAAGCCGTCGGAAAAACTGCTTCCCGACAACGCCATTTCCGACGGCAATTTCCGACGGCGGCCGACGGCTTCCGACGGCCGCCGACGGCTTTTGGCCGTCGGAAAACGTGTTTCTCCTTGTAGTGTCACCAAAATGGTATCTTGTTCTATTTTATATCACATATAAATGTTGTGTTCGTGCAACATAGCATTAACTTGTAGTATATAGCATCATATATATAATGAATATTCATAAACATAACATGTAAACATAACTTGAAAGAATTTCATCGGATTTGAAAATTTAGATTTAAATTTCATCGGATTTGAGATATAATAACTGTTTTGTGATCGCGTAACATTTTCGTGCACGATTGTATTTTTATTGCGGTCGTTCGCTGTCCATATGCGTACAGAATATTGTGTATTATTGTACTCTAAAACTTTTTGGCTATGGTTACACCTCCACACGCCACCGACGACCGAACCGAGACCATCGTTGTGTTCTGCTATGCAATACGGTCCTGTTGATACCTTCCATTTTGGCTGTAATGCTCTCATTCACCATACGGATGCGGAAATAACGGTGTCATTTCTGGTTATTACGGAGTCCGTCGGTCAGACAAAATTTAATCGATTTGTACGTTTCACTTTCCTCTACATATTTCTTTTTGGTTGCATACTCAAAATCATCATAGATTTTGAGTTATTAATAATTAAATTTTTGAAACAAAACTTGTTTTATACAGTTTTCATGGATAGTGTTCATTATATCTCAAAACAAGCGTGCACGTTCCTTGGACTATAGACTAAAGCAAGCATGTTCATTGCATGTCTCTTGTATTGTAGTTTTTGACGTAAATTAAAATTTAGTGTTAAAAGTAAGTATATAAAGATGCAAGCTTATACCTTATTATTTAATTTACATTGGATTTAAACATTTGTCTTAGTGACTGGTGTTCTATATTTTGCAAAAGAGCCTACATGCCTGAAACCTTTTTTTTTGCTAATCTTTACCTTACTCTAACTCATATTTGCTCATTATACTATAGTGTGAAGCATGCGTGCGTGCATGTAGTATATCCCAGTAATGTAACTTTTGATATAAATTGAAGTTTAGTATTAAAGATAAGTTTATAAAGATGCAAACTTGGACTCCAAGTTATGGACACTAGATTTTTACTCAAAATTAAATGTGTGCAGGCTGAGGCTTATGACTTGAAGATCGAATGAGGTGATGAACATTCCTTCTTGTTTTGCTTTTTCTTTTTCTTGGATAATACATTCCAGTTACAAGTTTTTAATATTAGTAAACATTGCATTAATAAGTTATTATAGTTTAAACTTAAGAAAGAGGCACTATATACTTACTAGATTTGATAACCGACTTAATATATAAATAAGTTAAAATGATGATCGCACAATGACTATTTACACAAATGATGGAACGAGCACGTACACAGTAACAAACGAAAAAAATATACTCACTTTGATTTTGCCGAGGAAACAAAAACTTGGATCTAGCAAGGAGGAAGTAGGAGGAAGATTCGTATGCTTCAGATTTTCAAGAGGAAGGAAAATGAACGGGGCAGTGGTTTATATAGGCTATGTTTTGAGACTTTAGGCTTAAGTAATCAAGTAGGTTAAAAGAGAATGATGAAAGGGATAAGTATATAAACAACGGTCGAATGAAAATAAAGTTGTTTATTTTATTTTTCAGTAAATAATTTTATACCTCTTAAATAAATTTCCATACCCTTAACTGCGATATTGTCCTACCGCAATTTCATCTCTGATTACAATTCCGCTCGTGGTGTTTTACTTCAAAAATTTGTTAATATCCATAACGATTTTTATTTTATTTATTTATTATTATTTATTTATTAATAAAATTTATTGCTACATATTAAAATAGTAGCGTGATGTTACAGGAGCCCAATAGCTTATGTGGTCTAAATTAGTCATGTTTGGGTTAATTAATTAAGCTCAAAGCCTAGATAATAGGATGTCTAAAAAGGTAGTGTCGAAGGATTGGGTTTGGATAGTCAAGTACTCTGGCTTACTTGATTACGAACCTGGCCCGTACAGATATGTGTGCTCAAAAGTTGTCCCTAATAGAAAAGGCCTAATTAGAATTAGGCCTTGGGCTAATTTTGAATTTGTTTTGAAATTAAGATAAAAGTTTTAAATTTAAAATAAAACATCTATTATAAAATTTATAATATAACTTTTCAAAATGTTTGAAAATGTTATAAAATTGATTTAAAAATATTATTTATTAATAAGATTAATATAGCAAATGAATTAATTAAATATATATTCATGTATAATGTATATAATAATGTAAGTTATGTTGTCTTGAATTTTCTAATATAATATAAGAATACATGTGTGTATAAAGGAATTTTCAAAATTAATAAAATTAAATTAAAAAAATTTAATTTAATAAATTAATTAATAGTTAAATAATAAATTAAAATACACATATACAAGATATATGCGATTACTATAAAGGTTATAGTATATATAAAAATATAATATGTTATAACCGAATAATATACTAACTAATTAAGTAAGATTTAATTAATATGATGTATTATATAAGTAGATTAAAATTGTAAGAGCTATGTAATAATTAAAACTTATATAATATGAATGTATAATAAGAGGTGGAATAATAAGAAACCCAATTAGGAAATAAACACATACGTATAGTACGTATATAATGACTTCAGATGTGTTCGACACTTGAATCACAAAGGTATTTCATAAGAAATACATTATTCCATAAGTCATAAGTCGATATCACTCAATTAAATATACTAAAGATTATGAATCTTTAATATAAAGTTGCGTAACAACCCAGATTTTTCGTCGCTTGATTTTGAATATATAAAAGGTTTAAATATTCCATTTGGAATTTTAATTTAGTTAATAAGTTTTCAAAACTGAAATTTTAAGCGATTTCGTAAATTTTGGAAATCTTTGATTTAATCGACGGGTTAAAATAGCGATCTGGAGCACAGTCTCGGAATTCGATGAAACCAGTTCCATTAGATCCATAATAGTGTATTATTATTGTATTTCAAATTTCGTAGCGTTTGGAGTTACCGTTTGGTCGTACGGAATAGAAACTCCTAGAAATAATTTAATTGAACTTAATTTAATTAGTCGATTTAAAAAGATATCTTCTCTATACGATCGAGTTAGGCCTTGGGACTTATTCCATTTGATTCGAATAGCGGTATAACATTAGGAAAGCCAAGCGGCACGCCTCGATCAGGGTTTGGAATTGAATACCTGAATATTTCGAATTTTAAACAATATATTATTTTAGATTTAACAAGTTCATTCTTGTCAATGGTCAGCCGACCTAGTCTATGAGCCGCCTACCCTAATTATAGCCCATGATTTTTTTTGACTTGCCCCCGTACTCTTCCTCTTCATCTTATATTCAAATCTCCAAGCAGTGAAATAAGCAACGAAAAAAGAAAAACTAAATCACTAGCCTTCCCTTTACTTCTCTTCAATTCAAATGCACGCGAGAATTTTTTTTTTCATATATACTGATTTAAAATTTTGAGTTCTCCCTCTCCTCACCTTTCAATTGAAATCGTCCATCAAAAAAAATTAGTAGAAGAAAAAGGAGGAAATTGAAATCAAAGCAAGAGAAAAAAATAAAAATAAATAAAGTGATCAGAGGCTCCGCAATGGTCGCATGGACTTGGGAGGGTGCGTCGTGGTTTCGAAGGGAGAATGGTGAAGTGCAACAACATAGGGGGACCGAGGCAGAGCAAGGTGAGTCGTGATTTAGGGTTGGAGGCGTACGCACGTGGAGGCAGGCGAGCATGGTTGGTGGGAGAAGGCGTGATGGGGAAGCACGCCGAGTTCTGGTGGTCTCGTGGTGTCAGGTGCGGCAAGGGTGGAGCAGTTCGCCATTGAATGCGAATTGATGTTCAAACGTGGGGTGGAGCTAGGAGGCACGACAGGCGACGTGGTTGACGGGGAGGAGGGGGAACGGCGGTGGCAGCCTGTGGGGTCGATTTCGTAACGAACGATCGAAGAGGGAACAATGGACATAGGTTCAAACGCGAACGATATCGCGTGGACTTAGAACGGGAAGGTGAGATTTATTTGGTAATTAATTTTCTTAAGTAAGGTAATTAGGGAAATTTAATTATTTTAAATAAAAGTCGGAAGTTCATAAATGTATAACTTTGTAATGCGAGGTCGGAATCAAACAAAACAAGTGGCAACGAATTCGTATCGACGAATGCTTCTCAAAAAAATTAGTTTGGAATTTTTTGGAGTCAGCCGTGATTTTAGAAAAAATAAAATCTGGATGTTTGGAAAAATAAAAATCAAAGTGAGGAAATCTCACTCTTTTGGATTGCTGGAGTTAATGTAATTAAAATTAATTATTGGATGCTTAGTTGGATTTATAAATTATTATCGGTTTGGATGTTATATATATAGTAATATATATATTAGTAGTTGGATATATTTCCCGCCTATTGGAGCGGATGAGACCCTATGTGTCCCGCATAATAGCGGATGACCCTATATACCGCGATATCCCCCTCGAAGTGGGATTGGTATTTTTATGTTGTATTAACATCTGTGGATGCAGGAAAACAGGTTGGAGGGATCCAACTGGATTCCTCAAACTGTGTTTTCCGACCGTGTGGGTCAATATATATATTTTTATCTCTCTTGTCATATTGCAAAAGGCTCTCCGTACAAAGAGGACCTTGCCAAAAAAATTCGAAAATTTAGGTTGTTAGAAAATTTTTGTTAACTAAAACGTTGATTTTTGAATTGGAATTTAAATAGAGGATTTTGAATTGGAAATGGAAACTAATGGTTTTAGTACAAACTAAAAGATATAATAACGTGTAATATTGAATTTTAACTAAGTGGGTTTGGATAAGTTAATGGGTTTGGAGCATTCGTCCTACCTTAGCAATTTCGGGGACGAAATTCTTTTAAGGAGGGAGGAATGTAACGACCCAGATTTTTCGTCGTTTGATTTTGAATATATAGAAGGTTTAAATAATGGATTTGGAATTTTAATTTAGTTAATAAGTTTTCAAAACCGAAATTTTAAGCGATTTCGTATATTTTGAAAATCGTTGATTTAATCGACGCGTTAAAATAGCGATCCGGGACACAGTCTCAAAATTCAACGAAATCAATTCCATTGGATTTGTAATAGTGTATTATTATCGGATTTCAAATTTTGTAGCGTTTGGAGTTACCGTTTGGTCGTACGGAATAGAAACGCTTGGAAATAACTTAAAAAGCTATCTTCTCCATACGATCGAGTTAGGCCTCGGGACTTGTTCCATTTGGTTCGGAATAGCGGTATAACATTAGGAACACCAGGCAGCATGCCTCGATCGGGGTTCGGAATTGAATAATTGAATATTTCGAATTTTAAACAATATATTATTTTCGATTTAACAAGTTCATTCTTGTCAATGGTCAACCGACCTAGTCTATGAGCCGCCCTACCTTGATCATAGCCCACGATTTTTTTTGACCTGCTCTCGTACTCTTCCTCTTCATCTTATATTTAAATCTCCAAGTAGTGAAATAAGCAACGAAAAAAGAAAAAATAAATCACTAGACTTCCCATTTCTTCAATTCAAATACACTGCGAGAAAAAAAAAATCCGTATATACTAATTTAAAATTTTGAGTTCTCCCTCTCCTCACGATTCAATTGAAATCGTCCATAAAAAAAATTAGCAGAAGAAAACGAGGGAATTTGAAATCAAAGCAAGAGAAAAAAATAAAGTGACCAGTGGCTCCGCGATGGTCGCGTGGACCTGGGAGGGTGCAGCGTAGTTTCAGAGGGAGAATGTTGAAGTAGGACGACGTAGGGGGATGAGGTATGGAAGGTGAGTCACGATTTAGGGTTGGAGGCATACACACATGGAGGCAGGTGAGCGTGGTTGGTGAGAGAAGGCGCGATGGGGAAGCGCGGCGAGTTCTGGTGGTCTCGTGGTGTCAAGTGCGGCAGAGGTGGAGCAGTTCGTCGTTGAATGCGAATTGATGTTCAAACGTGGGGTGGAGCTAGGAGGCATGGGAGATGACGTGATTGGCGGAGGGGAAATAGTGGTGGCAGCCTGTGGGGTCGATTTCATGATGAACGATCGAAGAGGGAACAATGGACATAAGTTCGAACGCGAACGATATCGTGTGGACTTGGAACGGGAAGGTGAGATTTATTTGGTAATTAATTTTCTTACGTAAGGTGATTAGGTAAGTCTAATTATTTAAAATAAAAGTCGGAAGTTCATAAATGTATAACTTTGTAATGCGAGGTCGGAATTAAACAAAACAAGTGGCAACAAATTCGTATCAACGAATGCTTCTCAACAAAATTAGTTTGGAATTTTTCGGAGTCGGCCGTGATTTTAGAAAAACTAAAATCTGGATGTTCGGCAAAATGAAAATCAAAGTGAGTAAATCTCATTCTTTTGGATTGCTAGAGTTAATTTAATTAAAATTAATTATTGGATGCTTAGTTGGATTTATAAATTATTATCAGTTTGGATGTTATATATATATATATATATTAGTAGTTGGATATATTTCCCATCTATTGGAGCGGATGAGACCCTATGCGCCCCGCATAATAGCGGATGAACCTATATACCGCGATATCCCCCTCGAAGTGGGATTGGTACTTTTATGTTGTATTAACACCTGTGGATGCAGGGAAATAGGTTGGAGGGATCCAACTAGATTCCTCGAAATTATACTGATTGTTTTTCATATATAATAATATATGATGTGTTAGAATAATCTGTTATAGATTATTGTTGTGATGTGGATTATTGGATGCCATAGTAGTACTGGCCTAACTTTTGGTATTTTAAATAACATAAATATTATTTTTGAAATTTGAAAGGATTTAAAAGGAGATTTTAAATATAAAAATATTTATATCGAAATTTGGATTATTTTTAAGAAAATGATTTGGATAAAAACAATAATTGATTTTGGTTTGTATTTAACTACTCGTAAAAATATTTTAAATAGAGATTTCAAAATAATTTATATAAAGAGTTTTTAAACGATGGATTTTTAAACGATATTTCTAGAAAATATGCAAAGGAGTTGAAAATATATGGAATTTATTAAGAAATGGATTTATAAAATGAGATTTTATAAACGGGATCAATTTTATAAACAAGTGAAACTCAAAGGAGTTATAAATTTATAAACGATGTTTATAAATAAGGGAAAATGAAATTAATTGATAAATTGGAATATAATTTCACAGGGTGAATTTATATCGAGATATGAAAAATAGATTTTTGGGAAAAATAATGAACTTTGTTTTTGAAAATTGAGGATGGTTAGAGAATCGAAATGGGATCGATGTGTTGTAAATCGAGAGGGATTTATAAATTGAATTGATTATTGGGATTTTAAAAATATATTTAATTAAGAAGTTAAGTTTTGATTTAAAAAGGGAAATTTTATTTATTTAACTATGTAATTTTAAACTAGTTGGTATTGAAATACTTCGGAAGTGAATTTTTCAAATATCTAATATTAATTGAAATTAAATTCTAAATATTTTAATCTGCTTTGTAAATTGATTTGTTTATCTAATAATGAGTTATTGATGTTTATAAAAAGTGTTTCGATATTTTAAATAATTACTTGAATATATTTTTAAAAATAAATTATTATTCTTTTAAAATACTTATTATCTATATATATAAGTTTTGGAATTATTTAAATTTATTTATAAATTTTCTTTGAGGTTTGGAAACGGGTTTTATTCTGTAGATGGGATTTATAAGAGAAATTCTCAACATGGAATTTTGGAAAAAGTAAGGAAATTTTCCGAAGTATTTAAATAAAATTGAACTTCGAAAAAATGAATTAGGATTCATAAAAGAAGTTAGAAATGGATATTTGGAATTATAGACAAGTGTTTTGACTTTGGAAATATTAAAGGAAATTAATTAACCAACCTTGGAACTTATAGAATTCGTTATAAACGAGTTAAGGAGTTTACAATATAAATTGTGAAGGGTTTTGAGAAAAGAGAAATAAATGGAACTTTCCTAAGTGTTAAGAAGTAAGGGGTTTAGAAAAAAAATATTTTTTTAAATATTTTTCTAAGTGTTGAAATAAGAGATGGTTTGAAATATCCTGATATGGATATAAGTATTTGAGTTGTCTCAAATATTGAAAATTTGGAAGGGATTTGAATATATATCTTATCAACATATTTTGAAAATAAATTTTGGCAAATTATAATATAGGCCTAGTGACTGCTTATGGATGTTATATTGATAGTTAAATACCCGACTATTAAATATTGGCCAATTTCGTTTATCATTTCAAAGAGACTAGGATCAGATTTAATTATCTGAAAACCACTTCGATCCGATTTGAGCGTTACGAATGGATATCGTGAAGATAGTGTAGAAGGTGATTCGGTTTGTCCAAACCCAAGACAACTTGTATGGATGAATGCTATCAGAACACCATCATTGGAGGACGATGAGCATTCTAAGTGAAATTGTTCTTGAAAGGTAAACGTAGCCTCAAGCCTCATCAACCGGAAATAACTAAAACGGGGGAGATGTAGCAAGACTAAGTGGGTCGCACCCAATTTGGGTATGTTTATCACCTTTCTAGATACCCTCGGATATATTATAATTATGGATATGGTTGTGCATGGAAAATTGAGCGCTCGATTAAAGGGTGGGAACACCCGGGGTGATAACATATTCGGTACTATCCAGGTTAGGGGTTGGCCGGTCTTTTGTGGTAGGGGATCCCGGCGAGGTCCTCGTTACTTTTTTCTAGAGGTGTACTGTGACGGGCGGTACCCCAGTAACCCAGTCATTGTATGGAAACCATTCTCTAATACGAGCCTTTACGGTTTTGTTTGTAGATCCTAATATGTTGGAATTTAATTAATGTAACAATTTCGGCTATTTGAATAAGTATTTGTACTTAGACACTATTATATTATCATCGGATTTCCTATAAAATGTTTTGGTTATCGTAAGGGAAAAACCCATCATGTTTATGTGTAATGTGGTCTTACGAGATACCTTTGTTTTTCAAAGGATTTTGATAACTTTAATAATTAAAACTGAGTGTGTTTACTCACGCTGGTTTTCCAGACTGACTTGTGTGTTATTTCATTATAATGCTCGGGTCAGACCGAGTACTACAGATTCAAGTTAAGATACAATGGAGCTCAGGAGACGAGCTGGATGACAGGGACGTATACCCATACTTGATTATATTCCGCTGTGTGTGTAGACTGTATAGTCAGCACTGGTGAGGACAAGTTATAATAATTATCCATATTGATGTATTGATTGTTGTACTCTGATGATTGTATATATATTTACAGCTACAGATTCTTTTGTATAAAAATATATTATTATATATTATATATTGTTCCGCTGCGACTGTGAGATTTTGTGTTGTTGTTCTATTTTCTTCTACCTCTTTCTTCTTCACCCCTAGCAATCGGTATTTCCAACACTTGAATATTCGACATGTTATATAATAAACGTATTTGATGTCGATTTTCGAAGGTCGAAAGTCCCGGGTCGCTACAAGTTGTCATCTACCATTTATATATTAAGTTTGCTTACACATTCCTTAGTTATTGAGCATTTATAACAAACCACATTTTTAACAATTACATATTTAAATAATTAGTTTAGCTATTAGATCGTTAATTAATTGAAGGTCTACAATGTGATTTTTCGTATACAGTTGAATTAGGACTCAAGAACACTTCTGTTGAGTCAGAATCGACAGTACGAAGTAAAAAGAGTATAAATATTACTATACTTGAAGTCATGGTATTTTTACGATTTATGTATTGTTATACGTACTTTATAAAAATACATGCGCAGTCGAGTCCAGTGGGATGTCGACGGAAAACTTGTGTTTTTAGGGTGAGGGCTTCATTTCAGGATGAACGGTTCAAGAATTTCTAGAATCAAAAAATTCAATGGGAAGAACTGTCTTGAAACACGTGAAATTATCATCCTAAGACACTATCTCTTAGATTATAATGAAACTAGTGTCAATCGGGACCAAAAAAATAAGATGATATGCCCCGAGGAGTTTCGTGGCAATCTAATGTACTATATGGTTGTACGAGCTTAAAACATGTGACGATTTATTTCAGAAATCAAATAAAAATTATATATTTTATTATATATACTTATCTCACAACCAGATGTTTTATTTTTTCCAACTCTTCTTCTTTTCCTCCTTCAAAAAATTTAAATAGCTACTCCCCTTTTTAAAATTAAACTATAGGCTTCAGTCTACAAAAATCGATGGGATCAGATCCGTTTAACTCGAGGAGGGGAGAGCTTCAAATCCATGGTGTCATTTGTGTGTACGGTGAGACTTAGCCATGGTCAACACTTTTAGCCATCGACTAGGGTTAGGCTTGTGCAGGGCTTGGAGAGGGGTTAGGCGAAGTGGAGTATATGGTTGAGTTTTCCATAGAGCCATGCACTTTCCCGTGCATTTTGCTCGAACTTCGATCGATCAGGGTAGTGTGAACCATTTTGTATAGTAGAGTAGGTGAGATGTCCGATTTTATAGGTGGTGGTCGAGATAGGCATAATGATGTGCATCGCGAAGAGCACACGGAATGGAGCACGTTGCAATTGGCCAATCGTCGAATAGTGGTGTGTACAAAGAGAATTCAAAGTGAGAAAGTGTTAAGGAGGTGGGTTTACGCAAATGTATATGTACATGCACTTGTTTAGGGAAGAATATGTCTAAGAGGATAAAGGGAATTAGTAAATTAATTAGGAGTAATTAATTTAATAAATCTTGATTCGTATTTAATTTTTATCTTTTGCACACGAGGTTCAATTGAGACACAGTCTTTGTCATTGCAGTCATAGTGATATTATCTATGACAAAGTATGTGAATGGACTGGATTCAAACACTTAAAAAATTATAGTTCAGGTGAGCGAAATTATAACTCTGAATTATATTTCAGTATAAACCACCGTAATTATATATATTGAAAAATATTACTTAGAACTGGTAGAATACTATATATAGGTAATTATTCCCCTGTTTGATGGGATTGGTTTGATTAGATATTCAGGATAATTGATTAAGATCTCATATATATATACATATAAATATTATGTTCTATTCATATTAAGTAGAGTTAGATGGAGTTGATATTAATTTATACTATAGTTATAAATTAATCAATCTCTAATATATTGTAATAATGTTAGTTATAGAAATATTAGTATATTTTATCACAAATATCCCGGATGGTTGCTTAAGATCCCGTATATACAAATATTGTGTTCTATTCATATTGAATAGAGCTAGATGGAATTGATATTAATTTATAATGTAGTTATAAATTAGTTAAACTCTAATCTGTTGTTATATTAAAGATAGATATATTATTATATATATCTTATTACTAATCTAACGTAGGAGTAAAGTTGTGTTGAAGTGATCGGTAATGATCAATAACGCGTTCGGGCAAGCGATCGAGGAAGCAATTGAGATATGGAATACGGGACAAAGACTATTCCTATATAGGAATAGTAGGAGATCGATATAGCGATCAAGAGCCAATCGAATAAGAGATCAGGACGATGATCGATTTCATAGTCACATACAACGAGAGTGTATGATTGGGAGGAGCACATGAAGGCAAAGAATCAGTTCCAAACTCAAGTAGATGCGCGATTTATTAACTTTGGACCATAAAAACGATTAGCGATGTATGCCTGTGTATATATATATAAGAATTATATACATGAGCTATATAATATTTGAGGTCCTATATTAGTGACTGTACGTGTTGATAAAGCTCTAGTAAAAGGAATTATTTTAGGGTCTCGATTCGGATTTTGGGGTCCTAGTTTCGGAAAGATTGTTTGGGCTCGAAGAGCTTCTAGTTTTTTTGGTCAAACCTATAGGAATGTTCTATCTTAATGGGCTTCAGAGCTCTAGTGAGGTTTAGTAGCACAGGTTAGCTTTAGGATTGTCTATCTATAGAAAATTCGATGATATCGGTTTCGTAGTAGGAAATCCATTGTACCATTGAGTTGCATGACCTACAGACATAGTTCTAATGCAGGGGGTGAAGAGAGATTAGGATACCAGTCTAGAGTAGGTCATATACTATTCTATAGTACTCTTTGGTGCCATGATAAGGCCTACATGCCAACTTCTTTTTAGGTTTGGTTTTCAGAGGAGTCCACAATATAGTTGTGGCTCTCGATAGGTCTCTTTGGTAGCTATTAATAATTCAAAATGACATAAATATGTGGTTCCAAAGCAAGATGGAGAGAGATTGGGATGTCGGTTTAGAGTATGTCATATACTATTCTATAGTACTCTTTGGTGCTGTGAAAGGACCTACAAGCCAACTTCCTTTAAGGTGTTGATTTTTAGGGGAGTCTATAATATAGTTGTAGCTCTCTATAGATCTCTTTAGTAGCTATTGGCAATTCGACACGGCCTGCAGATATGATTTCGGAGCAGGGCAAAGAGTGATTAGGATGTCAGTCTAAAGTAGATCATGTACAGTTTTGTAGTACTCTTTGGTGCTGTGATATGATCTACAAGCCAGCTTCTTTTGAGGTGTAGGTTTCTAGGCGAGTCCACAATATAGTTATGGCTCTCAATAGGTTGCTTTGGTAGCTATTGGCAATTTGATACGGCCTGTAGACGTGGTTTCAGAGTAGGGGCGAAGAGAGATTGGGATGTCAGTCTAGAGTAGGTCATATACTATTCTGTAGTACTCTTTGGTGTTGCGTTAGGACCTATAGGCCAACTTCTTTTAAAGTGTTGGTTTTCAAGGGAGTCCATAATATAGTTGTGGCTCTCGATAGGTCTCTTTGGTAGCTATTGGAAATTCAACATGGCCTGTAGATGTGGTTTTGGAGCAGGGGCAGAGATAGATTGGGATGTTAGTCTAAAGTATGTCATATACTACTCTGTATTACTCTTTGGTGCTGCGACAGGACCTATATGCCCACTTCTTTTAAGGAGTTGGTTTTTAGGGGAGTACATAATATAGTTATGGCTCTTATTAGATCTCTTTGGTAGCTATTGGCAATTCAACATGGCCTACAGACATGGTTCTGGAGCAGGGGCGAAGAGATTGGGATGTTAGTCTAGACTATGTCATATATTGTTCCATAGTACTCTTTGGTGCTGCAATAGGACCTATATGCCAACTTCATTTGAGGTGTTGGTTTTCAGGGGAATCCATAATATAGTTGTGGCTCTCGATAGGTCTTTTTGGTCGCTAATGGCCATTCGACACAGTCTGTAGACTTGGTTCCGGAGCAGGGGCAAAGAGAGATTGAGATGTCACTCTAGAGTATGTCATATATTGTTATGTAGTACTCTTCGGTGCTGTGATAGAACTTACATGTCAACTTCTTTTGAGGTGTTGGTTTTCAAAAGAGTCCACTATATAGTTGTGAATCTCGATAGGTCTCTTTGGTAGCAAGTGGCAATTCAGCACTGCTATCGGTTATGAGCATTCGTATTTGGTCCGGGGCACAGAGAGATCTACAAGAGTTCGATCACACCAGATATGGCTCGGGGCTATGGCACGATTAGGTACCAACTCTGTTTATTTTGGACCCTGGATATGGATCATTGGACCATATTAGATATTCTTAGTGGACTTCACCCATCAACAATGATGGATGTCAATATTAGTTCTCTCTGTTTGCTGTTTATTATTAGCATTATGCGTGTTGGTAGTTAGTTAGTAATTCTTATTGCATATTGTGTGCTAGATTTATATTGTGACACCTTTATTACCTTTTCACTGGTATATTACTTGATCATCGTATATTATTACATGGAAGTCATATTACATTAATGGTGCTGACTAGTTAATGACAAGAGAAAAGAAGGTTATGGTATGATTTACTATCTTTTGGATTGGTTTACTTTACTTGTTTATGGACAGTCCAGATTACCCCTGAGCCACATTCATAGAGAGGACCAGTTGCTCCTTTGTAGTTTTCTATTTCTTTGTATACAGTTTTGATATAAGTATTTCGAGATAGGTTCCCTTGCACCAAGCTTTATGTCTGATCTGCATTTTGTCTTTGTCTAATATCATGACAACTCTCGGATGCTCGATTTAGTAGTTTGGAAGTCAGGTGCTATGGGGATATGCTTGCTAGAAAGTTGGAGCATTTTGAAGGCGTGAAGTTGACATATTGGATATGTACTTGTTGTTGATGTAGAACATGGTAGACATGCTATTTTGTATATGAGACTTCTAATACCAGATATTGTATCCCAACTTTCTATATTAATACTTATTTATTAGTTGCTTTTGCTAGTGCAGTCTCTTAAATATCTTTTATCATGTTCTGCTCATGTTTATTCATTATATTATATGTTATCTTCCATTGTGAGATTGCATCGATGTACTTTGGTATGATGTTTAGTTTTAATTTTTTAGCCCAACAGACTGTCTGTTGTGGTATCCAAGAATCGGATGTTGTCATTCGACGTTGATTCATGGTATTACAAAGAGTGGGTCGTTACAGCTTTCCTCAAGCTATGGATGTTATGTGTAGAACTATTAATAGAATAAATAGACAAGGTAATATAGCTGCATATATATGTTGAGCCTTCCTTAAGGTATGTGCACTATACATAGGCCGCCGCAAAATGATGGGTACAAGTGAATAATTTCTTTTTATTTGTTAAGCTTTCGTCAAGGTAAAAATGCGACTAGAACGAGGAACCGTAGGTTAGGAGTTGTATGGGATACAACCGATAAAGAGTTATCCAACATATATGGGTCTATGATTTGGTGAGCCTTCCTCAATGTCAAAATTCCAAGGCATGTGAGTCCCTAACATCCACTAGTGAAGTCGAAAGAATTTTATGTTTCGTCTTAAGGTTTGGAGAAACATAAAAGACTAGTGTGATCTTTATTAGAAAAATGAAATGGTAACATTTAACCATTCTAATATTGTAAGAACATATGCTATATAATGTCATAATAATCTACATCAATAAATTTGTGCATTAAATATAACTGATAAAATGTTTATGAATTAAAAGATATACAAATGAACTGAATTAATATTGATAAATAGAAATATAAAAATATACTTACCAATATTTTTTTTCATGTTGACCCATTCAAGCACCTAATTATATAATTACTAGATACATTCGTAACTTGGTAGCATACATGTTTATTTACCTGAGATCGTGGATTGCCTTCTATAAGTTTCAAATTCAAAAAGCAATACAAGAATATGGATATTCGATCCATATACGATCACGTATAAATATTATAAGGTGAACGGTCATCGTAATGTATGAAACCTCGATGAAATTAGTTCATTTGAAATAAGCAAGTAAACATAGTGTGAGATTGTGTATTCAATACGATTGGTTACAATGATGATCTTGTTGTGCTAAATGTAACATTAGGTTGGAGGCTACAAAATAGATCCAAGAATTCAATTACTGAAATGTCAATTTGATCAATTTACATAAAGTTAATTTATTTGATACCCTTAAAAGTTAAGGATGACCAATGCACTTTTCTAAAGATTTCGTTATGATGTTGTAGTAAGGACCTCCTTTGAATGGTTCGACCATTTAAAAAGAAAATCGAATGTACAAGAATCCTAAGGCACGGTTGAGATGAAGAGAGTGAATGGTCGTTTCTGCATCATAAAGAAATTTGAAAATGAGAATTATAAAATAGTAAATAATATTTAACATTAGAATGAGAAATATGATTCTACTCGAAAATGTATTTTCAAATAGAAAAATTGTTTTCTATGACATTTTTTTTTCTTTGAATTTAATATATTTGATTTGAAAATTTTCAACTATAAACCAGTTATGGTAAATGAAATAAATAGTCTATACTAAGTGATTGAATGGAGCTTCGTATTTCATACACTATTATAGTAATGGCGAAAATAGTGGGAGCATGCCATATAACACTTATTAATTGCATCAAGTTACAAAATTATTTTCGTAAAATGTACCAAATATTATTTATGAAATAATAATTATTTTTTGATATTAACTTAAAAATAGATATAGTTTTATTTCATATGAATGTTCGTTGTAAAATAAAATTTTAATAGTGACATTTGTAATGCATTAGAAAACACAAAAGCATCTAAATTTATTTGCAATTATTTTGGAATTATGGACCAAGCCATAGATTTGAGAAATATTGTCTGCTTATATGATTATGAATCATATGATATTAGTAAATTTTATTTCATATAATAAAGAGCAAAGCAACTAGTGAGAGCATGAAAAGAGTTGATGAAATCTTCGGATTGATACATATAGATGTATGCAATCGCAGGTCGATTAATACCAAAATGGTTTCACATAGTTAGTTATATTCACCAATAAGTTATCGCCGACATAGACATGTGTATTTGATACATATGTAGTATGTAAATGATAAGCTCATAAATTGTAAAATGAAGCAAATAGAAAATAAAATTGACTCAATTTGATCGAATCGGTGAGTATATTAGAAAAGAGTTCTGAACATACCTAAAAATGAATAAAGGTTCAATCTCAAAAGTCAATCCTTCCTATGATACATAATTATGCATCGATAAGGATTAATCTACTTTGTTAAACAAAGTATGATTAATGGTGAGTGAAGTTGAGTTAACTTCTTCTATAAGGTCATGTATTTAAGAGTAGTACACATGGTTAAAATTAGTTCCATCTAAAGAATAGTTTACAAAATTGTACAAGATAAAGTTTTATAAGAAACCCCAATATATCCTAGGCCAAGGAGTCGGCAGGTTATGTGAGTCAAAAGACTACATGTAATAATTGTATGTGAGGGATCTTGTATGAATCATCCAAAAGAAGTTTGGGAATGACTGTCATTGGATGACCAATTTATGTTTTGAACATAAGTATAATAAACTAAAACTAAATTAGTTTCAAGAAATACCTACTTCACAGCGAAAGAATTTCTTTCAGAAATTATTGGTAGTAAAATGGATTTGGATATGATCCAAGGATAAAACTAATTACGAGGGATGAAATGAAACTAACTAAACCTAAAATGAATATAACGCATTAGAATAAGATTCTTGCACATTGAAGAGAAACTATGAGTTTCTTAACAATGTTAAGAATAGATAATCCTTAGTTGTCAAACTAACGATTAAAAGTATTAACTCTACAATATGGTATGATGTGCAAATTCGAATTGGGTTCCAAGTACGTTATCAAAATATGATTTGATACATATATCCGAAATGATATGATTCATCAACTACGAATGAGTCTTCAAGAGCAAGACTAATGCATTTGGAATTCGATGAACAATGTTTGATAAGAATTATATCATAAATTTATATTGTTGAAATTAGCGTAATAGATTTGTTACTCAACATCCTCAAGTTAATTCGAATTTACTCACATAATTATCGCTTGGTAAGACATAGTGTTTTGGTACATATGTGTTAAAATGGAAAATTCTAAATAATGATTTAAAACAGATAGTTTGCACATAACAACAAAAGAGTCTTGAAGTTAGTGGGGGTGATATTGAGTTTGTGAGTTTTCGATATGATCCAAGAAATGATATAAAGGTATCATTCTATAAGCATTAGAATTGAGTAAGTAATTTAATAGAAATAACAAATATTTTGATTTTAGCCAAAGTGCAGAGGAAGCATGTGTACATAAAAAATAGTCACTAAAAGGTACACAGATATTTCTAGAATATAAGCAAACAACATGTTGTTGAATGTAATGATGTACTTATGTTAAAAATCAGTAATAGTTTGGTTGTTTAATACTCGATATTGGATTAGTAAATTATATCTTTTATAATAAGTATAAAGGATGTTGGGAATGTCTCAAATGATATGCAAAGGCATCATATTAAAATGTTTAATATGGAACACGTAGAATGGGTTTCTTATGTACACTGTGATATTTCGCTTTGTGTGGGGGATATGTATATTATCACCCATGTGGGGGATTGTTGTAATTCCTAAATACCAAGATGAATGAAAATAACATAGTCCCACATCGCCAAAAATTGCAAACTATTCTAGTATATTAATAGCTTTGCAATGAAGGGGTTGGGGCCTTGGGGCACCCAAATGTTTGCTTCGTTGTGAGGAGGGAGATCATGCATCACCACCACACACGCGCACCGCCGCCGTCCGTCCGACCGAACCGGGCCGGGCTCGGGTTTGGGTTTGGGTTTGGGTTTGGGTCTAATATGATCCTATTTTTACTGCAAAACTGGACCGGGCTTTCTAACAGTTGCAGGCTATACGAACAGGTGCGAATCTATTCAAAACGGACGCGGATTGACTGAGGGGGTGCGACCTCTGAAGCGGGCACGGGTTTTTGGCGAACAGACGCAGCGGGTGCGACCCGTTAGACGCGAACGGGTGCGGCGTATGGCAGCAGCAGGAGCGAACGGGTGCGGCACGTTATTGAACAGCAGCAATGAAAGGTAACAGGTGCGACCTTTCAGGCAGACGCGACTGTTCGAAGGGGTGCAGACGAAATTATAAATAGAAGAGAATACTGATCACATTCTCGTTCAATTCCAATCTAATTTCTTCTGCTTCTTCCTTCTCTACTGCTTTAAATAATATATCACAGAGTTGACATACTCTTTACAATCTCGTGCAGATTACGTCTGTTGTATCTTGAGAGACTTTAAATAAAGTCTTAAGGAAATTGTCACGACAAGCCTCAGACGGAATTTCCATCTTCAACCGGTTAGATTTATATATACATATATATTTCTTTTTCTTTCTGCGGTATACTATTTCATTAAATACTATAACGGTTGATTTAGCACTATAGTTATTATTACTATAGTTGTTAATTTGTTGTTGTAATTTAATTACGACATAACTATTATTTAAATTAACTAATACATACTTCTAGAGTAGTAGAAATCTGTTTGATAAACTTGTGAGACGAGTTTATAATTGATTATTCTCTGTTTTGGTATACTAGATGTATAACATCTTAAGACTTTCCTGTTTTCACTAAAACAGAGATGGCAACAGTTGAACTATCAAACTTGGGATTAATTCCGACATTCCAAGTAGATAAGAACTACAAATGTCAGACATGTGTAGAACCAAAAATGGTTAAAAAACCGTTTCAATCTGTTGATAGAAGCACCGAACCACTAGGTTTGGTTCATACAGACATGTGATTTTATATCATTACCTACAAGAGGTGGGAAAAAGTACTTTATTACGTTTATTGACGATTATACGAGATATTGCTATGTATATCTTTTGAATAGTAAAGATAAAGCAATTACATCATTTATAAATTACAAAACTGAGGTAGAAAATCAGTTAAATAAAAAGATCAAGATATTGAGATCTGATCGAGGTGGAGAATATGAATCGCCATTTGAACAGTTCTGTGTCGAAAATGGTATAATTCATCAAACAACAGCTCCATATTCACCACAACAAAATGGTGTAGCCGAGAGGAAGAACAAAACGTTAAAATACATAATTAATGCCATGCTTTTAACCTCTGGTCTACCGACGAACTTGTGGGTGGAAGCATTAAATATGTCTAATCACATATTAAACAAAGTCCCTTACAATAATACAGGAACAATTCCATATGAGTTATGGAAAGGACACAAACCAAGTTTTAAATACCTCAAAGTGTGGGGGTGCTTGGCAAAAGTTCTAGTTCCGCCTCCCAAGAGAGTCAAACTTGGACCAGAAACAGTAGATAGTTACTAAAAATTCCAAGACTATGGAGTTAAAGGAGTGAGAACACCTTTTAATCCATCAGAAATACTGCATAAAAACACTAATGAGAGTGTGATGCAACTGGAATACTCTCGTGTAATAGGATGTCTCATGTATCTCATGAATTGCACAAGACCAGATATAGCTTATGCAGTAAGTCGACTAAGCAGGTATACAAGCAATTCAGGAAAGGAACACTGGAAAGCACTAATGAGAGTGCTTGGATATTTAAAAAATACCACTAATTATTCCTTACATTATGGAAAATATCCTGCCGTCCTAGAATGATATAGTGATGCAAATTGAATTGCTGATTCAGAGGAATCAAAATCAACGAGTGGTTATGTATTTACCTTAGCAGGGACAACAGTGCCATGGAAATCTACTAAACAAACATGCATAGCTCGATCCACTATGGAATCAGAGTTCATCGCTTTAGATAAAGCAAGCGAAGAAGCCGAATGGCTTCGTCATTTTTTAGAAGATATTCCATTTTGGCCTAAACCTGTACCGGCTATGTGACGACCCGTATTTTTGACGTTTTAATTGTGTAATTATTTGATTTTAATTATTGAAATATTAAATTTTAAATTTCTGAATATGATAAATATTTTAGAAATGTATATATATTAAACTCCACCCTCTAAATTAAGATTAAATATCCATAAAAATATAGATACAAGTTTTATGTTAGATGATATATACATATATATATATATATGTATATTTATAAATGATAAAATATATACATATATAAGTATATACATATACGAGTGTATGAATATATATGAAATAATATATGTATGGAAATTTGTATAGTAGGAGAATATACATATATAGGGACAAATGCACTCGAGTAAAATAATCATACAATTATGTTATAAATAACTCTACCTGGTTGTTGTAGTATAGCATATAAGTAAAATTATATAGATGACAAGGGGCAGACGTATATGTATATGTATTGTATAAGGCAAGAAAAATCATATATGAACGTACAAATATATAGGATAAGTATGCTATCAATTCAAGTAATAAACAAAGTCAATTCTCAACCTTACAAAAATCATTTCAGCCTCCAAACAAGAAATATCTCTGACCAAATGAAAGAAAAAAAAATCGTGTACCTATACCACCTTTTCTTTCTATATATGAACATCTTTTAGTTCCAGTTCGTTCATAAAAAGAAAATTAACCACCTGAAAACTAAACTCAACAAAGATTTCCAGTTTCAAAGATCATCAAGCAACCAAAGCAACTTCATTTCAGTTTAAAAAGTAGGATCAATTTTCAGTTTTTAAAACATTTCCAGATTTCAAAACCTCCCAGTTTTCTCTGTTCAAAACAGGTGAGTAAAACTAACCTATTTAAACTAGAATCTGTTGATATCTGAATGTTGTGATTATATTTGAAGTATAGTGGTGATAAGTTCTTGCATGAAGGTAAATGTTATTGTATATATATGTGTGTAAATAGGTGTGCATGTCTGGGAACAGGGAAGAAATGTTCTGTTCATAATTTACAGGTTTTAAAACCTGATCAAAAATCTAAACCATCCCACCTAAACAAATTAGACTTTGATTTTTGAATGAAAAGTATTTGTATGTGTATAACTTCATTTATAAAAATAGATTCAAGGGAAAATATTGGGTAAATATTTTGAAATTGGAAGTATACAGTGAGAAATCAAAGATTTAAAAAAAAAAGCATAACCAAGCAACAGAGTTTCTTTCTCAAAGAACTGTGAGTAAAAGCTTTTAAAACCTTTTTGCAAATCTCATATACAAATATCTGTTATGAAAACTTGGATAGATGCTGCTCTTTAGAAACAAATGTTTAAAAATATATACAAGAACAAGCTGCTATTAAGAAATCAGAAGAGGAAAACCAAGTACTAAAGTCTGGGAACATGAATCAGAACAACAGTGAAAAAAAATGGTGAGTAAACATTTACATAAAAGGCTTAAGTAAATGAGGTTGTTGCATGTGAATTTATGTGTTGGAAAGTGCTTTGCATGTGTATATATAAGTAAATCTATGTGTGTATGCATCGGATGGAAGTGTGCATGTTGGTTGCCTGAGTATTCCTCTGTTCATAAGTTCAGAGTTTAAAGTTTTATCAACAATTCAAACCTTCCCATCTGCTCTTTGTCAGATTTTGGAATTCAAACAAGAATGGTTTGTTTAAACCTAATCTAAGATTTGAGATTATTATTAAGTAAGATAAGCTAGAGTATCACCTGGAAAAAAATAAATAACAGTAAATATTTTTTGATAAATGTTAAAATTCAAACTCAACAACCTTTTGATTTTTTTTATAACCTGAATCATTGACTTAAATCATGATTTTTAAGATTTAATTCATAAATTTTAGTCTTGGATTGAATGTGATATTCTGGGTTAACCAGAATATGAATTTTTAGGTTTTTCGGGTAGCCGGAGCGTTTCTGGTGGTCGAGGCCATTACTGGAGGAGGTCGGGGTGTTGAGGTGATCGACAAAAATGGTTGGAAGGTGGTTAATCCACTGAGTCGTTGGGAATCGCTCGATTTAGTTTTAAACCCTAAATTGGGTTGTGATCGGAATTTGAGGAACGGCGTTATCTAAGGTGCATCGAGTGGCACGTAACTCTGGGGATGGTGGCGTATTTGTCAGACGATGCTAAGGACGGAGTTGCAGCGACTCCAGTGATCGGAGATGTGAGATTAGAGATGATTTCTGGTGATCATTTTGTTGAAGGCAGGGTCGATGGGTTCATTCGAACTCGAATTCGCTTTCATGATCATTTGGGGGGTCTGGGTGGTTCGGTGGCGAAGGGGTGTCGGGGGCGACTTGCCAACGGTGGCCTTGGGTGGTCGTACGTTGCTGTTGAACTGTACACGTGCACGGTTGTCGCGTGTCTTTAGATTGCTGAGCTCGATTGGAATTTTGTGTAGCTCGAGTAAAATTTGTTTTGTCTCGAGTTCGTTAGCAGGGTTAGGTAGTTACAGTTTTTAAGTTTAAACAAGTTTTGATATAAAAAAAAGAAAAGAAGAAGGGGATTTGACTCTGGTAATAGGGTGAGTTTTCTCAAGATTGTCTCGGGTCAAATATGAGGATATTCTCAAGTTTTAAAGTTCAGCAAAATCAAGTTTAAAACTAACTTCTTAAACTATTCTTTTAAATAATGATGTTGTTTAATATTTGTTAATTTAAGTTGTATGTTTTATTCTAACCTAAGCAGGTAGATTCTTAAGTTAAATTTGAAACTTAATTAATAGTGTAATTAAGGAGAAATTAAGGAAATAAAATGTTTAACTTTAATTAGACTTAAAGATCTTAAGTTAAATTATAGATTAATGGTAATTAAATCCCAAGTTTATCAAATAAGATTTTAAAGTGATAATTAAGAAGTTAATTAAGATAAATGACTTATCTTTTAATTAATTAAGGTTTGGGTTATTAAGATTATTTAATAAATCAGTTAAACAATTAAAGAGAAACTAATTAATTAATGGTTAAGGATTAATTAATTAATAATTAGGGTTATAAATTAATTAATTTTAGATTAATTAATTTGTAACTAGAGATTAATTAATATAAGTAACTAAAGAATTAGTTACTTAAATGATAATCACTTAATGTAAGTAATTAAAGGATTAACTTGTTCAGGTTTAAATAAATTTAATTAATTATTAAAGAATAATTAATTAATAATTAAAGGTTAATTAATTGAGAATAATTAACCAATGAGATAATTACTTAATAAAAGTAATTAATTAAAGGGAAATTACTAAATGGAGGTAATTAATGACTAATTACCTAGTGTAATTAATTAAGAATTGATTGATTGATTAAAGGTAATTAATCAAGGGTGATTAATTAAGATGAATAATCAAAAGATGATTAATTAATTGGTTTGTAATTAATTAATGTTTAGTAAAGGTAATCAAGTGATTAAAGATTAGTAATTAATTTAATCGGAGATAAATTAAATTAATTTTGGGAGTGATCAATCTTACTTATGAATGATTGAATGATGTTCAATGCCTTGAATTGGTTGATATCTCTGATATGAAATGTTTTGTGATATGATATGTTTGGGTGGACATGGTTATCTATCAATGATGAATTGCTGTGATAAAAAGTGACATCCTATATTTAAAGTTTGAATTGTATTTCATTTGAATAACTTGGGTTAAGATGACATTGGATTCGAAGAGACCGGAGTTGGGTATTAGTTAATACCCGAAACCACTTCGATTAGAAATTTGCAATAATTCTTTATATGTGATATCAACAGGTTGGAATGGAATGATCTAAGTGAATTGGACCATTTAATCTAAGTTTCGGTACTTAGAAATTGATGTTGTGAAATAAGTAATGTCTTTAACAAATTGTGAATTTGTAAATTGACACGAGTTACCCCGGGTTTTATGTAAGTTTTATGCTGTTGTATTCCATGTTAGATGGGTTTACTCACGCTGTTTTCCAGCCTGACCCGGGTGTTACTTTGATGTAATGCTCGGGTCATACCGAGTATTATAGATTTTCAGGTAAGGACTTTCTGGAGCTCAGGAGACGAGCTGGATGGCAGGAACGCATGGAGTGTATTCCTTTGTGATATATTATAGTTGTCTGTGACAAGTTAGTTTTAACTGTCCAGTATTTGTGTAATGTTGTAACTCTGATCTATAAAATGTAAATGTACGGATACAGTTCTTCTTTGTAAAACTGTTATTTTACTTGATATTATATTTTCATCCGCTGCGAATGTGAGAATCTGTGTTGTGTTTCTGTTGCTTCTTCTTCTATCTCTTTCTTCTTTCCTAACCATCTGGAATTTTCGAGATCAAAAATTCCGGGTCATTACAGGCCATATGCATACACTGTGATAACCAAGCTGCGCTAAGCAGAGCGCACAACTTTGTGTATAATGGAAAGTCACGACATATTCGTCGACGCCATAACACAGTTAGGCAGTTACTCTCAAATGGAACTATTTCTATAGATTATGTGAGAACAAATGATAACCTAGCAGATCCATTTACTAAAGGTTTATCAAGAGAGAAAATTGACTGCGCATCGAGGGGAATGGGTTTAAAAGCCTAAACCAACCAGAGTTATCTTATACGGAAACCTATCCTAGCGACTGGAGATCCCACGGACTAGGATCAATAGGCAAACCAGTTCTGAGTAACTCAAGACGTAATGCATTTGCTTGGACATAGTCCAACTCCATTCTTATGGTGCACAATATAAATGCATGCCTACAGAAGTATTTAAAGGTTAAAACTATGTTTTTTAATGATGACCATATCTTGAATATAACAAGTGGGGTATATGTAGGATACTCTTAATGGTTGCGATCACCTATGTTAGTGTGAGCTGGGTCGGCTCTATGAGAATATTAAAGGCTTATATTTTCTATAAACACTCGCAGAACCAAACAAAATTTTTCAGGAACAAAATGAACACAACCAAGAGATTGGATGAGAAGGGAATCAATGCTTCGTAAAGCTTATTGTCTGAATATACAATAAAGGCCGACGGTTCAAGATGAAATAATTCACCAATTAGCCAAGTAGATCCGATAAGTTTTAACTAGGGAAAATTCAAAGTGAAATATCTACTTATCCACGATAAAGCATTATTCCATGCGTACTCTGTGATATTTCGCTTTGTGTGGGGGATATGTATATTATCATTCATGTGGGGGGTTGTTGGAATTCCTAAATACCAAGATGAATGAAAATAACATAGTCCCACATCGCCAAAAATTGCAAACTATTCTAGTATATTAATAGCTTTGCAATGAAGGGGTTGGGGCCTTGGGGCACCCAAATGTTTGCTTCGTTGTGAGAAGGGAGATCAAGCATCACCACCACACACGCGCGCCGCCGCCATCCGTCCGACCGAACCGGGCCGGGCTGGGCTCGGGTTTGGGTTTGGGTCTAATATGATCCTATTTTTACTACAAAACTGGGTCGGGCTTTCTGACAGTTGCAGGCTATACGAACAGGTGCGAATCTGTTCAAAACAGACGCGGATTGACTGAGGGGGTGCGACCTCTGAAGCGGGTGTGGGTTTTTGGCGAACAGACGCAGCCGGAAGCGGGTGCGACCCGATAGACGCGAACGCGTGCGGCGTATGGCAGCAGCAGGAGCGAACGGGTGCGGCCCGTTATTGAACAGCAGCAATGAAAGGTAACGGGTGCGACCTTTAAGGCAAACGCGACTGTTCGAAGGGGTACGGACGAAATTATAAATAGAAGAGAATACTGATCACATTCTCATTCAATTCCAATCTAATTTCTTCTGCTTCTTCCTTCTCTACTGCTCTAAATAATATATCACAAAGTTGACATACTCTTTACAATCTCGTGCAGATTACGTCTGTTGTATCTTGGGAGACTTTAAATAAAGTCTTAAGGAAATTATCACGACAAGCCTCAGACAGAATTTTCATCTTCAACTGGTTAGATTTATATATACATATATATTTCTTTTTCTTTCTGCGGTATACTATTTCATTAAATGGTATAACGGTTGATTTAGCACTATAGTTATTATTACTATAGTTGTTAATTTGTTGTTGTAATTTAGTTACGACATAACTATTATTTAAATTAACTAATACAGACTTCTAGAGTAGTAGAAATCTGTTTGATAAACTTGTGAGACGAGTTTATAATTGATTATTCTCTATTTTGGTATACTAGAAGTATAACATCTTAAGACTTTCTTGTTTTCACTAAAATAGAGATGGCAACAGTTGAACTATCAAACTTGGGATTAATTCCGACATTCCAAGTAGATAAGAACTACAAATGTCAGACATGTGTAGAACCAAAAATGGTTAAAAACCCATTTCAATCTGTTGATAGAAGCACCGAACCACTAGGTTTGGTTCATACAGACATGTGATTTTAAATCATTACCTACAAGAGGTGGGAAAAAGTACTTTATTACGTTTATTGACGATTATACGAGATATTGCTATGTATATCTTTTGAATAGTAAAGATAAAGCAATTACATCATTTATAAAGTACAAAGCTGAGGCAGAAAATCTGTTAAATAAAAAGATCAAGGTATTGAGATCTGATCGAGGTGGAGAATATGAATCACCATTTGAACAGTTCTGTGTCGAAAATGGTATAATTCATCAAACAACAGCTCCATATTCACCACAACAAAATGGTGTAGCTGAGAGGAAGAACAGAACGTTAAAAGACATAATTAATGCCATGCTTTTAACCTCTGGTCTACCGACGAACTTGTGGGTGGAAGCATTAAATATGTCTAATCACATATTAAACAAAGTCCCTCACAATAATACAGGAACAATTCCATATGTGTTATGGAAAAGGACACAAACCAAGTTTTAAATACCTCAAAGTGTGGGGGTGTTTGGCAAAAGTTCTAGTTCCGCCTCCCAAGAGAGTCAAACTTGGACCAGAAACAGTAGATAGTTACTAAAAATTCCAAGACTATGGAATTAAAGGAGTGAGAACACCTTTTAATCCATCAGAAATACTGCATAAAAACACTAATGAGAGTGTGATGCAACTGGAATACTCTCGTGTAATAGGATGTCTCATGTATCTCATGAATTGCACAAGACCAGATATAGCTTATGCAGTAAGTCGACTAAGCAGGTATACAAGCAATCCAGGAAAGGAACACTGGAAAGCACTAATGAGAGTGCTTGGATATTTAAAAAATACCACTAATTATTCCTTACATTATGGAAAATATCCTGCCATCCTAGGAGGATATAGTGATGCAAATTGGATTGCTGATTCAGAGGAATCAAAATCAACGAGTGGTTATGTATTTACCTTAGCAGGGACAGCAGTGTCATGGAAATCTACTAAACAAACATGCATAGCTCGATCCACTATGAAATCAAAGTTCATCGCTTTAGATAAAGTAAGCGAAGAAGCCGAATGGCTTCGTCATTTTTTAGAAGATATTCCATTTTGGCCTAAACCTGTACCGGCCATATGCATACACTGTGATAACCAAGCCGTGCTAAGCAGAGCGCACAACTTTGTGTATAATGGAAAGTCACGACATATTCGTCGATGCCATAACACAGTTAGGCAGTTACTCTCAAATGAAACTATTTCCATAGATTATGTGAGAACAAATAATAACCTAGTGGATCCATTTACTAAAAGTTTATCAAAAGAGAAAATTGACTGCGCATCGAGAGGAATGGGTTTAAAAGCCTAAACCAACCAGAGTTATCTTATACGGGAACCTATCCTAGCGACTGGAGATCCCACGGATTAGGATCAATAGGCAAACCAGTTATGAGTAACTCAAGACGTAATGCATTTGCTTGGACATAGTCCAACTCCATTCCTATGGTGCACAATATAAATGCATGCCTACAGAAGTATTAAAAGGTTAAAACTATGTTTTTTAATGATGTCCATATCTTGAATATAACAAGTGGGGTATTTGTAGGATACTCTTAATGGTTGCGATCACCTATGTTAGTGTGAGCTGGGTCGGCTCTATGAGAATATTAAAGGCTTATATTTTCTATAAACACTCGCAGAACCAAACAAATTTGTTCAGGACCATAATGAACACAACCAAGAGATTGGATGAGAAGGGAATCAATGCTTCGTAAAGCTTATTGTCTGAATATACAATAAAGGCCGACGGTTCAAGATGAAATAATTCACCGATTAGCCAAGTAGATGCGATAAGTTTTAACTAGGAAAAGTTCAAAGTAAAATATCTACTTATCCACGATAAAGCATTATTCCATATGTACACTGTGATATTTCGCTTTGTGTGGGGGATATGTATATTATCATTCATGTGGGGGATTGTTGGAATTCCTAAATACCAAGATGATTGAAAATAACATAGTCCCACATCGCCAAAAATTGCAAACTATTCTAGTATATTAATAGCTTTGCAATGAAGGGGTTGGGGCCTTGGGGCACCCAAATGTTTGCTTCGTTGTGAGGAGGGAGATCATGCATCACCACCACATGCGCGCGCCGCCGCCGTCCGTCCGACCGAACCGGGCCGGGCCGGGCTCGGGTTTGGGTTTGGGTCTAATATGATCCTATTTTTACTGCAAAACTGGGTCGGGCTTTCTGACAGTTGCAGGTTATACGAACAGGTGCGAATCTGTTCAAAACGGACGTGGATTGACTGAGGGGGTGCGACCTCTGAAGCGGGCGCGGGTTTTTGGCGAATAGACGCAGCCGGAAGCGGGTGCGACCCGTTAGACGTGAACAGGTGCGGCGTATGGCAACAGTAGGAGCGAACGGGTGCGGCCCGTTATTGCACAGCAGCAATGAAAGGTAACGGGTGCGACCTTTCAGGCAGATGCGACTGTTCGAAGGGGTGCAGACGAAATTATAAATAGAAGAGAATACTGATCACATTCTCGTTCAATTCCAATCTAATTTCTTCTGCTTCTTCCTTCTCTACTGCTCTAAATAATATATCACAGAGTTGACATACTCTTTACAATCTCGTGCAGATTACGTCTGTTGTATCTTGGGAGACTTTAAATAAAGTCTTAAAGAAATTGTCACGACAAGCCTCAGACGGAATTTCCATCTTCAACCGGTTAGATTTATATATACATATATATTTCTTTTTCTTTCTGCGGTATACTATTTCATTAAATAGTATAACGGTTGATTTAGCACTATAGTTATTATTACTATAGTTGTTAATTTGTTGTTGTAATTTAGTTACGACGTAACTATTATTTAAATTAACTAATACAGACTTCTAGAGTAGTAGAAATCTGTTTGATAAACTTGTGAGACGAGTTTATAATTGATTATTCTCTGTTTTGGTATACTAGACGTATAACATCATAAGACTTTCATGTTTTCACTAAAACAGAGATGGCAACAGTTGAACTATCAAACTTGGGATTAATTCCGACATTCCAAGTAGATAAGAACTACAAATGTGAGACACGTGTAGAAGCAAAAATGGTTAAAAAAACCGTTTCAATCTGTTGATAGAAGCACCAAACCACTAGGTTTGGTTCATACAGACTTATGTGATTTTAAATCATTACCTACAAGAGGTGGGAAAAAGTACTTTATTACATTTATTGACGATTATACGAGATATTGCTATGTATATCTTTTGAATAGTAAAGATAAAGCAATTACATCATTTATAAAGTACAAAGCTGAGGTAGAAAATCAGTTAAATAAAAAGATCAAGATATTGAGATCTGATCGGGGTGGAGAATATGAATCACCATTTGAACAGTTCTGTGCCGAAAATGGTATAATTCATCAAACAACAGCTCCATATTCACCACAACAAAATGGTGTAGCCGAGAGGAAGAACAGAACGTTAAAAGATATAATTAATGCCATCTTTTAACCTCTGGTCCACCGACGAACTTGTGGGTGGAAGCATTAAATATGTCTAATCACATATTAAACAAAGTCACTCACAATAAAACAGGAACAATTCCATATGAGTTATGGAAACGACACAAACCAAGTTTTAAATATCTCAAAGTGTGAGGGTGCTTGGCAAAAGTTCCAATTCCGCCTCCCAAGAGAGTCAAACTTGGACCAGAAACAGTAGATAGTTACTAAAAATTCCAAGACTATGGAATTAAAGGAGTGAGAACACCTTTTAATCCATCAGAAATACTGCATAAAAACACTAATGAGAGTGGATGCAACTGGAATACTCTCGTGTAATAGGATGTCTCATGTATCTCATGAATTGCACAAGACCAGATATAGCTTATGCAGTAAGTCGACTAAGCAGGTATACAAGCAATCCAGGAAAGGAACACTGGAAAGCACTAATGAGAGTGCTTGGATATTTAAAAAATACCACTAATTATTCCTTACAATATGGAAAATATCCTGCCGTCCTAGGAGGATATAGTGATGCAAATTGGATTGATGATTCAGAGGAATCAAAATCAATGAGTGGTTATGTATTTACCTTAGCAGGGACAGCAGTGTCATGGAAATCTACTAAACAAACATGCATAGCTCGATCCACTATGGAATCAGAGTTCATCGCTTTAGATAAAGTAAGCGAAGAAGCCGAATGGCTTCGTCATTTTTTAGAAGATATTCCATTTTGGCCTAAACCTGTACCGGCCATATGCATACACTGTGATAACCAAGCCGTGCTAAGCAGAGCGCACAACTTTGTGTATAATGGAAAGTCACGACATATTCGTCGACGCCATAACACAGTTAGGCAGTTACTCTCAAATGGAACTGTTTCCATAGATTACGTGAGAACAAATGATAACCTAGCGGATCCATTTACTAAAAGTTTATCAAAAGAGAAAATTGACTACGCATCGAGGGGAATGGGTTTAAAAGCCTAAACCAACCAGAGTTATCTTATACGGAAACCTATCCTAGCGACTGGAGATCCCACGGACTAGGATCAATAGGCAAACCAGTTCTGAGTAACTCAAGACCTAATGCATTTGCTTGGACATAGTCCAACTCCATCCCTATGGTGCACAATATAAATGCATGCCTACAGAAGTATTTAAAGGTTAAAACTATGTTTTTTAATGATGACCATATCTTGAATATAACAAGTGGGGTATATGTAGGATACTCCTAATGGTTGCGATCACCTATGTTAGTATGAGCTGGGTCGGCTCTATGAGAATATTAAAGGCTTATATTTTCTATAAACACTCGCAGAACTAAACAAATTTGTTCAGGACCAAAATGAACACAACCAAGAGATTGGATGAGAAGGGAATCAATGCTTCGTAAAGCTTATTGTCTGGATATACAATAAAGGCCGACGGTTCAAGATGAAATAATTCACCGATTAGCCAAGTAGATCCGATAAGTTTTAACTAGGGAAAGTTCAAAGTAAAATATCTACTTATCCACGATAAAGCATTATTCCATATGTACACTGTGATATTTCGCTTTGTGTGGGGGATATGTATATTATCATTCATGTGGGGGATTGTTGGAATTCCTAAATACCATGATGATTGAAAATAACATAGTCCCACATCGCCAAAAATTACAAACTATTCTAGTATATTATAGCTTTGCAATGAAGGGGTTGGGGCCTTGGGGCACCCAAATGTTTGCTTCGTTGTGAGGAGGGAGATCATGCATCACCACCACACACGCGCGCCGCCGCCGTCCGTCCGACCGAACCGAACCGGGCCGGGCTGGGCTCGGGTTTGGGTTTGGATCTAATATGATCCTATTTTTACTGCAAAACTGGGCCGGGCTTTCTGACAGTTGCAGGTTATACAAACATGTGCGAATCTGTTCAAAACAGACGCGGATTGACTGAGGGGGTGCGACCTCTGAAGCGGGCGTGGGTTTTTGGCGAACAGACGCAGCCGGAAGCGGGTGCGACCCGTTAGGCATGAACGCGTGCGACGTATGGCAGCAGCAGGAGCGAACGGGTGCGGCCCGTTATTGAACAGCAGCAATGAAAGGTAATGGGTGCGACCTTTCAGGCAGATGCGACTGTTCGAAGGGGTGCAGACGAAATTATAAATAAAAGAGAATACTGATCACATTCTCGTTCAATTCCAATCTAATTTCTTCTGCTTCTTCCTTCTCTACTGCTCTAAATAATATATCACAGAGTTGACATACTCTTTACAATCTCATGCAGATTACGTCTGTTGTATCTTGGGAGACTTTAAATAAAGTCTTAAGGAAATTGTCACGACAAGCCTCAGACGGAATTTCCATCTTCAACCGGTTAGATTTATATATACATATATATTTCTTTTTCTTTCTGCGGTATACTATTTCATTAAATAGTATAACGGTTGATTTAGCACTATAGTTAATATTACTATAGTTGTTAATTTGTTGTTGTAATTTAATTACGACATAACTATTATTTAAATTAACTAATACAGACTTCTAGAGTAGTAGAAATCTATTTGATAAACTTGTGAGACGAGTTTATAATTGATTATTCTCTGTTTTGGTATACTAGACGTATAATAGAAACCACTTACTCTATCACAATTATCAAGTGACCATAACCCATTACTTCTGCACTTAGTACAAACATATAAAGATAAGGGTTATCCTTTTATATATGATGATGAATGGCATTTGAAAGAGGGATATGCATAATGTATTACAAAGGGACTCAACAACAATACATGGGGATTTCTTAGTTACAAATTCCAACATAAGAAAAAGGCATGCAAACAGCAATTTAAACTTGGAATATGACTAGAACAAAGGATAAAACTTAACTTGAAGAGGCAGAGAAAACTTATGAAGCTTTGACACTTAAGGTTGACAATAATCCAGCTGACCTGCAACTGTATGATGAAATGTTACAGGCAAGACATAGGCTACATGTACAACAATAAATAAAATTTTGGAGTTTTAGGCGAAAAGAAAGATCCAATGGTTGTAGCAAGACGATGCGGCTTCTAAATTTTTTTACTCCAAAATGTCTTTCATAACATAGTATACAAGCTCTTATTGATGTCGATGGAAAATTAATATATAAGCCCGAGAAATTAGATCAAGAAGCAACTACATACTGCATCAATTTGTTTAATGGTTCTTCAAATTGTTTTTTATTTTCAAAGCATTTCATTTATTAATGAGGCGGGACATGATTTTTTAAGTAAAGAAATAACCATGGAAAAAATTAAAAAGGCAGTTTTCTCAATTCATGATGACAAAAGCTCTGGACTAGATGGAATCAATGCAGAATTCGTGAAACTACATTAGGAGGATGTTGAAGAGGACTTGTTACATGCTGCTCAAGACATGTTTGGATCAGGTAAACTTCCTAAGGGAATTAACCATACATTCATATCCATCATACCAAAAGTAGACAGACCAAGCTGTTATACGTCTAGTATACCAAAACAGAGAATAATCAATTATAAACTCGTCTCACAAGTTTATCAATCAGATTTCCACTACTTTGGAAGTCTGTATTAGCTAATTAGAGCAATAATTATGTCATAATTAAATTACAACAACAAACTAACAACTATAGCAATAACTGTAGCGATAGATCAAACGTAATACTATTTACAGAAACAACACAACGTAGAAAACAATTATAGAAATATAAATCGATTATAAATCTAACCGATTGAAGAAGGAAATCCCGTCTGAGGCTTGTCGAAACAATTCCTTAAGACTTTATTTAAAGTCTCTCAAGATACAACAGACATAATCTGCACGAGATTGTAATGAGTATGTCAACTCTGTGATATAGTATAGAGCAGTAGATAAGGAAGAAGCAGAAGAAATTAGAACAGGAATGGAATGAGAATGTGATCGGGATTCTCTTCTATTTATAATTTCGTCTGCATCCCTTCAAACAGTCGCGTCCATTTGACGGGTCGCACCCGCTGTCTTTTGAACGCTGCTGCTCGTTAACGGGTCGCACCTGCCTGCTCCTAGTATCTGTTCGACCACGCATCCTCAGTCGGGCCGCACCCGCTTCTGTTCGCCCGTGCTTCTTTGCTCGCGTCTAACGGTTCGTGCCCGCTTCAGAAGTCGCACCTCCTCAGTCAACCCGCGTCCATTTATGAACAGTCGCGTCTGTTCGTATAGCCTGCAACTGTTAAAAAACCCGGCCCATTTTTGTAGTAAAATTAGGATCATATTAGACCCAAACCCGAGCCCAGCCGGGTTCGGTCGGTCGGACAGACGGAGGCGGCGTGCGCGTGTGGTGGTGATGCATGATCTCCCTCCTCACAACGAAGCATACAATTGGGTGCCCCTAGGCCCCAACCCCTTCATTAGGAAGCTATTAATATACTTGGCTTTGTTTGTATATTTGGCGAAGTGGGACAAGTGTATTTCATTTACACTTTGTACTTAGGAATTCCAACAATTCCCCACATAAATGATAATATACTTTTCCCCCACACAAAGCAAAATATCACAGAGTACATATAGAATAATGCTTTATCGTGGATAAGTAGATATTTCACTTTGAACTTTCCCTAGTTAAAACTTATCGGATTTACTTGGCTAATCGGTGAATTATTTCATCTTGAACCGTCGGCCTTTATTGTATATCCAGACAATAAGTTTTACGAAGCATTATTTCCCTTCACATCCAATCTCTTGGTTGTGTTCATTTTGGTCCTGAACAATTTTTGGTTCTGCGAGTGTTTATAGAAAATATAAGCCTTTAATATTCTCATAGAGCCGACCCAGCTCACACTAACATAGGTGATTGCAACCATTAAGAGTATCCTACATATACTCCACTTGTTATATTCAAGATATGGTCATCGTTAAAAAACATAGTTTTAACCTTTAAATACTTCTGTAGACATGCATTTATATTGTGCACCATAGGAATGGAGTTGGACTATGTCCAAGCAAATGAATTACGTCTTGAGTTACTCAGAACTGGTTTGCCTATTGATCCTAGTCCTTGGAATCCCCAGTCGCTAGGATAGGTTTCCGTATAAGATAACTCTTGGTGGTTTAGGCTTTTAAACCCATCCCCCTCGATGCGCAGTCAATTTTCTCTCTTGATAAACCTTTAGTAAATGGATCCGCTAGGTTATCATTTGTTCTCACATAATCTATGGAAATAGTTCCATTTGAGAGTAACTGCCTAACTATGTTATGGCGTCGATGAATGTGTCGTGACTTTCCATTATACACGAAGTTGTGCGCTCTACTTAGCGCAGCTTGGTTATCACAGTGTAAGCATATGGCCGGTACAGGTTTAGACCAAAATGGAATATCTTCTATAAAATGACGAAGCCATTCTGCTTCTTCGCCTGCTTTATCTAAAGTGATGAACTCTGATTCCATAGTGGATCGACCTATGCATGTTTGTTTAGTTGATTTCCATGACACTGCTGCCCCTACTAAGGTAAAGACATAACCACTTGTTGATTTTGATTCCTCTGAATCAACAATCCAGTTTGCATCACTATATCCTTCTAAGACGGCATGATATTTTCCATAATGTAAGGAATAATTTGTGGTATTTTTTAAATATCCAAGCACTCTCATTAGTACTTTCCAGAGTTCCTTTCCTGGATTGCTTGTATACCTGCTCAGTCGACTTACTGCATAAGCTATATCTGGTCTTGTGCAATTCATGAGATACATGAGACATCCTATTACACGAGAGTATTCCAGTTGCATTACACTTTCATTAGTGTTTTTATGCAGTACTTCTGATGGATTAAAAGGTGTTCTCACTCCTTTAATTCCATAGTCTTGGAATATTTCAATCACTTTGCCTACATAGTGTGACTGAGATAATTCAATTCCATTAGGTTTTCTTATTATTTTGATTCCCAAAATAACGTCTGCAACTCCTAAGTCTTTCATATCGAAATTGCTAATTAACATCTTCTTTATGGTCTCTATTACCTGTGTATTTGGACCAAATATTAACATATCGTCTACATATAAACAAATCATCACATATGATTGTCCAATTTGTTTATAATAAACACATTTATCACATTCATTTATACGAAAACCATTTCTCATCATGACACTATCAAATTTTGTGTGCCATTGTTTTGGAGCTTGTTTTAGTCCGTATAATGATTTTACTAATCTACAGACTTTGTTATCATTTCCTTTGGAAACAAAACCTTCAGGTTGCTCCATGTAGATCTCCTCATCGAGATCTCCATTTAAGAACGCTGTCTTTACATCCATTTGATGAATTTCTAGATTATATATTGATGCAATTGCTATTAGCATTCTTATCGAGGTTATTCATGTTACCGACGAATATGTATCAAAGAAGTCTACTCCTTCTTTTTGACGATATCCTTTGGCTACTAATCTGGCTTTATACTTGTCGATAGAGCCATCTGCTTTCATTTTCTTTTTGAAAATCCATTTGCAGCCAATAGGTTTTATTCCAGGTGGAATATCAACAATTTCCCAAGTTTTATTACTTAGAATTGAATCAATCTCACTTTGGATTGCTTCTTTCCAACATGAAGATTCAGAAGATGACATTGCTTCCTTTTACGTTTGAGGTTCATGTTTTAACACATATGTGAAAAAATTCGAACCAAATGTCTTGGAAGTCCTAGCCCTTACGCTTCTTCTTGGTTCAACTTCCTCAATCTCATGATGAGTTTCATCTTCATGTGAATTACTTGATTCTTCTCTTGTCCTTTTAGGGACATTGTTCACTTCATTCCTTTTATGCGGAAACACGTCTTCAAAGAATGAGGCATCTCTTGATTCCATGATTGTATTTACATGAACATCAGCTATATCAGACTTGAATACCAAAAATCTATAGGCACTGCTATTTTGGGCTGGCCCTAGATAGTAACAATATACTGTTTTTGGTCCAAGTTTGACTTTCTTGGGAGGCGGAACTGGAACTTTTGCCAAGCACCCCCACACTTTGAGTTATTTAAAGCTTGGTTTGTGTCCCTTCCATAGCTCATATGTAATTGTTCCTGTTTTATTGTGATGGACTTTGTTTAATATGTGATTAGACATATTTAAGGCTTCCCCTACAAGTTCGTCGGTAGAGCAGATGTTAAAAGCATGGCATTAATCGTGTCTTTCAACGTTCTTTTCTTCCTCTCGGCTACACCATTTTGTTGTGGTGAATATGGAGGTGTTGTTTGATGAATTATACCATTTTCGGTACAGAACTTTTCAAATGGTGATTCATATCCTACACCTCGATCAGATCTCAATATCTTGATCGTTTTATTTAACTGATTTTCTACCTCAGCCTTGTACTTTATAAATGATGTAATTGCTTCATCTTTATTATTCAAAAGATACACATAGCAATATCGCGTATAATCGTCAATAAACGTGATAAAGTACTTTTTCCCACCCCTTGTAGGTAACGATTTAAAATCACATAAATCTGTATGAACCAAACCTAGTGGTTCGGTGCTTCTATCAACAGATTGAAATGGTTTTCTAACCATTTTTGCTTCTACACATGTCTCACATTTGTAGTTCTTATCTCCTTGGAATTTCAGAATTAATCCCAAGTTTGATAATGTTTTCATTTTTTGGAAATTTATGTGTCCCAATCTATCATGCCATAGTAAAATTTCGTGCTCAAGCAAGTAAGAAACTTCAATTTTATTAATAACACAATCAGAATACATAGTTTTATTGCCGATAACGGCTACATTTGCCTTAAATAGGTCATCACATAAATATTCCCATCCGATATACATTCCAGCTTTGGACAGAACCATCTTATATGACTCGAACACCATTTTGAATCCTTTCTTTGATAGTACTGAACCAGAGATCAGATTCTTGCGTATGTCTGGAACGTGGAGCATGTCATTCAACTTGATAGTTTTTCTAGAAGTAAATTGAGGATTACCGTGCCAATGCCTTCGATCATGGAAACAGCAGACTTACCCATGTAGAGTTTTTCTTCCTGATCAAATTTATGATATGTTGAAAACATGGATTTATCAGAGCAGACATGACGAGTAGCTCATGTGTCCACCCACCATTGTTTAGGATTCTGAACCAAATTGCATTCAGATATAACTGCTGAAAAATTAGACTCGTCCACTTCCATGTTGTCAACTATATTTGCCTCTGAGTTGTGTTCCTTCTTGTGTCTGCAATCTCTAGCGGCATGTCCCATTTTGCCACAAACCCAACATTCGCCATTAAACTTCTTGGTATTACTATCTTTGGTTTTGTTTTCAGGAGCTTTCCTCTTCTTTGAGAAGTTCTTCTTTTTGTTGACGTGGCCTTTATTCTTGTTCTTCGACCCTTCTGTTACCAACGCCTCCTCGCTTTGTTTGGTAATTCCACGGTTATCTTCCTCAATTTTTAATCGTACGATGAGGTCCTGCAAAGAAATCCCTTTCTTTTTATGCTTTAGATAGTTGCGGTAGTCTCTCCATGACGGCGGCAGTTTTTCCGTGATGGCTTCAACCAAAAACGATTCACCAACCTTATGACCTTCCGCTTCGAGTTCATGAATGATGATTTGCAGTTCATTTAGTTGAGCAGTCACCGGTTTGGAGTCGACCATCCTGTAGTCCATGAATTTGTCTACAATGAATTTCTTAAGAAAGATATTCTGCATCTTGTACTTCTTGGGAAGTGCATTCCAGAGTGCTTTTGCTGTCTTTAGAGGTTGATATACTTTGTATAGCACCTTGTCGTGACAATTCAGAATATAGTTTCTGCATAGGAAATCCGAATGTTTCCACGTAGCAACATCTGATTCCTAGCCTGGTGCAGGAATCGGTTCCTCCTCCTCGAGATAACGTTGCAGGTGGTGAGGTAAAATAACATCTGATTCTACCATGTTAAAAAGTCGTCACCATCTCCTTTAAAAGGATCGGGACTGTTGTGTGTAGTAGCCTTTGTTGAGAGCTCTACTGTTGCCATCTCTGTTTTAGTTAACACAGGAAAGTCTTAAGATGTTATACGTCTAGTATACCAAAACAGAGAATAATTAATTATAAACTCTTCTCACAAGTTTATCAATCAGATTTCCACTACTTTGGAAGTCTGTATTAGCTAATTTAAGCAATAATTATGTCGTAATTAAATTACAACAACAAACTAACAACTATAGCAATAACTATAGCGATAGATCAAACGTAATACTATTTACAGAAACATCACAACGTAGAAAACATTGATAGAAATATAAATCAATTATAAATCTAACCGATTGAAGAAGGAAATTCCATCTGAGGCTTGTCAAAACAATTTCCTTAAGACTTTATTTAAAGTCTCCTAAGATACAACAGACGTAATCTGCACGAGATTGTAATGAGTATGTCAACTCTGTGAAATAGTATAGAGCAGTAGATAAGGAAGAAGCAGAAGAAATTAGAACAGGAATGGAATGAGAATGTGATCAGGATTCTCTTCTATTTATAATTTCATCTGCATCCCTTCAAACAGTCGCGTCCGTTTGACGGGTCGCACCCGCTGTCTTTTGAACGCTGCTGCTCGTTAACGGGTCGCACCTGCCTGCTCCTAGTATCTGTTCGGCCATGCATCCTCAGTCAGGCCGCACCCACTTCTGTTCGCCCGTGCTTCTTTGCTCGCGTCTAACGGTTCGTGCCCGCTTCAGAAGTCGCACCTCCTCAGTCAACCCGCGTCCGCTTATGAATAGTCGCATCTGTTCGTATAGCCTGCAACTGTTAAATACCAGGCCCAGTTTTGTAGTAAAATTAAGATCATATTAGACCCAAGCCCGGCCTAGTTCAGTCGGTCGGACGGACGGACGGCGGCGGCGCGCGCGTATGTGGTGGTGATGCATGATCTCCCTCCTCACAACGAAGCATACATTTGGGTTCACCTAGGCCCCAACCCCTTCATTAGGAAGCTATTAATATACTTGGCTTTGTTTGTATATTTGGCGATGTGGGACAAGTGTATTTCATTTACACTTTGTACTTAGGAATTCCAACAATCCCCTACATAAATGATAATATACTTTTCCCCCACACAAAGCGAAATATCACAGAGTACATATGGAATAATGCTTTATCGTGGATAAGTAGTTATTTCACTTTGAACTTTCCCTAGTTAAAACTTATCGGATTTACTTGGCTAATCGGTGAATTATTTCATCTTGAACCGTCGGCCTTTATTGTATATCCAGACAATAAGTTTTACGAAGCATTATTTCCCTTCACATCCAATCTCTTGGTTGTGTTCATTTTGTTCCTGAACAATTTTTGGTTCTGCGAGTGTTTATAGAAAATATAAGCCTTTAATATTCTCATAGAGCCGACCCAGCTCACACTAGCATAGGTGATTGCAACCATTAAGAGTATCCTACATATACTCCACTTGTTATATTCAAGATATGGTCATCATTAAAAAAACATAGTTTTAACCTTTAAATACTTTTGTAGACATGCATTTATATTGTGCACCATAGGAATGGAGTTGGACTATGTCCAAGCAAATGCATTACGTCTTGAGTTACTCAGAACTGGTTTGCCTATTGATCCAAGTCCTTGGGATCTCCAGTCGCTAGGATAGGTTCCGTATAAGATAACTCTTGGTGGTTTAGGCTTTTAAACCCATTCCCCTCAATGTGCAGTCAATTTTCTCTCTTGATAAACCTTTAGTAAATGGATCCGCTAGGTTATCATTTGTTCTCACATAATCTATGGAAATAGTTCCATTTGAGAGTGACTGCACAACTGTGTTATGGCGTCGACGAATGTGTCGTTACTTTCCATTATACACGAAATTGTCCGCTCTGCTTAGCGCAGCTTGATTATCATAGTGTATGCATATGGCCGGTACAGGTTTAGGCCAAAATGGAATATCTTCTAAAAAATGATGAAGCCATTCTGCTTCTTCGCCAGCTTTATCTAAAGCGATGAACTCCAATTCCATAATGGATCGAGCTATGCATGTTTGTTTAGTTGATTTCCATGACACTGCTGCCCCTGCTAAGGTAAAGACATAACCACTTGTTGATTTTGATTCCTCTGAATCAGCAATCCAGTTTGCATCACTATATCCTTCTAAGACGGCATGATATTTTCCATAATGTAAGGAATAATTTTTTGTATTTTTTAAATATCCAAGCACTCTCATTAGTGCTTTCCAGTGTTCCTTTCCTGGATTGCTTGTATACCTGCTCAGTCGACTTACTGCATAAGCTATATCTGGTCTTGTGCAATTCATGAGATACATGAGACATCCTATTACACGAGAGTATTCCAGTTGCATTACACTTTCATTAGTGTTTTTATGCAGTACTTCTGATGGATTAAAAGGTGTTCTCACTCCTTTAACTCCATAGTCTTGGAATATTTCAATCACTTTGTCTACATAGTGTGACTGAGATAATTCAATTCCATTAGGTGTTCTTATTATTTTGATTCTCAAAATAACGTCTGCAACTCCTAAGTCTTTCATATCGAAATTGCCAATTAACATCTTCTTTATGGTCTCTATTACCTGAGTATTTGGCCAAATATTAACATATCGTCTACATATAAACAAATCATCATATATGATTGTCCAATTTGTTTATAATAAATACATTTATCACATTCGTTTATACGAAAACCATTTCTCATAATGACACTATCAAATTTTGTGTGCCATTGTTTTGGAGCTCGTTTTAGTCCGTATAATGATTTTACTAATCTACAGACTTTGTTTTCATTTCCTTTGGAAACAAAACCTTCAGGTTGCTCCATGTAGATCTCCTCATCGAGATCTCTATTTAAGAACGCTGTCTTTACATCCATTTGATGATTTTCTAGATTATATATTGATGCAATTGCTATTAGCATTCTTATCGAGGTTATTCGTGTTACCGACGAATATGTATCAAAGAAGTCTACTCCTTCTTTTTGACGATATCTTTTGGCTACTAATCTGGCTTTATACTTGTCGATAGAGCCATCTGCTTTCATTTTCTTTTTGAAAATCCATTTGTAGCCAATAGGTTTTATTCCAGGTGGAATATCAACAATTTCCCAAGTTTTATTACTTAGAATTGAATCAATCTCACTTTGGATTGCTTCTTTCCAACATGAAGATTCAGAAGATGACATTGCCTCCTTGTACGTTTGAGGTTCATGTTCTAACACATATGTGAAAAAATCCGAACCAAATGTCTTGGAAGTCCTAGCCCTTACGCTTCTTCTTGGTTCAACTTCCTCAATCTTATGATGAGTTTCATCTTCATGTGAATTGCTTGATTCTTCTCTTGTCCTTTTAGGGACATTGTTCCCTTCATTCCTTTTGTGCGGAAACACGTCTTCAAAGAATGAGGCATCTCTTGATTCCATGATTGTATTTACATAAACATCAGCTATATCAGACTTGAATACCAAAAATCTGTAGGCACTGCTATTTTGGGGTGGTCCTAGATAGTAACAATCTACTGTTTTTGGTCCAAGTTTGACTTTCTTGGGAGGCGGAACTGGAACTTTTGCCAAGCACCCCACACTTTGAGGTATTTAAAGCTTGGTTTGTGTCCTTTCCATAGCTCATATGGAATTGTTCATGTTTTATTGTGAGGGACTTTGTTTAATATGTGATTAGACATATTTAAGGCTTCCCCCACAAGTTCGTCAGTAGACCAGATGTTAAAAGCATGGCATTAATCATGTCTTTAAACGTTCTGTTCTTCCTCTCGGCTACACCATTTTGTTGTGGTAAATATGGAGCTGTTGTTTGATGAATTATACCATTTTCAGCATAGAACTTTTCAAATGGTGATTCATATTCTCCACCTCGATCAGATCTCAATATATTGACCTTTTTATTTAACTGATTTTCTACCTCAGCCTTGTACTTTATAAATGATGTAATTGCTTCATCTTTACTATTCAAAAGATATACATAGCAATATCGCGTATAATCATTAATAAACGTGATAAAGTACTTTTTCCCACCTCTTATAGGTAACGATTTAAAATCACATAAATCTGTATGAACCAAACCTAGTGGTTCGGTGCTTCTATCAACAGATTGAAATGGTTTTCTAACCATTTTTGCTTCTACACATGTCTCACATTTGTAGTTCTTATCTACTTGGAATTTCGGAATTAATCCCAAGTTTGATAATGTTTTCATTTTTCGGAAATTTATGTGTCCCAATCTATCATGCCATAGTAAAATTTCATGCTCAAGCAAGTAAGAAACTTCAATTTTATTAATAACACAATCGGAATACATAGTTTTATTGCCGATAACGGCTACATTTGCCTTAAATAGGCCATCACATAAATATCCCATTCCGATATACATTCCAGCTTTGGACAGAACCATCTTATCTGACTCGAACACCATTTTGAATCCTTTCTTTGATAGTACTGAACCAGAGATCAGATTCTTGCGTATGTCTGGAACATGGAGCACGTCATTCAACTTGACAGTTTTTCCAGAACTAAACTTGAGGATTACCGTGCCACTGCCTTCGATCGTGGAAATAACAGAATTACCCATGTAGAATTTTTCTTCCTGATCGAATTTGTGATATGTTGAAAACATGGATTTATCAGAGCAGACATGACGAGTAGCTCCTGTGTCCACAAACCATTGGTTAAGATTCTGAACCAAATTGCATTCAGATATAATTGTTGAAAAATTGGACTCGTCCACTTCCATGTTGTCAACTATATTTGCCTCTGAGTTGCGTTCCTTCTTGTGTCTGCAATCTCTAGCGGCATGTCCCATTTTTCCACAAACCCAACATTCGCCATTAAACTTCTTGGTTTTATTATCTTTGGGTTTGTTTTCAGGAGCTTTCCTCTTCTTTGAGAAGTTCTTCTTTTTGTTGAAGTGACCTTTATTCTTGTTCTTCGACCCTTCTGTTACCAACGCCTCCTCGCTTTGTTTGGTAATTCCACGGTTATCTGCCTCAATTTTTAATCGTACGATGAGGTCCTGCAAAGAAATCTCTTTCTATTTATGCTTTAGATAGCTGCGGTAGTCTCTCCATGATGGCGGCAGTTTTCCCATGATGGCTTCAACCAAAAACGATTCTCCAACCTTATGATCTTCCGCTTCGAGTTCATGAATGATGATTTGCAGTTCATGCAGTTGAGCAGTCACCGGTTTGGAGTCGACCATCTTGTAGTCCATGAATTTGTCTATAATTAATTTCTTAAGACTGATATTCTGCATCTTGTACTTCGTGGCAAGTGCATTCCAGAGTGCTTTTGCTGTCTTTAGAGGTTGATATACTTTGTATAGCACCTTGTCGAGACAATTCAGAATATAGTTTTTGCATAGGAAATCCGAATGTTTCCACGTAGCAACATCTGATTCCTTGCCTGGTGCAGGAATCGGTTCCTCCTCCTCGAGATACCGTTGCAGACCGAGTGTGGTGAGGTAAAATAACATCTGATTCTGCCATGTTAAAAAGTTGTCACCATCTCCTTTAAAAGGATCGGGCCTGTTGTGTGTAGTAGCCTTTGTTGAGAGCTCAACTGTTGCCATCTCTGTTTTAGTTAACACAGGAAAGTCTTAAGATGTTATACGTCTAGTATACCAAAACAAAGAATATTCAATTATAAACTCGTCTCACAAGTTTATCAATCAGATTTCCACTACTTTGGAAGTCTGTATTAGCTAATTTAAGCAATAATTATGTCGTAATTAAATTACAACAACAAACTAACAACTATAGCAATAACTATAGCGATAGATCAAACGTAATACTATTTACAGAAATAGCACAACGTAGAAAACAATGATAGAAATATAAATCAATTATAAATCTAACCATTTGAAGAAGGAAATTCCATCTGAGGCTTTTCGAAACAATTTCCTTAAGAATTTATTTAAAGTCTCCCAAGATACAACAGACGTAATCTACACGAGATTGTAATGAGTATGTCAACACTGTGAAATAGTATAGAGCAGTAGATAAGGAAGAAGCAGAAGAAATTAGAACAGGAATGGAATGAGAATGTGATCAGGATTCTCTTCTATTTATAATTTCGTCCGCATCCCTTCAAACAGTCGCGTCCGTTTGACGGGTCGCACCCGCTGTCTTTTGAATGCTGCTGCTCGTTAACTGGTCGCACCTGCCTGCTCCTAGTATCTGTTCGGCCATGCATCCTCAGTCGGGCCGCACCCGCTTCCGTTCGCCCATGCTTCTTTGCTCGCGTCTAACGGTTTGTGCCCGCTTCAGAAGTCGCACCTCCTCAGTCAACCCGCGTCCGCTTATGAATAGTCGCGTCTGTTCGTATAGCCTGCAACTATTAAAAAACCCAGCCCAGTTTTGCAGTAAAATTAGGATCATATTAGACCCAAACCCAAACCCGAGCCCGGCCCGGTTCGGTCGGTCGGACGGACGGCGGCGGTGCGCGCGTGTGTGGTGGTGATGCATGATCTCCCTCCTCACAACGACGCATACATTTGGATGCCCCTAGGCCCCAACCCCTTCATTAGGAAGCTATTAATATACTTGTCTTTGTTTGTATATTTGGCGATGTGGGATAAGTGTATTTCATTTACACTTTGTACTTAGGAATTCCAACAATCTCCGACATAAATGATAATATACTTTTCCCCCACACAAAGCGAAATATCACAGAGTACATATGGAATAATGCTTTATCGTGGATAAGTAGATATTTCACTTTGAACTTTCCCTAGTTAAAACTTATCGGATTTACTTGGCTAATCGGTGAATTATTTCATCTTGAACTGTCGGCCTTTATTGTATATCCAGACAATAAGTTTTACGAAGCATTATTTCCCTTCACATCCAATCTCTTGGTTGTGTTCATTTTGGTCCTGAACAATTTTTGGTTCTGCGAGTGTTTATAGAAAATATAAGCCTTTAATATTCTCATAGAGCCGACCCAGCTCACACTAGCATAGGTGATCGCAACCATTAAGAGTATCCTACATATACTCCACTTGTTATATTCAAGATATGGTCATCATTAAAAAACATAGTTTTAACCTTTAAATACTTCTGTAGACATGCATTTATATTGTGCACCATAGGAATGGAGTTGGAGTATGTATAAGCAAATGCATTACGTCTTGAGTTACTCAGAACTGGTTTTCCTATTGATCCTAGTCCTTGGGATCTCCAGTCACTATGATAGATTTCCGTATAAGATAACTCTTGGTGGTTTAGGCTTTTAAACCCATCCCCCTCGATGCGCAGTCAATTTTCTCTCTTGATAAACCTTTAGTAAATGGATCCGCTAGGTTATCATTTGTTCTCACATAATCTATGGAAATAGTTCCATTTGAGAGTAACAGCCTAACTGTGTTATGGCATCGATGAATATGTCATGACTTTCCATTATACACGAATTTGTGCTCCCTGCTTAGCGCAGCTTGGTTATCACAGTGTATGCATATGGCCGGTACAGGTTTAGGCCAAAATGGAATATCTTCTAAAAAATGACGAAGCCATTCTGCTTCTTCGCCTGCTTTATCTAAAGCGATGAACTCCGATTCCATAGTGGATCGAGCTACGCATGTTTGTTTAGTTGATTTCCATGACACTGCTGCCCCTACTAAGGTAAAGACATAACCACTTGTTGATTTTAATTCCTCTGAATCAGCAATCCAGTTTGCATCACTATATCCTTCTAAGAAGGCAGGATATTTTCCATAATGTAAGGAATAATTTGTGGTATTTTTTAAATATCCAAGCACTCTCATTAGTGCTTTCCAATGTTCCTTTCCTGGATTGCTTGTATACCTGCTCAGTCGACTTACTGCATAAGCTATATCTGGTCTAGTGCAATTCATGAGATACATGAGACATCCTATTACACGAGAGTATTCCATTTCCATTACACTTTCATTAGTGTTTTTACGCAGTACTTATGATGGATTAAAAGGTGTTCTCACTCCTTTAATTCCATAGTCTTGGAATATTTCAATCACTTTGTCTACATAGTGTGACTGAGATAATTCAATTCCATTAGGTGTTCTTATTATTTTGATTCCCAAAATAACATCTGCAACTCCAAAGTTTTTCATATCGAAATTGCTAATTAACATCTTCTTTATGGTCTCCATTACCTGAGTATTTGGACCAAATATTAACATATCGTCTACATATAAACAATTCATCACATATGATTGTCCAATTTGTTTATAATAAACATATTTATCACATTCATTTATACGAAAACCATTTCTCATCATGACACTATCAAATTTTGCTTGCCATTGTTTTGGAGCTTGTTTTAGTCCATATAATGATTTTACTAATCTACGGACTTTGTTTTCATTTCCTTTGGAAACAAAACCTTCAGGTTGCTCCATGTAGATCTCCTCATCGAGATCTCCATTTAAGAACGCTGTCTTTACATCCATTTGATGAATTTCTAGATTATATATTAATGCAATTGCTATTAGCATTCTTATCGAGGTTATTCGTATTACCGGCGAATATGTATCAAAGAAGTCTACTCCTTCTTTTTGACGATATCCTTTTGCTACTAATTTGGCTTTATACTTGTCGATAGAGCCATCTGCTTTCATTTTCTTTTTGAAAATCCATTTGCAGCTAATAGGTTTTATTCCAGGTGGAATATCAACAATTTCCCAAGTTTTATTACTTAGAATTGAATCAATCTCACTTTGGATTGCTTCTTTCCATCATGAAGATTCAGAAGATGACATTGCTTCCTAGTACGTTTGAGGTTCATGTTCTAACACATATGTGAAAAAATCCGAACCAAATGTCTTGGAAGTCCTAGCCCTTACGCTTCTTCTTGGTTCAACTTCCACAATCTCATGATAAGTTTCATCTTCATGTGAATTGCTTGATTCTTCTCTTGTCCTTTTAGGGACATTGTTCCCTTCATTCCTTTTGTGCGGAAACACGTCTTCAAAGAATGAGGCATCTCTTGATTCCATGATTGTATTTACAAGAACAGCTATATCAGACTTGAATACCAAAAATCTGTAGGCACTGCTATTTTGGGCTGGCCCTAGATAGTAACAATCTACTGTTTTTGGTCCAAGTTTGACTTTCTTGGGAGGCGGAACTGGAACTTTTGCCAAGCACCCCCACAGTTTGAGGTATTTAAAGCTTGGTTTGTGTCCTTTCCATAGCTCATATGGAATTGTTCCTATTTTATTGTGAGGGACTTTGTTTAATATGTGATTAGACATATTTAAGGCTTCCCCCCACAAGTTCGTCGGTAGACCAGATGTTAAAAGCATGGCATTAATCATGTCTTTCAACGTTCTGTTCTTCCTCTCGGCTGCACCATTTTGTTGTGGTGAATATGGAGCTGTTGTTTGATGAATTATACCATTTTCGGCACAGAACTTTTCAAATGGTGATTCATATTCTCCACCTCGATCAGATCTCAATATCTTGATCTTTTTATTTAACTGATTTTCTACCTCAACCTTGTACTTTATAAATGATGTAATTGCTTCATCTTTACTATTCAAAAGATATACATAGCAATATCGCGTATAATCGTCAATAAACGTGATAAAGTTGATTTCATTTATCGCGTATAACTTATGGCAACCCATGTAGAGTTTTTCTTCCTGATCGAATTTGTGATATGTTGAAATTCATTTATAGTGGCTTCGACCAAAAACGATTCTCCAACCTTATGACCTTCCGCTTCGAGTTCATTAATGATGATTTTCAGTTCATGCAGTTGAGCAGTCACCGGTTTGGAGTCGACCATCTTGTAGTCCATGAATTTGTCTACAATGAATTTCTTAAGACTGATATTCTGCGTCTTGTACTTCGTGGCAAGTGCATTCCAGAGTGCTTTTGCTGTCTTTAGAGGTTGATATACTTTGTATAGCACCTTGTCGAGACAATTCAGAATATAGTTTCTAGATAGGAAATCGGAATGTTTCCACGTATATCATTTATAGTGGCAATTACATTTATAATGGCAATATCTAGATGACGGTTCGGTCGGCCGGACGGACGGCGGCGGCACGTGCGTGTGGTGGTGATGCATGATCTCCCTCCTTACAACGAAGCATACATTTGGGTGCCCCTAGGCCCCAACCCCTTCATTAGGAAGCTATTAATATACTTGGCTTTGTTTGTATATTTAGCGATGTGGTACAATTGTATTTCATTTACACTTTGTAATTAGGAATTCCATCGCAAGTCACATAACACACTATCATCCAATCTCTTGTAGTAATATGTATTACAAAAGATTCGGCAAGGTGTTATGTAATAGATTAAAGCACTTTTTACCCTACTTAATATTAGAAAATCAAAATGCTTTTGTTTATGGAAAATATATTGGTGAAAATATTCTTTTGGCTCATGAGCTACTTCTGGACTTTAAAAAAGGGGTGTAGATAGGTTTTATACTAAAGTGGATCTACATAAAACTTATGGCAAAACAAATTAAAGATTTATGTGCTATATAATGGAAAAAATGGGGTTTCCTACTCATGTTATAAATGTGATATTTGAATGGATAAACACCCCTACATTCTTAATTTTGAGGTAAGGAATTCCAGAAGGCTTTATTGAGTGTAATAGAGGTCTACGACAAGGAGATCCATTATATCCATATCTATTTATTATTGCTATGGAGTACTTTACTTATCTTATGAAAGAAGCTACAACTCTTAAACTATTCAAACTAGTTTGTAACTAAAAGAAATTACACATTTGTTTGTATGTTGATGACTTGATGATATTTGGAAAATCATTAATAGGGTTGCAGATACTATCAGGACAATATTTGACAAACTGGCTACTAATTTAGGGCTGAATGTAAATATCTTGAAAACTAAATTTTATTTCAGCTCAAAAGCAATAAGAAAAGTAGAACCGAAAGACATATTACAGTTCAAAGAAGGAAGTTTATCTGTCACCTGCCTCGGTGTTCCACTCTCTTCTATCTATCTACACTATTCTTAATGCCAACACCTACTGCAAAAAATTCAAAACAAGTTACAAGGCTTGGACTCACAACTATTAAGTTTTGCAGGCAGGGTAGAACTAACCAATTCTATTATAACTCCTACTATTTTATACTGGATATTTATATATCAAATACGAGAAAACATTAGAGAAAATTAACACTTTATGTTCAGATTTTTTTTGGGCCGGTAGGAAGCATAAAGTTGCATGGACTACCTTATGTAAGCCAAAAACTGAAGCTGGTATTGGACGTAAACTCTTTTCAGATCTAAAGAGAACAGCATGCCTCAAACTGATATGGAATTTCTTATCAAAAAGCAATACTTGGAGCAACTGGATGAAGGCAAAATATTGTATAGGTTAATTTTCTGGTCTATGAATATTGATAACAATGCCTCATGCAAATGGAAACATATACATAGATTGGAAACTAGTAGTAAACAATTCTTCAAAAAGGTGATAACTAATGGAACAATTGCATCACTATGGCAAGAACCCTGGGTTTACTAGGTTTAGACAGATTTCATTTAACTGGATTACCTAATCTTACAGTTGCAAGTATTATGAAAAATATGCACTTAACCATCATCTAGATATTGCCACTAGAGAAATAGGAAATCAGTTTCAACAAATTCATGTAAACACAAACCAAGTTGGTGATTTTTATGAATGGTGTGATGGTAAGGAATTTACTTTTCATAAAGCATAGGATTAGATTAGGCAAAGGAAAGAATGACAAAATTGGTCTAAACTAGACTGGCATAACAAAAACTATAGTAAAATGGCGTTCTGCACCTACCTATCCATGATCAATCGACTAACTACTAAAGATAGAATGAAGCACTTTCAGGTGAACAAAGATGAAGTGTGTGTTTTATGTGATAATGAACTAGAAAATAGATAACATCTCTTTTTTGAATGCTCTTATAGTAAGTACATCTGGAGTTTATTCAAGTTGAAGTTTAAATTTGATACCTGACGTTTCGACATTACAAGCTGAAGTAGAGCTTCTAATCTCGACTTTCAATAAGAAAGATCAAATCACAGTATAATCTAACTCCATAATGCAGAATATAACAAAATTTTCTCTTACGAATTATAATAACTCTCTAATGTGACGTATGAATCGCTAATACATAGTATAATCTTATTCCCCTTTGCAGAGTACAATCTAACTCTCTTACTGCAGAGTACAAACTATTACTTCACTAACGGGGCACAATCCTAGCAAAAAGCACTGCCTCCACGCAAAACTTGGTTTCAAACAAAAAAGGTGCATAAATTTTCAATCACCAAACTATGAATAGAATACAAGCTATTCCAAGGCTAACCGACTACAACAAAATCAAGCACAAACGCATGTGCAGGTTCAAAACACCAAAATGCTACAAAACTATGAGAATCAATAATAAAGTATAAATGATCCTGAGCTATCTATACAAAAACCAAGATGCAGTCAATACAATCAATGGTACATCATGCATAGCTAGATATATGGAAAGTACACTTATAAATATCATAAAATAGTAGTAGATATCTATTTCAAGCAACTGCTAGGAGTTAATTCGTAAAAATCATAAAATAGCACATTTCAAAACCAAGACGATTTGATTTGATTGAATATGCAAGTGTATTCCAAAAGGGTTCCAAATGTACCTAAAACAAATAAGATTCTATCTCAAAATCCAATCCTCCCTATAATACGCAACGATGTATCGATAAGGATAATAAATGAAGTTGAGTTAACTTCTCATTATAAGGTCGTGTACTTAAGAGTGAGTACATAAGCTTACAATTAATTTTTTCTACAGCATAGTTTACGAGATCGTACAAGATAAGAGTTTATAAGAAACCCCCATGTTAGTGCGATTTTTCGTCTCAGAAACACTCAAGTATTTTTTGAAGTAATCACAATGTTGAATGCTTATGTGATTAAGTACCAACAAAATTAAGTAGTATTAAAATTGCCTTTAAAGGAAGTAATTATGCTTCATAATGCTTACATAATTATGGAGGAAAAAATTCAAAATTCGATGAAAGGTCTCTATCCAATTTGTTAAGCAACATGTTCTAATTTTAATACAAAAATAGGAAAAGTAAAGTACTGAAAGCAACAAATGATACAAGAATTACGTGGTTCAGATGTTAATGTATCCTGCATCCATGGGAAATTAACCTTATCTTCTTTTTTCATTCTTAGTACAGGTGAAAAATGGCAGAGTACAATTTTGATTTCAATGTCAAAAAAGAGTAAAGCAAAAAATCCCTCTTTTCTACTACAGTTCCCTATTTATTTATAGTACATAGAGATTCACAAGGATCACTAACGTCCATCTTCTGCTCTTTTGATTTCTGCATTTAGATTATGCTACGTGTCGATCATCTATCTTGAAGGTTTACTATCCATGGATTGCTAACATGGCCTTCGATGGGAACCGTGATTTGAGTCAATGAATTTTGAACTTGGGTGGGAAGCTTGAAAATGAAGAGTGAAAACCCAATTTTGAATAGACTACGACCCGATGATTTTGTAAAGCAACATGCTAATGAACTGTGCATATGTGTAGGCAAAGCCTTAATGAGAAACTGCCCTCATTTTGGAAAAAACCACGTAATTATAAGCAATTCAGGGTTTTGCTATCATGAATGGGCCATTAAGAACTACGCCTCCATAATTACACAGGGTGATAATATTACACAGCATCTGAATTGTGTTAACCTTCCTGAAGTTGTACTGCACAGTTCTATCCAAAAAAACAACAAAGCACAGTTTTATGGGTAATCGGGGCCAAGCTGTATGACTCAGTAAATAAGACTGGACCACTATTTTGAAGGACGGTCATATCGCATGAACCTATTCTAAGCTGTTCTTATCGATAGAGGACCGTGCCACTGCCATCGTATTTAAGTTGTGTCTAAGAAATTTGAGAATGATGTCATAGCTTCTTGGCTTGACTTTGAGGAACATAACTTAGCTTATGGTTGTAGAGTAGTTTTACCATATTTCCTCATCCTTTGAGATATTGTGTTCATGGGTAGAATTTTTTAGAATTGCGGCAATGTTCTGTCATTCCAACATCAAATCAAGATGGTGGCACATCCTTATTTCTTAAATGTCAATATAAGATTGCAGCATAGCCCTGCAACTTAAATGTTAGCTTAAGATTGTAGTGCATCCCTATTACATATGACTGCTTTAAGGATTGTGTCACAGTTCTATATCTCCATTATTACTTTTGGGGCCACAACACAATCTCTACATCCAGTTGTTACTTAAATATTATGCTGCAGTTCCAACTTATTAGGCTTACTTTTAGAACCATAGCACAACTTTCATATTTGGTTCTTGAAGGCCGGCCGTAGTTCTACCTATTGAAGTAAATATTAGGATTATAGAGTAGTCCCTATACCTTATGATTGACTCGGGATTCTAGAGCAATACCTTGTGCTTTCATTAATTCGCCTTTGCATATATTTGGAAAATATGGATGTAACACTTGCCCCAAGTCTGCACCAATTGGGGATTGGTGTGGAATTGTCTTTGCTTCCATATTTTCCTGTAACCCATCACTTCTTTCTTTTCTCTCTCTTCTATTTAAATCAAAAAAGTCTTTTTCGCCGCTTTACATTTAATTCCTGACTATACGTGTCAATTTTCTATTGGATGATTTTCTAAAAAAGCTATTTCTTTAGTCTTTTTGTTTCCTAAGAAAATATGTATGGGTTCTTGTATTAATCTTCATGTCATTAATCAGTCAACATTTTGGGGTTCTGGTTTTATGATTGAGATTCAAATCGTGGTGAGTATATGTTCTTCTCCTTCTTCTTTATTTCTTTCCTTCTTCTTTATTTTTTATGTGCTCTCGAAAACCTTAGTGTCAAATCTCATCTATTTCAATAAAGAATTTCACTTTCGAACAAAAGTAAGGATATTCCTTTTCTTGTTGTTTCTTCTTCTATATCTTAGTGGTATTCTTAATTAATCTAGCCTTTTCGTTATGAAATCTGCTTCTATCGATAAGACTACCACTTCCTTATCCTTGCCATCCGAAATTCCTGAATTAGGGGCAAGAGAGGGTATTTTTGATCATTTTGGGTTTAAGGGTTACGTAACTAGGGTGTTTGAACCTAACAATCATATATGTGTGCCTCCAAAATGGCTTTATTTCTATTATTTCCGAGCGTATCCGATGTGGGCTTTATCTTCTTCCAATCAAACTCTTCGCGAGTGGCTATCTCTTATTGGTACCGCTCCCATTTAATGTGCTCCCATTTAATGTGCTCCCATTTCTTATTCAATTTTGATCTCCACTTCCATTCTTTATGTGGAAAAGTGTTCCCCACTTCCAATCATTCTTGTTTGATATTCATAAGAGTCCTTTTAGGGGTGGTTTTCATTTTTATTACGCCTAGGCAAAGAAGTCGGTTCTCACGTCTATTCCCGAAAGACCCAAAAATGGAATGATAAATATTTTTGCATTTCAAATTTAGATAACTTTCCTCCTTCTATTTAAACACAGCCTAATCATCCTACCTTTTCCGATCAAGCCACTAGGTCATTCATTTCTCATAGAAATGACATTTCGGGCTTGGGTGAAGGTGATAGAAAAAAAAGCTATTTTTTATCGAGTCGTTACTGCACAAGTACAACTTTTGCATATTAGTCATCTCTCGCTCTATCTTTTAATTCTCCTCAGTTACGGTTGAACCTTATGGCATAACTTGGTAAGATTGATGATGAAATTATATTTCCTGGTTTTTTATAAAGATTATTACTAATCCTAATTCCTTCTTTCGTAGGTGAAATGGGTGGTGACCTTTTAGATGTGTTTTTAGAGGATCCCCCATCAAAGAAGTTGGAGACGTCGAAGAAGAAGAGAGGAGAGAAGATGAGAAATGGGACGTTGAACCATCTGACCGGCCTCTTAAGAAACCCCATGCACCTCTCCCATCTTCTCTTCCTTCCTTAGATGTACTTCCCATCTCATCTCTCCAGTCCTTCCGAGACATAAGCATTCGCTTCTTGCCCCTACCCAAAGGTCCCCCCCATCATTCTTGTTAAGAGGGTAGGATGTACGGCTTTGGATGGTTTATCCTACATCTCTTCCGACCCCTAATCTTATCCTATCACTCTTCCATTTCTTGCACTCTCCTTTGCCAAACTTGCTACTGAGCTCGTGAGGACTTGGGCCTATGTGAGTGCCTTTTTTCTTTCCTTAATCAATTACGATTTACTTTTACAAATTCTCATATTGTTTATGTCTACTTCATAATAGATAGGGGCTTTGGCAACCAAGGTTCTGAATAAGGCTGTGGATGACCGGTTTTATCTACTACTCGGATTGCTAAGCTTAAGCTAGACCTTGCTCTGGTAGCCTCTGAGAAGACTACAATAGATGAATAGCTTAGGCTCTAATGGGAGAAGGTAGAGAAGGCAGATGAGACATCAAAGCTAAAAAGGAGGAGTTGGAAAGGAAAGACAAGGCTCTGGGAGAGAAAGAGAAAGAGTGGGGGGGGATGGACTAGGAGCTGGCCAGGTCTAAGGATAGGCTTAATGATATGACTTACTAGGTTCTCTTCAAGATCTATGCTGCAGTTAAGCGCCAATTCTTTGCCGATCACCCAGATGATATGTAACATCCCCCTACTTGGAGGACCAAAACTAACGGCTACGGATGCTGCAGTCATCCATAGTTATTAATTCTCGGTGATCAAATACGGCAATGTTAGATATATTGATACACAGAAACACATGAATATGGAAAAAAAATTAAATCATCAAACAAGATCCACATTCCATTTCAAAACATTTCAAGTTCATTATATAATCCCTTAATCATTAACCACGTTTAAAGAAAATATATTTATTACAACATACGCTAAGAGCGATATATGAAGATGCTCCCTTAGATGATCAGAGTATATATAGGCAATTTAACAACTTTGCATTTACATCAACACAGTGGAATCAAAATAAAAGAGAACTCTAGATAGCTATCATGCCTCCTGCACATCTCCATAAGCTTATTCATCTAATGAGGTACCTGAAAACCTCAACTCTCAAACTACTCAAAATCAATTGAGTACCCGAGAGTTTAAGGGGAAAACATAAACTTCGAGTCAGACATAAAACCTGGTATGAATAATAATCTACCATTTAGATATCTAGTGAGACCATGCCGCTTAGCGGAACGGGTTTCTCCCTCACTAGTATCCTAAAACCTTTATAAAACCATATAATATGCTCCTGTATCCACAATGGTTAAAACAATATGATTTGATGATATGCAATAACAAATGAATCAATTCTGGATTACCCATCCCCATTAATTTGACTATCTGTCACAGTTATAGTTTTTAGGCTTACTATTAACCTAATAGTTTTCATCGGCTGACTAATAACCGGTAAAATGTTTTAGGACTCCCTATCCATTACATAGTTTTCATGGGATCACTAAGAACCTATTGGCCCCTGCCAATATCTGTACTATTTTATGGATTCTCCTGAATCTATTGGTAACTTCAATATCTTATCTTTTATCTTAGTTTTCATGAGTTGATTAGGAACCTATTGACTTCTGTCAATATCTTAATCTGGATATAGTTTCCATGGTTTCATTATAAACCTATTGGCCCCTGCCAATATCAAATCATAGTTTTCATGGGCTAACTATGAATTTGTCTTTCTGACATCTTCATTTATACATAGTTTTCATGGGCTTACTATGAACCTATTGGCCCCTGCCAATATCTTTTTTCTATACATGGTTTTTATGGGTTTACTGAGAACCTATTGGCTCATGCCAATATCTTCTTTTAATATTTTAGCATCCTATATTCCGATTTTCCTGACCTTCTGGATGCAATTCTACTCATTCAGGAGTTAACTTAATTTATTTTCACTACTGGGTCAACCAAGCTGGTTATTCTTCCCTTCCCCAAAATATAGTTATGGGTCCATTACAATGTGAATATATACATATATGAAGAAGCAAACACAATAACTTGGTTAATCCCTTTAACCTTTTAAATCAAAGAAAACTTCTTTAAAAACTCCTTTTCAAAACACTTTATTTATTTATGTCATGGTTTTCTTTTAAAATGAGATTGGGTTATTTGTTTTGAAAAACTAAGGCTTTCGAAACCTTCAAACCTTTGCTTTCAACCTCACTAGATAACCTCCTTTGAATGCATACAAATCTCTTTTCAAAACATTAGGCCCCTACCTTTCGAAACACTTTAAAACCTCTCTTTCAAAATCTTTCGAATGCAATAAAGTGTTACTTATTAACTCTTATAAGCATAGCTTCAAAACCATTGAAAGTACCCCTTTCGAAACCTTTGGAAGTATCCCTTTCAAAACCATTGAAAGTCCCTCTTTCGAAACCATTGGGTTTATATTTAAAAATATCATTTGGGTCAAAGTGAATATAAACGAAAGTATCTCTTTCGAAACCATTCTTTATCATATAAAAGTATTGGGGAAAACTTAATGGCGTCAACACCATCCCTTTCGAAAGCTTCAAATCATTTAACCAAAATAATGAAGGATAACATTGAAACCCCCTTTCGAAGCCATTGCCTTCGGAACCCTTGGACCCTTTCGAAAGCATTTAGGAAGTGGCTTAGAACATCTTTAAAAATAAACTACCCTTCGAAGGCATTGATGACTTCAATATACTCGAAAGGCAAAAGAACGGCAGCAGGGCTTCCATTAGGTTGGAACCCCTACTTTCGAAAGCATTATTTTTTATAAGTAAAGAAACCCATTCAAAAGCTTATTCTTTAAAACATAAGATGGCAACCCCTTCGAAAGCCTTTAGAAAACCTGTTTCGAAAACATATCCTTCGACTCCTTTGAAGGTTTTAATAAAACAAAGGCAAGCGCTTCACTTTTAAAAAAAACAAAGGTATCGACCCCATCAGAAGTGATGCTTTCGACATCATGTCTTTCGCCTTTCTCCAATCCACTATGTACCATCTAAGTGATACCTTGTGTATTGGTTTTAGCCTGGGTTGGTCTCGATTGAGATGGAGCAGAAGCATTGGAGTCGCAAGGCACTTCTAATAGAGGCTGGTTAATGCCAATTAAGGCAAATCCTTTCTAACTAACCTGCCCACATGTAAACATGTGATTGTCTGCCTTAACTTTTCAAATTATTTACCAAAATAACTACTACTTAATTTCAGATCTAAACCAAGGTTAATTTAGCAAATAAGCCCTTCCCATTTAACAAAACCAATATTGAAGTCATTCTTCTAAAATAATTTAATTTCCACAGCAAATCACTTAGGAAAAATTCCCAAAAATTACAGAAATTCACTTTCATCATGTTATCTAACATATCAAAAGTTTAGACCCAAATTCCCAATATATTTCTAAACTAAATTTCTAAACCCAATTAACCATATTTTCCATTGAAAATACATAATAATCTTTCCATAGCTTGGAAAATTATCAAATTTAAAACCCAACTCCAAAATCATGTTTTACATAACATAAATTTTTTCCATGGCATTCAAACATCAATTTCAATCGGTTTTACCCTAAAACCGTATATATTCCCATTTAAACAATCTTGTTTAAATCAAACAATTTGTAATTCAAGCATATCATCATCCAAATCATCATAGAAACGAATTTAATCTTAAATCCGAAAACATATGTTCATAAAACAAAATAGAGATGGTACAAATTATTATTCACCTTGATTAAGATAAGAAGATTGGATTGAGATTTATTCCCCTAGCTTTAATCCTTAGCTTTACTTTGATTTCTATTCTCTTTTCTCCCTAGCAATGGCCGACTCCTCTTTACGTTTGTTTTTTTTTTGAAAAATGACGTGAATGGGAAACATGAATGGTGTAAGGAACGAGAATATATATATAAGGGTAAGGGTTATGTGCGGCTATTTCCCAATATACCCTTATGTAGATTAATTAACTTATAACTCATTCTTAAGCCCATTTAATTAGTTAATTGAGCACGACTGTAATTATATTTATATCTCAATCCCCTTATCACTTAACATTTACATTATTCTATTTGATTTATCTAATTAAATCTCCTGAATAATGTTATCAAAATTAGGGATGTTACATGATACCACTGTCGAGGTTGATCTTAGCTTCCTAAGGACCCTATAAAGATTAAAGAAGCCCTTGCCTATTGCAGAGCTGAGTGGGCTAAGGAGATAGCTAAGGATGATGCTTCCCCCTCTACTTCCCAAAACACCTTGCTACAACAAGATGATGAAGGTGCATTGTCTAAGGGGACTGAGCTCACCTCTACCTCTCAAGTCCATGTAAGCACTTGACCTTTTGTAAATAATTTCTCTGTTTCTTTTGTTTTCTGAATCTATCAGTATGTAATGAAATGAATTTGTTTCCCGGTTTTATTGTGACCAATTTCTTTATAGCCTACTGTCTTGTTACTGCAATATGAATGATCATTTTATTTACATTCCTTTGTTCTTTATAATCTTCTAAGGAAGTAGTTTTTACTAAACTCCTAAAGAAGAGCATGGAAAAACTTCAAACTCGAATTGTAGATCGTCTTGGTCATAGCATGGCAGAAATTTGCAAGCAAGAGAAAGAGTTAGATAAGGCATTAACACAACTTAAAGAAGAAACCCAAGGGTTGGTTTCCAAAAATGACCAAGTAGTTAAAGAAAACGAGGCACTTAGTGACTTTATACTACGTTGCTAGCACTATACCTTAGAGAATGGTTTGTTTCCCCCGACAGTCCTCATTTGAAATGGTTTAGGATTAGGCTTAGGAATCCAAATAAGGAGTGAGCGTTGTTTAGGATTGGGGCTTATGTGATACGTCTTTCTGAACTTAGCTTTGTGTAATTTGATTTCTATTGAAATAAATTATAGTTACTGTCAATTAGGTCAATTCCCTTCTTCCTAGTGGGCTTCCCTCCATGTCTATCGAAATCTTCGAACCTAGGGCACCTTCAGTTCCCATTATTTACGGCCTGGACGACTTAGGCGTACCTGAATTTGAGGTTGCAACTACGACTTCTACATGTGACCTTAGAGGAAGAGAACCTCCAACTAACACTTACCAATGAAAAGCTTGAAAGAGATTTGAATAATGCTTGTTCTGCATTCGAAAAAAGCTAAGGATGTACACGAGCGTCGGCACCAATATAATATCAAACTAGGTGCCAAACTTGATGTTGAAAATTCAAAGGTGGCCGAACTGCTGCAAAGATTGAAGGAAAGTGAAGCGCTTTACGAGAGTATCTATAAAGAGGAGATTAAGGGATTGAGAAAAACCATAGACAACATGTCTCTTCAGGCTACTCAATGGTATGAAGAGAAGAGGGATGTCGAAGAAGGAGAGGGGGTCAAGGAGCTTAGCACTGGTGTGGCCCCTACTTCTGAAGATCTGGACGCTATGTTGGCGAATGAGTGGAAGATGAAACTGGAACTACACTATCAAGGTAAACATAAAGAACTGTAAAAGTACTATAAGCAGCAGTTAGAGTGACCTGGGCCGAAGGTGCTCCCTCGCACATAGAGGAAGGGATGGAAAGCGAATGCTTTCAAATATTTTGGTAGTTTTTCAAGGGACTCAAAAAAGACAAGGGTTGAACTAATAAAGACTTTATAATATACAAAAGAGAATGATATACTTAATATTTACGAACTTGAAGATCGTCTACAAGAAGCTCGGACAGCCTCCACTATCGCAGTAGTACCTATTAGACCAGGGCAGGGTCGACTTGCTAATCTCGAAGAGAAGAGGGATAATATCAGATGTAAGATGGGGTAGATTTTTTTGCAACGAGCTATAGAAGTTTTAAATTATTTTTACCCTACGTTTGATTTGAATTTTTTCTATAATAAACTAGACTTTGTGGTGATTGTGGAGGATCCGATGGATCCATGGACATGTGCTAACTGTGGCCCTATGAAGACTTTTCATATTAGAATAGACCAGCTTTGGCAAGCATCCTTTAGAATCGATACTTTATAATTGTAGCAATATTTTGGGAATTATAGTTTAGAACACTTTTGTAGGAACACGATGTAGAAAATATTCCTTTTTGCTGTGCAAATATCTATAAGGATGTTATGTAAATTGAATTCTCTTGTAAATGAGTATAAGTACCTTGTGAGCTTTAGCTTGTTTACACTTTCTTTTAACTTTGTTCATCTAGATTTGCCTGATTTCCATCTTTGCACCATCTTTTGTTCGTGCGCTTGACACGGTCTATCCCACTATTTGAGGGATGACTATTTTTGACTGTGAAGTCAGGTCATGTATTTACAACCTTTTTTAATTCATGGACATGGCTTTTTGTACTGGTATAGGCCATCAATATCCTTACGTTCAATGTAATTGTTTGGCTGAGAAGCCGAGTTGTGTAGGTTACAACTCAATGTTGTTAGCTATGTTAGTGAATTAACGTAGAAAGGTTTTTTATATTGGTCTGGGCCGTCTAATATCCTTACATCCAGTTCATTGTATTACTACTTTTCATAATTTTTACAATGTTTGTTATTTTGTTGTACAAATAACATTGTTTATACAAAGTAAGGCCTGAGGTAATTGGAATTCCAAGTTCTCAAAACTAGATTTTCATCAAGTCTTGAGAGTCGGTAAGCCCCGTTAGCTAAGGCTTCTGCTACAACCAGAGGGCCTTCCCAATTTGGGCCTAGAGCTCCATCTGCTGGGTCCTTGGTGTTAGACACTACTCTTCGTAATACTAGGTCCCCCTTGTAGAAGTTTCTCTCCTGAGCCTAACATTGTAATTTTTTGCTATCCTTTGTTAGTGTGCGGCAGATTGGACTACCGCCTTGTCTCTTCTCTCTTGAATAAGGTCAAGGGAAACTTCTTTTAACTCCTTGTTATATTCTGCCACATACAATATTATTCTATGTGGGCATCTCTTCATAGCCGTAGGTTAAGGAGAAAGGTGTATGGCCAATTGGAGATCTGGATGAGGTTCTAGAAGCCTATAATACTAAAAATAACTCCACCGCCCATTTTCCTTTCACCTTTTACGGTCTTTTCTTGAGCAGCTTCTTAATGGTTTTGTTTGCTGCTTCGACTTACCCATTTGCCTATGGATGTGCGATATAGGAGAAACTTTTTATTATTCCATTCCTTTCACAAAGCTCCGTGAACTCCTTACATTAAAATTGGGTTCCATTATCAGAAATTATTTTATGGAGGATCCAAAATCTTGTAATTATGTTCCTCACAACAAAAGTGACTTTCTTCTTTGCAGTGATTGTAGCTAAGTGTTTTGCTTCTACCCACTCTATGAAGTAGTCTATTGCCACAAGAGCATACTTTGCCCATCCTTTTGACATAGGAAGAGGTCCTATCAAATCTATGCCCCATATGTCGAACGACCATGGGCCGACTAACGAGATGAGCTCATGGGAGAGTAGTCATGGGATACTGGAATATCATTGACATCTATCGCATTTTCTCATGTATTCGTGTGCATCTTGAAGTGCGGTGGGCCATTAGTAACCGTGCCTTAGCACCTTCTTTGCTAGCTTGGCTCCTCCAGAGTTATCTCTGCATTGCCCTTCATGTACTTCGTCCAAGACTCGTATTCCTTCTTCTTTGGAAACACATCTAAGATAAAGGATAGAGTACTCTCTCTTGCATAATATTCCATCAAAGAAGGAAAAATATGGAGCCTGATATCTTATTTACAGGCTTTATTCTTGTTTGGAGGTGGGACTCCATTTATCAAGAATTGTTTGATCGGGGTCAGGCATGAGTCTTCCTCTATCTGTTGGGGAATAGATGCAATTGGAGATTGCTCTTGATTTTCAGTTATTTCTTGATTATGGACTTCTCTGATCGTAACTCGCTATTCTATAGTGAAGACCAGTATTTGGTTGGCCTTGGTGATGCTTGGTTCAACTTGATGCTTTATTGGGATAGCTTTCATTTCCTGCACTACTTTAGTACTAACAAGTTTAGCCAATGAGTCAGTAAAAGAATTGTTCTTATGTAGAATTTGCTCTATATTAGATTGATTAAACTGCTCTAGCAACTTATTAGATAGTTCTACGTATTTAGTTAAAGATGGCACTTTTGTTTGGTAATTCTCCTACACTTGATTTACAAATAATTGGGAATCACTGTGAATTTTAATATGAGTTACCTTTATTACCCGAGCCATCCTAAAGCTTGCAAGGAGAGCCTCATATTCTGCCACATTATTGATAGCTTTAAATCAAAGTTGCACTGTCCTATACAGTTTCTGCTCATTGGGAGTGGTCAGTACATATCTGATCCCTACCTCCTATTCATTTGATGGCCCATCCTTGAATAATCGCTAGAACTGTGGAGTGGACGCCTTTTTCTCGGATTGTGGCTTAGTGGGTGGTGTGCATTCCATAATGAAATCTGCTAGTGCTTGTCCTTTGATTGCTCTTCTTAGATAGTAGGAAATATCATTTGACTAAGTTCCACTGCCTATTTTAGCAAGTGACCAGATGTAACAACCGTGGTTTTGTGATTACCTGTGAAAATAAATTATAACGATGGTTATAGTTTAAAATAGAGAAATAAAATAAATTTAGAGACACGAAATTTAGTGAAAATTGTTTATTTTAAATAAACAATGGGTTTTGAATAAATAAAATGGAGTTAAGTTGGTTTGGTTGTGAATTAAATGTGAATAAAGAAATTATGTGATTTGGTGGTAATTTAATTTAAATAAGGATAAAGGAATTTAATTCAACTATAATTGTTGAAATAAATATAAAATGTAGGAAATAAAGTTTTAGAAACTTTATTATGTTAGTTTGGGGTAAAAATGAGCATGAAATGGTTTTAATTTGTTGAAATGCAACAATTGTGGAAATAATGGTCAAATAGTGATTTTTGCTAATTTTAATGATGTGTTAAAAATTAAATATGGTTAATATTGTAAATAAAAATGTGGAATATTGGTTAAAATCAATATTTGGGTGTAAAATATTTTTGATATAGTTTGTTATGATAATATAAGCGAGAGAAATGATTTTATGTAATTTTGTTGTTAAAAATGTTGATTTATTTAAATAAAAGGTGTAAAGTAAAGCATTTAATTAAAAATGGAAATTTAATGATGGAAATTGATTTTAAATAGCTAAAATAACTTTTATGTGTTGTTTAACAATTTATTAAACATAAAACATGTAGTTGCGTTAATTATTTGGTTTAATAAAGTGATATAGTGTAAATAGCTTAACTAATTTGGTTTATATGTTAATTAATAACATAACTAACATTATATTTATCACAAGGCTTAGTGGGTAGGGTTATTGGGTCCAAACCCAAACCCAAAGGAGAATTCTGGATGAGGTAAAACGAAAGATAGCCTGTACATTTATTCATTTCCTCCTCTTCCTTTCTAGTTTTCTCCTTCCTAAAACAAAGTAAAATAATGGCTGCTTCTTCCTAAATTAAATCCTCTCCAAAAAATTAAATAAATTAGAAGTTAGAATTGAAAATTAAAGAGTAAACAACAGGTAATCTCTCCAAAGGCAGAAATCATTTTCGTCTATTTCTCCATTTTGAGAAATCGGTTACTGTAACTTTCCTTTTTATGTTTGCATGTCTGTTTCTTCTTCAGCTACAGGTTCCTAAAGCTAAATCAGAGCTAAAGTCATCACCTTGCTGATAGTTTGCACAATTTTTGGTGCTAAGGTGAGTTTTGAACTCACTCTTCTAATTTAAACAAGATCTGATTGTTACCTGGTGGTTGAATTGCTGAATTTTTGAGTTAATGTATAAACTATTGGAAGTAGTTTATACAGTAAGTGTATATTGTTTTACTGTCACTTTGTAAGCCATGTTGATCATAATTCTTGCCCCGAATCCATGTCAACTTTTCTCCATATTGTTGTCCATATGTTGATCTATCTGCATGCTAAAATTTGGGTTCGAATTCCATCTGCAATCGTGTGAAAAATCATTGCAAAAATCAGCTCAAAGCTGCCTGAAGCAGGCAGAAAAGAACGCGACCAAGGGTCGACCAAAGACCCTTATAGTTCAACCTTGAAGGTCGACCTTGGGCATGTGATGGTCGACCTTAAAGGTCGACCTTCACCTTGCATGGGTTGACCCATGTGCACTTGCCTCAGTGCGTTTACCTATGTGTTTTCCTGACCTTTATTCTACTGTTTTGCACTGTTTTTCTTCTGTATTTTCAGAGATGAATTATGATGTTTTCAAAAGGCTATTTCTATACATTAGAAAGCCAACATTCATGATTTTAAGTTGCAATATTATTGATTTATTTGATTTTCGATTTGAGAAAACTCCGTTGAATTTGAATTGATTTCGTGCACGGATTTTATAATCGATTTCAAAGTGAATTTTTGATTTAAAAACCGAATTTGAAGTAAATATTTTTCCAAATCAGTTTTATAAGTATGAATTAATTTCCGAGCCTATTTTAAATATTAAATAATATAATTAACTATTTTTAAAGGGATTTTAGAAGGAAATAATTTCCAAAAATTTTAAAAAAATCATTTTCAACTCGTTTTGTCGAAGTAAATTATTTTCTATAAAATTACACGTTTTTGCACTCTTCGAGAGAACGAGGAAGTGACTTAAACGATTTAGTAAAAATTGTGGTATGGAACACATGAGTTTACCTTTTCGGTTAATTCCAGACTTGTTCGACTGAGGTCATACAGGAGAGTGAAATTAACTACCTTATAGTAAATGGTTAAGTGAGAACGTGTGGTGTGGGACGCACCGTTTTCACTGATTTGGTTACTATCTGGAAGTTGGTGACACTTTATGTTGGACCTTTGGGTATGTTGATTGCCAGTACTAGACCTTCGGGTCATTTGTTGGGCTTTCGGGCCATTTGTTGGGCTTTTGGGCCATTTGTTGGACCTTCAAGTCATTTGTTGGGCTTTCGGGCCATTTGTTGGACCTTCGGGTCATTTGTTGGGCGCTAAATTTGTTATTGATAGTACTTGGCAGGCTTCGGCCATATGTTGTTAATGCACGTGCGGCGTAGCTTAGACTCGCCATTTGTTGGGATCCACCTTTTGTTGTTGTTTTCTAGATTTCATTATTTTTTATTTCTAGAATATGTTGATTTTCAAATGTTTTCACCATTTTGTTGGATGTTGGAGTTATACATAGCCTTTGTGCTATTTGATGACAACGACATGGTGATTACATTTTTGTTGCTTTGAACTCCTTAGTGAGTTCGACATGTTGAGATTTATGCTGTTCTGGTGACATGGCTTATACGCCTTATGTTGTTTGATGTTTTGGCATTTACGCCTTATGTTGTTTGGTGATTTGGCTCACAAGCCTTATGTTGTATGTTGATTTGGCTCATATACCTTATGTTGTTGCATGATTTGGCTTATATACCATAAGTTGATTTGAGAACATGGAGTTCATCTCCATGGCGAGTTAGTACCCTCCTTGTGTATCTTATCTTCACCTATCATGTACTAACCCTCTTGTTTGGCTAGACTGACCCGTGTGTTCATATTTTTATATGATGCTCAGTCAGACCGATTCATTACAGGTTGTAGATTGCAGTTTGACCTCCATCTTGCTTTTCTCCGCTGTGATCTTTCCTCTTTATTGCTTAGTGTATGTTTTGATGTAGCCCCTTTTTGTTGTATTACTCCGATGTATATATATTTTCGAGACTCTGATGTATATTTGGTTCAAAAGAACCAAACTCATGTAGCATGTTATGTTGTACTTCTGCTGACTCTGTATATGTATATAAATGTGTATGTTCATGTTCTATGATATGAGGTATTTGATGTTATTATATTTGATCTGAATATGATCCTTAGCTACCATAGTTTTGTGTTAAACCTAAATCGGATATGTCGATCCACTTAAGAAAGAAAGAAAGGAAAAAAATGGACACTCTATCGACGTATTCGATACTCGTTTAAGACAAAGCTCATGGATGGTCGCTCATAACCAGCCCTATTCTCTACACTAGCAGGCAGTATTACCTAGTAACGCTCTTTGTTAGTGTGGGTCTAGGGGTGGGGTGTCACAGCTTGGTATCGGAGTTGATTTCAGAACAAACATGATAAATACAGCACAGAACTTGAATAATACATATGTTACAGAGCATCTGAAGGACAATATTCGTGCCATCCCAATCTTCCCTTGTCATTGTCCTTCAATCTAAGTCTTTGGGGGTAGATAATTGGTTTGGGAATACGTCTAGGAATGCATTTTTAATTCAGTAGTATTTCATATATTGAATTCTATTATCAATGGTATACCCCTGTGAATAGTCTTTATCTTATCTTATTACTTTCAGCATTATGGCTGGAAGAGGCAGAGCTAGTCGTTCTGGTGCTGGGCAGTCCAGCGGCCCGCATCCAAACGGAGTCTATATGTCTACCGATCAGTTTATGGAGCTATTTCATAGTACTTAGCCTCCAGCTCCTACTCCTACACCTCCATCTCACAAGTAACCATTTGCACGCATGTGTAGCGACTTTTCGCACCTTGGAGGCAAGCCTTTCAAAGGTTCGGAAAGTGTATTGGAGGTTCAGGCTTGGTTGTGTACTTATGATCGTATATTTTCTCGCATGGATCTTTCTAACCACCATCACATATTCGTAGCATCTAGTATGTTGCAAGAACATGCTCTGGATTGGTATAAGCTTCTGATTGCGAAAATTGACGAGTCCTCTCTTTCTTAGGATCGGTTCAAGGAACGATTCGAGTTAAAGTTCGTTCCCGAATCAGAGAAAGCCCTCCTTGCTCAACGTTTCCTCGAGTTGAAGCAAGGGAAATCTTCTGTCTCTGAGTATGTTTCCTCTTTTGAAGCCTTATCCAAGTACGGTGTTGAGCATACTAATACACCATATAAGAATAATTAGAAGTTTGTGAATGGTTTGAAGAAGTATTTTAAGAATGCCTTAATGCTTCATCTTAGGGTCACTTTTGAGGAGCTAGTTGACTCGGCACTTCGGCTTGAAGCTGTCGAGAAGGATAAGGATAGTAGTGATGAGATTGGGGTTCATTCGAGCCCCAATAAGAAGAAGCGGTTTCCTTTCCATAGTCCAAATCTTTTCAGCATAATAAGAAGAAGAAGAAGCAAGTTGGTTCTAGTTCTCATTCTGAGGTAGCACCCCTTCAGAAGGGATGCTACAATTGTGGTTCTCATGATCATTTGGTTAGAGAATGTCCCAAGCCTCGTTTTTTCCATTATTGCAAGCAAGAGGGAAAATGGTCTTCTTCGTGTCCTAGAGCTCCCAAGGGTCCTAATTCTAGGAAGCTGAATGTTGTTGATGCTTCTGGTGGTTCTTCTCAGCCTAGAGGTACCTTTTCTTCTATTTGGAAGGTTCTATTTTATTCCATGGTCGTTCTATTCAATTTCTTTTTGATATGGGTGTGTCACACTCATTCGTATCGAAGGAACTTGTTGATGTTATTCCTTTGGATGTATCTTGTCTTATGACTTCTTTGACGATTGTGAATCCTATTGGGGGATCCGCAACACTTAGTCTGTTTTGTGAAGATGTTGAGATTGATCTTTATGGTTATTCTTTCTGTGCGAATCTGCATGTTATTCAGTATCTTGGTTTTGACATGATTTTGGGGATGGATTGGCTTGTCCGTTATAAAGCCTAAATCCTGTGCTCCGAATGGATTTTATATCTCAAGCATCCTGATTTTGTTGATCAGTTATCTGTTGTTCTTCGTGATGTTGATAGTAGTTCTAAAGCTTCATTGTTTTCCCTCGAATCTCGAGATGATGATGACATATCTCGAATTCTTATTGTTTGTGAGTTCTTCGATGTTTTTGAGCCTGTTTCATGTTTTCCACCCAAGCGGGCAATTGAGTTCCACATTGATCTTATTCCTGGTGCTCAGCCTGTTAGTCGTCCTCTCACGAGGATGTCTGCCAAGGAAAATGAGGAACTCAAGAAGCAGTTGTTGGAACTAAAAGCTAAGCAGTTTATCCAGTCTAGTTCATCTCCTTGGGGCACTGCTGTTGTTTTCGTTAAGAAGTCTGATGGTACTCTTAGGCTTTGCATTGACTACCGCAAGCTTAACGAGCTGACTGTCAAAAATAAGTATCCCTTGCCTAGGATCGACGATATGTTCGATCAATTATCTGGTGCCAAAGTTTTCTCTCAGCTTGGTTTCTCCACCGGATTTCATCAGTTATGAGTTGCGGAGGATAGCATTCCTCTTACCACATTCCGCACTCATTATGAATCTTATGAGTGGCTCGTGATGCCGTTCGGTTTGAGAACGCTCCTACCTATTTGTTGATCTTATGAATCGTGTATTCCGGGAATATCTCGATAAGTTCGTCTTGGTTTTCATTGATGATATCCTTGTTTATTCCAAATATGAAGTTGATCATGCCCAACACTTGAGGATTGTCTTAAGTACCCTCTGTCAAAATCAACTTAAGGCAAAATTCTCTAAGTGTCATTTTTGGGAGAAGAAGGTGAAGTTTCTCGACCACGTTGTTTCTTCTGATGGCATTTCTGTCGATCCATCAAAGATCGAAGCTATTCAGAATTGAAAGAGTCCCGAGAATGTTTCTGAGATTCGTAGTTTTCTTGGATTGGCAGGTTATTACCGTCGGCTCATTAAAGATTTCTCTCGCATCGTCCTACCTCTTACTAGCCTCACGAGGAAAGGAGTTCGTTTCGTCCGATAAGTGTGATTCTTCTTTTAGAAAATTGAAAGAACTTCTTACTCATGCTCTTATCTTAGTGGTTCCTGAAGGGAATCAAGATTTTGTTGCTTGTACCGATGCCAGTCATTATGGTCTCGGTGTTATTCTTATGCAGAAGGATCGGGTGGCTGCCTATGCTTCTAGGCAATTGAGGCCAAACGAGATTCGATACGCTACCCACGATTTGGAGTTAACCGCCATAGTCTTTGCCTTAAAGATTTGGTGACATTATCTTTTAGGTGAGTGATTTGTTCTTTTCACTGATCACAAATCTTTGAAATATCTATTCACTCAGAAAGAGCTTAATATGCGGCAATAGTGTTGGCTCGAGTTCCTTGCTTCTTATGATTTTGATATCCAGTATACACTTGGAAAGAGGAAACGAGTTACTGATGCATTGACCCATAAACAGCAAGCCGTCATTTCTATGATGTTAGCTGAGTGGAATGTGTTGGAAGCTTTACCTTCTTGCAATATTCGTGATCGTGCATCTACATCTGATTCTCCTGTTCTATTATTCATCACAGAAGCTCATCCTAGTTTATTGGATCGTATTGCCAATGCTCAGAGGCAAGATCCTGATCTTGTTCATCTTATTCAGCTTTGTAAATCGGAATCCTGTGGTGATGAGTTGAAGGATTTCGATATTGATGCTCGTGGTTGTATTCGTAGGAAGGGTAGGTTAATTGTGCCTAATGTTGCTGATCTTAGAAAAGACATTCTTGATGAGTGTCACCGTTCTAAGTATACTATTCATCCTGGTAGTAATAAGATGTATGCCGATATGAAACGTCTATACTATTGGGAAGGTATGAAGCGAGATGTGGCAAGTTATGTGAGCAATTGCATAACTTGTCAACTTATCAAAGCCGAGCATCAGCATCCTAGTGGTCTTTTGCAGCCCCTTGAAGTCCCATTGTGGAAATGGGATCAAGTCTCAATGGATTTCATTGATGGTTTACCTCGATCGAAGTCTGGCCATAACAGTGTGTGAACGATTGTTGATCGTTTGACTAAATCAGCCCACTTTATTCCTATTAAGTCCAATTGGACTGCTTCTCATCTAGCTAAGCCCTATATTAAGGAAATCGTGAGACTTCACGGTGTTCCTAGTTCTATTGTTTGTGACAGAGATCCACTTTTCACTAGTGGATTCTGGCAGAGTCTCCGGAAAGCTTTGGGTACAAAGCTTAATTTCATCACAACTTATCATCCACAGTTTGACGGACAGACTGAACGGGTGAATCGTATTCTAAAAGATCTCCTTCATGCTTTTATTCTTGATTTTGGATGGTAGTTGGGAAGACCACCTACCTCTTGTTGAGTTCACCTACAACTACAGATTTCAGTCTAGTATCGGCAAGGCTCCTTTCGAAGCCTTATACGGAAGGCCATGTCGATCACCATCTTGTTGATTGGAGTCTGGGAAGAAGTTGGTTTTAGGCCCCGACTCTATTCGTGAAGCTTCTGAGAAGATTGATCCCATCCGACAGAGAATAAAAGAGGCTCAGAGCAGGCGGAAATCCTACCCGAGCAACCGTAGGAAACCATTAGAGTTCTCTGTTGGTAATCTTGTGTTCATTCGAGTTTCTCCTTTAAAGGAGGTAATGCGTTTAATTCGGACCGGGAAATTGGCTCCTCGATATATAGGACCATTTCCTATTACTGAACGCATTGGCCTAGTTGCATATCGTGTATCGCTTCCAGCTCAGTTTTCTGGTATTCATGATGTATCCATATATCTTTACTCTGGAAGTGTCTACGTGATTCTGATTCAGTTGTTGATCCTCATGTTTTGCAATAGCTTGAGATCTCACTCGACTTATCTATTGTGCAAAATCCTATTAGAGTGCTTGCTTCGGAGGTTAAGCGCCTTCGAAATAAGGATGTTTCACTTGTGAAAATTCAATGGTTCGCTAACTCCAAGGATTGTACTTGGGAAACCAGAGAATTTATCGAGCGAACATATCCTGGTTTTCTTTCTTCTACTGTTTGAGGGTGAATATTCTTGACTCTAGCTTACCTTATTCCTAATTCATGATGAAATAAATGTGTTATAGACGACTCTTTTATAGAAATTACGAGGACGCAATTTTTATAAGGGGGGAGTCTGTAACAATCCTGGTTTGTGATTACCTATGAAAATAAATTATAATGATGGTTATAATTTAAATGGAAAAATAAAATATATTTAGAGATGGGAAATTTGGTGAAGATTGTTTATTTTAAATAAACAATGGGTTTTGAATAAATAGAATGGAGTTAAGTTGGTTAGGTTGTGAATTAAATGTGAATAAAAAAATTATGTGATTTGGTGGTAATTAATTTAAATAAGGATAAAGGAATTTAATTCAACTATAATTGTTGAAATAAATATAAAATGTAGGAAATAAAGTTTTAGAAACTTTATTATGTTAGTTTGGAGTAAAAATGAGCATTAAATGGTTTTAATTTGTTGAAATGCAATAATTGTGGAAATAATGGTCAAATAGTGATTTTTGCTAATTTTAATGATGTGTTAAAAATTAAATATGGTTAATATTGTAAATAAAAATGTGGAATATTGGTTAAAATCAACATTTGGGTATAAAAATATTTTTGATATGGTTTGTTATGATAATATAAGCGAGAGAAATGATTTTATGTAATTTTGTTGTTAAAAATGTTGATTTATTTAAATAAAAGGTGTAAAGTAAAGCATTTAATTAAAAATGGAATTTTAATGGTGGAAATTGATTTTAAATAGCTAAATAACTTTTAGGTGTTGTTTAACAATTTATTAAACATAAAATATGTAGTTGTGTTAATTATTTGGTTTAATAAAGTGATATAGTGTAAATAGCTTAACTAATTTGGTTTATATGTTAATTAATAACATAATTAACATTATATTTATCACTAGGCTTAGTGGGTAGGGTTATAGGGTCCAAATCCAAACCCAAAGGTGAATTCTGGATGAGGTAAAAGGAAAGATAGCCTGTACGTTTATTCGTTTCCTCCTCTTCCTTTCTAGTTTTCTCCTTCCTAAAACAAAGTAAAATAATGGCTGCTTCTTCCTAAATTAAATCCTCTCCAAAAACTTAAATAAATTAAAAGTTAGAATTGAAAATTAAAGAGTAAACAACAGGTAATCTCTCCAAAGGCAGAAATCATTTTCATCTATTTCTCCATTTTGAGAAATCGGTTACTGTAACTTTCTTTTTTATGTTTGCATGTCTGTTTCTTCTTCAGCTACATGTTCCTAAAGCTAAATCCGAGCTAAAGTCATCACCTTGCTAATAGTTTGCTCAATTTTTGGTGCTAAGGTGAGTTTTGAACTCACTCTTCTAATTTAAACAAGATCTGATTGTTACCTAGTGGTTGAATTGCTGAATTTTTGAGTTACTATATAAACTATTGGAAGTAGTTTATACAGTAAGTATATATTGTTTTACTGTCGCTTTGTAAGCCCTGTTGATCATAATTCTTGCCCTGAATCCATGTTAACTTTTCTCCATATTGTTGTCCATATGTTGATCTATGTGCGTAAAATTTGGGTTCGAATTCCATCTGTAATCGTGTGAAAAATCATTGCAAAATTCAGCTCGAAGTCGCCTGAAGCAAGTAGAAAAGAACGCAACCAAGGGTCGACCAAAGACCCTTATAGGTCGACCTTGGGCATGTGATGGTCGACCTTGAAGGTCGACCTTCACCTTGCATGGGTCGACCCATGTGCACTTGCCTGAGTGCGTTTACCTGTGTGTTTTTCTGACCTTTATTCTGCTGTTTTTCACTGTTTTCTTCTGTATTTTCGGAAATGAATTGTGATGTTTTCAAAAGGCTATTTCTATACATTAGAAAGCCAACATCCATGATGATTTTAAGTTGCGATGTTGTTGATTTTATTCGAGTTTTAATTTGAGAAAAACTCCGTTGAATTTGAATTGATTTCGATGATTTCATGCACGGATTTTATAATCGATTTCATAGTGAATTTTTGATTTAAAAACCGGATTTGAAGTAAATATTTTTCCAAATCGATTTTATAAGTATGAATTTATTTACGAGCCTATTCAAATATTAAATAATATAATTAACTATTTTTAAAGGGATTTTAAAGGGAAATAATTTCCAAAATATTTTCAGAAAATCGTTTTCAACTCGTTTTCTCAAAGTAAATTATTTTCTATAAAGTTACACATTTTTACACTCTTCGAGAGAATGAGGAAGTGACTTAAATTATTTAGTAAAACATGTGGTATGGGACATATACGTTTACTTTTTCGGTTAATTCCGGACTTGTTCGATTGAGGTCATACACGAGAGTGAAATTAACTACCTTATAGTAAACGGTTAAGTGATAACGTGTGGTATGGGATGCACTGTTGTCACTGATTTAGTAACTATCTGGAAGTTGGTGACACTTTATGCTGGACCTTCGGGTATGTTGATTGCTAGTACTAGACCTTTGGGTCATTTGTTCGGGCCATTTGTTGGACCCTCGGGTCATTTGTTGGGCGCCAAATTTGTTGTTGATGGTACTTGGCAGGCTTCAGCCATATGTTGTTGATGCACGTGCGGCGTAGCTTAGACTCGCCACTTGTTGGGATCCAACTTTTGTTGTTGTTTTCTAGATTTCATTATTTTTTATTTCTAGAATATGTTGATTTTCAAATGTTTTCACCATTTTGTTGGATGTTGGAGTTATACATAGCCTTTGTGTTATTTGATGATGATGACATGGTGATTACATTTTTGTTGTTTTGAACTCCTTAGTGAGTTCAATATGTTGAGATTTATGTTGTTTTGGTGACATGGCTTATACGCCTTATGTTGTTTGGTGATTTAGCTCACAAGCCTTATGTTGTATGTTGATTTGGCTCATATGCCTTATGTTGTTGCATGATTTGGCTTATATATCATATGTTGATTTGAGAACATGGAGTTCATCTCCATGGAGAGTTATTATCCCCCTTGTGTATCTTATCTTCACCTATCATGTACTAACCCTCTTGTTTAGGCTAGAATGACCCATTGTGTTTATATTTTTATATGAAGCTTGGGTCAGACCGAGTCATTACAGGTCAGTAGATTGCAGTTTGACTTCCACCTTGCTTTGCTCCGCTGTGATCTTTCCTCTTTATTGCTTAGTGTATGTTTTTATGTATCCCCTTTTTGTTTTAGTACTCTGATGTATATATATATTCTTTCGTGACTCTTATTCATATTTGGTTCATAAGAACCAAACTCATATAGCATGTTATGTTATACTTCTGCTGACTCTGTATATGTATATATATGTGTATGTTCATGTTCTGTGATATGAGGTATTTAATGTTATTATATTTGTTCTGAATACAATCCTTAGCCACCGTTGTTTTGTGTTAAACCTAAATCGGATATGTCGATCCACTTAAGAAAGAAAGAAAGGAAAAAAATGGACACTCAATCGACGTATTCAATACTCGTTTAAGACAAAGCTCATGGATGGTCCTTCCTAACCAGCCCTATTCTCTACACTAGCAGACAGTATTACCTAGTAATACTCTTTGTTAGTGTGGGTCTCGGGGTGGGGTGTCACACCAGACATCTCTGGCTTCTGTAGTATTTGCTCCAGCGGTTTGTCAGCGAGGACTTTGATGGGATGTGCTTGAAAGTATGACCATAATTTTCTTACTGTAAAAAACTGGTTGTGGGATAACTTTTCGATGATTGAGTAGTTGAGTACTGCCCTAGAAAATCGCTTACTGGTGAAGTATATAGGCCTCCGTTCCTTCATCCTCTTGAACCACTGCAGCACTAACAACTTTATCAGTTACAGCTAAAAATAAATATAAGTCCTCAATTGTTAATAGTTTTGAGAGGATAGGAGTACTGATCAGATGATCCTTCAAATTTTGAAACATGATTTTTCATTCTTCAGTCCATTCGAAATTCCATTCCTTTTTCACTTGGTTGAAGAATGATATGTATTTATCGATTGCTTTAGAAATGAATCTTCTCAGAGCTGCCACCCTACCATCTAGGCTCATGATATCTTTTGGCTTCTCTGGAACTCCAATCTTCTTTATGACCTCAATCTACTTTGGGTTTGCTTCAATGCTGCGAGCCCTTACTATGTACCCTAGGAATTTTCCTAACTGAATGGAGAAAGTGCACTTCAAGAGATTTAACTTCATGTTTTATTACCTTAGGACTGTAAAGGTTTCCTCTGAATCCTGCACATGACTTGGTGCTGCTTTTGACTTAACTAGCATGTCATCTACATATACTTTAACGTTCTTACTAATCTGATCTAAGAACATCGTATTGACTTACCTTTGGTAGGTTGCTCCAGCGTTTTTCAGTCCGAACGGCATGACCTTGTAGCAGTATAAGCCTTTGTCCATCACAAAATTAGTATGCTTTTGATCTGGCTCAAAAATAGTTATTCCATTATAACCCGATTATGCGTCCATGAACGAGAATAGTTCATGTCCACTAGTAGCATTTACCAATTGATCAATTCTAAGTAAAGAAAAGCTATCTTTTAGGTAGGTCTTGTTGATATTGGTGTAGTCTAAGCAAGTTCTCCATTTCTCATTGGACTTCTTTACAAGTACAAGGTTGGCGATCCACTTTGGGTAATACACTTCCTTAACGAACCCATTTGCCTTCAGCTTCTTAACTTCTTTATGTGGAGCATTATACCTTTACTGATCTAGAGTCCTATGCTTTTTCCTAACTGGATCAGTACTGGGATTGATGTTGAGTGCGTGGAAAATGATAGTTGGGTCTATCCTTACCATATCTGAGTATTCCCAAGCAAAAACATCTGCTGATCTCTTGAGGAAGTCTATCAATTCAGTTATGGTTTCTATGCTAAGGTTTTTTCCTATCCTTAGAACCTTCAAAAGGTCTTTAGGATCTATCTGTATGTCTTCAAGGTCATCCAATGTCTTTAATTTTCTCCTTGTTAACCCTAATCGTGGATCTTTCACTTTAGTCTTTTTCTACGGGCTTGGAAGTGGCAAAGAAAGCCTGTATCTGAGCTTCTTTTGGAAGAATACCGCACATAGACCGAGTTATACTCATCTGTGCCAATCATGTGCATATACTCCCTCTTTTTCTTCCTTACTTATGCTGTGGTCATAGAATTACCTATTTCAACATTAGTCTTGGTACTTTGCACCGATGTAGTTTTTGGAATTGGCTTGATTTCTTTTTCATTACCATCATCACAATTATTAAAAGGGACAACATAATATTTTTGAACAATTTTATTTCTAGAATTAAGATTTACATTTTACAATTATCTAGCTAAGAATTGTCCCCCCCCCCAATTGACCCTATTTCAGTAGGAGTATGGAACTTCATAAGCAAGCCTTTCTGAGAAATTATTTACCACATGTCAACTAGTGCAGGCCTTTCCAAAAATGCATTATACAGAGATGGTTACTCAATGATTAGTAAGCTTGCATAGAATGATTTGTGAAGAGGGGCAGTTCCAGTAGTGACGAGAAGGCATGCTGACCCGATAGGAATAGCCGTAGTATTATTGAAGTTGTTAATTGGTTCGGGGCTTGGCTTTAGTATTTCCACTGGAAGCTTAATCTTGTCAAATACAGACTTGAAAATGACATTAACAGAGCTCCTTGAATTCACAAAGATTTTCTTCATAGTGACTATCAGTAGATCTTGATGTGGAAAAACCACCCCAATAGCGTCAGCACCAATGAAGACTATGTCCTGAGCAGGGTCTGCTTTACATGGAATATGGTTCTTTGCTCTACTTTAGCCTCCTACACATACCGCTCCCGTGCTTTCTTAATTTTTCCTACAAATTGTGATCTTTCTTGGATCGAGGCTATGAGATTGGAGGGGTTTCCTGCTAGACCTTCATACGGATATGGAGAGAGATTTTCTATCCTCTCCTTATTGTTTTCTTCTTGATAGCTTTTTCTAAGCAGCCCTTTTGAATCTGTCTCTCGATTTCGTTCCTCAAACGTCGACAATTATTAGTGTTGTGGCCATTGCTCTATGGACGTGGCAATAGGCTCCTCCCCTATTTTGTTTGGGCTTCTTCCCTTTTTTGGGAACATTGTAGGCCAGTTCAGCTCTGGTCATCTCATATATCTGATCAGATGTATGGGTGAGGAGAGTTTTAGCTATGAAGTTAGATTCTCTCTGTCGCTTTTCAGGTGGATGGTATCCTTCAACCCCATTTTTCTTTCGTTGTGGGGAGTAGAAGTTTTCTCAAATGAAGATAATTTTTCAGCCCCGGCTTCTTCCATTCTGATGTAGCTACTGGCCCTTTCATAGAAAGTTTTCATGCTATAACATGGCTTCCTATTATTCTTATCTCATATAGTAGTGTTCCTTTTGATCCCAGCATGCACTGCCATCAGTAATGCTTCCTTACAAGTCACTCCAATCCAAAGAGCTTCAGATTTGAAGCATTTTATAAAGTTGCATAAGCTCTCATTTTCACCCTAATTCATGTAGGACATGGTATTCACATCCGAAGAAGCCTCTCTCCCAGAGTTGAATTGTTTTAATAAATCTACAGCTTGTCGTGGCCAAGAACAAACCTCCTCCTGTCCATACCTCCTGAACCATCTAAAAGCTACCCCAGCCAGATATACTGGGAATAGCTTGCACCTGGCCATCTTCCCCACCTTTAGAATGTAGTACTCAAAAGTGAAAATATGATCATTTGGGTTAGAATTCCCGTCAAATTTACTGATTGATGGGGCTTTGAAGTTATCATGGAAGTCTTCTTCTATAATAGTTTCACTAAATAGGGAAGAACCCTCTTTCCTTAATTCTTCTCTGTTGTTTTGTCAGCAAAGTCTCGCCAATTGCTCTATGCAAGCTTTCAGTTGACGGATCTTATCCTCCTAAGGATCTATTTGGTATGAACCATCTTTGCAAAGTGAAGTAACCTCATCACCATCGGGTGCAGTTCGTGCTTTCTTTTTTAGTAGTAATGGGGTAATGTTCATAGGATTGATTTGATCTAGGGATTAATTCGAATTCTTTCTTTGAGCTTGATATCTGTTTGTTTTAGATCAGCATCACCATTCTCATTTCTGAGATTGCCGTTGTAACTCAGATGTTGCATAGTCAGTGAAGTCGGTAAATGATGGTGGTGAGCTATGGAAGGTTGAGGGGAGATTAGTTCAAGGGTGGGATATTGGGCCATGGATCTTTCTAGTCCATCCATGCATTCGTTTAGTTGGTTTGTAAAGGCTAGAAGAGCGGCTAGGATAGGATCTGAGGTAGGCTCTGTAGAAGCACCTACCTTTGTTTGGGTCATTGAGGTGAGGAATTGCATTTTTGGTCAGATGAAGTTGTTCTTGGTTAGAAGGAGTGTTGGAATCATTGAAATTCATGGTGTTATAGTGGTGTCTAAAGGAAATGTGTGTAAGTTTTGCTGGAGAGGGAAATCGATCATCCTTCTAGCGCCAAAAATGTTAATGAAATTTTTGTCTCAAATCAAGTACCTTTTGAAGTAATCATGATGTTGAATGCTTACGTGATTAAGGATCAGAAAAATTAAGTAATATTAAAATCGCCTTTAAAGGAAGTAATTATGCATCGTAATACTTACATAATTATGAGAAAAAATATTCAAAATTTTATGAAAGGTCTCTATCCAATTCATTAAGCAAAACATTCTAATTTTAACAATAAAAACAGGAAAAGTAAATATTGAAAGCAACAAATGACACAGAGAATCCATGAGGTTCAGATGTTAATGGATCCTACATCTATAGGAAAATGTCCTCGTCTTCTCTTTTCATTCTTAGTACAGGTGAAAAAAGGGCAAAGAGTATAATTTTAATTTTAGTGTCCAAAAAGAGCAAAGTGAAAAATCACTCCTTTTCTGCTACAGTTTCCTATTAATTTATAATACACAGGGATTCACATGGATCACTAATGTCCATCTTCCGCTCTTTTAATTTCTGCTTTGGATTATGCTACGTGTCAATCATCTGTCTTGTTGATTTATTATCCATGGATTACTAACGTGGTATTCGGCGAGAAACTGTAATTTGAGTTGATGAATTTTGGACTTATGCAAGAAGCTTTAAATTAAAGCGGGAAAACCTAATTTCTAATAGACCACGACCCGATGATTTCATAAAGCAACATGCTAATGAACTGCACACATGTGTAAACAAAGCCGAAATGAGAAACTACCCCATTTTAGAAAAAAATACATAGTTATAAGCACTCCAGGGTTTCATTATCGTGAATGAGCCCTTGAGAACTGCACCTCCATAATTACACAGGGTGATAATATTACACAGGATCTGAACTGCGTCGACCCTCCTGAAGTAGTACTGCACTGTTCCATTCAAAATAACAACAAAGCACTGTGTTAGGGGTAATCGAAGCCAAGCCATATGGCTTAGTAAATAAGACTGAGTCGCCATTTTGAAGGGCAGTCATATTGCCTGAACCAATTCTTAGTTGTTCTTATCGATAGAGGACTATGCCACCGCCTTCGTATGTAAGTTGTATCTTAGGAATTTGAGAATGATGTCATGGCCTCTTGGCTTGCCTTTAAGGAACACCACTTAGCTTATGGCTGCAGAGCAATTTTACCCTATTGCCTCATCCTTTGAGTTATTGTATTTGTGCGTAGTATTCTTCAGAATTGCAACATTGTCCTGTCATTTCAACATCAAATCAAGATGACGGTGCATCCTTATTGCTTCAATGTCAATATAAGATTACAGCGTAGTCCTGCAACTTAAATGTTAGCTTAAGATTATGGTGCATCCCTATTGCATGAATGCTTTAAGGATTGTGTCTTAGTTCTATATCTCTAATATTACTTTCTGAACCGCAGCACAATCTCTATATCCAATTGTTATTTAAAGACTGCACCACAGTTCCAACTTATTTAGGCTTACTTTTGAGACCGCAACACAACTTCTATATTTGGTTCTTAAAGCTAGCCTCAGTTCTACTTATTGAAGTAAATATTAGGATTGCAAAGCGGTACCTATACCTTATGGTCGACTTAGGATTTTGGAGCAATATTATGGCATCGAAGTTGTGCTCAAAGATACGGTGCAGTACTATCTGTATTTTCTTTTTTCTTTGCTTCCTCATCGTAGTCCAACTTTCATTGTGGGAGCAGTTCTTTTGGGTCTGCTTTCATTAATTTGACTTTACAAGTATTTGGAAAATATAGGTATAACACCCTACATACTCTAGGTCAAGGAGTTGACAGGTTGTGTGAGTCGAGAGACTGCACATGATACTTGTTTGTTATGGATCTTGTATAGATCACCCAAAGAAGTTTGGGACTAATCGATATTGGTTGACTAATTTATATTATGAAAATAAGTTACCTAAACTTAAAACTAATCAGCTTTACAAATATAGAGACAATTCATAAAATTCTTATGAATATTTATTCTATTGGATTGAGAAACAATTGTTGTTTCAAGAAAACACCAACTTTGTGGCAAAGGAATTTCTTTTAGAAATTATTGATAGTAAAATGGATTTGAATACGATCCAAAGATAAAATCGATTATCAAAGATGAAATGAAATTAACAAAGCCTAAACAGAAATAACACATTAGAATGTATCATAAGAATTTTCACACATTAAAGGGAAACTATGAGTTTCATATCAATGTCGAGAAATGAATCTTCCTTAGTTCTTAATAAGCCATAAAGAGTATTGACTCCGACATATGGAATGATGCACGAATCTAGAATGCATTCCAAGTACATTATCAAAATATTACTTTAATAGTTGTACATGAAGGAATCAGATCCATCCTCCGCAAATATGTATTCAATAAGAAGACAAAAGCAGTTAGAATATAGTAAGCAATGTTGATAAGAATAACATCATAATTTTCAATTGTTGAAATTAATGTAATGGATTCGTCATTCAACATGCTTAAGTTAATTTGAGTTTTACTCACAAAATTATCGCTCGATATGATTTTGAGTTTTGGTACATATATATATTGAAACAAAAATTCTAAATAATGATTATGTTATTTGCACACAACAACCAAAGTGTTTCAAAGTCAGTGGAAGCGATACTGAATTTGTGTTTTTTAAATATGATCCAAGAACCTATATAATAGTATTGTTCAATAAGCATCAGAGTTGAAAAAATATTTTGAAAAAAAATATCAAATAGTCTGGTTTTCGAAAAAATGCAAAGGAAGCGTGTATTCATAAGAAGGAATATTAAAGGTACTAAAATATTTGTAAAACTATAAGTAAACAACAAACTTATGATTGTTAATGATGTACTATGTCAAAATCATTATAGTTTGGTTGTTTAATTATCGGTATAGGATTTAAAATGACAAAATTTATAATCAGTATAAAAGGATATTGGAAATGTCCAAATGATATACATAGACACCATAATAAAATGTTTAACATGGTGCATGTAAGATGGATTCCTTATACATTGGTAATGGGAATTATTACACATGCTATATTGTCAACAATATCGTATTTCACATATGTATTTGATACATAAAGCAAGTATCAAATCTAAATTAAGATCACTAAAACGATAGTTCAAAGTGTTCTAGAGTATTTGCGAAATACTAAAGAATTATTTATAGAAAAAACGAACTTCTTATAAAGAATTATTTAGACTCGAACTTCCTAAGTTATATCGAGAATAACATGTTAATATTAAATTCATGTTTAAACCTTAGTTAAGAAGCTTGAAACTGGAAATGTTCAAAACACCAAGAGGTTGTGGCTGATTTAACTAAAAGTCTAAGTACATCACCTTGAACAGTGCTACAACGCTATATATATTATGCACAAATAACCAAGCTATGGGTAATCTCAAATGTTGAGAATCACATAACATTGTTATGTGATAACAATACCGTATTACGGATCGTAAATGGACCTAGAGCTCACTGGAAGTCAAGAAACATACTCCGAAAAATTCCACATGATAAAGGTAGTTTATCAACATCGGAAAGAGTTGATTGACACGGTAGATACTTAGGACAATATAAAATATCCTTTCACTAAGGGACTAGCTTGTACAATTTTAAGAAAACTGATCAGAGGAATAGGAATAGGATTCCATAATTGACTCCAAGTGCAAGTGAGAGATTGATAGAGTTAGGGGCATGTCTTAGGGGAATTATGTAGTTTGTTACATATATCTAATTTTGTGTTTGATCTTGTTCATAATAAAGATATTTGATTTCTATTATATACTTTGTTATATAGTGATGTTATTAATAGTAATTAATTTAAAATATATAAATAATAAAATCCTTAAGTGATATGTTATGTGATAATGATTACAAGGAATTGTAATCATGAGAAAATTATCACAAAATAATATAATATTTTAAATATTCCAAGATTTTTCAAGAAAGGATATCGAAACATTTGTTGAGGTTAGAGTATGTAACGCTCTCCAAATATTAGGCAGTGTATAACTCATGGTTGTTGGAGGCACCAAGAGGTTATGTACTGATAATTATTGGATAACTATGAAATGGCTCACTCGAGAGCCTCTTGTTGGTAAATATAACTAAGGTCAAACAAGATATCTCAAAGTGACAATGTTACACGGTTCTCTCGACTTGAGAATACTATTGAAAGTTCAACGTGGACACTCCACTTTGATTATAGCTAATGGCATGGTGACCATCGAACGACTATAGTTCGGTCTGAATTGTAGCATTGAGAGTGAAACACTATTCAATAGAGAATACATCTCCTTGGTTATACGAGGTTAATATCATGGTCAAATGTAGTCAACTCAAAGTCAAAGCCTTTGGCCAAAGCACTACGATTAATAATAATTAGTATTATTGAACCAAGTACTTTGTGTTTGGACAAACCAAGTTGAATGTGAACAATACTGGAATTTTTACTAGAGTTTTTACCGAAACCAAATTCCATATTTAAGTTCTATATAGTTTTGATAAAGAGAATTGGTGCAAATAATCATTATTAAAAGATATTGCTTAATACCATAAAACTAGAATTTTATCAAAAAGTTGTATAAACGATAAATTCGATCAAATTGTCACACCAGTAGCTAAAGTGAGTGTGAACATTAATATTCAAATTATTTTATATTAATCATTGATTGAATTTACACCAGCAAGTCGCTTTTTAAGTAGTGAGCTTGCTATATAGTCACATCGGTTTTGCATTATTTGGTTTTAACCTGTTCAAGTCTTGATATAGTTTCCATTGACAATGTCAAGATGGTTGGCTTGAGTTTGGGTGACACCATGTCCTCTAAGCGGAGATTATGTGTTGCCACTAGAAGCACAATGTTCAGATCATGTTCGTTCGTAATATTTAACTTTCTTCTAGATATTAGTTGTAGAAATGATTTCACATGAGAGTTCAATGATTTTATTACAGTTGAACATGCATGTTAAAGTTTGAAATTAAAGGAATGGATGTTCGAGTCCTAATTATACGTGTGAAGTAAAAATTATTTCTTCTTGCAATGATCAATCTTTCTTTAAGCATTATAGTAACTTGAAAAGACGAATTTACAATCAAATCCATTGGTGTATTCAATATAACAAAACCAAGTGGCTTCTTTAATAAAGTTATAGATTAACCATGTAATTTGGTGGAGGTAGAATATTATTAGAAACTATATAACTCTAGTTTGAGATGATGATCGACGAACATTTTTCCATTTGAATAATAACGTGTGTATATATTATCTTTTATGAATTTAGTGAAAAATATGGCTTTAGACCCTGTTAGGTTCTTTTTTTTCTTTTCTTTTTTAATTTCTTCTGGAAAAAATTAGAAATCGGATAGATAATGCAGCTCTTCATATGTGCTAAGTATAAGCATTCTTAAAAATATAGCATTGCAATCCATACTTGTGCAGTGTATCATACATATGGTTTGTTTATGCAATGTTATTTATTATTATTCTCACCGATGCAATATTAGAAGGATTTCAAAAATAACTAAGCTGGTAGAAAGTGGCCAATATGTTTGTAACTATTTGGTAACAGTATTCAGTGTTTCTGAGTAACTGGGATTTTTCTTTTTTGTTAATTCAACGGATTAATTGATATGTTTGCGTCAACGAACTAAAAAATCAAAATCAAATCCATTTATATGTAGGGACTCAATTTAGATTTGCACCCGTAACTGATCCATTGGTAGTTTCAATTATATATGGTTAAGTCAAATGTTTACTTGGTTGTATCAAATATTAACAAGAATTCGAGGCAGAAATACTTTTCCATTATATCTAGCAACTTACATATGAATATTATTAATTATCAGTAAATTAATTTGCAGCTTCCAAATATGATTCGTAATGCACAATTCATTTCACCTTTTATAAACAATTTTTAGGTGCCATTTATAAGATACCATTGAATACTCGAACAAAAATTCTTATATTTATGTGTATATATCTGTATATATATACGTATACATACACATATATATGTACACATATATATGTGTATTAATTTAATTTGTTTGTACTACATAAGTGCTTATTCTTGTTAATATTTGATATTGTAGAACATGGATTCAACTAAACATATAAATATTGGAACAAAAGATTTGATTATAATGGAAGATTCATTGAGTAGTTCAGTTGGAAAAAAACGTTATAGAAGCACACATTCGGAAGTTTAGAACTATTTTCAAAAAAATGAAACTATAGTAGGAAAAACACCAACATGCTTCTTCAGGGATGTAAGAAAACATACTTTTGGGGTGAAAAGCATGGAATATCTAATATGCTAATAGATATTCCCAAATTTCAACATAGTACTGAAAAATATGTGGGCTTAAAGAGATAAGTAAATTTGATCAAAATAAGTATAGAGAATTGATGACTAGGGCCGTCAGAAGACGTAACTTGCCTTTTGTGTTTGTCGAATATGAAGAAGTTTGTGAACTACATTCTTATTTGAACAACGAAATAACATATTTCAAGAAATACTGTACGATCGGATGTCATGAAACTTTATGAGAAAGGAAAGCTAACTTAAATATGTTTTAAAATCATGTTCGAGAAAATTAAGCTTAACATCCGATCTATGGACATCAATTAATACAGATGATATAATATAATTGACTGTGCACGTCATAGATAATGATTGGGTTTTACAAAAAAATTGCTTCGTTTTTCGTTGATGTCACCTCCTCACATGGGAACTGGAACTGCAATATTTCGAAAGGTATCTAGTTGTTAATTTCATGGAATATCGAAGATAAAATATTTGCATTTACGCTTGACAATGCATCTTCAAAAATTCATTAAATTGTTGGAATCTCATTTCACATTTAAGAAAGCATTAGTTGCGGATGGAGAGTTTTTGCATATTCGTTGCACCACGCACATACTGAACTTGATGGTACAAGTGGGCTAAAATAAATTGGCTCCTTTTTAACAAATATTAGAGAAAGTATAAAGTACATTAATGGCTCCCAATCAAGAAAAAAGTTATTTATAGAATGCGTAGTTTATCTTTCTATGGATGAAAATAAAAAAATATTGCAACAAGATGTTCCAACGAGATGAAACTCGATATTTTTAGTAATTAAAAGTGCTATTTACTTCCACCAAACACTATGCTGTTTGGAAGTCGTTGATCCTGTGCAGTTAATGCCCCTCTATTACCCCGCTATAACCCTGCTATATCTCATAGCGGATTTCTGCCGCTATGATTTTTCCATATAACCCCAAATATAGCTTTTCCGCTTTAATCCCCGCTATTTCCGCTATATTCAGCTATTTCCGCTATATCTTCTTTAAAAGAAATGAATTAAAAATTGACATTTATGCATTATAAAAATTATGAAATTAATTTATTTAATTGAATTTTGAATATATTTTTAAAAATGAAAATACTGTAATATTCTACTAAATTCAATTATGTTATATAACAGTTTATGTTTGTTTACAGTATATCTGTACATGTTTTTATTTAAAATTATTTATATATTAATTATAATTCAATTGAATGTTAATTTTTCATTTAATTACCATTTTATATCTATAAAAAAACATTAAGTACGATTTTATATGTTATTTTAAAGTCATTCGCTATATCCCGCCATATCCTCGCTGTATCCCCGCTATTATTTTTTTCACCTCTGCCGCATTGAATCTACCGAGCGCTTTAACTGCACAGCGTTGATCAGAGTTTTACTTATTGTCCAACCCCCGATGAATGGGGAGATTCGAAGAAAATTGAGTTTTTTTGAAGTTTTTTTACAAAGTTACTTGTTTATTTTTTGTCTCTAATTATCCAACGTCGAATTTATTTTTTCCAAAGATTATGACAGTTCTTTTTACATTACAAAAGTGTATGAAAAATAATGATTTTATGTCCAGCATGGAAAATGAAATGTATACAAAATTTGGCAACTATTGGAGAAAATTTAGCGTAATACTTTCCATTGCATGTATCTTTGATTCCCGACATAAAGTCAAATCCGTTAAATACTGTTACGAACAAATTTATGGAGTCGATTGTTATGAATTTGATGAGGTAGAAAGTAAATTAGAAAATCTTTTTAACGAGTATGCAAAGAAAAATGAAAAGGAAGGTGAAACAAGTAGATCAAAAGATGTGGAATTCGTGATGCAGATATTGTTCCGTATTTACAGGAATGTGAGGATATGTTGGAAGGATTTTATATTCGTAAGGTCAATTTACTCGGTAGTTCTTGTAAATCCGAACTTAAGCCATATCTTGAAGATGAACTATATAATCCTAAAGCACCATTCGACATTATCGCTTTCTAGAAACCTCACCAATAAAAATATCCAATTCTTTCAGGTATGACAAAAGATATATTGATGGTTCCGGCTACTACTGTTGCATCTGAAAGTGCATTTAGTATCGAAGGCAAAGTTCTTGATGATTACCGAAGTTCTCTGAAGGCGGATATCGTTGAAGCACATGTTATGTTCGCATGATTGGTGGTACGAAAACGAGACATGGTCAACAGTAGAGCAGCCCGATATGGATATTTTTTTGTCTCATACGGATGCGGAGTTGGCAATTTCTTCCCAAATCTGAGGTATATGTGTGTTTAACTGCCCAATTTTGTTAATTCACGTTGTTTTGAAATTTCATGATAATCCATTAATCCTTAACAAATGATTTACTGTGTTTTTAACAGCCTTGTAGACTTTTATAAAGTTGTAGAACAAAATGTTTTTAATAGCCTTACACATGATATATAGAGTTTGAAATTGAATGGCTAGTATTTATTCCATACTTAAGTTTATAACCATATGCTTATGGAAAACATAGACTTTTAGTTCTTTTTTAACCAGCTTAATCTCCCTTTCTAGTTCTGTACTTATCATATCCTTCTTATTATAGCATTTTCCATTGCACATTTTTCTTTTTTTAAGCTCAGTTCTTTCTCCCGAGCTTTAATAACTAAAAAGAAAAGAAAAATCCATGATTTCCTATCAGTAAATATTCATAATATCTTCTTCATCCATGACTGTATCTATATCAATAGCTACAGTCTCAACGAGCAGCTTTAATAAGTCTTCCAATAATAATAGGTTGAGAAATGTTTTGTGCAAAATTGATTCTTTTCAATATGGTTTCATGGTTCTTTTATAACCTCCATGTTGTGTTTTAAACCGACTTTTGTTTGTGGGTCCGTCTATTAACCCCCCATCATTTTCTCTTCACACCCCGGTTAAATTTTTAAAATTTTTATTCCAATTATACCCTTTAAATGTTAGATGGATATCTTATTCAATTTACCGTATCTATTCATCTTCTCTTCATCTCTCTTCCATCTGCTTCCATCTACTGAAATTGACATGGACGATACGAGCACTACAGATAATTACGTACAACAAAATCAGGTATGTTTCCTTCATAGCTGCTATTATACTAGAAACTAACATAGTCATAGTGCCATATACACTAGGAATTGCTCAAAACCTAGTTTACCATATACTAGGAAGTGATGAAAACATTGTCTGTTAAATACTACGTCAAGAGATGTATGAACAAGTGTTTATTGAAAAAGGTAGAACCACATATTTGCTAAATGTGATTAATCACAAATTTGACGATGTCGAACCAAGTAAATGGATGATTATGCCCGAGATTGGGTACATAATAGCTACGAAATATAATATTGTCGTTTTTAGTATCAGTAAGAGTTTGAGTTTGACTATACCACCTTTAAGAGGAAAAATTCCATCTCAATTGCATCGTCGTGAATTAGGGATTGTTCATGTAAACAACGACCATTTTGTCCAGGTATTATGCATTATTCATTTTATTTTCAACAAATAGATGAAGGATTTACAATTACAATGAAATGTTTTTATTTGTCTAGGCCGTCTTACAAGCGAACCATCCGGTACCACCAGTATACATCAAGTGGTTTAATAATCGTCATGTTGAAGCTGAACAATGAGAGCATATATTACGAGTTAGAAGAGAAGAATGGGAGATGATGGAAGACTGTGAAAATATGGCTACGTGGGAAAATTGTGACAATGTTATTTTAAGTTAAATTGTAGTTTGAAATCGAAAATGTTGAATATCATTGTTAAACATCTTTACAAGTTTTGAAATTGTTCTAGTATCTTTGAATTGAAATTGTTGTTTTGAAATTGAAATTGTGGTTTGTATATGTTATCTCTGTATCACTGCCAAGAGTTATGCAGTACCTGTTATAATATGGGCCATTAAAATTACGTCAAATGAAAACGTTGTTACCATAGAGATAACGTTTCCATCTGACTTGGTATTTAATATTGGCAATGTGTGACATGAACGAGGTTGATTAGCAACCATCGTTTTTTTCTAACGTTGTTTGTATGTAAGTGTCGTTCCCTACAAGGTATTGACCACAAATTTTAGCCGAGAGTTGTGTACAGCAAATAAGAAAATGCAAACGAGGACTTCATATAAGCAACGTCCAGTTATTACGTGGTCAACTACGGAGACCACGCAAGTGCTAAACGAGGTATAAAGGTAAAAGTAGCTATGGACGAACGTTTTTAGCACGTTATCCTCGTTCTATACAGGGTCAAGAATTTTTGTCTTACCCGAGAGTTTCAAACAATAGGAATCAAACCAAGAACGAGGTCTACATAAGAATAACGTTAGGATAGGACGTGGTAGGTGTATTGCCCTGGTTCATGTTTGACGTTGTCATCCTTACCGACCTCGTTTATATTGAACTATGTTGCCTGGGTAATCTCGTTGTATACAGGTTGACAGATAACACAAACTGAATTGCGACGGCGACTGGAAAGCGCGACGGCAACTGGAAAATTGAGCACGAAGAGGGGGTTTGAGCGGCGGGTTAGGGTTTGAGAGAGCAATGAACGGTTCGTTAGGCTGAGAAGTTTTTTTTTTAAGAAAGAGAAGGACAGTTTTAAAAGTAGACGGGGTGTTAAGAGTAAGCAACGGGATGGATTTTTTTTCCTCAAAACTAACGGGGCGTGAAGAGAAAATGACGGGGTGAGAATAGACGGATCCTTTGTTTGTCTCTGCTATTGTTTACAGCCTTACAGGTTGGTGGTTAACTGCATAAAGGTTGTCAACTTGTTAAATGCTTGATTATACGAGGAACTGAGAAAAAAAAAAAAAGATATTGTTATGATTTCATGCGTTTACTTATGTAGTTTTTTGAATGATATATGTTGATTAATGTTGCATTAAATTCTACCAATGTTGTAGTTTGGATTACTTTACTGTTGATTAGATGCTACCTGCTCCGTATTCTCCTTCGATCGTCAATCCATTTCATCTATCAACATTCATTATATACGGGAAACAAATGACTACTCAAACTCAGATTCTGTGATCAACCACCTTTCATTTATTTATGCCTTCCCATTTATTGCAACAGCTCCTTTTATCGTTTCACTATTAACAAACAGTTCAATCCATCGTCATTCCTCCAAACAAAGAAACCACAACTGCAGTCCAATAAATTCTACTATAACATCTCGTGAACGGTTTCTTCCACGCTGTTAATTAATCATCTAAAACAAGCTCCCAAGTTTAAGCTCACGAGTTTCTTCTTCCTCCTTCAAATGCTTCCCGCTCTCCTCCTCCCTCCTTCATATACCATTTTTCTCCATACAATCGCATCAACCTGCCCACCATGACCGTTTACACAGCGCTCGTGTTCCTCATTCTAATCCCCGCTTCATGCTCTTTCGCTCAGCTTTTAAACACGTACATCGTCCAACTCAACCCCGATCATCAGTCCGGGTTCGTCAGCAAACCCGAATGGCACCATTCCTTCCTTTCCAAAACCGTTAAGAACTACGACCCGGAATCCTCCACCCGCCTTCTGTACTCGTATCACACTACAACCGAAGGCTTCGCCGCCCAGCTAAACGAAACTGAATCCGCAATGCTGAAACAACTCCCTAATGTCATTTCAGTTCGACCCGACACCCGTTTAGACCTCCACACGACCTACTCACCTTCCTTTTTGGGTCTGACTCCAAACCCGAACGGCCCATGGGCCAAAATGGGGTACGGTGTCGGATCCATAATCGGCGTCCTCGACACCGGAGTGTGGCCCGAGAGCCCGAGCTTCGACGACCGGAGCATGCCACCCGTCCCCAAAAGGTGGAGAGGCGTGTGCCAGCGCGGCGAAAGCTTCAGTTCAAGAAACTGCAATAGAAAACTTATCGGGGCCCGCTTCTACTCCAAAGGCCACAGCGCTGCCATCTATCCGCCGCCTCCTCCTCCTGCAAATGAATACATGTCCGCCCGCGATTCGCACGGGCATGGGACGCACACTTCGTCGACTGCGGCCGGGGCTGCAGTGGCCAATGCCAGCGTGCTGGGCGTGGGATCGGGCCAGGCGAGTGGGCTGGCGCCCATGGCCCATGTCGCCATGTACAAGGTCTGCTGGTTCAGCGGGTGCTACAGCTCAGACATACTCGCTGGAATGGACGACGCGGTCAGGGACGGAGTCGACATTTTGTCCTTGTCCCTTGGAGGATTTCCAATACCACTCTACGAAGACAGCATAGCGATAGGGAGCTTTAGGGCGGTCCAGAAGGGCGTTTCGGTAATCTGCGCAGCGGGCAACAACGGCCCCGTGCAGAGCATGGTCGCCAACGAGGCGCCCTGGATCATGACAGTTGGCGCCAGCACATTGGACAGAAGGTTCCCTGCGGTGCTTAAAGTAGGGAACGGAAAACTGTTGTACGGAGAATCGATGTACGAAGGCAACCATTTTTCTAGAAAAGACGGGAAAGGTCTCGACATGGTTTACGCAAACGACGGAAGAGGCGGGGAGTTTTGCCTAAAGGGTTCCCTCCCGAAAGCAAAAGTCAAGGGTAAAATGGTAATTTGTGACAGAGGAGTGAACGGCAGAGCGGAGAAGAGCGAGGTGGTAAGAGAGGCAGGTGGTGCGGCTATGATTCTAGCGAACGGAGAAATCAACGGCGACGATGACTCGGTGGATTCTTACATGCTGCCCGCAACCGTCATAAGCTACAAAAGCAACATGATCTTGAGAAAGTACTTGAATTCTACAAACAGGCCGATGGGCCGGATAATATTCGGAGGTACGACGATCAAACGGGCCAGAGCCCCGTCCGTGGCGGAATTCTCATCGCGTGGGCCGAGCTTGACGATCCCGACTATCCTGAAGCCGGACATCATCGCGCCAGGTGTGAACATAATAGCAGCATGGCCGGGTAACCTGGGGCCGACGGGGCTTCCGGAGGATTCCAGAAGGTCCGGCTTCAGCGTTCTATCCGGAACGTCCATGTCGTGTCCGCATGTGAGTGGGATAGCAGCTTTGATCCGGTCCGTTCACCCGACTTGGAGTCCGGCTGCGATCAGATCGGCGATCATGACGACCGCGGATGTGATGGACCGGTACGGGAAGCGGATATCGGATGGGCCGGGGCCTGCCGACCTGTTCGCCGTTGGGTCGGGACATGTGAACCCGGTAAGGGCCATGGATCCGGGTCTGGTTTACGATATCCACCCGGAAGATTACGTAACTCATTTGTGCGCGACGGGGTACAGCAAGGCTGAGATATTTACTATCACTCATGCAAACGTGAGTTGTGATGAACTGCTTAGAGGGAAGAGGGGTTTTAGTCTGAACTACCCTTCGATGTCGGTGGCTTTTGGGAAGGGGAGAACGGTGGTTGTGATGAGGAGAGTTGTGACGAACGTAGGGTACCCTGGATCGAACTATAGGGTACGAGTAAGGGAGCCCGAGGGAGTTAGGGTAAGGGTAGTTCCGGAAGTTCTGAGTTTCAGAGAAGTGAATGAGAAGAAGAGTTATACGGTTTGGTTTGAGTCGAGTATGGACATTGTTAAGGGGCAAAGATTTGGTGAAGGGGAGATGGTATGGGTGGATAGAATTGGGAAGAAATACAGGGTGAGGAGTCCGATATCAGTGACATGGGGCAGTTAGTTTTCTGACTTTAACAGCTTAGTTTGATATTTTATATTATGTAGGATGATCTTCTTTATTGTAACTCATCAATAAAGAAAGAAATTTGTACTAGAAAGACTAACAAATGCATGTAGCGTGACGTGATTGATACTGATAGTGCTCCTTTCACCAAACTCCTCCTTACTCACCGACCATTGTTTTTCAGTCATTAAAATTTCACAAGCATTAATAAAATCATTATATTCAATAATTGAAATTTATTTCAATTTGAACATGTGGGCATAATGAGATCAAGGAAATTTGCTAAATGGTTTCTTAATGAATGAAGAATATAGTCTCAAAAGACTATTTAAAAAATGCAGAAATCAAGAAGGTGTATATGTATAAGATTTTATTGACATTTTATATTCAATAACTAATTACATTGATATGTATATGTCTGATGGACGTGTGCAAAGAAAAATCAAGCATGTTTATAGTTTGGTAATTATGATATTGAAATATGATTATTAACTTATCTTAGTTATTATGAGCTGTGCAAATGCAAATTCAACAACATTGTTGGCTCTTTTTCATGAACTGTTGAAAGTTAAAGATCATCTACATGGAACGTTACATCTGCGATAAAGAAAGACCATCAAATTTATAATATAGAGTAACGTATGAATCAGAACTAAATTTTTTTTAAAGAGTTTCATAATATTTCACCGTTCATGTAATCCTTTAAAGGAACAATATTATCTTTTATAGAATCATTAATAAAAGAAGGGAAAAAACTCCAAAAAAGTAATTATTATTACTATTGCTTAGTTATTAATACTTAAAGTTTCGTTTACTCTCCTGCAAATTATTTAGTATGGCACTTTTTTTTATCCAATCCATATTATCTTTGTACATCTTCTTGTCAGCTACATTATGTTAGTGATGTTATTTATGGATGAGTGCAAGATCAATGAGGATGTTTTTTCTTTGGCGTTAAAAATTGATTAAAAAAGAAGGCAGTGTATCGTATACTTTTTTTTTTGTTGAAAACCCAGTAAACTCTTAAGGAGGGTACAGTAAAGCCGTCCGCTGATCCAAGCCCCCATACCCCCGAGTAAATTTATATATGATAGGAAAACGCATGATAGGAATCGAACTTGGGTCTTTTTACCAGAACTCAAGCTTACTTTCCACTGCGCTGCACCTGCGGATAATTCATCGTATACTTGTTAACAAAGAAGGCAGTGTTTCTTTGGTGAATGATGTTTGTGTTGGAAACGTGGATTATGTTGACAATTTTAAGCTTTCTATTTATGGAAACGGCAAATTAAGTATAGAGGAAAATATGAAGTTAACTAATATGTAATTTAGATAATTCTAGAAAAAAAAATTATTTCCTCCTTTACAAAATATTCATCTTTCGATCTTCATTTGCAAATTAACATTTACTTCTCCTTCTTCTTCTTATAGAAATTTCCCAACGTTGGTACCGGAGCTCGGTTGCTAATCAAGGAAGATGGTAAACGGAACGACTTTTTTTCCAAGTTCCTTTACTAAAGAAGGACAATTATGATACCTGAAGCATTCGAATGAAGGCATTTCTTGGATCGCAAAATGCATGAGATATCATAGAAAATAGGTATGAAGACCTACCGATATTTCCACTTTATCCCAAATTGAAAAGGATAATTTGAAGAATTTGAAGAAGAAAAATTGAAAGGATCTTACACTCATTTACCAAGGTTTGGATGATGCTATGTTCGAAAAGATAGCTAATTCACAACTTAGTAAGTGATAGAGTTTGGGTATGCCCTAGGGCAATTATGTATTTGTAGCATATATCTAACTCGTTGATCAATCTTATTCGAAATAAAAGGTATTTTCTTCCTATTATATATATTTGATATAATGTGATTATATTAATTAAATAACTTAATTAAAAGTATATTTAATAGAAAAATCCATAAATGGTATATTTTGTGATAACAGTTACAAAGTGATGTAACCGTGAGTAATTTATCACAACGAAATAAATATACCATTTTAAATGTTCCTAGTCAAGATGCATCGAGACTAGATATCGATGTATCCTTGAGACTGGAGTACGTAACGCTCTTCAAATGTTGGGCAGTGTATTACTCATGACTGCTGGTGGCACCTAGGGGTTACGTACTAATAGTTATTGGATAACTATGTAACGACTCACTCGATAGTTTTCTATTGGTTAATATAAGTAAGGTCAAACAGAAAATATCTGTAACAACCCGCATATTTATCGATTGTATATTTAAATATTTCATCGTTAGTCGGATTTTAGTCCGAAAAGCTACTTTTTGCAAACAGTCGAATTAGGACTCGAGACCACTTCCATTGAGTTCAAAATGCCGTTTGCGACTTTTTTGAGTATAAACTTTGATATGTTTGGAGCTAGCTAAAAATTTGACTATTTCACTTAGGGCTTTGGGTTTGGGTTCCGCCCATTTGTCCAATTCTGGTTTCATTAACTCAAGCTCCACTCCCTCTCCTCTTCATTACTTCACTTTCTTTTCCTAACACTTAAGCTTCATCAAAAAATGGAGAGTGGAATGGGAAATTAAAACTCCAAGCCCTAATCATCTTTGCAAATCCAAGTTCTAGCTCCAAATTCAAAGAAGAAGCTTTGGTAAGCCTTCTCTTCTTCTTCTCCAACTCATTCTATTATCAAATTCAGAAATTCCTAAACCTAATTTAGGAAATGTTTCTCTTTTAAGCTTAGATTCAAGCTTCTTGAGTTGAGATTGAAGAGGAATTGGTCTATCCTTTATTTCAAAGCTTCTCTCTTGTGTTTTCATGTATAAAGGTGAGATTTTTATCTCACATCTATGTCTATAACTATCTTTGATTGTTAGGTATGAATTCCTAACACTTATTTATGTTCATTTGCTTTCGATTTGGATTGAATTGGTGAATTGTTCAATTTTTGGTTTTTGGAATCCAATTTTTATAAAAAATCTAATCTTTGATGTTTGAACACGTTAGTGGAGTGTTTCGGAGGGCCATACAAGGCTAGGTTGTCATTAGGCGTAAATCCTCAGTCGTAGATGCTCGTTCGTCCACTTCCGTCCGCGTTATCGAATTTTCCCCAAAGGGGCCTAGACTGAAAATGCTTCTGGAGCAGGTTCGGTCGACTGAACCAGGGGTTCAGCCGACCGAACAGGAAAACAGAATGTCTCGGAAGCAGGTTCGGTCGACCGAACCAGGGGTTCAGTCGACCGAACCAGACCCAGGAAATTGCCTGGGTCTGTATCGGTCGACTGACCCCCTGGTCCAGTCGACCGACCTGCTCATCTCAACCTACCTAATTATTTTGTTTTGATTTCCAGCCTTTATCGATTCAAGGTTATCCGATTTGTTGTTATCTTTTATTATCTACTGTGATGACTTCTTTTTCGGGATTTTTGTGGTTATCCATTTTTGATGGATTTGGTATCGATTTCGATGGATTTGATTCACGTCTTCTTATGTGAATTTTTGATGATTGATTATTTCTACAATCATTTCTATGGCTTGTCACTTTAAAAATACAAAGGTTTCTATACTAGTAGTAAATATTCAAACGCTTTATCAAAGATGATTTCAACTCTATCTTTAATACAAAGCTCGTTTATAAAACCGTTTTCCAATCTATTAGTATATACAAACCTTTACCTCATTCGTATGAGAAAATCTAATTAAACGGCTTAGCAAAACAAGTGGTATGAAACGCTTGCGTTTACTTCGCCGGTTAATTCTTTGACTTGTTCGTTTGACACTCTTGTGACAATTTTCGAGTGGAAATCTACAATTTGTTTGTAAATATTTAAGTTAAGCTAGTGGTTATGGGACATGAAGCTAAACTCATATATTTACTAGCTTAGTGTAATTGACACTTCTTGATGATCGATGATGATCATTTTATGGTTTAGACTAGCAAGGTGCGATGTCTCTTTGTCCACATGGAGGATTGTACCTCATTTTATTGAGCTTCGTCTCATTTCTTTGTGGGCTAGCGACCCATGTGCTTTTAATGTGTTTCGATTCATTGGATGTGCCGTTTGTACAACATCGATGTCTCGGCTTTTCGATTCATTGGACGTACCGTTTGTACTACGTCGATGTTTCGAATTGTTTTGTGTTTCAATTCATTGGATGTACCGTTTGTACTACATCGATGTCTCGGCTTTTCGATTCATTGGACGTACCGTTTGTACTACGTCGATGTTCCGAATTGTTTTGTGTTTCGATTCATTGGATGTACCGTTTGTACTACATCGATGTCTCGGCTTTTCGATTCATTGGACGTACCGTTTGTACTGCGTTTATGTTCCGAATTGTTTTGTGTTTCGATTCATTGGATGTACCGTTTGTACTACATCGATGTCTCGGCTTTTCGATTCATTGGACATACCGTTTGTACTGCATCGATGTTCCGCATTGTTTGTGATACACATGTTGGTGAGTTTTCATGCTCCCGCTTGGGATTGGCCATCCTTTTCTTGTGATTTCTGGATTTCTATTGATCGATTTCTAGAATTTTTGTTTCACCAATTTTCGTGATTTGCATTGATAAGCTTTATCAATTTTTGTGCATTAGTGAATTTGTGCTTCACCGACTTTTACAAATTGGCATTGAAATGTATGTCGTTATTTGTGGCTTGGTGAATTAAATTAAGAATATGACATTCTTTTTAATCTTTGAGAAGATTCTTGTGATATTGATTAATCTCTGGATTGATTTTCGATTAAATACTCATCACAGTATGGCTTTATGGTTATCATACGTTTTTGTCATATCTCTTATTCTATATCACTTTATCTGATATTTATAGCTAGACCGATCCGTTTATTATTTTCTTTTTAAATAATACTCGGGTCAGATTGAGATTTTACAGGTGCTTCCTCATGACTTCTTATCTGGGACTATCATCTGACTTTTGGCTAACTACTTTAGCATTGTAGTTTTTGGTTGTATACATTCGATATATTGACTCATTGATGTATACATATTCTGTTGTCTAGCACTTTTATCTATTCTTTTTGATATTGTGGGTCTTGTTTGACCACTACTCTGATGTACACTTTCATGTGTTATATTCATATCTATTTCCGCCTTTGTGATATGAATTGTCTGTGACTGATTTGTGTTATGTTTATTTCTATATTTGTTTCTGAAGTATGTATACATAACCACCGTGTAGTAGTTTTGAGTTTGTATATGTATGTCAGATTTCCTCTTGAGATGAAAAGTTATATTTTTATCTGGCATATCGGTACTCGCACAAAGCAATTACATAGATGGTCGCTCCTCAACAGCCTTATTCTCCACGCTAGTCGATGTCATTACCACGTAGTGTCCTTGGCTAGCGTGGGTATAGAGGTGGGGCATCACAATATCAATGTGACTGATTTACATAGTTCTCTCGACTTGAGAATACTGTAAATCTTCCATATGAAAACTCCGCTTTGATTATAGCCAAATCACGGCATGCATCCATCGAGTGACTATAGTTGGGTCGAATGGATGTATTGGAAGTGAAGCACTATTCAAGAGAGGATTCGTCTCCTCAGTTATATGCGGTTAGTATCACAGTCAACTCAAGTCAACTCAAAGTCAAAGTATCTGGCCAGAACATTTCGGTTAATAATAATTGTTATTATTAAACCAAGGACTTTTTATTTAGACTATAAAGTTGAATGTGGATGAGGTTGGAATTTTGATCATTACCAAATTCCATAAGTCCAAAGTGATATAGTTTTGACAAAGAGAATTGGTGTAAACAAATGTCACAACCGGATAACGCTTATTAAACTAAAATAAGATTTTATCGAAAATGAGTAAGCGATAAATTTGGTCATAATGTCACACCACTTGATAAGTGACGTGTGAACGTTAACTTTAGAATAGTTCGATATTAATCGCTGACCAAATTTACACTCAAGAGTTACACAGCCGAAATGATGAATTCCCTTAAGACCGAACGATTTAATTAGTTTATAATTGTTATAAATTAGTTAATATTTATGAAATATTAATTTTAAATTTGAATATGATTTGAGAAATAAATAATGTTATATATATATTTATAACAATTATAAATATATCGATCGATATACAATATCGATAAGCGATTAAATTAGATTTAATTGTATAGTATTTTGGCTTGGGCTTAGATGGGTTTAAGGCCCATCATTAGAGCTGCAAAATTTCGGTTTTGGAAAGGTCTAGGGGTGGCTAAAACATAAGGAATTTGCTTGGAGATAATGGGTTGAGATAAAGTGAGAATAGGTAAAAAGGTTTTTCTCGTTTCTCTCTAATACAACCATATATATATATATATATATATATATATATAAACAATTACTAACCATTTTGGCCGGCCATTATCTTCTACATTGCTGGTTAAAATATAGCTCTCAATCCACTCCAAAATTCTCAAATATATTTCAAATTAAAATAATATTATTCGATAGTCAGAGGTCGCTGATTCCGGACTTGCAATCTAACGAATCAAGAACAGTAAAAGGAAGGGAAGTCATTGCTTCAACGTGGATTCAAAGGCATTATTAAATTAGTAATTTTAATTCATATTACAGTAATTAAATTATATTCTATGATCCTATAATGAGCAATTTCATATCTGTTTTAATATATTGCTACTATATGTTTATTTAGATGAGATTTTATAAGTAGATGTAGTTGTCATAAATCAGTTTGGTTATGTGCATAATTTGTTTGTTATACTATTTGATTTATGTATAGACAAATATTGTTTACTATACAAAATAAAATTTTGTCATTAATAATTGTTTTATATATATTTATTAATAAATTCATATATATATATATATTAGTGTATATTTCTGTCTCATAATAGCATATATGTATATATAAGATATATATATGATTTAAAAAATTTAGTACACTTATATATAATATGAATCTACAAATTCGAAAATTAATTATCATACATATATTTTTATTTTTAAATTAACATTTATTGAATTTTTAATTGTTTATTATATATAAAATAATTATTACATTAAAAATTCAATTTTATATCTTTTAAAAATATTATATTATTCCATATAGAAAAAAATTAGGATTTTTTCAATAAACTTTATTATTTTTAATAATTAATATTATTTCAGAAATTTTTTTTATAATTTATTAAAAATAATAATTTAATTGAAAAATTCTTCAAAAATTTTTGTAGCCTTTCATTCATGATCCTAGAATTTCATAAATTTTAAAATTTGAATTTTTAATAATATATTATTTTATATTAAATAATTATTGCCGAAATCAATGTATTTGTTTTTAAAATAATATTTCAACTTTGAAAAATCTCCAGATTTTTTCTAAGCTCTACTTTATGATCCTAGATTTTCAAAAATTGTAAAATTTGAATTTTCATCAATAGATTATTTTATGTTAATTATTTATGGCTGAAAACATTATTTTATTCATAATATATACAAATTAAAATACTAAAATTATTATGTTTGCAAAACTAAGTTAATTTTTAATTATAAATAATTTTTAATAATTGTTCTCTCTCTTGCTATGTATATATTTATCTATATATAAATGTTTTATGTTCATATATTATATAATATATTTATACATACATATGTGTGTGTGTGTATTTTGTAACTCATATTGTAACAACCCGTAAATTTAACCGGTTTTTAATAACGTAATTAGTTAAAATTTTGTGAAATTTTTAAACGATAAAATTTTGAAATATAAATTTGATATTTGGAATGCGTTTAGTTAAACATAGCAACTGGTAAATTTTCGTCCAAAAATATGAAAGTTTGTTTCGCGCGTAAATTTACTTCAATTTAATCAGTTAAAAAGCGATGAAAATAAAATGTTTCGAAACCCAAATATTTTTATATAGAAAAATTCTAAACCATCTCCTGAGCAAGACGTCATTTTCCGTTTTTCAAAATTTGGACATCTATTGCTCCGTTTATCTTATTTTCGACAGCTTTGCAGCATTGCCGGTACCGATATCGACTTTTGATCGGATGATCCTATCACTGATATTTGTATACCGTTTTGATTGTCTCGTCATGCTGATCTCCACTGTATATCCATTTGTTTGTTTTGAAGTCTGGGAAAACAGCGAAATCTATGGAACGGTTTCTATATCGGTTCTGCAATCTGGCTTCTGGATTCCCGTGACCATTCATTTTTTTTCAATTGGTGAATTCAAGCAGCCATTTGATTTATTATGCACTAAATTCAACACTGACCTTCTACATTCTCGAGGTTTCGAAATTATATCGTTTCTTTTCGTTCGTTACTACTTTGCTTTTGAAGAAACACCGCTTCAATTCATTTGGCTTTCAAAATTCCTAGAAATTACTTTGTGACCTTTGCTTTCCAACGGTGACTTATGGTGTTCAATATAATAAAGTTTTCTGTTCATTTGCTAAAAAAACAAAACAGAGAAACCAATATTCACCTTTTCGTTCATTCTCTTCATATCCACTTATCATACCTCTGTCTCGTCCTTTTTCCCCTCAGTTCACCACCTTCTCACGTACGACTCCCCACGACAGTTTCCGCCACCTTCCAGTCACCGCTCAGACCTCGCCAACCGTCCCATTCGCCAGACCATCTGCTCGCCGCATCTTACATGAAGTCACGCGAGCCTCACCTGACTTCGGTCTTCACCTCCCAGGCCATATGCCTTTTTCGCCTCCACCCTCATATAGCCTACCCACGCAACCCGTGCTCCCTCCACCACCGTACCCTCCTCCAACCGAAGTCCACTTCTGCCAGATCCCCAAGCCAACCTTCACCCAAATGGCTAAAGCTGCCTTCAAAGCCAACCCACGGCCTGGAACCCTCCCGCATCTCCACTGGCGCCTCCTTGTCACTCAGCCTTGTCTAGCCGAGCCATTTTCTCTTCCTCTCAGCAGCTTCTTCACCTCTGCCTTACCTCTGAGTATCACCTCCCTCGGCCTTGTCTTCTATCCCGAACCAGCATTCAGGCATTCAAGCAATGGGGCACAACGACACCCTGTTGTTTTACGTAAGGTATATTTATATAAGTTTATATATATATGATTTATTAAGTTATATATATATTAGTTTATATATAAGTTTTTTTTTCTGTCAGTTTATATATATGCATTTCTTCAGCCATACTATTATATATACAAGTTGTTGTGTATATTTGTTTTATATTATCTATAGATTTTTGTATATAGTATATAAATTGTTATAACATAGCAGCTTTTGTATTTATATAATATATATTTGTTATATTAGTTTACAGATTTATGTATATGTGAGTTTATACCAATGCTTGCAGTTCTGTGTTTATATGCAAGCATGCCAAAATTTTGTTAAACAAAGATATATATATATATATATGTAAAGTATATTTAGGATATTTTGAAGTGTTATATTATATAAGATGTTATATATATATATTGTGTGACCCGATGTATATAAAGGTTTAGAAGTATACTTTGTAGTGCTGACCGTTACAATTTATGCATACATATATTTAAACTAGTATATGTTTGGTTACAGAATGTTATATTATTTCATATACAAGCATATAAGTTTGGCTTGCTTTTGGAAATTTGTCAGAGAGGTATTTATATAGTTTTATATGTGTTTCGGTTATAAAGATGCAATACTGGAAAAATATTTATATGTATTTCACGAGAAATGTATAGTTTAGGCTATTAACACGTATGGATTTTTGAATTTAATATGTATCAGTATTTTGATTTTATGAGTATATATATATCAGTAGATACTATATATATTATATGATGTAGTTGAGTAAATGCATGTCAAGCAAACGATTTTAGTATATACTGTTTATATTATAAGTATATAAAGTTATAACAAGTTATACAAGTCTTATTTGATCTCGAAGTATATATAAACATTGTCTTAAATGCTATTTTGTATTGTTTATTCTATATATACGCGTAAGTATTGTTTTGCTGTTATATAGATTTTATTTTACAGTAAAGGATATATATGTCTGACATACATATGTATGTTTGGTTATAACGGGATAGTTTTGATATGATGGATAACTATAATAAAGTAAATTTATATTGATATCAAAATATAGTTCATTTATAATATATAAGTTATATAGTTAGTATATAAGATTACTTGTATATATATATATGTGTGTGTGCAAATTTGTGTAAGTATATTCTGGATTCGATATATGGGTTTTAAAATTTTAAGGTATATAGATGTATGTAGTATATATATTTTATGTTAAAGTTATACAAGATTTATATAAGCATGATTGTATATATGGTTTGGTTTTGCACCAGGGAACTTTTAAATATATATATGTATATTTCCACATATAGAAAATTTTAAGGGAATTTATTTATACACCTGAGTTTGATTTTTTTTTTATGTATTATATATGTGATTAAAACAATAAGTTTGAAGTGTATATATATTTAATTTAATATAGGTTTGGATTTTATAATATGACTTTATATATATATAGTTATATATAGATATATAGGTTCGCTTATCTATTCATCTTCATCGATTCAGTTCTGATTTGATTTCGTAAATTTCTGATTTATCAGCTTGTCCGTTGAATTCGTGTCGATCTTGTTTTGGATTCGTGCTTGGGTTTCGTAACTCGTTTCAAGACGTCAAATTCTTCTAGCCTCGAAAGGTGAGCACTCACTCACGATTAACGTTCTTTTATTTATTAAATTTGATTTCAATTGAAACGACAATTGAAATATGCTGCTGTTAGTTAATTACACTGTTATATGCTATTACCTATATCAGTTCACCTGTAACATCTGACACCATTATCTGCTATTTATACAATGATAATCCGGTTTAGTTGATAAATGATTGATTGTTGATGTTCATATTGGACGTTAAATTGTTAATGTTAAAGTGATAAATAATATGCAATTGAATTGATATATGATAGTTAACGATTTAAAATTGGATCTATATGTTGAATTTGATTAGTTTAAAAAAATTCGTATAATATGACCCCTTTAATGTTAAATTAATTGACACGTAGGATTTGGTTAATTACACCTTGAACCATTGAATGTATGTTGTATAATTGTTGTAGTATAAAATTGAAATTGAATGACAAGTGAAGAACCGTATGAATAATTAGTGTAATAATCTTTAATCTACATGAAATGATAGTGTAGATTCTAGAAATAATTATATTAATTTACACAAATAACAATGTGAATTGATACGGTTATTTCGGGATTATTTGAATTGATTATTGGATTGATATTGATTGTTGTTCTTGCTTGTTTATTTACTTTGACACCATCCCAGTTATCACACTGCAAGTTCCCTTTGCTATGTTTTGATTTTGAATTGAATTGGAATCGGGTTGAAATGATAAATACCCAAATTGAACTCTGACCTAGGATAGAGAATTAAATAAAACCCGATTGGTAAATAAATTGATAAAATGAAGATTTTATTTGAATAAATAAAAATGGTTTTGAAACGAAGTTGAAATTTGAATTTTAATGAAAGGAAATGTAAATATTTAATAATCTGAATCAAAATATTAACATAGTAGATGATGAATGAACGTTGTTTTAAAATTAATTATTTAATAATTAAATTTGGAATTATTAATAATTAAGTTTTGAAATTATTTAATAATTAAGTTTTGAAATTATTTAATAATTAAATAAGATTGAATTATTTAATAATTAAATAAAATTGAATTCTTTAATAAGTGAAATTGAACTTTTGAATAAGTGAATTTTACTTCGTAAATAATTGAAATTGAGTTTCTTTATTAATTAAGTTTTTGGAAATTTATTTAAGTAAGTAAATAAGTGAAATTGAATTTCTTTAACAAGAAATAAAATGTGATTTATTGAAATTAATGTAAGACTTGAAATTTAAAGGATTTGGTTTGATGAATTTAATTTAATCAAATTTGTAAGTTTGGACATAATGAAGTTGAATTTTTATAATGGATTTAATGAATTGGAAATTTACTAGAAATTATTTTGAATGGCAAATGTACTTAATGAATATTGAATGAAATCGATAAATGAATTTAAATTGATTTGAATGTTAAATTAAATTAATTTAAATGATTTCGGAATGAAACTTTTGTACGAACTTGAATCAATATTGGAATTTTGTAAATGAAAATTGAAATTGAATTATAAGATTTTGAAACGGTAAATTGGAAGTTTTGAAACGTAAATTATGGAAATTGGTTTAGAAAGACAAATGAAATGTTGGTTTACAAATTCTAATTGAAATTGTAGTTGATTTGGTTTTGAAATATATAAACGACCAATCGGTGTAATAATTACGAAAGTTATTAAAGAGACCGGAATCGGTTACGGATATACTCTCTATCTAAACCAGAAACCACTTTAATAACTATACGCGGAGTGATGATCCAGAATGAAGTGGTTGGAATGATGTACGTGATGACTGAAGAAAGAGAACGATAATGGATAGCCTTGACACTTGTGTCAAATTGGAAATGACTAAAACAGGAGCCGTGCCGGGCCAATGGAGGATTAGCTACCTCAAGTGGACACACTTCTTCGAACTACTCATTACTTGTTGTCGATTGGTGCACCCTTGATTTTGGGAGTGTTGTTTCACGGTGTTGCGGGCGCTGCGGCGTTGCGTTCTCACCAGTCCGGATCAGGCAAATGGTAGTATCACTACCTTGGGTATTGCCTCATGTGCCTTGTCATACTTGTATTCCCTATTCGCGACCACTACGAATCTATTTTGTACCTTTAGTATATGGATTGCCCTCTGGTGACTTCCGGTTTTGGGGAAACTACGGTCTTGTATATGCTTTTGGGAATAAAAATGTGTTAAGGGTGGAATGGGCCATGACTTAACACTATTTTGATATCTTTATATTACTGATAGACATTATCTACTTATCGTACACTACTACATAGTAGATAGTTTAACGGATCCTTAAAGGATGGTTCTTCCAAACATCCTTTGAGTTACTTGTATTTCATTTGCTATTTCACTTGAGTTGGATTTATTGATATAAGAATGTTAATCCTGACTCGAGTGTCTTGTGTTTTTGCTTTACGCTCGGGTCAGACTGAGTGTACCAGTATTCGAGACTCACCTTTGAAGTTGGAGCTTTGCTTGAAGATCCAGCCATCTATTCTGCTTTCAGTATTCGATGATTCCAATGATGTATTCTGATTTGTATCTGATGTATCGTGTTACTCTTCCGTTGTATCTGGTTTAACTCTGATGTGTCGTATTACTCTTCTGCTGTAAACTCTGATGTATTTTATATATTCATATAGTAGCTTCATGAACTACTATCTCTTTTATTTCCGCTGTATTTATTACTCTGTGTCTGTGATCTGTGATTATATTTATTTACTGTATATGTTCAGTTTTGCCAAATTTAAATTAACAACGCGGTATTTTGAGCAATTCAACTCCGGCATGAGTGTCTACCTATACACTTATAATGGATGCGAATGGTCCAAAATATCGGGTCGTTACACATATACATGCACATATTTGGACAACATATATGACATATAAAATGAGCTAATATGTCTGTTGCGATGTAAATCCCAACATCTACATATGGGCATATTATACCTTTCACGGATTATTATGTTACACTTGCACTCACACATATATGTATGTGATACATTTATGTATAAACTAAATCAAATAAAATTAATTTCATATCTTAATATATTTTAATTTAAATAAAATAAATGATTTATTTAAATGAAATTTAGAAATGTTATAATTCAGTTAGACTTGATAGGCCCATTAAAGATCCAATATGGTAAAAAAATTGAAATTCACCCATAATTCCACCGCAGACTGGTCCAGTTCCAATAATGGTATCAGAACCCAATAGCCTATGCGGTCTAAATTAGTCATATTAGGGCTAACTAATTAAGCTTGCCCACTTAGTATGATGTCTAGAAAGGTAATGTCTAGGATTGGATTCGGTAATCAAGTACCATGTCTTACTTGGTTACCAGCCTGGCCCGAAAGGTGAAGTGAGCCCAAAGGTTGCTTCTAATAGAAAAGGCCAACTTAATTTGGGCCTTGGACTAATTTTCCAAATTGTTTTAAAAAGTAATGTTAAAGATTTTAAATTTAATAGTTAAATTTAAAATAAAACATGTTTATTATAAAAATTATAATAATACATAAGTTTTCAAAATGTTGAAAGGATAATGATATTTTCAAAATGTTTGAAAATATTTATATAATAATTTCAAATTTCAAATTTATTAATAAGATTAATAAAATAAATTAGTTAAATATGTTAATTAATTAATGCATTTATGCATGTATTACATATGTTGATATATGTTATGTTATTTTAAAATGTTTATGGTAACATAAGTATACATGTATGTATACAAGATAAATTTTGAAATTAATAAATTTTAATAAAAATTGTTTAATTGAATGAATTAATTAAAGGTTAACTAATTAAATAAAACACACATATATATGATATTTGTATGTTATACTATAAAGGTTATAACATACACTACAAAAGTTATAGTAGACATGTCCAATATAAAAGTTATATTAGAATACTAATTTAAAATTAATTAAAGAGTTAATTGATTAAAATTAATTAGATAAGATTTAATTAATGATGTATTATACGTAAGACTATCATATAAGTAATATGAAATATAAAAATTATATAACAATAAAACTTATATGATATGTGTATAAACTAAAAGCGGAACATTAAAGAAACTCAAATAGACTTAAGGAATAAATATATACGTAAATGTACGTATACTGTGATTTTTGATGTGTTTGACACTTGAATTTCAAGTGTATTTCATAAGAAATACATTATTCCATAAGTCGGTATCACTCAATATAATATATTGAAGATTATAAATCTTCAATATAATGTTGTCCTCTACCATATATATGTTAATAAATTACTTGCATACTCCTTAGTTGTTGAGAAAACTCAAGCTAGGGATGTTATGCGTAGTATTATTAATATATTGAACAGATGAGGTAAGATAACTATATGTATTTGTTGAGCAAACTCAAGGTACATATACTATACTTAGGCCATCAAGATATGGTAGGTATGAGCGAATAATCTCTTTCGATTTGTTGAGAAAACTCAAGGTCGAAATGAGATTAGAACAAGGAAAAATGGGTTAGGAGTTGTATATGATACAACCGATAAGGGGTTATCCATCGTTTTATGGGGCTATGATTTGTTGAGCAAACTCAAGGTCAGAATACCAAAACAAACGAGTCCTAACATCCTCTAGTGAAGTTGTAAGACTTATATGTTTCATCTTAGGGTTTGAAGAAATATAAAAGACTAGTGGGAGCCTTATTAGAAAAATGAAATGGTAACATTTAACCTTTTTAATATTGTAAGAACATATGCTATATAATGTTATAATTATCTACAATGATAAATTTGTACATTTAATATGATTGATAAAACGTTTGTCAGTTAACATATGTAAACAAACTGAATTGAAAGTTGACAAATAGAAATATAATATATATTTACTAATAATTCTAATTACATGTTATATAATGTTTCTATACCCATGCAAGTGCCCTATTTCAACTACTTAATACATTTGTAAGTTGGTCACTTATATGTTTATTTGGAGACCGTGTATTGCATTTTATGAGTTTTTGAACTTTAAATGCAATTCAAGACAATGGATATTTGATCCATGTACTTTCGCATATAAATGTTATATGGTGAACAATTATAGTTTGTGCGGTACAATATTTCGATGAAGTTAGTTCATTCGAAGTAAGCCAATAAACAGTAATTTTAAGATTGTATTCAACTTGAATGATTTCAAAAGGATCATATTGTGTTAATGTAACACAAGACCATAAACTACGAGATACATCTAAGAACTCGATCGTTGAAATGTCATCTTGATCGGTTTACATAAAGTGCAACATATTTGATGTCTTAAATGTTAAGAATAATCGAATGCGCTTTTGTAAAAGATTTGTTATGATATTGTAGTAAGGTTTTCATTTGAATAGTTTGACCATTTGAAAGAATAACAAATGTATAAGAATAGATGTAATTTACGGTAAAGTTGGAATGAAGAGAATCAATATAGTCACTTCTGCTTTATAGGGAAACATTAGAAACAAGAATTGTAATAATAACTGATACTTAATATTGGAATATGAAATATGATTTTTATTCCGAAATGTATTTTGATATAGAAAATTATTTTCTATAACATTTATCTCTTTGAGTTCAAGATATTTGATCAAAGAACTCTCCTCCGTAAACTAGTTGCAGCATATGAAATAAGTAAACAACATTAACAATATTAAGTGAATGGTGGACCTCTAAATTTAATACGCTATTATAGTAATGGCGGAAATAGTGGGAGCACGCCATATAGCACCTAATGATTGCATCAAATTACGAAAATTGTTTTCGTAAAATGTACCGAACATTATTTGTGAAATAATGTTTATTTTTGGTATTGACTGAAAAATAGATATAATTATATTTCAATATGAGTATTATGAATATTCATTATGAAATAGAACTATATTATGGAATTTGTTTTCATAGTAAAAGTGATGCAACAAAAATACATATGTATCTAATATTATTTACAGTTGTTTTGGAATTATAGACTAAGCCGTAGTTTTGAGAAATAATTTTACTATATGATTATGAATCATATGATACAAGTTAATTATATCTCAAACAATTAATCGCTATGCACCCATTCAGTGGGAGCATCATAAGAATTGATGAACTCTTTGAATTAATACATATTGATGTATGCAATCACAAGTCTATTAATACCAAAAGGGTTCCACATACTTTGTTATATTCATCGATGATTTATTACCAACATGAACATGTGTATTAGATACACATGTAGTAAGTTTATGATAAAATCATAGAATGTAAAAAGAATGGTAAATAAAATAACATGCAATATAATAAAATGATTTGATTTGGTCGAATAAGTGGGTATATTGGAAAGAGTTCCAAATGTACCTAAAAATGAATATGGATTCAATCTCAAAATCACTAATCCATGTGATACATAATGATGCAACGGTAAGGAGTAATCAAACATTGTTGGACAATTTACGATTAATTATGAGTGAAGTTGAATTAGTTTCGTTCCATAAGGTCATGTACTTAAGATTAATACACAATGTTGATATTATTTCATCTAAACAAAAGTTTACAAAAATCATACAAGGTAAGGGTTTGTAAGAAATTGCAATATATCCTAGGCCAAGGAGTTGGCAGGTTGTGCGAGTCGAAAGATTGCACGTAATAATTGTTCATGAGGGATCTTGTTTGAATCTCCAAAAGTTTTTGGAAATGTCTGTCATCAAATGACATATTTATGTTTACATAATTTTTGCAAACTAAAATCAGTTTTATAAATAAAAAGGTTCATAAAGCATTTATGAATCCCTATTCTATTTGCACTAAAAAACAATTGTTGTTTCAAGATATATCAACTTCATTGTGAAGAAATTTCTTTGAGAAATTTTTGGTAGTTAAATGGAATTAGATCCGATCCATAGATAGAACTGATTATATGAGATGAAGTGAAATTAACTAACCTAAATGAATACATAGCATTAGAATGTCTAATAAGTATTCACGTACATCGAAGAGAAACTATGAGTTTCTTATTAATGTCGAAAATATACATTACCCTCGGTTGTTCAATTAAACCATTAAGATTGTTGACTCTATATGGTATGATGCGCAGATCTGAAAGAATTCCAAGTACGCTATCAAAATATGATTTTGGCGGTCGTAACCAAAGAGATGTGATCCATCTGTCGAGATTGTGTCTTTATTGGAAAGACTAACGTGGTTAGAATTAAATAAGCAATGTTGATAAGAATAATATCGTAAATTTCAATTGTTGAATTTAGCATAACTGATTCGGTATTCAACATGCTCAAGTTAATTCAGATTTACTCACAAAATTATCGCTCGATAAGACTTAGTGTTTGGTACTTATGCATTGAAATAGAAAATTCTAAATAATGACTTAGAGTAAGCCATTTACACATATTAACCAAAAATGCCTTGAAGTCAGTGAGAGCAATATTGGGTTTGTGAGTCTTTGGATATGATCCAAGAAATGATACGAATGTATCGTTTTATAAGCATCAAGATTGAATAAGTATTTTTTATAGAAATATCAAATAGTTTAATTTTCAATCAAAGTGCAGAGAAAGCGTGTGCTCATAAGAAAGAACGTTAAAAGGTACATTGATATTTCTAAACTATAAGTAAACAACACGTTGTTGATTTTAACAATATGCTTGTATTAAAATCAACTTTAGTTGTTTTAATACTCAATTTTGGATTGTAAATGATGTCTTTCATGGTGAGTATAAAAGATATAGGGATTGTCCCAAAATGATATATAAGAGCACCTTATTAAAAGGAAAACATATAAGTTGGATTCCTTATGCATTAGCCATAGGAATTATCATACATGTTATGTTGTGTATGATATTGTGTTTTGTTTATGTATTTGATACATGGAGAAAATATAAAATCCTAATTGATATCACTAAATGGTTGATTGAGGTGTTCTTGTGTATTTATGAAATACTAAAGAATTGTTTATAGAAACAACGAACTCGTTATAATGGAACGGTTGGACACAAACTTTTATAAGTGATATTGAGTATAACATGTTAATGATAAAATTCAAGTTAAATTTTTTAATTTGAAAATGTTTCAAAATAAAAGTGATTGTGGTAGATTCAACAAAATGTTGAGAACATTAACTTGAATAGCACTACAATAAACTAATGTGCATAGATATAAATGCACAAGTTTATAATTAAGCCAAAGGTGATTCCAAATGTTGGGAATCCCATAATATTGTCATAAGATAACAATGTCATGAAATTGGTCATGATAGAACTTAAAGCTCGCTAAAAGTCAAAGACTTACTTCGAATCATTCCACATGATAAAGGCAGTTTATCAGTGTTAGAGAGAGTTAATCGACAAAGTAGATAATTAAAATATAATAGCATACCCATTCACTAAGGGACTGACCTAATTGGTTTTGAGAAAACTAATTGGAGAAGTTGGAATTAGATTCCATAATTGATCCCAAGTGCATATGGGAGATTGATAGAGTTGGGGTATGCCCTAAGGGCGATTATGTAATTTGTTACATATATCTTACTCGTTGACCAATCTTGTTCGAAATAAAAGGTATTTTCTTTCTATTATATATACTTGATATAATGTAATTATATTAATTAATTAACTTAATTAAAAGTATATTTAATTGAAAAATCCATAAATGGTATATTTTGTGATAATAGTTACAAAGTGTTGTAACCGTGAGTAATTTATCACAACGAAACAAATATACCATTTTAAATATTCCTAGTCAAGATGGTATCCGTTGAGACTGGAGTACGTAACGCTTTCCAAATGTTGGGCAGTGTATTACTCATGACTACTGGGGGCACTTAGGAGTTACGAACTAATAGTTATTGGATAACTATGGAACGAATCACTCGATAGTTTTCTGTTGGTTAATATAACTAAGGTCAAACAGAAAATATCGATGTGACTGATTTACACAGTTCTCTCGACTCGAGAATACTGTAGATCTTCAATATGAAAGCTCTGCTTTTATTACAGCCAAATCATGGCACGTCGTCCATCAAGTGACTATAGTTGGATCGAGTGGAAGTATTGGAAGTGAAGTACTATTCAAGAGAGAATTCGTCTCCTCAGTTGTATGCGGTTAGTATCACAGTCAACTCAAGTCAACTCAAAGTCAAAGTCTATGGCCAGAGTATTTCGATTAATAAGAATTGTTATTATTGAACCAAGAACTTTGTATTTAGACTATAAAGTTGAATGTGGATGAGGTTGGAATTTTGACCATTACCAAATTCTATAAGTCCAAAGTGATATAGTTTTAACGAAGAGAATTGGTGTAAACAAATGTCATAACCGGGTAACGGTTATTAAACTAAAATTGGATTTTACCGAAAATGAGTAAGCGATAAATTTGGCCATAATGTCACACCATCTGCTAAGTGACGTGTGGACGTTAAAATTAGAATAGTTCGATGTTAACCCCTGACCAAATTTACACCCAAGAGTTACACAGCCGAAATGATGAATTCACTTAAGACCGAACAATTTAATTAGTTTATAATTATTATAAATTAATTAAATTAATTAATATTTATGAAATATTAATTATAAAATTTGAATATGATTTGAGAAATAAATAATGTTATATATATTTATAACAGTTATAAATATATCGATCGATATACAATATCGAAAAACGATTAAATTAAATTTAATTGCATAGTATTTTGGCTTGGGCTTAGATGGGTTTAAGGCCCATCATTAGGGCCGCAAAATTTCAGTTTTGGGAAGGTCTAGGGGTGGAAAAAACTAAGGTAATTGGCTTGGAGATAATGGGTTGAGATAAAGTGAGAATGTGTAAAAAGGTTTTCCTCGTTTCTCTCTAATACAACCCTATATGTATGTATGTATGTATGTATGTATGTATGTATGTATGTGTATGTATGTATATATGTATGTATCTATAAAAACAATTACTAACCTTTTTGGCCGCTATTACCTTCTACATTGCTGGTTAAAACATAGCTCTCAATCCACTCCAAAATTCTCAAATATATTTCAAATTAAAATAATACTATTCGATAGTTAGAGGTCGTTGATTCCGAACCTGTAATCTAACGAATCAAGAACAGTAAAAGGAAGGAAAGTCATTGCTTCAACGCGGATTCAAAGGCATCATTAAATTGGTAATTTTAATTCATATTACAGTAATTAAATTATATTCTATGATCCTATAATGAGCAATTTCATATCTGTTTAAATATATTGCTACCGTAAGTTTAGTTATGTGAGATTTTGTAAGATGTAGTTGTCATAAATCAGTTTGGTTATGTGCATAATTTGTTTGTTATACTATTTGATTTATGTATAGACAAATGTTGTTTACTGTACAAAATCAATTTTTGTCATTAATAATTGTTTTATATATATTTATTAATAAATTCATACATATATTTTAGTGTATATTTCTCACTCATAATAGCATATATGCATATAAAAGATATATATATATATATACATATATATATGATTTAAAAAATTTAGTACATTTATTTATATATAATATGAATTTAAAAATTCAAATTAATTATCATACATATATTCATATTTTTAAATTAAAATTTATTAAATTTTGAATTGTTTATTATACATTAAATAATTATTACATTAAAAATTCAATTTTATATTTAAAAAATATATTATATCATTCTAGAAACGTATAGAAAAAATTTAGGATTTTTTAAATAAAGTTTATTATTTTTAATAATTAATATTATTTCGGGAAAACTGTTTATGATTTATTAAAAATAATAATTTAATTGAAAAATTCTTCAAAAATTTTCGTAACTTTCATTCATGATCCTAGAATTTCTAAAATTTTGAATTTTGAATTTTTAATAATATATTATTTTATATTAAATAATTATTGCAGAAATCAATGTATTTGTTTTTAAAATAATATTTCAACTTTGAAATATCTCTAGATGTTTTTCTAAGCTCTATTTTATGACCCTAGATTTTCTAAAATTATAAAATTTGAATTTTCATCAATAGATTATTTTATGTTAATTATTTATGGATGAAAACATTATTTTATTCATAATATATACAAATTAAAATACTAAAATTATTATGTTTGCAAAAATAAGTTAATTTTGAATTATAAATAATTTTTAATAATTTTTCTCTCTCTTTATATATATATATATTTATCTATATATAAATGTTTTATGTTCATATATTTATACATGTGTGTGTATTTTGTAATACATATACATGCATATATTTGGACAACATACATGACATACAAAATGAGCTAATATGTCTATTGCGACGTAAATCCCAACATCTATATATGGGCATATTATACCTTTCATGGATTATTATGTTACACATGCACTCACACATATACGTATATGATACATTTATTTATAAACTAAATCAAATAAAATTAATTTCATATCTTAATATATTTGAATTTAAATAAAATAAATTATTTTATTTGAATGAAATTTAGAAATGTTCTAATTCAGTTAGACTTCATAAGCCCAATAAAAATCCAATAGGGTAAATTTTTTGAAATTCACCCATAACTTCTACCGCGGGCTGGTCCAATTCCAACAGTAAGGAGGCATGGAGATTTTGGAGAATACTTTTAAAGGAATTGAAAAAGTAATGATAATTAGACTATAAAATATGCGATATGAGTTTGAATCTTTACATATTAAATCATCAGAATCAATTGATGATTATCTTTTTTAAGTTTTTTCTATTGTAAATCAAATGAAAAGATATGGAAAAAATGAGAGACTCTAGAATTATTGAGTAAATTCTACGATCTTTAGATTCAAAATTTGATTACATAGTTACAGCAATTGAAGAATCTACAAATTTAGGATCCACAATTGTTGATCAATCCATAGGTTCACTTCAAACCCATGAAAAAAATTAAAGGAAAAAGTTAAAGAAGAGCCATTGGAGCAAGCTCTTCAAACAAAATCCACCTTGCGGGAAAATGAGACGTTTAAAACGAAAGAAGTAAAAGCCAAAGCCGAAGAGATTGTGGTCAAAGTTATGGAAGAAGTGACTATTATAAAGAGGAGAAAAGGCAAAACACATATATCCCAAGAGGTCGAGGAAAAGGAGGAAACATCAAGGAAAATGAAAGACCATGGTATGATAAATCATACGTAAAATGTTATAATTGTAATAAATTTGGGTATTTTGCTTTCGATTGTAAATCCACTTTTTATAAAGTTCAAGAGAGAACAAATTATGCTAAAGAAGGTGAAGAAATTCTTGGCACATAAAGGTGATGACATTAATGAAAACAATACATGGTATTTGGACACAAGGGCAAGCGATCATATGTACAAAAGGAGGGGCATGTTCACGGAGCTTGATGAATCGTTAAAGGGAAACAATCATTTTGGAGATGGATCTAAAATTCCAGTTAAAGGAAAAGGAAATATACAAATTAATTTGAAGAATGAAAAGAATGACTTTATTTCTAATATTTAATATGTGCCTAAATGAAAACAAATATATTAAATTTGAGGTAACTTTTGGCAAAAGGATATGATATATAGATGAAATACAAAAGTATTTTAATGAGAGACGGTAAAGGAAATTTAATTGTTAAAGTGGAGGTGTTAAAAAATAGAATGTTTCCATTAAATATCTTGAATAATGTTGCTAAACGCCTAAAATCATGCTATAAAGATTCATCATGGCTTTGGCATTTAAGGTTTGAGAACCTCAATTTTGGGGGCTTAAAATTATTAAAGAACAAAAACATGGTGAAAGGTTTACTATTAATAAATCATGAGAACCAATTATGTGAAGGATGCTTATTTGAAAAACAACCAAGAAAATGTTTTCCAAAACAATCAACTACAAGAGCCAAAGAACCATTAGAATTAAATTATAGGGATATTCATGGCCCCATAAAACTATGCTTATTTGGAAAAAGTAACTATTTTGCACTTTTTATTGATGAATTTAATAGAAAAACATGGGCTTATTATCTTAAACAAAAAACATATGTATTTGATGTTTTTAAGGAATTTAAGGCCTTTGTGAAAAATGAAAGTAGTTATAAAATCAAAGTCATGAGATCCAATCGAGGTAAAAAATTTACATCAAAAGAATTTGAGAAGTTTTTTGAAGAAAATGGAATTCATCGTCCATTAACAGTCCCGTACAGTCCATAATAAAATGCGGTTATAGAAAGGAAGAACATATCTCTTCTTAATATGGCACAAAACATGTTAAAAAGCAAAAATGTTCCAAAAGAATTTTGGGTTGAAGCCATCAAATATGCGATGTATTTATCCAGTCGCTTTCCAACTCGAAATGTGTGGAACAAAACCTCTGAAGAAGCAAGGAGTGGTAGAAAGCCATGTATATCTCACTAAAAAGTATTTAGAAGCATCGCATATGCCTACGTGCTAGATAAAAGATGCTCCAAATTAGATGCTAAAGTGAAAAATACATTTTCATTGGCTACGACTCACGGTCAAAAGGATTTAAATTGTATAATCCCATTAATGAAAAAGTTGTTAATCGAGGCGTGGAATTCGATAAAAAAGTGCTTGAAATTGGAACAAACAGGAAGATGATTATAGTTTCTTTCCGCTTTATGAAGAGGAGTGCAATGATGATGTGGAAGAAGAACCCATTAGTCCAACACTATCATCTCCTTCAATCATCCATCAAGAATATCCATTTGAAGAAAGCTCAAATGAAAGACCACCACACATGAGATCCTTGCAATAATTATATGAGGTAACTCCAATTTCTAATGATACTACCTTATTTTGTCTTTTGCATATTATGAACCAATAGATTTTGAAGAATAAAAGCAAGACAAAAGATGGAGGGAAGCTATGGATGAAGAAATCAAAGTAATCGTAAAGAACAATACATGAAAGTTGGCTACTTTACCTAAATGGCACAAAGCTATTGGTGCAAAATGGGTATATAAAGTGAAGAAGAATGCTAAAGGAGAAGTTTAAAGATACAAAGCAAGATTGGTGGCTAAAGGATACAAGCAAAGAGCAGGTATAGACTATGATGAAGTATTTGCTCATGCTACTCGCTTAGAAACTATAAGGTTATTAATTTCTTTAGTAGTTTAAAACAAATGAAAAATACATCAAATAAATGTGAAATCTTCTTTCTTAAATGGTAAATTAGAAGAGGAAGTTTATTTAGAGCCTACGTTATAAAGTTAAAGGACATGAAGACAAAGTTTTAAAATTGAAAAAAGCGCTTTACGGTTTAAAACAAGCCCCAAGAATATGGAATACAAGAATTGATAAATATTTTTTAGAAAATATTTTTGTAAAATGGCCCCATGAACATGTTGTTTACATAAAAAGAAATCAAATGGAGATATTTTAATTGTATGTTTATATGTAGACGACTTAATCTTTACTGGAAATAATCCAAAAGCTTTTGATGATTTCAAGAAGGAAATGAGCTTAGAATTTTAGACGATGGACATTGGACTCATGTTTACTATCCTCGAATCCAATTAATTCAAAGTGGGCATGGTATATTTATTTCTCAAGAATCATATGCAAATGAAATATTGAAGAAATTCAATATGGATGGATGCAAACCATAAACACTCCAGTAGAATGTGGTACAAAGCTCTTAAAACATATGCAAGAAGAGAATGTGGATCCTACCCTATTTAAGAGCATGGTTGGTTGCTTGATATACTTAATGTTATGCACATAAATGTGCATATTTTTACCACCATATTTAATCCATTTAAATTAAATAAATGATCATATTGAGTATTTTAACTTGTTTAAGCCAAAATTCAAATTAGTTCAAATCGTCACATATTCATCTTCATCCAGGGGCAAAATGGTCATTTTTGTGCATATATTAATTTTCTAAAATTTAATTGAAAATTTCTATGTTATTTTTGTAGGAATTTAAATTCAAATACAAGTGGCTTCATGAAGATATATGCATGCACAAGAGAGAATACAAAGGAATGAAGATGGAAATAATTCATTTCATGGATCATGGAGGACCCCACTTACCCACCTACCTTAATGTACACTTAGGAGCTAATGCACATGCTAAAAGGCCATTAAATCTTCAGGCATACTTAATGGATGATTACTTGAAGCTAATGATTGCTTGGCCTCCACACTTCCTAAGAGGGTATTTTGGGCATTCCCCAAAAAAATGAATTAGGGTTTCTAACTTGTATAAATACCTCATATCTTCATGTAACCCTCCTCCTCCTCTTAGTTAGTTTTAGGCTCAAAATAAAACACAAGCTCTCTTTCTCTTTTCATGGCTACTTAGCCATATTTCTTTTCATGTAATTTTTCTTTCTTTTATGCAATGTTAATTAATATTCTCTCTTATTTACATGCTCTATTTCTTTCTTGTTAGTAGTTAGTTTATTTTTCATGCAAGTAGATTAGTGTTTACATCTTTTTACTTAGCTTTTCTTTTCATTTTGCTCTCTTTGTCCTCTTCTTTTAGTTTCATGTTGCATGTTACTTGTGTTGATAGGATAACACAAATGAGAGGCTAATTCCTTCAATTTAGGGGTAATGAAGTCTCTAATCATGTAGCTTCAACATTTTGATAATTATTGCTCTCTTTTGTGCTTAAATGAATGTTGATGTGATTTATTTTTTCATGATGAATTTGATAGTCTATGTTGTTCATAACAAATAGGCTATGCTTAAACAATTACAAACAAAAATTGCCTCTTCATCTAAATATGATTATGGCAAAGAAGTGAATGTTGAAATTGAAATTTGATGGTCTATATTTCTAATTAATAGTTAAAAGACCATACTTAAAATAGATTTTGCTTTCAACTTGTTGTCATTTTTCATGAGAGTTGAAAAGTAGTTTAAATGGTGTGTTATAGTTTGATGGTTTATGTTGAGCTAATTAATAGCACAAATGAGCCAAACTTATGATAAACACATCAATTAAACTTACTAATGACTAAAAAAGAGAGATAATAATTTCATGTTTTGTTGAACTATATGATAGAGAGAGTGGAATTATCTCTAGATTGTCATTTACTCTCATATTTTTCACTTTCTTTTTGACATTTTTCTACATTTTTAGTTTCACACTCTTCAAAATCTTGGTTTAATTTGATTGAATAGAAATTTAAAATCTACAATTCCCTACGGATAGACCCGTACTCGCCACATACTAAAATTGTATGCCGTGCGCTTGCGGTATAAATTTAATTCAAAAATTTTCGGTAATTTTCTAATACAATAGAAAAATTGTCGTTAAACAAGTTTTTGGCACCGTTGCCGGGGAGTAGATTTGATTTTATTTTCTATTCTTCAAATTATTTTTGTTTGATTTTATTGTGTGTTTGTTTGTGTTTGTTTTTATTTAAAAAATGGTTGTGTGTATGTTTGTTATATGATTTGATTTGTGTGATTGTTTATTGTTTTCTATTCGCATTGCTTTTGAATATTTTCAAAAAAAACCACACTTTCATTTGAAAAAGAAAAAATATATTTCATTGTAATTCACATTTTACAGCGTACATACATTTTTGCATTGTTTTACATTTTACATTGTTTTCACTCTCTGTTTACAAAACTTCTGTGCACTGCTCTGTGTTCATAAAAAAAATACAAAAACTGTTTACATCTTCGTTCACACTGTCAACAAGTTGCGCTGCCTTAACCATCTACACAACTGCAACTGTTGCACTGCACAAATAGCCATCGACCACCATCCCAAAACACCATACATTCACTGTGCACTTGACTAGTACACTGTCACAAAACATTGCTGCACTTGACTCCTGCACCATTGCACACATTTCCTCTTAACTACCATTGCACTTGACTGTGCACGGTAACATACCATTACCTCTACACCATCTTCCCCAACTACTGCTCCACCATCTCAATCTATAGACTTCATAGATCCTCATAACTGCACATTCATAACAACCTACAGACTTCAAACCAAATTCCCACTGTTGCAACCCCATTGCACCGTCTCTGATCCACCATCATCTCCACAAAATAGCCACCTACTTGTCATCTTCCTTCCCTCCCCTGCATAGTGATACCACACTTCCTTGCCACAACTACAGTCACTCCATCAACCTGCCATCCTCCTTACTTCAGAACAACAACTCCACAAAACCACATTGTCATCAAAAACTGCCAACCATCCTCTCCAAATCCATCCACTTCGAACCCGCCAGCGGCCTCATCAACAACTTCAACCATTCTTGCTATCACACACTTGAAAAAAAACCATTCTTGCTATCACCATCAAATCCTCTGGCCATACTTCCCTGTCATACCATCCCATACATCACATACAAACACATCGTCTCCGTCAGCTTACCATACATAAGTAACCCCATTTCCCATCAATTCCACTACCACTTCATCCATCAACTGCACTTCCATCCACAAAACACCAGCAACAAGTTCAACTTCTCTGGTACCACTTCTCTGATACTACTTCACAAACAATACTTCCCTATGAATATCACTAGTGAAACCAACCCACTTCAAATCTGTGCACCACTACTCTAATTCCCACTTCAACCTTACACACATTTCTGCTTAAAACCACTGTGAATATCACATAACAACCACATCTCCATATACATCAAGTCTTACTGCCATTACATTGTCCAACTAACCTCCTCACTTCCACAACCATACGTTCCTCTTCCAGCCTACATACAAAATTGTCAACCATCAGCACTTCACATTGACAACCACCATTCAAAGAAAAAAAAGAAAGAGACAAACTGACCATCTACTTGCCTTGATCACAACTGCAATTCACTGCCTCCACTGTGCTAATTACCTTCAACCTGAAGCACTATAGAAATTGACCAATATCAACTCGCCCAATTCAATTCCACCCGCTCCACCACCACGCACCAACACCGACTTCACCATCAAAACCAAATCGACGCGACTTCGATCACTGACAGCGAGCAACCCATTCTCCCAGTTCAACCGCAACCCACATCACATCCAACAGTTCCTCAACCAAACCACGAACGCATATTACTACCTCCCTGCCAAATAATCGCAACTCAATACAAACGCCAAACATCCAAACGCCAAGTTGCCTGAATCTAAACCACCAACCCAAAGCCAAAGTCCGAACCCACGCAACCTTCCACCTACCAACCTTCAGTTCTAGAAACCAATTCGCAATTTCTAATTCGTGATTTCTGGTTCGCTTTTAATTTGTGAGATTAAAATATATATAAAAAAAGAGGGAGAATTTGTTGTTCGTTTGCACTGGTTTGAACAAAATAAAAATTTAAAGGAGTTTACTTTGCTTTTGGGAGTAGTGTTTTATTTTGTTGTTCGGCTAATTGGGCTATAACTTAGTGGGCTTTGTGTGTATGTGATTTTTTTTGTTGATTTTATTTCTAAGTTTCTTCTCTTCATTATTAAAAAAATCATTCGATTTATGGAAAATGAGTTAAAATAAAAATTCATTTGTCTTTAAAAAAACCAAAACAAAAGAAAATAATATTTTATATATCTTGTTTTTATTTTCAGGCTGCCAAAGTAGGAAATAAAGGAAGAGTAACTTGTTGAAAACTATCCTTCTGCGTGCCAAAAATAAATTGCTAGCTTGCTTATATACAAAAATTCCCTGCTTTTAACCCCATCTCTAGTTTTATTTGAATTGCATTGTTGGTTGCTTGCATTTGCATTTTATTACTTTCAAAAAAATATTCAAATTTCAAAAAAAAACAAATTTCATCGTAGTTGCATTGTTAATACACGTTTAATTTCTACTTTGCATTTCATCTTAGATTTTGATTAATAATAACGGTTAGACATCAATAATCCTTAATTGCATATTAACAAGTTGTCTTCTTTGAACAATTTAATTTCTCGGTGTCTAGGCTACGACAAAGTAATAACCATTTATAAATATTACGATGATTCGTAAATATTATAGTGGTTATTCCTCTGAAAGTACTTAAACCTTCGGCTGCATTGCTACGGTGGTTCGTGGTGCATCGATAAATCTTGTCCGTTACCTGGCTGAGAACTATCTTATTGATCTAAGACAAAGTGTGATTATACAATTTTGGATTAACTTAGGATAAATCATTTGTAATTAACCTTGCATTCATTTAGTTGCATTAGTTCACGCATATTTAAAAAAAATTCAAAATTCAAAACAAAAAAAATTGTAAATATTCTATTTCTTTTCCTTTGAAAATTTTCAAAATAAAAAATCCAAAATGTCCAAAAAAAACTTCTACTTAGTTTTTTTAAGAAAATCAAAAATCCAAAAAAAAATATAAAATCTTTTCAAAAACACAAAATAAAATTTGAAAAATCAAAAACAAAACAAAAATCAATTTTCCATTTTGAAAAATTAATTCTATCTGTAAATATTTTTCCTTTATAAAAAAACTTTCTTGAAAATGTCCGAGTTTCCCCACTTACGTGAATTTTACAATAGCTGTGAAAATCAATATAATCCATATGATTTCACTCCAAATTCGTATGGATATTTTAAGAACAACTATTGTGTAAACAATTCGAATTTCGAACCACAAAATTTTCCAAATGATGAACAACCCTCAACTCTTGAAAATAGCATTTCATTTTTACTTGAATTCTCTACGCAGCAAAATCAAAGTGTAAATGATTTGTGTAATTCATATTTATGTAATAACTCGAGTCAAGGATTTCAAAATTTGAATTCAATTCAAAATTCAAACGATTTTGATTATAACCCATGCTAATTCAATTCCGAAGTCCAAAATGAATTTCAAACTCAAAATGAAAATGGAAACAACTTTTCAAACAAATTTGGCAATGGAAATAATCTTGATCACGTTACGATTGAAATTTTTTATTCTCAACAAATCCAAATTGAAAATTCTCAAGTTAATAACCATAAATTGGATTTTGTTGAACAAATGGACGAACTACAATGATCACATGGATTTGTTGTTCGAAACATTTATGAAACAACGAGAATAACAACCCAACGTGTGACGAGTCAAATAATAATCTACCTTTTACCATAATTGACGATTTTCAAATAACAACTTTTGAAATTGAAAACGACAATCTTAATGAAGTTGTTAAAAAAAGGTAATTGAGTTGGATTTCAATTCTTTTGAGGGTGTTAAACTTGATTTAAAATTCGATCTTCCAATTCCCGATTTTGAAAATTTGAATACAACAACTTTGGATTTTGAAAAAGATATATGCAATGAAGTTGTTGATAATCCACCAAAGGAAGACGAATTCAACGAACATGATTTCTTTGGAATTTTTGAAAATGAGTTGTTAAATTCTCAAGGGGAAGAGTTAAATCACCATTTTGATTTTGAATTCAATAATTCTGAAGAAGTTTTCAATGATAAGTTTGAATTTCAATTTGGTGAGAATAAACTTGAACTTCAACCAATTTTTCTATCAACCCCGAAAATTATTGAAAAGGAAACAACTCGTACGATTTTTAATAAAACGACATTCATTTTTCCAAATCCACATTCAACTTCGAAATCTTTTACGATTTGGTTTTTCGAGCTTAAGCTGTGTCTCGTGAATTTGATGAGACAAATGAATCGGTCCTTGGAAGACCTGTTCATTTACTCTTAAACGACATACTTTCTGATGTCTTGTAAATAATAATCTTTTCATATCAATAAAGGTCATGTTTCTATTTTTATTTTTCTCCTTCCACTTGGGTTGACTGTGGGGACACAATCAAAATCAAGTGTGGAGGGAGACTCATCATCATCTTCGATTTTTTATGTTTTCTTTAACTTTTCTTTCCAAAATTTAAAAAAAACATCTCAAAAAAACAAATTTTTTTAAAGCATTTTGATTTATTTTTAAAGAAAAACTATAAGATAAATATATGGTTTTGGTTTATTAAATTGAAATTTTTGAAAATTTATTCGTCTTAACAAAAATAAAAATGAAGTTTGATTAAAAATAATAATGGTTTAACTAGTTCATACGTGTTAATTATGAAATATCCTAATTGAAAATCTTTGTTTTGAAAATTGGTGAATTCAAATAAAAGGATATAACATTTTTTTGTCTTCTAAGTTAAGTGGTGCTAAGATGATTTTGCAAAACTCTCTCTCTCTCTCTGAAAAAAAATATAAGAAAAAACACACAAAAAATATATATAAGTAAAAAAAACATTTGTATATATGTATATATTTTTAACACCTAAAGTCATGTGTTCACACTCGTGTGTTCATTCGCCATGCTCTGTACCCTTCTCACGTAAGTCCGAAAGGCATTGCACGATCGGTATATCTGGCCTCAGTTTATCTGAGTTAGGTGTATGTATATAAAATTCTTTTTAATAACGCCTACAACCGATAAGTGTTAACACTTGTGTGTTCACTCGCCCCGCTCTGTATTCCCCTCACATCAGTCCGCAAGGCAGTGCACGGGTAATATATCTGGCCCCAGTTTATCTGAGTTAGGCATATGTAAATATTGTAAATATCAATAAAATTTTCAAAAAAAATAAAAATAAAGAGAGTAAGCAAATAAAATCCAAGCACTATTTTAACTTATTTGATTTGACTTGTTATTGAAAAAAAATGAAAATACCACTTTGATAAACTTTGATAATCAACTAAGGATCTATTTCATAGTTACACTGTGTTATCAACTGAAACAAAGAGTTAAACTATAATATATTTCTTTTGATAACTTCGTTTTTATTGGAAATTTTAACGAGTAAATGACTTAAATTTTTAAGATAATGACCAAAACCTATATTTAACTTATTTGTGTCAATTTAAAAGTAAATCCTTCATTGTAAATATTTTCTCTTTGCATTCGGATTTTGTGGGTAATATCCGCTGAAAACTCTCACGAGACAACACTCGTCCTACTGGGGACACCCAGAGGTTTAACGACTTGTTGCATACGCTCAATGCAATCGTGTTTCCTATGAAAACAGATTTATCTTAGTTTTTCTTTATTCGAGGACGAATAAAAAGATAAGTGTGGGGGTACTTGATGTGCACGTAAATGTGCATATTTTTACCACCATATTTAATCTATTTAAATTAAATAAATGATCATATTGGGTATTTTAATTTGTTTAACCCAAAATTAAAATTATTTCAAATCGTCACATATTCATCTTCATCCAGGGGCAAAATGGTCGTTTTTGTGCATATATAAATTTTCTAAAATATAATTGAAAATTTCTATGTTATTTTTATAGGAATTTAAATTCAAATACAAGTGGCTTCATGAATATATATGCATGCATAAGAGAGAATACAAAGGAATGAAGATGGAAATAATTCATTTCATGGATCATGGAGGACCCCACTTACCCACCTACCTTAATGTACACTTAGGAGCTAATGCACATGCTAAAAGGCCATTAAATCTTCAGGCATACTTAATGGATGATTACTTGAAGCTAATGATTACTTGGCCTCCACACTTCCTAAGAGGGTATTTTGGGCATTCCCCAAAAAAATGAATTAGGGTTTCTAACTTGTATAAATACCCCATATCTTCATGTAACCCTCCTCCTCCTCTTAGTTAGTTTTAGGCTCAAAATAAAACACAAGCTCTCTTTCTCTTTTCATGGCTACTTAGCCATATTTCTTTTCATGTAATTTTTCTTTCTTTTATGCAATGTTAATTAATATTCTCTCTTATTTACATGCTCTATTTCTTTCTTGTTAGTAGTTAGTTTATTTTTCATGCAAGTAGATTAATGTTTACATCTTTTTACTTAGCTTTTCTTTTCATTTTGCTCTCTTTTTCCTCTTCTTTTAGTTTCATGTTGCATGTTACTTGTGTTGATATGATAACACAAATGAGAGGCTAATCCCATCAGTTTAGGGGTAATGAAACCTCTAATCATGTAGCTTCAACATTTTGATAATTATTGCTCTCTTTTGTGCTTAAATGAATGTTGATGTGATTTATTGTTTCATGATGAATTTGATAATCTATGTTGTTCATAACAAATAGGCTATGCTTAAACAATCACAAACAATAATAACCTCTTCATCTAAATATGATTATGGCAAAGAAGTGAATGTTGAAATTGAAATTTGATGGTCTATATTTCTAATTAATAGTTCATAGACCATACTTAAAATAGATTTTGCTTCCAACTTGTTGTCATGAGAGTTGAAAAGTATTTTAAATGGGGTGTGTTATAGTTTGATGGTTTATGTTGAGCTAATTCATAGCACAAATAAACCATACTTATGATAAGAACATCAATTAAACTTACTAATGACTAAAAAAGAGAGATAATAATTTCATGTTTTGTTGAACTATATGATAGAGAGAGTGGAATTATCTCTAGATTGTCATTTATTCTCATACTTTTTGACATTTTTCTATATTTTTAGCTTTACACTCTTCAAATTCTTGGTTTAATTTGATTGAATAGAAATTTAAAATCTACAATTCCATGCGGATCGACCCGTACTCGCCACATACTAAAATTGTATGCCGTGCGCTTGCGGTACAAATTTAATTCGAAATTTTTCGGCAATTTTCTAATCCAATAGAAAAATTGTCGTTACTTAACATGCATAAGGCCGGTTACACTCTATGGAGTGGGTCTTATTATTCGCTATATGGAAGCTCCTACTACATCGCACTTGAAGACAACAAAAGGAATTCTTCGATATATTAAAGGTGCCACTAATTTTGGATTATTGTATTCACCTTCTAATAATTTCAAGTTGATAGGTTATAGTGATAGCGATTGGACCAGAGATACCGATGACCGTAAAAGTGCAACTAGATTCGTTTTCTTCACGAGAGATATAGCATTCGCTTGGAGCTCAAAAAAGCAACCGATCATGAAACTATTAACTTGTGAAGCTGAGTACGTCGTTGCTTCAACTTGTGTATGCCATGCAATTTGGCTTCGAGACTTATTAAAGGAGTTGCATATGTTACATCACAATGCAATGGAAATATTTATGGATAACAAGTCAGCCATAGCATTCGCTAAGATTCCCATCTTCCATAATCGAAGTTTGCATATTGATACATGCTACCACATTATTCGAGAAAAAATTGCACAAAAGGAGGTACAAGCGAAGTTTATCAATTCAAAAGACCAAGTTGTAGATATCTTCACAAAGGCATTGAATCACGACGACTTTAAAAGATTAGGAGACATTCTCAGATTTACAAAACCAAGTTTACGGGAAGATGTTAGAAATAAAATTGGTTTTTAGGAAATGTTGATTATGTTGACAATTTTAATCTTTGTATTCATGGCAAGGCCAACTTAAGCATAGAGGAAAATCCGAAGTTAACTAATATGTAATTTGAAGAATTCTAGAAAATAGATTTGTCAAGAGGATTGAAGAAAAGTCTGAAGAATGCACTGCACTATAAATAAGAATGTTTTCTCTCATCTTTTGCATGCAAGCAAAAAAGAAAAGTTGAAAGAAAAATAAAGCTTATTTACTTGTTTACAAAATATTCGTCTCTCAATCTCCATTTGCAAATTAGTAGTTACTTCTCCTCCTTCTTATAGAAATTTCCCAACTGTTGAATGCATGCTTGCATATTGCAGCATTCTTGTATATTCTTTTTTTTTGGATATGCTTTTTCTTCGAAGATACCATAAAACTAACATCAAGCTGAATACATATGCTATGTATACATAATTTAGTCGACATAATCATTTCAGGTATGAAAAGAGATTAAACTATGAGATTGACCTTTGAAAAAATAAATACCAAAAATAATCTTGTTAATAAAAAGTTAATCATAATCCAACTAAGATACATAGTCTTACAATGTCCTCAATAAATAAATTAGTTCCATTAAACATGCAGATGAAGTTGCATCCAGTAAAATATGCATGGCTAAGTGGTAGTTTAAGTAATATAATGATAACATAGTTTACATAATATGGAAGCTGATGTTGGGGTGTATCGCATTGTATGTGGATAACGGACGCATACTAGAAAGAAGAATAGCCTCACATCGTGAAAAATAATGGAGATGGAGTGGTGTATATATATGGGTTTGGTCGTATGTAATAACAAAGGATTCCTTTTGTAAAAAGGTGCTGACCAAACTTTATGTTGCTTCCACTGATGGATGCGCTTAAAAACACGGTATCAGAGCCGATGGTTATGCCTGGGACAATAGACAATGCACAAGGGATCTATAAACCGTGGTTATTAGCAGTGTAGGTTCAAGTAGTCAGACTTAAGGTGGAGCTAGAGCATGATACGTAGGGTCTGGTAGAATGGCACATAAACAAAGCCTCAATATGGTGCAGAAATCAAAGTTTGCATAGTGGAAGAGACATGAATGGATGCGAACCAAGGTGGAGATTTATTGGGGTGTCTCGCATTGTATGAGGGCAATGGGCGCAAATTGGAAAAAAATAGTCCCACATCGTGAAAAATAATGGAAGTGGAGTGGTATGGGTGTGTGTACATTTATATATGAGTTTGGTCATATGTAACAACAATGGATTCCTTTTTTTCAAAGATGTTGACCAAACTCTATGTTACCCTCATGGAGGGATGTGCAGACAAATCCTAGAACTTCAACATGGTTTCAGAGCCAACGATAATGCTTGGGACAACAGACAATACGCAAAAGATCTATAAACCGTGGTGATTAGCAATGTAGGCTTAAGTAGCCAAACTTAAGATGGAGCTAGACCGCGGTATGATGAGTCTGGTAGAATGACATGCATGAGACACGAACAAAGTCTCGATATGGTGCATGCATTAAAGTTGGCGTAGTGGAAGATGAATGAATGGATGCGAGCCAAGGTGGAGATTTGTTGGGGTTTCTCGTATTGTAGTGGATAATGGACACATATTGAAAAGAAGAATAATCTTACATCTTGAAAATAATTGATGTGGATTGGTATATATATATGGACTTGGTCACATGTAACAACAAGGAATTTCTTTTGTTAAAAGGTGTTGACCAAACTCGATATTGCCCCATATAGGGATGTGCATAGAAATTTCAACATGGTATCAGAGTTGATGATTACGCTTGAGACAATGGACAATGCATAAGGGATCTATAAATCATGGTGGTTAGTAGTGTAGGCTTAAGTAGTCGGACTTAAAGTGGAGTCAGACTTAAATTTCACATTTTAGATTAGTGGAATGAGTCAAACGCATGCAAATTACATGGAAATTTCAGTCCTCCACCCCATGTAAATAGAGAAACTTACACCATATACGATCATCTCATAACACAATTTACTGACGTTTGCGGAGAAAGTTCAAAATTCTAATTTTAGTTTACTCATCAGTGCCAACCTTAGGGTAAGGCGACCAAGCCAATTGCCTTGTCTGTCCCCTTTCCACCCCCAATCCCCAAAATGAAGAACAGCCACTAATCCAAAATTCAAATAGTTTAATGTAGCAAATAGATGTTTAGAAATTATACTTTGCATTTTAATAAGGCTTAAGATTCGGCTAGATTCATTTGATTTCTAATATAATGAGAATTATGGCACACGCTTCGCATGTGAATTTTTTTCAACAAATTATGTATGTATGATCATATTTTTACATTGAAATAATGTATAATTAGTTTTAGTTATTATTTCTGATTTGGGACATATGATTTTTTTTTTGTTTCAGTTTTTATTTCTATTATTAATTAATAAGGAATGAAATTATAAAGGAAATGTGTTTGTTAGATTCTATTTTTAGGCGATATGATTTGATTTGGTAGTATTTATAAATGGGTGTTTTGAATTATAGAGGGTGTTTTAAATTTGTTAGTATTTGGTGAAGAAACTTGACTTGTTAAATCCTATTTTTAAGTGAAATTATGATTTGGTAATATTTGTAGAGAGGAATTTTGAATTGGTAAAGTAAGTTTATTTGTTAGATCCTATTTTTAAGCGAAAGTGAGATTTTGATAATATCTGTAAATGTGCATTTTTGGTATTTCATGTTGACACCAAAAAAGAGTGACACCAAAGATATTACAACTATTACTAAAGATAATTATTATTTTCTTTAACCCAAATGCAACATAACTGCATTTCGTATGAAGCAACCAAAATTTAGGACAGACACTGTTTCTCATAATCTTGAAGCTTATAAGATGCATACAAAATCATGTATTCTACCAATTGAACTAGTACTAGATAAAGATTGGCTATTGTTTTTAATTCTCTACAGTTGCACATAAAAATATTTGTGATTGTCTAAAGATGAACACCTTGGAAATTCATAAGTATGTTGTTCTCCAAAATTATGATTTATGTACGTATTTATTTTGATCAAATGGTACGATTAACATATTATGTATGAACTTTGTTTTATAAACTCTTGACATCCACAACAAATTTTTATTACAAAAAAATTGATTTATTACATAACCCTAATCTACTATAATAGTTGAATTATGTAATCTGTTGAAGTAAATCCTAATCCACTTCATCAAAAACATACTCGTTCCCATAAATGATTTTGGAAAGAAGTTGTGATTTTACAATTAAAACTCTACTCTAGAGAAATCTTGTTGTAATGATGATTTGAAAAAGAAATTTTTTAAACATAACATATCATGGATTTATATGAAGGCTCCCTGATACAGGGGAACTCCCGGAGGACCAATGGACCGACCAACTCCAAGAAGAGATTAAGTTGTGCATGTCAACTTAAACTCATGACACCTATAACCCCTTAAGAACTGCTTTTACGAGAAGCATGTTCAAGACAGAGATCGAACTTGGGTCTGTTACCAGATTTGGACACTCCTTTTCTAACTAAAGCGGAAGGGCCATAAAAATTATCGATTTTAATTTAAATGTTGATTTATTTAAATCAGAGTTTGAAGCGAAAGGGCCATGAAAATTAAATTTATCGATTTTTTCCATTCCGATTGAAGATTTTAATCAAGGAAGGATTCTATATAACTAGAAAATTCTGCGTTAAGGCATTATACATTTTCTTGCATCTAGTTGATTTACTTATTGGCAATATATCAATTATTAAAATTATGGAATTATCCATGTATGAATATTTATGGAATTATTTACATAAGAATATTTATTAAATATTTGAGAAATATTTATTATATTTATGGAATTATTTATGGAGTTTTTAAAATCACTAAAATTATGATAACATAATAATCAAATATATTAAACTTTTAACATGTGAGAAATTATTCATTATGAAATAAGTCAAGGGTCTAACAGTGGTTGAGATTGCATGTGCATATACTATACGTAAATTCAATAAAATTTAGTCTAATGTTCGTTATAAACTAGATTAAGGTGCAACGTATGCTTATCCCCATATTAGACAACGTTAGAAATATTCACAAAAAAAATTGAATAATTAACATTAAGTCCAATAATCATGTTATAAAATGTTTAGTCAACAAACATGGTTACCAAAATTTTAGGACCATGATAAATGAACTAACAGGAAATATATCTTTATAATCTATATATTATGAGATTAATAACATTGATTTCACAATATTTAGTCCTTATGTATTATTTGGTATTTTTTACAAGCATGATCTAGAATGAAGAATTTATAGAAAAAGGGGGAAAATTAGCTAAGTCCATGGATGGGTCGGCATTGATCCATCATAAGCTCTATTGGATTTGAGCTAGCACGCAATGTGTTAAATGAGTAAATTTCAAAATTTTTTTTATCATTTTGAATCTTATTGGATCTCTAAAGTCTAAATTTATTTAGATCTAATCTAAATTAATTTTAAATAAAATCATTATTTTATTTGTAAATAAAGTTTTATTTTGATATTATATTTATGTTAGATAATACGAACATGCATATCGTATACACATGTGTGTAAGTGCACGTGCTACTTATACAATGTACATGGTTTAACATGCTCGTATATGAGTGTTGGGATTTACATCGCAACCGACATGTTAGCCCCTCCATATACATCTGTGTGTGGGGGGGGAGTGACATAAAATTATAAAATATATATTTAAATTAGAATATATATATATATATATTTATATGTATGTATGTATGTACCATTATAAAATAGAAATATTTGTAAATACAAATATTAATAATTGTAAATTTAAATTTAAATTCAAATTTGAGATCTAGATCTAGATTTTAAAATATTTTCTAATTTCAAGTTTAAATCAATATATTATATTTGATCAAATAAATATATACATATATAAACTAGCGGAATTAAAAAATAATTTTCTACGAAAATATATGTGTGTGTGTATATAAATTAATATTTAAAATTTGAATAGAAAATAACATTATATATTTAAAATGTAAATGAGAATAATTATATATATTCATATATAATTTCGACCTAAAAATAATTCGACAAAATCTATTTTTTTTTTAAATCCTTACGGTTTTAAAAAAAATTATTTAAATCATTTCCATACGGAAATGTTTTAATTTTAATTTTTTGAAAATCAATTTACAAATCATAAGTATAATTAGTGTATATCAATACACATACACATACCTCTATTACAGATCAAGCGAATCTTCTAGGGTTTTGCCCCCTCCCCCACATCGGAGACTGTGAAAAGAGAAGCTGATGGTTAGCAAAAGGTTAGACGAAAGAGGAGGCAGAAAAATAAAGACTGGAGGAGGATGGGTTCAGATACATTATAATAATCAAGGATTATGCCAAAACAGAACACTTTGAAGATAAGCAGTGGAATTCTTGGGCTGAAGCTTTGGATAAAGGAATTAAAATCAAGAAAAGCATTAAATATCATGATCCAAACTTAGATCCAGAGGATAAATTTGTAGAAATGATGAAATAGGCTATGAGCACTCAAATAAGATGTGGAACAACTCCATGTACATCTACATAACAAGTAAAAACCCCTATTATGTATACTTCAATGCATATATAAAACAGGAATGGCAACCTAAGGGTTCTTGGGAGGTTTTCTCTAGAGATAATGGGTTTTCTCCATGTACATCTACATCTCTGACTTTAACAGCTTAGTTTGATAGTTCGTTATGTAGGATGATCTTCTTTATTATAACTCATCAATAAAGAGAGAAATTTGTACTAAAATGACTAAAAAATGCATGTAGCGTGACATGATTAACACTGACAGTACTCCTATCCCCAAACTCCTCCTTCTTGGGAGTAGATCATCTTGACCAAATGCCCCCGTCCCCGTATGCCAAACCAATCAAAACATAGAGAATTTTACAAAAAAATCAAATCTCTCCCTTAGCTAGGGGGTTTATTGCAAAATTTACACAAAATCAAGTGTTTTAATTGACTGTCCCAAATGGACGGAGAGCATTTGGCCCAGACGACCTGCTCCCATTTCCAAGCACTCACCGACCTTGTTTTTTCAATCATTAAAATTTTGCATTATTCAAGCATTAATAAAATCATTATATTTAATAATTGAAATTTATTTCAATTAATTATTGAATTATAGACAGTGAATTTTACAATTATGTTAATAATTGACTAGGTACTTGATAGACAGAATTAAGAAGTTGGAAAAATTATGGCACTTTACATTTTAGGTTAGTGGAATATTGCATGCCAAATTACATGGAAATTGCATCTCACATAGGTTAGTGAAATGAGTAAATTGCATGATAGTTACATGTAAATGCACGAAAATTTCACATTTTAGCTTAGTGGAATGAGTTAATGCATGCAAATTACATGGAAATTTCAGTCCTCCCACCCTGTGTAAATAGAGCAACTTACACCATATATGGTCATTTCATAACACAACTTACAAAATTCGAAATTCTAATGTTAATTTTCTCATCAGTGACGACCTGGGTAACGCGAACAAATCAATTGCCTAATCAGTACCCTCTTAGCGCCTCCCCCCTCCCTATCCCCATCTCCCACCCATAAAACCCTAACAAATAAAGAACAACCACTCGTCCTAAATTCAAATGGTTTAATGTAGCAAATAAATGTTTAGAAATTATACTTTGTAATTCAATAAAGCTTAAGATCTAGCTAGATTAATTTTATTTATAGTATAATGAGCGTTACGGTGCACACTTCGCACATAAATTGCTTTTCTACAAATTATATACGTGTAACCATATTTTTACATTGAAATAATGTCTAGTTAGTTTTAGTTATTATTTCTATGTTAGGGCATCTGAATTGTTTATTTGTTTCAACTTTTATTTCTATTATTAATTAATATATAATGAAATTATAATAGATATTTATTTGTTGGATCCTATTTTTATGTGATATGATATGATTTGGTAGTATTTGTAGATGGACGTTTTAAATTGGTGAAGAAAGTTTATTTTGTTGGATTCTATTCTTAACTAATTAAGATTTGGTAATATTTGTAGGAGGAAATTTTGAATTGGTAAAGTAAGTTATTTGTTAGATCCTATTTTTGAGCGATAGTGATATTTTGATAATATCTGTAGATGGACATTTTTGGTATTTCACGTTGGTACCAAAAAAGAGTAACAATAAAGGTATTACAAATAATTATTATTTTCTTTAACCAGATGCAACATAACTGCATTTCGTCTGAAGCAACCTAAATAATAGAATTGACCCTTGTTTTTCATAATCTAGAAGCTTATAAGAGGCATACAAGATCATCATGTATTCTACCAATTAAACTAGCACCAGACAAAGATTTGCTATTGTTTTTAATTTTCTATTGTTGCACATAAAAATATGGGTTTTGTACGAGAAGCCCTTTTTACTAATCAAAATGAACAAAACACTTCAACCCAATAATTTATGTAAATTAGATCCATGTGCATGCATTTCTTCACACGCGGCTGTTATTCTCACGCTTTTATTTAAAATCCACGCCAATTAATTATCAATCTTTAAAACGAACTAGCATTTTCTAAAACATCAAATTAACAAATCGTTTTCACTGTTAAATCACAAATTTTATTATCTTTCTAATGATATTCATTTTGAATATGTAAAAAAATCAAAATTTCAAAACGCATTCATTTCAAATTCAAATTTTAAAAAATTTACATTATTACAATACAGTTTTTAACTGCATTCGTGAAATGCAGTTAAAAACTGCATTATAGTGATGCAATTTTTAACTGCATTTCACATATGCTGCAGTTTTTAACAGCATTTCACATATGCAGTTAAAAACTGCAACAATTAATGCGTTTTTCAATCCATTTGTGAAATGCAGTTAAAAATTATTGCTGTTGATAGCAGTTTTTAACTGCAGTTAAAGACTGCACTTTATAGCTGCAATTTTTAACTGCATTTCACAAATGCAGTCAATATGTAGTTAAAAATTATTGCTGCTAATAGCAGTGTTTAACTGCAATTATGAAATACAGTTAAAGACTGCACTTCACGACAACATGTTTTAAATGCATTTCACAAATGCTGTTAAAAACTGATGTTGTTAGTAGCAGTCTTTAACTGTGTTTCGTAAATTCAGTTAAAGACTGCACTTCACAACAGCAATTTTTAACTGCATATCAATAATGCGGCTAAAAACTGCTGCTATTAATAGCATTTTTAACTGCATTTCGTAAATGCAGTTAAAGACTGCACTTAACAACAGCATTTTTAACTCCATTTCACAGATGCAGTTAAAAACTGCTACCATTAAGCGTAGTTTCTAACTGCATTTATGAAATACAGTTTTTAACTACACACCACAACAACAATTTTTAACTGCATTACTAAAATGCAGCCAAAAACTGCTATATAACATTATGATTTTTAAAATTTTATTTTTATATATCAGCAATGAATATCTTTGGAAAGTCTATTAAATTTGTGATTTAATGGTGAAAATAATTCTTAAATTCGATTAAACTAGGTTATCACGTTTTAAAGATTGAAAATAAATGAGTTGGCGAATGCTATAAATTGTCGGATGTGATGTTAGAGGCGTAGGGTCCTAATTTATATAATTAGCGACCGACCGACCCGCTTTGCAATTCAATTATGGAATAAGGACCCAAGATTAATATTCAACATAGAAATATTTGCGATTGTCTAAAAATGAACATTTTGGAAATTCATAAGTACGTCGTTTTCCAAAGTTATGATTTATATACGTAATTATTTTGATTAGATGGTACGATTAATACATTATATTTGAACTTTGTATTATGGACTCATGATGTCCACAACAAATTTTTTTTACAACAAAATTGATTTATCACATAATCCCTAATCTACTAAAACGATTGAATTATGTAATCTGCTGAAGTAAATCCTAATCCACTTCATCAAAAACATAACTTATCATGGATCTATATGAAGGGCCCCGATATAGAGGACTTCCGGGAGGATCGACGGATCGACCAACTTCAAGGGAGATTAAATTGTGTCGTCCCGCTTCAATCCATGGTACCTATAACCCCTTGGGGCTGTTTTTACGAGAAGTGTGTTCAAGGTAGAGCTCGAACTTGAGTCTGTTATCAGACATAAACACCCTTTTCTAATCATAGATTTTAATTAAGGAAGGATTCTACATAACTAGGAAATTCTGCATTGAGGCATTATACTTTTTCTTGCATCTAGATGATTACTTATCAACAATATATCAATTATTAAAATTATGGAATTATCCATGTATGAATATTTATGGAGTTATTCACCTAAGAATATTTGTTAAATATTTAACAAATATTTATTATATTAATGGAATTATTATCGGAGTTTATGAAATTAATAAAATTATGACAAGATAATAATCAAATATATTAAACTTTCAGCTTCGAAAAAAATATTAAGCTTTAACATGTAAGGAATTATTCATTTTAAAATAAATCAAGGGTATAATACAGGCCCAGACTACATGTGCATATACTATACGTAAATCCAAAAAAAAATCCTAATGTTTGTTATAAACTGGGTTGAGGCACAACACATGCTAATTCCCATATTAAACAACATTAGAAATATTTGTAAAAAAATTGAATAGTTAACATTAAGTCCATTAATCATGTTATAAAATGTTTAAGCAGCAAACACAGTTACCAAAATCATGGAACCATAATAAATGAACTAACGGGAAATATATCTTTATAACCTATACATTACGAGATGAATAACATTGATTCCATAATATCTTAGTTATTAAAAGAAATATGCTAATATTTAGTCAATAATTTAGCATTGGACCCTTGATGCCATCATTGTGTTAAACTTAAATTGTGAACATTGTTATAAACTTTAACCCCCATTAAGAAGCATTCACATGCTTAGTCCTATACCAGAAATTTCCGTTGATCGTGACATAACAATTATGTGTAATGAACCACATGCAATTAATGATGAAAGTAGTGGGGGTGAAATTATTTTCCATAAATCATGGTATCAATCAAAAAGACTAGTCGTTATGTGTTGTTTGGTATTTTTTACAAATGATATTGTGATGATACTGGACCGAAAAATGATTAAAAAAATGGCTGTGAAACACAAAGACGATCTAGAATGAAGAATTGATAGAAAAAAAGGGGGAAAATAAGCTAAGTCCATGGATGGATCGTTATTGATTCATCATTAGCTCTGTTGGATTTGAGCTAGCATGTAGTGGGCTAAATGAGTAAATTTCAAAAAAAAATTGTCATTTTGGATCTTATTAGGTCTATGAAGTCTAAATTTATTTAAATCTGATCTAATTAATTTTAAACAAAATCGTTATTTTATTTTATTTATAAACAAAGTTTTATTTTGATATTATATTTATGTTATATAATATGAATATGCGTATCATAACTGTAACAACCCGCATATCTATCGATTCTATATTTAAATATTTTATTTAAATATTTTATCGTTAGTCGGATGTTAGTCCGAAAAGCTACTTTTTGCATACGGTCAAATTAGGACTCGAGACCACCCCCATTGGGTTCAAAATGACGTTTGCGATCTTTTTGAGTGTAAACTTCGATATGTTTGGAGATAGTGAAATTTTCAACACTTTTTCCCGCCTTTGACTTTGGTTTGGACTGCACCCCTTTAGTTCAGCCCAACCATCTTCCTCACTCTATCAAAACACTTCAAGCTTTGTCAAAAATGGTGGTGGGAAGTGGAAATTAAAACTCCAAACACAAGTTCCATTGCAAATCCGAGATTCAACATCAAATTCACGTGAAGACCATTGATTCAAGCTTGTTGGTGTTCTTGCTTTGCTCTCAAATCTCCATCTTCATCAAATTCCGTGAAAAGGTGAGATTTTTGATCTCACATCTTGCCTATAGATGTCATTGGGCTGTTGGGAATGATCCCCTATTGCATTTGTATGAATATTTGCTTTTGGTTTGGATCGAATCGGCGAAAAACTCCAACTTTCAGCGTTTTTGGGAAATTCCTGCACTTAGGTCGCTCTGGCTTCGTTAGGTCGCTAAGCCTTAGGTCGCGCGTTGAAAAGTCACCCCTTTCTTAGGTCGTTCACGAGTTAAGGCCTAGGTCGCTTGCGTGCTTAGGTCGTTCTGGCTTAGGTCGCGTATCCTTAGGTCGAAGCATTTTAGGTCGCTTCCCCTGGACCTCATTAGGTCGTTCACCTCTAGGTCGCGTGCCTTTAGGTCGCAAGCCTTTAGGTCGCGTATCCTTAGGTCGAAGCATTTTAGGTCGCTTCCCCTGGACCTCGTTAGGTCGTTCACCTCTAGGTCGCGTGCCTTTAGGTCGCGTGCCTTTAGGTCGCGTACCCTTAGGTCGCGAATCACCTTAGGTCGCGCCTCACTGTTAGGTCGCGCACTTCGTTAGGTCGCTCGCATTTAGGTCGCAGACCTTAGGTCGCTCGCGAGTTAGCACTTAGGTCATTTAACCTGTTCTTCAGCTAGGTCGCACGGCAGTCTTCCCTTAGGTCGTATGACCTACTTCTCCTTAGGTCGCTGGACCAGCTTGCCTTCGCTAAGTCGTATTACTCTTTGGACTTTAGGTCGAACCCCGTATTACTCTGCGTAGGCAATCTCTTCTGAAAAACGTTTATCAGAATTTCTACTTTGATGGTTTTGGGATTGACTTCTTTGGACTTTACTCACGTCTTCGAACGTGAATTGATTTGTTCTACAATCGTTTTATGACTTGTCACTTTAAAGATATATGAAGGTTTCAATACTAATAGTAAATATCAAAACTCTTTCATCAAAGCGATTTCAACACTATTTTAAGTATCAAAAGTTCGTTTTCTCAAACCGATTTTCAATCTACTAGTATATACAAGCCTTTACTTCACTCGAATGAGAAATCGACTTAAACGACTTAGTAAAACGAGTGGTATGAAACGCTTGCGTTCACTTCGTCGGTTAGCTCTTGGACTTGTTCGATTGAACCCTTTTTGTGACAATTTCCTAGTGAAGATTTACAGCTTGTTCGTAAATATTTAAGTTAAGCAAGTGGTTATGGGACATGAAGCTAAACTCATATATTTACTAGCTTGGTGTGATTGACACTTCCTTATGATCATGACGATCATTTTTGTGATTTAGACTAGCGATTGAGCGATGTCTCTTTGTCTACGTGGGAGACTATACCCCGATTATGTGATGTTTCGCCATCACATTTCCTACGGTCTTCGGGCCATTCCTGTGTGAAAATTTAATGGATAGCTTCCATGAGATATCATCTCGTCATGTGTTTACGCGTAGGTGAGTTTTCATGCTCCCATTCATGTGTTAGGCCTCCCCCTTTTTTTTGTGTTTTCTGGATTTCTGATGATGATTTCTGGAATTTTGTGCTTCACCAATTTTCATGATTTTCATTGATATGATATCAGTTTTTGTGCATTGGTGAAGTCATGTGTTATTGACTTGTTATGAATACAAGTTTAGGGTATGATACCCTATTTTATCTTTGAGAAGATTCTTGTGATATTGATTAATCTTTTGTTGATTATCATTTACATACTTATAGTAGTATGTCGCTATGGTTATTACATGTTCATGTCATGCCTTTTACTGTATACCATATCATCTGATATTTATAGTTAGACTGATCCGTTTATTATTTTCTTATAAATAATACTCGGGTCAGACCGAGATGTTACAGGTGCTTCTGCTTGACTCCTCTTCAGGATTATTCTGACTTTTGGCTAACTACCTAGATTAGTAGTTTTTGGATGTACACCTTTGAGATATAGACTCTATGTTGTGTATTTATTCTTTTGTATAGCACGTGATGCTATTCTTTTGTATTATCGTGGATCTTTCCGACCACTACTCTGATGTACACTTTCATGTGATATATATATATTTATTCATATCTTCTTCCGCCTTTGTGATATGGATGTCTGTGGCTGATTTATGTTATGCATACTTCTATATTTGTTTCCGAAGATTATATATAGCCACCGTGTGATAGCTTTGTGTTTGTATCGGTATGTCGGATTTCCTCCTTAAAAGATATGCATTCTATACTATCTGACATATCGGTTCTCGCACAAAGAAATTTCATGGATGGTCGCTCCTCAACAGCCTTATTCTCCGTGCTAATTGACAGCACTACCCCGTAGTGTTCTTGGTTAGCGTGGGTATAGAGGTGGGGCGTCACAATAACACGTGTGTGTAGGTGCACGTGCACGTGCTACTTGTACAATGTACATGATTAACATGTCTGTATATGCTTGTTGGGATTATACCGCAACGGACATGTCAGTCCATCGATACATATGTATGGTTTAATACATACATACACGCATACATACTGTGCAGTTAATGCCCTGCTATTACCCCACTATAACCTTGCTATATCTCATAGCGGATTTCCACCGCTATGATTTTTCCATATAGCCCCAAATATAGCCTTTCCGCTTTAAGCCCCGCTATTTCCGCTATATCCCATTATTCCCACTATATTCTGCTATTTCCGCTATATCTTCTTTAAAAAAAATAAACTAAAAAATGACATTTATACATTATAAAAATTATGAAATTAATTTATTTAATTGAATTTTTAATATATTTTCAAATATGAAAATTCTCTAATATTCTACTAAATTCAATTATGTTATATAATAGTTTTATGTTTATTTATAGTATATTCATACATGTTTTTATTTAAATTATTTATATATTAATTATAATTCAATTGAATATTAATTTTTCATTTAATTACCATTTATATATTTGTAAAAACATTAAGTACGAGTTTTATATGCTATTTTAAAGTCATCCGCTATATCCCGCTATATCCTCGCTGTATCCCCGCTATGACTTTTTGCATCTCTACCGCATTAAATCTGTCGAGCGCTATAACTACATAGCATACATATATGTATGTATAATTTAATGTGACATAAAATATATATTTATAATAGAATATATATATATATATAACATTTTACAGTAATATTTGTACATGCAAATATTAACAATTATAAATTTAAATTGAAATTTCAACTCTAGATTTGGATTTTAAAATATTTTCTAATTTCAAATTTAAATCAATATATTGTACTTGATAACATAAATATATACATATATAAAATTACGGAATTGCAAAAAAATTTACGAGCATATATTTTTGTATGTGAGTTAATGTTTAAAATTCAAATATAAAATAACATTAAATATTTGAAATGTAAATGAATAAAATTATATATATATATATATTCATATATAATTTAGGCCTAAAAATACATTGAAAAAATCTATTTTTTTAATCCTTACGTTTTGAACTTTTGATTTTTGTTTAAATCATTTCTGTATGGAAATGTTTTAAAAAAATTTAAAAATCGTTATGATTTTAAAATTTTATTTTTTGTTTAAATCATTTCCGTATGGAAATGTTTTAGTTTTTTTGAAATCAATTTACAATCACAAGTATAATTAGTGTATATCAATACACACACACACACATATATACATACCTCTATTGCAAAAATCATTTAAAACCTTCGCTTAGGCGCTAGGCTAGTCTTACCGCCCGTCCGTCCACTTAAACGTGCCTAGGCAAGGCTTACAACTTCATCTAAGAGTTTAAATTGGTATTTGGACACTAGTTAGGCATTACTTAAAGTCAGTGACACGTATAAGCATCTATGTGCTAGTTTTGGTGATCTTGCCTCCTTAGTTGCTCATAAACCTTTTCAAAACTTAAATTTTCAATTCGGATCAATTAAGCTAAACCAATTTTCAAAATTTTGACAAACATACTTGGGATACCATAAATTTCTAGCTCCGATTACTCCTCACCTAGACAATTAATCCATAGTCCATGCTTGCAACCTAGCTTCCGCCTAACTATTGTTACAACTATAAATACATCCATATTTAATAATATATATATATATATAATTAAAGTAATATAAGTGAGGAATTATCCTGCTTGGTAAATATCATGACATCATCAGCAAACATAAGTGAGGAAGGATACAAGGGGCTATTTGCAATTGTGGTGGTATTGAATTTCTTTAGCCTGGAATTTTAAGTTTATCATCTCGAAGACTTTCATGACAAGAATGAAAAGATGGGAAGATATCGGATCACCTTGCCTTATACCTTGCTTAATCCTAAAGTGACCAATTGTTTAGCCATTGGAGTTCAAAGAGAAATTAGGAGTTGAAACACAAGCATATATCCAGGCAACAAAAGGTTTAGGGAAGTGCATCATAGCCATAATTCTAACAATAGACACCCACTGTATGTTGTCATAGGCTTTCCTGATATCAAGCTTCATCATTGCTCTAGGGGTGACTTGTGCCTTATTATACCCTTTAAGTAATTCATTGGCAAGCAATACATTGTCTAAGATACTTCAGTTAGGCAAAAAAGCAGACTGATTTGGAAATTTGAGGTTAGGCGGAATAGTCAAAAGTCTTGTTGCTAAAATCTTAGATATGCACTTGTATATAACGTTGCAGCAAGGTATTGTCCTATAAGAGCTTACAAAATTTGCTACTCTGGATTTAGGGACAAGAACAATATTGGTAGCATTAGTTTCTCCAAGCATTCTGCACTTATTAAAGAAACTATGGACAACTTTATAAACATCTTTGGAAATCACATCCGAGCAGTGTATATAGAACATTACATTAAACCCATCAAGGCCTCCACAAGCATTTTTATTCACTGAAAATATGGCACTTTTATTTTGCTCATCAGATATTGCAGTGGAGAAGAAACTAATATCCTCAGTTTTTATCCTAGGCAAGGTAATGTTAGATATCATTATTAAATCAGGAGTGAAATGCTTGAGTAACCTAGGAAATTAGAGAGGCAGGATACAGAGTGTGCTCAACTGCTTCTGGAGAGGACAGCGGATCACCATTCTCATTTGTAATTGTGTTGATCTACTCCCTAGCCTGCTTAACCTTTAGTGAAGCATGAAAACAAGTAGAGTTTCTATCACCATATAAGCTCTAATTTTGTCTTAGCTTCTGCTTCTTCATGTTATCCTCATTCATTAGAGGAATGAGCTTCAGATAAGGCATTAAACAATAAACTTTCAGAATTATTTGCATCAGCATCATCAGGGTTCTCCATCATATTATTATGTGCAATTTGAAGCTCCCACTAGATCTTGGAAAACATCAGCTCACCGTTCACATACTTTGTTTTGCCCATTCCCTAAGAGCAATATTTAGGGCCTTAACTTTATAGAATAAACATGGGGTTTCCATAAAAATTATTAGACCAAGTAGTAGAAACTATATTTAAAAGGTTAACACCATTAATCCAAGCATTAAAAAATTAAAAAAAATTTTCTCTTTCACAACATTTTGGCCAAAGGATAAAATCATAAGGGAATGGTCAGACAAGATAGGGTAGGGAAGGAAATTAGATAGAGTAGGCCAAGAAGAAAGGGCTAATAAATTGCAAAAGGCATGATCAATATTAGAAAAGGTTCTTGTTCCACTTTTGCTCGTGTTATTCTAAGAATATTTAGCACCATTTTTATATTAGGAATTAAAGAAGAATAAGAGATTGCATTATTAAGATGCATTACATCCCTAGGAGTTAGAGGAATACCTCCTTTCCTATCACAAAATTCAAGGCAGCAATTGTAGTCCCCAATAGCTAACCATGGGTGAGTTTCATACCTTAGGGAAGGGAGGAAATTGAGAAGTTTATGCTTAGAAGTAACAAAATTATAAGCATATATTATAGATAAGTAGAAAGATGTTGATGTGGGAATGTGAATAGCATGAAAATGGATGATTTGTCTAATAGAGATAATAGGTGATAAGGTAAAAAGGTAGAAGGGTTATGCAAAACCATGATCCTTCCATAGGGAGCATTATCAAGGTTGTGAGACAAATTCCAATGAGGGTTGATGTAATTAGCAGCTCAGAAATTAGATTAAGGTTAAGTTTGGTTTCAAGAATGGAAAATAGATGAATACTACAAGTGTGAATTAGGCTTTTGACACGATCAAGTTTGATACTGTTGTGAGCTCCTCTAATATTCCTAACATATAGGTTGTGTAACATAATGGAAACTAAAGGGATTGAAGGTTGAGCTTTTTCTACTACTCCTTGTCGAAGGAGAAAATGAATGGAGGTTAGAGGCATCATTCTTATAAGAAAGCTCGGAATTTGTAGTTTTTTAGCTTTTTGAGTCTTCTTGTTTGCCGTGTTTTTTCCAAGTTGAGATGCAATAGAGGCATTAGGAGGATGATTGACAGCATTGTGAAGAGAGGGAGGAGAAGCCTAACTTAGTGAAGATTGTATTTGATCATAAGGGGAATTGATTTCTTTAAGATTGAGGACCGTGTCTTCAAGTGGAGAAGATGTAAGGTCGACTAGTTGATGATAGGGAAAGTGGAACTGATAGGAGAAAGGGAAGATATATGGTTTTGATATATATATATATATATATATATATAATTTTCAGCTTACATGTATATGATTTAACAAAATATACATACATATACATATTACACACACACACACACACTAGTATGAATCATGTACCGATGGCATGGTTTCTATTTTAATATAAATCTTAAATAAGTATATTTTCTTATTAATTTAACAAAATCAACTAAATTTTTATTATGTTAACAAAACGTCAAAAGTGTTATATTTGATTTGATAATGGTTTAGTAATCTAAGTAGTGTTTGGATATAGAAGTAAAAAAACTGTTGCAAAAATAAAAAAACACAATACAAACTCTTCTAATCATAAATTTTTAGTAATTTTTTTGATTAAATTGATGGTTTTAATCATAACAATGTGTTCTTTTATTACCTTTCTTAATTTGGTTAAACTGATTACCGATTGAATTAACCTAAACTAATTTGATTTAGTCTAGTTTATCTTCTCTTCTTATAGTTCAAACATAAACTAAATTTTTTTACCTTAAAATCGAATAAATTGACCGAATGCTTACCCTTACACTAAAAGTGGTGTGCAGCTAAGGACACATTAATTTCTTCTTACTAATATTATTTCTAAAAAATATCAGTAAATTGGCTAACCATCATAATACCATTGATAATCCAGCAGCTTACACACTTAAATTTTTTTAATAAAAATAATAATGTTCAAGAAAATACATCTAATTTGTTAATAATAAGATTGATTTACTAAATTGTTAAGAAGCGAGTCAAGTTAATGCTGACATAGTCACGGATACAGTGCTAAAATAATTTCTTGAACCATACGTTTTTCTGTAAAAAATACTATTTTGGAAAATAAATTCTAAAATTCTAAAAGTAAAAATAATATTTTTAAAAAATGCATTGTCATGAATATTTATATGGAATTCATTTTTAAATTCTTTAAGAAAAGGAAAAGGAAAAAATATAGAGGTGGAAATTATTTTGCAACTGCATTGTTATACCGAAGATGTTAAAACCCCGTTGTGATGTTTTTATATTTAGCAAAAATTAAGTAGTGGATTTGATTTCCATAGTCATGTCTCATATTTTGTAATTAATTGTTGAATAAAAATAATATAGTTATGTATTAGAAAGATTAAAAGTTTAGTAAATTGTAATTAAATTAGATGGATATTAGTAAGAGGAAATTACGAACCACGCTAAAAAAATATTATCTAGAGTTAAGCAATAGTCATTTAGTATGAATACCATCTTTTGCTTGTCAAACGAAGTAACATGTAATTGTAGTAAATCAGCATATTTCAAAATTTGGCCAACTTTTTAGTGTATTAAAATCTCAATGCGCTAATTGTGTTATCTGCTTCATTATCTGGTATTTATGTTATGCTAACTCAATCTCTTTAAATATTTTCTATCCGGGCGGGTTTTGACATGCATAAATGATGTGTTTGCAGGCATCTACGGCAAGGTCAATAACATTTCTATTGAAGTACTGGTGTATGAAGTTCTAATATATAAAAAACTGGGTTTGCCGAAAATGGATGCTGCTACGAAGGTTCGTACAAAATTTTGGTGGTTGATTCATTAAGCTGTGCTTGGTTTGAAGCATCTAAAATTTCATACTGGTGTATGTTATCATTTTTTCTCAACTTCTTAAGGATTTTTGTCATGCCTGGAGAGAAAGGAGAAGGGGGGTAACACATGAAAAGTACAAATGTAGTGCTCAACTGGTTACCAAGATACTATAGTGCCTCATCATTTGGTTGATCACGGTACAAATATTACAAATTAGTTATATATATCCATATCCTTAATTGTTTATTTGCTTCAAATTTCTGTCTTAATCTTGGACATAGAGATTGGAAATTGGTTAGAAGCAAAACAATGAAAATTTGGACAGGTCCATATAAACTTGGTGGTTACAGTGCCTAAATTATATATTGATATAGTATCAAAGTTTAGTTTTTGTTTTTTACTTCTTCCCATAGATGTTATCAATTATGTTGGAAGAAATATTTATAAATCATCATTAAGGATCATTAATATTTTTTAGTTATATGCAACATTATTGAATCATAACAGACCAAACAAAAGCTTCAGCATATGACAAAGTTAAATGATCATTCTTTGACTTATATCATTCAGTTATAAAAAAATATTATTACAATTTAGTAAGTTCAAACAATTTCAATATTATAAATAGTTTAGTAAATAAAAATACAGAATTATAAACTTTAAAGGTTTTATCTCCATACCTAATAAACAATAGAAGAATCACCATAACGACGATATTTTAGTAAATCTCATAGCAGCAGCTGCTTCAGATCTACTGAACTAACATAGTCAAGAGTTAGGCAAAAAAACAGTATAATGGACAAAAAAAGCTCAAGCTCGGAACCTTGAAAACATATCATCTTACTCTTCAAATTTGTTCATTGGATTACTTTTTTACTAAAGAAAAACCATGATTGATAAGCCATGGTCAAGTTGGAAGTAGGTCCTTTGTTGAGCTTATTAATCTATTAGTTAGTGCAAAGATGGCTCTTATGAAGAGGAGATGGCGATTAATTGAGCGCTGAACCACAACCAGCAATTTCAAATTTCATGATTTTAGAAATTTTCGTCAAACATTCATCACCAGTAAATTTTAAAGATTCAAGCAATTAATAGCAAACAAAGGAAAATAAGTTATTTTTAGACTGAAATACAAACTTTGAAAAATATTTGGTTGAAGGACAATGCTAAATATAGCCAGCATTTAGTATAGTGTAAAACTGAATATAATGCTAATTATAACTAGCATTTTGTATATTGTAAAAACCGAATATAATGCTAGTTATAACTAGTATTGTACTTGCATCTAATTTTTTTCTAAAGTTTGTCCTTCAATCCAAAAATAAAACTTTATGTTCTTCAGCCTAATTTTTTTTTTAAAGTTTATCCTAGTGCTTGATTCCCTCTTTACAGATAATGGATGGAAAAGTTAACACGTTATGCATATATAGTGGGTGGAAATGTTAAAAAACGTTAGATTATGTTAATCCATTCAATGTCTTTCTGAAGTTAAATCACATCCATTTTTTTCCTTGTTTATCTATTTCGTTAAAACCAAGGAATTTTACTGTATATATATATATATATATATATATAATATACACATTCACATCCAATGTTGACAGCACACATATATAGGGATTCGTGATATCATGATCTAATCTAAGCATATATGATTCATGATAATTATCAAATAAATATACTAAATTATAAATAGGTTAGTTACCTTGGATGTAGCCTAATTAGTATGCATTGAGTGCTGAATCAATCGACTCCGCTTGAATTTGAATTCAAATTCTTCCAGAGAGAGCTATCATATTGAAAGCACTACGCATCACTGTCCTGATTTTATTTAAATTTGTTTGTTTTTCGATGCTTGAAAAGATGGAGGAGGGATGGGTGTATTTTTGGCCAGAGATAGAAAAGGTGGAGGCGAAAAGAGAGAACAACAAAATAAGGGGTTAAGGCTGTTTAAATAGCAGAGGGAGAGGAGCTAAAAGTGGATTTGTGTGACGCCCCACCTCTATACCCACGCTAACCAAGAACACTACGGTGTAGTGCTGTCAATTAGCACGGAGAATAAGGCTGTTGAGGAGCGACCATCCATGTAACTTCTTTGTGCGAGCACCGATATGTCAGATAGTATAGAATGCATATCATTTAAGGAGGAAATCCGACATACTGATACAAACTCAAAGCTATCACACAGTGGCTATATATAATCTTCGGAAACAAATATAGAAATAAACATAACACAAATCAGTCACAGACATCCATATCACAAAGACGGAAGAAGATATGAATATAACACATATAAGTGTACATCAGAGTAGTGGTCTGAAAGATCCACGATAATACAAAAGAATAGCAACATGTGCTACACAAAAGAATACATCTATGGGTCGGTATCTCAAATGTGTACAACAAAAACTACTAATCTAAGTAGTTAGCCAAAAGTCGGAGTAATCCCAGAAGAGAAATCCAGCAGAAGCACCTGTAACATCTCGGTCTGACCCGAGTATTATTTCATAAGAAAATAATAGACGGATCAGTCTAGCTATAAATATCAGATGACATGATATAGAATAAGAGATATGGCATAAACATATAATAACCATAATGGCATACAACTATAAGTATGTAAATGATAATCAACAAGAGATCAATCAATATCACAAGGATCTTCTCAAAGATCCAAATCCACAAAAAGGTAATGACACACGAATTCACCAATGCACAAAAATTGATAAAACATATCAATGAAAATCACGACAATTGGTGAAGCACAAATTCCAGAAATCAACACACGAAATCCATAAATCACAAAAAGGGGGAGGGGAGGCCTATCACATGAATGGGAGCATGAAAGCTCACCAACATATGTATCACACGAACGAGAAACTATCTCATGGAAGCTAACCATTTAATTTTTCGAACACACGAATGGCCCGAAGACCTTTAAACACACGAACGGCCCGGAAACCATCGAACACACGAATGGCCCGGAGACCATGGGGCGCTACCCCACATATGTGAGTAGAAACATCACACAAACGGGGTCTAGTCTCCCTCGTAGACAAAGAGACATCGTTCAATCGCTAGTCTAAATCACAAAAATGATCGTCATGATCATCAAGAAGTGTCAATTACACTAAGCTAGTAAATATATGAGTTTAGCTTCATGTCCCATAACCACTAGCTTAACTTAAATATTTACGAATAAACTGTAGATCTTCACTAGAAAATTGTCACAAAAGGTTCAATCGAACAAGTCCCAGAATTAACCGACGAAGTAAACGCAAGCGTTTCATACCACCTGTTTTGCTAAGCCGTTTAATTAGATTTCTCATCCGAGTGAAGTAAAGGCTTGTATATACTAATAGATTGGAAAACGGATTAGGAAAAAGAGCTTTGTACTAAAATAGAATTTGAAATCGTTTTGATATTTACTACTAGTATTGAAACCTTTATATTTTTGAAGTGACAAATCACAAAGATGATTGCAGAACAATCGGTCATAAAAATTCACATTCGAAGATGTGAATAAAATACAAGGAAATCAATTCCAAAACCATCAAAGTAGAAATACACTTGCGACCTAAAGTGGTCGAATTAAAGTGCAACGACTTAAAGTAAAATAGGTCGAACAATCTAAGGGTAGCATGCCGAGCGACCTAGGGGAAAAACAGGTCGAGCGACCTAGGGGAGAAACAGGTCGAGCGACCTAGGGGAGAAACAGGTCGAGCGACCTAAAGCATAACAACCTAAGGAATGGCACACGACCTAAGTGTTGCGACCTATCAGGGGCGAGCGACCTAACATGGCCGACCTAAGTATGGAACGACTTAACTGGGGCAAGCGACCTAAGGGAGACAGGTCGAGCGATCTAAGGTGAGGCGAGCTAGAACGGTCGAGTTAAGGGGGCAACGGCCTAAAGATAAAGACTCGTGACCAAATGATAAACATGCCGAGCTATTACCGAGCGACCTAACAACAAGTGTGAGTATATTAGGTCGAACGACCTAACTGCAAATGGTTTAAGGTCCAACGACCTAAAGGGGAGCGACCTAAGCACGCGAGCGACTTAACATACTCGAACGACCTAACTGCGAACGGTTTAAGGTCCAACGACCTAAAGGGGAGCGACCTAAGCACGCGAGCGACTTAACATACTCGAACGACCTAACTGCAGGCCGAACAAAAGGAGACTAGGCCGAGCATCCAAAGGTCAAGCGATCTACGAAAACGAGCTAAATGCAGGCGAGCGACCTAATCCCAAAACGAGCAATTTGCAGGCCGAGACGTTTCCACGCGAACGAGCTAATCAAGGCAGAATGACTTAAGCCCAGATTTTGCTGAAGCACACTAAAAATTAGGGTTTTTCACAATCCAATCCAAACCAAATGAAAATGAACATGCACAAGTGATAGGGAATCATTCCCAACAATCCAATGACAGTTATAGGCAAGAATGTGAGATAAAAATCTCACCTTTTCACGGAAATTGATGGAAACCGAGCTTGAAAGCAAAGAGAGAAGCAACCACAAGCTTGAATCAATGCTTCACTTTGAATTTGGAGTTAGATGTTGAATTTGCAAATGAACTTGAGCTTGGAATTTTAATTTCCCATTCCCTCCACCATTTTTGAAGAAGCTTTAGAGTTAGGAATTAATGAAGAAGGAAGTGATGAAGAGGAGATGGGTTGGGACTGAGTTAGTAAGTGGTTCAGCCCAAACCAAAGCCCTAAGCTAAAAGTGGTGAAAATTCCACTATCTCCAAACATGTCAAAGTTTATACTCAAAAAGATCGCAAACGTCATTTTGAACTCAATGGGGGTGGTCTCGAGTCCTAATTTGACCGTATGCAAAAAGTAGCTTTTCGGACTAAGATCCGACTAACGATTAAAATATTTAAATAAGATATTCAAATACATAATCGTCGAATATGCGGGTTGTTATAGACTCCCCTCCTTAAAGAAATTGCGTCCTCATAATATATAAGGTGGAAATAAAAAGTGACAACCATAAAAGCATATTAACACCAAAAGAAATTTGAAATAAGAAGTTCACCTCAAAGAGCATGAGAAAGAAAGTCCGGATGTGTTCGCTCGATGAATTCTCTAGATTCCCCAAGAGAAATCCTTGGGATTTGAGAACCATAGAACTCACACAAAGAAAACATCTTTATTTTCGAAGACGTTTGACTTCCGAAGCGATAATACGAATAGGATGCTGCTCAAAAGTTAAATTAGGCGAAACTTCAATTTCTTCCACAACACCGAACCCAAGAATAAAATCGGAATCTCGAAAGCATTTCCGTAATTGAGAAACATGAAACATGTCACGAATATCAGAAAATTTGAGGCGGTAATAAAAGGCGATACGTCATGGAATCACTACGTCCAGTGATAGGAAATGGCCCAATATATTGAGGCGTTAATTTTTCCCGGTCGACTGAAACGTAAAACACCCTTAATAGGTGAAACACGAATAAAATCTGGACCTAAAACCAGCTCCTCACCGGCCTCAAGCCAACAAGAAGGGGATCGGCATGGCCTTCCATAGAGTGCCTCGAAAGGTGCCATACCAATACTAGATTGGAAGCTATTATTATAGGAAAATTCAAATAGAAAAATATGATCTTCCCAACTTCCATAAAAATCAAGAACACAAGAACGAAGAAAATCTTTAAGAGTTTGATTCACACGCTCGGTTTGTCCATCGGACTGGGGTGATAGGAGGTGCTAAAATCTCGAAGACTTTTCCAAAATCCACTATTAAACAATGGATCTCAATTGCTAACAATTGAAGTAGGGACACCATGCAATTTAACAATTTCCTTGATAAAGAGTTTGGCCAAAAGAGGAACGATTCGGTTAGACCGAACGGGAATAAAATGGGCGGATATAGTAAGTCTATCATGACCCGAACAAGAACGGGAAAGGCCATCACTAAAATCCATGGAAATTTGTCCCACTTCCAAATTGGAATTTCTAAAGGTTGCAATAACCCATCAGGCCTTTGTTGTTCGGCCTTAACAAGCTGGCAAGACATGCAACACTTAACAAAGTCAGCAATAACAGATTTCATTCACTCTCAGTAATAAAGTCGCTTCATATCCGCGTACATTTTACTACTACCGGGATGAATGGCAAATTTAGAATAATGAGAATCTTCTAAAGTATCTTTACGAAGATCACTAATATTTGGTACGATAAGTCTACCAAATTTCCGAATGCCGCCACGAAAATCAATATCGAAGTCTTTCAACTTTCAATATTGATTTTATCCCTTCAACTTTGGCTAAGAAGAGCCAATTCGGGATCTAGCCCTTTGAGCTTCAAGAATGCAGTCTAAAAGAGAAGAATGAGCCTCAAGGCTACATAAAACAAGAGATGAACATGAATTAGAATTCACGATCTCGAACCTCACAAGTGGAGGAAATCTCGAGATTATTCCATTCGGATACCATCAAAGAAATAACTGCTTGTTGCTTAAGACTAAGGGTATCGGCAACATGATTCTCCCATCCGGGAGTATAAAGGATATCAAGATCATAAGATACACGAAATTCAGGCCAACGTGGTTGACACAAAGTAAGTTCCTTTTGAGAAAATAGATATCCCAATAATTGATAATCGAGGTGGAGTACAAATTTCTCCCCCAAGATGATGATGCCAAACTTTGAAAGCAAAAACAATAGCCGCGAGCACCAGATCATAAGTGACATACCTAGTCTCGATCGGCTTTTAAGATTTAGAAGCACTAGTGATTGCACGCTCTCTTTTAAAAGGGAATGGCATCCAAACCAATACGGTTAGCATTGGTACTAAAGATAAAGTTTTGGTTCCCTTCGGGAATCACAAGGATAAGAGTATCGTAAAGAAAGAATTTAATCTTCTTTCCCGAAAAGCTAAAACTTTCAAAATCACAATTATTTTTATAGAAAAATTTACATTTTACAAGTCAATTTATTGTGTCTGACTGTCTCATCAAAGCGTTTAAGAAATCCCTATCGATAACGTTGATCAAGCGCATCGACCAGAATTCTTAAAACACTAAATGGGCAATACAACACAAAATCATCTTCTAAAAGATTTGCAAAATTTTTAAATTTCTATTTTCATCCAAAATTAATAAATACAAGAATGGAATTATTGAGATATTCATAGAATACTCGATTTATAAATTGGATGAAATAAGCTGGATAAACCGAATGACATAATAAGTCATTCATAAGAATCATAACGAGTGCGGAATGTGGTAAGCGGAATGCTAACTCCCGCAACTCATAGCTAAAGAAAACCGGTGGCAAGGTCAAACTGGAAAGACCTTAACATCTATCAAAAGATTGCTTAGGTGATGATCCTAAGACAAGCTCAAAGATTCCGGAAAATTCACAACTACCCAATTGAGAGAAATATTTCTTTACTCAACATGTGAGCTTAAAGAATAAGATGATGCCATTAATTTGGAATCGAAATCACAAAGGAAAATATGAATCTGCTTAACAGATTAAAAATGTCGAAAATGAATAGTCCATTCGGAAAAATAGGATATTGGCCTCATAATGATTAAGCCAATCCTTTCACGCAAATCAATTCCGAAACCTAAACAACGCATAACATGCAAATCGGTCCGGAAAGAAAAATCACATGAAATAATTTCGACATCAATAAAAAGCAAATTGAGTGTTGCGGATCCACCAACCGGATTCACAATTCTCAAAGAAGTCATCAATCCCAAAATGTTTTAAATAAAAGGAATCAACAAGTTCTTTTGATATAAAAAGGATGAGATGAACCCATTTCAAAAAGAACTCGAATAGGATAATCACAAAATAAGTGTAATCAAGGATTGAATAAGAAATACCTTGACCAAGAGAAGAGTTGCTAGGGGCTTGCAGCTTTCCCTCTCTCCTACTTTGAAGTTTGGGACAGGTAGATAAGTAATGACCCGAGCCTTTGCAATAGCGGCAATAAAGAGGTTTCGGGCACTGAATAACATAATGGTACGTGGAACCACAATTATAGCATTGTTTACGCTTAGCGGTAGGAGTCTCAACTACCGGAGTTTCTTGTTCCACTTTCTTCTTTCTTTGAAGTTTGGAACAGGAAGACATAAAATGGTCCGCACCTTTGCAATAGCGGCAAGAGATAGGTCTAGGACACTTATTTATATAGTGGTCCCTAGAAGCACAATTGTAGCATTCTCCATGATTCGGGATTGGAGTCTTTGCTAACAAAGTAGGTTGCTTCACCTTCTTATCGGGATAAGGGCTTTTGAACTTAATATGCCTCTTCTTGGAAATCCCAATATCACTATCAATTCCTTTACCAGCCTCTTCATGTCGAAGAGTGATATCCACAAGTTGATTGAAAGGAACTTCAAGTTTCAGAGGTAAAACCATTTCGGGGTTCTTACCCAAAGCACAGATAAACCTTTGATTCTTAGCAAGATCCAAAAGTTGTTAGGTAGATATGAATACGCCATCCAGAGAAGGGCTACTGGATTGACCGGCGCTAAGACTGCCAGAGCTAACCATCTCTTCTTTTTTAAGAAAGGAGGAAGAAGAAAAAGGTTATTCTCAGAATGACTATCAAGCAATGTTGATAGATAAAACAAGGAATCATAAAGAAAACAGGATGAATCAGTTCGAAGACTCGAACTAAATCCTGAAGCACGACTCCTAAGGTGGACTTAGGACGATGATCCTTGTTAAGTTATTCTACATTGTTTCGAAGTTTGGCTCTGATACCAAGCTGTGACGTCCCACCTCTATACCCACGCTAACCAAGAACACTACGGTATAGTGCTGTCAATTAGCACGGAGAATAAGGCTGTTGAGGAGCGACCATCCATGTAACTTCTTTGTGTGAGCACCGATATGTCAGATAGTATAGAATGCATATCATTTAAGGAGGAAATTCGACATACTGATACAAACTCAAAGCTATCACATAGTGGCTACATATAATCTTCGAAAACAAATATAGAAATAAAAATAACACAAATCAGTCACAGACATCCATATCACAAAGGCGGAAGAAGATATGAATATAACACATATAAGTGTACATCAGAGTAGTGGTCTGAAAGATCCACGATAATACAAAAGAATAGCAACATGTGCTACACAAAAGAATACATCTATGAGTCGGTATCTCAAATGTATACAACAAAAACTACTAATCTAAGTAGTTAGCCAAAAGTCAGAGTAATCCCAGAAGAGAAGTCAAGCAGAAGCACCTGTAACATCTCGGTCTGACCAGAGTATTATTTCATAAGAAAATAATAGACGGATTAGTCTAGCTATAAATATCAGATGACATGATATAGAATAAGAGATATGGCATAAACATATAATAACCATAATGGCATACAACTATAAGTATGTAAATGATAATCAACAAGAGATCAATCAATATCACAAGGATCTTCTCAAAGATCCAAATCCACAAAAAGGTAATGACACACGAATTCACCAATGCACAAAAATTGATAAAACATATCAATGAAAATCACGAAAATTGGTGAAGCACAAATTCCAGAAATCAACACACGAAATCCAGAAATCACAAAAAGGGGGAGGGGAGGCCTATCACACGAACGGGAGCATGAAAGCTCACCAACATATGTATCACACGAACTAGAAACTATCTCATGGAAGCTAACCATTTAATTTTTCGAACACACGAATGGCCCGAAGACCTTTGAACACACGAACGGCCCGGAAACCATCGAACACACGAATGGCCCGGAGACCATGGGGCGCTACCCCATATATGTGAGTAGAAACATCACACAAACGGGGTCTAGTCTCCCTCGCAGACAAAGAGATATCGCTCAATCGCTAGTCTAAATCACAAAAATGATCGTCATGATCATCAAGAAGTGTCAATTACACTAAGGTAGTAAATATATGAGTTTAGCTTCATGTCCCATAACCACTAGCTTAACTTAAATATTTACGAACAAACTGTAGATCTTCACTAGGAAATTGTCACAAAAGGTTCAATCGAACAAGTCCAAGAATTAACCGATGAAGTAAACGCAAGCGTTTCATACCACCTGTTTTGCTAAGCCGTTTAATTAGATTTCTCATCCGAGTGAAGTAAAGGCTTGTATATACTAATAGATTGGAAAACGGTTTAGGAAAAAGTGCTTTGTACTAAAATAGAATTTGAAATCGTTTTGATGAAAGAGTTTTGATATTTACTACTAGTATTGAAACCTTTATATTTTTGAAGTGACAAATCGCAAAGATGATTGTAGAACAATCGGTCATAAAAATTCACATTCGAAGATGTGAATAAAATCCAAGGAAATCAATTCCAAAACCATCAAAGTAGAAATACACTTGCGACCTAAAGTGGTCGAATTAAAGTGCAACGACTTAAAGTAAAATAGGTCGAACAATCTAAGGGTAGCATGCCGAGCGACCTAGGGGAAAAACAGGTCGAGCGACCTAGGGGAGAAACAGGTCGAGCGACCTAAAGCATAACAACCTAAGGAATGGCACACGACCTAAGTGGTGCGACCTAGGGCGCAAGCGACTTATCAGGGGCGAGCGACCTAACATGGCCGACCTAAGTATGGAACGACTTAACTGGGGCAAGCGACCTAAGGGGGACAGGTCGAGCGATCTAAGGTGAGGCGAGCTAGAACGGTCGAGTTAAGGGGGCAACGGCCTAAAGATAAAGACTCGCGACAAAATGATAAACATGCCGAGCTATTACCGAGCGACCTAACAACAAGTGTGAGTATATTAGGTCGAACGACCTAAAGGGGAGCGACCTAAGCACGCGAGCGACTTAACATACTCGAACGACCTAACTGCAGGCCGAACAAAAGGAGACTAGGCCGAGCATCCAAAGGTCAAGCGATCTACGAAAACGAGCTAAATGCAGGCGAGCGACCTAATCCCAAAACGAGCAATTTGCAGGCCGAGACGTTTCCACGCGAACGAGCTAATCAAGGCAGAATGACTTAAGCCCAGATTTTGCTGAAGCACACTAAAAATTAGGGTTTTTCACAATCCAATCCAAACCAAATGAAAATGAACATGCACAAGTGATAGGGAATCATTCCCAACAATCCAATGACAGTTATAGGCAAGAATGTGAGATAAAAATCTCACCTTTTCACGGAAATTGATGGAAACCGAGCTTGAAAGCAAAGAGAGAAGCAACCACAAGCTTGAATCAATGCTTCACTTTGAATTTGGAGTTAGATGTTGAATTTGCAAATGAACTTGAGCTTGGAATTTTAATTTCCCATTCCCTCCACCATTTTTGAAGAAGCTTTAGAGTTAGGAATTAATGAAGAAGGAAGTGATGAAGAGGAGATGGGTTGGGACTGAGTTAGTAAGTGGTTCAGCCCAAACCAAAGCCCTAAGCTAAAAGTGGCGAAAATTCCACTATCTCCAAACATGTCAAAGTTTATACTCAAAAAGATCGAAAACGTCATTTTGAACTCAACGGGGGTGGTCTCGAGTCCTAATTTGACCGTATGCAAAAAGTAGGTTTTCGGACTAAGATCCGACTAACGATTAAAATATTTAAATAAGATATTCAAATACATAATCGTCGAATATGCGGGTTGTTACAATTTGGATCCACTATTTACTCTTACCATTTACAATCCTTTTGAATCAAATTCAACCTTACTTTTTTAACACCTATGGTCGGCCATCCTTGCCCTGTGTATGGGCCGCCAAATCACTTCAAGCCTGATCATATAAAATTTATTTAAATCTAATTTAAACGTACATTGATATTATTTATCGATAGATGTGTGTACAACTTTTATATACACATTATTTTCAGCACAAATCAAACGAAATTTTATAATTAATATTTAATAAATATTAATTAATTTATAACAATTATAATTTAATTAAATCAGGTGGTAGTCAGAGTATTCAACATTTTGGTTGTGCGACTCTTGGGTATAAATTCAGTAAGAGATTAATGTCGAACAATTCGAATATTAATATTCACACGTAATCTTAGCTAATGGTGTGACATTATGGCCAAATTTATCGCTTATGTAGCTTTGGTGAAATTCAATTTTATTTATTTTAAGTGGTACCCGTTAGTGATAATTATTTACATTAATTCTCTTCGCCAAAATTATATCATATTAAGAATTATGGAATTTGGTAATGGTCAAAATTCTTATATCGTCCATATTCAACTTTATATTCCAAACACAAAGTCCTTGATGTAGTAATAACAATTATTATTAACCGAACTGGTCTGGCCAAAGACTTTGACTTTGAGTCGACTTCAATTGACCGTGATATTAACCTCATATAACTAAGAAGATGAATTCTTCATTAAACAGTGTTTCACTTTCAATGCTTCCACTCAACCCAACTATAGTAGTTCGACGAATATCATGTCACGATTTAACTATAATTAGAAAGGAGTCTCTACATTGATGCTTGATAGTATTCTCAAGTCGAGAGGACTGTGTAATATTGTAACATCAATATATTCTATTTGATCTTAGTTATATTAACCAACAAAAAACTATAGAATAAGTCATTCAAGAATTATCCAACAACTATTAGTACGTAACCCTTTGGTACCCCTAACAGCCATGAGTAATACAGTGCCCAACATTTGGAAAGTGTTACGTACTATTGTCTCAATGAATACATCGATATCTAGTATCGATACATCTTGACTAGGAATATTTGAAACGACGTGTTTATTATATTGTGTTAAATTACTGATGATTATAAAGCTTTGTAATTACTATCACAAAACGCACCATTTATGGATTTTCTGTTAAATATACTTAAATTAAATTACACCTTTTATTCGGACATGATTTTATTACAGAGTTAATAATTTATAATTAATGAAATAATTGCCCCCAAGGCATACTACTAACTCTATCAATCTCCCACTTACATATGGAGCCAGTTATGGAATCTCAATCCCATCCATCCGTTCATCTTGGCATGAAGCAACCGAGCTAGACCAGTTGTGAATGGATCTGCTATGTAATCCTTGGTATCTATTCTTTGTATCATGACTTTTTATTCTCAATGAATTCTTCGATTAGGTGGAAATTTCAAAGAATGTTTCATGATTTCTTATGTGCTCTAGGCTCTTTTGTGATCAACATCACCGCATTATTATCACAAAACAATGTAATTTGGATTCTCCATGTTGGAAATCACTCTGGGATATATTCGGTCTCTTCTAAATCACCTTTAGAAATGCCATCTTTACATTCATTTGCCATATTTTATAGTTGTAAAATGCAACAACAGTTAGCATTATCCGAATGGAATTAAGCATTGCAACGAGCAAAAACATCCCGTCATAAGTACCCTGAATTTGACGATATCCTTTCGCAACTAGCGTTGCTTTATAAGTCTTCACTTGTCCATCTGCATTTATCTTTTTCTTAAAAATCCATTTGTATCCCATGGGTTTTATCCCTTTGGCTATGTTAGACAAATTCCCCATTATTTCTTAATACATCGTGTAACAACCCAGAATTCTGATCATTTAATTTTATGTATGATTAATTTAAAATATTTAAATAATTGGATTTTGGAAATTAATACCTTGAATTCAAATATAGTGATCTTTTAAATCTTTGAATTGAGGATTAAATATTTGAATGGTGAACTAAATATGAATTAAATATATTTAATAGTTTATTTTAACTCCTTTGATTAATAAATAATAATGGTAAGTTCATTTGTTACAATAACAAATGGTTTGAATAAATAACAAGAAATCAAATTGTAATAAAACGATTTGATTTTTGATAACGTATTTTTAATTTAATTTGTATGATTTTTCCTTAATTTTTGATTTGGAAAATACTGAAATTATTCGTTAGACGATTTATCGGCAAACGATGATATTTGGAAAATTTCATAAAAATCCATTGTTGATTTACGATCGTGTCGTATTTCAGTGCACGATTATATTTTTATTTCGGCCACTCACAGTTCGAACTCGAATGAGATATTGTGTAACTGGGTACCATAAATAATTCATTTAAAAACCATTGTAAAATCAAATCAAAATTCAAATTTTAAATAACGATTTGATGGCATGGACATTTTAGATGGCTTGAGAAGTCCTTTTGATATGGAAAAGGGAAACATGATCATTTTGTTTTTATTTATTTTGTTTATAAAAATCTAAAGTCAACACCTCTTCATTCATTCCTTTCCCCTACTCTTCTTCATCACTGTACATTTCCAGTAAAGCAAAACTATGGCCGAACCATTCAAAATATCCAAACCTACATTTTTACTCACCTAAAAATCATGAAACCCGTTTTAAAAATCTAGTTTTGGCGAGAGCTTCATCCCGGCATACTTTGGTGATGTTCGATCATGGTTAGAAGAGGGGCAAACTTGTAATTATTTTGAATTTATATAATTTTAAATTCTAATTATCCGATAACTTATAAAATCCGTAACTATTTCATAAGAGGTCAAAATCAAGCATGGTCAGTTGCGTTGTACTCGTGGAGCTGATATCTTCGTTATAGAGTTGACTTGGTCTGCTTTGGAGCAAGTAAAATTTGGGCTACAATCCAACGCCCGTTCGATTTTAGTTCAAACCGGAATGCTTTGGTGAAAACTGAAAACAATGTGAGTTTAACTCAGATTTAATTTTATTATATCATATTAATGACGTTAAAAACGTTTATTGATTATTTGGATGTTAGTTAAACTGTTGATTGCTTGTTTAGTTGAATTTCCATTTAAAAAATTGATGACATATTAAATTGATCATTATAAACATATATGATTATCTATATATTATCCATAACCATTGGTTTATAGGGAAAATCTGTAGAGGGACCCAAAGGGGGTTTCTCGCCCATAAATTAATTATATACATTCATATGCTGTTATATTAATGATAATTGAATAAAATCCTGATATCTCATCTAATAGTTTAAATGTTGTTACAGCGATTTCTACTATACCGTCGTTTATCCAATTTCATTTCCAAAAACCTAGTTATATGAGCTTGAGCTTGTGTTTCCGCTAAAAAGAATATTGAAAATTTATTAATCATTTTGATTAATGATAATTTAAATTAATTAATAATTATAATTAATTAATTTGAGATTAATTAACCAATTTAATAAATGATGTTTAAAATTGGTTTATTTTTAGATTTAATTAGTCATTTTTGCTAATGATGTTTTATAATTAATTAATCATTATAACTAATGATTATTTGAGTCTAATTAATTATTTTAATTAATGATATTATAGTTTAATTAATTAAATAATTATTTTAATTAATGATAATTTAAATTAATAATCATTTTAATTAATGATATTTAAAAGCAATTAATCATTTAAATAATGATATTTGAATTTAAATTAATCATTTTAAGTAATGATTGTTTTAAATTTAGTTAATTATTTTGACTAATGATATTTGTAATTTAGATAAATCATTTGAATTAATGATGTTTTATAATTAAATAAATCATTTCAACAAAGGATGTTTTTAATTTATCGTTTTGACTAATGAAGTTTGAATTTAATTACTTATCATTTTAATTAATGATGTTTGAGATTAATTATTCATTTAATTAATGATTATTTGAATTTAATAAATCTTTTTAGTTAATGGTATTTAAAGTCAATTAATTGATTTAATAAAAGTGATTTAAAGTAAATTTACTAATGTAATAAAATTTCTTTAGTAAACTGATTTAAAGTTAACAATTTGATTTAATAAAGATTTTAAAGTTGATTTACCAATGTTATAAAAGTGTTTGGAAATAATTATCTATTTTATTATAGATAATGGATTTGTTCATTTAAAAGAGATTTTAAATGTGATTAATTATCTTTTGGGATAATTAATATTGGTTTAAAGTTATAAAAAGGAATTGGAACTCGATTATTGGGACGTTGGGTTGGATAATCTTCTGGGTGTTCTTTCTGACGTTGGCTTAGGCCTTTGGGGTCGCACACTTGGAAAAATTATTTTCTTAACGTTTTAACGATCGGGAACTAATTCTAAAAGTGTTTTACCAATAGGGAAATCAAGCACAAGTTCAGTTTGTTTATTTTAAAAGTAAAAGTTTGATTCGTTTACGGAAATAAATTATTCCCACAATGCCGAATCACTTATATGGAAACAAGTTATTTGTATAATTAGCACTTAACATCAAAAAATTAAACTTGTTGCCATTTCAAAAGTTAAGAATAATCGTTGGACATGACTTTGAGGTAACACTACCTTGACTTGTCAGGTATTATTGTTAGCCAAGAAAAAGTACAGGTTTGAATTCAATGAGTTGTGATAAGTATACAAGACACAGTTTCCATATACGATCGTTTTATATCCTCGATAGTTGGTATCTTAGCTATCGGTTACTTCAGCTACTTTATTATCGTTGTTCTAAGACGATTTATTGCTCCGTTGAGCGTTGCGATCCTTTGTTGGAAATGACTAAACCAAAAGCACGAGAGGAAGCCAAGCTATGTGGGGTTGCTCCCATTAGGGTATTTTCACATCTCATCTAATTTGGATTCGGTTGTGCACATAGATGTGAAAATATTCGGATACTCGGTAAGGTCCGACGAGGTCCGGCTTAGTATTATCCGAGAAGTGTCATAGAGTAAATGAGCTTCTTAGAAATATATTACTAGAGGTATACTTCAAGGAGGTGCACCTTGCTTGTCATTTTTTGAAAAATTTACGTTTCTTATTTGACTCGAAAACCCTGAATCTGTTTTAGCTTTAAATTGCCACGAGTAGAGCCAACTCCTCACCACGACATTTAAGTGCTTATTTAGTCCACTCTATCAAGTTGGACTGTTACCTTATTTAGTCCATTTCTATCAAGTTGGACTGTTACCTTATTTAGTCCATTTTATCAAGTTGGACTATTTTTCGTGTTCTATCCATTCTTTCCAGTTTGGATTTTACTCAGTTTATTTCCATTCTTTCAAGTCTGGTTTAATATTATATATGATCATTCATATTTGGATTTGTATCCTGGTATTTATTTCTACTCTTGCCTGTATGGATGTTATTCTTATGAGGTAAAAACTCGTTCGGCATTAGTGGCGTGGTCTCATAGAACTTTTATATATTTTCCCCATTATTCGAGTTATCTCACGCTGGTATTTCCAGACTGATCCAGGTATTATTTATTTATAATGCTTGGGTCAGACCGAGTATTTTCCCTGGTTGTCTTTGAAGTTTTAGAGATCGTGGAGGAGAGCTGAAGAGTCGTCTATCATAGTATTTTATTTTACATTGTATTATATAGTATACCTATCGGCATTTGTAAGGTCAGGATTTTATAACTGTCTAGCTGATAATGTTTGTTTTTTTACTCTGATACACCCTATATTTTTGATGTGACAGCTTCTACTGTCCTTGTTATATTATATGTTGTCGATTCCGCTGTGAGATTCTAGTTTCTCTGTTCTCTGTTCTTTGTTCTTTTTTTTTCTTTACCCTAACAATCTGACCTTTTGTCGATTGGATGCACGACATTTGAACACAGTGGTAGTGTTTGTTGTCAACTTTCGACGACCAAAAAGGAAAGTCGTTACATTTGGTATCAGAGCACAAGGTTAAGCGAGAACCTTGGCTTTGGTAGGGTTTGGCTCATTTGAGATAGGGTAAGCGACACCCTAGAATGAGTTTGAGAGTATTATATATATGAGAGCGTATTTGTTATTGTTATAAAAACGTATTATGTTAATTGGTCTATAGAGTTTTTATGAATTCTGGTCGAGACGTGAGACGCCATGGTATCGATAGGGATTTCTAAACACTTGACCAAGGCCAACAGACATGGTATTGAAATTTTTGAAATTTAGCAAATTAAATATTTTGCCTAGGGTTATATTTTAGATATATAAAGGAATAATTTTCAAAACTCTATATAGTTATATAGTGCGTTGGTTTAAATGTGACAATATTTATTTATTATCACCATTGTTTGTTCGATTATGCTTAATTTAATAAGAAGCATTAACTATTGTTTGTTAATTGCTAAAAGGTGCTCGGTTTATCTAGGAACATTTATAGCTTTGATTTAAAATGAACCCTTTGTGAATTAATTTTCACAATTTGACTATAAAGTTGTTCGGAGGAAATGTTGGCTTGAAAATTCACCTTTTAATAATGGTGGGTTAAGAATTAAACTTTATAAAAGGTTGTTAATATAATCTAAATAGTGGGATAAGATATTTAGAGAATAAATATTGGAGATAATTCTATTATAAAAAAAGAATTATTCTAATGAAATAATTTTTATATAAAGGAAGTTTCATATAGATTTAGTTTATGGAGTATGTTTTAAAAAGGATCTTTGAATCTAAATCGCGGAGTTTTTGAAAATAATTTCAAAGGAATTTTTTTTAAAATGAAATAGAAATATTTTTGAAAGTATTTAAAAGTAAAAAGATATTGGGAAGTAAAATTTTAAATAGAATACATTTTCATTGGGATAATTAGGAGAAAATTATTTCGATTAGTTTTGTGATAATCTGAATAATCTTCTAAGTGACGATCGGATGTTTGCTTAGGCGAACTTGTGGAATACTTAGTAAATTATTCTCATTATCATTATGTGATCGAAATGAGTTCAAATCCGAATAAACCAAAAGTGAGTTTTAATAAATAAATTGTTTGAATTTATTATATATAAAAACATATGTAGTTTGCTTTCAAAGATAAGTTTTAAAATTAAAACCGGGTATCTAACTTTTGAGTTCTCTAAAAGGAAACCGGTTTAACAATAAAAGGATATTTCTAATAAGAAATTTCTTTGATAAATAGGATTTTTCCCTTAGAGAAGTTACTGGATAATTTAACACAGGTTTAAATAGGGTTAAATTAAATAAGAAGGTTTTGATAAACATTGTTTTTATTAAAACCATATAATTGTTTAAAGCATCTTAGTAGCAGAAGTTATTTGTTGATTGGGTCAACCCATAAATATTATTAATTTTTAACACTAAATAAAAAGGGGTTAATAGGTTGACCAGTTTTAAGAAACCATAATTTGATTTGATCTCCATCAAGATCTTTGAAAAGGTTAACATGAATTTTGTATGTATTCTCAGGATATAAAAGAATACCATACAAGTAAATAAAGTGAAATACGTTATGATTTGATGTTTTATGAAGAAATAACTTTATAAATTTTTTTTTAACTTAGGTGAGAATTTATGAAATAATTCATAAATAATTTTAGTATTGAATAAAATACTAAGTGAAAATATAAGTGAATTAGAAATTTTTTAATATAATTAAGAAACTAATAAAATATAGAGTATAACTTTCCATTTTGTCCAAGTTAGTTCGGATAATCTTCTAAGCAATAACCAAAAGTTAATGAGCAAAACGGTATGCTTAGATAATTATCCATATTTTTGGACAACTAAGAAAGTTTTGAACCTATGTTATGATTTGTTTATTAGTCATTTGACATTTTGAAACAATGTCAAGTGATATGTTTTCCCTTATGGAATTTGATTGACTGTTAGTGTTGGTTTATTCCTTCATAGAATTTGATTGATTTGATTTAGTTGAATTGAATTGATTGGTTGTGTGATTTCACATACCGTTGTCTATAAAGTTTAGATATATAGACAAAGGATTTTGAATTGTTGTTATTAAGACCTAAATCCCGATGATCTTGAAAAAGAGATTTTTTGAAGATTTTTGGAAAGGAATGATATTTATTCACTCTAGTTGATGTTTTTGGAGGAACCAGAATACCACTGGACACTCCATGTTGTTTTGATTCTAAAGTTTCATCATAATTTAGAGGAATCCCCTCCTTACTATTTTGATTTTTGATTTTGAGTTTTCTCATCTGAGAAATTTGAAAATAGATTTTTGAATTGAAAAAACACCTGGGTATTTAGATCTAAATTTATCATTTGAAAATAATTGAATGCATAGCATATATTATAGGATATCCTCTTGATTGTCGCATATGATTGAGATATGGATAGTTGACTGCATGTGGATTTATATCATGCTAATTTTTGAATGTAGAATTACATCACACTGTTTTTATCAGCCTTATTTTCTTTTAGATGTCGCAAGTATAGGTATATAAGGGGTTTCCACTTGAGTCTTGTGCACCTACATTTGCATAGAAGATAATAAATTATTTGCCAAATTATAAATCAAATTCAAAAAGGTACGTAACAAATTCAGAAATTTAAATTGGTTGATGATTTTATGCCCCAGATATGGGAGGCCACTTGGCTTTTGTTTTCTCTGATTGGTTTGGAGCCCGTTAAGGCAATTTGTAGTTGTACCGATCGAGCCGCACAAAGCAGATGCTGGCAAAAAATTTCGTAAATTTAAGAGTTAGAATTTTTTTAAGAATTTATGAAAAATTTTGACAACTAAAATTTGATTTTCTGAGTTATATTTTGGGATAAATGAATAGAAGAAAACTAGTTGGTATAGGTGAATGAATTTAAAAGAATGGGAAATTTTAAAATCTATTCCAGCTAATTAGTTTCAAAAATAAGGTTGACAACCCATTTTAATTAATAAGTTTTAAACTTAAGGGTTTGAAAACATTTTCTTTCTTAGGAATTTCGGGGATGAAATTCGTTTAAGAGGGGAGAATGTAACAACCTAGAATTCTGGTCATTTAAATTTACATGTTTGATTAATTTTAAATATTTAAATAATTGGATTTTGGAACTTAATACCTTGAATTCAAATATAGTGATCTTTTAAATCTTTGAATTGTGGATTAAATATTTGAATGGTGAACTAAATATGAATTAAACAGATTTAATAGTTTATTTTAGCTCCTTTGATTAATAAATAATAATGGTAAGTTCATTTGTAAATTTATTACAATAAAAAATTGTTCGAGTAAATAACAAGAAATCAAATTGTAATAAAACGACCTGATTTTTGATAACGTATTTAATTTATAAGATTTTCCCTAATTTTCAATTTGGAAAATATTGAAATTATTCGTTTGATAATTTATCGGCAAACGATGATATTTGGGAAATTTCATAAAGAAAAATAATATGTGTAATTCATTGTTGATTTATGATCGTGTCGCATTTCAGTGCATGATTATATTGTTATTTCGGCCACTCGCGGTTCGAACTCGAATGAGATATTGTGTAACTGGGTACTGTAAATAATTCATTTAAAAACCATTGTAAAATCAAATCAAAATTCAAATTTTAAATAACGATTTGATGGCATGGACATTTTGGACGGCTCAAGAAGTCCTTTTGATATGGAAAAGGGAAACATGATCATTTTGTTTTTTATTTATTTTGTTTATAAAAATCTAAAGTCAACACCTTTTCATTTATTCCTTTCCCCTACTCTTCTTCATCACTGTACATTTCCAGTAAAGCAAAACTATGGCCGAACCATTCAAAATATAAACCTACATTTTTACTCACCTAAAAATCATGAAACCCATTTTAAAAATCTAATTTTGGTGAGAGCTTCATCCCGGCACACTTTGGTGATGTTCGATCATGGTTAGTAGAGGAGCAAACTTGTAATTATTTTGAAGTTATATAATTTTAAATTCTAATTATCCGATAAGTTATAAAATCTGTAACTATTTCATACGAGGTCAAAATCAAGCGTGGTCAGTTGCGTTGTACTCATGGAGCTGATATCTTCGTTATGGAGTTGACTTGGTTTGCTTTGGAGCAAGTAAAAATTTGGGCTACAATCGAACGTCCGTTCGATTTTAGTCCAAACCGGAATGCTTTGGTGAAAACTGAAATCAATGTGAGTTTGACTCAGATTTAATTTTATTATATCATATTAATGATGTTAAAAACGTTTATTGATTGTTTGGATGTTGGTTAAATTGTTGATTGCTTGTTTGGTTGAATTTCCGTTTAGAAAATTGATGACATATTAAATTGATCATTATAAACATATATGATTATCTATATATTATCCATAACCATTGGTTTGTAGGAAAAATCAATAGAGGAACTCAATGGGGTTCTCGCCCATAAATTAATTATATACATTCATATGCTGTTATATTGATGATAATTGAATAAAATCATGATATCTCATCTAATAGTTTAAACGTCGTTACAACGATTTCTGCTACACCATTATTTATCCAATTTCATTTCCAAAAACCCAGTTATATGAACTTGAGCTTGTGTTTCCGCTAAAAAGAATATTGAAAATTTATTAATCATTTTAATTAATGATAATTTAAATTAATTAATCATTTTAATTAATTAATTTGAGATTAATTAACCAATTTAATAAATGATGTTTAAAATTGGTTTATCTTTAGATTTAACTAATCATTTTTGCTAATGATGTTTTATACTTAATTAATCGTTATAACTAATGATTATTTGAGTCTAATTAATTATTTTAATTAATGATAATGGAGTTTAATTAATTAATTAATTAAATTAATGATAATTGAAATTAATAATCAGTTTAATTAATGGTATTTAAAAGCAATTAATCATTTTAAATAATGATATTTGAATTTAAATTAATCATTTTAATTAATGATTGTTTTAAATTTAGTTAATTATTTTAACTAATGATATTTAGAATTTAGTTAAATCATTTGAATTGATGATGTTTTATAATTAAATAAATCGTTTCAATAAAGGATGTTTTTATTATCGTTTTGACTAATGAAGTTTGAATTTAATTACTTATCATTTTAATTAATGATGTTTGAGATTAATTATTCATTTAGTTAATGACTATTTGAATTTAATAAATCTTTTTAGTTAATGCTATTTAAAGTCAGTTTATTGATATAATAAAAGTGATTTAAAATAAATTTACTAATGTAATAAAATTGCTTTAATAAACTGATTTAAAGTTAACAAACTGATTTAATAAAGATTTTTAAAGTTGATTTACCAATGTTATAAAAGTGTTTGGAAATAATTATCTATTTTATTATAGATAATGGATTTGTTCATTTAAAAGAGATTATAAATGTGATTAATTATCTTTTGGGATAATTAATATTAGTTTAAAGTTATAAAAAGGAATTGGAACACGATTATTGGGACGTTGGTTTGGATAATCTTCTTGGTGTTCGGTCTGTTGTTGGTTTAGGCCTTCGGGGTCGCGCACATGGAAATTATTCTCTTAACGTTTTAACGATCAAGAACTAATTCTAAAAGTGTTTTACCAAAAGGGAAATCAAGCACAAGTTCAGCTAGTTTTTTTTAAAGTAAAAGTTTGATTCGTTTATGGAAATAAATTATTTCCGTGAAGCAAACCACTTATATGGAAAACATTTATTTGTATAATTAGCAGTAAACATCGAAGAAGTAAACTTGTTGCCATTCAAAATTTAAGAATAATTGTTGGACATGACTTTGAGGTAACACTACCTTGACTTGTCAGGTATTATTGTTAACCAAGAAAAAGTACAGGTCTGGATTCAAGAGTTGTGATAAGTATACAAGACTTAGTTTCCATATACGATCGTTTTATATCCTTGGTAGTTGGTATCTCAGCTATCGATTACTTCAGCTACTTTATTATCGTCATTCTAAGATGATTTATTGCTCCGTTGAGCGATGCGATCCTTTGTCAGAAATGACTAAACCAAAAGCGCGAGAGGAAGCCTAGCTTTGTGGGGTTGCTCCCATTAGGGTATTTTCACATCTCATCTCGGTTGGATTCAGTTATGCACTTAGATGTGGAAATATTCGAATACTCGGTAAGGTCTGGTGAGGTCCGGCTTGGTGTTGTCCAAGAAATGTCACAGAGTAAATGAGCTTCTCGGTGGTATATTACTAGAGGAATACTTCAAGGGGAGTGCACCTTCCTTGTCATTTGTTGGAAAATTTCCTTTTCTTATTTGACTCGAAAACCCTGAATCTGTTTTAGCTTTAAATTGCCACGAGTAGAGCCAACTCCATACCACGGTATTTAAGTGTTTATTTAGTCCACACTATCAAGTTGGACAGTTACCTTATTTAGTCCATTCTAACAAGTTGGACTGTTAACTTATTTAGTCCATTCTATCAAGTTAGACTGTTTTCCGTGTTCTACCCATTCTTTCCAGTTTGGATTTTACTAGGTTTATTTCCATTCTTTCAAGTCTGGTTTAATATTATTTATGCTCATTCATATTTGGATTTGTTTCCTGATATTTATTTCTGCTCTTGCCTGTATGAATGTTATTCTTGTGAGTAAAAAGCAGTTCGGCGTTAGCGGAGTGTCTCACAGAACCTTTATTTATGTTCCCCATTATTCGAGTTATCTCATGCTGGTATTTCCAGACTGATCCGGGTGTTATTTATTTATAATGCTCGGGTCAGACCAAGTATTTTCCCAGGTTGTCTTTGAAGTTTTGGAGATCGTGGAGGGGAGCTGAAGAGTCGCCTATCGTAGTATTTTATTTTCCGTTGTATTATATAGCATACCTATCAGCATTCAAGGTCGGGATTTTATAACTGTCCAGTTGATAAGGTTTGTTTTTTACTCTGATACACCCTATATTTTTGATGTGACAGTTTCTATTGTCCTTGTTATATTATATGTTGTCGATTATGCTGTGAGATTCTGGTTTCTCTGTTCTCTGTTCTCCTCTCTATTTTTTTTCCTTTTCTTTACCCTAATAATCTACCCTTTTGTCGATTGGATGCGCGACATTTGAACACAATGGTAGTGTTTGGTGTCGACTTTTGATGGCCAAAAAGGCAGGTTGTTACATATCGAATCCATCTCGGATTTCGTTGCTCCAAGCCAAAGTGCAAAGCACAAATTCTTTACTCTGCAGTGCTTGTTAGAATAACAGAGAAGTGTCATCATCTAAGATGAAGTCCTCCTTCTCGCCATCAATATGAAAACTGTAGTACTCTCTGGTGCATGGTATTCTTTACTAGACCTTCTAATAAGTTTTGTGTTTTCTTGTACGGGTAAACTTGGTTCCCTCACTGGTTCTATTTCCATGTTCGACTCTCGGATCTCATCCGGTGCTACAACTTTACTTTTAATTTCTTTTGATGGAAATTCCTTTTCTAAAGAGATGAATTGTTGAGAAATAATAATATTTTGTTCCTCGGTGTTGTAGAAAATATAACACATAGAGTTCTTGGGATACCCTATGAGCCTACACAAAACTGATCTTGCCTTAAGCTTATTAGGATCGATGTTCTTAACGTAGGTTGGCTAGCCCCATACCTTCAAATAATTAAGGTGGGGTTTCTTCCAGTGTCGTATCTCACATGGAGTATTAGGCACATATTTAGTGGGTGACAAATTCGACATATGCATTGTGGTTTCTAACGCCTATCCCTAATAGGACAGAGGTAACTCGGACTTACTTATCATGGAACGAACCATATCTAATAAGGTTTGGTTCCTTCGCTCTAAAACACCATTGTGTTGCGGAGTATACGGTGAAGTAACTTGAGAGATAATCCCATTATCTTTTAAGTACTATTGGAGTTCTTGTTCAACGTACTCACCTCCTAGATCGGATTAAGGTATTTTAATTTCTTGATGTGTTTGATTTTCAACTGCATTTTTATATTCAATGAGTTTCCCACAGACATTGGATTTAATTTTCATAAGTTACACATATCTTAGCCTTGAGAAATAATCCATGAAGGCTACAAAATAAGAATAATTATCTTTAGTAACTATAAGTATGAGGCCACATACATCGTCGTATACAAGAGCTAAGAGTTCGTTAACTCTTTCATTGCTCCAACTAAAGGGGTGCTTGGTCATTTTACCTTTGAGACATAACTCACACATGTCCAATGATTCAGAATCAATTGATAATAGAAAACCTTTGGTTTTCAATTGTTTGGTCGTTCCTCACTTATATAACCTAAACTACAATATCGAAGACAAATTTATTTATATTATCATTTAAAAAATTACTCATAGCAATAGACATAATTAGCATTGACTGCATAAGTGCCATTATCTAAAATACCATCACAGACTTTATTACTGTCCAACATAATGTTCATAACATTCTCGATTCAGTGAAAAATATAACCAGTCTCTGATAGTCTAGACACATAAATAATCCTATAAATAAAGTATTTTATATAATAGTAATTATTTAATATCAAAACTAATCCATTAGGCACAGTTAACTGAAAATCTCCAACTATCATTACATATACTAAAAATCCATTAGCAACTTGAAGTCTCATCTCTCCCTTTGCCAAATGACTCCTAGTCCTAATGCCCTATAATGAATTACAGATATCAGTTCTAGATCCAGTATCTAATACTTAAGATAATTTATTGATTGCAAAATAATTTTGAATCATAAACATACCTGTAGGAGTAGTAGAACCATTCTCTTTCTTCTCTTTGATAACCTTTAATTACTCCGGATATTTCCAGTTTTCTATGACCCTTCTTAACAATGATGACATTCACCTGTCAAATGGAGAAGTATTCTTGTTCTTCTTGTTAACCTTTTTCCACTTCTTCCAACCTTTCAAAGATGATGTGTTCCTCTTAAATGCGAGCACTGCATTCTGATCCTTAGACGAAGACTCAGCTGATCTCAACATATCGAGAAAATCCATGAGATTTACGTTCAATTGGTTCATATTATAGTTTAATATGAATGGCTCAAACTGAGGAGTAAGATACACTAATATCAGGTATACTTGCAGCTCGTTGCCTATCCTAATGTCAAATTGAGCAAGTCTATCAATAAATCATTTCATTAATAGAATGTAATCGGCAATCACCTTTTTTCCCTTTGTTATTTTCATATTGAACAGTTTCTTCATAAATACATACCTTGCAGAATGAGACTATTCCTAAATAGAGCATTGAGGCTATCGAAAATTTGATTGGTATTAATGTTTTTATATTGTCTCTACAACCATTTGTCTAACATAAATAACACATAAACTTGGGAGGTTTTGAGGTCCAAGACCCATTTTCTATAGGTTAATCTTAGTTCAAGGTTCGCGCAATCAATGGGTCTAACCTTAGGAGGTTTGGTTATCAATGACCAAAGACGTTCATAAATTAATGCCATCTTTATTGCCTTTAGCTAGTCTATGTAGTTAGGTCCAATGGGTTTGTCATTTTCAAAAAACAACTTGGGTATAGGCATTCTTTTGCAAATTTTAACTTAGTAGATTAGGACAATATTCATAGTAGATGTTGTTAGAATATTAGTAAGGCTAAACATTACATTTCATTTCACAAATAAGCTCCACTGGTCTTTTATGGTTCTCCAAGCACTAAGATGAAAGATAGAAGCCTTTTGACTTCAGCGGGTGTTAGGACTCGTTTGCCTTGAGATTCTGACCTTGAGGAATATCAACAAATCATACTCCAACAAACGATGGATAACTCTTTATTTGTTGTATCGTATACAACTCCCAACCTGTGGTTCCTTATCCTAATCACATTTTAACCTTGAGGAATGTAAACAAATCGAAAGATGTTATTCACTCATACCTACCATTTCATGATAGCCTAAGCATAAATGTACATACCTTGAGGAATACCAACAAATACATACATATATCTTACCTCTTCTATTCATTATATTAATAGTACTACACAACATCCTTAGCTTGAGGAATATCAACACCAAGGAACATGTAAGTAATCTATTAATATATAAATGATAAAGATCAACTTTATATTAAAGATTCATAATTTTTAATATATTATATTGAGTGAAATCGAAATACGGAATAATGTATTTCTTATGAAATACCCTGGTGATTTAAGAATCGAACACATAGAAATCACGGTATATGTACTATATGTATGTGTTTATCCCTTAAGTCTATTTAGGGTTTCTTGTTGTTCCACTTTTAATTATACATTCATATTATATAAGTCTTAGTTATTATATAACTTTTATAATTTTAATTAACCTATATAATAGTCTTATGTATAAAATTATATAATATAATAATTTTATCTTATTTAACTAAATGCTATGTAATTAATTTTATATTATTCTAGTAAACATATTATATTAAATTTGTGTACTATTACATTTACAGTTATACACATATATCTTTATATATATATAGATATATTATTTAATTAAATAATTGTAAATAATTATTAATTTTGAAAATTTCTTATATACGTATATTTACTTGCATCATCTTAAACCATCCAAGATAATGTAACATATATTATTATATATATACTTAATTAATTAAATATTTGATTAATTTACTTAATTTATTAATATAATTAAAATTTTAAAAAAGCTAGAAATATATTTATTATATTTTATAGACACTTTTGAAAATTATATTATAACATTTATAATATATTTCTTATTTTAAATTTGAATTTTAAATTTGAAATTATTTTAATGTCAAAACAGTTTTAAAAATCAGCCCAAGGTCCAGTTCGAATTTGGACTTTTCTATTATAGACAATCTTTGGGCTAACTTCACCTTTTGAGCCAGGCCGGTAGCTAGGTAGGACTTGGTACTTGATTACCCAGACCCAGTTTAGACACTACTTTTCTAAACACCCTACTAAATGGGTAAGCTTAATTAGTTAGCCCTAATATGACTAATTTAAACCGCATAGGCTTTGGGCTCCGATTCCATTGTTGGATCTAGGCTAGCACACAACGGACTAAATGGGTAAAATTCAAAACATTTTGCTATTTTAGATCTTATTGAGTCTATGAAGTTTAAAGTTATTTAGATTCGATCTAAATTAATTTTAAATAAAATCATTATTTTATTTAATTTGTAAATAAAGTTTTATTTTGATATTATATTTATGTTATATAATATAAACATGCATATCATATACTCATGTGTGTGTACGTGCACATGTTACTTATACGGTGTGTATGGTTTAACATGCCTATTTATGAGTGCTAGGATTTACACCGCAACGGACATGTTAGTCCCTCCATATACATATGTGTTGTCTAATATATATATATATAATAAATATATATATATATATATAATAAATATATATATATGTAACATTGTAAAATAGTAATATTTGTAAATACAAATATTAATTTTTATAATTTCAAATTTTAGATCTAGATCTATATTTTAAAATATTTTCTAATTTCAAATTTAAATCAATATATTATATTTTGATAAAATAAATATAAACTTACGAATACATAAATATGTATCTATGTATATATATAAATTAATATTTAAAATTCAAAAATCAAACAACATTATATATTTAAAATTAATGAATAAAATTATATATATATATATTCATATATAATTTCGGCCTAAAATAGTTTGACAAGTTCTATTTTTTTAAATCGCTATGGTTTTAAAATTTTGTTTTTTTATTTAAATCATTCCCATATAGAAATGTTTAAAAAATAATTGAAAATCAAATTACAATTAATAGTATAATTGGTGTATATTAAAACATATATGCATATATATTTTATAATATATATATAAATATATTAAAGTAATATGTTATATTTTAAAATATATAATTTATATATATGATATTCGATTTTAAAATTATATATGTATGTATGTATAATTTTGTTTTCAAAAATGTTTACATGTATATGATTTAACACGATATATACATATTATATATATATATATATGTATGTATGTATGTATGTATGTATATGTGTGTGTGTGTATTAAAGTCACTTTTATTTTATAAACCTTTTGGATTATTATTAAATTTTGAAAATTGATTTTCTTAATTTCAAAGGCTATATACTTAAGTATACACATTTTTTATAATCATATTACATATATACATATTCACATCCAATGTTGACCACGCATATATATTGGGATTCTTGATATATTGATCTAATCTAAGCATATATGATTCAAGTTAATTATCAGATAAATATATGAAATTGTAAATAAATTAGTTACCTTGACTATAGCCTAATTAATACGTATTGAATGCCGAATCGATCGAATCTACTTGAATCAGAATTCAAATTCCTCCAAAGAGAGCTACTAGACTAAAAGCACTATGCAACATTGCCCTGATTTTATTTGAATTTGTGTTTTATATGTTTGAAAAGATGGAGGAGGGATTGGGGTATTTTTGACCAGATATAGGGAAGGTGGAGGCGAAAAGAGAGAGTTAAAAAATGAGGGGTTAAGGCTGTTTAAATAGCAAAGAAAGGAGCTAAAAGTGGATCCTCAACCATTATTTTCTCTTGACATTTCAAATCCCTTTGTATCAAATTCAACCCTCCTTTTTAACACCTATGATCGGCCATCCTTGCCTGTATACGGGCGTCTAAATCACTTCAAGCTAGATCAAATAAACTACATTTAAATCAAATTTAAAAGTACATCGATATCGTAGATCGATATATACATGTGTATACAACTTTTATATATGCACTATTTTAAAACAAATCAAATAAAATTTAATAATTAATATTTTATAGATATTAATTAATTTATAATAATATAATTTAATTAAATCTGGTGGTAGTCGGAGTATTCAACATTTTGGTTGTGTGACTTTTAGGTGTAAATTCAGTCGGCGATTAATACTGAATAGTTCGAATATTAACGTTATAACATCATCTTGGCTAGCGGTGTGACATTATGGCCAAATTTATTACTTGCATAGCTTCGGTTAAATCCATTTTTATTTTTTAAGTAGTATCCGAAAGTGACAATTATTCAAACCAATTCTCTTCGTCAAAACCATATCACATTAGGACTTCTGAAATTTGGTAATGGCCAAAATTCCAATATCATCCATATTCAAACATCATAACCGAACAGCTTTGGCTAGAGACTTTGACTTTGAGTTGACTACAGTTGACCGTGATATTAACCTCATATAATTGAGGAGACAAATTCTCTTTTAAATAGTGTTTCATTTCCAATGCTTTCACTTGACCAAACTATAATCAATCGATGGATGTTGTGCCATGATTTAACTATCAAAGAGGAGTTTCTACGTTGAAGCTTGATGGTATTCTCAAATCGAGAGAATTATGTAATATTGTTACATCAATATTTTTTATTTGTCCTTAGTTATATTAACCAACAAAAAACTATCAAATGATTCACTCTAGAGTTATCTAATACACTGTCCACAATTTGAAAAGCGTTGTGTACTCTAGTCTCAATGGATCCATCGATATCCAGTCTCGATACATCTTGACTGAAAATATTAAAACGACGTGTTTATTATATTATGATAAATTGCTCATGATTACAACACCTTGTAATTACTATCACAAAACACACTATTTATCAATTTTATGTTAAATATACATGAATTAAACAATTAACGAATTGCAACATATTATAACAAGTGTATAATAGAAAGAGAAACACCTTTTATTTTGAAAGATATTCTACTACAGAGTTAATAATTTACGATAAATCACAGAATTTCCTTTAGGGCATACCGCTAACCCTATCAAGCTCCATTTCCCCCCATTTCTCAGTGGATATAAGAAATATCAAGGCTTAAAGGAAGTTGGAGAAATTGGTTTAGCCTATAGGCTTGTACTGATCCATAAATTCCCTCTATTTGTTTAACAATATTACTGAAGACATGAAGGAACAAGCTCAGAAGAATCAAATTTTATGTTTATGGTTGTGGTTTAGAAAATAGCCAAGTTAGATTATCTACCTCTAAAAACTTGAACAGAAAGTGCTAGCACTTCAAAGTAGAGAATGTGGATTTTAGCTGAAATGCAAACTAAGGCAACCGGGTTGCAACCGAATGAGTATCATAGCTGCAGTAACTCATTTTTTGAAGTGCTAAAATATAGGATTAAATTAATTATAAAATTTACTAAATGATAACTAAGAGAATTTAATTAAAAGAATTACTTAAGGAAAATTTGATAATTAAGTGTTGAACACTTAAACATGGTTAATTAAATGGACCAAGAGTGATTAAATTAACTAAATTCAGTCATATATGTAGAAGAGAATAAATTTAAATATTTGAATGAAGAGAATTTCATAAAAAGGAAAATGAGTTAATGAGATTAGGTAAGGAATAATTTTATCCCAAGCCAAAATTATTAATACATATTATCTTAAACTTATCCTTCTCTTCATTCATTCTCTTTTCATTTTATAAACAAATCAAAAGCCCAACAAAGCAAGGCTGGCCACCATTGCTAGGGAGAAGAGGAGTAAAAATAAGCAAAGATCAAAACGTTCATTTTTAAGGAAAAAAGGAGATTCTAATCATGTTTTTCTATTTCAAGTGAGTAATTCTTACTCTAATTACCTCCAAACTGATTTAGGTTTAGATTTGATATGATTTGGATATTTTGAATGTCGATTAACATGTTTTAATGATAATAAATGTTTTATATACATTTGGAGATTTGAAAACTGCAATGACCTGTGTTCTACGTATCGGATGATCGTAAAAAATTTACATTATTTTCATATGAGGTTGTATGTTTTTACAAATTCAGGGAATGACTACTAGGGTTATTTATTTCCTTATAATTTTCGTTGAATTTTTTTATGATCATTTGACCCTACAAAATCTTATATAGTCTATAAATTTTGATAGGAGCCGAGTAAAGGTCTGAAACCACTTCCATTGAATCAGGATGATGTTTTTTCTTTTCATAGAGTGGTCACATCAAAAAAATAGACTAACCATCTTAGAGTTATTACTGTTTGAAATTTTATTTGATTCTGAACAGCTTAAGTGGCTAATTAGGATCATTAGTGTTAAGGCCCATGACCCATTTTGGGTTTGGAGCAAGTGGAGGCTGATGGGACCTCATCCCTATCATTTCAAAACTTCCAAAAATAGTTAAAAACCTCCATTGACCAAAAAGTAACTCTTAAACCTACTTTAATTAGCCAAAAAAATTCACTAAGAAAAGATTAGCGGGATTAGCAATTAGGATTAGAGATTTGTTGTTGGAAGAGTGAAACACCCCAACACCCCTTAGTATACCCAAAATGGGTACACTAAAAGATGTGGTGCGTTATAAGTATAGCTAAAGCATCACAGAGACTAAGATTTACAAGACAAATAAATAATCACAGTGGAAACATTTAAATAATAACTAGACATTTAAAATTAAACTTCATTTCAAAACAGAATATGTCTTAAAAACCAAATACACATGTCTTCTGAAAAAAATAATCTAAGTGACATCATCGGAGTACATAAATAATAAAAATCATCCCTCTCATAAAGTACCAGTGCATCCAAAGTCAAATGAAATGAAAACTGAAAAGAAGAAGAAGAATACATGAAGAACTTCCAGGAATATATCTCCAAGCGGTCTGAATTTAATATCCTCGATTTTGCTGGCCTATGGGGGAAAAGCGGAAATAAAGGAGTGGATCAGACTATAAGTCTGGTGAGTGAAAGTAATTACTAACATTCTTAAGCAAGATAAAGATAATAGACTAAGCAATAGTTCTAGTATGGAAAGAAATACTGAAAAGATAAAACTGTGGTAAATACTGTTTCTGATTCTGTTTACTTGGATTGTTTCGATTACTTGACTGTTTGGATTGTTTGCACTTGTCTTAGATTGCCATGATTAGGCTGAAATCCTAATCTTATTTTAATTAGGCTGAAATCCTAATTCTACCCATTGATCGGCCTTCTATCTCTATTGTGCCACTGTGAGCTGATCAATTCATGTTGGTCTCATAGCAAAAGTAGCGCTTGGAACGCAATAGCGAATTATTTCCCCTAATCGATGTTGCACGCTCGGTCATCGCCGGTACACACTAACTGTCGCCTCCTCTTGTGACCTCTTATTTACCCTAATCAGCATAAGCGTGCCCAGCCTCACCTAATCTGTTGTGAGACCATCAGTCCTAGTTTGAAAGGGATGCTGCCAGCCTCACCTAAGTGTTGTGAGACCATCAGTGCTAGTCTGAAAGGGAATGTTGCCGGTACTGGTCCTAACAAACAAATTCTAGTATGCGCCCCTTGCCCAAATCCCTATATTTGGGCTTCTATCTATTAGCCACTTATTTAACCTAGTTAGCATAAGCGTGTCCCAGCCTTACCTAACTATCGTGAGACCATCAGTTCCTGACTGAAAGGGAATGCTGTTGGTATGGGCCCTTCTTCTATGTTTGCTTATTAACTTAGTGTAAGTTTTAAAATAAGCGTCTTTTGTTATTTCTGCTGTATTTGCTTATTAACTTGATCTATGTTTTGAAATAAGTCTCTTCTGTTATTTCTTTCTTTTAATTATAACCTATGTGTTATAACTGTTCTTTTGCTTATTAACTTAATCCAAGATCTAAGTTATAAAATAAGCCCCTTCTGTTACTCTTCTATTTTCTCTTTTTTAGTTATAATCACTTGTTATAATTATGCATGCAAATATCTTAAATTTGCCTATTTCAGTCTATCTCCATTTTATTACAGTTCTTCTTATTTTACATCTGATTTATGTAAATTTAGTGTTTTTCTATTTTAATCCATATTTGCGAATTATTCGCTTTTTAATATTTTATTTGCTTTAAAAAGGAATAAAAAGAAACTAACATTTATAGGCTAAATTCTAACTTAAAACAGATGTAAGTAAATGTAAATAACTGTAAATAATGGTAAATAACTGTAAATAAATGAATAAAATAGCTGATTAAAAATCGACTGAAAAGAACTTCTGAAATTTACTTAAAAATAGACTGTAAATAAGCTTATATAAAAACTGTCTCAAAATTGCAGAAAAACTACAACTATTGAGAACTCTATTATTTTAAATCACTTAAAAATCTAAAATGAATAAAAACACTCACCTGTTGTCCTTAGCTCTATTCCTTGGCCTTTCCAGATCCACTTTTAGCGTGTAGAATATTTTTATTAAAAAGATCTCCTCCCAAGAAAAAAAATTCTTTTTAGGGTCCAGCCTCAGGCAATGAACCCAATTGAGAGAAAATCTGAATGAGAAAAATAGCTAGGTATAGGGCCTTATTTATAGTGTAGCTTTGGGATCTCAGACCGTTGGATTTGAAGATTAAATCTGGTGCAACCACGTCATAGGCTCACTAGGAACCATCAGATGGAAGCACGAACGCACAGGATTGAAGAAATATTGCAAAACACGTCATTGCTTGAACCTGGACGTTTCTACGTCAAACAAAAGAGGTGGGTCGACCTACATGTCGACCTAGGTCTTGAAGGTCGACCTGACCATGGGCTTGCGTCAACCTAGCCCTATTTATTTATTTTATTTTTTTTCATTTTTTTTATTTATTATTTCTTTCGTATCTTCTTCATATTAGCTCAGATTTTGACAAATTATATATGGAAATTGACCAGAAAATTACCACGGACACAATGGTGCAACTCTCGTGGCTCAATTCCGACAATTTCATAAACTTATTTAATTAATTCGTTAATTAATTATTATAGCTCAAATTTTAGGTTGTTATATTCTTCCCTCCTTAAAGGATTTCGACCCCCGAAATCTCCAAGGATAGAAGAATGAAATAAATATTTTCAACCACATATTCAACCGTCATCCATTACATCCACTGTCCTTAAGCTTTCTAATGCAATTTATGTTATATGCAATAGTATAGTGTCAATATCCCTAACTAATGCAAAATATTAGGCGGTCTATTAATTCAGTCGACCTCCTTTTTATGCAATCATGTCCGTGCCATGTATCCAAATGAATGCAATTCCTTAATGGCAACTGATAGTTCTATATGTGTGCTCAATCATCATCCAAATGCAACAATCATATGATAATCAACCGTTTATAGCAACCATGAAAAAATAAAAATGCAAATGCACACACATCCATATGCATATTATTTTTAGTGACCTAGTTAGGCCGATCCCTAAGAGATAATAGTGCCTAGTGTATATATATGCGTCCATTAGCATTCACTAGCAAACACTTGCAACCACTAGCGTCCAACATACATAACATGTTCTAGTAACATGTTTACATTCAGTCCTACCATCCATAGGTTAAATCCTAAGATCTACCCTCCCAAAGGATACTAAAGGAAAGAACCTATACAAAACTAAAGATGGAAATAGAAAATTCAAAACGTACCATCGAAAAGATATGGATAAGAGGTACGTATTTTCTCTTCATTCTCCCACTAGAATCCTCAATATTATCTCTCAACTGCACCTTAACCAAAGGGACTTCCTTATTCCTAAGCTTCTTGATATCATGTCCAATAATCTTGGTAGGAATGTGATGAACCGATTCTTCTCTCTCCACTTCAACTTCTTCAAGTTGGCTAGGTTCCACTACCTCTACTGAATCATGTAAGCACTTTCTCAAGTGTGAAACATGAAAAACATCATGAACTCCCGCGAGCCTCTCTAGTAGCTTTATTCGATACGCCATCTTCCCTGCCCTTTCCACAATGGAGAACGGTCCTATAAATCTGGGAGCAAGTTTTCCACTTGATCCAAACGTCACTACCTTTCTTAACGGAGATACCTTAATGAAAAGCAAATCGCCTATCTCAAACTCAATATCCCTTCTCCACTTATCTGCATAAGATTTATGTCTATCTTGGGCCGTCTTTATTCTCCTTCTAATCAAATCAATCTCTTATGAAGTCTCTATAACCATGTCGGGACCTAGTAGCAATCTCTCTGTAGACTCCAACCAACACGAAGGTGACTTGCAAGGTCTTCCATAAAGAGCTTCAAAAGGTGCCATCCCAATGCTAGCCTGAAAACTATTATTATATACGAACTCCACTAAAGGAAGATGCTCCTCCCAAGTTCCTCCAAAATCAAGAATGCACATCCTCAACAAATCCTCAAGAACTCTATTAACTCTCTCTGTTTGGCCGTCCGTCTGGGGGTGATAAGCCATACTCAATCTAAGCTGTGTACCTAAAGCCTCTTACAAGCTTCTCCAAAACTCGCTAGTAAATATAGGGTCTCTATCGCTCACTATGCTAGAGGGAACTCCATAAAGTCGGACTATCACACGAATGTATAAGGATGCCAAATAAGGTGTCGTCCTCTTACTCTTGACTGGAATGAAGTGGACGCTCTTAGCAAACGATCTACAATCACCCAAATGCTGGTATTCCCCTTCCTAGATCGGGGTAAACCATCTATGAAGTCCATTGAAACACTATCCCACTTCCATTCGGGTATATCTAATGGTTGAAGCAATTCGTCGGGCTTCTGCTGCTTCGCCTTAACTCTTTGGCACACAAGACACTTAGCTACAAACTCTGCCACATCCTTTTTCATGCTGCTCCAATAAATCACTCTCTTCATGTCCCTATACATCTTATCACCACCCGGATGAATAGTCATTTGAGAATGGTGTACTTCTTCTAGAACCGCTCTCGTCAAATCACTAGTGCGGGGAACACAAAGTCTTCCATCTCTCCTTAGCCGCCCTTTACTATCGATGGAATAGCGTAGGAGATTTCTAGAGACCTATCCTCTGCTAATCCTCTCTAGAATATCCATAAGCTCTGAATCCTCTCGCTGTCTAGAGCCAATCTGATCTATGAGGGTAGGCTTAACCTCAAGTGCTGCCAATAATCTAGGGGAAATGTCCGTAGAGGGCTTAAAATCGAAGGTGGAAATAAACTCTAGGCTTTTCCACTCCACTAACATTGGACTAAGTGTTGCTCTCTTCCTACTTAACGCATCCGCAACCACGTTCCCTTTACCAGGGGTGTAAGCTATCTCAAAGTCATACGATGCTAGAAACTCCATCCAATGCTGCTGCCTCAAGTTTAAATCCTTCTGTGAGAATAGGTACTCAATGATTTATGGTAAGTGAAAAGCTCTAACCTCTCTCCTAGCAAGTAATGTCTCCAAGACTTGAGCGCAAAAACAATAGCAGCTAACTCCAAATCATAGGTGGGATAGTTCTTCTCATGAGTTCTCAACTGTCTACTTCCATAACATACTATCCTTCCCTCTTACATCAATACTACTCCAATACCCGTCCCACATGCATCAGTGTATACTGTAAAAAGCTTAACTCCATCAGGTAAAACTAATACTGGTGCACTAGTAAGGGCCCTCTTCAGCATCGTGAAGGAATCCTCACAATCTACATCCCAAACGAATGTCGTATTCTTCTTAGTAAGGCGAGTAAGCAGTGCTGAAATCTTAGCAAAATCTCTGATAAACTTACTATAATAGCCAGCCAAACCTAGGAAGCTTCTAACTTCGGTAACGTTCTTAGAGGCCTTCCAATCTTGTACTGCTACTACCTTAGCGAGATCCACCGCTAGACCCTCTCTTGAGACTACATGCCTCAAGAAACGCACCTCCTTACGCCAAAAGTGACACTTCGAGAATTTTGCCTTCAACTGATGAACGCGAAGTGTACGAAGAACTTCCTCAAGATGAATAGCGTGCTCTTCCATACTCTTGGGAAACACCAAAATGTCATCCACAAACACTACAACAAACTTATTTAGGACATCTCGAAAAACACGGCTCATTAAATCTATAAAATAGGCTGGGGCATTGGTCAGCCCAAATGGCATAACCAACCACTCAAAGAATCCATTGGGTCTCCTAAATGCTGTCTTATCGATGCTATCGTCAGCGACCCTAAGCTGATGAAATCCAGTAGCTAAATCAAGCTAAGAAAATACTGAGCCAACCAACTGATTGAAAAGATCGTCTATCCTAGGAAGTGGGTAACGGTTCTTCTTTGTGAGTTATTCAGCTCTCTATAGTCTACACAAATTCGAAGGGAACCATCCGCCTTTGTAGCGAAGATGACTGGTGCTCTTCACTCAGATATGCTTCATATGATGAAGCCTTTCTCCAATAGCTCACCAATCTGCTTACTTAACTCCTTCCTCTCCCTAGGAGCCATATGTCTCACGGGCAATGCCACTTGCTTAGCATTGTCATTCAGATAGATCTTAAAGTCGATCTCTCTCTTAAGCGGTAGTCCTCTAACCTCTTCAAAAACGTTTGGAAAATCTCTAACGACTAAGACTGAATCTAACTCTCCTAGTGATGAATCAAGGGAATAAAGGTAGCTCAACATGACTGACCCTAGTGGGTCGCAAGAAACCTCGGGAGTCCTTCCGCTACATGTCTCTAGTCTGACAACTCTCCTCTCGCAGTCTAATATCGCTCCATAAGTGGATAACTAGTCCATCCCCAAATCATCCCATATCCTGAAAATCCTAGTACATAGGCGTCACAGTCAAATCCTACACCTAGTATAAAAAATTTCAAACCCCTACAAATCATCGATAAATGTGCCGATCCTCCTATGGGGTTTGAAACAACTATAGGATATACTACTAGAGAAATATCTAAGTGCAAACAATCAACCAAGGAACTAGAAATGAAAGAATATGATGCTCCAGAGTCAAAAAGAATATGAATAGGAAAATCCAAAATAGAGATCAAACCTTCTACAGAGACTTTCCTATCTCGATCTAGTCCACTACTAGAAGGTGCTACATCCAAAACCTATACTTGCACTATAGATGCGCCTGCTCTCTGCCCTGTCCTTTGAGGACAAGCTTTACCAAGGTGTCTAGGCTGCCCACAATTGTAACACCTCCCCTTCATCGTGTCCTTCTTACAGTCCTTTGTGAAATGCCCAACCAATCCACAATTTTGACATTTTTCGCCCTTCTTGATCTGCTTTTGAGGTCCTCCTCCTTTCTTCTTGTCCTTATCCCTCTTATTCTTCCACCACTGCTTCTTAGAGTTGTCTGATTTAGGAACCTCCTTAACCTCTTCTTTCTTAGCAACATCTGACATGAGAGCTATCTCCACAAGTGACTCATACGTCGCTCCCATAGGTACATGTGTTAATAACAACCCTTGGAGGGGCTGGTTCAAACCCTTAGCAAACTTGATGGCCTTCTTATGCGGTGTATTAATAAACTCCATTCCAAACCACGATAGCTCATTAAACTGATTTATATACTCCTTCATCGAAAGGCTACCTTGCTTCAGACTAATGTACTTCTCTAACTACATGCTTTCCTCGGCTTGCGACAAGAACTTTCCCTCAAACCTTTCCTTAAATCCAAACCAACCAACGTCTCTACCTTCCATCTCTATGATTTCCCACCAGTAGGAAGCTTCTCCTTTCAGCTGCCAAGATGCAAGCTGAACCCTCTGTCGGTCTTCCAATCCTAACAGCCCAAATATCTGCTCCATATTCCTCAACCAAGCTCGTGCCTCCACAGAATGGATAACAAGCCAGGGACTTGGATTTCATAGATAGCCCAAATATCTGCTCCGTATTTCATCAGCTCCGTATCTTGAAGGTATCTATGAAACCAGTCAGGGACTTGGACACCTTCTAGAAGATTTGGGGCGTCCGCCATTCTATGCAAAGAAAAGAGAATTTAGGCTCGATAGAATCGAAAGAAGGTTGAACTGGACTTTGAGGGGACTTTTATAAAAACTCTCTTATACTTAAAAACCATTTCTATAATAAGAGTTTCTTTCTAAAAAAACACTTTTAGTTTGAAGATATGTTACTTTTGAAAAATTCTTTACTTTTAAAACAAGTTTTTAGAAATCCTGTAACCTTATGCTTTGATACCAAGTGAAACACCCCACACCCCTTAGTATACCCAAAAAGGGCACACTAAAAGATGTGGTGCGTTATAAGTATAACTAAAGCATCACAGAGACTAAGATTCACAAGACAAATAAATAAAAACAGCGAAAACATTTAAATAATAACTAGACATTTAAAATTAAACTTCATTTCAAAATAGAATATGTCTTAAAAACCAAATACACATGTCTCGTGAAAAATACAATCTCAGTCACATCATCAGAGTACATAAACAATAAAAATCATCCCTCACATAAAGTACCAGTACATCCAAAGTCAAATGAAAAGAAAACTGAAAAGAAGAAGAAGAGGAAAATGTTTTCTTCTTGATCTTCCACTTCAAAAATGGGGTCCCCGCCTTCTTCTTTACTTCTTCCTGCTGACCCGTCCCATCCCTCAACTTCTCTTCAGCCTTGTCCTTCTTCCCCAATCCTTGTACCTCCCTCTACTTCTTCCCATCTTCCTGTGTCAGTTCCTTATCCACCCTACATCCCCTTTGTCAGCGTTCCTGTAGTTCCTTCATCTCTTGCAGAAGCTACTCCTAAGGTTCCAGATCCTATTCTCTCTTCACCTCCTTTGCTTCCTCAACCTTCTTCCCTTCCTCCTTGTTCATGGAACTCTCTTTTTAAAGCCAAACCCAATAATGCTGGTAAATATGTGCCTCGTGAAATACAACTTGAATACAATGGAGATGCTATTGTGCCTCCTATTGATGTAGTTCAGGTAGGAAATTCTATGTGGAATGAATATCTGGTTGGTTTTTTCCTTGATAACCCGCTTCCATATGCTACAGTTTTGTATTACCTTAAAAAGGTTTGGAAGCTTAGTGGTTCTATTTCTGTCAAATCTGATGGGTTCTTGTTTTTGTTCAAGTTCTCTAATGATGAAGATAGGACAAGAATATCTGAATCTGACCCGGTAGTGATGAGGAATAAGTTATTTATTGTGAAGCCATGGGATGAAAATATAGGCAACAGTTGTAGTAGCATTAAAGCTGTTCCAGTATGGATAAAACTATCTAACATCCCTCTATATGCTTGGTTACCATTGGGTATTAACTGGTTAGCTTCTAGAGTTGGTAAGCTTCTTTGTTTGGATGCGTCTACTGAAAAATTTGAACGTATCTCTTTTGCGAAATGTTTAGTTGAAGTTAATCCTAATCAAGAATTGCCTGATAATTTCTCAGTCAAATTGCTAGATGGTACTGAACAGATTGTTAAAGTTGTATACTTATGGAAACTAGAGATATGTACTATATGTAAGGAGTTTGGGCACTTAGTTAACAACTGTGAGAAAGTTGTAATTGAAGGAAATGTTGAACAATGTGTAATTAATGGGCAGCAGACAATTGGTGATGTGAGAAAGAACAAGATGAAAAAGGGGAAAAACATTGAAAAACAAGACAAAGTGAAATAGATATGGCAAAAATTCAATAAGAACAAAGGAAAAAAAATGATTAATTGTGAAGAACTGGAAGATACTGCCTTGAAGATACTAGATGCAAAGGAAAAAATTGTACATGATGGAATTGAAGAAAAAAAGGATCATTATAAAGTGAATAAACCTCACAGTGTTGAACAGGCATGTATTGTTAGCTCTCCTAATAAGTACATCTTGCTTCAAACTGAAGAGAATGAACAAGGTATATTGGAAATTTTTGATGAAGAGGAAGGGGAGATTACTGCTGAAGTAAATAGAAGAGAACAACACAATGAGTCAACCATGAATATTACAACTTCTGTTGATAACAATGAATCTGAAACAAAAGAATTGACTTCAAAACATGGTGTGCAGGAAATTTTTAATAAGGTTACTACCAAAAGTTGGAGTAACAAGGAAGTTGTAATGATACATCTGAAGTGTATGCTAATTCTAATTCTCCTGCATCTGATTTTGATATAAGATGGTGCAAAACTTTTGAAACTCAAATTTCGCAACTAATATCCTCAATGCACACATCTGCTGATCACAATCAGCCTGCTGTCCCTCCTCATTACAACTTTTCAATTCAGTTACCAGGATGGCCTACTTGCATTCCTTTCTCTCAAACTCAATCAGCCCCTTCTCATGATCCATCCTCCTCCCAATCTAATTCTCACCCCTCCTCCCCCCTGAGCCTGCCAAGAAGGAAGATTGAAACTAGATCTCTGTCAGCTCAGAGAAGGAATAACTCCACCCACTCTCAATAAATTTAATGTTTAGAAAAATTGCATCTTGGAACCTTAGAGGAGCCTACAGTAATTTGAAACTTGATCAAGTTAAAAGTTATATCTCAGAGTATAATATTTGTCTTTTTGGCCTGCTAGAAACTAAGCTTAATCTTACCTTATCCCTTAAAGTTGCTTCCTACATTAACCCTAAATGGTCTTGCCATCATAACCTTGATTCTGCAGCATATGGTAGAATTCTTATCATCTTTGACCCAGCTGTTTTGTCTCTTTCTCCCATTCTATCTACTAGATAGTTTATTCATTTTCATGTTCATGTCTCCCAAACTCAATCCTCCTTCTATATAACTTTTATTTATGCTGACAACTCTGTCTATTCCAGGAATGCATTTCTCAATTCTTTGCCTCCCTTAAGACAAACTTCACACCCTTGGCTTGTCTTGGGTGATTTCAACTCCTGCTATGACTTTAATGACAAATTTGGTGGTACTCCTCTTATTCCAAGAGACCTAGAACCTCTCAATCTTGCTGTCTCTGATTCTAAGTTGATCTTGGTGAATAAGTCAGGAGCTAAATATTCATGGAATAACAGAAGTAGAAGTGGTGTCCGTACTTTCACAACTATTGATCATGCCTTTAGTAATTTTCAAGCTCTCAACCAATGGCCTACCCTCTCAGTCTTCCTTCCTCAACCTATAATGTCTGATCACTCCCCTCTCATTTTAACTCTTGGGAACCATTTTAGAAGGGAAAAGAGAAGTTTCAAATTTTTTAATGCTTGGGTTAAGCATGAGTATTTTCTGGACTTAGTTTCACATGTTAACTCTGAATTTTCATGTTATGGTAATCCTATATATAAGTTTTGCAGGAAGTTAAAAAGCATCAAGCAAGCAATCAAACTGTGGGCATTTTCAACCTTTGGTACTGGTAGCCTTCTGTCAACTACACTTAAGGAACAATTGAAGATTAAACAAGACTATATGATGGAGCACCCTCTTGATATTCAAGCTGCTGCTGAAGAGGGGAATTTATATAAGGAGGTTAACAATGCCCTTATCCTGGAAGCTAGCATGAAGAGGCAACAACTGCACAAAAGATGGATAGATGAAGGAGACAAAAACACTAAGTTTTATCATGAATCTCTAAAGGTTAAGCAAGCTAGAGAAAATATTTTTAGTATTTATGATGAGCATGGTACTCTTTTCACTACTGCAGATTCTGTTGATCAAGCTTTTATACACTACTTCACTAATCTGTTTGGTAACACAAATAGCTTCATTCCTGATCTGGACCTAATTTCTTCTCTTGCTCTTCCTTCCATTTCTTTACTGGAAGCTACTTCTCTAATTATGCCTATCACTGACGAGGAAATTAAGGCTACTCTTTTCTCCATGAACAAGCAATCTTCTGGGGGTCCAGATGGGCTAAATGTTATATTTTTTATCTCTACTTGGAGTGTGCTAGGTGGTGAGTTTTGTCAAGCAATACACAATTTTTTCAATAAATGCAAGTTACTTGGGGAAGTCAACTATACTAACATTGCTCTTATCCCTAAAGTCACTCCTCCTGCTAGTGTTTCCTCCTTCAGGCCTATATCATGCTGTAATGTAGTCTACAAGTGTATCTCTAAAATTCTAGCTACTCGTCTAGTCAGAGTGCTGCCAACTGTGGTATCTAACAATCAAGCTGCTTTTATTCCTTCTAGGGATATAATTGATAATGTTCTGCTTGCACAGGAATTACTCAAGGGTTATGGTAGAAGTAACGTGCCTCCTGCAGCTGCTCTTAAAATAGATATTAGCAAGGCATATGACACAATACATTGGGTCTCTATTGTTCGGATAATGGCTGTGATGGGATTTCCCAAAACTTTTGTGTCTTGGATATATGTTTGTATATCCACACCTTCATACTATGTGGTGTTAAATGGTAGACCTGTAGGATGTTTCAGAAGTAGTAAAGGAATACGACAAGGTGACCCTATATCTTCCTACTTATTTTTGATGGTCATGGAAGTATTAACTGTTATACTCAGAGCTAGTTACAACCAGAAAATCATTAAGTATCACCCAAAGTGCTCGCATCTTCAAATAACTTCTGTTATGTTTGCTGATGACGTTATGTTGTTTACCAGACCTGAGTTTCCCTCCTTGAATGGAATAAAGGATGCTCTGCTGGCATTCTACAGAATGACTGGACTTACCATTAACCAGGCCAAATCTTCATTACTTGTTGCTAGAGTTAGTGAAGTTCAAGCTGCTGCTCTTCATCTTCATTCTGGTTTCACTTGCATGGAAAATGATATGAAGTATCTTGGTCTCCCTTTAATATCAAAAAGAGTTTCTGTAGCTGACTGTTTACCTCTTTTCAATAAAATCACCTATGTGATGTCTGCTTGGGATAATAGGAATTTGTCTCAGAGTGGTAGGTTAGTACTTATAAAATCTGTAGTCTTTTCCTCTATTGTCTATTGGGCACGTTCGCTCATACTTCCTGTGAAACTATTGCAACTTGTTAGGTCTGCTATGAATAGATATTTTTGGACTGGTAGTATACACAATAGGAAGTTAATGCCATGTTCATTTTCTAAATTTGAGACACCCCTGAGATTGGGAGGGCTAGGAGTTCTTGATGTTAGGAAGTGGAATATTGCTGCAATAAGTAAACAATTTGACACCCTTATTAACAAAAAAGGAAGTTTATGGGTAAAATGGACATGGTAATACAACATTAAGAACAAATATTTTTGGAGTATGGTTACTCCTCAGAACTGCAGTTGGACTTGGAGAAGCTTGTTGAAGCTTAGAGAAGTCTTCCTACCTATGATACAGTATCCTGTTAATGCTAGAACTGCTGTTAGCTTTTGGCATGATCATTGGGTCAGTAAAGGCCAAATCTTATCTAAAATGTGCGAACACTCTCAGATTTTACAATCTGGAATACATATTGATGCTAAAGCTAATGATTTTTTACATGATGGTAAAATGTTGTTACCAAACAATAGCAATCAGGTGGTTAGGCAGTTGTGGGGAGATATCCAACAAAAAATCTTCTGTGCTAAACAAGATGACCCAGTATTTTGGCTAATGAAGGCACATTCTGTTAAAGCAGTTTACAACCTTGTAACTACTAATGTCCCCCTGCCTGCTACTAAATGGATATCTGTCATATGGTCTTCTGATTCTGTTCCAAAAGACAATTTAATGATGTGGAAAGTTATTAATCAAGCTTTACTTACAAGAAGTTTATTAAACAGGTACGGATTGTCTTGTTCAACTGAGTGTTTGTTCTGTGAACTTCATGAAGAAACAACTAAGCATCTATATTTTGAATGTCCTGCCCTACTCTACTTGTTGGATAAGATTAGTTGTATAACTGGAACTAAGCTTACTTGTTCTAATTCTAGCATTCTCTGGAGTATTATATATAAAGCTACTAGGTGGAGAAATGACCCTGGAAGGGTGTTAGCTGTTTGCTTGAAAATTTGCATGACTGTAATATGGAGTGAGAGGAATGCTATAGTTTTTGATAATGAAAGAAGAAATGATACAGAGCTGTGGAATGAAGTTAAGTCTCGAACATATAGGCAATTGAAGAACAGTAGAAGTGTTTTCCCTCAATCTTTGCTTGATGGTTGGGCTTAATTTTGTTATTTTTCCTTGCTTGTTCCCTATCATTATTTTTAGTTTCTTTTCTGTTGTACCCTTTTTTTGTTTGAAATAAAACTGGTAGGGGCCCAGTTAACCCCGCTTGCTTTGCCAAAAAAAAAGAATACATGAAGAACTTCTAGGAATATATCTCCAAGCAGTCTGAATCTACTGTCCTCGATTCTGCTGGCTATAAGTCTGGTGAGTGATAGTAATTACTAGCATTCTTAAGCAAGATAAAGATAATAGACTAAGCAATAGTTCTAGTATGGAAAGAAATACTGAAAAGATAAAACTGGGGTAAAATACTGTTTCGATTCTGTTTACTCGGATTATTTCGATTACTTGACTGTTTGGATTGTTTGCACTTGTCTTAGATTGCTGTGATTAGGCTGAAATTCTAATCCTATTTTAATTAGGCTGAAATCATAATTCTACCCATTGATCGGCCTTCTATCTCGGTTGTGCCACTGTGAGCTAATCCAATCATGTTGGTCCTACAGCAAAAGACACATGTTTAGCGCTTGGAACGCAGTAGCGAATTATTTACCCTAATCGATGCTGCATGCTCGGTCATCGCCGGTACACACTAACTGTTGCCCCATCTTGTGACCTCTTATTTACCCTAATCAGCATAAGCGTGCCCAGCCTCACCTAATATGTTGTGAGACCATCAGTCCTAGTCTGAAAGGGATGCTGCCCAGCCTCACCTAAGTGTTGTGAGACCATCAGTCCTAGTCTAAAAGAGAATGCTGCCGGTACTGTACCTAACAAACAAATTCTAGTTTGCGCCCCTTGCCCAAATCCCCAGATTTGAGCTTCTATCTATTAGCCACTTATTTAACCTAGTTAGCATAAGCGTGTCCCAGCCTTACCTAACTATCGTGAGACCATTAGTTCCTGACTAAAAGGGAATGTTGTTGGTATGGGCCCTTCTTCTATGTTTGCTTATTAACTTAGTGTAAGTTTTAAAATAAGCTCCTTCTGTTATTTCTACTGTATTTGCTTATTAACTTAATCTATGTTTTGAAATGAGCCTCTTCTGTTATTTCTTTCTTTTATTTATAACCTATGTGTTATAACTATTCTTTTGCTTATTAACTTAATCCAAGATCTAAGTTATAAAATAAGCCCTTTCTGTTACTCTTCTATTTTCTCTTTTTTAGTTATAATCACTTGTTATAATTATGCTTGCAAATATCTTAAATTTTCCTATTTCAGTCTATCTCCGTTTTATTATAGTTCTTCTTATTTTACATCTAATTTCTGTAAATTTAGTTTTTTTCTATTTTAATCTATATTTGAGAATTATTCTCTTTTTAATATTTTATTTGCGTCAAAGAGGAATAAAAAGAATCTTACATCTATAGGCTAAATTGTAACTTAAAACGGATGTAAATAAATGTAAATAACTGTAAATAACGGTAAATAATTGTAAATAAATGAATAAAATAGCTGAATAAAAATAAACTGAAAAGAACTTCTGAAATTTACTTAAAAATAGGCTGTAAATAAGCTTATATAAAAAATGTCTTAAAATTGCAGAAAAACTGCAACTATTGAGAACCCTATTATATTAAATTACTTAAAAATCTAAAATGATTACAAAACACTTACCTGTTATCCTTAGCTCTATTCTTTGACCTTCCCGGATCCACTTCTAGGGTGTAGAATGTTTTTATTAAAAAGATCTCCTCCCAAGGAATTTTTTCTTTTTAGGGTCCAGCCTCAAGCAATGAACCCAATTGAGAGAAAATCTGAATGAGAAAAATAGCTAGGTCTAGGGTCTTATTTATAGTGTAGCTTAGAGATCTCAGGCCATTGGATTTCAAGATTAAATCTGGTGCAACCACGTCATAAGCTCACTAGGAATCGTCAGATCGAAGCACAGACGCACAAGATTGAAGAAATATTGCAAAACACGTCATCGCTTGAACCTGGATGTTTCTACGTCAAAGAAAAGAGGCGGGCCGACCTACCTGTCGTCCTATAGGTCAACCTAGGTTTTGGGTGTCGACCTGACCATGGGCTTGGATCGACCTAGCCCTATTTATTTTTTCGTTTTCTTGATTTCTTATTTCTTTCATCTCTTCTTCATATTAGCTCGGATTTTGACAAATTATATATGAAAATTGACCAAAAAATTACCACGGACACAATGGTGCAACTTTCGTGGCTCAATTCTGAAAATTTCACAAACTTATTTATTATTTAATTAACTCGTTAATTAATTATTATAGCTCAAATTTTGGGTTGTTATAAAGAGTCTTGGATTCCGTACCTTCTATTATTTATTTGAGAATTTGGATCTTGCTTTAGGTTTAGGTGAGTGATTAGATCTCTCACTTGCTAATTAGGTCATTATACACCCTAAACTGTGTTTTAAAAATTGTTTAAAAATCTCTAAAAATGATTTAGACTATGACTAACAATATATATGCAATTTAGACAATTTGAAATTGATTTATGAAAACATGTTCTTATGGATCCTTAAGTTCTTATGGGTCCTTAACTTTGATTTGGATTCCTTTAAAATAAATATGTTTGGATGTTTGGCTGTTGTTTTAGTACTTATATGATATATGAATGCTTGTTTTATATTTGAAGGGTTGATAACACCAATCGAATGGTGATTTAGACTTATGACGGCGATCCAAAAATTCAAAGTGGTCAGATCGATGTGCGATCAACATGGGCAACAAGGAAGGTCTCATAAGGTTGCACATTAAATTTCAGATCAGTTGGAGTAGTATGGCCAAGATATAAGTATTCAAAGTATGGATTAGTAGAGAGTTCATAGTGATGGATCGGTGATGATCCATAAACTGAAATTATTTAGATCAGAATGCGATAGATAAGAGGCAACAAGGATGGTCTCCAAAGATTGCCCGCAAAGGTTCAAGTCGTTTGGTGTTGGTACGCTCGAGTTGTCGGTTCCTGAAGTATGGATTATGGGGATCCAAAGCATGAATCGATGGGGATCCAAAGCAGGATCGGTGGAGTGGCTTGGAGTGTGGAATCAGGACGCAGGCTATGGATCAAAGCACGGGAACATGGAGGTAATAGAGTGGAGCCAAAATCACACGATTTTGGCCAAGTGTGGGTTCATCCCCATGGATACGTACCAATCCATGGGGGTAGCCCATTTGACTTGCAAATCATTTTGGAGCATGGAAAAGTGTACTGGAGCTTGTAGGCGAAGTGTGGGATCGATAGTGATGGATCAGTGGTGATGGATCGGTGGGAATGGTTCAGTAGTCATGGATCCGTGGTGATCCATGGTCATGGATCGGTGATGATCCTTGAGTTTTGTCCTAAATTTAATGACATCGATATGGGGTGACAAGGAAGGCCTCATAAGCCTACATTCCAAGTTTCAAGTCGTTTGGAGTTTATACACTCAATTGTGGTCGTTTGAAGATGTAAAGTGTTAGATAAGTGATGATCCATGGTTATGGATCGGTGATGATCTATGAATTTTGTCCCAAACTTGGTGAGATAAATATGGGGTGACAGAGAAGACCCCATAAGGCTACGTTCCAAGTTTCGAACCGTTTGGAGTTCGTATACCCAAGTTATGGTCATTCAAAGATGGATCGGTGGCAATTTCTGATGACGTGTGACTCGACGATGATGATTCTATAATGAGAGGTGGTGGCTTCAGTAATGGATAGCCACACTTCAGGATGTAGAGCATTTGGATTGAAGGAACTATTGGAGGAAGGTTACGGGACGAACAATGATATTCTACGACTAATGATGGCTGTCTAGAATAGTTCCTGACTGCGATGACTTTAGATGGGAGTCGTAAGAACAATTCTAGGATGAGCTCTGCTATAGATGACATGTGCAAAGTGATCGCTGACATTCGTAGGTTTCTAAGTGTACTTGTAAAGAGGGGTATGTGAGGATGCTCACTTGGGAAGTGTGATGTGCCTCGAGATCACATGACATTTTGATATGTTTACCCTAGACTGAGTATGATGACAATTTAGTTCCTAGCCTACTGAGTGGCATGGATTCGAGTACCGAGAAATCATGACGTACGTTGAGTAGTCCTTGACTATCTTATGGGGGTCGTATGAATATTATATATCCAACGCACCGAGTGAGTGAATGTGAGGATGGATGATGGATGCTACGTTTGTTTGATTGTTTATCACCTTAGGGATGTTGCCTGATGTCGATATTATCAACATATACATCCAGAAACCCTTAGTACTTTGATGTATAGTGTGCCAATGATGACTATCATAGATTAGCATATATCTTTGGTATGTGCTGACTCTATGGATGCAGGGACATATCAGGTATGATTTCCCATATCATTTGTCCTAGTATATTGACTTTATAGTATTTGAGATTTCTACCGCTCATACCAGACTATTGTCTGACCCTTGGTATTATGCTTTGCTTCCTATTACTATAGGTATTTTTAAATAAGTAGATTTGGGATATTAGGTCTGCTGAGCATATGGAGCTAGACATGTGGTGAGCAAGAGGCTATTCTCTCGTATTATTATATGTACTCATTTGTTATTCCGCTGTACAACACTATGGAACTTGCTAGTGTCTTCTTATTTAGAGACAATTATTTATGAGCTACTATTTGATGTATAACTCTATGAGCTATGTTATTTACTATACGGATCTATATACTCTGATGTTGTGATTCATTTAGTTATGTATTGTCTCGTATATTTATTATCTGAGATGTTTACTATTATATTTTATTCGATGCGCTGTGAGATATACAATAGGTTCTATGATGTGTTCTATATTCACTTTGCTGATGATCATCCTGCATCGGCTGGGCACCACTACAATGTACTATACATGTATATTGGGTGTCGGGAGTGTAGGGCGGTCGACACAAAAAACATGATTTAGGATATGTTTTATGATGAAAATGTGATTTAATCTTCCCCAAATGCTATGGAAATTTAATATGATGTTATTAACATTAAGAATGAGATAATTTTTTATAATTTTCGAATGAGAAAATTATTTATATGAAAATTTTAAGCTAAAAATGAGTAATTTCGGCTATAAATTAATATTCTAAAATATTAAGATTTAATATTTTGATATGATTTTTTTATTAAAGGTAAAGGAAGATGTTTAAGAATTTCTATGAATTTTTGGAAATCTTCCCCATCTTTTTTGAATTCTTATGAATTAAATGGTAAAGAAAAATATGCTTAATTAATGAAAATAATCAAGGAAATTATTGATCAAGGCTAAATTTAAGGACAAGATTTTTGCTTATCTTCAGAGGATAATGTTACAAAATGAAAGTAACAAACTACAAGTGTAAAAAATATTAAAAAAATTTATTGCTTTATAAAGGAAAATATCGATTTTTCACTTAATTATATATATGTCACTAAACTCCTGATAGCACACGGGTTGGATTTACGATAGTCTTAATATGTTAGAAGCACAATAACACTTGGGTTAGATTTATAATGACCTTAAGACATTAGAAACACGATAGCACTTGAGTTAGATGTAACGAACGGGATTTTCGACCCTCGAAAATCAACACTAATACATCCTCAGTATTCACGTGCCGCAAATCCAAGTGCCGAAAAACCCGATTGTTTGGGGAAAAAGAAAATAAAGATAGAATAGAATCTCACATGAATGGAATAACATATATTAATTCAATATATAATCTTTACAGTGGAAAATTTTGAATACAATATCAGAGTCTAACCTGGATTCCGCCTGGACAGTTATAAACCCCTTTCCTTATAAATGCTAACAATAAAACAAATGCAATATACAGTGGATAATAGAATACGTCCATACATAGATGAAGATCTTCAGATCTCCTCGGGAAACTCCAAGCGTCTTCAACTAAATCTGAAACTACTCAGATCTGACCCGAGTATTTAAAATACCCGGATCAGGCTTGATAAACCAGCATGAGAAACTAGATTTATAAATTGATGCAGGTTTAAAACCTTTGAAAAGAAGGGTATCTCATAAGACCACGCCCACACATAAATACAGATGGTTTTTAACCTTATGATAACCAAATAATTTTTGTACCAAAATAATTTGATATTATTTCTAATGACATTCCTTTAAAAACACTTTTCAAATAATATATGAAAATAGCCGAAATTGTTACATTGACTAAATTTGACGGCTTCCTAACTACTTTTTAAAAGTAGGTTCTACAATCAAAACTGTAAAGGCAACGTACTGGAATTAGATTTCCAACATGATAGGGAACTAGTGACTATTCAGACCCGAAAAATCCACATATAACAATCCTAGTTCACTTCAGTGGCTTTACACGATCTCCGTCAGCCTTCGAACTATACTGCTACACTACCATGGAACAACATATTACTCGGTGGCTTTACACAATCTCCATTAGCCTCCATTCCTTTCCATTTCATCATCTTAAGGCAACAGATGCCTTTCATTCCTCATAACTAATAGCTTGAAATTTGTCCTTCAGACCATATAGTATCCCATACCATTCCTTAGGTGTGAGGCTCATGCGGCTACACTCCACAAAGCCATGCTTTGATCATCACAACTTCCACTTTGAATGCCACATTGCCATTCCTTTGATCACTATTGACTTTCACAAACATATAGCCTCTGAGCTCGTACGTCTCAAAGAAAGGTGTTAAGCTAAGAGAAGTTGCCTTCTCTGCCACCAAATAGATGTATGTTTGTAAAAGTCAATGTTGTAATCTTAGAAATGCAATGTCAAACATTCGTCTATATAGTTCATTCTGGGACTGAACGAAACCGAAGGCACTCCTCCTACCACATCCTGTGGGGAATTATCCCCAGGCTTAGTAGCGATTAGTCCTTGCAATCGAAGATTTTCATAACAGATCACTGCTTCCACCATAAATATATGATATTGTAAATTTCACCTCAAGGGACTAGTGGCTAGCATCCCTTCATCATAAAGATCCTTGTCTGCAAAAATCATCATCATCATCAGGTCTTCACTTCCGAACATAAACATTGGTTCGGAGTGGTTTTCGGATAGGAATTACCCCAGATCCGACCTTGGTTCCTCCGAACCAATCATCGATTAAAAAGATGTTAAGTTCATATGTGATTATCAATCATCTATCAATTGAATTCATCTTTTTATTCATTCATAGATATCTCTTAGAGATATATTCCTTTAAATTGACCCATTTATCTTCTTAACAGTATTTGGAATCATTAAGCCTCATTTATCAAATCATTTGGTAAATTTAAAAAAAAATTAACCTTGAAATAATTTCAAATCATTTCACCTTTTATTTTGGTAAACATTTCCAAATCATTTCTATGAAATCCAAGTTATTTAAATTTGGGAAATTATACCTTTTTATACTTAACTCATTTCTGACATTTCGACCTTATCTATCCCTCACCCAGGAAAGAGGCTAGGTGAGCCAGGGCATTGGTTGCTTCTAAAAATCTCCTTAGTTTAAGCACCTCACATCTGGATCTCACGAATAGAAAAATCCAGTCTACTCATCGGCTTTTAGAGCCAAGATTAAACCACTTGTTTATAATCATTTATTTGAATTTTCTTCAATAAGCTAGAAAACCTCCAAATCATTATTAAAACTCTTAATTATTCATTTGAAAAATTTATAAAAGATTTGGGTAAGAATCCTTAAGTTTAAAACCACATTTTGAAAGTTATAGAAAAGTGCTGCGGAAAGTGCACTTTAAGTTATATTGATCAAAACGACTTTTTATTATTTGAAAATCCATTTTTATTACTCAAATCACTTTTTGAAACATTTTAAAAGATTTATCAGATTTATTCCATATTTTTAAACAATTTAAAATATCATTTCAAAAGAAATCCAGTTTTGGATTCCGAACTGCAAATTCAGGATTTTTAAAAAACTTGTTTTACTCATATTTCAAAATCTACTTATCGAACTCGATTTTCTTTCTTCCTTGGAAAACTATGGATATAATAGTTCATAAAATTCTTATCTCGAAGAATTCCATGTTATATTCCAACTTTTACACTCGTTTAACTTTTATGGCGCGAAATCGCAAACTGCCGTTACGCGACGCGCCTATTCTTGGCCAAATTTTCATTTACCTTTCGAACTTCACCAAAACACTTTCATATGTTTATAAACCATTTTCAAACATTTAAACCAACATTTTTCCATATTAAATCTTTTTTCCACTTTTAACTCATTTCATAATATTATATTATTATAATATTCATTTTCAACCTTTTTATATTCTCAAAAGCATTAAGAGGCTAAATAAACTATATTATATGAATTCATTTCTATTAATTCACCATTTTATTATGATTTCTCATAATTTATTGCAACCAAGTTATCAACCATATCAACATCCATATAATCAACCATATAATCATTCAAGTAATCAATCATTCACACAAATCAGTAAGAGATTAAACGGTCATATTATCATACTTAAAAATATTAATAGAGATTATTTATTATTTAATAAATAATGAGTACACTTATGGGTTCACTCCGCCAATCTTTTCCATAACTTCTCGAATCGATACCGGTAGCACTTCCTCCTCTTTTCCTTGCTCCTGAGCTTTCCGATCTCCTTCCTTGTTCTTGTAGGTTTTAGCCTAGCTTCTTGGAAGTGGATGTGCTCGGCGTGGCGTGAGGTTTAGAGAAGATAGGGAGGTGTTTGCACTTAGTTTAGAGGTCGAATGCTAACATATATATGTATAAATATTTTTATTTTTATTTCTTCATAATTTTCTTTAAGGAAGAAACCATTAAAAAACTTGTAGAAAGAAGAAGAAGAACGCGAAAAAATGAACAAATGAAGAAGTGAAATTTTGCATGTATTTATACCTTGGAAGCCTTAAGGGCTAAGTAACTTCAAATATATATCTTTATTTCATTATCTATCACATCTCCACTTTTTCAACACTTATTCCACACGTTAATGCCTTCCCTTCCATGTGCTCCATCACTTCATTCACTTTATATTCTTGTTTAATTATAAAATTAAGTGTATGTATCCAGCTTTGTGCGTGACGTTTTACGATTATAAAGCTGTTTATTGATAAAACAGTTTTCAGCCATTTTATCGATTTAGATTTCAAGGAAAATATTTTTGTAAATATTTATTCAAAATAAAATTACTATTACTCATTATCACTCAAAACAATATTATTTGTATTATCAACCTTTTATTTAAAAATAAATACAATTTATCGAAGTGATAAATTGGCGGGTCGTTACATTTGATTTATGATAGCTCTTACATATGGTTCACAATATCCCAAAAGTTAGATTTACGATAGGAAGTATCCATGTTTTACGATAGCCTCAATGCTTGATATACGATAGCTTCGGGCTGAGACTTATGATTACCTTAAGTACAGATTTAGTGAGCCTTACATTGAGACTTACGATAACCTCAAGTTGTAATATACGATAGAAATTTATGATAACTTCAGAGATGTGAAGGCATTGATTTATGATAGCCCTGTTATATGATAGCTTCCGATAGCTTTGGGATGAAGAGGCCCTGATTTACAGTGGCCTTGTTTTACAATAGCTGTACTCATGGTAATTTTAACCTTGTTTAATAATAGCTATGCTTACGAAAGCTTTAAGGATGTGGAAGCCATCTTTTTGGTAGTTATACTTACGATAGCTTTGGAATGGTATGAGTTAAGAAGTCGATGGTTATAGATACGATAGCTAATTAAAAAAATCCAATATTTATAAAGGTGAATTTTTGGCTAAAATTTTGGAAGCCTATTTCCATGGTGTTTAGTTGGAATTTCATAGGGATGAAATTTAATGAGAATAACAAGCTAAAAATGTAATAGCTTATTGGAAATGAGGAAAATAAGTTGAGCTTAGAAAAGCTAAGAAATGGTAAGTATATGATTTAAAAATGAAAGATAATGGTGTTTTATCTAAAGAATTGAAAGGTTTTGATCTAATATAAAGGTCTATAAAATGTGTAGGGTACACGAATAATGACAAAAGAAATGGATTAACCTTGGACCTAAAAATATACTAACTCATGGATTTATTGAATGGCCAGGGGCTAAGGATTAGAGAAATATATATTCAATAATATATGGTAGAGTACCAAGACTTATGAAGTCTATTTGGTTCAATTTAGAATATTTAACTCCAATGTGAATAAAAACATCAAAATGGATGTATTTTTAATCAATAAATAGTCAATGTGAAATGAAAGCATTTTTGGGACAAGGAGGGGCTACCGACGCTTAGTAAGGATGCTTTCTAGAGCATATTTAGGGTGCTTACATTCAACCTCTTTGGAGAGTTAGGGCGGCTCCAATCGTGGACGCTCCTATGATGAAACGGGTGACCATTTCATCGGTGACATTATTTAAAAAAATATAAATTAGTGATAGAAATACCTAGCAAAGTAATCGCTAAATAAAGTTAAAGATAACTTTAAGAATGACACCTAAATAAGAGTCTAGGTAATGCATATGAATGCGTTTGATGATTATATGACATAGTTCATAAATGATGCTTATGTATGCTCATGATGTGATGATTATTTACATGATATGAAGTAATTGCTTTTGCTGATTTGGTAATGAAAAATTGTTTTGATAGGCGGCATAGTCTCATTATATGTACATTTAAGGAAATGTATTACTCATGCCAGGCTTTATGTCAGACCCCTATTTTTATCATTATTTTACCCATAAATTCACGAGCACTCATTCGAGTAGGTTAAGTTTATAGTTTAGGCAGGTTTCTTGTGCTAGAAGAATAAATGCCATAGACAAAGCAGAAGGCCTTGTAGTTAATAAAAGTTGTTTTTATAATTATGTTGTTGTAATACCAGGAAATATATCCAATTAAGTGTTCATATCGGCATCTTCATATATTGAGCACTACACCATGTTTTATTATGTTTACCCCTATATAGGCATGTTTGGGGATTATGAAAGTATTAAAAAAATATGTGTAATGAAATTCATTTAATGGCTCTATTTACCTTATGTTGTTGAAAAAAGAACTAATCGCATTTTAACACTTGAAAATAATTGTGTTTATAATTGCAGCATCATCGGTGTTCATTTTTGAGTCTCGAAATGAGGGATGTTACAACTTAGTATCAGATCTTAGGTTAGGGGGCACTAAAGTAAAATAGAGCTAAGTAAAAATCTTGGTAGAAATTGGATAGTAGAAAAAGAACACCTTGTGAGGGTATATGCTATATATAATGTATTTGTATTATGATATAGATATATAAGTGGTTATATATATCCCTCTACTATTGGTCCCACTCTCTTTACTTCAGTTTCTTACATATACTTGATTATGCTAAAAGAAAGAATGTAGACATGAAGTGGATGTTTTGTGTTAGTAAGTGCTAGGAAAACGCTAGTAGAAGAACCTAAGAACTAAAATGGCTAAGGAGGGGAGCTACCCTCAGAGGTTCATGTTGAGGCTGATACTCAAAAGCCTACTGGAGAAATGAATGTGAATGCTCTTTTCCATTAACATACAACAGAGATGTCGAAGCGATAACTAGTTGAAGTTTTTGAGCCGAGATCGGTAAACAAAGAATGGAGTTTTCCAAGATGACCTAAGCTGCAAGAATTATGGAGGGAAAGTATTCACTGGAAAGGAACTTGGCTTTAGAAGTTTTGAATAGGCTGAAGGTGTGTGAGCATAAGTTTGGAGACTTAGGGTATGGTAATGCTCAATACAATAGGTTGGCTTCTCATTTACTTCAGGAGGATGCTTTAGATTGGTGGAAAGCATTAACAACTAAAATACCAAAAGAGGAGATTACTTTAGAGTAGTTCAAGGAGTAATCTATGGCATAGTTTATACATAAATCATAGAAGGATGTTTTGCGTAGGGAGTTCATGGACTTGAAGCAAGGTGAAATGATGTTAGTAGAGTATATCCGACATTTTAATGCATTGTCAAAGAATGGATCGAAGCATATTCGAACTCCACTGAAAAAGAATAAGAATTCATTGAAGGCTCAAGGAGAGGATTGAACCATAAGGTGGTGGCACACTTGTTTTCTTCTTTAGAGACGGTGGTAGAAATGGCAAGGATATATGATCACTTATATATGGAGGAAAGGAAAACTAATGTTAGGCCTAAGGTGGGGTAGAAAAAGAGGTTCGATCGATATCAAAAGGGTAATAAGAACCAGAAGGAAGGAAAGCCTAAAGAGCAGGAGCGCTGAAGTCGAATGTGGTAGATATTACTTATTTCAATTGTAGGCAGAAGGGTTACTACTCGACCAGTTGTACCCATCCGAAGAATAAGCGGAAGGCCAAGTGTAACAACCCACATATTTTACGATTATATATTTAAATATAGCATCGTTGGTTAAATTAATGTCTGAAATGTGACTTTTCGTAAACAGTCGAATTCGAACTCGAGACCACTTTCATTGAGTTCAAAACGACGTTTACAACTTGTTTAAGTATAAACATCGATATGTTTGGAGTTGATTAGGATTTTGGTATTTTCATTAGGGCTTTGGGTTGGGTTCTAGCCCACAAACCCAATAAGCTAGCCCAAACTCTTCTACCTAATAGCTCCCGCTCCACTCCTCTTCATTCATTCATTCCATTTTCTAAATTCCTAATGCTCAAGCCCTAGGAAGAATGGTGGGAAGAGGAAACTAAAATTCCTAAGCCCCGGTTTCTCTTAGGAATTCAAGTTCTAGTTCTAAAATCAAAGAGAAGCTTAGGTAAGCATCCTCTTCATCCTCTCCATCTCAATCCCTCTCCAAATTTCATAATTTCCTATAACCTAACTTAGGAAATATTTGCATATGATCATAGATTGGAGCTTCTAGAGTTGTGATTGAAGTGGAGTTGATCTTTCCTTGTTTTAGAGCTTCTCAATAGTTTTTTTTTGAGTTTAAAGGTGAGTTCTTGAACTCAATCTATGTCTATAGCTTTCATTGTTGTTAGGTATGAATTCCTAACATCTATTTCATGTTCAATTGCTTTTGATTTGAATTGGTTTGGCGAATTTCCCAATTTTGGTATTTTGAAGTCAAAATCTTTAAAGATCCTAGCTTGAATGTTTGGACATGTTGTTTGAGGTGTATCGAAGAGCCTATAGGGCTGGGTTGTTGTTTGGCATAAATCCCTAGCCTCCATCGCTCGTCCGATCGCCTCCGAATTGATTTGGCTATCATTGGCCTAGGCAAATTCTGCCCAGGCCCAGGCAACCAAATGTCTGGTTGAAATTTCCAAACGTCTGGTTGAGGTCTCTGAGAAAAAAAATAATGAACATAGAAAAAATGGCAAAGCCTAGGGTCAGACGTCTGATCAAACCAACCAGACGTCTGGTCCTATTGAATTTTTTTCAATTTGCATGTTTTTATGCGAATTTCCATTTCTTATCGATTTTTGTTGATCCGGTTAGTTGTTGTCATTTATTATCGACTTTGATGACTTCTTTTATGGATTTTTGGGAATATCCATTTGATTGATTTGATATTGATTTTCGTGGTTTTAATTCATGTCATCGAAAGTGGATTTTTGGTGATAGATTGTTTTTACAATCATTTCTATGATTTGTCACTTTAAAATACAAAGGTTTTTTATACTAGTAGTAAATACTCAAACTCTTTCACAAATATGATTTCAAGACTACTTTTAATACAAAGCTCGTTTTAAAACCATTTTCCAACCTATTAGTATATACAAACCTTTTCCTCATTCGTATGAGAAATCCAATTAAACGATTTAGCAAAACAAGTGGTATGAAACGCTTGCGTTTACTTTGTCAGTTAATTCTTGGACTCGTTCGAATGAAATCTCATGACAATTTTTGAGTGGAAATCTACAATTTGTTCGTAAATATTTAAGTTAAGCTAGTGGTTATGGGACATGGAGCTAAACTCATTTATTTACTATCTTGGTGTAATTTACACTTATTGGTCAATGATGATCATTGTGTGATTTAGACTTACGATGAGCAATGTCTCTTTGACCATGTGGGAGACTAAACCCCGTTTGTGTAGAGCTTCGTCTCATTTTTATGGGCTAGCGACCCATAGTCTTTTAACCATTTTATGGAGTTCGGTTCATCGGGCATATCGTTGTACTACGTCGTTGTTCCGGCTTATTTGAGTTTCAGGTTCCTCGGGCATACCGTTGTACTACGTCGTTGCACCGGCTCTATGGGTTAGCGGCCCATGGGATAGCATCCTGTTGTGATACACGTCTTGGTGAGTTTTCGTGCTCCCGTGGTAATAGGCCTCCCCTTTTATGTTTTCTAGATTTTGAATTATGGATTTCTGGAATTTATGTTTCACCAATTTTTGTGATATGTTTTGTCAATGTTTGAGGTTTGGTGAATAAGCTAAAGAATATGATATTCTTTTTGGGTATTTGAGGAGACTTGAGATATTGTATGATTTTCATTGTTATCAAATATATACTTGCCAAAGGATGGCATTATTGTTATCATATTTTTTTTCATATCGCTTATCCTATCTCATCTTATATGATATTTATAGCTAGACTGATCCGTTTATTATTTTCCTTCTTAAATAATACTCGGGTCAGACCAAGGTGTACCAGGTGCTTTTACTTGACTTCTTAGCAGGGACCGTCATCTGACTTTTGGCTAACTGCTCTAGATTGTAGTTTTTGTCTTTCGTCTATACGAGATAGAGACTCATTTATGTATACATATTCTTTTGTCTAGCACTTGTACCTATTCTTTTGTAATGTAGTGGATCTTGTATTACCACTACTTTGATGTACACTTCTATGTGTTATATTCATATCTGATTCCGCCTTAGTGATATGAATATCAGCGGCATATTTATGTTATGCTTATTTTATATTTTTTTCCGAAGGCCACATAGCCACTATGTAGTAGCTTTGAGTTTGTATTTGATATGTCATATTTCCTCTTGAAATGAAATGCATGACCTTCTATCTGGCATATCGGTACTCGCACAAATCAATTATATAGTTGGTCGCTCCTCAACAGCCTTATTCTTTGTACTAATCGACGGCATTACCCAGTAGTGTCCTTGGTTAGTGTGAGTATAGAGATGGGGCGTCACACCAAGTGCTTAAAATATTATAGACCTAGCTATAAGGAGAGAGATTGCCTAGAGTTGAAACATGTTAAAGCTTTGCTTTAGAAGGACCATCGGTTAGATCGACTGCAGAAGAGAAGGAGAAAGGTGTGATGCTTGGAGTTATGGTTTCAATTTCTAATATTTCAGTTAGAGTTTTTTTGATACTAGGGCTACACACTCTTTCATATCGAAAGATTTGGTTAATAGGTTGAAGTTCGGTACTACTTATTTAGTTAGGTCTTTTCATGTAGTTAATCCGATTGGTAGGTATGCCACTCTCGGGTTAAGGTGCACTAATGTTGATTTTGTTTTATTTGGACACTTATTTGATTACTATCCATATGTGTTTGACTTCGTAGGGTAGGGTTATTTTTGGGTATGGACTGGTTAGGATGCAATTATGCTAGGATTTATTATGTCGATGGAGCTATCACTTTATGAAATCTTAGAAGTGACGGCAAGATTGTAGTGGCATTAGATATGTTGGGAGAAGTTTGAAGTTTCCTTATCTCTATTAGACACTAAAGAGGACAAGATAGATGACGTGCGGGTAGTTCGAGAATTGGTAGATATTTTTGAACCAATAATGGGACTACTACCAAGAAGAGTGATTGAATTTCAAATAAACTTGATACTGGGAGCACAACCTGCTAATAGACCACCTAGCAGAATGTCATCCAAGGAGATGGAAGAATTAAAGAAGTAGTTAGTGGAATTTATACATAAAAGTTTTACTAGGCCGAGTAGCTCACCGTGGGGAGAATCCGCATTATTTGTAGGGAAGTCAGATGAATCACTTTAGATGTGTCGACTAAAGAAAATTGAATAAGTTGACTATGAAGAATGATTATCCATTGACTAGGATAGATGACTTGTTTGACCAGTTAAATATAGCTAGAGTACTCTCACGGCTAGATTTAGAAATATGTTTCTATCAACTGATGGTAATGTTCTTTGATCACATTTAGAACTTGATACATTTAATAAGTGGTTAGTCATGCCCTTTGGGCTGACTAATGCCCCTGCGTTCTTTGTGAATCTCATTAATTGGATCTTTCGTGGTTAGTTGGATAGATTTATATTAGTATTCATTGATGACATTTTGGTGTATTCTAAGAGTGAAAGAGACCAAAACTCCATCGTAGCTTAGTGTTGAGACCTTGAGAGAATGCATGTTGTAGGCGAAGTTCTCGAAGTGTTATTTTTTGGAACGTGAAGTTAAGTTTCTTAATCATGTTTTTTCGAAGAATGGACGAGTAATGCATCCACCGAAGATTAAGATTATTAGTGGTTAGAAGAGACCAGATACAGTTACCAAAATAAAAAGTTTCTTGGGATTAGCTAGCTATTACCACAGATCCATTAAGGATTTCTCATGTATAGAAGAACCCATGACTAAGTTGACCATGAAAAATGGGAAGTCCTTGTGGACTGATAAGTGCGAAGGTAATTTTAGGAGTTAAAGAGGTTATTTACCGATGCTTATGTCTTGATTGTGCCTAAAAGGAACCATATTTGGTAATTTGTACCGATGTTTATGGAATGGGATTAGGAGCAAAAAAGGAAGAGGATTGCTTATGCATCTCGGCAGTTGAGGTAGTATAAAGTTTGTTATCCAACCAATGACCTGGAGTTGGCAGCAGGGATCTTTGCACTAAAGACTTAGAGACATTGTTTGTTAGAACGATTCAAGTTGACTATGGAAAAAAGTCTCTTAAGTATTTATTCTCTCAGAAGGAGTTGAATATGAGGCAACAAAGGTGATTAGGGTTCTTGGTGCTTACGACTTTGATATCGAGTATACAATGGGAAAGGGGAACAAGTTTTCCAATGCTTTGGGTAGGAAGTATATAACACCTCATAAAATTAATGATAATTAATAAATAATTATTAAGGCTTAAAAAATGGAATTTGAGAAAACATCGGAATTTGTCCATGAAATTTACACCATTGTGTTTGTTGCGATTTTCTAAGCAACTTACATAGTTATAGTTTTGTGATCGAATTTCAAACGAAGAAGTTATCAAAACGAAAATAATTAAAAAGGATTAAAGTACATAATTGGATGGACCCCACCAGATATGATTGATTCTAATGGATACGATTGATTATATTATACAGGCCTAACTCCTCATTTCATATTTTAAATCTAACGAATACGATTGATCCGAGAGCCTACAAATACAAACCTAACACATCACTTTTCTTCTCATATTTTCTAATCAAAGCAGTGAACCTTTGCTATTTTCCCTTCTTCACTATTTCTATTAATTATAATATATTATATTATATGTGTATATATAATCAGAGAAGGGAGGAAAATAAAAGAGAAGAAGAGAAGGAGTGAATTGATACTGTGGAAAAAGGTCAATTTCAAAATTATAAATCTATATTACTCTTAACCTCGAATCTCTTCTCAGATCTGTAATTCTAATAGTATGTATATATCTTGTTATACATATTCTTTTGGATTAGAAAGGAAAAGAAGTCAATTAAAGGGATGAATTCAGATTTGAGAGATTTGGAAAGCTAGAAAGGTGAGTTGGAAATTATATGATTTATATATATATCGTTAAGTCTTGTTTAATTATTATTCCTATGCAAGATCAACGGAGTTGTAAGCTTAGGAAGAACGTATTCAGTTGAAATTTTGCCTACATATTCTGTAAGTTAGGTAATAAGAATATGAATGATATTTACACCCTAATTGGGTAGTTTAGAAATTAGACCCAAATTTGTTAAAGTGGAATGTCGATAAAATCGAAAGATTTATTCCAGATTTATGATAATCGAGGTGTAAGTTATTAACATAGATTAGATTTCCCCCATTTGACTTGGAATGTGGATTTCTATGTTTTATTTATTGGAAGCTTTTTGGTTATAATTTAATTGTATCTCTTTCCATGTAATTTCCATAAATTATCCAGTTCTATAACTATGTATAAAAAGTGTGTCGTTTGAAATAATAAGGAATATACTAAAAAGGAAAGAGATGCGTAAAGTATAGATGTTCTCCTCCATAGTTTGTACTGTCTATTTGAATATAAAAAAAGATAATTTCTTGTAATTTCAAATGGACCAAAAGTCTCATTTTTGGGTAATTTATAGAAAGTTATAACGGTAATCCTTTTTGGGAAGGATAGCTCTAATATATTAAAATGTAGAAATAAATGTTCCCTACAGAACACACAAACTGTGTATGTTCTGGAGTTCCTAAGCGTAGGAATTAAAGAGTTAGAGATAGAAATGTGTGTGTATAATATGTATGTATGTTTGTGTGTGTGTGTCTATACATATGTATAACCACACTTACGGACTAAAAATATAGATATATATAGCATACTATACGTCAATATTCGTATTAGTTATAATTAGCACGATTAGTTATTAACAGCGTAGTAATCCACAAAACTAGGGGGTTCAAATGGAAAAGAGATGGTAACTCCAAAATTAGTAGGGAAATATATGTGCAGTTAATATGAGGTTATAGGAATTAAATGGGAACATAAATGTATTTAATGGGACTGGTTAAAGAATTTAATATGGTATTTATAGAGAAATGAAATAGACATAAAAGGTTGAAATAGACTGAATAAATAAATATCATTAGTGATTTTCCAATTTGAATAATAGTGAACCTTAATTACGGACAATTAACATTTATGGGACGTAAAAGGAAAATAGAGAATATACGTAACAAGTATATAAGATTGGAATCAAATGCTAGGAGGCAATATAATTTTCATAGTAGAAAATTATATAGCCTTAACAATATGTTTAGGACGAGCGGGATTTCGACTGTTGTAGGTCGACGGGCTATGTCATTACTGTTGCTGTAGCGATATTTAGTTATAGGGCTGGCATATAGGCTATGACCATAAGTGGCCCCGAGCGGTTGTTAACAAAGACTTGGGTTATGCCCAGACGGATTTCTCTTCCTACTAGTGTAAAATCCATGTGGGATACGCAAAGATCTCATTATTTAATTAGTTGTTTGTTTGTCAGAGGTGGGCTAGTTTAGATAAGTCTTTGAGATGTGCTAGTAGTACGACAATTAAATTATAAAGTCGTATCTATGGGTCAGCGATCTCTGTAGCTTGAGCCGATTGACAAGTAACTACGTATGTAGGGCCTGCTTTGGGGTTAAGGTATTATATGGGCATTGGGTCTGCCTTCTCTCTATTCATGGACTATTAAGTGGCTGGGGTTTTCGTTTGGGTAGTACGACATTTAGGTATGTACATAGGCATATATATATAGCTATATCATGGAGAAGGTTGGACTTATCGTACGCGTAGATGACGGAAAAGTCATAAATAATGGACATAACACTTAAATAGAAATCAATCGGCATAAATTAGTGTTATGGATAAAGTATGTAAGTTTCAAATCACCAGAACCTTGTTCTAACCCCCTCCTCATTACAACCTACATGATAGATTTAGAGGGATATGCTACTAGTGCATGATGGAAACTGCAGATGGTGAAGACTTCCCATTCATGCTCGATGCTGGCAAGACAATTAGAACCTAAAGGGATAATATTGATGCCAAGGTAGTAGCCTTGGTCAGCATATATATTCTATTATATTTTTCTATTCTGCTATGAGTTTATGTAGATAGTTCTCTGATATACTCATGTTTATTACAGGTTACCAAAATTAATGATTTGTATCATAATGGACTTGGGTTTTGATTTAGTCGAAATTCAGGCCCATTAAGGTGTAGGTTATTACGAAGTAACATAACAAAGTGTTAGGGATGATGGAGGAATGGAAGACCTTACAAGCATTAGCTTTATATGGAGTGTATTTAGGATGAATGTAGGATCAAGTCAAGATCTATGTGCATTAGCAAGTTTGGAAGTTTGTCCAGCTCTTGTGAATGAGATTGCTGTAAGGCAAGAGGACCCCTTGTTGGCTGAAAGGATTAGGTGCTTAAAGATGGGTTTGGGTATAGAAGACTTAAAGGGATTTGAGATAGACTTAAAAGGATGGCTTAGAAAGAAGAGAAGACTATGTGTCCACAAGTATAGGATATTTCCAAGAGAAAGTTTTAGAGGAAATTCATCAGTCTTAGTTTACAATTCATATCGAAGGAACAAAGATGTATAGTGAAATGAAGTGTGTCTTCTTTTGGGAAACAATAAAGACATGTGAAGAAGTATTTCACATGTCAGCATGTGAAATTTGAGCATCAGAAGCCAATTGGACTTCTTCAACTCTTGGAAATACTGACTTGGAAGATGGATTTACAAAGTGGAGAATGGGGAACGATAATATATGGGTAATAGTCGATAGACTGACTAAGAACATCCATTTTATCCTAGTAAAGTCAACAATAAAGGTAGCCAGCTTAGCAAAGTTATATGTGAAGAATGTTGTAAGACTCCATGGGATTCAGTGCAATGTAGCCAGTGATAGAGATTCACTATTCACCAGCTAGTTCTTCGAGGAGTTTGCAGAGTGCATTGGGTACAAAGTAAACTTGAGTACGACTTACCACCCACAAATAGATGGTTAAATAAAAAGGTGAACTGAGTACTAGTCGAGAGCTTGTGTCCTTGATTTTGGAGGATCTTGGGAAGATCATTTACTTTTAGTAAAGTTTGCCTATAGTAATAGTTATCGGTCGAATATTGGAATAACACTATTTGAGGTGCCTTATGGTAGATGGTGTAACTCGCCCATTGGTTTGATATGGTGATAGACGCGTTATAGGACCCGACTTTGTAAGAGATGCTATGGGAAGTTTGGTGTGGTTCATGCCAGAATGAACGTTTCGTAGCCAAAGCAAAAGAGTTATGCCGACAAGAAACGGTAGGAACTAGAGTTTGCAGTAGGCGATCCATGTTGGTAAAAGTTTCATTGATGCGATGTATTATGCATCTTAGGAAGGCGAAGAAATTGGCTCCCAGAATAGTAGGTCCATTTCCAGCAATAGAGAGAATTGGTAAACTCGCATAAAGAGTCGAGTTTCCAAATAGTCTGGCGGGTCGCATAATGTCTTTCATATATCGCATTTGAGGAAATGCGTGCACAACCTTAGTACAGAAGTAAAATCGAGGGTGGTTGAAGACTTACCTGTAAACCAGATTTGGTATATGTTAGAAGATCGAAAGGGATAGTAGGTTAAGATATGAAGGAGTCAAGGAACAAAACTATTAGACTTGTTTGCATCCGTGGGGTAACGATACATGTGATTGTACCTAGAAAGTAGAGGATAAAATCGGGAATACCTATCCTGAATTATTTTAGACATTCATGTTTGTAGAAGTGTGCTTGGATTGTCTATTGCATGTACTAGGAGTGACACTAATGTATTTATGTTATGATACAATTATGAGTTAGTATTTGCGATAATGCATTATGATTGATGATTGACGATATAGTAGTATGGTACTAGTGTAATGTTGTACTTGTGTGTACTTTGTACGATGATGACTTTATAGTATCAGGGTGTTAGTTTAATAATTTAATCGAGGGTCGTTGCTCTACCTTATATACATTTCGAGGATGAAATTCCTATAAGGAGTGGAGACGGTAACACCATACAATTTAGAATGCCAAAATATATAATTAAGTTAATAATAAAAATTTATTAATGATAATTAAGAGAATTTTATTGAAAGAATTTCTCAAGGGAAATATGATTAATTATGTGTAGGACACTTAAATATGATTAATTAGATGGACTAAGAGTAATTAAAGTAATTAAATTCGACCACATATGTATAAGGGAATAAATTCAAATTTTGAATGAAAAAAATTTCATATTAAGGGAAGTGAATTAATGGATTAAGCAAAAAGGAATTTTAGCTCAACCCAAAGTCATTGATATATATACTTTTAACCTATCTTTCTCTTCATTCATTCTCCTTTCATTTTAAAAATAAAACAAAAGCTTAATAAGGCAAGGCCGACCAACATTGCTAAGTAAAAGAGGAGAAAAAAATCAATAGTAGATCAAATCTTTCATTTTTGTGGAAAAGAGAAGAGATTTTAATCAAGTTTATCTAATCTTAGTGAGTGATACTTACCCTAATTAACTCAAAAGCCATTTTGGTTCGGATTTGATATGATTTAAATGTTTTGAAAATAGATGAACAAGTTTGTAAAATCTTGGTGAGTAATAGTTGCCCTAATTAACTCAAGCTCTTTTTTTCTCTTGTCGGCATAACTTTTCTGCCCCAACCGTGCCGCCTTCATTTTAAAGCCAATCAATTATACTTTCTAAGTAGCATCCCTTACCAAATCGAGTCCCCTCATGTCCATTCAAAAATAGGTGACTTGCATGGTCTACCATAAAGCGCCTCCAATGGTGCCATCCCGATACTCAACTGATAACTATTATTGTACGTGAATTCTACCAAATATAAATGATCTTCCTAAGATCCACCAAAATCCAAAACACATGCTCTTAACAAATCTTCGGGCACTCGGGTCACCCTCTCGGTTTGGTCATCAGTCTGTGGGTGGTAAGTCGTACTCAAGTTCGAACTCTATTCCCAATGCATTTTGTAAACTTCTCTAGAACTTGCTAATAAACAATGGGTCTCTATCACTAACAATACTGCTCGGAATTACATGTAGTTTAACCACATTCTTCATGTATAACTTTGCTAAACTGGTTGCCATTCTCGTCGACTTTACTGGGATAAAATGGGAACTCTTAGTCTATCTATTGACTATTACCCAAATACTGTAATTCCTCGTCCTTGATCTCGGCAAGCCATCAATAAATTCCATGGACATTGAATCCCAATTCCAAGTTGGTATTCCAAGGGTTGAAGTAAACCGCTTGGCTTCTGATGCACGGCTTTTACTCGCTTACTTATGAAGCATCTTTTCACACATTCACGACATCCCTCTTCATCCCTTCCCAAAATAACACTATCTTTATGTCATGATACATCTTTGTGCCCTTGCTATGAATGGTAAACTTAGATCGGTGCCTTTCTTCTAAGACCTCCTTTAAAAGAATTCTACATTCGAAATGCACATTCTTCCTTTCATCCTAAGTCATCCCTTCGAGTCTATCTCGAATCCTTTTAATTCCTAACATCTTCTCCCATCTCTAATCACCAAATCCTTTTAGCTATCAATGGGTACTCCTTTTGTCTGCAGTGATTGTACCTACCAGTGCTGGACGTGCAACAAAACTTGCTAACACATCCAGATCCTTGCTCAATCCAGTATTCAGCCTATAATGCACTCCGCACGAGGCTAATGTCTCTAACATCTTCCATTCATCAATCATGGCTAACACTCGATTTTATTGCTTATTCTATCTCGAAGTCATAAGCCGCTAAGAACTCTAACCATCTTTATTGCCTCATATTCAACTCCTTCCGAGGGAGTAAGTACTTAAGGGACCTATAGTCAGTATACAATCAAACCGCACTTACAAAAGATAATGTCTCCAAATTTTTAGCGCAAACACTACCGTAACCAACTCTAGATCATAAGTCGGGTACCTAAATTCATGTGACCTCGGCTACCTTGATGCATAAGCTATCACTCGCCCTCTTCACATCAGCATCGCCCCTAACCATGTCCCACAAGCATTTGTATACACCACTAACTCCTTATTCTCTTCAAGCATGATCAAGACAGGAGCATTCGTCAATAGCTTCTTCAACTTCTGAAATGACCCTTCACACTTTTTAGCCAATACGAACATCTCATTCTTTATGGTCAACTTAGTCAAGGGCGCCGTTAAAAGTGAGAAATCCTCAATGAATTTGCAGTAATAGCCAGCCAAACCCAAGAAACTCCTCATCTCCATAACTGTTTGTGGTCTCTTCCAACTATTTACAGTTTCTATCTTCGATGGATCCACCGCCAATCCATTCTCTGAAACAATGTGCCCAAGAAACTTAGGCCCCGTTTGGTTTCGTTTTGAGTTTTGTGTTTTACGTTTTCAACATACACTACAAAATACAAGAAAATGTGGGAATTTTTTTACAATTCTTAGCCATCGCGATGATGGACGGAAAATGGAGGAGATGAATTGTTTTTCATTCTTTTGTTATGCCTCAAAACATGAAAAATCGAATAAACTTGTTTTCTATTTTCTATGTTAAGTTTCATTTTTCAAAATTGTCTGTTTTTCAACAATACATAATAAATGCGAATTTTTGTTTAGATGAAAACACAGAACTAAAAATTGCAAACCAAACGGGGCCTTAACTTCTCATTTCCAAAAATGGCATTTCATAAACTTCGCCTTCAACATGTGTTGTCTCAATGTCTCAAACACCAATCTAAGATAAACCTTATGGTCATTGTTGTTCTTACAATATATCAAAATATCATCGATGAAGAACAACAAAAATCTGTCCACTGATCGCAAAAGATTTGTTCCATAAGGTTGATAAAGAATGTTGGGGCATTGGTCAATCCAAATGGCATCAGCAATCATTCATAGGTACAATATCTTGTTCAAAGCGTGATTAGTGGTATATTACCATATGCTACCCTCAGATGGTGGAATCCCATTGCCAAATCTAGCTACGAGAACACTTTAGCTCTACTCAACCGATCAAACAAGTCAACTATCCTAGGAAATGGGTAATGCTTCTTCATTATCAATTCATTCGGCTTTCGATAATCAATACACATCCATAAAGATCCATCCGACTTTTCTACGAATACCGTAAATGCTCCCCATGGTGAACAACTCGGTCTAATGAAACTTTTATGCTTAAGTTCCACCAATTGCCTCTTCAATTCCTCCATCTCCTTGGGAGGCATTCCGCTTGTTGGTATACTAACAGACCATGCTTCCGGCATCAAGTCTATCTGGAATTCAATCACTCTTCTCGGTAGTAATCTCATTACTGGTTCAAAAACATATGTTAACCCTCAAGTTACCTGCACTCTACTTATCTTATCCTTGTATTCCTCCATCGCACATAACGTCAATCCCAATTTTCATCAATTGCATCTAGCGCCACCAAGGTCCTTTCCCCATTCCTTGGATTTCGTAAAGCGATAACTCGATCAGCATAAAACATCCTAATGTCATTTCGCACTAACCAGTTAATAATTAAAATTACCCGGTACCCTACAAAGTCAAACACATATGGGTTGCAAACAAACAAATGACCACATAAGTCAAGCACAAGGTCAGTACATCTTAATCCAAGAGTAGCATACCGACTGATTGAATTAATTACATGTAAATATGTAACTAAATAGGTAGTTTCTAACTCCACCCTATCTACCACACCTTTTGAAATAAAACACTGGGTAGCAACTGTTTCAAAAGGAACTCTAACTGGAGTACTAGAGATCAAAATCATACCTCCCGCATAACTGCCTTCCCCTTCTCTTCTACTATTGGTCCAGTTGAAGGTCCTTCCAAAGCAAAAACCTTCGGTCATTTTAACTCAAGACAAAGTTTATTCTTGTGTCTAGGCATGTCATGGACAAAGCACCTAACCTTTACCACTCCTACAGACTTTAGACACTTATTTACATAGTTCTCATTCTACTTACAATTATAGCACGACAAGTCAGCAAAATCTTTCTACCCTCCACTATCCTGAGCCTTTCATTTCTACTGCTAACCTTTACTGCCTTTAAAATATGGAGAAAACTTCCTTTTCTTCTAAATCCGAGCCTTCTGCGCCCACACTTCGCCTTTTGGCATACAAAAGTCCATACCTCCTCTCTATATTTATCACTTCTTTGAATAGAAGTGCTAGACGAGCCATTGTTTTATCGCTCAATCCTGGCATCAAACCTAGGATAAATTTCTCCACCTTCTTTCTCAAATTCCCAATAAAATCAGCTCCATGTTTGGACAATGCATTGAACTTCTGCACATACTCTAACATAGTTAAACTTCATTGCAGCACTCCATTAACTCCTGGAACATTGCTAATAGCTCCGATCCAGGAATATATTGTTCTTCAAACATCTCTGTGAACCTCCCTATGTAATTTCTTGCCCTGGAATCTCTGCTCTTATAATTCCCCACTAGACACTCACCAGTCCCTTAAACAATATAGCTACAAGCTTAGCCTTTTTAGCATTCTATCAGCTCTAAGTCTTCAAAAATCCTCTCCTAAATCACTAGTCAATCATTTGCATCCAATGCCTACTTCGTAACATCAAATGTTTCTCCTCCTACACTTATGAAATCCTTATTCATCTTAGCAAAGTCTTTCCCGAATGGTTGCTCCAGGCCTCTAAGTACATTCGAGGCCTTCATTAGTGCTTATTTCTACAGTAAGTTTGCTAAGAAATATTGGAAATGTGCATTTAATATCCATATACCATACGGTCGGGGTAGACATTTGAGTACCAGCTTTAAATAAAACTTCTAGGTTAGCCCCCCTCATTGGTTGTTATATATTATTAGTTCCTCTACTAGGATATAGCCTCATACTTCCCTAGGTTGAACGTCTGTTACGTAGAGTCATTCTTTCTTTTTGCATGAGCAAGGGTTCGTAAGAAATAGAAGTAAAGGGAGTGAGAGCAATAATACAGGGTTAGATATTTCCTACTATATATCTATACCAAAATACAAGTACTTTATATATAGCGTATACCCTTCCCAATGTGTTCATTTTCTACTACTTGGTTTCTACTTAGCTTTTTTTCACTTAAGTGTTCCCCTAACCTAAGCTTTGATACCAAGTTGTAACATCCACAACTTCAAGACCCGAAAATAAACGTCGATGATGCTATAGTCATGAGTAGAATTATTTTAAAGCGATAAAATAAGATAGGTATAATTTTATTTTCACAACAATAAGTGGTGAACAGAGCAGCTAAATAATTTCATTACATCAAAATGTTTTACATAAGTCGTTGCATCATCTTTAATCCATTTTTCTCCCCCGTAAGGGTAAATTTAGTAAAATATAAATAGAGTGTCATGCCCGACATATGAAGATGCCGAGATGAATGCTTAACTAGTTATAAACTCTGATTTTTCGATAGCGGAATAAAAACAACTTTTATTTGCAAAATAAGCCTCATGCTTCATCTTCAACTTCTTTATTCATCTTTCCAAAAGATGCATGTCTAAGCCATAAACTCAAGCTACTCGAAATAGCACCCTTGAGTTTGTGGGAAATAATAAAACATGGATCAGACATAAAGCCTGGTATGAGCAATACTTTACCTTAAACAAACAATCATGTAGTGAGATCATGCCACTAAAGCATGGAATGGGTTTTCCCCTTACTATTCCTATCATCATAAATTATATCATACTATGTAATAACATTATGTCATAATCAAACATAAATCATTAATCCATCAATATGTGTGAGATTTCCTTCACACAACTTTGACTAGTTTCTCTCAATTTTATCATGAATGGATAATTAGGTTGCCACTAAGGCCTTATACCATTTTCCATCAATTATAATTTCGTGTTTAGACAAACGGTTATTACATAAGCTTCACACCACCACTCATTGAATATAATGTCGTAAATAAACACCTAGATGCTACAAAAGTCTTATATCACAGTTCTTGTATATTTTCATCAATAGACAATTGGATCCTACAAAAGCCTTACTTTGTTAATCTCATATATTGTCGTGAATAGATAATTGAATGCTACGAAACCCTTACACCATCAATCTCGTATATTGTAGCGAATGGACATAAGTTTCCCACTAAGGACTCATTTTTACATTTTCCATTATTACAAATGATTCAAGTTATCATTATATATATAACTATTAAGCTGAATCTCAATTTTCATTTTAGTTATTATTCTTTAACTTATTATTCCCTATGGGCATTTCATCTCTGTGAAATTCTCAACCATCACCAGAGAAGGTAGCTTCCCAAGTACACAAAAAGCTCATTCTATTACTTTAATTTTAAAGCATTCTTAGTCATCTTATATTAATTTTTCTTGTTATTGCACGTTGACACTAGGCTATCGCACATTAACGCTTCCTAGATATCGCAAGTTAATCTTTTAAAATATCGCAAGTCGAGTATTCTAGATATATTGCAAGTTAATGCACTCTGTAGGGCTATCACATGTTGACATTACCCTACCTATCGCAGGTTGATACACTCCTGCTATTGCATGTTCGTAGTCCTTTTAGCTTTCGTGGGTTGGACTCTTATGAGCTATCACAAGTTGATAACCCCAACTAGCTATCGCAAGTTGATGTTCATATTATCTATTTCAAGTTGATGGTTATAAGGTTATCATACGTCGCAAGTTGATCCCAATTGCACTATCGCAAGTTGACACCAACCTAGTAGCCCTAGCCTAATATTTAGTCCTAGGATGATTGGTTTGGTTTAGCATGGGCTGGGATGCAAGGTCGGTAGAGTTACACAACAGAAGTCTGCCCTTCACTTAGAAGCTACTAGCAGTTCCGTATACTCACTACTAATGTAGGATATCTCCGACCATAGGACCAGTGGGTAAGGGATATACGTTTGCGTATTGGTGGGGGAAAAAATACCAAGAGTTCACCTCGAATTTGAAGTATTAAATTACTCGGTACCTTTAGGTATGTCAAGGGGTTTACTATAGGGTGGAAGGTATTAAATGGTTGTTAGGTCAGCCTTCTCCCTATTTAAGAAGTCTTAAATAAATAATGACAGTACCTAATAAGGAAATAGTGTAGCTACAATCTTATATTAACTATCGTAAGTTAAACTCTTAGGATCCATCGCATGTTGATATGACAATTTAGTAATTAAATTGAAAACTGTTTATTTACCACTAAAAGAAACTACTCTTCACCAAATCTGGATACATATCAAATTACTATGGGTGCTCCTGGGCTTTTGCGGTTTTCTTTTTAAAAATTGTTAATTATCACATTACTTAGTTCATTAGTTATCCATTTGCAATTACTTTTCCCCTTGCTAAATAATTCATATAAATTCAAAAGGGTGTGGAAAAACCCCAATAATTCACCAAAAATACAGATTATCATATTTTTCCTTACATAAAATATTGGGTCAAAATAATAAATTTTATAAATTTAAATAATTAATTTTTGAAAATAGGACTTTTCTCAACTTGGGAAATTCATATAAATTCTTAGTAATTTCAAAATATTATGAAACTAAAAACCTATCTCCATATTATCGTTTTACACATCCTATAAAAATTTCAAGTGATTTAGAGAAGGTTTATTTCATGTTTTTGCCTGTACACATCAAAAATCATTATCTTTAAATACCCAATAAGAACAAATATTATTTAACTTAGTTAAATTAGTTCATTTTCCAGTAAAACATCACAAACACATACAATCCTTGCCAATATGAGTTTAGAAGGATTTTAGAAAAAGAATTACTCATCTTTGTTTAATTAGAGGTTGATTAAAAGCTTTACTTTCTCTTATGGATGAGTTCTCATTTCCTTCTTCTTTAGTTTTCTTCTTCTTCACTTAAAGTTATGGCCGACCTAGGTCTTAAAGCTTTCTTCCTTTTGTTTTGTTTTCGAGCAAGTACAGAATGAATGAAGAGTGGGAAGGTTAAGGGGTTAGTGATGTGGGCTTTGGGCTAAAACCCCATTCTAGCCTATTCTTATTAATTTCCCCTAACTACTCATCCTATTCATTTTTCATTAAATAACTTATCTTTATTTTATCTTATAATTTATTTGATTAATCATTTATTTAACTAATTCCTCATATTATGATACTTCAAAACATAGGATGTTATACTAAATAAGTACAAATATATCAAATATATTCATATTTCTAAAAGGTATGTAAAAGGGAATGAACATACCATTAGATCTAGATGTAATCACATCAAGATCTAAAAGGAAATGGATAAAAAAGTGATATCAATAATTGATTACACCTTCCCTTTTTGTAAATATTCTACTAAAACTATATCTAATCATTATACAATGACAGGGAATAATAAAGTATTTGACATGACATATACAATAAAACATCAACAAGGTAAATATATACATGTATAGATATGGGGATTTATATCTACCATGTATATATACATCATTTAGATCTAATCTTCATTTTTGAAAATTTTAAATCTGAAATTTAAATTGTTTTATATTTATATTCATAAATATTATTTTATGTAAGCATGTATGCATATGTTTACTTCTACATTATTATATATAAATATATTTTTGAGAGAAATATGTGATCCTCTATGATAGAGGAGAGCACACATATGAATATATATATATATATATATCACCAAAAATAAAGGAGTCGCCAACATGTTTGGCAGGTAACAAATCATGACTAATAATAATGAAAATGTCAAAAATAAAAACTCTAGAACATAAGTTAACTTCACATATGAGTTCCGACAAAGCCACCACCCATTACACTTCAGTATCGAGCTCCAACAAGGCCATCGCCCAATAGTGAAGTGTTAGAAGTGACCAAAATAAGAACTTATGCAACCAATTGCACAAGTGAGTCCAATAAGCAACTCCACAAGTGAAAGAACGCCACATATCTAGCACGAATGAAATATAACCAATCTGTGAAAATTATCATAACAAACAAACATGTAAACAGCTATCCAGTATGCCTATAATCCTCGACCCTACAGCCCTGCAAAACAACAAACCTGCTAACATCCTCAACCTAAACCTGTGCTTGTAAAGAAAAACTAGACAAAAAATGTAAGAATGATACATATATATGTATATAAATAAAATTTATGTACATATATAAGTATCAATTAAATAAAATTGATAAAACCCAAAATTTATACTATAAGGAATCAACTAATCATACAATATATACTAGACTACTAATAAAGTCAATCACATTAAGCAACCTCTAAGTTTCTACTATGTAATGAAACAGTGTTCATGAGATCTAATAATGTATATAAAAATTAAAATGTTTAATTATATACTTATATGCTTAAAACAAAAGTCAAACAAAAAGCATAAATGCTATAATCTTGTAATCAAAAGTACTTGCAGGTGATTCCTAAGATCGACATTCGAATTCGAATAAAGGCTATTGCTAGAGTTATTACTATTCAAAAAAAATATTGTTTTTATGTTTAATAATATTAATGTTGTAATTAACCAAATTAAGATAAACTTTAAAGTAATTATTTTTTGCCAATTTATAATTTGGATTAGAGATCAATTAAAACAAAATAGAGCAATTGTCATTACCAAATTATTTATATAACTACTATTTTTATTAAATAATCTCTAATTTCTCTCAAACCAAATATACCATAAAATTATAGCAAATAAAGTGTCAAGTAAAAATCTATATCCCTTTTTAAATTTAAATCTTATATTACTCCAGTACAAATCACAATCAGAAACTTTAAATGTAATAGTAAAGTTAAATATTTTAAGAGTATTATTAAGAATGTAATAGTATCTTTACAACCATAATATATATGATTAATACTTTCGAAAGATAAGTTACAGAATAAACACTTATTATCAATTGGCAAATTCTTACTTTTTAAAAGCTTAACAATATTTAGCTTCCCACGTATGATCAACAACATATGTAACTTAGCTTTCAGAGGTGTATTTGCTTTCCAAATAAGATTAAAAGTGTTATTAGTTACACCCGAGTAATTGAGAAATTTATATAATGAATTATTTGTGAATTTCTTACTATTATCCCATTCCCAATTAATAATATCATTTTTGCAATCAATATTATAGAGACTCAATCTTGCACAAAATAAAGCATATTATCTCAGAGTTATTCCTTATAAAATTCTATTAAAACTAAAATTCCAAGGAGGTTCATTATTCGGAGAAATAACATCTTTGATTAAAGCATTTTTAAAGTTACGAATTTCAAAAAGTTCTTTAAATTCAATCCTAAGAGGAATAACAGATATCCAACGATCATGCCAAAAAGTTGTATTATTATCGGAATGTACAATCATATTTATACCAAGATTAAAAATATCCTGACATTTAAGAATTGATTTCCAAAAATTAGATAGGTTATTATTAACATTAGTTATAATTTGATACAAGTTATTGCTACCATTATAATAATGATTAGATACGATTTCCTTCCAAACAGAATTACCATTAATATCCTTAAATTTCCACAACCATTTCCTTAATAATGACAAATTTACATTACGTAAATTAATAACACCTAATCCTCCCTCCTTTTTTGATTTACAAACGGTGTCTCAATTAACTAAACATTTTAGATTACTGTTTGGATTATCACCACACCATAAAAAAATCCCTCCCTATTTTATCAATTTTCCCGATAACCCATTCAAGAAAAAGGTGCAAAAATATCCAATATATCAGAAGTGCAGATAAAACTGAATTAATAAGAATTAATCTACCCGCTCTCGATAAAAACCTACCATTCCATTCAGAAATTCTATTTTTTATTTTATCAATTATAATTAACCAGTCATCATGTTTAAGTTTGGATGGTCTAATCAAAAAACCTAAATATTCAATAGGGAAATTCATGATAGAACAGTTTAACTTATTAGTTACTAAACCATCAATCTTATTAGTATCATTTAGCACTAAAACTGAACTTTTATCAAAATTAATTTTAAGACCTGATAGTAATTCAAAACTGTATAAAATAAATTTAAGAGCAATGACATGTTTAAGTAAATGCGAAGTAAATAACATGGTGTCATATGAAAATTGAAGAATGGAAAGCCCATTACAAGAAATATCACTTCCTATATTCCCTAAAGTTCCATTGCCTATGACATTTTTAATTATCCTAGCGAAAACATCAGCAACTAGGTCAAACAAAAGAGGTGATAACGGATCCCCTTGTCTAAGACCTCGTTTAGATTGTATTTTATTCCCTAAAACACCATTTACCATTATACTAGAATTACCAGTCTTTAGAAGTGACATAATCCAACCAATCCATCTAAAATTAAAACCTCTAGCCATTAACATCTCTTTAAGAAAATCCCAATCAATTGAATCAAAAGCTTTCGCAAAATCTAGTTTTAAAAGCGCACATGTAATTTTATTCTTACAACAATGATTAATAAATTCTTGGACTGCCAACACCATCAGTGATGTTTCTACCCTTAATAAAAGCTCTTTGTGAATAATCAATTAAGTCATTCATTTTTATACTAAGCCTATTTGCCAATACTTTAGAAATAATTTTAACTGAACAATTAATTAAAGAAATTGGTATAAAATCTTTTAAATTGTTAGCACCAACTTTTTATGTAATAGAATGACATTTGCAAAGTTAAATCTTCCTAGTTGTAAATTTCCGTTATAAAAATCATTAAACATATTAATTAAATCACATTTTAATACATTCCAAAAAAAATTTATAAAATAAAATTGGAAAACCATCAGGACCTGGAGCTTTATCACTAGGCATATTTTTTATTGCCTTCGAAATCTCCTCTTCCAGAAAAGAACTATCAATATCATTAAGATCAATTCTAGAATCATATGGATAAAGTTCATTCCACCTAGCTTTAATTCTATGATTATTCTTATTACCAAAAATATCCTTGTAATGATTAGTAAAAGCCTTATTCAAATCACTTTGATCAACCAACTCAACATTATTTACAAAAATTGAATTAATGGTATTACAACATTTTCTACCATTTGTCATATTAAGGAAAAAAAATTGTATTATTGTCACCTTCATTGATCCATTGAATTCTAGATCTCTGTTTCCACATCACCTCTTCTTTTTCTAAAATTAAGTTTAATTCTTCTTTTAAGTTATTGAGAATATTACTTTCTGCCAAATTTAGGTTTCTTATCTCTTCTATCCTATTAAATTTAAAGATTTCCTTTAGTAAATTTTCTTTTTTTATTTTAACACTACCAAATACATTTTTGTTCCAAGTCTTTAGAAAATTCCTAAGATTTCTAAGCTTCAGAATGAAGATTTTTCCTTAATTACCAATATGTTTAATATTATAGAAATTCATAGAATTCCATTTATTATTAATTAAATTTAGAAAATTAGGTTCTAATAACCATATTTTTTCAAATCTAAAAGTTTTGTTAACAATTATATGATAATCACAAGTAAAATTAATAGGGCAATGGTCTGAATACAAATAAGATAGCCCATTGCATTTACAAATCGGGTATCTGTCTTTAATTTCTTTGCTCATAAAAAGTCTATCTAATAATGCCATAGAAGGGAATATAGATAATTTTTATATCACATTTATATATATATATTAGACAACATATATGTATGTGAAGGGGATAACATGTCTATATCGGTGTGAATCCCAACACTTAGTCGTGGGTATGTTAAACCATGCACACTATACATGTTGCACATGCACTTCTCATACATATGTGTATGATGCACAAGTACACACTATATTATATATATGATATCAAATAAAATCCTTTTTTAATACATAAAAGAAAATAATAATTTTATTTAAAATTTATTTAGTTTAGATCTAAATCAATTTTGACTTCGTGGGCCTAATAAGATCCAAAATGGTAAAAAATTTGAAATTCAATCACTTACCCCATTGTGTGATGGCCCCGTTCCACCCAATAGTCCACACAGTCTAAATTAGCAGTATTAGGGCAGATTACTTAGGTTTACCAATTTAGTAGGGTGCCTAGAAAAGCAGTGCCTAGGTTAGGTCTGGGTAATCAAGTACCCTACCCTACCTGGCTATCAGGCTAACTCGAAATGTGAAGTTAGCCGAAAGGATTATCCCCTATATGAAAGGCCCAATTTGAATTTGGATCTTGGGCTAATTTTCAAAATCTTATTTAAAAATAAAATGAAAATTTAAATATAAAAGGTTAAATTTAAAATAAGAAGATTATTATAAATGTTATAATATGATTTTCAAAATTGATTTGAAAATTTATAAATTAATTTCGAAAATTAAATAATTATTAATTAGATTCATAAATTAAATAAATTAACTAGATAGTTGATTAAATAAATTATTTAATATATATAATGATATGTGTTATATTATCTTGAATTGTCTAAGATGATGTAAGTATATATGAAATTTTTTAATTTAAAATAATTAACTATAATTATTTAATTAAATAAATTAATTAAATTTTAATGAATAAATAATATAATAAATATATATAAAGATATATGTGTATAGCTATAAATGTTATAGTATAAATATTCAATATAAAATGTTTAATTGAATAATATAGAATTAATTAAAATGTTGATTAATTAACTAAGAAATTAGTTAAATAAGATTTAATCAATAATATTAATATAAGATTATTCATTAGTCTGTTATATAAGTTAATTAAATTATAAAAGTTATACAATAATTACAAAATTATATAATATGAATGTATAATAAAAGGTGGAACAAAGATTTAAGGAATAAATATGTATGTATAGTATGTATACCATGATTTCGGATGTGTCCAACACTTGAATCACAATGCTATTTGTTAAGAAATACACTAATCCATAAGTTGATATCACTATATTAAAGATTATGAATCTTTAATAAAAAGTTGTCCTTTATCATTTATTTATTAGTAGATTATTTGCATACTTCTTATTTATTGATATTCCTCAAGCTAAGGATGTTGTGTGTAGTACTATTAATATATTGATTAGATGAGGTAAGATATGTGTATTTATTTGTTGATATTTTTCAAGGTATGCACATTTATAATTAAGCCGTCGTGAAATGGTAGGTAATGAGTGAATAATCTCTTTCAATTTGTTGACACTCCTCAAGGTCGAAATGAGATTATGACAAGGAACTATAAGTTGGGAGTTGTATATTATACAACCGATAATGTGTTATCCATCACTTACGATAATAAGATTTTTTTGATATTTCACAAGGTCAAAATCCCAAAGCAAACGATTTCTAATGCCATTAGTGAAGTCGTAATACTTCAATGTTTTATCTTAGAGTTTTGAGAAACTTAAAAGACTAGTGGGAGCTTATTAGTAAAATAAAATGTAATGTTTTATGCTACTAATATTCTAAGAACATCTATTATGAATAATGTCCTAATTTACTAAGTTAAAATTTGCAAAAAAAAAGGTCAACATCCAAGTTGTGCAGTTAAAGCGCCTAGCAGTTCTATAGCGATGGAGGTGCAAAAAGTTATAGCGAGAATAAAGCGTGATATAACAGAAAATAGCAGAGGTGCAAAAGTCTTCTTTAGATACAAAACCAAATATTTAAAGTTGTTTTATTCTCATTCTCACATCATTTGTGTAGAAAAAGGAATATTATTTAATCTTATATAACAAAACAAAGAATATCACGATATATGCAAACTAGAACTAGTGACTATAATAGATTTCTAACTTGTATTGAACATTTATGCCTTAAAATAAGGTCTTTATCCTAACTTTATTGGTTTGGTTTAAAAGAGAACTAGTCAAATCAATCTTTGTATACTAATGTTGCTAAAGCGAATGCTTAAAAGCCATGATTTAGAGGGTGTAGTGGAAAATAGCGAGGCTTAAAGCGGATCTACGATATAATAACTCTAAATTGAAATATCGTAGCGGTCGAAGAGCGTTATGCGCTATAGCGAGGATTTTGCGGGGTTTTGACAGGGCTTTAACTGCACAGTAACCAAGTCATTTTCTAAACCTCCAAGGATTAAGATAGCATATTGAAACCTTTTTATTTTGATCTCCATATTTGTTGAGTTGAATTGTTATAAAGCTTCAGTTGAAATAAAACTTCTGGTATGCTAAGTCTTTTGTAAATGAAAATGGAATGAGATAGATTGATATATGGGAAAGAGCTTGCACAGGTTGATATTATTTGTTTGTACAAGATTTTATAAATTTTGGTAAGAGGTTTTTCTACTTTTGGAGGCTGATATGAGATATTAGTGTACTAGAGATGTTTAACATTAAATGCTTGTCCCTTATGTCTACATACTTATCCTTTATTTAAATTTCGTATGTACTTATGTTGTATATTTTTTCTTTCAAGTGTACATCCTGTACAAACATGAATATTTATTTCCTACTTGCATTGCCACAATGTATTTCCAAAATTATCTAAGTGTTCATAACTATTTATATCTTTCCTTTAGTCTTATGCTTGGAAATATAACTAAGTTTCTATATTTAACAAGATGTTAGAATTTAGGTAATGTGTTTACTTATTCTCTTACATAACCATATATTTTCCCTGTCATATCTATTTTTATTTCTAACTTAACTTCTTATTTTTAACTTAAATACTTATTGTCTTTTATTTTTAAACTTAAGCTATTAAATACTTAGTCTACTATTATTTATTTTTATACTTATGTTTAATATTAATATGGTTTATTTTATTTTAAATGTTTTTGAAAGACTAAATTTTAAAATCTTCAAATCATAGCTTCTTCTAGAATACACATATATATATATATATATATATATATATAAATTTGAAATAACAATTCCTATTTATATTAAAATCCATTGTAAAGACATTACATTATTAATATTATTTAAAATATAACTCATTGTTAAATTGAAATAATTTATAGAAGGAGTTATCTCTCTATTAATAAATTACTTATTTTATCAAGCTATATTTAAAAAGAACAAAACAACCTTTCTTGTTTAAATCTAAACTTAGGCTAAAATCATTTTAAACAAATAAACTTTTATCTTGAGTATTTTAAAATCATATGGTTATTTATTTAATATTAAATTAAATAAAATTTCCAAATTACCAAAAATATTAAAATTAGAAAACATGCCTTTATTTATTAAATTTAAAAAAAAGCTCACATATTTACAATATATACAAATATATATACATTATAAATAGAAAACAATTTATTAGCTTTTAAAAGATAAATTATCAGTTAAATATTTATTTAAAAGAAGATTATTTAATCAATTCAAATCTTATTAATAAATATTATCAAATCAATTTAATTTTTAATGTAGATTATTAAATTGATATTGCCCAAAATTCCGGGATATCACATTCCTCGCCCCTTAAAAGAATTTCATCCCCGAAATTTAAAACAAAGGTAATTTAATAATCTCATTAATGATTTAATTTCAAAAACACAAGCATATATTAATCATATGCTAACAACCATAGCAACCAACTCATCCAATCAAACAAATCTAACTATCCAGACAAAATTGTGGATAGAATTTCCTAGAGTTTCCCAAGTATAAACACCGGGATACTCGCCCTACAGAACCCAAACAAAACTATACTACTAAGCTACAGAGCTCCTACTCATCTGGATCTACAAAACAAGACAGGATATCAGACTACAGACAAGTCTGACTCAACAACCAAAACTCCCTGAACTGCTAGTTCTATAACCAGAGATGGATTATACACGTACTCCCTCAGAGATACGTGAAACACATCGAATTCCAGTTATCCAAACTGACAATTCACTCCAGAAGACCAAACACTTATCCTTACAAACACAGAAAAGATCCAAGATATCTCGGAGTTGACTTCCCAGTCTTACCAAACTTAAATAGCTCCTACGATCAGAGAAAACTTACTCAAAACCAAATCCCCGACTTCGAAATCCAAATTCCTCTGCCTCTTATCCACAAAACTCTTCTGACGATCCTGGGCTGCCTTCATCCCTACTGATCAGCTCAACCTTCGTTGATGCCTCAAAAACAACTCATCAAAATGATCCACTCACAATCAATCCAAGAAAACAACTCTATTCCTCAAACATCAGAAGACTGAACTTACTTGTCCTATCCGAAAAGATAAAACAGATGCACTCCCAAACTGCTTCCGCTGCACAACTCTGATCTGGAGTAGATGAAATGCTGATGATACACACAAACACAAACTGGAAAACACATCCCAAAAATATGGTTCAACAGATCCATAAAGAGAAAATTCAGAAATTCCAAAAGATCTCTGATAAACCAAGAGAACACTCAACTATCGCAAGTCACTTTTGCGATCAACCCAATCTAACATCCAAAGAAAACTGTTCTCTCTTTACCAATCAGAACAGCTTAAGCCTATCTAGCCAATCCATCAAAGAAAATGGATCCACTCTGCTGCTTCTGAACTTCACCTCTAGAAAACTACTGACAGATGACCTCCTTACCTGCACACAGAAAATCTGAGTTGCAACGCTGCCACTGCCAAAGACTTCCTAATCCAAAACTCCTCGAGAAACTCAGGCCTCGAAGCCAAACACAAACACCCAGCTGAACTCAGCCTCAACACCGATGCAGACACACTTCCTTAAACTTGTTCCAAAGAAACATCTTCGGAGACATCCATAGTCACTGTGTCTCATCACACAGCTACTAATTCCTGAGGTATCAAGATACCATCACTAGCTTCTGCTCAACTGTCAGAATCCAAATTCTACTCATCCAACTTGCACTTCAAAAATGGACTCCGAACCCTAATAGATTTCCTTCGGAGATTGGTGAAATCCTTACACCACAACAAAAATTCACTCGAGACGGTATTGGGTCTACAGTCTCGGCAGATACACTTCCAACCTCACATATTCAAACTCCAACCATTGGTAGTCGTGCTACACACACCACTACCCCATCTACCTTTATATCTTATATTGGAAAACCCGAACAGGTAACCCAACAGATAGGTAGAAATATATATATATATATATATATACCAACTGTGACGACCCAACTTTCTATCACCAGAAAGTTGCATCATCTTGAAGAAGAAAGGGATAGAAAAGAGAAAAGATAAAGAAGAAAGAAGAAACAACATCAGAATCTCAAACAGCGGAACGAATAAATTATATTAATCACATAAATATTACATAGTATACAACATCAATTAGAGTTACATAGATAATACATCACATACTAGACAGTTATAAACACCTGTCTAGTTTAATACAACTCAAATACAACATAGAGATACCAACACAGCGGAAAACTATATCTATAACGCTGAATCCTCCTACTCCATTGCTCCTCCATAATTCGTCAAAGCTAACCTGATCTCTTGGCTAGTCGTAAAAATTTGAGTACCCGAGAGTTTAAGAAAAACAGAAATAAACTCCGGGTCAGACATGGGTCTAGTATGAGTAACAGGTTAAAGTTGCTTAACTTTGAAAATCCTTTGAAAACAACAGGTATCACGTAAGACTCCCTACACATAAACATGGGTAAGTTTTTACCTTACGCTAACCAAACATTTGATAGGAAATTCTATGATATTATAATAGGGTCTAGGGTTTTCAAGTAAAATACAGAAATAACTGGAATGCTTACATCTCACGTTCCAACATAGTTGGGCACAACTAACACGTACGACACTTATTGGAGATTGAATTCCAGATAATGGCAGGGCTACTGGGGTACCGCCCGTCACAGTACCTGGCCTAGATTAGCGTACCGAGGAGTACGCCCGCTCCCCTGCAACACAAAGCCGGAACCATCCCTTACTGGACAGTCCCAAACGCAACAACCCCAGCAGTTGGAGCTCTACAACTACCCACACAGCCGAATAAAAAGGGACATCTAGACAGGGGAAAATCTCGCTCTCAAGTGGGTGCTACCCACGAAGCATTGCTACACCTCCCCTGTTTTAGCCATTCCCGGTTGATGAGGCTTGAGGCTACGATTACCTCATCAGAACACATCACTTAGAATGCTCATCGTCCACCTGACGATGTTCTGAAAGCATTCAATCCATACAAGTTCATTCCGGGTTCGAACGAAACCGAAGGCATTATCTGGTTACACTCATTTTGGAATCATCCTCAGAGTTAACGACAATAACCCTTGCACTCTGAATCTTCATCTTCACTTGAGATTCACGACCTATCCTTAATTTGGATCAATGTGGTTTTCGGATATCCAAATCTAGAAACCCGATCCCGGTCTCATCGAAATCCAAAACGTATCTTTTAAGTCCAAGTTGTTTTAAAGTTAAAACAATTCATTTCATTATCCACATACACACAGATAGATAATTCATAATATCACAGATAGATAATTCACAATATCATCATAAATAGATAATTCACTTTATCATCATAAATAGATAACCCATATCACACAGCATTACTTATCTAATATCTGAGATTTCAAACCACTCAAGGAAATCAATATCATCCATCCATATATAAACAAGGATTCATAAACACACCATTTAAAATTAATTTAAAATGAATTAAATTAATTACCTTATCTCTAATTAATTTAAAGTAAATTAAATTAATTACTTCATCATTATAAATCTTGCTTACATAACCATTAATTAATTACAAATCAATTAATTAATCATTCTCTAATTTCCATCTTAATTAATCATCTTTGATTAACTAACCTTTAATTACATTCAAGTAATTATCCTTTAATTAATTTCACAAATTAATTATCCTTACCCAAATACATCAATTAATCTGTAATTACTTCATTTATTAATTAACTATAATTAATTACATTAATCCTTAATTAATTACATTAATTAATTACTCAAGATCACTTATTATTGATTAATTAATCTAAATTAATCAACCCTTAATTACATCATTAATTATATTAATTACTCCTTAATTAATTATCTTAATTAATCCCTTGATTAATTTCACAAAGTAATTTAATCCAAATTACTATCATACTTAAATCATCTTCAATTAATTACATTCGGTAATTACCATTAATTACTTCACTACGTAATTACACTTCATTTATTACATTAAGTAATTACCTATCAAATCATCCAGTGATTAATTAAAATTAATTAAACTTAATTAATTAACTTAAACTAATCAAATTAAACTCAATTAATTACATTAAGTAATTAATTCCTTTAATTAATTCATTAAGTAATTATACTTAACTAATTTCACAATTGATTATCTTTAATTAATTAATCTAATTATTTATTAAAAACTAATCACATTTATTAATTATTAAATAATCTTAACTTAATGAACTTCATCATTTAATAACAATTCTTAATTTCTTTCCTTAAGAAATTAAACTTAGATTAATCAATATTAATTACAATTTATTTTATCCTTAATAACCAATTAATTAACCTTTAATTATTTAATTAATTTAAGTTTTAACTGTAACTTAATTAATCTTTAATTACTTGATTAATTAATCTTTAATCATTAATTTAAAATCTAATCTTATCAAATTAATGATCCTTAACTCCAAATTAATTATTCCTAATTAATTAACTTAAAACTTAATTAATTAGTTTAAAACTCATAATTACTAATTTAATCATCCATATCATTAATTAATTAAATTAATTAATTATCCATTTTTAATTATCTTAATAATTTAATAAATCCAAATCATTAAATTCTAATGAATTTTAAGATAAAACTTTACTCTTATTAATGATTAAATTATCATTATCAAAACATTCAAAACAATTTACTTTCAAATTTTATTTCATATTTCATTTTAAAATTTAAGATTTAAAAATGAATACAAATTTAACCTTACCCAAGTTTAAACAAATTTAAAAACCTTTTTTAAATCTCATGTTAAAGAAAGACTTACCTTATAAAAGAAGTTTAAAAGAATTTGAAACCCAATTCATTTTTAAATCCTAACTATTTAGATTATGCTTTAAACATTCAAGTTGTTTAAAACATTTTATTTATTTTAAAAACTTATTTATTTAAAACTAGGAGACAAAAGTTAATTTGAATCCATATCAAAATTTGGTTTTAAACTTGGTTTAAAACCCTATTTCCAAATTTTAAATCAATTTTAAAATTTAAAAACAATCAGGTTTTAAGAACCTGTAACACTCAATCTACCCGAGCCCTACTTAAAATGCTTCGAGTCAACACACTGAAAACTTCGACAACACACACAATCGACCCGAGACAACTCGAGTCCCTTCACTGCTTCAAACCCAAGCTTCACAAAAACCAGGGAAGTGCACGTGCACATGCACAGGGTCGCCGATCAACTTCCACCATCTCCGATGATCTTCACACATCCAAAAACATCTCTGCACACAAAAATGATCACTAGAACATCATTCCATACTCGAAAATCAAATTTGAAAGTTTATCCAGACCTGGAACCAAAATAACAAAGCCTGGAACCACCTCATCGAAACCTGAAACCGCCTCGTACACGAAACTCCGACCACCATCACCTCTGAAACTCCAGCCAAGTCTACATCTTCACGTCTACTTCCACCTCCCTGAAGCTCGCTGCACTCGATCGCCTACACAAATCGTGGTGATTGAAACACTAAACACTGCAAAAACTAGGGTTCCAGAAGAAAACCTATTGCCGTAACCTCCTTGGTGAATTTCATCACCATCATCCATTTTTCCACCAATCTCCAGTCATTCCTCCATCATCAGGAAGAACCCTGACCTCCACCATCAAGTAGATCGCCAGAAATCATCACATTCCCATTTCCAGTTCATACCAGAACTGCACTCTCATGCCCAAACTAAAAATAGTGATTTTAGTTTTAAAAATCAAGTTTGGATGAGGATTCAGATCCTAAACCTGAAACTATAAATTTGTATGTTTGAAATTTTGACAAAGTTTAAGTATTTCTGTTCTTATGGTTTTCTAGAGCCATTCCCAAATTGTTTTTACTTAAATAAATTTTTAAACTCTAATTCATAACTAAACAAACAATTTTTGTTTGAAACTAATACCCTAACTTAGATTAGAAAATGAGATAATGGATTTTGATTTAAAACTTAATCCTGGAAACTAAAATCAGAGACATCATCCAGACACATAGCAATGCACACACAACAAAATATTCACATATATATACACATAGAGTTTTAAATTATTCACAAACATACTTGTTTCAGAGATGATCAGGCAACACAATTATATACTTAAATTTAAAAAATAATGTTACTCACCTGTTTAGAAGAGAAAGAACAGAGCATATTTATTTTGAAATAGCTGAAGATTGCTTCTTTGTTTTGAAACAACAGTTGCATGGTATTGAAACCTTTTTATTTTGATCTCCATATTTGTTGAGTTGAATTGTTATAAAGCTTCAGTTGAAATAAAACTTCTGGTATGCTAAGTCTTTTGTAAATGAAAATGGAATAAGATAGATTGATATATAGGAAAGAGCTTGCACAAGTTGATATTATTTGTTTGTACAAGATTTTATAAATTTTGGTCAGAGATTTTTCTACTTTTGGAGGCTGATATGAGATATTAGTGTACTAGAGATGTTTAACATTAAATGCTTGTCCCTTATGTCTACATACTTATCCTTTATTTAAATTTCGTATGTACTTATATTGTATATTTTTTCTTTCAAGTGTACATCCTGTACAAACATGAATATTTATTTCCTACTTGCATTGCCACAATGTATTTCCAAAATTATCTAAGTGTTCATAACTATTTATATCTTTCCTTTAGTCTTATGCTTGGAAATATAACTAAGTTTCTATATTTAACAAGATGTTAGAATTTAGGTAATGTGTTTACTTATTCTCTTACATAACCATATATTTTCCCTGTCATATCTATTTTTATTTCTAACTTAACTTCTTATTTTTAACTTAAATACTTATTGTCTTTTATTTTTAAACTTAAGCTATTAAATACTTAGTCTACTATTATTTATTTTTATACTTATGTTTAATATTAATACGGTTTATTTTATTTTAAATGTTTTTGAAAGGCTAAATTTTAAAATCTTCAAATCATAGCTTCTTCTATAATACATATATATATATATAAATAAATTTGAAATAACAATTCCTATTTATATTAAAATCCATTGTAAAGACATTACATTATTAATATTATTTAAAATATAACTCATTGTTAAATTGAAATAATTTATAGAAGGAGTTATCTCTCTATTAATAAATTACTTATTTTATCAAGCTATATTTAAAAAGAACAAAACAACCTTTCTTGTTTAAATCTAAACTTGGGCTAAAATCATTTTAAACAAATAAACTTTTATCTTGAGTATTTTAAAATCATATGGTTATTTATTTAATATTAAATTAAATCAAATTTCCAAATTACCAAAAATATTAAAATTAGAAAACATGCCTTTATTTATTAAATTTAAAACAAAGCTTACCTATTTACAATATATACAAATATATATACATTATAAATAGAAAACAATTTATTAGCTTTTAAAAGATAAATTATCAGTTAAATATTTATTTAAAAGAAGATTATTAAATCAATTCAAATCTTTTTAACAAATTTTATCAAATCAATTTAATTTTTAATGTAGATTATTAAATTGATATTGCCCAAAATTCCGGGATATCACATAAATAAATAACAAGCAGCACACAGAAAATTCGAGTTCAGTTCTATTTACATTCGTTTTCATTTATTTCGTGCGTGCTTATTTGTAGTTCAGGTGTGTATTTTTGGTTCAATCTTTGCGTGTATATTTTAGTGTGCATGCGTGCAAAGTGTAGTGAGCGTGCGTGAAAATACTTTGTACATGCGTGCGTGTAAATGAATTGCCCAGGTCACTTTATAATTTAGGCCATTTTGTTACGTGAGTATATATAGTGCATGCACCAAAGAAATCAAATCCAAAGTCAAGTATTCTCTTGCACATTTTAACGTGTCAGCATGTCGTGACTTTGCCCAGGTTGCTTTAAAACTTTTGTCAATTTCATTTTTGTGCCTACTTTGTTTTAATTCGTGCTTGCATATATTGTGTGTGGCACAGGTAGTTTGTTTAATTATTTCAAATTGTGCGTGCAAATTGAGTTACACAAAAATCAAGTCCAGGCAGTGCTATATTCGTTGAATATATAGTAGTGCAATCTACTGGTTAATTTACTTTTGAATCGATGTTTGGTTTTGAAACGTATTTTGTTGCCGTTATTTTTATAACGGATTTTTACCCGGTGTTTATATTTGAAGCGTGTTGTTTTGTTGAGATTGTTAACGAATAAAATTACTGTTGTTTTGACTTCAGTAACTGTCAATTTAAAGTGAATTTTCAAGCGGCTATCTTGCAATCAAGAAAACCCGCAACGCTGATTTTTATATCCGTTTTTATGGTGTTTTACGAAGCGCAATTTCTTTGTCGAAATTGCTATATATGTTGCTGTTTTAATCACGTGTTTATAAATCGTTTTAAAATATAATTGTTTCCAAAAAATTTACAATTTACGCTTCCAAAAGAATGAGGAATCGATTTAAACGTTTCAGCAAAATTAAGGACTGTGAACCCTTATTTTTACTGATTCGATTAATTCCGGACTTGTCCATCTGAGAACGTAAATTTTATTTCTATAAAATACACAATTTTGCACTTTCAAGGAAACGATGATGAGATTTAAACGATTTAGCAAAAGTGCGGAGTATGGAACCACACTTTTACTAATTCGGTTAATTCCGGACTCGTTAATTGAAATATTTGCCGTGGAATTGCTGTTTGAAGATTTTGATGATTTTGTTGGGCTTTCGAGCCACTATGATGGACCTTCGGGTCAATTATTAGTACTAGACCTTCGGGTCATATGTTGGACCTTCGGGTCATTTGTTGGGCGCCAAATATTATGATGACAGTACTTGGTAGGCTTCGGCCATATGAGATGCACGTGCGGCGTAGCTTAGACTCGTCATATGCGGGGATCGATCCACTTTTATGCTGATTTTATGCTGACGTTTTATGCTGATTTTTCTAGTTATCTTATTTTGATTTCTAGATTTTTGTGAATTGCTGTTTTGAATTAAATTTTGAATTTGGAAGTTGATTTTGGTGGAGTTTAATGAGATTCTTCATTTAAACTATGTTGATTATTTATGTTGAATAGTCTCATTCGGGATTATGATTAATTTGCTTAAGTGTTGTTTATCATGCACTCATTTCTGAGTTTAAATTAGACTGATCAGTTTATTATTTCTTTTAAATAATACTCGGGTCAGACCGAGTTATTTCAGGATAATCGCTATCTCTTATTCAGTTGCTGCTTAAGCTTTTGGGATTTCACCTCATCTTTTGTTTAGGCTTCGAGGTGTTACTTTTGGTGTATTGACTCTCATCTCATGTATGTATTGATGTCTATGTATATGTACATTTGGTTCATGTGAACCATCGAGTGTTATAGCATGTATCCAGACTTACCTTCCGCTATGTATGATATTTCTATTCTGATGTGATTATACGAATTTGTGTTGTTGTTATTATGAGTTGTTCTGAATTTTTCATAAGCTACCGTGATTTCGTTTTAGATTTGGATTGAATGTATATCGCTGGGAGTAATTACACAACTCTTATCGATGTAATCAATACTCATCTAAGGCATAACTTACGGATGGTTGCTTCTAACAAGCCTTATTCTTCGCAATAGCAGACATTATTCCTTATAATAACCTTTGTTATTGTGAGCATAGAGGTGGGGCATCACAGCTTGGTATTAGAGCTGAGATTCAGAACAAATTATAATAAACAGGGAACAGAAGTAGAATGGAACATGTGTTACAACTATTCGAGGGTTTTATTCGTGCCTTTCTAATCTATTCCTTTGTTGTTCTTAAACTTTTACCCACCCTAACATGTTGGAATATGTCTAGGAATGAATTTCATATTTCCGTAGTATTCCATTTGTTAAATTCCTTATCAATTTTGTGTTGTTTTTACTAATCCGTATCTTCTCTTGTTCTCTCAGCCTATGGCTGGAAGAGGTAGAGGGAAGCGTTCTTCTGCAGGTCCGTCTAGTGGTTCTCATCCGGACGGAGTCTATATGTCAGCTGATCAGTTCATGGAGCTATTTCGAGGTACTCAGCCTTCTGTTGCTACTCCCACAGCTCCTACTCAAAAGTCTGCCTTCGCCCGCATGTGTAGTAACTATTCCCACCTTGGAGGCAAGCCTTTCAAGGGATCAGAAAGTGTATTGGAGGTTCAGACTTGGTTGCACGCTAGTGAGCGCATATTTTCTCAAATGGATCTTTTTTATCATCATCGCATTCTCGTGGCATCTGGCATGTTGCAAGAACGTGCGCTTGATTGGTATGAGCTTTTGATTGCGGAAGTTGATAAGTCCTCTCTCTCGTGGAATTAGTTTAAAGAACGATTCGAACTTAAGTTCGTTCCTGAATCAAAAAAGGCCAATCTTGCTCGTAGTTTCCTTGAGTTAAAACAAGGAAAGTCCTCTGTTTCTGATTATGTTGCATCTTTCGAGGCCTTATCCAAATACGGAGTTGAATTCATTAACACTCCACGTAAGAAGAATCTTAGATTTGTTGAAGGTTTGAAGAAGTATTTGAAGAAAGTCCTTTTGCTTCAGCTTAAGCTTCCTTTTGAGGAACTTGTTGATTCGGCACTTTGCCTTGAAGCTGTCAAAAAGGAACGTGATAGTGGTGATGAGGTTGAGGTTTCTAAGAACCCCAACAAGAAGAGGTTTCCATTTCATAAGCCTAATTCTTCCAACAAGAAGAAGAAGCAAGCTACCTCTAGTTCTCAGCCTAGTAGTGCACCTTCTAATCAGAGGGCGTGCTATAATTGTGGTTCTCTGGATCATCTTCTTCATAGTTGTCCTAAGCCTCGCATTTTCCGCTATTGCAAGAAAGAAGGTCATTGGGTTTCTGATTGTCCTACTACTCCTAAGGGTTTCAAATCTGGGAAGCTTAATGTTGCTAAAGCTTCTGGTGATTCCTCTCAGACCAAAGGTATTCCTCCTTCTGTTTTGGAAGTTTTATTTTATTTCATGGTCGTTCTATTAGAGTTCTTTTCGATACGGGTGCATCACATTCATTCGTATCAAAGGAGCTTGTTGATGGTATTCCTTTGGATGTTGTTAGTCTTTGCTACCCTTTGAGGATTGTGAATCCTATTAGTGGATCCGCTACTCTTGGTTTGTTATGTGTTGATGTTGAGATTATTCTATGTGGTTTTTCCTTTCATGCGAATCTGCATGTTATGGATCATCTTGGTTTTGATATGATTTTGGGTATGGATTGGCTCGTTCGTTATGAAGTTCAAATCCTATGTCCCGAAAGAACTTTATATCTCAAGCATCCCGATGCTATCGAGCAGTTATCTATTACGTTTCGAAGCATGGACCATGATTCGAATGCTCTCATTTTTTCCTTCGAATCGTAGGATGTCATAGCTAATATTCCGGTTGTTTGTGATTTTTCTGATGTCTTCGAGCCTATTTCGAGATTGCCGCCGAAGAGGGCAATTGAGTTCCGTATTGATCTTATCTCTGGTGCTCATCCTGTCAGTCGTCCTCCCACGAGGATGTCTGCTAAGGAAAATGAGGAACTCAAGGAACAATTATCTGAATTGGAAGCCAAGCATTTTATTCGTTCTAGCTCATCTCCTTGGGGTATAGCCATTGTCTTTATTAAGAAGCTAGATGGTACTCTTAGGCTTTGCATTGATTATCGCAAGCTTAACGAGCTCACTATCAAAAATAGGTACCCATTACCTAGGATCGACGACATGTTCGATTAATTAAGTGGCGCTAAGCTTTTCTCCCAACTCGATCTTGCTACCGGTTTTCATCAGTTACGAGTTGTGGAAGATAGCATTCCTCTTACCGCATTTCGTACTCGTTATGGTTCTTACAAATGGCTTGTTATGCCGTTCGGTTTGACGAACGCCCCAGCATATTTTGTTGATCTTATGAATCGGATATTCCGGGAATATCTCGATAAGTTCGCCTTGGTTTTCATAGATGATATTCTTATTTATTCCAAATCTGAAGTTGATCATATTCAGCATTTGGAGATTGTTTTGAGCACTCTTTGTCAGCATCAGCTTTATGCCAAATTCTCCAAGTGTCACTTCTAGGAGAATAAGGTGAAGTTTCTCGGTTATATTGTTTCTTTCAATGGTATCTCTGTCGATCCTTCCAAGATCGAATCTATTCAAAATTGGAAGAGGCCCGAGACCGTTACAGAGATCCGTAGTTTTCTTGGATTGGCGGGTTATTATCGCCGGTTCATTAAGGACTTTTCTCGTATTGCTTTACCGCTTACCACTCTCACGAGAAAAGCTGTTCCTTTTATTTGGTCTGATAAGTGTGAATTTTCTTTCATGAAGTTAAAAGATCTCCTTACTCATGCTCCTATCTTAGTGGTTCCCGAAGGGAATCATGATCTTATTGTTTATACCGATGCCAGTGGTTATGGACTCGGTGCTATTCTCATGAAAAAAGATAGAGTAGTTGCCTATGCTTCTAGACAACTAAAGCCTAACGAGATTCGTTATGCTACCCATGATTTGGAGTTAGCCGCTATAGTCTTTGCTCTAAAGATTTGGCGACATTATTTATTGGGCGAGCGTTTTGTTCTCTTCACTGATCACAAATCTCTGAAATATCTCTTCACTCAGAAGGAACTTAATATGAGGCAATAGCGTTGGCTCGAATTTCTTGCTTCATATGATTTCGATATTCAGTATACACCTGGTAAGGGTAATCGAGTTGCTGATGCGCTTAGTTGCAAACAGCAAGTTGTTATTTCCATGATGCTAGAGAGTGGAATATGTTGGAAGCTTTATCTCTTTGTGATATTAGAGACCGTCCTTCAGTTTCTGATTCTCCCGTGCTTTTATTTAGCATGGAAGCTCGTCCTAGTTTGTTGGATCGTGTTGTCGATGCCCAGAAACAAGATCCAGATCTCTCTTATCTTATTCAGAGTTGTAAATCGGAATCTCGAAGTGATAATCTAAAGGATTTCGATATTGATATTCATGGTTGTATTCGAAAGAAGGGAAGGTTGATCGTGCCTAATGTTCCTAATCTTAGAAATGACATTCTTGAGGGCTGTCATCGTTCTAAGTATACTATTCATCCCGACAGTAGCAAGATGTATGCCGACATGAAACGCTTATACTTTTGGAAGGGTATGAAGCGTGATGTTGCAAGTTATGTGAGTCGTTGCATGACTTGTCAACTTATTAAAGCGGAACACCATCGTCTTAGTGGTCTTTTGCAGCCTCTTGAGATTCCATTATGGAAATGGGATCAAATTTCTATGCACTTCATTGATGGTCTACCTCGTTCAAGGTTGGGCCATACTAGTGTTTGGGTGATTGTTGATCGATTGACCAAATCAGCCCATTTTATTCCTATCAAGTCCAATCGGACTGCTCCTTTGTTGACTAAGCTTTTTATTAAAGAAGTCGTTCGACTTCATGGTGTTCCTAGTTCCACTGTTAGTGTCAGAGATCCGCTTTTTACTAGTGGTTTCTGGCAGAGCCTTCAGAAAGATTTGGGTACTAGGCTCAATCTTAGTACAGCTTATCATCCACAGTCTGATGGTCAAACTGAAAGGGTGAATCAAGTCTTAGAAGATCTCCTTCGCGCTTGTATTCTTGATTTTGGTGGTAGTTGGGAAGACCACTTATCTCTTGTTGAATTTTCTTATAACAACAGTTTCCAATCTAGTATCGGTATGGCTCCTTTCGAAGCCCTTTACGGAAGACCATGTCGATCGCCATCTTATTGGTTGGAATCCGGGGAAAAGTTAGTTCTCGGCCCCGATTATATTCGTGAATCTTATGAGAAGATTGATATTATTAGATAGAGAATGTAAGAGGCTCAGAATAGGAAGAAATCTTATGTCGATCATCGTAGGAAGCCTTTGGAATTTTCTGTAGGCGATCGTGTGTTCATTCGTATTTCTTCGATGAAGGGGGTGGTGCGTTTTAGTAGCTCCGGGAAATTGGCTCCTCGGTATGTTGGACCATTTCCTATTACGGAACGCATTGGCCCTGTTGCTTATCGTGTATCGCTACCTATTCAGTTTTCGGGAATTCATGATGTGTTTCATGTATCCCAGCTTCGTCGATGCCTTCGAGATTCGGATTCTATTATAGATCCTCATGTGTTGCAAGATCTTGAGATCTCACCCGACTTGTCTATGGTGCAAAATCCTATTCGTGTGCTAGCTTCGGAGGTTAAATGCCTACGGAATAAAGAAGTCCCGCTTGTGAAAATTCAATGGTCCGCAAACCCCAAAGATTGCACTTGGGAAACCAAAGAATTCATCGAGCGTTCTTATCCCGGTTTTCTCTCCTCTTCGGGTGGGGGTGAGCATTCTTAATTCATCTTTTCTATTTTAAATTTTGTTGTGATGAATGATTTGTGTTATAGACTGCTTCTAGTATGAAAATTGCGGGGACGCAATTTTTATAAGGGTGGGAGTTTGTAACAACCATGATTTTGACTACCGTCGAAATAAAAAATTTAAAATAGAATTTTAATTTGAGATTTGAAAAAAAAATGAAATCCATTTCAAAGTCAGTAAATTCTTCAAAGTGGTGCATTGGAATTGAACTGCATATGGCATTGTGTGTTGGAAGCCTTCACGTGTGTGATAATGGTCCAATTCTAAAACAAGTTGAACATTTGCTGTCACCACTTATTTATAAAACAAAAGTTTGAACACACACTATGCTTTTCCATCATCATTTTATATACAAGCCGTGTCCTTTTCTTCACTGATGCGCGTCTACCTTTAATGCACTTGTACAAATCACTGCCAGCATTAATTCCCTTGACTTGTTCACAAATTTGAAGAGAAAAGTAAATACCTGCAACATTCCTTTGCTCATTTCTTCCAAGTGGCCTTCCTCATTTTTTATATTTCCAGTAGCTTGGTGAATGCATTAATGGCAGTTCGAATTGTTGCTCTCTTTTGAATCTCGGTTGCTAGCTGATTTTGAAACAAATCTAAGGTGGGTGTAAAACTCACATTTCTAATTTATTCACTACTTTGTTTTTGGCGTGCAAACTATGTTGCCAGGCACTTTTGTTAATTCATTGCCCAGACCTTTATTTGATTTCATGCGGCTACACATTTGCTTCATGCGTGCATTTAACTGACAACTTCATTTTTATGCTATATGCATGCATCAAATGGTGTACAAATGTGTTATTTGCAAACGTGGAGAGAAAAATAAATAAATAAATAACGTGCAGCACACAGAAAATTCGAGTTCAGTTCTATTTACATTCATTTTCATTTATTTCGTGTGTGCTTATTTGTAGTTCAGGTGTGTATTTTTGGTTCAATCTTTGCGTGTATATTTTAGTGTGCATGCGTAGTATGATTTTATGCTGACGTTTTATGCTGATTTTTCTAGTTATCTTAATTTGATTTCTAGATTTTTGTGAATTGCTGTTTTGAATTAAATTTTGAATTTGGAAGTTGATTTTGGTGGAGTTTAATGAGATTTCTTCATTTAAACTATGTTGATTATTTATGTTGAATAGTCTCATTCGGGATTATGATTAATTTGCTTAAGTGTTGTTTATCATGCACTCATTTCTGAGTTTAAATTAGACCGATCCGTTTATTATTTCTTTTAAATAATACTCGGGTCAGACCGAGTTATTTCAGGATAATCGCTAACTCTGATTCAGTTGCTGCTTCAACTTTTGGGATTTCACCTCATCTTTTGTTTAAGCTTCGAGGTGTTACTTTTGGTGTATTGACTCTCATCTCATGTATGTATTGATGTCTATGTATATGTACATTTGGTTCATGTGAACCATCGAGTGTTGTAGCATGTATCCAGACTTACCTTCCGCTATGTATGATATTTCTGTTCTGATGTGATTATACGAATCTGTGTTGTTGTTATTATGAGTTGTTCTGAATTTTTCATAAGCCACCGTGGTTTCGTTTTAGATTTGGATTGAATGTATATCGCTGGGAGTAATTACACAACTCCTATCGATGTAATCGATACTCATCTAAGGCATAACTTACGGATGGTCGCTTCTAACAAGCCTTATTCTTCGTAATAGCAGACGTTATTCCTTATAATAACCTTTGTTATTGTGAGCATAGAGGTGGGGCGTCACAATTTTTAAGTTAAATTTGTAAGATGACTTTATGGGTTTCTTTGTTGTTTTAACAAAAAAAATGTACTTCTTATCGTAAAAAAAATTAGAGTTTAAAATATTTTATAACTAGTCGAACAAAGTGGCTAAAGTTAGGAGTAAAATAGTCGCCATAAATGCACTTTAAAACATACTTTGTTTCGGGAATTTTAATACTTGGTTTGGAAGATATCCTTAGGGATTTCTTTTCATGATTTTTAAGTAGCCTAAGTATACTGCTTACTGTAAGAAAATTGGACCAAAAATCATTTGTTTAAGTGATTAAAACTGGCCATAAAGATCATGCATTTTCATGTTGTTCTCTGTCCAGAATTTTAGATAGCACTTATAAGTGTTGTATCTGGTCTACTGTAGCACTTCTAAGCTTGTTGCAATATTTTGTTTTAATGTGACGTTTTGAATAGTTTTTCATATTTTAAATGGTTTCTAATTTATTATCTTTGTAAAATACTTTGAGGAAAGTATAATAATATTTTACATAGATAATTAAAACATATTTATAAGTATGTTTAAAGTACATACATACATATATATATATATATATATAAAAGTTTAGAAAAGTAAGTTAAATATTTCATAAAAGAATAAAGTTTTGGATTATCACACTTATATTATAATTGTTGGAATGGCCAGCACGCAACAGAAGTTATGGGTGAATTTCAAAAAAAGTACCCTTATTGGATCTTTATTGGACCTATGAAGTCTAATCCATTTAGAACATTTCTGAATATTATTTAAATAAAATCTTTTATTTTATTTAACGTAATAAATTATATAGTTTTATTTAATTTATGTCTTGATACACACACACACGCGTGTATCATATCCACATACATATGTGTGTGCATATGTAACATATCAATCCGTGCAAGGTATAATGTGTTTGTGTATGGATGTTGGAATTTACATCGCAACGGACACGTTAGCTCATCCAATATGTGAGTATATGTTGTGCAAATATAGGTATGTATATATGTGTTATTATTTGTATATAAATATTATATACACATGTATATATATATATATGTGTGTGTGTACGTGTGCGCTAAGTTTTGTTTAAATAATTTTATATAAGTATATAAGTGTGTGTGCAGTGGCGTAGCCAGGATTCCAAGTTGGCGGGGTCACGATTAAATAAAACTGAAATCTTACTAGATTATACCTCTAATTATTTTAGTCATTTATTCAAATAAAAATAAAAATGAAAATAATGCTCATAGCTTACATATTTTCCAACTAATTATAATTTCATGGTACGGTCAAAAGTAAAAAAACAAACAAACTTGTCCAATGATGTGACATAGGACATAAAGGTACAACACACAAATAAAAGAGAATGAGCATATGATAAGAAAGCACATGCATGTGGCAGCAAAACATAAAATATACTTTATTCAATGCTAACAAGTCATTTTTTTTCAGTTGTTCTCACCAAAATTTGGAGTTCAGACCGAAAAAAATATATTTAATTTTTTTGAACAATAATTCTTAGAATTTCTGGGAGGGTCACTTGCCCTCCCCAGCCACAAGGTGGCTCCGCCCCTGTGTGTGTGTGTCTATATATATGCATGTGTGTGTGCTTAGTTGTGTGAATAAAATATTAATATTATATGTACATATTATATAATAGATTTATATAAATAAATTATATTTATATATTAAATTTAAAATTTTATTTAAATCGTGAGTGATACATACATATACATACAAAATAAATTAATATATATATATATATATTTTTAATTCAAATAAGTATATATACACATATAAATGTATCCATAACAAAATATACGCAAATACGTACATGCATACATATATATATATATATATATATTTATATATATATATATATTAATAAAATATAATAAAATATTTTTGATAAATATGAAATACCAGATCTTGCGCACAGCTCAGCAAATAATTTATTATTAGTTTTTATTTTAAAATACATTTTAATTAAATATTCATTTGAAAATTAATAAAATATTAATAAATAATTAATTTTGAAACTTTGTTTCAAATTTTAATTTCCAGTAAATCCTGAATGATATTTTGAAGTTTGAAATTATTTTCATATTTTCCTCAGTTTGAATTAATTTTATATTAATTTATTTAATTTCAGCCGTTTTAAACAATTAATTTTAAAAATAGAATAATAATTTTTTATTTTTTCATAGCTTATCTAGTGCTAATATAATTTTATAAAATTTAAAAAATAGTTTTCATAACATACTTGAATTAATATAATATATTTATAAATTAAATTGATTTAAATATTATTAAATAATAATAAAACATTTATAAAAAATTAATTTTTACTATCAAAAATTATTTTTACTATAATACATTATATATAAAATTATATGGTTGATTTTAACCATGGTATGATGTTATAACTAATTATAAACTATGTGTGTAATTAAATATATATATATATATATATTAATTTAAAATATAACAATATATTATTTTTACATATGGCTGTACTGACCTGACATATATGACATAAAAATGTTTTTTTAAAATATAAATATATGCATACATATAACCAAACATTTTTGTGATAACATTGCTTGCATATTAGAACCGTTACCTAACTAACAATAATATATGTGTGTGTGTACATACATATATGATAAAATCATTATACTGAAATTCATTAATTATAATCTTATAAATTCATACCTTAATTCCAAAGCCTTGAAGTACACCCTGAAAGGATAAATTCTTCCTTTTGAAACTTTTTCCGATTTAGCAGATTGCTAATTCTAGAACCGTTGACCTTCAGCTATCGAATAGCAGTCGATTTGATTTGCACTTGAGAAATTATGAAGATGGAAGAGAGGAATTAGACCAGCAATAAATCAGGCTGGAGGCTTCTAAAAGTCCTCTAAAGGTTGAGGATAGAGATGCTTAAATAGAGGAGAATTAAGAGACATTTTAGAATCAAGATCTTATACCATCCCTTACCAATTCTCTTCCATCTTAGCCCTCCATCTCAAAATCTATGTTGCACCATATTATGGTCACATTAACCCCTTATTATGGCCAAATTTTCCAGCCCCCTTCATGGGCCTTTAAACCCATTTAGGGCTCAGATAAAATATTATAAAATTAAATCCAATTTAATCGCTTACCAATATCTTATATCGATTGATATATTTATAACTCTTATAAATATATCTAATAATATTTATTCACCAAATCATCATCAAATTTTACAATTAATATTTAATAGATATTAGTTAATTTATAACAATTATAAATTAATTAAATCGTTTAGTCAAAGAAGAAATCATCGTTTCGCTAAAATCCAATTTTACTTTAAGTAAGCATTACCCGATTGTGACTTTTATTTACACCAATTCTCTTTGTCAAAACTATATCACTTTGAACTTATGGAAATGATAATGATCAAAATTCCAATATCATTCAGATTCAACTCTATAGTCCAAACACAAAGTTTTGGTTCAATAATAACAATTATTATTAACTGAACTGCTATGCTAGAGACTATGGATTTGAGTTGACTTGAGTTAACCATGATACTAACCCCATATAACTGAGGAGATGAATTCTCTCTTGAATAGTGCTCACTTCCAGTACTTCCACTCAACCCAACTATAGTCATTCGACTGACGTTATGCCATAATTTGATTATAATCAAAGCGAAGCTTTCATATTGAAGATCAACAGTATTCTTAAGGCGAAAGAACTATGTAAATCTGTCACATTGATATTTTTTATTTGACCTTAGTAATATTGACAGACGAAAAATTATCGACTAATTCGTTCCATGGTTATCCAATAACTATCAGTATGTAAACCCTAGGTGCCCTTAGCAATCAAGAGTAATACACTATCCAACATTTGGAGAGTGTTACGTATTCTAGGCTCAACGGATACATTGATCTCCAATCTCGATGCATCTGGACTAGGAACATTTAAAATGGTATATTTGTTTTCATTGTGATAAATTACTCAATGTTACAACACTTTGTAACTACTATCACAAGACATACCATTTATGGATATTCTATTAATATACTTTTAATTTAATTAATTAATTAATATAACACGTTATATCAAGTATATAATAGAAAGAAAACACCTTTTATTTTGAACAAGATTGGTAATCGAGTTAGATATATTTAACAAATTACATAATTGCCCCTAGAGCATACCCCTAACTCTATCGATAATAAATGGTTTTATAAAGTTAATTAAAAGTATATTACCTTGTTTAATAAATATAGATATACTTATATATTTGAAATGAATGTTTTGAAAGACAATGACAAGTATAAAATGGTTTTGGCTTTATGGTAACAATGTTTTTAATAAAATTTATTTTGAATCCATTTAATTATACTTTTAGAAATATGAAATCTTATTTAAGATTTGTGAGTATTCTTATACCATTTGGGATAAGAATATGGATACATTTCTCAATATCGAAAAGAGTAAAAATGAAAAGTAAAAGAGTAGAAATAAATAGTGAAAAGGGTAGAAATGAATGGTGAAATAATAGTATACATGTATATATATCTTTGTAAAGGTATTTTTAATATATATACAAGTATTTACAAAGAGGCTTTAACTAATAAAAAATTAAATAAATAAATTAGAAGTCGCTTATGTGACTTAATCGTGCTTTGTGTGACATAATTATGCTTTGTGTGACTTAAGCATGCTTCATTTGTTTACTGGTTTATGGAAAGTATTTAATCCTATAATTGGCACTAAAACCCGACAAAATATATTTATTCTGTCTGTGAGAGTTAAGAATGATGCTCGAGTAGGGTTTAGAAGCAAACAGTGCTCGAACCTATCGGTTTCACTCTTAACCATAGGATAGTATAAGTTGAGAAAGTCAGAAACGTGATAAGTATATAGGACTTGTTTTACATATGCAATCGTTTTTGTTTTGTACTAGATGGTTGATTAGTCGACTATCAAGTTTAACCAATTTAACTTTGGAAGTATATGTAAGCATTATTTATTGATATGGTTTGAGATCCCCCGGGAGGACTACTTTATATCATTTGGTTACTTCTTAAAGAACATGAATCGAGTTAACTAGAAATTCATCAATTTAGTTTTGAAGAGACCGAGATCGGATAAGTGTATTACTTACCAAAACCCTTTCAAAGCTGATATACGAGTTCTATGTTTTGCATGCGGTTTTTATAACACCCCATAAATTGGCGTTAGTTATTTCATTAGTTAGTTAATTAATTAGGCTCCAAAAATGGAATTTGCGCAAATGATGGAGTTTGACCACGAAACTTGCACCATTGCGTTCATGGCAAAATTTTAAGCAACTTCCATATTTGGAGTTTTCCGATCGGAGTCCAAACAAAGAAGTTATAGACGAAAAACAAATTCAGAAAAAAATAATTTGAATAAGAAAATTAACGTTTATATATCAATTATCTAGGGCCCACAGGTCGACCCGCATATAGGAGCGGTTGACCAAGGGTGGTCAACCTCTATGAAGGGGCCGGTCGACCGCTTCGTGTATGGTCGCTAGGGTTAGCTTAGGCCCAACGGTTTGGATTTAATATATTTTGATCTAACGGTTCTGATTGATTCTAGCGCATATAAATTCAGGCATAACCCTCCCTTCTCTTCTCATATTTTTCTAGAGGCAGTAGCGAAGCTCTGCCATTTCTTCTTCTCCACTTTCTTTTTAAATTATAAAAATAATATATCTGTATCAATATTCATACAAATTGGAGAAGAATAGAAATCTAATAAAAAGGAGAAGAGAAGAGAATCAACCATACGCCTATTTGAGGTAATTTATATATTTATATATGTATATCTATTTTCTCTTCCAATCCCAAATATCTTCTCGGATCTGCAATTATAATGTATATATATACTCTTTTATACATATTTCTTGGATTAAAAAGGATTTGGAGATGAATTTAAGGTTCTACTTCAGGCCTGGAGATTTGGATTGCTTTTAAAATGTGAGTGGAAAAATTTATATATTTTTTATTATTTTAAATCTGTTCCATTGGTATACGTTTGATTTTTATGCCTAAATCAATTTTATTTGTGAATTATAGGCTTAAATTAGTGTAGAAAACTATTGCCTACATATTCTTATTTAGATCTAATTTGAAATATGTTTACAACTAGATAAGGAAATCAGTCCTAAAGATTTTAGAACTTGAATGTTGTATATTTTTATTCCAAATCTATACGTAGGTGTAAAATAAGATTTTTGGATTATTACCTAAATTTGTGCTAAATTGTAGATTTTCCATAGTTTAGTTTGTGGGAAGAACATCCATTTGATTTTTATAAATTTGTTTACTTTTTTCACTTTTGATTCTAAAAGGCGACGCTTGATTTAACAAGGAATAAAACAAAATGGAAAGAGATGTGTAAAATACAGATTTATTCTTCATAGTTTACACTATTTATTCCAAATAAAAAGAAATTATTCATCTTGTAATTTCAAACGTAGTAAATCTTTCCTTTTTGTGTTAAACTAATTTATGAAAATCATCGTGAAAAATCTTCCTAAGGAATTTAATTCCAGCAAAATAAATATGGAAAGTATATTCTAGTTACATATTTATGACTAGAATATATTTGGTTATGAATAGGTAGTTTTATTATGTAGTTTATACGTATTTATTATGTTAATAAAGAAGAACAGCGTTTATTCATGCGTTATTTAGGCGTGACGTTCATTAATTATTATTATATCTAGGGAAGCGAACAAGTAGAATTAGGAAATGTAGTAATTCCTTTTAATGGGCAATAAATTAGTAATTGTCAATAATTAATAGAAAATAAAAGATTATGACCCTAATTAAGGGGCAATTAATGAGATATAATGGATAGGATTAGATTAGGGGTTACAATTGGTTAGTATGGGAATTAAAGACTGTAACTCCAATTAATGGACAGTTAATGGAAATGAGTTAGGAGTTACAATTAATAGGGACAAGTGGATTAATAGGACTGATAAAAATGGAATAGATATAAAAAGGTTACTAATTTTAAATTAGTAGCCATACATAAACGTCTTAGGAACTGTCTGTTAGGATTTTATGGACAAATTGACATTTATGAGCATAAAAAATGGGTTTATGGGTAGATAAGCATTTTAGGTAAATCTATTGCCTTAAATAAAAAGGAAGTTAGTAAGATAAGTCCAAAGTCAACCTAAGATAGTATAAGTAAAGACTTAGGATAGTTAATTGGACTTAGTAGGTTAGTGATGTGAGGTCGGTGGAGTCACTCGACGGAAGACTGCCCTTCACTTTGAGGCTACTAGCAGTCGAGTGCACTTACTACTGATGTGAGATATCAGTAATCCTAGAACCCATGACTTTACGGGAGATAGAAACTACTTTAGGGTCAGATGTATTAAGTGGTTGTTTGAAGGACCGCCTCTTTCCCAATTAAAAAGTATTAAATGGTCCAAATTTGAAATTACGAGTGGTGAGGGATATCTCCATAGGGGTTCACTTCTGGTTTGAGGTATTACATGGCTGTAGGATCCACCTCTCTCCTAAAAGGAAGTATTAAATAACTTAGTGAGATTCCAAATAAATAAGGATGTTTCTAAAAGGGTTTACTTCAGTGTTGAAGTATTAAGTGGCTATTTTAGGGCTCGGCTCCCTACCAAAAGAAGTAACCTAGCGAGGTTTCAAATTAATAATTAAGAGTGATGGCGGATATCTTAAGAAGGTTTCACTTTGGATTTGAGGTATTAAGTGACTGATCTAGGGTTTTCCTCTCTCGTAAAAAGAAGTATTAAGTAACCTAGTGAGATTCCAAGTGATTTCAGCTAGATAGTACCAGTGAGGAGTCTGTCTTGGTGTTAGGTATTAAATGACAAAGATCTACCTATAAATAGGTGTTAAATGGTCAGGGGTCTGCCTAGTCCTTGTTAATGAGGTATTAAGTAGCTTGGGTACAATCTCTCACATTGCTTAGGTCGTAGTAACGTTAGTACAAGTGAGTAGTTCGCATGGGGATAGGTATTAAGTGATGTAGCACCTACCGAGAATATAGGTATTAAATTTTTAGAAGTCCACCTGGTCCTTTTAAAGGTATTAAGTGGCTTGGAACTGTCTCTTACATGGCTACGATTTTATTGGCGATAGATGCGGTAATAGTTGGACATTAAATGTTGGAAACCTTAAATTGTGGTTAGAGGCCTTTGTAGCTAGGACCCACCGACCATTGACAACATTGTTAGGAAACCACCTTGGGAATAAGTCTTAAATGATGGGGTCTACCTTGATTGAGGTCTTGAATGGCAGAGTCTGTCTATTTCTCTTTTAAAAGTATTATGTGGTGATTATAGAAGCATGCTTCATATTTAGAAGTATTAGGTGGCAAGTGGACTTAGAAGTATTGGATGGTTGATCAGGCTTCGTCAGTATTTTGTATCTTGGGAAGGGGTCTTGTGTGCAATGCAAGGTTAGATTAGAATTGCTAACCTTAATGGACATAACAATTAAATGCAAACCAATTGGTATAAATTTTTGTTATGGATGGTTTATAGAATTTCAAATCATCGGAACGTTGTTCTGACCCCTCCTCAATACAACCCACATGATATATTTGGAGGAACATGTCACTAGAGCTGGATGTGTTTATTTGTTGGAGAAGTCTTCTTTTCTCTAATGCTCGATGCTGATGTGACAACTTGTTATCCAAGGAATGCCATTAATTCCAATGTATTAGTCATAATCAGTATTCTTACCCTATTATTGTCTCTGCTGTGAGTTTAGATTTCTATCAATTTCTGATAATGCTTATGCTTATTTGCAGGTACCAAATCCAACGATCTATGCTTTAATGGATTTGGGTTTTGAATTTTCTCAAAATTTAGACCCTTTGAGGTATGGACTGTTACATTTGTGAAGTGGAATGCTATAGAGTTGAATTGTCTATCCTAAGGTTAATTCCAAAGGAGAGGTCAGCGTTAGCATTCGTCGAATGACTTATGTTGGGACCCATGGAGAGATTTGTGATCTATTCGAGATGCTCGAATCGAGAGATTCGAGATCTGTTCGAGTGATGAAGACTTATGTGTTGAGATGATAAACGTGACTTCGCCATCGATGATGATAGAAAATAGAGTAGGATGCATAGCCATTCGGTTTAGCTAACCCAATGGCACATCAACTCCAAATATCTAGAGATGCTTTCGTATCTGGCGCGCGAGATTTGTTATTATTCGGTATCACATTTTCGGGCGTGGACTAGCTATGTTTACCTTTGTGACATATTTTATTTAGAGATATGCATGGTTTTGGAAGGTACATTCTGACCCCTATCAGGAGGCTGGCCTTAGTATATCTGGGGATGTCTCCAATGGAAATCCTTATGTGAACGTACCTTAGCGGTTTTAGTTGTACTTCTAATATTGTTATGTGTGAGATGCAAGCAGTATGTCTATTTTCTAATTTATATTAACACCTTATCAGCTATCTATTATATCACCATATAAACTTATTAGATGGTTTGGTTCTTTCGAGGAGTAAACCATCCCGGTCTCGAAAGATACTGTTATATGTAGCCATTTGTTTCTTGAGGTTCTCATACCATACTTTTTTCTGACTCATGGTTTTATATTTCCCTTAATACCTTGGGAACTCTTCCGAGTAGTCTGAGAAAGGCGGGTTTTAATTGATATTCTTTGGAGCTTAAGAAGACGAGCTGGATGCTTTCACCTAACGTAGTATTCTTATTTCCACTACACTACTATTGTGTATATATCAGCACTTGTGAGGACATGTTGTTATAACTATCCAAGCTGATGATAGTACTTAGGATTGTAACTCTGAAATGTTATATATCTTAGAGTGACATTTTATATTGTCATTTGATATTATGTGTTATTGTTTTATTGTGAAATTCTGATATTGTGTTCTTTCTTCCCTGTTCATTTTCTTTTTCTTTTTATTTACCTTAATAATTTGTCTTTCTAGAACTTAAATGTTCGACATGAAGACGGTGGATGTATTATTATCGACATTTGGGGGTCAAAAAGGCGAGTCGTTACATTTGGTATCAGAGCTAAAGCTTAAGCGAGAACATCGACTTTGATTGCGTATGACTCATTAGATAAAGGGTAGGTGAGACCCTAGAATGAGTTGAGTATATTATATATATATGAGCGCATTTGTATTTATTATAGGTGCGTGCCTTAAAGGTAAATCTAACTATGATAACTAAAGATCTTGTACGATTAACTTATATGAGTATGAATTATTAAGATGCAGTTAAATTAATGTAGGGATTAATGATGTTCATTCATTACCCATCATCAATTAGTTTAGCCATGCTTTACCAGTTTAGGTGCATTGTTACCCTTTATAGAATGATTTGACATGCTTGACCAATTTATGAGCATTATTATCATTTGTAGAATTATTAGGTTAGTCTTTCTCAGCCAGTTTACAAACATTATTATCATTTATTGATTATTGATTTATGCTCGACCATTTATGAGCAGTTTTATCTTTTACTATATGGGTTGGGTAGACAGTAAGCTATGGGTGCATTGAAATTGACACCTTATGAATTAAGTTTCATGGTTTGACTATAAGACATTCTGTGACAATTTTTGGTTAGTTGTTTATTCTAATAAAGGAAGTTTAGTATGAATTTTCTAAGTATAGTTAAATAAATATGGTTTATAAATGAAAGAGGACTTAAACTGATACTTTGGTAACTTAAATCCCAGTGTCTTTGAAATTGATTTTTAAGATTTTGGAAAATAAAAGTAGTATTATTTAAAAGTATTTGTGAAGATTAATATTTTGAAAGAGCCTTAAGATTCGTTCGAGTTTGAGGTTACTCTCAAAAATGATGAACCGCTTCAAAAACAAGGTATTTTTATGTTATCTAGTTCAAGTGGCTCGAAAGTGCTTAAAAATAGGCAAGAGATGTGCTTGGTTGGTAAGCATTTGTCAAGGACATCACCCATCTTAGTAAGGGAATATACGACTTGGTAGGACTCGTTTTCATGGTATAAACTTTGTGTTACTCGGTCTACATGTATATTTTTAGGGATCTTAAAGTAAAGTTTTAGGCAATTGGTTTATAAATTAAGACCATGATACTTAGTAATATTATATGGAGTATTGATACGGCTTTGAAAGTGATTTTAGTTTAATCTCGAAAGTATGATTTGATATACAAAAGGCATATGTATATATTATTATGTCAAATAATTTGAAATAAAACCCAGAGTTTAGTTCTAAAGTTTTCTTTGAAGATAGTTTAAAGTAAAATAAAGAGTAGTTTAGCATAGAGTTGCTTTGATAATACAGATTTTGATATGAATTTTCTATAGAAAATACTTGTATGTATGCTATGTAGGGAGCCCGAGTGGTAGTGGCATAACCTGAATGGTTATAAAATAATTTATCATTTTCCCTTTTAAGTAAAGTATAGTTAATGAATAAGTGAAATTCTGATAAGCTACTTTACTGACGCATGTATCCTATGCATTAGGACAATGTGATATGTTCATCTTGTTATGATACAATTGTTAAACAGTTTTCATTTTTAGAATGAAATGGATTTTTCGATGATTTTGGACAGCCTGAAACTTCCGAATCATTATAGAACTTGGAGTTAAGTGTTTTTGAGAATATAAAAATTAGTTTATATAACTCTTGAATGAAGAATGTAGTAGGTTAAAACGTGCTTTAAATTAATTTGAACATTCATGTTAAGTAAACCATTTGATGTTATTGGGCCAATTAATAAACGTCTTTACCTTATGGGTGTATAAGGAAATTAGACCATAGGCATAAGTTTGGATACTGGTGTCTTGTTCATCCTAGCTACTTGTCTAATTTGAGGGTTAAAGAAGTTGAAAGGTTGACTCGGTTGTAAGACCTAGATTTATTTTGGGCTTTCATATGAATTTTAGGAAGTAAAATGAATTTGATGTTTTGTATGTACTCTTAGAGTGTAGTAGAGTATTATACGAGTAATAACTCAAAGTTGTTACGAAATGTTTTATAAATAAAGATACGTCTTCATAAAATGTTTATAAACTTGAGTTATGTTTTTATGAAATGCTTTATAAATGATTTTAGTATTGAACGAGATACTATTTGTGTAAATGAAGGTTATATAAAAAGAAATTGGTATATTAAGAAACCAATAGGATAAAATATGCAAATGTACATGGATCATTTTATTCTCATGACAATTCTTGATTCAGGATTCGAGTAAATGATTTCTAGGTGATTTACACCAGCCCGAACAGGGATTTTTCACTCGATTCTTGTCGACAAATACTTGGAACGGATTCTTGATACAATCCTGAAGTTTTCAATCATAGTATATGGCTATGTAAGGAAAACAAAAGTTTATAATCAAGGAACCCGATCGGAGTATGCACTAGAGATGTCAAGTGATCTATACTAGTTTGGAAGTTGAATTTGTGTGATCGAACAAGTGATCATATTTGATATTGCATACATATGATCCATGTGTATCGTACGGGATTAAGTATATGTAGGCTATGTTTTGTTGGATTATGGAGAGCTCAGGGAAGGACTCTTCGATTTGTTATTGGGTAGCATGAATGATCTTTTAAATAATAACCTAAGGCAATCGAGTGTAAGGTACGCTTAGAAAGTTATTTATCATCCTTGTGCAATGAGAGGGCTTTTGATCATGGGCAAACAATGAGCTTTATTTTCTAGTAATTTTGAATAGTGGTGAGTGTTGATATATGATTTTTTTGTTACTTGTATTGGATTTTAAGGCAACACGTTTTAAGTGGGGGAGAATGTAGCGACCTGGAATTTCGAACACTTCGTAGATAAATATCTGAATAAGTTAAATATTTGAATCTCGGATTTAATGTGATTAAATTTAACCTTTTTAACCCCTTTTTAATTAATAACTAATGATGGTAAACTTGTTTTTGAAAAATGTAAATAGTTGGAGGAAATATCGATAATTGACCAAAAATCGTTTTATCAATAAACAGCTTTTTTTAGCAAAAGTTGTTCGAACTCTTTGGACATGTCTAATATATTAATGTCCCATTAATTAGAAACTAAAATTATATTCACATTAATATGGCTAAGTAAATATGAATAGTAATGTGGTTAGTGAAGTGATTAAGGAGAAGATATTTTATGGATAAGCCATAAGGGCTAAGTGAAGTGAGGTGGAAAGTTGCACATGGAAAAGGCATGAGGGGAAACTTCTTTGGCTGGTCAAACAAGTGGTAAAGAGGTGTGATAATCGCTTTTTAAAGCCTTTATATTCACAAAAGGTTTGCAAAATAAATCACAAAAAATACTAAGTGTGCATACTACTTTTCCCCTCTTTAACTTTATCAAATCATATCAAAACAACTCCAAACTTTACCAAACTTTGGTAAAGGCCTTGGCACATCCTAGCACCATGTAAAAGCAACTCAAATGATGAAGAAATGGAGCACAATCCCCTATAATCTCTTGGGCCATAAGCATCTTGAAGGTGCAAGAGGCATGGGCTACGGCTTAGGAAGGCTAAAGATGGAAGCTTTGGCTTGTATGTGATAGTAGGAAGTGGTTCTTTGGTTCTTGTGTAGTTGAGCTTGTTGCAAGCTTAGATTTGGGTGAGTTATCTCACCATTTGAATGTATATAATGTGTTATATATGCTTGTATATAAATATAAATTCCATTAACTAATTAAAGTTATAAACTAGGACCTCTCCTACTTTTGAAAGCAAATAACAACTTTATATTGCATATCTTTACTTGTATTACCCTTTAAAGCATGTACTGTAGCCTAAACTTTGTGTTTACATGTTTAGTTTGGTTGTGCTTCAAGTTGAAGTGTGTTTGAACTTGTTTGAAGTGAGAATAGTCGTTATAAGCGCACTTTGAAATCCCCTTGCTTTAACTTGCTTATTTAGCTGATATGTTAATATATTGTGACATGATATATTTTGGTTATTCTTTACATATAATTTGGTGTATGGGACAATAAGGAATTGGTTTGGAAAGTTGAACTTGTGAAACAAAGTTGTAAAAGTTAGAAGCAAATTAGTCGATATGGATGCACTTTGAAATTGCCTTGTGTTCGGTGATTTTTAAGTTAAATTTGGAAGACATCTTTAGGGGTTTCTTTGCTGTTTTAATAAGTAAAATATATGTAAATTTTGCTGTAAAAAAATTAGACTTAAAAACATTTTATAACTAGATGAACAAAGTGGCTAAATTTAGGAGTAAAATAGTCGCAATAAATACACTTTGAAATATACCTTGTTTTCATGAATTTTTATGATTGATTTGGAAGATATCCTTAGAGGTTTCTTTTAATGGGTTCTAAGTAGCCTAAGTATGCTACTTATTATAAAAAATTTAGATCAAAAATCATTTGTTTAAGTGGTTAAAACTGGCCACAAAGATCATGCATTTTTATGTTGTTATCTATCCAAAACTTTAGATGACACTTATAAATGTTGTATTTCATCTACTATAGCACTTCTGAGCTTGTTGCAATATTTCGATTCAATGCGACATTTTGACTAGTTTTTTATGTTTTAAACGGTTTATAATTTATTACCTTAGTCGAATCTTTTTAGAGAAGTCTAAGAACATGGATTTGAATATGAAAAAAGACTAGAATTTTAAATATATTTTTGGTAATTAAATATTAATTTTTAAGAAAAAGATTTACTTTGTAGCATTTAAAATAAAAGGGTTTTTGTAAATTATAAATTAGTTATTTTTGCACAATATTTTACATAGATATTTAAAACATATTTTCCAGTATTTACTTATATATATAAGTTTGGAAAAGTAAGTTAACTATTTTATAAGAGGATAAAAGAAGCACTGGACTATAACACGTATGTTATAATAAATGGATTTGTAAAGTTATTAAAAGTATATTACCTTATCTAATAAATGTAGATATACTTAGAACCTTGAAATGAATATTTTTAAAGATAATGACAAGTATAAAATGTTTGGGTTTATAGTATCAATGTTTTTAATAACATTTATTTTTAACCCATAATACTTTTGGAAATGTGGAATCTTGTTTAAGATCTGTGAATATTCTTATACCATTTGGGATAAGAATATGGATACATTTCTAATTATTGAAAAGAGTATAAATAAATAGTGAAAGAGTAGGAATGAATAGTGAAAAGGCTATAAATGAATAGTGAAATAGTAGTAGACATGTATATATCTTTGGAAAGGTATTTTAAATATATATACAAGTATTTACAAAGAAGTTTTTGATTAATAAAATAATTAATTAAACAAAAAGGGAGTAGAAGTTGCTTTTGTGACTGAATCGTTTATGTGACTTAAGCATGCTTTATGTGTTTACTTGTTTATGGAAAGTATTTAATCATATACTTGGTACTAAAAGCAAACAAAGTTGATTTGTTCTATCCGTGAGATTTAAAAATGATATTTGAGTAGGGTTTAGAAACAATGGTGCTCTAACCTACCGGATTCACTCTTCATCAAGGATAATATAAGTTGAGAAAGTCGAAAATGTGGTAAGTATACCAGACTTGGTTTCTATATGTGATCATTTCTATTGTGTATCAGGTAGTCAATTAGTCGACTATCGAGTTTAACCAACTTAACTTTAGAAGTATATGTAAGCATCAGTAATTGATACGGTTTGAGATCCCCATAGAGGACTCATTCATATGAATCGTCTTTTAATTTAAGAATGTATATATACGGCATCCCCCGGGGAGGACTATTTTATATCGCTCATTTACTTCTTAAAGAATGGGAATAAAGTTAACCGAAAATTCATCGATTTAGTTTTGAAGAGACCATGATCAGATAAGTGTATTAATTACCAAAAACCACTAAAAACTGATACACGATTTCTATGTTTCGAATGCGGTTGTGAAGTGGAATGTTATAGAGTAGAACTATCTATCCTAAGGTTAAGTCCAAAGGAGAGGTCAGCGTTAGCATTCGTCGGATGACTTATGTTGGGACCCATGGAGAGATTCTCGATTTGTTCGAGATTCTCAATTTGTTCGAGATGCTCGAATCCAAAGAGATTCGAGATCTGTTTGAGTGGTGAAGACTTGTATATTGACATGATGAACATGACTTCGCCATCGATAATGTAGAAAATAGAGTCGGATGCATAGCCGGTGGGTTTAGCTAACCCAAGGGCACATTAGCTCCAAATATCTAGAGATGCTTTCGGTTGTGGCGCGCGAGATTTTTCGGTATTCGGTATCACGTGTTCAGGTGTGGACCGACTATGTTTACCTTTGTGACATATTTTATTTAGAGATATGTGTGGTTTCTAAGGTACTTTCTGACCCTTGTCAGGAGGCTGGCTTCAGTATATCTGAGGATGTCTGCAATGGAAATCCTTATGTGAACATACCTTAACGGTTTTAATTGTACTTCTAATATTGTTGTGTTGTGAGATGTAAGTGTCATATCTATTTTCTGATTTATATTCTACACCCTAGACACTATATATTATATCACCATATGTACTTATTAGATGGTTTGGTTCTTTCGAGGGTAAAAACATCCCGGTGATTCGGGTGGTCTCTAAAGATACTGTTATATGTGGCTATATGTTTCTTGAGTTTCTCATAACAAACTTATGTCCAACCCATGGTTTTATATTTTCTTTAATTCCATGTGTGCTCTTTCGAGTAGTTTAAGAAATTTGGGTTTTCGTTGATATTTTTTGGAGCCCGAGGAGGCGAGCTAGATGCTTTCACCTACCTAGCATTCTTATTTTTATTGCACTGCTATTGTGTATATATCAGCATTTGTGAGGATAAGCTTTATAACTATCCAAACCGATGATAGTATTTAGGATTGTAACCCTGAAATGCTATATCTTAGACTGACAGGTTGTATTATCTTTTGATATTATATGTTATCATTCCACTGTGAGATTCTGATATTGTGTTCTTTCTTCCCTGTTCATTTTTTTACCCTTATAGTTTTGTCTTTCCTGTACTTAAATGCTTGGCACATGAATACCATGGATGTATTAGTGTCGACATTTAAGGGTCGAAATGATGAGTCGTTACAGACAGTAACATAATCAAACGAAGAAAAAAACAACATATCAGAATGTAGCACGTTCATCAGATCGTATAAGATAGAATGATAATACGGTTTATACATCTAAATCGGATAAACTATAAATACAACAACAACTAAGTCATTATTCCCAAATAAGTTAAGGTCGGTTGGAGATGGAACCCAAAACTAAATGACAAAGTCAAAATAAAAACCATGATAGTAATAATAAAATAAAGTAAAATAATTAAACAAATAAATAAAGACACCAGTCCTATAATCAAAAACTTATAACATAGTGGAATAGATATCATTAATAATAGATAAGTACCATTATAGCTCCAGGTTACTACATAGTGGAATTTAAGTGGTAGTGGATATGTGTGTGTGTATGAAAAAGTGCCAGCCTCCTGCTCATCCTCCGCATAATTTCATGCGCTATCTCATACATGTCTCTCAATTTACTCATTTAAGAGTGCCCGATGTAACGACCCATAATTTTATCACTTTGAAAATAGGAATATTTAATTTTAAAATATTCAAATATCGGTTTATTTCCAAACAATATTTAATCAAGAAGTTTCGGGAAATAGTAGCGAAGCTATAGCCAAATCCATAGTGACAAAGTTTGCAAAATTGGTAAGAAGTATGGTTTAGATCTAGAGTTCCTTGCCTTAACGTTTGACGGAGTGGAATCCAAAGTGAGCTATTTCTTCCTTTAAGTTCATTAAAATCACTGCTAAGTTGAAGGAACTTTAAGTGTTGTTTGAAAACCCTTGTTGAATGCTTGTTTATTTTGTTTGCTAGAACAATGGTTTTATTTTCTTATTTGACTATTTGGATGGTTAATTAAGTATTTTAAAATTTAGAAATTAAATACTTAATGGGGTATGTGGAAACGACTAGTACACGTGTTTCGTTTGTGAGATCCAAGGAGACTTGGGCGAGGAACGGAACATGTCGAAGGGAAAGCCCGGATGCTCCAAAATTAATATCAAACCATTTTAACCAAAGATAAAATAAAAAGTGTTGTAAATATTTGATAGAATGAAGCGTTGATTTATCATTTATTGTTATGTTTATTTCATTGATTGATTGTTTGAACTAGGCTCGACCAGTTTATGAGCACTGATTATTATTTATTGATTATCGACTTTGCTCGACCAGTTCATGAGCAATTAATTATCCATATGCATGGGCAGGGTAGAAAATAATTTTTGGCTAACGCCGTGTGATTTATTTCACGATTTGACTAAAAGGTGTTTAGCGATAATATTGGTTCATTTAAATTGTTATGATTAGTTATAATAATTTGACGTCAATAGAATTGTTTTCAAAGTTGGTTTTCATAAATAAAAGTTTATGAAATGTTTAAATAAATAGAAATATTTGGAGATGAATATTTTGAAGTTATATTATATAAAAGTGATTTGTCTAATGGTTTTATAAAAATTATTTATAAAATGGAAAGAATTTCGAGGACTAAACCCGATGGTTTTTAAATGACTTTTGAAAGGATTTAGAAATGGAAATTATTATAGATTTGAAGTATTTGTAATTATTAGTGTAAATGATTGCCACTTTGGGATATAAAGTGATTTGTTATGTTATCGATGATTCGGGTAACCCATAACTAAAAAGTGGGCAAGGGAGGTGCAGATGTTCTGTAGTCTCAGTATAGTCCGCTCTCGTTGTAGAGGATACATATCTATATTTATTTTCGGAAAGCTGGGACCCAGTTGCCTTATTATAGCTAGAAACCTCCCGATCAGGTAGCATATAGATTTTGTATGCTTGTATATTGATATCGTTTCAAAATGGTGATTTGTTTTCAGATTCTGAAGTAAAGGATAGGTTGAATATAAGAGATATATATATATATATATTTCAAAAGTTTTGAAATAATAATTTGGGAATAAAGTCCAAAGAAATAATTCCTGTAAAGGTAATTAGATTTGAAAATTTTAAATGTAAAGATTAAGCTTAAGTGAGCAGTTTTGGGAATTGCATATTTATTTGTTGCATCATAGGCTTCATGAGTCCTATTTGCGGTAGGAGAACTACATTGGCTTGATCCTATATCTAATTGGGCACTTAATTAGATAGGGGTACGTAGGTAGTCATAAGTGGTAGTAATGCAGGCCCAATAATAACATAACATTTTTCTGTTTATTGTTTTCCATATATCATGTATTGATGTATTTTTCCTACATATTATTTTATTCCGCGTTTGACAAGTTTATTAAGTCTGCAAGAATGACTATTGATGTCTCTCTCATCAGAGTTGTGCAGTGTTAGATATTTGCATATGTATTTGGTATGTATTAAAGCACACCAACTAGATCTAATAACTTATATAACTAAAATTATATCATATACATTTAATAGTGTTAAATATTTATCAAATATTGTGTATTAAGTTGGTAGTTTTCATTCGTAGTTTTAGAACGGACGGGTTTTCGGCGATTTTGACCGTTTCGAAAACCCGAGTCGTTACACCCGAGATAATAAGAAGCAAAATAAATAACCTCAGGCCAAACTACAGTTTGGTATGAGTGATCTATAATCTCAAAATAAATATAAAAATTGATATAGCAAAGTTGGAATATATGGTATAACTGTATATACCTAACATGTCCTTGCATCCAACAAATTAGCAAATAACACAATATATGTTAAACTATCATCATATGGGTGTACTATCACATTAAGTATAATATAGGGTGTCGGGGTACCTGGTCACTAGTAACTACATCACGTGACATCCATATCAAATATAGCAAACATAGTAACCATTAATCAAACCTTGCATCATCCACTTAAATAACGTTGGATATGTAATAACTTATATGACCATCATCCAGGTCAACGACTACACCACATTGCGTTCTCAGTGATACTCGAAATAGCTCCTTGCCATCACTTAGGTGAGTTAAATCATCATCTGGGCCTAGGGTATGTAGATCAACGTCCTCACATACCCTTGCCATATGAGCATACAACGGAATTTTCGAGATATCCAACGATCACTTTGGCATACATCCTAATAATAGAACTCACCTGTTGTATTCCACGAATCATCGACAAACTTGCCTACCCAAATGAAAAGTAAATGCCATAGTCACTTATCACCTTAAGTACTCGATCAACATTGCTTAAAATATCGAGTTGTTAAAGCCCACTCCTTCTTTGGTTGCCCTTAATATTCTCGAGGCTACCTTACATCTAGCTTGAAGTCACCATCCACCTACCCCAAAGTAGCTATAAGGTTTGCTTCATGTAAGCCCTATTGTTAACACACAACCATATCGATCGGTATTGACCATCGTCTTGCAAACCATGCACCAACTTTACCTGGATCGATCATGCAGGCTCTCCTAGTTCTGCTTCACACTCCCTCAAAAGTTGGATCGATTGGTACAGACTCATATGAGTCAGTACTGACCTACCTTGCTTCATACTTAGCCAAAATTTGGCTTAAGAACCTTTGCTTTAGGACACAATCAAGTTGGGCCGAAGTCTATATTGTGTTTCTTGCCTTCAAGTCCAAAGTAAGCCTCGCATCTTCCTGTAGTCCAACATTTGGTCGAATTTGCATACTCCATTCCATCATTGATTGATCTAAACCACATTTTCCTTAAGCATTTGCCATCAAATCACAGAATTATCCTCGTGTTGGCCAAGTGCTTCCCTTGCTCCACTTTCTTTGAATCAGATTGCACAAAAACCATGAAAATGGTTCGGTACCGACCGATATGGGTCCGCGTAGATCCATCTAGACTTAGACAAATTTGGCTAAGTCATTTCCACCCTTCTAGATTGATTCAACCCCAATTTGCCTTTTTGATCTATATTCAATCTTCTTTGCATCAATTGGACTTCAATCAAACTAGAACTGATCCATCGTTTATTGCTATAGATCTTCTATCATTTGTGTAATCAAATTGAAGAGCAACATCTAGCCACTCCATCTACACTATGACACTTGCCCATTGAACGATCTAATCCCCAAATCCACTATCGATACACATGTCATCTAATTCAAACATGCACACATACATACAAACAAGAAAGACAAGCATCAAATCATAGTAAACAATTGATATAACATCCATATCCTATTACAGCATTCATATGATCAACCATGATATGAAAATACATGTTAAAATCATTTTAAACCTATTTATATTAGTCCATAATTTGTTTATAAAATCAGTTCAATCCAAAATCACATTTTTAGGATTAAAAGTGGATCCAAAACATGTTTTAAACATATATAAGCATATATGTATAAAGGTTATGAGATGATAGATCGCTCACCTATCGATGTAAAATCAATGAAAACCAGCCAAATCAAGCTACTTCAATCAAACCAACAATAGACACAAATTCCCAATACCAAAATGATATTTTGCTAATCTAGTCGATCTCATTGCTAATCTACCCTTAATCCATTGGTTTAACTTAAATTAGTGTGAAGAAATGATGAATTTTATAGGAGATTTGATTAATAGAGGATTAGCTATGTTTCTATGAAAAAGGAAAGTGATTATTGGCTGCCCTAGGTGCTGCACTTAACATAATTCCCAAAATGGGTTAGTGGGCTAATTATGGACTCACGCTAACTAATATGAAAATCTGCCCAAAAATCATCTAATTTATAACTTTGATATCTTCCAAACCATAAGGCCAAAAATTTATATGACCACTCTACGGAAAGAGAAACTATCGTACCTTTCATTCTGAATGACTTTCACGATCTAGTTTGGCATCTATCAAAAGTTAGTCATTATAAAATTTTGATCAAAACCTTCCACAGCTAATTTTAAGGGTCAAAATGTCAAAATATGATACTACTGTATTCCAATCTAAGGTTAATCGGTTATGAAAACACTATTTTCATGATCTACCGATATATAAAAATGCATAAGGAATATAGATTTTTACATTCTCCCCCTTTAAGAATTTTTCTCTCGAAATTCCACGTCAAACAAGGCATAACCAAGACAACTAATATCGAGAATGCCTAATAACCAAACAAACATGCATACTAATCAAATAATAAGCATAACAAACACTAACTATACTAACATCCTAACATGCAAGTACTAAACTAAACAACCTAGATATCAAATGTGAAATCAAATATGATAAATGGAATCTAATCAAGTAAAGAGCTCCGGTTAAGCAATCCTCATGCTTTCCTCGGTCTTCCAATTGGTATTTCCTTTGTTTTCACTCCATTGAACCTTTACAAGATTTTATGGTCTTCCTCATAAGCTACATCATACTCTAGTCGACTATATGAATCAGACTACGAGGTCTTGATGCTTCAAGTTAAACTTTAATATCATCTAGTTGATCTGGTGCAATAAACATGCCTGAGTAGTTCATAAACATCTGAAGAAACATATAATGGAATACATTCTACATACCTGCCATCTTTTGAGTTAAGTCGACTCTAGATGTTAGGTTTGTAATCCTCTCTAGTATAAGGAAAGATCCTACAAATTTCGGTGCCAACTTCCCTGTATTACCAAATCGAACTGTATTCTTCAATGGAGAAAATTTGACAAGCACCGTGTCACCAACAACAAATAACTTAAGGTCACGTCTTCTCTTATTAGTATAACTCTTCTATCTGTCATGTGCAGCTTTAATTTGTTGTTGGATGATCTCAATCTTCCCTAAAATCTCTTGAATCATATCTGGCATTAGTATTAGTTTCTCACGTACTTCCCACCAACATAGAGGAGTGTTGCATGGTCGGCCCTGAAATGCCTCAAACGTGTCATACCAATGCTTGATTTATAACTATTATTGTGTGCAAACTCTACTAAATGCAAATGACCATCCTAAGAGTCCCCAAAATCAAGTATGCAAGCTCGTAAAAAATTCTCTAATATATTATTCACTCTCTCGGTCTGATCGTCGATATGTGGGTGATAAGCTATGCTTAAATGCACCTCTGTCCCTAATGCCTCTTGTAATCGCTTCGAAAATCGACTTGTGAATAATGTGTCTTAATCGCTTACAATGCTCTTCAATACATCATGGAATCACATAATCCACTTCATATACAACTCAGCCAGTCTCAATGCCATTTTATAGGATTTCAAGGGTATAAATCAAGCATTATTCATAGGTCTACCTACCATGAGCTAACTGTTATGATGCCATCCACTAGTCCTTAGCAATCCATTGATAAAGTCCATCGATATATGTTCTCATTACCACTGCTAAATTTCAAATGGTTGCAGCGAACCACTTGATTTTTTTCTACTCGGATTTCATTAGCTAATAATTCATGCACTAGGAGATAAATGTCCCAACATCCCTCTTCAACCCTTCCTAATAAAATTTATGCGTCATATATCAATACATTTTTTTGCTTCTAAAATGGATAGTCAACTCCGAATGATGGCACTCACATAGCACATCACCTCTAAGTCCACCAATATTGGGTATATACAATCTCCCCATCTTACGGAGCCAATCTTCTTAGTCAAATCTACACTGCTTCATATCCTTGGATTCTATTCCCATCTCATGCTGTCATAAACTCTACCAGTTCAACAACAAGCCTCTGGCTAGTACCAATCCACTCTTTCATCATATGCATGCCAATCCTTAAGAGCGGTAATAAGAACGATCATTCTCTCATAAAGGAATAGTAGCATAAGTGGTACTCGTGTATGTAGTGTGATTTACTATATATACTACTACATAGTTTTGAAAATCAAAATATATAACAATTACGCTCTCTCATACATCACTTGATCCATTTTAGAGGGATACCACCTACTCTATCTCAAATTGATCCTAGTATCACACCATATGATCGCTCAGCTTAAGCTCTAATACTAAATGTAACAATCTTCCTTCACCTCTGGTACCTAATATACAAATATCTAATTCCAAAGAGTGCACTAGATTGGTACCCAGTTGATGGAGCGAAGTAGATAGGGGGAAAATATGATAAATCAATCACATAACATGTAGAACATCTCGTAGTGCATAGACAAAATACAACAACAACATCGATGTAAAATAGGCAAAATGAAAGCATAATCAAATGATCCAAAAACAACATATCAGAGTGTATATGTTCATCATATTTTACAAAATAGAATGATGATAGAGTTTATACATCTAAATCAGATAAACTCTAAATAATTGCCTCTAATAATAGATAAGATATAGCTCCATAGTACTACACATCGAAATATAAGCAATAGTGGCTCCAAATATAGATATATGAAAAAGCATCAGCCTCTTGCTCGTCCTCCACCCAACTTTATGCGCTATCTTATATGTATCTCTCAATCTACTCATTTAAGAGTATCCAAGATGATAAGAAGCAATGCAAATAACCTTGAGTTAGGCAAAAGTTTGGTATGATAAATCTATAATATCAAAATAGATTAAAAAAACCGAATATAGTGAGGTATGAACATATGGTATGAAGAATCATACCTGACATGTTCTTACATCCAACAAGTTAGTACATAACACAACATATGCTAAACTATCATTACATAGGTGTACCACTGCACTAATTGTTGGTCAAAGATTGACACAACACCCAATGAATCCAAAAATGATAATAACACAAATAAAAATGAGATTAAATAGCTTGCACACACAAAAAAATTTAGCAGTTCAACCTCAAATCACTGCCTACATCCACTTTAATTTCTTTTCAAGTACTTTGGTATGAATACAAACAAGTTATAGTGTTTTAAATTGATAAAACAAGGTTAATCCGAGTTTGACGGCAATTCGTGGCCAAATTAGAAATCTAGATCCCCTTTTTCATTGCTCTAAGGTGGTTATTGATATATGAATCCACCCATCGAAGTGGCCATCTCATGGAAGACTGGGTAGGAGTTTAGATCTAGAAGATTAGGAGGGAAGTATATGTAAATTCATAGTCAAAATTATGTCGATGCCGATCATATTTGCTCAGTGCCATTCTGCTTTTTCTTCATACTTGTTAAGATCTTCAAATTTCCAAGATTCATTGCCAAAGTTGCCTCTACAAATCATGTTGGTATTGCCATATTTTCTGATGCCGTTCTATTTTGTCCTTCACTTTTTAATATCTTTTAGTTTCCAAGATTCATTGCTAAAGTTGCCCCTACAAATCATGTCGTTACTGACATGATTTGTCATGTACATGACTTGGCTTTTTTTACAAAGTACTAGAGTGGTTCAATTACTTGCTCAAAAGTGGGTTCCCCATGAAATCATCTCGGTACCTACCATTACCATGTTGGTACTGGCCATATTCGCCTTGCACCAATCTTGCTCCGGCTTCTTATTCTTCATCATTCAATCATTCCAGATAGCCCCTTAAGTCTTTGATTCGTTCCTTCATCATCTTAAAGTCTAGATTCACTAAGAAGTCATTCGATTCAAATGTTGGATAACACTTGCTCCCCTCCCCCAAGTATGATTTTGTGAAAGCAAAGCATGCTTTGGATCAAGATAGGCAACATGGTGTTAATTGCTTAAGTTTCATTAGTCGACCTACTATCATCCTGAAGCATCACATCTATTCCAAGAGCATCCATTCATCGCTTTACTTAGTTGTCGTAGCATCCTTTTTCCACGATAAGTTAGAGCCTTTAACTTTCATGAAGTTACATCGTGTCTCGATCGGGTAAGCTTCCCTTTTTTCCTTTTTCTTTTTTCCTTTTTTTAAGAAAAATTGATGAACAAAACATGCATTACCAACCATAACCATGTGGTACCGATATGATTCTTAAAGTGTATTATACAATAACACTTAGAAAATTTTATCTCTTCACTTCACTATTTTGACTTTCAAAGTATTCACTTCCTTTGCCAGTGTGACTTTTCAGCCACCACAATCACCTTACCAATCGCCACCGCCTAGTCTTCCTTGCCATGGTGATCTAATATCTATCAACAACTCATCTTCGACAAATTTAGAAGCTTCACCACCACTACCATACCTTGATTTCCAAAGTAGGGTTTTTGATCTTGGCTTTGGCACCACTATAGTCGCCTTGCCTTCGTTGGCCTCGCCGTCGATGATAAAACAATGGTTATCAATTCAAATTCAAGTTCGGATGCATGCTCTACTTTTCAGTTGTGGTTGAGTTGACAATAACTCAGGGGTGGACTCACCAAACTGAAGTTAACACCCAATTCTTAGGGTTTGCCGCCAAGTTTGCTTCCTTTCTACATCTTGGTTGCAACTTCGTGTTTCTCTAGTCTTCACCCAGGATATCTCCAAGTTAGCCTACATTCATCAAATGTGATAATCTTTTACAATATGGAAAAGGAGTGATCAATTCTCGGCAAACTTTGGTTGAACTTGAATTTGATGACTTAATTTCGATGGGACAGTTTCAAGAAATGGTCACATTAAATGCACTTCGACGTTCAACTGAATCACACACCAACACTTCAAGTTGAACATTGCAATCCTGCATTTGTGTAAAGTAAGCCTTGTTTCAATCCGGTAAATGGTTCTGTTATCGTATATTCTACAATAATAGGTAAAATCTGATATATATATAGTTCCATAGCATGATGGAGCTCGTTTGCCAGCACGAGCGGCATTCTATACAGAGTGTTCACGTACACCATGATCTGAACATATGAAACACACTACATAGTTTCACATATTGCATTGCCTTGGTCAAAGTACACCAACATTTATTGGATTCTATACATCGGCCAGATGAGTTTTAATCAAAGTAGAGTATAAAATAAAACATACTCAACCTCATTCATCATCAGTTTTCCAATTCAAAATCACTGACACCAAACGATCTCCTCATCTTAGAGCCATTACTACCCTTTCATTCCTTCGGGCTAAGCAGGATCTTCTACTACTCAAGCATCTACTTCCACTCCATCTAGAGCGATGTGCTCTATTACATGAGAACTCTAGCTCCAGGCTATTCTAGCAGCCTAGCACTATGGCCTTGCCCCTTTGAGAGAGGACCAACCTATTCTCTTTGTCTTGGATAACCCTCAAGATCAAACTCCTTGTAAACTGCATGCCAAGCAGTTCAAAGTAATTTGCATTAAGCATAGAATTCCTAAGGACGTAGTACTTCTACCTACCCCGATCAAAGGACTCATCTCCCGCTGATTGGCTATACTTCCTGCAATAGACATATGTTCCTATTTGGAGTCGTGCCTCCTTTCAACAAGTTCCTTAAATTCTTTCTTCAAGAGCTCGGGTAGGTCCTACACAAGTGCATCCAAATGGCTATGCTTTGCTCAGAGCTCTCAACATCATTTTCATGATGAACCTATCTAGCCCTCTACTTTTGAAGGGCTCGCCTTCTTACTCAGCTTTAAGAAGAGGCAATACTCGTCTTCTCTGCTAATTTTCAAAGCTTAAAACTACTGTAAGGTTGTTAAGGCACTCCACTACAAGCGTAGTTATTTTAAGAGCGGATACTTTTGCATTCGCTGTCCTAAAGGCTTCAATCGCCTCTGGTTGTCTGGCCATAAGTTCCTTCATCTAACTCCTCTATATTTGTGCATTCATCACCCAAACATTTAATACTTTCACCATATCCTTGATAGATCTCCCTATACAAAACCCAACTGACAATCTTGCTCATACTTTAGAATTCTTATTGGAGAAAATCAACATACATCCACAACAATGCTTGACTATGACAATATCACCTCCACCATAATAGAAGTAATGTTGTCCTTAATCTGGTTCCTCTAAAGCAGCTCGAGCCACTATAAGTCCTTTTACTTCGATAGGCGACTCTAAAGATGACGAACAGAGGAGTTAGGAAGGAGAAGAAGTCAAGGAAAATCTTGATGAAAAGGGAAAGGAGGACAGAGGAGATTGAAATCTAGGTGAGGAGGGAATAATAGGAGAGAAGGGTAGGAAAAGCCGAGTGTGAAGAAGGAAAAGAAGAGTGAGAGGCGAGAATGAGGAGGACAAAGATGAGGACAATAACGTTGGTCGAGATGAATCATTTAGGGAGGCATCCCTCGAAGGCACCATAATCACTTCATCTTTAAAGCCAAAATGATTGGAAATCAAATCTTCATCGCTTACACTTGAGCTATGCCCTAGTCTTGTTGAATAGTTAATCCCTCTAACAGGTGGATCCAAAAAAATATTTGGCTCATTTAATGATCTCGGGACCCTCTCCAACTTCCCTTTCGACGGGTTAGATTTCAAAGATATCCTTAAGGTCAATGCTCATGAATTCAGCTTCCCATCGGGAGATATTTTTGCGGCCGGTGAGGGTGATGAGACTCCATTTTTGGACCCCATCGAACATGGTCCGTAGGTTACTTGGAAAACCATCAACATTCCACACATTTCTAGAATCAGGAGCACAAACACTTAGCGCTCATTCTTAATTCAGTTCCTCGATTCAAATATAACTCTTTTCCTTTTTAGGAACAATAGGTAGATGGTGTTTTGGAAAACTTCGTCAAGATGTCAATTCAACATTGCTCTTCAACTCCAAAATCCTACTATCAATGCAATGGCTCACATCAAGAGTCCGATGTAGAAAGGAAAAAGAGAAAGGAACATAAAAGGTGTGATGCCTAAAAAAGGTAATGTTGTCGTGAGGAGCGAAGGGAATCTCATGATCGCTCTGGGTGGGACTTCGATTCGCACCATCGATGACTCCTATAAACTCACCCATCATGGTACCAACCATCTTCCTATCACGTCTGTAACACTCCATAAAAATTAGTAAGAAATTAACTATTAAGGAATAATTAATTAATAATAAGGCTGAAAATGAAAAAAAATAGATGTCAGAATTTGGCTATGAAAGTTATGTCGTTGCATTCGTGGTGATTTTCTGATTAATTTCCATATATAAAGTTTTGGAATCGAAGCTCAAATGGAAAAGTTATTGATGCTTGAAGTTTTCGAATTTAAAATAATTCAAATGGAATTAAAATTCAAAATGTAATTAATATTAAATTTTTGAAATTTAAATGTTAACGGTGATTAGGGTTGGGGTTTAAGTTAACGTTAAAAGGAATGGTAAAGTTAAAAAAGTAAATAAGGAATTAAATAAATATAAATGGCAAAAACAAATATGTTCCATTTATAGGCAATCGATCGATCACCTACCTAGGGTTGGTCGACCGTCAGTGGTCGACCGCCTAGGTAGTAGTAGTTGATCGGTTCATGTCGTGGCGGCTAGGGTTTATTAGACCAGGAACGACCCAGATTTTATTATTTTAAACTAACTTAAATCTGACGGTTCTGGTGACTTCTAACCACTATAAATAAGAACCTAGCCCCCTTATTTTTATTCATAATTTTTTTAGGGACGTAGCGGAGATCTGTCTGTTCCTTTCTTCCTCACAATTCAAATTTTTCTTAAGGCTTTCAAGTAAGGGATTTCAGGTGTTAATATTCAATTTCTAATTTTATTCTCCGCCAATCCCTAAAATTATTAATCTAGTTAATATATAATCTAATTATTGTATATTTCAAAAGGAAGAGATCCATAAATAGATTAAAAAGCAGGTGTATTCAAAACCAAAAGAGAAAGCTGGGAATTATCTGTGAGTGGAAATCTTAGTATGTCTCATTTTATGCCTTGGGGAATTTTGGTTCACGTAAACTTCGAATCTATACTCCCAAAATTCCCCCAAAGCAAAATGTCAATTCTTATGTTTTGGAAACTCAATTATTTTATATTAAAATAATAGAATTTGTATAGTTATTGCAAATTTAATATTTTACATCTTATTCCACTTCTCACTTTGCAATTTTGTGGTTTTAAAAAGGAAATAAATTAGGAAATGCTTTAAAATACGGATTCTCTTATTCGTAGTTTTCACCGTCTATTTCCGAAATTTAAATATGAATCCCTTTTTCCATTTTATATATGGAAGTTGAATAGACTGTAAAAGGATTAAATTGTAAACTCTATTGATGTTGATTCTACTATTTTAATATAAAATAAGTTGGTAATTGATTCTATTTTCTTATACAAGTCTATTGTTGGGCTAATAATATAAGCTAATTTGTATGTTATGGTATGGAATTAGACTTGTATAAATTAGAAGTTTTGACATTTAACAACTAGTATAAGAAGCAATCTTCGCACGTCCAGGAATATTTTAGTTACGTATTTATAAATATATATTAGCTTATGAATAATGTATAATTAATAACGTATTAATTGCATAATAAATAGGTTAGTGATTAGCATTAAAACCCTATAGGATAGAAGATATGGATGATTATAATTAGTGGTGAAATAAAGAATCATTCGTTATAGCCTTAGTAGAATGCGTTGATATATGTGGTAGTATGGTTAGGGGAGTGTAAACTATGACTAAGTTATAGGGGTGTGAGGTCAATCAAAAGCACACGGAAGTCTTTCCAGCTAATATGGCTACTATCAGTGTGACTTTAGGGCTGATGTGAGACATTGTTTATAATAAGTACCTATCAAGGACACGAGGTTAGTCCCAATTCTATAGGGTAAGTTTGCCTATTTAATTTGGCTATCAGTGCCTACGAATAGTCAGACTAATGTGAGACGTCACACCTAGGTTACAGGTCATAATATGTAGCACCTGCTTTGAGGATCGGGGGTAGTAAGTGGTTGTTGTAAGGTCTGCTTCCCTCCTAAATTAGAAAGATTAAATGGTCGGGGATAGCATTTAGGCATGGTATAGGGAAATCTTGGGAAGGGTCCGCTTTAGGTTTGATGTATCAAGTGGCTATTGTAGGGTCTGCCTCCTCCAAAAAGAAGTATTAAGTGGCCTGATAAGATTCTATGCAATATCGGCTAGATTGTACCAAAGAGGTGTCTGCCTTGGGTTAGGTATTAAATTACGAGGACCTCCCTAAGATGTAGGTATTAAATGGTCAATGTCTACCTAATTTCCATTGAAAAGGTATTAAGTAGCCTGGGTACTTTCTCTCACATTGTTAGACCTACAGTTGAAAGTAAATTATAGAGATTGGTTAGAAAAAGTGTAAGTTATAGGATTGGACTGGGAAAGCCCTTCAGGCCTACAGTTGAAGGTGTTTATAAGATGTTTGCACAAAAAATGGACAAACACCTCAAAGTTGTATGACTTAGTAGATCTTATGTTATTCCTAGTAATTTGAGTGATTTATGCAAATACGTAAAAAACAGGGGCTAAACTGTAAAAAGACACGCAGATTTATAGTGGTTCAGCCAGAATGTGCCTACGTCCACTTTATATGTTATTTCTCTTCTTTTTTTTATGATTACAAGTACAAAGCTTTGATACAAGTAAAAGAAAGTTGTTTGAAGAGTTCCTTCCGTGCTTGAGCTCTCAAACTTGTCCCCATTGCTGTACCCCTGCCCCTCTATTTATAGAGTGAGGCTGGGGGTAGGGGTCTAGGACGTGTATAGTTGCTGATGGGCCTGGGCTGATGTGATCTGGCCTGGTACGTCTTGGTTCGTCATTGCTTGGTTCGGAGGTGGTTGGAGTGTAGGATGGACCGGTAGTTGATTGGACCGGTGGTGGGATGGTGAGGTTGATCCGGTGTGGAGATGGTTCGGCAGGAGGTGGTTCGGTGGGAGGTCTGCCGAATGGTGCCTGCCGAATGGGGTTGAGCGAGGTCTGCCGAATGGTGCCTGCCGAATGGGTCTGCCGAATGAAGCAAGTTTCTTGGTCTCGAGGTCTTCTGGGTGAGAACACGCCCAACATTTTCCCCCCAAAGTGGGGCATATTCTTGAATATGGCGTGCTTTGTTTTTGGTTGTTTATCCTAGGCACTCCCATCCGGTCTCAGAAACGAACCGGTGGTCCGGCTATCTTTCCTTTCCTCTATAAGTAGGGGCTCCGTACTCTTGTTGTTTCCTTACCGATCGAAAAGTGCCGAGCCAAACTCTCAACATCGAATCATTTACAGTGCCGAACTAGGCTGGTTTTGCCGGATCAGGTGAGGTTTCCCTTCCTCGCCGAATGACCACTAAGTTTTATACTACCGAATGGGTCTTTCGAAAATGCCGGATGGGCTGTGGTTTTTGGAGATGAGGATACCGAATGGGTTTTTGGTAGTGCCGAATGGGCCAGTACCGGATGAAACCGATGACTTTAAATGCCGAATGGGCATGAGAAACCACCGAATGGCCTTGATAATTTTGCATTTACTTTACCGAATGACAACGGGAGTTTGAGCACTTTGATTTCATGAGTGAAATTCCATATTATATACTTACTTGTTTACATCCTTTGTTCTAACATTATGCTTTTCCGGTGTTGTAGATAATGTCTCGCAAAGTAGAAACTCGATCAGACAAGAAGAAATCCGGGGGTGAAGGAGGCTCCTCTGCCGTGCCCCCAGCTCAGCCGAATCCCGAACGTCACGGACCAACCCCGAGATCATTAGTGGATGGGTACGGCCCTCAGGAAATTCTGAACTCCCCGCCCGACTGTTTTCCTAGTTCCCTCAAGGAGGAGCAGCTAGATGCCATCTCTCGTTCTTTTGGAATTGATAGGGCGCGAATGTTGTTGCCAGGGAGAGATGTTATGCCATACGACCTCCCTGAGGGGTACTTTGCGTACAGCAGATACCACTGCATGTGTGGTGCCATTCCGCCTCTTAATGTTTGGGTAGTCAGCTTCCTTACATATCTCAAGGTGGCCCCATTCCAGCTTCAACCCAACTCCTATGCTATCCTGGTGAGCCTCTTCGTCATTTTCCAGAGGAAGTATGGTCGTGCTCCTTCCAACCGGGAGATCCGGTACTTGTATAATTTGAGGGGCTATAAGAAGGGGTCCCCATACATTAGCTTGGAGTCAGCCGTGACCTTCAAACCGGTCTTGGATCTGTACTCTAAATTCAACATGTTCAAGAAAGAGTGGTTCTTTGTTAGGGACGACTCCGTTTCAATCCGGCGTTTTACTTCTGGATGTAAGTTGATGCTTTTACTTATAATTTCTATTCCGATTGCGATGCTTCTTCTCATACTTTCTCATTTTTGCTAGCGACAGGTGGCTTTCCGGTTGTGGATGTTATCCCGCCTTTTGGCAAGGCCAGGACACCAAGAAGCCGACTAGAGGACAAGGATAGCACGCCATGGATATCACTGAATTTTGTACGAGCCCAGAGTGGGCTACAATTGATAGGACATGACAAGAGAGGCCATAGAGATCAGCACCTCAAATTCCAAGTCAATCCGGACTCATACGCTCAAGTTATGATCGAGTCAAATTGGAGGGAAGAAGCCCAGATTTCGTATCCATCACTCTGGGCAATTTCGTATCCATCACCGAAGCCCCAGTTCGAATCCATCAAGCTTCGTACCGATCAGCTCCGGATCCATCGAGGTACCCAGGTTCGGCTCGACCTTCTTCGTATCCATCGAGCTCGTATCGATGGACTTCACACATACCAGCAATTGAAGGACTTCGTATCCTTCAACCAACGTCTGCTTCGTATCCATCGTTCAGCGTCTACTTCGTATCCATCACTCGGTGCTCGCTTCGTATCCATCATTCGGTGCTTGCTTCGTATCCATCAGAGGACCTCACTTCGAATCCATGCCTAATTACTTGTTCGTACCCACGAGTCAACTGACCAGGGATGACGTGTCTTCCATCAAAGTAAAACGAGGCGAGATATGTGGAGTCGAAACAGTCAATGCGGCACAAAGACCGGATCGAAACGAAGCGCGCGCGCCACCTCACTTCAAGAGCACGTGCAGCCAGCGAGGCGAACGGATGGAGTCGAAATCATGGATACGAACCAGACAGCCTAAGAGGAATTCCAGTTCGTATCGACCATATCTCGTAATCCACTGATCCAAACACGATGAAATTTTAACTGAAGGTTGCACACATAACAAGGAACATCTCCACCAATTTTGAGCTCAATTGGAAGTAATCTTAATCGATACGAAATGATTTCGTATCGATCACAGATTGGCTTGAAACTCTCTGGAAGTGGTCGAATGGGTCCCCTCACGTGTCAGGCCAAGTCTCCCGGAGTTTGAGCGAAATCCAAGCCTCCTACGCCTATAAATAGAGCCCCAGAATCAACGGAAAAAGGATCTTTTTTCTCTGAAGCGTCCAGACTCTGCCGGATTGAGATTTGCATCATACTTTTGCTGTCAATTTCGAATTCTAAACTGTAATCCGCTGTTCATCGCTGTAAACGCTTGTAATCATTGAAAGAGAATCAATAAAATCATCAAAACTTCATAGTGGACGTAGGCTATACGCCGAACCACTCTAAACTGCTTGTCTGTGCACTTTACATTCCTATTTGTTGGAGTTTTTGTTAGATAATCTCTGTTTTACATTTATAATCTTCATTTTATCTCTTCAAACAACTCCCGAAGAGTGTTGTGCCCATTTTTGGTACAAACACTTTGGTGCTTCCACTGAGAGAACCAGCTTTTTCTCCTGCTCGTTGGATCTGCCGTCGATACCGGATTGCACAAATCCAAGAGGAAGATCCAGATATCCAGTCCGGAATCCTTCCATTCTATTCAGATTTGCTCAAAATCTAGGAAAGGACTCCACCACCGACAATGGTCAGCACAAGAACTGGCGCCACCGCTACAGAGCAAGAAGGCAGAGACAGGCAAAATCCAACACAGCCGCCTTCTTCCAATCAAGACAATGCCACTCATTCAGACTCAACGGGGCTAGTCACCCGACAGGAGTTTCAAGTATTACTCCAGGAGCTGACCCAAAGCCGTCAGCAGTTGGCAGAACAGTTACGCGCCAATATCGAGCTGACCAACCAGCTAAACCGCCGGGGGCACAGAAGGTCCAGGAGAGATGATGTCTCCAGAGCGTCTACCGAAAGCTCAGCTTCATCTGATTACCACCGCCAAACTACCCGTCCTCGACTAGAGGGGAGTCGCGCTCAAGCTGCTGAATATCAGCCTGCCTTAACTGTTGGGCAACTGACGGTAGGACCATCAACCAGTTTCCAAACCGGTCCCTCAACACGAGGAGGTACTGCCCCACAGTACACCACCGATAACCGCGCCACAACCGCCGCAGCAGAGACAAGGGTCGATACCCGAAATCAATCTGAGCCGATCAATCAACAGCGAGGACATACTCCTGAACCTTATGTCCCAGAGGACGTTGAGCCAAGGAGGCGAGATACGGGTCGTCGACAACGCCCGATCCCTACTCGCGCCGTGGAACCCGACCACGCCTTAGCTCATCATGCTCCGAATCCGCCTGTCTCGGATATATCAACCATGATACGTCAAATGATCCGCGAGAGTCAGGGGCTCACTAATGATGACTGGGGGATTTCCCGTAGTCATACCCCTTTCACAGACGAAGTGTTGCATGCCGAACCCCCTAGGCGATTCAGAATGCCGACTCTCCCGATGTATGAAGGGAATAGTGACCCCAACCAGCATATTCTGAAGTATGAATGGTCGATGAGCGCTGCGAGGGCTGACGACGCAGTGAAGTGTCGGAGTTTCCCCATCTCTCTGGGAGGAATCGCGACAATGTGGTTTACCCGCCTACCGCCTAGATCAATTTCTTCGTTCGATCAGTTGGCCAAGAGGTTTGTGGAACAATTCCGGATGCATGTTGCTAGGCCAAAGGACGTCAACACCTTGTCCAGCGTCACTCAAGCTCCTGGAGAAACACTCAGGCGTTACTTGGAGAGGTTCCATGCAGCATGCGTCGAGATCACCAATCCCAACGATAATTCAATTTTAATGGCTCTGACCAAGGGGATTGATCCTGATTCTGAATTCGGAAACTGGCTGGCTGGAAAACCGCCCGCGTCGTTGGACCGTTTTTACTCCAAGGCCGCTCAATTCCTGCGGCAGGAGGATGCAAAACAGTCTAGGAAGCAGGACGATGCGAGGCCTAGCATTGAAGGAATACAGAGAAATGTGGCAGTTAAACAGTCCGGCGAAAGTTCCGGGAAAGTTCAGTTGAATATACAAAACAAGCAAACCCAGCAGAGAGGAAACAATGGCCAGAATAAGAAGAGAGATGAGAACCGAGGTCCACGACGTAGAGCTCAGATGTTTGACAGTTATACACCGCTAAACACATCATTGGAAAACGTATACTTACAGACTTGCAACACTGTACAGTATAAGAAGCCTGCTCCGAAGCCCTCATCGGAGAGACAGATTCAGACAGGGAAATTCTGTAGGTTCCATGAGAGCTATGGACATAATACCAACGAGTGTCGACATTTACAGGACCTCATCGAAAAGCTGATTAGAGAGAGGAAGCTAGATCAGTTTGTACGGGCGCCGCAGCCTGGCGGAGCGGGCCCCTCGAATCAAAATCGTTCACAAAATCAAGAAAGAGAGGATGAACCCGCTCGTGCAGGCGGGAGATTAGTAATCAACACAATAAGTGGTGGCCCCCATCCGGCAGACAGAAGCTGGGGGGAAATGGAGTCGTATGCCAGTTCTATCAGGCATGCGGACTTCGAGTGCTATAGTAATTGCGAGGATGGAACCCCGGCAAAACAACAAAAGATAATGTCCGATGATATCGTGTTTAGGAGCCGAGACGCCGATAAAGTCGAAGCCCCTACTATCGACCCACTAGTCATATCTGCCCAGGTAGGTCCTGCTTGGATGAAGAGGATCCTGGTTGACAGTGGGAGCTCTGTAAACATCTTGCTCAAACGGGCTTACGATCTAATGAAGATGGAAACGAAGGATTTGAAACCCTGTTTATCCAGAATCCATGGTTTCAATGGAAGTGCCATGATACCCATCGGAATAACTGAACTCCCAGTCGAGTTAGGCGTTGGAGAACGCCGGAGGGTCCGCATGTTACAATTTGTTGTGCTAGAAATAGATTCGCCATACAATGCGTTTCTGGGTCGACCAGCTTTAGCCGAGTTCAGGGCGGCGATCGCCCCATGGTGTCTGACTCTGAAATTTCCCACTGATCATGGGATTGGAGTTGTTCAAGGAGATCAGGCCTCGGGAAGGGCCTGTTATGTTGCTGAGCTGCGCGGGGCGCAACGTAAAGAGAAGGGGAAGGGCGTAGAGGAATCTCTCTGCGTCCGTTCTATCGATAATTGACAATTGGTGCCTGGGCCTCGGCCCGGGCACCACGACCAATTCCTGAAAGACCTGGACCCCAGGGACAACGAGGATAGAGACGAATCAACGGAGAGTCAAGCCTCTCCAGCCGAACTGACTGTGGACGTCCCAATCAGTGAGGATGATGATTCGAAGATGCTGAAAGTTGGGTCCCAACTAAACAAGCAGACACAGCAGGAGTTGGTCGAATTTCTTCGGGCGAATCTCGACGTCTTCGCCTGGATGCACTCTGACATGTGCGGGATCTCGCCGAGCATTGCAAGTCACTCCCTGAATATAGATCCGCGACATGTCCCAGTAAAGCAGAAAAGGCGCGGTATGGATCCAGAGAGATCTGCCACCCTTAAGGAAGAAGTTGATAAACTACAATCGAATGGGTTCATTCGAGATGCCTTGTATCCAGAATGGGTGTCCAACCCTGTACTAGTTCGGAAACCAAACGGGAAGTGGAGAACCTGTGTTGACTACTCTGACCTAAACAAGGCCTGTCCAAAAGATAGCTTCCCGCTTCCGCGAATCGATCAACTCGTAGATTCGACGGCCGGACATGAACTACTATCCTTTATGGACGCTTATTCCGGCTACAATCAGATACCCATGCATCTGCCTGATCAGGAACATACCAGCTTCGTGACCGACCTGGGACTCTATTGTTACAAAGTCATGCCGTTTGGTCTAAAGAACGCTGGAGCAACATACCAACGCTTAGTCAACCGAATGTTCGCTGATCAGATTGGGAAGACCATGGAGGTTTACGTGGATGACATGCTGGTGAAGTCCCGATTCTCCACCGATCACGTCAGAGATTTGAATTCAATGTTCAGCATCCTCCAGGAGTACGGAATGAAGCTCAACCCACTCAAATGTCACTTTGGCGTTGCATCCGGAAAATTCCTTGGGTTCATTGTCAACGCTCGAGGAATAGAGGCGAATCCTGAGAAGATCTGGGCTATTAGAAATTTGCAAACCCCTAAAACTATAAAGCAAGTCCAGAGTCTTAACGGGAAGGTCGCAGCATTGAGCAGGTTCATTTCAAAGTCCACCGACAAATGCATTCCTTTCTTCGACCTGATTCGGAAGGGCAAACGAAACTTTGAATGGACCACGGAGTGTGAAGGCGCGTTCCGATCTTTAGTTCAACATCTCTCCACACCTCCGATCTTGTCAAAACCGGATGACCACGAGCAACTATATCTCTACCTGGCAGTATCAGAACATGCGATCAGCGCTGCTCTGGTCCGGGAAGAAGACAAAGTGCAAAACCCAGTCTACTATGTCAGTAAGCGACTAACAGGAGCTGAAAGAAATTATCCAAGACTGGAGAAACTGGCTTATTGTTTGGTCATTGCCTCGAGGAAGCTCCGTCCCTACTTCCAAGCTCATCTGCTTACTGTGTACACCGACCAGCCGTTACGACAGGTCCTTACGCGGCCTGAGACGTCCGGTAGGTTACTCAAGTGGAACATTGAGCTAAGCCAATTTGATATCGCATACGCTCCGCGGAGGGCCATTCAAGGACAAGTCCTAGCTGATTTCATAGCCGAATTCACCGTTCCGGAAGACTTACCCGAAACCAGTGAATCTCCCGAATACATCTGGAAGCTGTATACTGATGGTGCGTCAAATGACCGGTGTTCGGGCGCTGGGGTTGTACTTGAGACTCCCGAGGGCCGATCCATATGTTACGCTCTTAAATTCGACTTTCGTGCAACTAATAATGAAGCCGAATATGAAGCCCTCCTGACCGGCCTGAGGCTTGCTAGAGATTTGAGAATTATCGCTGTAGAAATTTATTGCGATTCGCAGTTAGTGGTATGCCAGGTGCGAGGAGAATACCAGGCGAGAGACCGAAGACTGGCCGCTTACTTGGCACGAGTTCAGGAAATCCTAAACCAGTTTGATTATTATGCCATCTACTATGTACCTCGGGAACGCAATCAGAAAGCCGATTCACTGGCGAAGTTAGCCAGCACAGGCGAAGCGCAACAAATGGGACTTGTCCCCGTTGAAACTTTGGCCACTCCGAGCATCGATCGGATAGAAATGAACTCTGTATTTGAAACCGCTCCCAATAGAGAGTCCTGGATGACTCCGTATCGGAATTACATTGAGAATGGGGTGCTACCTGAACCTAGAAATGAGAAGAGACAGATTCAGCGAAAAGCCTCGCGGTTCGTCATCCAAAACGGAGTCATGTACAGGAGGGGTTATTCCGTTCCTCTCCTCAGATGTGTCGCCCACGAGGAAATCAAGCGAGTGCTACATGACGTGCACGAAGGAGAGTGTGGTGATCATACCGGCGGGCAAGCTCTCGCTAAAAAGATACTCCGATATGGGTACTACTGGCCGACGGTGAACCGAGATGCGGCAAACTATGCCCAGAAATGCGATAAATGCCAAATACATGCCCGAATTCCGAGAGCTCCGCCAACTGAGATAACCCAAATGGTCAGTCCCTGGCCATTCGCAATGTGGGGCATTGACATCATCGGCGCTTTACCTTTAGCAAAAGGCGGTGCGAAATACGCCATCGTCGCAGTTGATTACTTCACAAAGTGGGCTGAGGCCGAAGCCCTAGCAACCATTACGACAAAGAAGGTGATAAATTTCGTGGTTCGCAACATCATCTGTCGATTTGGACTCCCGCATACTATCATCACTGATAACGGAGCCCAATTCGAAAGTGCGGAATTCAAGAATTTCTGTCAATGGTTTCATATCCGCAAAAAGTTCTCGGCTGTCGCACACCCCCAAGCAAATGGGCAGGTTGAAGCTGTCAACAAAGTTATAAAATCGATCCTGAAGAAACGATTAGAGAAGGCTGGGGGCAAGTGGGTCGATGAACTTCCTATGGCGTTATGGGCCTATCGAACGACCCACAAAACCGCGACCGGACACACTCCGTTTTCCCTATCTTATGGCTCAGAGGCCGTTATCCCGGTCGAGACAGAGGTGCTCTCTCATCGCGTGACTTATTATGATCCAAAAACAAACGCTATACTCCTAGCCGAATCTTTGGATCTATTGGATGAAAAACGGGAGGAGGCTGATTTGAGAGCAGCCGCACATCGAAGCCGGGTCGCCCGATTATACAACACCAGAGTTCGACCTCGAACCTTTGAACTTGGCGACCTCGTGCTCAAGAGAATTTACCCAGTTCCTTCACACATGAAACCGAACTGGGGAGGGCCGTATGTAATTACACGAAAGCTCGGAGATGGTACATTCAAGCTGTCGACTGTTGACGGTCTCGATTTACCGAGGGCTTGGAACAGCGAAAGTCTCCGCCGCTACTACATATTACAGGCTTTATTTATTTCATTCTGTTTAGCAATTTGTTTCTGCATTTCGAAATTTGAATTTTGTAATAAGGCAACTGACTTTGCCGCATTTTCTTATTTCAGCAATAAAATGCCACTTCTTCGAGCCAGAGCTGTGATTCATTATGTACGATATACAACGTCACGATGCACGAAGAGCTAAATCCCATCACGCAATGGGACTTATTCAAATGGAGAGTGGCTGTGATACGACCGGCCACTCACTAGGTGAAACCCGAGCTCGGGGACAAGCCATGACACCGATATTAATAGGGTTGACACACGACAACCCTACAGTTAACTCCATATTCCCAGAGTGCGAGATGGAGTATAAACATCTAACTCCATATTCCCAGAGTGCGAGATGGAGTATAAACATCTAACTCCATATTCCCAAAGTGCGAAATGGAGTATAAACATCCAACTCCGTATTCCCAGAGTGCGAAGCGGAGTATAAACACTTAACTCCATATTCCCAGAGTGCGAGATGGAGTATAAACATCTAACTCCATATTCCCGGAGTGCGAAATGGAGTATAAACATCCAACTCCGTATTCCCAGAGTGCGAAGCGGAGTATAAACACTTAACTCCATATTCCCAGAGTGCGAGATGGAGTATAAACATCTAACTCCATATTCCCAGAGTGCGAAATGGAGTATAAACATCCAACTCCGTATTCCCAGAGTGCGAAGCGGAGTATAAACACTTAACTCCATATTCCCAGAGTGCGAGATGGAGTATAAACATCTAACTCCATATTCCCGGAGTGCGAAATGGAGTATAAACATTCCACTCCGCATTCCCAGAGTGCGAAGCGGAGTATAAACAGTCAACTCCATGTTCCCAGAGTGCGAAATGGAGTATAAACATCTAACTCCATATTCCCGGAGTGCGAAATGGAGTATAAACATTCCACTCCGCATTCCCAGAGTGCGAAGCGGAGTATAAACAGTCAACTCCATGTTCCCAGAGTGCGAACAACCGCTTACGAGATGACGCATATCCCCGGAGTGTGAATGGAACGATTCATAAGAGAACAAGCGTAGTTCGACCACTAGGTCCTCGCTTGGTGCCATCACAAGCTGATCATCACAACTTGACCCCGAAACTGGGGGCAGAAGCGAATGTTAGTCATTGCCCGAAACTATATGGTGCTCAGCTCCGATGCGATCCCCTATCACAACTCGAGTCCGAAAGTTCCGTACTTAACAAGTAAAATGAGCTATTCTTGAAGCAATCAGAAAATGCAAATACACTGGACCGAAGTCCGAACACTGCAATATTCAAGCATAGAAAGGAACGCAAGCTGAAGCTAAAAGACAAAATTTTATTCCAACTAAACTAAAAAACAATGCTTCATACATAAGTTCTTTCCAAAATGTTCCTACTAGCAGGGGCCGAACCTGCATCTAAACACGGCCTACAAAAGGGAAAAGACAGAAAAAATAACAAAAGTCCCTAACTGCCTATGAAAAGGATGTCTAATCCTTCTGCTTCCTCAGCTTTTTCTTCTTCTTCGAGGAACTACTGGAGCCGCCAGCACCCTTTCGCTTGGAGCCTTTCTCCCTAGGCAAGCTCCCTTCGGGTGAAGGCATAATGTCAACGTCCTCGTCTGAGCTGGACTCTATAGGGATGCTTCCCGCGGGAGGAGTGGGAGGAACAGACTCCGCAGCCGGAGGAGGGGCTGGTACATCAGTATCAGTAAGTGTGCCCCCAGGAGACACAGTCATAAGAGGAATGGGGCACTGTGCTGCCGCTCCGCCATCTACTTCACCGCCATGCGCCGCAGCCGCCATCTCGGCATTGATCTCGGCTAACATCGCCGCTTCCCGCCGTGCTCTGGCCTCGCTAGGAGCCGTAGTAGTCTGAGACAAGGTGTCAGAAGTAGCCGTGAATCCACCCAAGCCAAATGGCAAGTCCGCAAAAGGATCACTTTGACGACCAAGGAGCTCGTTTATCATCTGCTCGTCGAAAGAAAGTGAGCTCCCCTCCGTCACTCCAACTGGTGTCATTGCTGCGACGGAGGTCGCCTCAGAAACGATGGCTCCTGGCGCTTGACCTAATATTTGGGTGGTAAGAGGCGCGGCTGGTGCAACTCCTGTCACTGATCAAAGGAAAAGACATGTCATTAGCAACATTTCAACACGGGTTCTTCAATCCAAATATACTGGAAGTTAGTTCAAAGTACCTTCCTCGGTTTGGCTCGAGGTCGTCTGAACTACTTCAGAAGGATGTTCCTTAATAGGAGATAAGTGCGGTTGATCTGGGTCATACGCTGGGATAGGCTGGGAATAGATCATTGAAGTTGGCTCAGACTGAGATGACACGACTATCTCAGAACTCGTAACATGGTGTTCTGCACCAGAGCTCTCTCCGACTTCCTGGATCTGAGCACCAAGCCTCACCTTGTCATGGGAAATCATGGAGTCATGGAGAACCTTCTTTTCGTCATCATTAAGGATGCGGTTCTCCAGCTCGAACTCATCAGGGGCTTCATCAGGGTGCCCAGATCTCTCCTCATCAACCAGTAGGTTCCAGGCGTTATAGAGATGTGTGGGGTAATCGTCAAGCCATGTCAAATCTCGGTGCCTTAGCACATTGGCGTTGTAAGTGACGAGTAGCTCCTCCACCTCGGCCTCAATCCTGGCCTCCGCCTGCCGTACTTTCTCATCAACTCCAGCCTCAGCCTCACGGGCTTGTTGTACAGCCGCTTCCTTCTCCTTTTGGAGTGTCACTGCCTGGTCACAGGCTTCCTGCGCAGAGACATTAGCTGCGTCTTTTTCCTTAGCCATCTCTGAAAATTTTGACTTCAGCTCATTAAGCTCCTTGAGAGCGGCATCCCTCTCGGCAGTAATGGAAGTGTTCCTGTGACCCATGTCCTCAATAGCGGTGTAATGTTCTTGTTTCATCCTGGCCATGGCAGCGGTCACTTCATCAACTTTCTTTAAAGCCTCCATTTCAGACTTACGAGAAGACTCAGCCTCTGAGTTGAGCGCTTTTATGATTTGGTCGTTGCGACCCAGCTCCTTCTCAAGTTTCTCAATGGTGACGCCCCGCTCAAATGCCACTTTAGATGCCTTCCTCGCGGCCCGTCCCCACTCCCTATACTGGAAAAAGATGTCCGCGACGTAATCGTGGATAGTGGTTTCCGCGGTTGGCGGGATTCTCTTCAGGTGCGGGGGGAAGACATATCCATCAAAACAGATGTCAGGAAATTCCTTCCTCATCTGTGCTAGCTTAAGCGCTCCTTCGCTAGACGCCTCGGTCGGAACCGGTACAGTAGCCGAGGAGGTGGCTATTTCAGTCCTGCACGGAGGATCGGACCTCAAAGCTTGAGAAGGCGGCCTAGGCCGTGAAGTTTCGGGAGGACGAGTAACTGCGACCGTAGGAGGTGCAGAGGTCCTGAGGGGAGGAGAGCGAGATCGGGATCGGCGAACATGTCCCCTATCTCTGTCAGACTTCTCCTGACCAGAGTGTCCCGTGTCATAATCCCTCTCGCCCTCTCTCCTGCGTGGCTCGTGATAACGGCGCTTACGCAAACTACCAAGCACGGAACCTTTCCCAGACATCGTACCTGAAAAGAAAACCACAAAGAATCAGTAACCGTTTGCGATGTGTTGTTTATGGTTAGGAAAATGTGTTGTGCCGTGAGGAGTGTGTGAATGTGTAACCCCCCGGACCAACCAGAAGTGTCAGTCGCATCGGCAAGCTCAGGCTCGCTAACATCGACAATATGTTGCGGTCCACCCGACCCAACATCGTGTTGCTCCGGCTCAATGTCAGGGATTGGAGGGTCAGCAGGCTCTTCGGGTTGGTCTCCAGCTTGCAGGGAGGCTGCTTCCGTAATCTTAACCCCCGGCGAAGGACGGTGCAAAACCACAGACTTCCGCCTCCCAGACTTAGGCTGTTTCGAAGCCACAGCTTTGCCTTTCCTCTTAGCATCGGACTCTGGGGTTGCATTAGCAGGTCCGACCAACGGTTCTTCGTCAGTGTGGGTTTTCTCGGAGTCGGGTTCCTCGATTATCACGACCCTGGGATTCATCCGCTTGACCTTTTTCCTGGAGATGGTCTTTAATGCACCGTCGAGTCTTATGCTCTGCCTCCGACCGATCAGCCCAAGGACTCTGAGATTCCGATCTGTCAATAACAGTTCAATATTCCTTTCTTCGCTAGGAATCTCTTGGAGGACCCGAACTATTTCTTTATAGTAGCCACCCTCAGGCCGCTGGATGATAGCTGAAAGAAAAAGAGAAGAAGACGTAAGTTTAATTTCACTCCAAAAATTGCCCTGTAAATTACTTGGGAAAAAAGACGATACTCACGTCTGAATAACCATCTTCTGGCAAACCCCGGAGGACATCGGACATAGAACCACTCCGACTTAAAATAGCTTAGCCTAGTCCATGACCCCACGACAACTTGGCAGTTCCTTACAGACTCCAAGAAGGTATAAGATGGGCTGTCAGTCCGACTCTTGAAGTTAAACAAGTATCTTATGTCGGTCATACGGGGAGGACGATGGAGGTACTCCATGAATACAATGAACAAGCTGTTGAGTGAGGCATATCCGTTTGGATGCAATTGAGACGGAGCGATGTCCAGATAAGCCAACACTTCTCTTATATAGTCGTTGAATGGAGGAAGTGTGCTGGCTGCGCACGCATGCCGATTAAAAGCAGTATACCCCTCCGGGGGATTATGTGGCCTATCATCCGGTCCAGGCAGCAATACCTCATCCAAAGATAAACCATGCCTTAAGCATATCCTCCCCAACATATCTTCGGAGATGTTGGATGAGACGGAATCAGGTGGACTATTAATGAAGGACGCGTTGGGCAACTCGTCCGGAGCTGGGCCAATAGCTTCGGTCTCGATGACCGGAATCTCAATTCTGGGAAGGATAGGGTTCTGAGTTTCTTGCTGCTGCGAACTTGACGGTTCCATCACTAGCTAACTCACGAGAAACCATCATTAGGTGACAAAAAGCCCGTGCATTCCCCAGTGTAAAGTGCATGAATGTGTTGTGTAGTGCGAGTGCTGTGCGTGACTTGAGCAAATTCTGCAGAATTAAAGAAAATGTGCAAGCGACGAGATTCTGGAAGTCAGACAAACATGACCGTCATCGCTGACCGTCATGACTGCGCCATCCAGATGATAACGATCGATTCAAGATTAAAGAGTTCGTTGTACTTTTCTGTTAAAAGGCAGTTCCATCGACGAGCTTCGAAAGTCAGTCAAATATGCAATCCTGTAATCAAGTCCAATTATGCAAGGCAGAAGCTCGTCGGAATCGAATATAAGAACGTGCAAAAGTTCGCTAAGTTCGTCAAATTTCAGCATGGAATCGATCGTAGTTCAAGTTCAAATTCATTCGGAGGCGTGATGTCTTTTGTATCGATCCAGTTTGAATCGATACTTTCGTATCGATCAGGTCAACTCGATACCTTTCGTATCGATGTCAGTTCGTATCGACCGGAGGAGGAGATTTCGTATCGATCAGGTAGGCTTACTTCGCATCGGCCAAGGGTTAACGGCTGTGAGACAACCAAGTGCAATAACTTCGCATCGATCTGGGGCTATCGATATGGGACCAATGAGATCTCTTGGTCTTCGTATCGATCGAGAGAGAGGTAGATTTTCGCATCGATCACGCCGGCCAAGCGCTTACATCGATCATCTCAGTTCAACACAAGCCCCAACCACCTTAGATCGATGCGAACCTCTGCATCCCCTTTAACCCATCAATCGATGCGAAATCATGAAATCTGGATCGAGTCGAATCCTCCTGTCCCGGATCGACACGAACTAGTGGTGAAACAATCACTCCAGAACTCTTTCTTCTCCGATTGAAGCGAACATGGCCATGGCCATCCTCGACCAAGCTCTGGTCCCGATCTGGCCTTGGCACCACCAAAATCGATAATCGGCAAAGGCACGATGGATCTGAGATCTGAACTTCGTCGCTCAAATTTAGCCGTGATTGCTTATTTACCTGAATCGAATTGGAGTTTGGGGAAATAATAAGATGATGTTTGATCGATTCGAAGATTGGGGTAATTCTTCTCTCCTGCTTGTCTGTGAATCGATACGAGAAGGCAGAAGACAACAGTAAAAGTAAAAGGTAAAAAAGTGAGAAATGGCAAAGTCCCAGATATTTATATGAAGCCTAGGACGGAACCGAGTCGTTTCGACTCCCAGTCAATCTGACCGGTCGCAACCAGTCAAGCAGCGCATCGATGCGAGCATTCGTATCGAACCCACTAACCTTTATCGGTTCGAAGCGCACAGGGAGGCCACGTGAATACGATGGGTAGGTGCACGCGCTTTCCTCACATCCATCAAGCTGTGCATTCATCGAGGCGAAATGTTCACCAGACACCATCGTTTCGAAACATCCAAATTTTGAGCCATCGATTCGAAACAGAGCAGACCTGTTAATACGAGCGTCAATTTCGTATCCATCAGTATCTATCGATGCGAACATCCATTTCGTATCCACCAGATATCATCAATTCGAACCAGAATTCACCGCGATTTGTGACCATCGATACGAATGATTGTTTTCGTATCCATCAAGTCAACCCACATCGATACGAAAGAGGGCTTTTCGACTTTGAGCATCGATTCATAAGAGGACCGATACGAGAAGAACGGCTAAGGGGTACGACTTTCAAAATTATCCAAAGAAGACATACAACTTTTCAAAGCACGTCATGTTTTCACAAGACGTACTTTGGGGGGCAAATGTTATCCCGCCTTTTGGCAAGGCCAGGACACCAAGAAGCCGACTAGAGGACAAGGATAGCACGCCATGGATATCACTGAATTTTGTACGAGCCCAGAGTGGGCTACAATTGATAGGACATGACAAGAGAGGCCATAGAGATCAGCACCTCAAATTCCAAGTCAATCCGGACTCATACGCTCAAGTTATGATCGAGTCAAATTGGAGGGAAGAAGCCCAGATTTCGTATCCATCACTCTGGGCAATTTTGTATCCATCACCGAAGCCCCAGTTCGAATCCATCAAGCTTCGTACCGATCAGCTCCGGATCCATCGAGGTACCCAGGTTCGGCTCGACCTTCTTCGTATCCATCGAGCTCGTATCGATGGACTTCACACATACCAGCAATTGAAGGACTTCGTATCCTTCAGCCAACGTCTGCTTCGTATCCATCGTTCAGCGTCTACTTCGTATCCATCACTCGGTGCTCGCTTCGTATCCATCATTCGGTGCTTGCTTCGTATCCATCAGAGGACCTCACTTCGAATCCATGCCTAATGACTTGTTCGTACCCACGAGTCAACTGACCAGGGATGACGTGTCTTCCATCAAAGTAAAACGAGGCGAGATATGTGGAGTCGAAACAGTCAATGCGGCACAAAGACCGGATCGAAACGAAGCGCGCGCGCCACCTCACTTCAAGAGCACGTGCAGCCAGCGAGGCGAACGGATGGAGTCGAAATCATGGATACGAACCAGACAGCCTAAGAGGAATTCCAGTTCGTATCGACCATATCTCGTAATCCACTGATCCAAACACGATGAAATTTTAACTGAAGGTTGCACACATAACAAGGAACATCTCCACCAATTTTGAGCTCAATTGGAAGTAATCTTAATCGATACGAAATGATTTCGTATCGATCACAGATTGGCTTGAAACTCTCTGGAAGTGGTCGAATGGGTCCCCTCACGTGTCAGGCCAAGTCTCCCGGAGTTTGAGCGAAATCCAAGCCTCCTACGCCTATAAATAGAGCCCCAGAATCAACGGAAAAAGGATCTTTTTTCTCTGAAGCGTCCAGACTCTGCCAGATTGAGATTTGCATCATACTTTTGCTGTCAATTTCGAATTCTAAACTGTAATCCGCTGTTCATCGCTGTAAACGCTTGTAATCATTGAAAGAGAATCAATAAAATCATCAAAACTTCATAGTGGACGTAGGCTATACGCCGAACCACTCTAAACTGCTTGTCCGTGCACTTTACATTCCTATTTGTTGGAGTTTTTGTTAGATAATCTCTGTTTTACATTTATAATCTTCATTTTATCTCTTCAAACAACTCCCGAAGAGTGTTGTGCCCATTTTTGGTACAAACAGTGGAGACTGACCGCCTGGTTCAGACGGCGGCTGAGGTAGAAGCTATTCTTGGGAAATATAGATCATCTGCCTTCTTGATCAGAAATGCGATTCTTCTGGAATATAACTTAATCCTCCCGCAGCAGTCAGTAGTTAAGCTGAGGGAGACGGCGGAGGAGAGGGCGGCTGCTCAGACCAAAGAAGGTGTTTCGGTGGAGAGTAGTAAGAGGAAACCTTTCACAAAACCTCCAGCTGTCGGAGGTAAGAAACTCAAGAAGTCGGATGGTCCCTCCCCCAGCAAATGTCCACTTACCCGGGAGGAGGAAGACATAGAGGAGGAAAGAGGCGAGGGCGGAGATGGTCGGGATGGTGACAAAGGTGGCGATGGCATCGGGGCCCTACTTCCTGGGCAAGCGGGCGAGATTCAGGAGTGGACGGATGATGCGTTCCACCAGGCTTTTGAGGGGTTGGATGAAGATCTGGCTTTGGTAGAGAAGACCGGGAAGGCGGACAAAGCCGGGACTGGTGCAAGTGAGTCTTCTCCGACCATTCCAGCCAAGGTGGCTCCGACGACTCAAGGTGAACTCTTGACTCCTGCATGCTTCATTAATGATAGGGACTTAGGAATATTTTATGACCCGCTCCCGTCCTGGAACGAAATCCAGGACTTATTGCAGTATCCCACTCCTCCCCAGGGTTTGTACAACCACAGCTGTGTTTCTTTTCTTTTTTTTAACTTGTAATTTACCGCGTTTCTCGAATCATATAGTGATGTAAGTTTGTGACACTTGTTCTTTATATCAGGAGCAGGCAAGACGTCCAAAGCCTCAGACCTTCGACACAGGCTTGAGCAATATAAGCTTTCCAAAACTTCTGCTAAGCCGAAGCCCTCGACCCAACGCTCCGGGGATGTAGTTGGCTACCGTCCTCTTCTTGGGGTCATCGAAGAGGGTATTCAGCAGAGGAAGAGGAGTCATCCTTTATCCGAAACTTCGCCCGGTCCTCAGCTTCCGGCTCAGCCTCTTCATGATATCACTGAAGAGGGTAGCGAGTTCGCACCCTCTCCGCACCCGTCCAGAAACCCTTCCGTCACTCATATCGACCGTCCTGACTTGGCTCGTAATCCATTTGCGGGTCATCCTGATCTGGATCCAAGTTCCCACGACATTACCTTTGATGAGGTTACTGGTGAGCACCTTCTTCCCCGCAATCCCATGGTACGGGTGCTTGATGAAGCTAAGTCCTTAGATCTTGATCTACTTACCACTCGGATAGTTACCATGGGAGATGAGGCCAAGGCTAATATTGATCGGGTGGCGGAGGAGACTAAAAAGCTGATGGGGCATCATGCCCGGCTGGTTAAGGCCGGAGAGGAGATTGGGAGCGCCAATATCCGACTTCGATTGGTGGTTTCGGATCAGGCCAAACAGCTTGCGGATCAGGCTATTCAGATTTCTCAGCATGAGGCTGCTACTGGGCGACTAAGGAAAACCATGGAAGAGGCCAGTCGGGCCGAATTGCGGAAAATGGAAGCTACTTGCAAAGAACGGATTGACATGGCTATTGCCACGGTGGATGAGGTTCGGAAAGCGGATCTCGAGCAGGTGGAGGAATTGTCCGGGAAACTTGAGGCTGCAGAGCTTGCTCAAGCCAAGTTGAGGGAGGAGATGGAGGCAATGCGGGGATCCCTTCTGGTTGACTGCTCGAGATACCGATTGGAGAGAGATGCCGCCGTTGGGAGGTTGTCGGCTTCCGAGGCCCGGATGAGGGAGTTTGAGGAGAATGAGGGGATGATGGACGAACTGCTCCAGGATATGTACTTCCGTACCTGGAAGCAGGGCAACCTGTCCTGGATGGATGATTATCCCAGGGTCATGGCTAAGATTTATCTCCGGGCTCTGGAGGAGGCTAAGGCTGATGCAGATAAAGAGGGTGGAACGGTCTTCAGTATGGATGTGGTCACTGCCCAGTTTACCAAGGAGGAGAAAGTGGCGGTAAAGGAGGGTATGCGGCTGCTTGCTGCTGAGGAGGCAGGTGTGCAGGTAGAGGATGACGACCAGGATGGTCAAGAAGCAGGTGCTGGTAAGTCTTCCTTTCTAGTCTTTCCGTTAACTTGGTTACTTATCGCTAATGAATTCTTTTTACGACCGGACAGGTGGGCAACAGAGCAAGGACAAGACTCCGACGTAACCGGTTCCCTGATTAGACCTGGAGAATTCTTTTTGTAGACTTGACATGGTTGTATACGTTAGTCTTAAGACAGTAGAGTAACTTCTAAGTTGTAATTCTTGCTACTTGTAACAATCAACATTATTCTTGACGTGTAATTTTTTAACTTAAGCTGATTTTGTCGTTTCTTGAATATTTGTTGCTATTTCGACATATCGTATGAGAAATGTAGCTATGTATATTTTTGTAATTAAATTGTGTTTGATGTTAGACTCTGGTTCTAAACCATAATTTTATGACTCGCAATATTAGCGTGTGGTGTGAACAAATTATAGTCATGTATTTGTACATAAAAGAAGAAAATACCGCCTTTCCTGTTTTAATCGTAGATGGCAGTCTTAAATATCTTGTAGGACCGAGCATGGAATGTAGTCGAATGTCCTGCCACTGTGAGTCCCTACACCCATTGGCGAGTATCTCCTACTCTGTATCATGTACTTTAGGGATTGTTATAGGGGATAGGAAAAAAAAGCTTTTTAAGTAAAATTGAAATACGTGAAATAGTAAAACTTCCAATCACGGAAGGCCTTCGATGTGCTTAAGTTCGTGGCAAACGGGTTTTGTAGTCACTTTCCCTAGCTATGGGTCTTGGAGACATTTGTCACCCATCTTACGCCTCCGCGGGGAGTTAATTCTTTTTTACCACAGCCGCACTTAAGACACATCGGAGCCGAGATCGCGCACAGTAACTACCCGGGCCATTATGGCCCGTAATCGTGGGTATTATTCGATTTACTGTGGCCGGCTAGCGTGGGTGCCGATCGTCAACTGTGAACTGCCCCTGGCTGGCCACACCTTATGTTGGGGCTTATAGTCGGTTCACAGTTGCCGGCGAGCCTAACGCCGTAATGAGCTGCCTCAGCTATAGTCGGCCTTCTCGGTGGCTTATAATCGGCTCATTACAGTTGGCTTTAAGGGCCGTCGCGAGCAATGAGTTAACCCGCAGCAGAGGGATGCTGGAGCGAAAGTGTCTCATTGGCGAGGGCATAGATTCGCATAGTACCTGTTGGGTCTTGTCCACGTGAAGTTGCATTGTGGAGTGCTTTGAATAGAAATGCTATATACTCAGGATTTTGTTCAACAGAAAAGGATAAAGTTAACAAGCAGCCAAGATACAAAGGAATAAGTTAAAAAAGAGACAAGGTTTTTTTAAAGTGGTTCGGCACGAAAATGCCTACGTCCACTGATTCTCTTTGTTAATTCACTTCATATGGGCAATACAAGTTAAGAAAAGTATCGACGGAGGTGTTGGATGTTCCATGCCCTCTGGAACACCTCTCCGTCCACTGTTGACAAAATATAGGCTCCGTTGTGGAGATCTTTATGAATTACATATGGTCCATCCCAGATTGGGTCTAGTGCTCCGGGGCGAGGGAAGATTCGCTTGAGGACAAGATCCCCTTCCTGCAAGGTACGATGCTTGACTTTGGAGTTGTATTGTGCTGCCACTTTTTGCTTGTGGGCTGCTGTTTTGAGGATTGCATCGTTTCTTCTCTCCTCAATTAGATCCAAAGACATGTGAAGGAGTTCTTCGTTCTCTTCTGGGTTATAGTGGATCCGACGATGGGAAGGCACAATAGTTTCAACTGGGAGCATAGCCTCCGATCCGTATGCCAAAGAGAAAGGAGTGTGCCCTGTCGATGTTCTGAAAGATGTGCGATAGGCCCATAGTGCCGTAGGAAGTTCATCCACCCAAGCGCCCTTTGACTTTTCGAGCTTCTTTTTAATTAGAGTTTCAGAATTTTGTTGACTGCTTCGACTTGTCCGTTTGCCTGGGGATATGCTACGGATGAGAAGCTTTTATGAATTTTGTGTTCTTGGCACCAGTTGGCGAATTCCTCGCTGTCAAATTGAAGTCCATTGTCTGATATGATTTTGAGTGGGACTCCGTACCTGCATAGAACATTTTTGATCAAGAAGTTAATAACTTTTGCTGAAGATACTTTATTTAGAGGTTCTGCTTCCACCCATTTGGTGAAATAATCAACTGCCACTATAGCATATTTGGCCCCGCCTCGGCCCATTGGTAGCTCGCCGATTAAGTCAATTCCCCATATCGCGAAGGGCCAAGGGCTGGTCATCTGAGTAATCTCGGTTGTTGGTAGCCGAGGGATCTTAGCAAATTTTTGGCATCTGTCACACTTCTTGACGAAATCTAAGGCGTCCTTGCTTAAGGTGGGCCAGAAATATCCGTATCGGAGTATCTTTTTTGCTAATGTTTGCCCTCCGGTGTGATCTCCACAGCTCCCCTGATGGATGTTGGATAAGATTTCCTTGGCTTCCCTTCCGGCGACACACCTTAATAATGGGTTAGAGAAACCGCGCCGATAGAGGATGTCTTCTTGTATTGTATAGCGGGACGCTTTCCTCAAGATTTTCTTGACTTCATTACGCCCGTTGGGTAGTGTGCCACTTTGTAGGTAGTCTCGGATGGGAGTCATCCAAGTTGCTTCTTCGGCTGCGGCTATCAGATTCACTTGCTCAAAACTTGGGACCGTTTGCTTTGAGATGGTTACTGCCCCGAAGATGGCGATGTCTCTCATACTCGCTTGCTTTGCCAATTCGTCGGCCTCTTGGTTCTCTTCCCGAGGGATGTGTTTGACTAAGTACTGATCCAATCGGCTGAGAAGCAACTTGGTCTTCTTTAGATATGCTATGAGTCGTTCCTCTCGAGCTTGGAATTCTCCTAGTATTTGATTAACAATAAGTTGAGAATCGCTATGAAGACACAAAGAATTGGCTCCGATTTCTATGGCAATTTCTAGTCCAGCTATCACTGCTTCATATTCTGCATCGTTGTTGGTGGCAGCGAACTCCAACCTTATAGCATAGTGCAGTTTATTTCCCCTGGGAGTGATTATTACCACACCTGCCCCCGAGCCTTGTTCGTTAGATGCACCGTCCACAAAGAGATTCCACTTGATATCTTCTGTTATTTCCAGTTGCTCCTTATCCTCGTTGGTAGTGAACTCTGCAATGAAATCAGCCATGGCTTGTCCCTTGATGGCGGTGCGAGGGTGATAGGTGATATCATATTGACTCAGCTCAATACACCATTTAAGTAGTCGCCCGGAAGTGTCGGGACGATGGAGTACCTGCCTCAGTGGTTGATCGGTCAGAACTTTGATGGAATGGGATTGGAAGTAGTGACGTAGTTTTCGTGAAGTGATTAGTAAACAGTATGATAACTTTTCAAGTTTAGGATATCTGACTTCTGCCCCAGTAAACCTTTTACTGACGAAGTAAACTGGTCGTTGCGTGCGGTTGTCTTCCCTTACCAAGGCAGCGCTTAAAGCGTGAGATGACACAGCAAGGTATAGGTATAATTCTTCGCCTTCGCTTGGGGTCGAGAGTACCGGTGGTTTCTGGAGGTGTTCGATTAGGTTAAGGAAAGCGGTTAAACATTCGTCCGTCCATTCGAACTTTCCTTTATCTTTCTTTAGAGCTTCGAAAAAGGGGACGCACTTGTCCGTTGCTTTGGAGATGAATCGGCTTAGGGCGGCCACTTTTCCATTTAGGCTTTGCATCTCCTTTCGGGTGGAAGGTATCTTGATGTCCCTTAATGCTCGGACTTGTTCAGGGTTTGCTTCAATCCCTCGGGCATGGACGATGAACCCTAAGAATTTTCCCGATGACACTCCGAAGGAGCACTTTAGTGGATTCAACTTCATTCCATACTGTTGAAGTACCTGGAACATTTCGCCTAGGTAGCTTACGTGATCTTTGGCTTTCCGTGATTTCACCAGCATGTCGTCTACATATACTTCCATAGTTTGTCCTATTAGCCCTGCAAACATCTTGTTGACGAGGCGCTGGTAGGTGGCTCCTGCATTTTTAAGTCCGAAGGGCATCACTTTGTAGCAGTATAAACCCCGGTCGGTGATGAAACTAGTGTGGTCTTGGTCGGGAGCATGCATAGGAATTTGGTTATATCCTGAGTATGCATCCATAAAAGATAGGAGTTCGTGCCCGGCTGTGCTGTCTACAAGTTGGTCGATTCTGGGAAGCGGGAAGCAATCCTTTGGGCAGGCGTCGTTTAGGTAGGAGAAGTCAATGCAGGTCCGCCACTTCCCATTAGCCTTCTTTACTAGTACCGGGTTGGCGATCCATTCTGGGTAAACAGCTTCTCGTATGAAGTCATTGGCGAGTAGATTCTTTACTTCTTCATCGAGGGCTGCTGATCGCTCTGCCCCCATACTTCTCTTTTTTTGTTTTACAGGCGCCTTGGTAGGATCAATGTTTAATACGTGGCATGCTATGTCGGGGGAGATTCCGGTCATGTCAGCGTGTGACCAAGCGAATACATCCAAGTTGTGGCGGAGAAAATCAATGAGTTGTTCCTTCAATTCAGCTTTCAGCTGCGACCCAATTTTCAGTAGCCTACTTGAGTCGTGCTTGTCTACAGATATAAACTCCATAGCCTCTGCAGGCTCGGCGGTGGCCTCCTCCTCTTTGTCCCTAGGGTCTAATTCATTGAAAGGGTCGCTGGTGTATCGAAGAGGAGGGGCTTTCTTTAGTTGCTATGCTTCAAGGCTTTTTGTGCAGAGGGCAATCTCTACACCTTTCCCTTTATCTTTCCTGTGGTTGTTGCGAAGTTCGGTTACATAGCAGTCTCGTGCAATATCCTGGTCTCCTTCCACTTCCCCTACCCCATTGTCTGTTGGAAACTTCATTTTCAGGCACCATGGGGCTAGGAAAATCTGGAAGTCAGACAAGGCTGGTCTTCCTAAGAAGGCGTTGTAGGCCGAATGGTTTTCTATCAGCACAAACGTCTGTTTCCTTACAACGGAGCGGGGATGGCTCCCAATTTCAACAAAGAGGTCCAGCTGCCCGAGGGGCATCTTCGCATCTCCAGTGAAACCGTGTAGTGGTTTATCGCAGGGAGATACATCCTTCATTGATAGCTTCATTTTGTCGAATGCGTGTTTGAATAGGATATTTACAGAGCTTCCAGTGTCTACCAGGATTCGGTAAACTTCGGCGGGACCGAGTCGGGCAGAGATAACCATGGGATCCATGTGAGGGTACTGTCTTCCTTCTAGGTCGCGTTTACTGAATGTGATGTCATCACTTTCTTTCCGCTTTGGGTGGCGCTCTTCTATAACCGTATTGACACAGTCTTTATTGTCTCTAAGCGAATTCCCATATCTTTCCATCTCTCTCCAACTTCTGTCTGCGATGTGCGGACCTCCTGAGATGGTATGGACCACTATCTTCTCTTGACTAGAGCTGCTAGCGTTGCGGTTTCCTCTGTCGGTCCCTGGTGAGGGTAGCCTTGGATTTTCATTGGCAGGAGCTGGAGTCCTGTCTTGACTTTTTACATAACGTTCCAGTTTCTTCCTTCTGATGTGTTCCTCAATCAGATCTCGGAGATGATGGCATTCGTTGGTATCATGTCCGTGAGATTCGTGGAAGCGGCAGAATTTTCCAGACTTCTGTGCGTTATCTGATTCCTTCTTGTATGGTGGGCGTTTGTATCTAACTTCTCCTTGGGTGGCAAGGAAGATATTTTCGACGGTCTCGTTCAAAGGGGTGTAAGTGTCGAATCTTGGTCCTGGCCGATATATGCGCTTTTCTACCTTCTTGCCCCCAGCATTGTCTCTGGAATCATTTCTTCGAACGTCCCTCGCCACAGCAGGGGCGTTGCCATGGGTCGTCTTATTTTGCTGTCCTGACTGCCCCTCAACGGCAGCATCCTCAAGCCTCATGTATTTCCCGGCTTCATGGAAGAAATCGGGTAAAGTAGCTGGCTTTTCTTTTGTCAATCTTCTAGCAAATTTAGTGTCCGGATGCACTCCACTGCAGAGGGCCATTAGGATAAGCTTCTCATCGGCATCTTGAACCGCGGCTGCTGCGGCGTTGAATCTGGTTAGGTATTGCTGCAGCTTTTCTCCAGGTTTCTGTTTGACGCTGGATAAGGAATAAGCGTCCTTAGGTTGCTCCACATGAATGCGGAACTGACTGATAAATTTTTCTTTCAACATTTCCCACGAGCTGATGGATCCTTGGGGTAGATGACAGAACCAGGAGGTAGCAAGATCTGCTAAGAAGAGCGGAAAGCATTTGCACAGTACTCCCTCTGTTGCTCCACTCATGAGCATATGTTGCGTGTACCTCTGTAAGTGTACAACGGGATCGGAGGTTCCTTTGTAGGGTTCAATTGTTGGCATCTTCCATTCTCGGGGGGTGATAGCAATTTCGATATTGCGGGCGAAAGGGCTGGTTACCCTAGCGCCTATCCCTCGATCTCTTTGCTCCCGTTGGACACACTCTCTGAATAAGCGTGCCATCCTTTCATCAGAACTTGGAGCAGATAGAAATGAGTTTGGTTCTGTTCTGTGGGATTGATTCCGTCCAGACGACCTGTAGGGATGGTATCGTCTATCATTCCTCATATTTTCCATTGGCTGCCTTTGATCTTCTGGGAGCACGCTTGGGTCAGCTACAGTTGGCCCTTGTCTTGATCTCCCCCTGTTGGGTTCTGATCTGAGCACTTCCTCGGGTCCAACTTCGGGCTGAACTCTAGCTCGGCCCCGTTCACTGGTGTTTCTGTGGTTAGGCAGCATGACAGGCTCAGCTGCAGTTGACCTTCGCCCGGTACCTTCCCCGTTGGGTTCGGTACCAAACGTTTCCTCAGGCCTAACTTCGGGCTGTGCTCGGTCTCGGCTCCTACCACAGCTACTTCTGCCGTTAGCTCCTTCGAAGAAGGAGGACCTTTGCTGTCTCTGAGATCCTCCAGACTGGGACTCGCCCCATGATTCAGTGTTGCGGTTGGATTCTTCAGCGTCCCTCAAGCGTGACATGAGATGGTCCACCAAGGCTTCCTGCTGGGACGTGAAGCGGTTAGTTACTTCAACCACAACTCTGTCCAGATCTGCTCTAGTAATTGCTGCAGGCTGTTCTGTGGCAGGAGTAGTTGGGTTAGCCTGTTCTTCATTCGTTACTGTTGCTGGAGGAGGACGATTTGCTTGATTCGTGACAGCTGGATCTGGGAGACTGCTGGATGCGATGTTTTTTCCTTTGTTAACATCTTTCCTCTGTTTGGGAGGCATGTTTTCCAAGTGGCGAACGATGCTGTTAGGAAAACTTGTTAAGCGGATGAAGCTGAAGCTTCGAGCTTCTAGTTCTCAGTGAAAGCACCAAAAATGTTTGCACAAAAAATGGACAAACACCTCAAAGTTGTATGACTTAGTAGATCTTATGTTATTCCTAGTAATTTGAGTGATTTATGCAAATACGTAAAAAACAGGGGCTAAACTATAAAAAGACACGCAGATTTATAGTGGTTCAGCCAGAATGTGCCTACGTCCACTTTATATGTTATTTCTCTTCTTTTTTTTATGATTACAAGTACAAAGCTTTGATACAAGTAAAAGAAAGTTGTTTGAAGAGTTCCTTCCGTGCTTGAGCTCTCAAACTTGTCCCCATTGCTGTACCCCTGCCCCTCTATTTATAGAGTGAGGCTGGGGGTAGGGGTCTAGGACGTGTATAGTTGCTGATGGGCCTGGGCTGATGTGATCTGGCCTGGTACATCTTGGTTCGTCATTGCTTGGTTCGGAGGTGGTTGGAGTGTAGGATGGACCGGTAGTTGATTGGACCGGTGGTGGGATGGTGAGGTTGGTCCGGTGTGGAGATGGTTCGGCAAGAGGTGGTTCGGTGGGAGGTCTGCCGAATGGTGCCTGCCGAATGGGGTTGAGCGAGGTCTGCCGAATGGTGCCTGCCGAATGGGTCTGCCGAATGAAGCAAGTTTCTTGGTCTCGAGGTCTTCTGGGTGAGAACACGCCCAACATAAGATATATTCTTATCTAAATTATACCACCCAAGTACTATTATGGAAAGACTCGACATTTCATTCACCGGACATTGTTATTCTGACTTCCTCCTCATTACAACAAAGGTTAGGGAAGACGAAGCAGATCTAGGAGATGAAGATGGAGGAGAAGTCTTATGACAGTTATCTATCTACTTATGTTTTTATATATATTTTGATGTATCCATTTCAGGCATGATATTATTGTATTTTGAAATATTGTACTACGAATATTGAGGTGTTATGTTTTGTTATAAAACCTGACTTTTTATAAAATGGGTACTGTTTCTGATATTATATTTTATCATTTCCATTGTGAGATTTTGATGGTGTTAATAGGCAGCTCTTTGTATTGTTTTTACCAACCAACAACCAACTTTGGAATGTGTCTTATGTTCGATAGGCCTTTTCTTGGTCGAAAGTTTGGCCCGTTTTGAGGCAGGTTTTTACATTTGGTATCAGAGCCTAGGTTGCCAGATCAATGGGTATTGGTATATGTATGAGTGCATACTTATTATTTTTGAATGTATTTATCAAAAACCTTATATTTATATATATATATATAATACGTTGAACCCTATAAACTTCGACTATAGAAGTAGTAGCGACCATATTTCGAAAGGATGGACGAAGCAATTATGTATTGGGCTAATAAATAGAGTTAAATCTATTCATCTACCCCCAATTATCCCCACGGAGTGTAGGCCGTACCACAAGGCATTAACCAAGAAAAGCATGAGCATGACATATAGAAAATCCTGGAGGCTGGATAGTACTGGAAGATAGCCAATAGAAGTTGCACATTACATCCAGATGGGAAGTACGAAACCATAGGTTGCAAGCATCTGAATTTAAGGTATGAAGAAGAAGTGGAGAAAATTCCCGCAAGAAGGTGTACACTAATAACCACTAGAAGATAGCCAAGTTTTTAACGAAGAAGAGTTAAGAAGGAGCATGAAGAAGGAAATTCCAAAAGAAATGACAATACGAGTCCATTTCCGAGTCCGACCCCATGTGAAACAATTTAACTAGAAGATTTTGAAAGTTTCTTGAAATGCTTTGAATGGGTTTTTCAAAGGGTTTATTAGGAAGTTATTGGTTTAATAAAGTAAGGAAATTTGGAATTTCTTAGTTTAAAATTGGTTGAGTCAAAAAATTTTGGTTTAAAGATTTTTGATAAAGAGATTTTTCATTTTTTGAAATAAATGGAAAATAGAGCATGGGTATGGCTCGATGATCTTTCCAATTTTTTATAAATTTGGAAGTTTCATTTTAAAAATTCTTTTTAAGGAACGGATAAATGGAAATAATACTTGATTAAATTGAGGTATGGAGAATAGAAGGGTAAGAATGTCCGATAACTAAGATAGAAGGAACATTCCCGTATAGGGAAAAATACGGAGAATAACAAGTGAAGTAGAAGCCACTTAGATATGAGAAATATAAATAGTTGCCATATTAGGAGATTTGGACAGAATTAGCATTAGGAATTTATATTAAAAGGATTAGAAATCCAGTTAGAAATAATATAGGAGAGAAGCAATAGGAATATGATAGAAAGAATGGATAAATCCCGTAGAAATGTAATAATTGCGATAGACGCTTAGATAAATGCATCAATTACGCATACCTTTTGGAAGTCCCCTTCATATGCTATTAAAATCTCTATCAAAGGTGGAAGTGGCAATAACATGAGTAATAGGAAAATAATAGGTGGAAGTTATCCTTGTCCACTCTACTTGGCTATTTAAAGTTATAGAAGAGGTTTTTGAAAAAAATGGTTTGTTATGATAATTGAGTTTTAAATCTCTGTTGTAGAAAGTCCTTAAAAATGTAAAATTGGTTAGAAAAAGGAAAATTATTTATGGCACCTTTGTGGAGAACAAGAAAATTTTGAATTTGATAAAATATAGTGAAGACCAAACCAAATTTTGATATGGAATAAATATGGATGACTACCTAGGTAAGACGAGGTAAAGGTTTAGACTGTGAATAAAACAAATATAGATGCTCATAGGGTAGCAATAAGGTACCCCTGTTGAACATAAGGAATATTGGTATGAATGTAGGAAGGTTAAATGAAGATGAACGAAAGCCATAAGGAGAACCCTTAAAGGAATAGGGAACGGTATCAAAGTATACTTTTGCAAGTCCTAAGGTATACTCACATAAAGGATCAAGGATAGAAAGGAAGTAAATACCAAAGTTCAAGAATACTGTCAAGAGATTGTGATTTAGAGAAGATAGTAGGATGATTGGGAAAGTGGGTAATAAGATGACAAAAAACAAGGGCGTTGGTTGACTTAAGGTTAAAGAAGGCGAGATAGGGAGTAAGAAAGTCATTTCACTAAACCAATTTTTTAATGAGTTATTCTAAATGTGCATAGTTTATAGGAATGCATAATTTATTCTATATTCGGGTGTAATAATTGAAGTAGTGGATGGACCTCGTTTATTAGGAGTAAAGAAGGTAAGATAAGACATATGGATTATAGTTGAATGGCATACTAGAAATATCCACCTTAATTTAGTAAGGAGTATTGGGGATACAATATCATTAACGCCGGTTTATGATAAATGACAGCTTATAGCAAATTTTTTTTTAGGGATTTTGGATTATAATCGCTAGTTGTTCTCCTTAGGTTATTGGAAAAACGTATGATAAGGTATGAGATATGTTCCAATTTTATTACTTGTTAATGGTTCATATGAGCTTTGACCATTTTATAAATATATTGAAAAATAGTGTAAATAAGGAGATCTCATAAGGACACTTAATTAGAGATAATAGGAGTTCCTCTCCAATTTCAATTTCCAACCGCCAACAGAACCCACTCTGGGCTATTTAGTAGCAATGGAGGTTAGGCCGGTGTTGATGGACCGCATTGGATTAGAGTAGGAAAAAAAGATTAGGTGGTAGTGAACATTTTAGGCAAGTTAAGTATAGGAGAGCATTTTCCCCATGTTAGTGGATATGCAGTTGACGAAAAAGGATGTTTAAGGAGAGATGAACGCCTTTGTGTCCCTATGGTTGAGGATGTTTTAGAAAAATTATTAGCAGAATGTCACCATTCTAGGATGACTATTCACCCCAGAGAAGATAAGATGTATAGGAATATGAAGCGAGTTTTCTATTAGTCGGGGATGAAGAATAGGGTAGCTGAATTTGTCTCTTGGAGTTTTGACATGCCAAAGGATAAAGGATGAAAAGGAAAGCCTGGAGGATTGTAATTTACATTGGAGGTGCGGTCTTGGAAATGAGAGCATATATCAATGGACTTTATAGATGGGTTGCCTCGGAGTCAAAAGGCGATGAAGCTATTTGAATTATAGTAGGTAGCTTCACTAAAAGCGCTCATTTTATTCCCATAAGAAGTAACAGGACCACAACACCTTATGCTCAAATTTATATTAAGAAGGTGGTTCGACTTTGTGGAATCCCAATTAGCATTGTTAGTGATAGGTCCCCTTATTCACTAGCGAATTTTGGAGGAATTTGAAATAAGTTATAGGAACCTCATTGAATCTTAGCACTGCTTACCATCCATAAACCGATGGTCAAACTGAACGGTTGAATAGGATTTTGAAGGACTTGTCGAGAGCTTGCATCATGGATTTCGGAGGACATTAAGAGCAACACTTACCTTCAGTAGAATTTACGTACAATTCTAATCACCAAGCGATGATTGGCATGGCCCCCTTTGAAGCGTTAAACGGGAGGCCATGCAAATCGCCAAATTATTGGTAAAAACCACTGGCAAAATTCTACTCGGATTAATGCATGAGACTTCGAAAAGGGTAAGGTTGATTAGGCAATGCATAAAATCCTCACAATATCATCAAAAGTCCTATGAAGACAAGCAGAGAAAGGAATTGGAGTTTGAGGTAGAAGTCCTATCAGGATCGTCAGAGTCTGCCTAATTCCCATTAAAAAGGTATTAAGTGGCCTAGGTATTTTCTCTCACATTATTTGGACATAATTGACGGTAGATGCGGAGAGTGGGAATGGCCTTGGGCCTATAGTTGAAAGTAAGTTATAGAGATTGGTTAGAAAAGTGTAGGTTATAGGATTGGACTAGAAAAGCCCTTTGGGCCTATAGTTGTAGGTATTTATAAGAAATATAGTAAGAGTACGTAAGACATATTCTTATCTAAATTATACCACCCAAGCACTATTATGGAAAGACTGGAGATTTCATTCACCAAACACTATTATTTTAATTCCCTCTTCATTACAACACAAGTTAGGGACGATGACATGAATCTAGGAGATGAAGATGGAGGTGGAGTCATGTAGCTGTTATCTATCTACTTATATTTTTATATATACTTTGATATTCCCATTTCAGACATTATATTATTGTATTTTGAGATATTGTACTATGGATACTGAAGTTTTATATTTTGTTATGAAACCTAAATTTTTATAAAATGGGTACTATTTATGATATTATATTTTATCCTTTCCATTGTGAGATTCTGATAGCGTTAGTAGATAGCTCCACGTATTGTTTTTACCAACCAACAGCCGGCTTTGGAATGGGTCTAATATTCGATGGGCCTTTTCTGGATCCAAAATTAGGCCCATTTTGAGGTGGGTTGTTACAATGTCCCTCCTCCACCATCTCGACCTAACGCAACTGTACCTTGGTTACCTCTTAATCCAAAGCAGTCAGCCCTACCGATCTCTGCAATCTCATAGGCTAGAAAAGAAACTTATACTAATTAGGCTGCTTCTCCTCCATTATCCGAAGTCAATACACCATTGTCACAACTAGGATGTGGGAGGCTTTGCCTAGATACTATATCTTAAGGCGGTTTTATTTGAGTGCAATGTTAAGGACTTCCCTCATAATTATGCCAATAAAGGCGTTGCTAGACTTAAGGAGGTTATGGAGCAGCTGTTTGAGTGGAAAAAGCTTGCCAAAGCCTCTTCGATGTTAATCAAGCTAACCAATTGATCCTCAGTATGGAGAAGGCTTATTACAATAGATATGCAAGGACTATAAATGAGAACTGGCTGTAGTCACAAAGAATGGAGTTGAAAAAGCAAAATCAGCCAATGACTCATAAGAAAGAATGGCTAAATTATATAAGGTTCAAAATAAAGAAACTCAAGGCTGACTTAAAGTGAGATGAAGACCACACATGTCACAATGTTGAGCTTGAGGAAATGATCAAAGTGAGATGACATTGTGAACTAAGGTGTAAAAACTCAAGGCTGACTTAAAGGCCTCAAGTCGAATTGGTTGACATTAAAATAAAGAATGAAGACTTCAAAGCAGAAGCTGTCAAGACTGAGGAAGAGATGGAAGCTACTCTTCTCCAATTTTTTGCCAATGTAATAGGAATTAAAAATCTAAAGTGGCTTTGAGATAGCTATCATAACAAGCTTCCCGATGCTTGAGGAATACCTATGTAGAAATGAAAAATCTAAAGTGGTTATGACGTCGACAAGGAGTTTTTGAAGGCAAGGTCCTTAAAAGAAGATGAATTGGTAGCCCTGGAAAAGGGGAAGGAGATCTTGGCATGGATGTTGTAGTCGTAAGGTAGGTGGCTATTAAGGCTTATACTAGTCCTGGCTCGTTGGATCATGCAGAGACTTCCACCCTAATTCCTAAAGACTCCTCAATACATATCGTTACTTCTATGGTGACCACTTTTGAGGCGCTATAACCGAGATGCTTGTCCCTGCTGCATATGGTGCTAACACTTCGGGGGGTACAATCTGATAGAGTTAGGGGTATGTTCTAGGGCAATTATGTGATTTGTTACATAAATCTAACTCGATAACCTTTTTCTGGAATAAAAGGTGTTTCCTTTCTTCTATATACTTGTTATAAAATGGTATAAATAGTTAATTAGTTAATTTAAGTATAAATATGATAGAAAGTCCATGAATGATGTATTTGTGATAGCAGTTACAAATAGTTGTAAAAATAAGTATTATATCACAATATGAAAAGTACACCATTTTAAATATTCCTAGTCAAGATGTATCGAGACTAGACATCGATGTATCCGTTGAGACTAGAGTACTCTCCTAATGTTGGACAGTGCATTACTCATGGCTGCTAAGGGCACCAAGGAGTTACGTACTAATAGTTATTGGATAACTATGGCATGACTCACTCAATAGTTTCCTATTGGTTAATAAAACTAAATTCAAACAGAAAATTTCGAAGTGACTAATTTACACAGTTCTCTTGACTTGAGAATACTTTTTGATCTTCAATATGAAAGCTCTGCTTTGATTATACTTAAATCGTGACTGGCATCCATTGGACGACTATAGTTGGGTCGAGCGAAACTATTGGAAGCGAAACACTATTCAAGAGAGGATTCATTTCCTCTATAATATGGGGTTAGTATCATGGTAACCTAAAGTCAACTCAAAGTCAAAATCTATGGCCATAGTAGTTTGGTTAATAATAATTGTTATTGTTTAACAGAGGACTCTATGTTTGCACTATAAATTTGAATATATACGATATTAGAATTTTGACCATTACCGAATTGCATAAGTCCGAAGTGATACAGTTTTAATGAAGTGAATTAGTGTAAGTAATCATCACTATTAGGTACTGCTTATAATAAGTAAAATTGGATTTTGCCAAAAGATGTGTAATTGATAAATTCAGTCAAAATGTCATAGCACTAGCTAAGGTGAAGTGTGAACATTAATATTCGAATTCATCTGTATTAACCGCTGACTGAATTTACATCTTTGAGTCGCACAACCGTAATGATAAATTCTCCGAAAACCACATGATATAATTAATTTATAAAATGTTGTAAATTAATTAAATTAATTAATCTTTAAGAAATATTAATTATTATTTAATTTAGTTGATGTTTGGGAGTTCTTTATAGTTATTTGAATGCATTTACAAAAGTTATATGTGCATGTATTTATATACGATATCGATGTAATTTTAAATGTGTTTAAATAAAAGATTATTGCGTGAAGTGGTTTATGTAAATTTTATGTCATTTGATGGCTCTTAATTTCATTCATACCATGTGAAGAGAGAGAAGTGGAGAAATACTCAAGAGAATTAATTCGGAAAGTTTTAATTAAAGAATTAGAAAAGTTTCGTTCTATCAATTAAAACATACCCGCTAATTCATTTTCTACAGGCAGTACATACTTTCGCATTCATTTTTTCTCTCTTCTCTTTCCCTAGCCTGCATAGCTGAAAACAAAACAAGAAAGTTTCCAAAATCTTTTAACTCTAAATTAAAAAAACATTAAAAAAATAAAACAACAACTGGTTCATCCATCTCTTACAAGGATTGGGTGTGGATATTGGAGTACTAAGTAGATTTCTTCATTCAAGGTGCATTCTCTTGGCAACATTTCAAGACTTCGTAGGGTTAATAGATCCAAAGAGGATTTTTTGAATTTTACCCTATAACTCCGCCACGAACTAGCCCAGTTCCAACAATGGTATTAGAGTGAAGTTGGTTGAGGCATTCACCCAGTACATTAGATGTCCCAAGTTCAATCCCTACAACTAGCACGATAGGGGGTTCTCACATTTTGACCTGTCTCGAAACATTGCCTCTTACCCCTACATGTCTTGTGATGATTGTGCTAGTCTAAAAGATGCATGTAAAACTTGCTCGTGAGGTACTTAGTTATGTCACCCTAAAGGAATTTGGGATGGAGGAACAGGGGCATCAGAGCCTAATAGCCTATGCGATCTAAATTAGCCATGTTAGGGCTAACTGATTATGCTTGCCCACTTAATACGGTGCCTATAAAAGTAGTGTCTAGGCTTGGGTTTTGGTAATCAAGTATCCTGCCCTCCCTGGCTATCGGCCTGGCCCGAAAGGTGAAGTTAGCCCAAAGGTTGCCCCTAATAAAAAAGGACCCAAGTTAAATTGGGCCTTGGCTAACTTTAAAAATTATTTTGAAAATTAAGACAAGATTTTAAATTTGTAAGTCAAATTTAAAATAAAAACATGTTTAATATAAAAGGTTATAATATAACATAATTTTTTAAAATGTTTGCAAATATTTAAATATTAATTTAAAATTTAAATTTATTCATAAGATAAATAAAATAAATTAATTAAATAAGTTAAATAATTAATACTTATATGCATGTATTATATATATAAATATATGTTTTGTTATTTTAAAGTGTTTAAGATAGCATAAGTATACATGTATGTATATAAAATAAATTTTCGAAATTAATACAATTTAATTAAAAAATTAATTAAATAAATTGATTAAGGTTGAATAAATAAATAAAAGGTTAATTAATTAAATAAAAATACACAAATATATAAGATATATGTATTATCCTATAAAGGTTACAGTATGTATGTAATATTCAATATAAACGTTATATTGGAATAATATAAAATTAATCAAAGAGATAATTAATTAAATAATATTATGTTGTACAAAAGATTATTATATGAGCTAACTGAAATATCTTTACTACTAATAATGAAAACTCCCTGAACTGATTTCAACCGCATCTTTTCGAATTACCGAAAATACCCTCTGTGTCAAATTTATCCCAGGAATCATTATCAGATTCAAACTCCGTCCTTCTCCCGTAGAAATAATAGAGGAAACGTCACTGCAAATTGGACTGGAAGAATTCATAGGTTCCAACAAGCACGGCGGATTCAAATTGAAATATTTGTTGCCAACGCAGCCAAGTAATGAGGTAATATAAATATCGTTGTTATAAATGTAAATACCCACCAAGGTTGAAAATTGGCAGTGGCACAGTGTAGTTAAATGTTGTAATATCTAATTGTTTCCAAGTACTAGAAATGATGATACTGCGAAAGTTCCTTTATATTTTTTTAACTTTAAGGTGGCGTGCAACTTAAAATGTTGTTGCCTTTTTACTCATAACAATAATGAAACTTATATGAATGCATAAACTAAAGATGAAACTTTGTAGAAACCCTAAATAGACTTAAGGATAAATACATACGTAATTGTATGCATACTGTAATTCCCGATGTGTCCGACACTTGAATCATGAGGTATTTCGTATGAAATATATTATTCCATAAGTCGATATCACTCAATATAATGTATTAAATATTATGAATCTTTAATAATTTAATATAAAGTTGTCCTCTACTATTTATATATTTATATATTAATAGATTACTTGCATACTCCTGAGTTGTTGAGCTTTTCTCAAGCTAGTAATGTTATGTGTAGTACTATTAATGTATTAAATAGATGAGATAAAATAACTACATATATTTGTTAAGCATGATACTTATGCCATCGCGAAATGGGGGGTATGAGTGAGTAATCTCACTTTATTTGTTAAGCTTTCCTCAGGGTAAAGATGAGATTAGGACAAGGAACCACGGGTTAGGAGTTGTATATGATACAACCGATAAGAAGTTATCCATCGTATATGGGCATATTATTTGATGAGCTTTCCTCAGGGTTAAAATCCCAAGGCATATGAGTCCCAACACCCAATAGAGAAGTCGAACGATTTTTATGTTTTCTCTTAGGGTTTTGAGAAACGTAAAAATCTAGTTGGAGCCTTATTAGAAAAATGAAATGGTAACATTTATTCTTTCTAATATTGTAAGAATATTTTCTATATGATGTTATAATAATCAACATTGATAAATTTATGCATTTAATATGATTGATAAAAGTTTATCAATTAAAATATACAAATGAACTGAACTAAAGATTGACAAGTAGAAATATAATATATACTTACTAATAAATACTTCTTGCATGTTGATGTTCCAATACCCATGCAAACACCTAATTTCACAACTACTAAATACATTCATGATTTAGTCACTCGCATGTTTATTTGGTCAAGACCGTGTATTGCATACTATGAGTTGCGAACTCAAAAACAATACAAGACTATGAATATTTGATCCATATACTGTCACATATAAGTGTTATACGGTGAATGGTTAAAGTTCATAATGTATGATACTTCGATTAAATTAGCTCATTCACAATAAGCGAATAAACCATACTATAAGATTAAGTAATCAATTTGATTGATTACAATGAAGATCATATTGTGTTAAATATAACACTGGACCAAAACTACAAAAAAGGATCCGAGAACTCAATCGTTGAAATGTCAGTTTCGATCACTTTACGTAAACCGCAACATAATTGACTTCCATAAATGTTAAGATGGTCAAATGCACTTTTGTAAAGAGCTAATTATGATATTGTAGTAAGTATTATCTTTTGAATGGTTCGACCATTTAGAAAGGAAAATGAATGTACAAAAGTAGACATGATTTAGGTACAGTTGGGATGAAGAGAGTGAATTACCACTTCTGCTTCATAAAGAAACAACATAAATGAATATTGTAAAATAATAATTAATATTTAACATTGGATTAAGATATATGATTTCTATTTTGAAATGTATTTTCATATAGAATATCATTTTCTATGAGATTTATTTCTTGGAGTTCAAGATAATTGATCAAAGAACTCCCTACTGTAAACTAGTTACAATATATGAAATAAATACTATATAATAAGTGAATGATGGACCTTCGTATTTAGTATGCTATTATAGTAATGGTAGAAATAGTAGGAGCATGCCATATAGCACTTACAGATTGCATTAAGTTATGAAAATTACTTTCGTAAAATGTATCGTACATTACTTATGAACTAATGTATGTTCTCTAGTGCTGACTGAAGAATGGACATAGTTTTATTAATTCATTTAAGTATATATATGGTAGAAAATTCATAAATGATGTGTTTGTGATAGTAGTTACAAATAGTTGTAACCATAGTATTATATCACAATATGATAAGCACATCATTTTAAATATTCATAATCAAGATATACCGAGACTGGACATTGATGCATCCGTTGAGACTAGAGTGCACAATGCTCTACAGATGTTGGGTAGTGTATTACTCATGGTTACTGTGGGCACCAAGGGGTTACATACTGATAGTTATTGGATAACTATGGAATGACTCACTCGATAGTTTTCTGTTGTTTAATATAACAAAGGTTAAACAGAAAATATCAAAGTGACTAATTTTAACAGTTCTCTTGACTTGTGAATATTGTTGATCTTCAATATGAAAACTCTGCTTTGATTATAGTTAAATTGTGTCATACGTCCATCGAATGACTATAGTTGGGTCGAGTGAAAGTATTGGAAGTGAAACATTATTCAAAGGAGGATTCGTCTCCTTGGGTATATGAGGTTAGTATCATGACCAATTGTGGCCAACTCAAAGTCAAAATCTCTAGGCAGAGTAGTTCCGTTAATAATATTTATTGTTATTGAACCAAGGACTTTGTATTTGGATTGCAAAGTTGAATATGGACGATATTGGAGTTTTTATCATACCAAATTCCATAAGTCTGAAGTGATATAGTTTTGACGAAGAAAATTGTTATAAATAATCGTCACTATCAGGTACCTCTTATAATAAGTAAAATTGGATTTTACCAAAAGATACGTAAGCAATAAATTCAATCAAACCACTAGCTAAGGCGACGTGTTGACATTAATATTCGAATTGTTCGGTATTAATTATTGACTGAGTTTACACCTTTGAGTCGCACAACCGTAATGACGAATTCTTCAAATAAGCACATAAAAATGTTGTAAATTAATTAATATTTATGGATTATTAATTATTATTTAATTTAGTTGAAGTTTAGGAGATGTTTGTAACTATTTGAATGCATTTATAAAAGTTATATTTGTGCGCATTGATATACGATATCAATTTAATTGTAAATGGGTTTAAATAAAAGATAATTGCATGAAGTGATTTATGGAAATACTATGTCATTTAATGGCATGTAATTTCAGCCATACCATGTGAAAAGAGAGGATAGGAAAGAGAGATAACCAAGAAAATTAATTAGGGAAGTTTTAATTAAAGAATGGAAAATGTTTCGTTCTTTCAATTAAAACATATCCACTAATTCATTTTCTACATACAATTCATTCTTTTACATCTATTTTTTCCGTTCTCTCCTGCTAACCTTCCATTCTAGAAAAAAAAAGGTTTCCAAAATCATTCAACTCCAAATAAAAAAACATCAAAAAAATAAAACACAAGTGGCTAATCCATCTCTTGCAAGGATTGGGTGTGGATATTGGAGTTCCAAGGTGATTTCTTTATTCAAGATGCATTCTCTTGGTTACATCTCAAGAATTCACTCGCCCAACAAATAAAAAGAATATTTTTTTTTAAATTTTACCCTATAACTCCGTTGTGGGCTGACCCAATTCCAAACAATCCCAATGCCCTAGTTCTCTTTCTCTCAATAGTTCCTCTTGTTATGCCTTTATCCTATAAATCTATAGAGGAAGAAGAGTTTGTCGAATCTCCCTTAAAGGACATGCCTACCTCTCAAGGTATATCTTTAGTCTTCTCAGTCTTCCAGAAACTTCAGTTCTCGCCAGAGGACCTCTCTAATATTTATATTTCGGTCCATAAACTTACAGGTCATTTATTGTTGCCTCCTCTGCCACCTACCACTCTTGCTTAGGCCCGAGTACCATTATGACTTCTTCTGTTGTTATCCCTACAACATTCACTTCTTCATTTGTCCCTTCCAGCTTTGGGCTCGACACGAATTTAGAGAAAATAAGGACGTTAGAGGAACTGGAGGACGTTGATCCATCTATCGAAGAAGAAGTGACAATCACTAGCGCGAGTGGTCCCAAAACTACCTTCATGGCAGAGATAATAAAGATCAACATCTCCAAAATCTAGATTAAATAAGAACCTAACATGGAAAACTCCCCATCGTGATTCCAACTTCTATCCTTTAGGTTGCTGTCATATCTGTAAAAAATCCCAAGTCCCACTCTAACTTTAAAAACGATTATGATTGGGAAGAATACCCTGAGGGTCATCTTGGGCCTCAAAAGAAGATTGGTGATCTGAATAGAAAGTCTTCTTCCTTCAAGAAGGAAAGGAAGAGGTAGTAGAAGAAGGGGAAGCACCACTAGGGATGGTTTTGCCGCTCTTTTTGTATTTTGGCTTCATTTTGTGTATATGCCGATGTTGTGTAGGAGCGGCCCCTGCAAACCTTGTATAAAAGCTAAGTAAATAAAAATATTATTTTCTTCTCAACCTTTCTCTTATTTACATTTTTGCATTTTTCATTTCTGTTGCCTATATACTTGCAATCATGTATAAATAATCCTCATAATCCAATTACTTATATACTATCCATGCCTGTATCTATGCAGTGCCACTGTTTACTGTAACTTTGTACATATAAATAACTCTCTACAATTACATAGAATCATTTCATTACATAGTTCTATATATCATTTCCAATACACTTCTTATTAGGTTAAATAAATCATACTTGGCTAACTCTACTTATCTTCGGCTGAGTGCATCTCCCTCAACCATAAATAAAACCGCATTAGTTTGCCCAACTTTATGGCCATTCCCATTCTTCTTCGGTTGGATATATTTTATTCATCCATAATGAAGGTCATATTTGCAAAATTCATACTAACACACTGACTCTTATCTTTGGGAATCGATGCCTCAGATGCCTATATGTGGGCATCTTCCCATGGTTTCACCTATCTTTGGGTGATTATCAGAGATATTTCGTTAATTAACCACGTTTATCATAATCTGAACGTATCATGTTAGGCTATAAATGTGTTTGTACTTGTAAAAGGTTCGATTATACAGTAATTTCTATCTCTAAGAATCGGTGCCATGGATGTCTATCTATAGCCATTCATCTCTAACCCTGCCTATCTATGGGTGTTGGCCAAAGACAATCCACTAACCATCTTCGTTTATCATTGGCTAAGCATATCTCATTGGGCCATAAGCCTGGTTGTTCCTATAAAAAGATATAATTTCTACACTGGTTTCTATATCTATGATCCAATGTCTTGGTGCCTATCTCTGGGCATCAATCCTTGACCTAGTTACTTTGGCCATTGATAAAAGATGAAATGTGTAAGGGCAACTACCCAATCGACCCCAACATGATTATACTCTAGTGATCCAAACATGGATCGAAGGAGTTCATAGGTACCCATCTCTGGATACGTAAATATCTGGTTTTGCTAAGCACAAAATATCTGATTTTGCCACTGATCATGTAGCACAAAGTCAGACTTTTAAGAATATCGTTCCATTAATTCTAGAAGCCAACTTTATTCGAAAATGAAAGAACGACAGACTCTACCTTATTACATCTCTTCCCAATCAACCATGATGTTTTCTTTTCAAAAAGGTAAATCTAGGTGAAATAGCATCGTAAGTGCTTGCCATTCCACACTCATGGAACTGGGGTCCTATTAACAGTTGATAGCTTGAAAGTTCCATATCTAAGCTTTTTTCCAATCACATAGGGACCTTCCCAATTTAGACTAAGTACCTCCATACTAAGAAAGACCTATTTCAAAACAAAATCGCATGTCTCAATGGTACGGTTTCTGACCTTGGCATTAAAATGCCTAGCCACTCGCCTCTGGTGAGCTGCTGCCCTTAGTTTAACCTCTTCTTATTTCTCATCAACCAATTCAAGGGACTCAAGTAACAGTTCTTTGTTTATATTGGGATCATAATATATTATTCGGTGAGAAGGGATTTCTAATTCAATCTGAATCATAACCTCAACTCCATAGGAAAAAGTGAATGAAGTATCCCAGTCACAGACTTGTGGGTTATCCTATAAGCCCACAATGCAAGTTGTAGCTCATCAACCCAGTTGCCCTTGGTTCTCTTCAAACCTTTCTTGGTGATGGATATGATGATCTTATTCACTGCCTCTAGCTGTCAATTCACTTGTGGGTGAGCTACTGGTGAGAAGCTCTTCTAAATTTGGCGCCGAGAACATAATTCTTTGAACTCGGCACTCTTGAATTGAGTTCCATTATCAGTGATGATATTTTATGGAACTCCATATCAACACAAAATGTTTTCACTACAAAGTTGATCACCCTTCAAAGCGATCGATTTGAGTGATTCCATTTTAGCCTACTTTGTGAAGTAATCCACGACACTTTAACATATTTCACTCCATCTCTCGACATCGGCATCACATCGATAATATCAATTCCTTACACCGCAAATGGCCCGGGCTAACCATTTGCATTATCTCAGTGGATGGGGCTCTTGGCATCTTTGCAAGTCTTTGACACTTATCGCATTTTCTAAAATAGTCGGTCGCATCTTGACTGATCGTTGGTTAGAAGTATCCAAAGCTGAGAACCCTTTTTTCCAATGTCTTCCCCTAGTATGATCACCACAACTACCTTCATACACATCTACAAGAATTTTTGTAGCTTCAACTTTGGTGACATACCTCAACAAGGCATTAAGAATCCACTCCTATACAACACTTCTTCTTGCATGATGAATCAAGGTACTTTATTCAGTAGTTTCCACCATTCATTTCTCCCACTCAATAGAGTTCACATTAGAAATATTCTTTAAACGGAGTCATCCATAGCTCCTTTTCCTCCTCGGCCTCCAAGATCTAATCAACATCCATCTCATTAATGCTTGGAGCCACCAAAACTTCTAATGGAATGAGTCCTAAGAGCTGCGCATTCCTAGAATTAGCCATTTCGGTTAATGAATTAGCTTCCGTATTTTCCTCCCTAGGGATGTGCATTCTCATTTAGTGCTCAAAGTCATTCAATAATTCCAGAACATTCATCAGATAAGGGGCAAATCTCATTCCCTTAACTGAAACTCCTTTTTCACGTGGAAGTCCACCAACGGAGAGTCGTTGAATGTATGCAATGTTTTGACTCCTAATTCTCTTGCTATCTGGAGTCTCAAAACTAATGATTCATACTCGACTTGATTATTTGTAGTCGATAACTCTAGCCTTCCGAAGCTGCACTCCACAAGTACCAAAGCCACACTCAGTGCTTGAGTAGAGACTGCTAAGAAAATGAACAAATCTTCCCCTTCCAAAGGCTTCGATAACACTGGTGGTCTCTACACGTGTTTTAGAAAATTCTAGAAAGCATCTTGGCATTCCTTCGTCTAGAATTTTTTCCATTTTTCCTTCTTGAGGTTGTCGAAAAATGGTATGCACTTATCAATCGCCTTCGAGATGAATCTACTATGTGTTGCAACCTTTCCATTTAACGATCCCTTTGGCATATGTCCTGATGTAGAACTTGCCTGCTCTATTCTATAATGCATCACCAAACTTGCCTACTTGGATGAACACTAGATGCCATAGTAATTCTTACCTGAAGGACTCAATCTACATCGCTCAAAATATTAAGTTGTCCAATCCGCTACTCCTTTGGTTGCCCAAAACTTTCTCGGAGTTGCCTCACATCTAGCAATAAGTCACTTCTACTTGGCCTAAAGTAGCCACAGGGTTTGCCTCGAAGTTGCCTCATCGTTGCTCCATATAAGACCTAGCGTCAACATGCATCCATATCGATCGGTATTGCCCATCATCTTGCAAACCATGCACAACTTCACCTGCAATCGATCATGCACACTTTACTAGTCATGCTTCACACTCTCTTAAAAATTGGGTCGATCGGTACCGACCTATACCCACATTGCTTTGTACTTAGCTAAAATTTGGCTAGGCACCTTTACTTCAGGGGACGATCGAAATGGACCAAAATCAATCTCATGTTTCCAACCTTCAATCCCAAAGTAATCCTTGTGTCTTCCAACATTTGTCCAGAATATTCCATTCCATCACCGATCGATCTAACCTGCGTTTCACTTGTGCCTTTTCCATCAAATCTCAAAGTTAGCATCGTGTTGGCCTCATTCTTCCATTGCTCCACTTGCTTTGAATCAGAACGAGCACATGAACCATGAAAATAGTTCGGTATCTACCTATATGGGTCAGTGCTGAACCATCAAGACATAGGTAAATTTTGGCTAAGTCATTTTCTAGCCTTTCTATATCAATTCCACTTTGATTCGCCTCTTCAATCTATATGCAATCTTCTTTGCATCAATCGGACTCCAACCACCATAAAACTGATCCATTAAAGTTATTATATCCTTACGGATCTTCCATCACTTGCATAATCAAAAAAGAGAGTTACACCTAGCCACTTATCTACACTAAGACCCTTGCCTATAGAATGACCCAATCCCAAAATTCGTTATCGGTAAATGTTTCATCTAATTCAAACATGCATACAAGCATACAAAAAAGAAAGATAAGTATCATATCATAGTAAACAATCAATATAAAATCCATTTCCTATTCTAGCATTCATATGATTAACCATGGTATGAAAACACATGTTAAATCATTTTAAAACCATTTAAATTTGCCATAATTCATTCATAAAATCAAATCATCCAAATATCATATCTTTGGTTCAAAAGTGCATCCAAAACATGTTCTAAACATTATAAGCACGTATAAAGGTTGTGATATGATAGATCACTCAACTATCAATGTAAAATCGATGAAAATCAGCCAAATCAAGCTATATCCGACCTAACCAGCAATGAACACAAATTCTCAAGCCCCAAAATGATATTTGCTAATTTTTAGTTGATCTTCTCGCTAATCCTCCCGTAATCCCTTGGTTAACTTAATTTAGTATGAAGAACTAATGGATTTGATAAGTGATTTGATTAATGGAGGATTATATATGTTTCTAGGAAGAAGGAAAGTGATTAGTGGATATCCTAGGTGCTGTAATTAACACGATTCCCAAAATGGGTTAGTGGGCTTAATTATTAGCTTAGGCTAATTACTACTAAAATCTATCTAAAAACCGTCTAACTTAAAACTGTGCTCCTAATCTATAAAGTTAAAAATCTATTATGGCCATTCTACGAAAAGATTAACTATCATATCTTTCCTTTGGAACAGGTTTCGGCACCCAGCTTGGATTTTTTTAGAAAAATTTATAGTCATTACAAGATTTCAAGGTTAAAGCTGTCCATAATTAATTTTAGATGTCAAAATTATCAAAACACGGTACTACCCAAAGTTTTAGTCCAATCTATAGTCATTTGGTTATGAAAATAATATTTTTATGATCTGTCGATACGTAAAAATGTGGATCGTTACATGCAATGTGGCAATTGTGCGACCCTTGAACCCAATTGAATATTGACATATTCATATTAACCCATTTGTATGATGTTTATGCTATGTTCCAACTTTTTTGGCTAAAGGTGTATGAGGAGAGCATAGTGTATTAGGCTTGTCTCATCATAGCCAATGAATGTTTTATATGATATTTTGATTGATAAGACACTAATAAGGGGAAAACCCATTCCGTTAAGCGGCATAGTCTCACTGTGCATCTATTTTGTTTTCGGTGACTAATATTATTCATATAAGATTTTTTATCTAATCCAAAGTTTTTGATTTTCTCTTAAACTCTCGGATACTCATTTGAGTTGGTTGAGAGTAGGGTTTTCAGGTTTTGGTCCAAAGACGTGTAATATTAGTTTTAGTTTTTATTCCATTGTACAACATAGCTATGAATTTTTATATAATGACGAGTTCTTTAACCATTCGTAATTATGATTTGGATTATTCAAAGGGCATCATCACATGTCTCTCTTGAAATTATGTGTTGTAATCATTACATTTTATCCAAATGTTGTAATCGAGAGGTTATGTATTGGAAATCTGAATAAATGAATGAAATTTTTTTGTGAAAACTTTTAAATTTTCGTGCCGCTGATGTTAATGATACAATAATGGATTACTATTTTTGCCAAGGCAAGCCGATTTTATCATGCGCCGTCTAATTCATATAAGCATAAATAGGTGTGAGGTAGTAATGCCTCAACAACTACAATGATCCAGTTTAGAATGGAAGTGAGACTGCAGTATCATGTCTACCATAAGGAAAACAATAAAAAGAAACTAGCCCTCCCCATCAGAGGAGGAGACACCACTCTCATCACTAGACTCGAGACCTACAACATGTATGTAACCAAAAAAAGGAGCAAGCTCCAAAAAAAAATCAAGAGATTCATAGGAGTATATGTGTTTCCTTTCCTATGCAGTGTCATCTAATAATCTTCTATTCCATTATCCCTTAAGCCCTTCGACTAACATGGAAAGAGCGTCCTTGATGGTATGATAAAACAAGAATCCATCCTCTTTAATTTTATCCGACACATATTTGAAGAAAATATTTTCAGTAGGGTTGTATCTCTTCTCAAAATAAATATGCATCCATGTTCTCTCATTACAGTTCCAAGAAATGATAGATTTAGGAGGGGAGACTAATGGATCATCAAAAGGAGATGGAATAGGGATTGCCTTAAAAGGAGGCAAAGCATTGTTGACAAAAGTGGCTTTCTTCAATTTAAGGACCCATTTTTTGGTAAGAAGACGTTGAAGTGGAATCTTTGCAGGACTAGGAAGTGAAGACTCCTCAATAGGAAGGGATGGAGGATCACGTTTACAAATTACAACCATCAACAGTATGACCAATGGAGTGACATGTAACACATATATTTGGTTTCCACCTATAATGAACATCAACTATAGCAACAATCCCATCAGCTGGTCTAACTTTCAATTTCAAAGGAACTAGCTTATTAGGCTTGATCATAGTCAAAGCTTTCACATAGATAACTGTTTTCCTTGCAATTAGATTTGTATAATAGTATATCAAGTAGTAGCCAACTGTAGTAGGATGGAGGGGATATTATAGAAATGAGCCTAGACTAGGGTAGAAAGTACATGTTCTCTAGTAAAGCCAAGATTCTTTGCATTTCCTCTGGAATAGAGAAGTGGAAGCAGAACATCGAATTGTCATAATGAACACAAAGGACACCTTTTAATTTACATACTCATTGACATATATCACGAAGCCAAAAAAACCAACAACGTAGTCACATCGAGACTCTATTCAAACATTAGCTATGTCTTGAGGTTGTATCATCACACCATCTGTTGAATTTTTGTGATTCAATATTTTCCAAAGAAGACAAGAAAATAATTAATTGATTCATTTAATCAATTAATTAGGCTATATATGGAAAGATAAAGAGGAAGGATATATGTGATATCTTTTAGAGAAAGGAAACTAATTAATTGCTAATCAATTAATTAGTCAGATATGTTATATAAAGATAGACAAGTTTATACATGGAGATTGATTTAAGCAACGGAAATTTATGGAAACATAGATTTTCTGTCATTTATGTGCATTGGAATTAAATCAAGTAACTTGGAAAGGTTGTCACATAATGTAGAAATTAATTTTCTTCATCTCCAAGCATCCTTCGTTTTCATGTATATTTAAATGAAGGAAGTTCATCTTTGTATGTGTGAATGTGAGAAAGCATACACCATTATTATCTTCTTCCGTAAACCCTAATTTCTGTAGTCAATCAATTAGGGGTTTTGAACGCATACAAGTCTTTGGAAAAACTGACTCTTCAATTTGTAATTATAGGTTAGCCTCTCCACTCTACCACCTATAATTTTATAATATCTCTCTTGTACTCTCTTTCTTCGGTGAAATAAAGAATAATTGTTGGGTCCGTGGACGTAGGCAATCTAGCCGAACCATGTTAAATCTATGTGTTCTCTACTCTTCTATTTCTCTTTGTTTGGTGATTATTTTTCATTGAATTGGTGGTTGATAATTAATCGACAAGCTAGATCCTTCTTTTGATTGTTTCTACACTTTAGTATTCCATTGTGGTATTGAAGTTAGTGCAAATCAATTGAAGTTTTGCACAACAGATTGGTATCGGAGCTAGCTGTCTTATTCTAGATTAGTTATCAATGGCAAAAAAATTTAGTAGTGGTATGAAAAATTATGGCATCACCAAATTTGTTAGAAAAGGAGTTTTAGGGACATGGAAGGTGAAGACTAATGACGATGTTCTTCAGCAACAACTTCGTTCATTTAGAGGAAGAGATAAAAGCCAGAAGCACCTTGGAGGTAGAAGAGATATACATGGGTCCCACTTCAAGGGTCCTAGAAGAGGTGCTTGCTATTATTGCAAGAAGAATGGGCATTTCATACGGGATTGTCCAACTCTTAGAAAGAAGAGAGAGAAGAAGGAGAAAGCTTCTATTTTGCCAACAGTTAGATCAGATGCGGATATAAGTGATAGTAATACATCATTATTTTCAACCAGTATTTCACCTTTAGAGCATAATAATTAGGTGATTGATTCTAGAGCCTCTTGTCATATGACGCCATATAGAAGCTGTTTTGTCAGTTTCAAGAAGATTGATGGCGGAGCAGTTCATATGGGGAATGACACATCTTGTCATGTTGTGGGCATTGGAAGTGTAAGGTTTAGGATGCATGATGGTGTTCTTAGTACTATCATGGATGTTAGACATGTTTCGTTGCTGCGTAGAAGTTTATTATCAGTTGGAGCTTTGAGTAGACTTGTTGTGAGGATAATAATAGATTGAGAGAATTTGAGAGTGGCGAGTTAATGATATTTATGTGCTTCATGGAGAGACGGACTTAGAAGAGTCAGTAATTTCTACTGATTCTGGTATTTCAGATCCTACTCGGTTATGGTATCTTCGTTTAGGTCATGTTAATGAGGAGATTCTTGAAGTATTAAAGAAGCGGGGGTTGATTGATGGTGTTTGTCAGTCGAAGCCTAGCTCTTGTGAAGATTGTTCTTTTGGAAAGAAAAAGCATGTCACATTTGATGTTGGAAGACCAAGAGCTACAGAGTTTCTAGAGTATGTTCATTCTTATGTGCGAGGACATACTCCAGTTGCATCCTTTGGTGGAGCCAGTTACTTCATCTTATTTGTGGATGATTTCCCACGTAAGGTTTGGGTCTATTTCTTAAAGGTCAAAGATGAAATATTTGCCCAGTTTTGTAAGTGGAAGACTTTGGTAGAGAAGCAGTCGATAAAGCGTTTAAAGGTTCTCAAAGTTGGGAATAGTAGTGAATTTATATCACAAGAATTCACTAACTATTATGCATCCGAGCATGTAGATAGGGATTTTTCTATTTCCGTTGAGTAACATTGTTACAGAGTGGCAGAGAACATGTGTCGGATATTATGGGAGAGAGCTATGAGCTTGAGAATGACTGTTGCTCTAGAAGAGGGATTTTGGGAAGAAGCAATATCTATGGCGGTATTTCTCATCAACCATACACCTTCTATTGTCATAGATATGAAAATTCCAAAAGAGATATGGAAAAGAGAGCCTGTTGATTATTCATTCCTTAAAATGTTTGGTTGTTCAGCTTATTTAGAAGATGAGAGACATGATAAGTTGAAGCCTAGGGAAAGCAAGCATATTTTGTTAGGCTATAGAGAAGGAGTGAAGAATTATAGGTTGTGGTGTAAAACAACTAAGATAATTGTGATTAGCAGGCATGTAATATTTGATGAGAGTTCTTTATTGAAGGTGGAGCCTCTATCGAGTGATGACGTTAGGAGGACACAAAATTTCCAAACACATTTGGAGTCATCAGATTGTTTCCATATTCAAAGAGAGATTGGTATTTCTGATGATACCATGGTTGGTGAGAAGATTTCAGAGATTCAGACTCTAGGCGGAGCTCAGTCGCAGTTACTTTTGTTCCTATTGGTCTTGTTTGTGAGCATAGTAGAGGTGATGATTTAACTTCTTATGATGTTAGTTGTGCAGAGCTTGGTGTTGAGTTTGGTAAGGTAGACTTGCTGAAGTCAAGAAAATTCTTGAGAAGGAAGTTGAAGTAGATAATATTGAGTATGTCCTCACTCAATATGGGATGGAGAATTTGAAGCCTGCTGTTATGTCTCCATTGGTCTCTCAAAGATTTGTATCTACAGTTTCATCTCCTACATCGGATATGTTGAAGAATTTTGGTATTTTCTCGTATGCATTATGTTTGCTAATGTGCATACTATCTTTCTTATGCTTGGGAAAGATTTGGAAGCTCTGTTTGGGCAATATTGCCCAAACTAGTTCACATTGAGCTTGTTGACGTAGACCCAACAATTTGTCGAGATGTGGTGATGCAGAGAGATTTTTATATTTGAATCAAGGTGGAGTGTTGAATTTATATGATTCGAATATTTTCCAAAGAAGACAAGAAAATAATTAATTGATTCATTTAATCAATTAATTATGCTATATATGGAAAGATAAAAAGGAAGGATATGTGTGATATCTTTTAAAGAAAGGAAACTAATTATTTGCTAATCAATTAATTAGTCAGATCTGTTATACGAAGATAGACAAGTTTATACATGGAGATTGATTTAAGCAACGGAAATATATGGAAACATAGATTTTCTGTCATTTATGGCATTGGAATCAAATCAAGTAATTGGAAAGGTTGTCACATAATCTGGAAATTATTTTTATTCATATCCAAGTGTCCATTATTTTCATGCATATTTAAATGAAGGAAGTTCATCTTTATATGTGTGAATGTGAGAGAGCATACACCATTATTTTCTTCTTCGGTAAACCCTAATTTCGGTAGTCAATCAATTAGGGGTTTTGAACACATACAAGTCTTTGGTGAAATTGACTATTCAATTTGTAATTATAGGTTAGTCTCTCCACTCTACCACCTATAATTTTGTAATCTCTCTCTTGTACTCTCTTTCTTCAGTGAAATAAAGAATAATTATTGGGTCCGTGGATGTAGGCAATCTAGACGAACCACATTAGATCTTTGTGTTCTCTACTCTTATGTTTCTCTTTGTTTGGTGATTATTTTTCATTGAATTGGTGGTTGATAATTAATCGATAAGCTAGATTATTCTTTTGATTGTTTCTATGCTTTAGTGTTCCGCTGCGGTATTGAAGTTAGTGCAAATCAATTGAAATTTTGCACAACACCATCCACTTCTAAGGTGTTAGATTGATGCGATATATAGACTCTAGCATTACCATTTAGTTTTGAAAAGAGAGAGGACAAAAGGGGCTGTGTGATTGCCTAGTTCCGGCTATGGCTGGAGTTAATGGCAACATGTAAGATTAAATTAGCGTTTCCACAAACATAAATAAGGCTTTCAATTTCAGAATTCCCATAAACGGTTTCACTTATGCACAAATTAGCTAAATCTAGTCGGCTAAAATAAATTTAACTACAATTTTGCCAAGTTGTAGGCAAAATAGCAGCAGGTGGAACATGTGATAGGTATAAAATCAGAAATTTATGCAAAGCTTCGATGGCTTCCGACAAGGATGGAAATAGGCAGCTGGTAGAAGGAGGAGCAATTAAATATAGTGATATCAGATATGTTGTTTCAGGTGAAATATGAGACGGTGTGACTGGTATGGAGGCAAGAAAAGGTACCATTAATGTTGAAGGCATACTTACAGAAGGTGGAGGTGAAGGAACATTAAGGCATTATTCAGTTCTCGAAGACTCGGTCGTAGGAGTTAGATCAAGTCAAGACTGTCAAAATTTCAACGATTTTTCTTCTTCTTACTGGGCACGAGGGGAGATGAAATCCAAAAAAGAAAGATTTAGTGATGGACGATGGTGGGCATGAGATTTTTAGATGGTAAAGACGAAATTGGAAGAAGAAGAGGAAAAATTATAGGTGGTTGCCATTTTCTTTTCTTCCAGGATTGCATTTCATTTTATCATTGGAATATGATATTGACTATGACTGCAGTGTCATTGTTGTATATTTTCAAGTTTCAAAATTATGGATGTTACAAATATACAGCACCCTTATAACAGTCCTGGAGCTAGCTTGGGTATTCTGTCTAATGGTGGTATTTGATCTTCTAAGGGAAAAGAAATCCGTTATACTATTGTAACAAGATTTGAATGAGGTTGCAAAGAGACATCTCGGGACACATAAAATATGTCAACATAGAGTGGTAGTACATGGAGAAAAAGCTGTACAGGTGGAGCAAGTGTTTGATCTAGAAGTGCCTATTTTTGAAGCACCCTAAAATGGTAATTATGAACTATTTGATATAACTGATGGTGGCTTTGTTATTTGGCCAGGGTATTGTCTACACTATTTGTGGTCCTTATAATTTTCAACGTAAATCATGTTAAATTTATAGTATTTTAATCTCACTTCTACTCAGTTTTTCATGTATACTGAAGATATTTAAACGTTGTGGAAATTGACGTAACATCCCGTAAAATCAACCCTAATTAAATAGGTAAATTAAGAAAAATTCAATTAATTAGGGCAGGGATAGAAATAGAAATTTTATAATAGTTGGAATTTAACCATGAAAGTTATTTCATTGTACTCATGGTGAAATTCAGATCTATTAACATATATAATATGCTTAAAATGTAGCTCAAACGAAGAAGTTATGTGCATTTGAAGTTTTCAAATTTAAATTAGTTTAATTCAAATTCAAAATCAAATTCAAATGAGTAATTAAATTTAAAGTTTGAATTTCAAAAATTAAATATGATTAGACTTGGGGGTTAAGTAAATATTAAAGTTAATAAATAACGTTAAAAGTTAATTAAAGAATAAAATAATTAGACAAAGGAACAAACAAAACGCTCCCAAAATAATGGAGCGGTCAACCAATGCGTTGACCCCTACCAGTCGACCGGTCTATGGAGGGCGCTACATATGATGGCAGCTAGGATTTTTGATGGTTAAACACTCTGGATTTATCCATTTTTAACCTAGTTTCATCTTACGATTCTAGTACGTTTCACCCCTATACGTATAACCCTACCCTCTCCATTTTCATTCACAAATATTTTGGGAACATTAGCGAAGCTCTGTCAGTTTATCTCTTCTTAGATTCAGAAAATTCCACTAGGATTTAAAGTAAGAAATCCTAATCTATCTTTGTTCATTATTTAATTTCTAAATCTCTTCTCCTCCAACCTTTCTGAATCTAGTATATATATTATACAAATCCTTGTTATATATATAAAAGATAAGAGATTTGAAGGAGATAATAATAGGCATTGTAAAACAAAGAGAAGCAAAGATAAGGACTACCTATGAGTGAAATATTAGTTTTTCTATTTTAGTAGTTGAATAGTATAGTTGGATTTGATATATGCCTTGGGGAGTTTTGGATTACATCATATTAAAAATCCCCAAAATTCCCCCAAAGCGAAATGTCAATTCTTAGGATTGGAATCTTAATTGTTTTATGTTAAAATAATGGAGTTTTGTGCATTTTTGTAGTTTATATATTCTAACTTCTATTCCACTTCTTATTCCTTTTCTCCAGATCTGATTAAGGGATTTAATTGAGAAAATGTATGTAAAGTGCGAATCTTTATTAGTAATTTACACCGCCTATTTCTATAAATTGAATAGAATTTCCCTTATCTAAATTCATATAAATGAAGTCGAATAGAGCATAGAATTGATTAAATTATAAGTTTTCATTTTTGATTTATTTCATTGTTTTAATATGAGATAAGTTGGATTTAGATTCTACATACAAGTCTATTTATTGCAACTTTAGATATGAGTATTGAATCCTTGTTATGGATATTAGAATCCCTTATTATGGATATTAGAATTTGGACATTATTAGTAAAATAGAAGAAAAAGGAAAATCTTGTATTATTATGGTTAAAAAGGAATTGACATTTAACGTTACTTAGGGCGAAATCTCCATACGCATAGAGTAATAAGTGCGTATTTATTTATATATCAATTAGCGTAATAAACATATAATTGCATAGTTAATTAGGTAATAATTATCATTAAACCCCCCTTTCGAAAGTAATTAATATTTTAAGGTGTAATAAGGAAGATTCCTTGTAAGCCTTAACCATAGAACGGTGAGATGAGTATTATACATAGGGAGTATTTCAATTATGGCTAAGTTATAAGGGTGCAAGGTCAGTCAAATGGCACATAGAAGTTGCCAAACTAATCTGACTACCAGCAGTGTGACTTTGAGGCTGATGTGAGAGATCTCTTATGATAAGTATCTGTAATGACGGGAGCTTAGTTCCAAATTCTATAAGGCAAACCTGCCCAGCTAATTTGGCTACCAGTTCCTACGAATAGTCGGACTAATGTGAGACGTCATTATGAGTATATATCATAATACAAAGGGCCTACTTAGGGTCTTTAGGTATTAAGTGGTTGTGTGAAGGCCCGCCACTTTCCCCAAATAAAGTAGTAAATGTCCAAGGGGTTAGTCATTAGGCACGATAGGTGGCATCTCAATAAGGGTCCGCTTTGGGATAATGTATTAAGTGGCTGATTGAGGGTCTGCTTTTCTATAAAGAAGTATTAAGTGGCTCAAGAGATTCCATGCAATGTCTGCTAGATAGTCACTAGTGAGGAGTTAGCCTTGGGAATAGGTATTAAATGATGGGGTCTACCTCAATTGAGGTCTTAAATGGCCAGAGTCTGCCTATTTTCTAATAAAAGGTATTAAGTGGCTTGGATACTATCTCTTGCATTGATTAGACATTTATGATGTTGGTTATGGATTATGGGATTAGGAAACCTGCTTCGGGAATGGAAGGTATTAAGTGGTTATTTGAGGACCCGCTTCCTTTCCTTATATGAAGTATTAAATGGTTTTGTATACATAAGACAAATTCTATTTAAATTATACATCCCAGGTACTGAAATAGTAAGCCTCGAGATTTTTGTTCACCAACACTAGTTGTTCTGACTCCCTCCTTATTACAACAAATGTTAAAGAAAGAGTTGATGATGCTTGAAGATGGCAAGAGTGAAGCTTGTAGCAGTTATTATCTATCTTTTTATGTTATTTTCTATTGTACCCATAAAATGTATTTTGAACAAAACGTTGTAATGGTTGACCGTATGTAATGTTTTATGACATTTGAAATGATTTAAATAAATGGGTACTATTACTATTACTATATTTTATTCCTTCTATTGTGAGTTCTGAAAGAATAGATCGATAGCTCTATTTTGTTATTTTTACCTACCAACAGCCAACTTTAGAATGGGTCCAAATTTTGATGGGCGTCTTCTGGGTCGCAATTTTGTCTTGTTTCGGAGCAGTTTATTACAGTTGATGCACATGTTATATATGGTTAAAGTTGATGTAATTTTATTGAAATGTACATATTTATTTTTGCCATAATTTTGTTTATGTGTATACTTTTACTGTTGCTGTAACTTTGGATATGAGAATATATACAGCAACAAGTACTTGATTTGCAATATCGGCAAAGAAAAACATTTGTGATGATAAAATAATATTATTAATTAGTAACAGATATAAACATTGGTAAGGTGAAGAGACAAAATTGCGAAAATGATGGTTTTGTAACGTAAATTAGCATGATAGAATTCCATACTTTTAGCGGAAACTTCCATTGGTAAATTACTATTTACTAATGTCTATTTTCCAATGCATATATCCATTGTTGAAATGCTAGTTTACTAACGGAAATATCTGCTGCAAAATCTTGCAATGCCATTCCCAATGTCTTTTATAGTCACAAAAGTATCCATTGCAAAACTCATTTGTAACGATTAATTTTGTTACAAATCACCTTTATTGGTGTTGTGAAGTGGAAGATTGATAGAGTTAAGGTTATTCCCTATGGGTAATTATTTATTTGTTATATAACTTAACTTTTGTATGAGAATCTTATTCGAAATAAAGTACGCTTTTGATTTTGTTTTCTATTTAAATATTGTTATATTGCAATATACATAAAGGTGTGAATACATTAGATATATACAATAGAAAATGCTCAGGAAAAGAATCTAATCGATTGTAGTTGCGAATGTGTTTGTAATCATGAATATTGAACCGAATGTTAAAAATACTTATCCTTAAAATGTTCTTAGCTAGATGTATCGAGAAAAGTATATCGATACATCCATTAAGACTAGTGTATGTTATGCTCTTCATACGATGAGTCGTGAGTTGCTCATGATCGTTGGGGATACCATAGGGCTACGTACTTGTGGTTGTTTGGAACAATCATAAAATGAGTCAACAAGAGTCTTTTATAGGTTAATACAACTAAGTCAAAATAGAAGATTGGATATAACGATGTGCAAGTAGTCTTCATATCCGAGAGTAATGTTGATTCAAGTATTTATGTTATAACCATGGTCAGCGACATGACATGACGATCATGTTATCATCATAGTTGGTTATATATTAAATCACCTGAAGCGAAACACCACTCAAGAAAGGTTTCATCACCTTTATTGTAGAAGGTCAGTATCATTGTTGTAGTCAACTTAAAGTTAAAATCTTTAATTAGAAAAAATGATTGATTAATAAATGTTATCGGATTGAACCAAGGGCATTGAAGTGGTACTACACAAGTAACTATCGATATTATTTAAGTTTTTGACAATTGACCAAACTCCATATATCTTAGTGATATGATAATGATGAAAAAGAAAACATGCGCAAAATATTATTACTTAGGGTGTAGCTTAATAAAGATTAGAATTTGAATTTCACCTAAATGATGTGTAAGTAAGTAATTGAACTCGTGTTCACTACTGTCTGTACAATTTGGGCTTGGATTTTAAATGAAATTTATAAGCAAGAAGAGATCTAACATGGAAAATAAAATATTTATGCGAACGAAGTTATTCTAAAGAATATTGTATAAAATGTGTTTAATTGGAGTCAAACCTGGGTGCTTGGTAACAAAGTAAAGTGAAGTTATTCTAAAATAAAGTAGATGTAAGTGCGGTTAGTGTGATTTGAAGGTGTGACATTCTTGAGAGTATGTTGAATAAAAAAGAATTGAGTGTTTAAATTCTAAAATTACAAGAAAACGGGATAATCCTGAGTAAGGTATGACTTTAATATATATGTGTATGTGTGTGTTGTTGTTGTTGGTTGTATTTTTTGTAGCAGCAACACCCAAGGATCGAAAAGAAACCTTCTATCAGTTGAGTTGATTATAAGAGCCTCGGTAGGTTGGTTATCGAATGCCTTAAGTAGCAGCTAGAAACTAAGTTGGACTTTAACAGTTGATGATGAGAGGAATGGATATCAAACTAGGTCGAGAGTAAATTATGCATACATAGCCGAATGTAAAATGTAAGAAAAAAGTGAAGAGGCATCAAGATTTATAGTGGTTTAGACTAAATCCTTATGCCACTTTGTCTTTTCCTTCTTTAGAGTGTTAAATCGAAGCCGAAAGGCTATTATAATGCTGAGTCGGCTAAGTCCGTCATTAATGAGTTTATACAATCGCTCTGATATGTGGAAGTATATTTTATTCCTAGTATCTGAAATGTGCTATTGTCAAAAGATCCTTTATGTGTTGGGATTTGTGCCTATTTAGGTGGAAGTGGATCGATGCGTAGCTTACACTGTTAAGCTTAGATTCTAGATTGTTGACACTTGGTAAAGTCTAGTTCGCTCTTAATATAGCAAGCAGATTGATGACATCTACTTTGTTGGCACCCTTTTATTAGGCTATATCGAGGATGTACACGTGGATTGTTTAGATTTCATAGTGCTCTAATATTACCACATGTTCCTTCATGTTTAACTTGTTAATCCCGGGGACTTGTTCCTTCATTATACCGCTCCCTTCGGAATTCGGTTCTCACCCAATAATCTGGACTTATAAACAACTAAACAAGACATTAAGTTATCTTGATTTTTCGGTCTTAGGTCTCTGGAAAGAAAACTGAGCTAGCTAGACCTTTTGTATCCTAAACCCTTCGATATGTAACCCTTTAGGGCTTTATACATTCGGGTATAGGTTTTGTAACTTTGTTAACCATATATAAGCCTTCAAGGCTAATGGTTAGATCATCCCTTTCGATCATATATACATATATCCTTTTGGAGATGAACTAGTTGCAATCCCTTTGGTCTCGTACATCTTATATAAAACACCTTCGGTAAAATATGGTATAATACATGCCAACAAAAATTCACTTTGGACGAAGCCTAAATGGATTTTAAAGTTTTAATTTTAGTTATATTGCCGACTGCTGCCATTCATGAAAAAGGTGGCTTGTCTATTGCACATTAAATGTTGTTGACACATGGCATCATCTTATTGGCTTCTCTAAAAAGCAATTTCTCTTTTCCTACGCAAGGACGATTTACCTATTGCAATTGCAACTTTTGAAAAAGTAATATTCTTTTATAACGAGTATTGAGATTAACGGTTGAGATTTTCTTAATTATTATTCTATTTCTTTAGTAATAATGTATAAAACCTTCATCCCTTCTTCTTCTTCATTAACTTATTCTTGTAGCAAATTTTATTGCCATTGACCTTTTAAAAACCTTCAAAAGGTTGAGTCTGTTTATTACATTAACTATCAAATTAATAAGTCTCTAACTCTCTACTGCTATTTCTACTTATTCGCTTCCTTTGATTTAAGTTTTTCTCGTAATTTATCAATTAATGGAGCGATTTTTGATACATTTTACATGTTTCTATCGCTTACGTTTGGTCTATACCTTTTAACAATTTGGATGTATAGTTTTTCTATAATTAATCAGGTCCTTAATGCTTTACAAGGTTTACTCAATGTTTAATTAAATTTTTGCAACCATTGGTTGTTAAAAAACGGTTATCTATGGTGCAAACTTATAACTAATCATAATTTTGATTGCTTAGGAATTATAACCTAACATTAAGCATAATTGTTTACCTTTTGGAATTTTGGATCTATGTTTAAATATAATTGATTTAGGGTTAAGTTTAAACACCATAGTTTCGCATAGTTAGCGCTCGTGCAATTGATTTAACCGAGTTTGATTTTATCAGTTACGATCGGGTTATTAGTGTAACTAAAGTTAGTGCTATATTTTACTTAGTAGCAAATATTGCCTATTTGCTTTAATATCGAAGCTTATTTATTAATTTATTTGACCTAAACTATTCACACTTTTGGTCCTTTTAGACTGGAAATGAATTCATCTTTACATATGCAATCTGATCTCAACCGAACTCTTATAAATCACGGCATTACCAAGGCTGAGGCAATAACATCTAGACTAACTAAGACATGGGATGCCCCATCAAATGGGTACTTCCCTTAGGCTATATAGTACTTAAGAGCATCTCCAACAGGTTGCAAATTCTCGAATCCGCACCCGAAATCAACCCCAACAAAGTGCGGGAATTTGCAATAGTGCAGAAAGTAGAGCCTTCGGGCTGAGAAATTAGGATAGAGTGAGGCGCCTGTTGAACAGGCGCATGTTGACCAGGCGCCTGTTGAACAGGCGCCTCATCTTCAGGCGCCTGAAAATAGTGGGCCCTGTTGAAACAGGCGCCTGTTGAACACGGGCGCCTGTTGAACAGGCGCCTGATGCCCAGGCGTCTGTTCAACAGGCGCCTGCCCTCATTTCTGTTGTAGAAATGAGGGCTCCAACATTTTGGAGTGTGGAAAATCGAATTTCCGCACTCCAAACTGTTGGAGATGCTCTAACGACTGGAGTTTCTCTCCCCATTGCTCTGTTCCTACCTACTATCTTCAGATTTGGAAAAAAACCATTGACCAAGCCTATAGGCAACCATTGAAAAGTGGTTCTATGTGAGATTAATAACTCTCAAATTCTCACAACTTTTCTGGAAGATAGCAAGTTTTGTCTGAACTTTAGTAATTTGTTCCAAAAGCTAAAATTATGACTCTAACTTTATATCTTACTTTCTAGGAAAGCTAAAAAAACCACAACAATCAAATAACTTTAAAACTCATTTTGAATACGTTTTGACTTTACAGGAAGACCAACATCAACATCATTAGGTAATATCCACTGAATACTTAGGGACATGTTGCCTTATGCCTTAAAACACTACCTTTATGGGATATACATGGCTGAATTATCTTCACCTTACACCTACGGCAACGATCGAAAGTTCTCACTATAGTAAGGGGTATGGAAAATGCCTTTACAAGTTATAATTCTCCTTCTGACTCATCTTCCTCCGAGACCGATGGTAGACCTCAGATCCAACCCTAATCTTTATGCTTTCCCTTTTGTACTCAGGAATAATTCTATCTTCCCATTTTACTCTACTTAAACAAACAATGTTTATACTTAAGTTCTTTTGCCTATTTACAGGTATGGGACCCAAAAATAATTGGTTCCCTACTTTTAGCTAATAAGGACAAATTTGAAGTTGGGAAGGCTTTGGGTCAAAAATGCCCCTTCCAACCTAAGGGTTATGGACTTAAGTAGGGAAAAAACATAAAATGATTGCTTCAAAACACAAGCATGCCCGGTCTTCTCATGTTATCTCTAATTAGCTGAAGATTCCTATTCTTTCTCCTCGACCTTCTAAGTCTCTGCACCTTACGGGACTAAAGTTGAAAGCTCTTAATATAACTAAAGAAGCCTTTGAACCTAGGGTTTCTTCTACTATTAGCGAGACCAGGATTGATATCCCCACTTCTTATTATTATTTTAAGAAGTTCTTGGAGTACGATCTCCAAGATTCCATCAGGGTATGTTACCTTTAGAAATACTGTAACAACCCTGTATTTTACAAATATTTTTAAATTGATTTTTTCCAGATTCAAAAGCTTTATTTATGAAAAAGAATAAATTTTGTTATTTTAAATATAAACTTTGATTTTGATGTGGATTAGAATTCCAAATATGACTAAATTTAATATTTCCAGAAAATGTGATTTTTGGTCAAATATTCAAACTTTGAATTTTTAATTTAAATTTTAAATATTTGAAATTATAAATTTTATCTTTTATTATGACAATAGATTTAATAACTTGAATACTGCTTTTCGTTTCGTTGGAAACAGAGTTAAAATGTAAAAGTTATGTACATTTCAATTTTTAGTATAATTTGTTTTATTGTGCATTTTTTCCTATTTTAAATTTTATAAATTTTATTTTTCTTTGTCATATTTTATTTTAATATGTGTTAATATGTTATTTTATGTATATTTTTGTCTTTTATTATTTTTAAAGTGAAGTAGACATTTTTCTAGAGTCAATGGTAATTTATGTGAAATTTTCATGTCCTGTCTGCTAATTTTAAACAATTTCTTCAATCCTTTTGCTATTTTCTCTGAATTTAAATTTTTATTTCACTTTGAAAATGTTTTAAAAATCATTTTAGTTCAAATTTTGTCTTGGAATATTTTTAAAATGAAGAAAATAATTTTTCAAAGTCAATGGTGATTTATTTGTAATTTCTGAACACTGTTTGGATTTTTTAAGCAATTTCTTTTATTCTTTTTCTATTTTCTTTAAATTTTATTATTTATTTTCATACTATTTCACTTTGTTTCGGTTTTCAAGAGTATTTGCTGAATTATTTTTTGTTTTATTTGTTCTAAAAGAAAGGGGAATACAAAAAGACTTAAACCATTCATTTGCAGTATGTTTATATGGTCTTGTTTATTTGTTGTATACAAGATCATTATCAAGGCTCTCCATTCATTCAATTCAAATCGTGCCTTCTGGAATCGTTTTGTGTGTCGTTGTGGTCTTCAGCTTGAAAAGGTGAGTTATTCTCACCAGACAATATGTACCTATATAACTAGTAAATTGACACCCTATGAATCTGTAGAAATATATTTTCATGTTACATATGCCTATATTATTATCATATGATGTTCACACCTATTATTACACCTGTTATATCATATGTTACTGTTATTTAATGTTATTCTGTTATTTATATCAGTTATCACCATTGCAAGTTCCCTGTAGATTAGAATCACTATGGGTTGAAATGATACATACCCGAACGGACTTTAGAATATGGAAAAATCGTTATGGGCTGAAATGATAGGCCTGAATGGTTTTTATTTAAATTATTTTAACTTGGGATTGCGGGTTTGAAATGATAGAACCCGGATTTTTCTTTTTAACTGCGGATTGAAATGATACATATCCGTATCACTTGACCTAAGTTAGAAAATTATATACAGGCCCGTGGTTATTTTATAAAGTGTTTTGGATATTTTTAAGTATTTTAAAAATTATAAATTTATGAAATTTGATTTAAATAGATTTTGAAATGTTTAAAATAAAGAAATTATGATTTTTTCTATGTGTTAAAAATGTAATTAATGAATGGTTTAACTGGATTTTTGAAATATAACTTAAGTTGGAAATTTGGAATTTTGGTTGAAAATGATATTTAAGTTATATAAATAAAATGGATATTAAATTTTATTTGGAAATGGTAAATATGATAATTTGATAAAATTTGAATTTAAGTGATTTATTAAAGTATTATTGATTTTTCTATGAATTTAAGTGGTTAAATAAATGAATGTTTAAAAGTGATCTTTTAAAATATAACTTGACTAGGAAATGTGAAATTTGGTTTTAATTAAAGATTTAAGTTAATTAAATAAAATTGGAAATTTTGTTAAATTGTGAAATGGTAATTTAAATTTGAAGTGTTAAGTCTATTTGTTGAAATGTGAAGAATTGGAACCTTTACACTTAAACTTATTAAGTAAATTGTTGAAAATTGGAATTAATTATAAGAAATTTATTGTGAAAAAGATATATGTTAAATGATGTGTAAATGAACATTTTAAATGTTAAAATATGATTTTTAAAATGTTTATGTGTTTTAAATTAAAGTTATTTAATTGCTGGAAATACACTAACACCTGAAATCTACTTTAAATAGCATTCAGAAATGCTATAGATTCTGTTTTGAACTAAAATTGTGTAAAAAGAGCTATTACAGCATTTCTGAAATGCTGTAGTTGCTGTAATTGAACTTATAGGCTAATATTGAACTCAGGCATATTATAGCATTCTCTGGAAATGCTATAATGGTCTGCAGTCTTTGCTGAAACCAAATTTAACCCTTGTTTTGAAATCTGAACTACCGCAGCACTTCTGAAATGCTGTCTTTTCTGTTTTTGAACTATAATTCAACTAAAACTGAGTTTTAACAGCAGTTTTAAGTGCTGTCTTTGCTGAATTAAAATGTTTTCAAATATAACTTATAGCAGTTGTTTTTAAATGCTGTGAAATGCTGAAATTTTAATAATTAGGGTTTTTAACTTAGTAAACGAACTCAGAATGGTTTGAAACTTTGGAAATTGAATACTTGATTTGAAAATATAATAATTACACTTTTAAAAGGTTTAAATGAATTATTTTGATTGGAATATAAACTATTTAAAGGTGATTTGAAATGATAGTAAATGAACGATATCTTTGAATTTAAAAGGTATTTAAAGTTGAATATTTGGATTTGAATTGATATGATATTTTATTATATTAAAATGATTTGAAATGAAGTTTTGAAATGATATGAAAATTTAAATATATGGAATGGTTTAGGATTGATTTAATCTTTATTTTTATAAAGATATGGTTTGAAATGATATTTTATTTTGAAGTAAAGTATTGTTTTTAAAAGTTATAACCACGGGTTATAATAACGATTGGTTGGCAAAGAGACCGGGATCGGATATGGACATACTCTCTATCGATACCGAAAACCACTTTGACAACCGTGTACGCGGTGGAGATTCCAGAATGAAGTAGGATGGTGGCGACGTTCTTAAGGTATGTTACGTGGACCCAACTCCCGTGAGTTGGCATAAGGTGGCTAAAACAGGAGCGATCTCGGACCAGTGAGGTAGCACCTCTTCTCGGACACATTTCTTCGATATTATACTCTTACTTGTGATTGATTAGATGGCCATCCTCCGATTTGGGAGTGTTGTTCGAGGTGGAACGGTAGTGGCTGCTATGCGTATCCATCAGTCCGTGTGCGTAATTGGTATATCTACCCTGGCATTGCCTAGTTGTGCCGTGTCACCTACCATATCGAGCTTTACTACGATTATGATTTTAAGATCCGACCGCGTTAAGGTTCTCCATCCCCTTAACGCTATTTTCTATATGATTATACTTTACTTATTTAGACACTATTATAATAGCGAATATTACTACATAGTAGATATTTTAATGGATCCTTAGAGGATGGGCGGTCCCAAGCATCTTCTAAGTTACTTGTACCCTTATTTCAGTTCGCTTGAGTTGGTTTACATTATATAAGTATATATTGTCCTGACTCGAGTGTTTTGTGTTTTGCTTTACGCTCGGGTCAGCCTGAGTTATTCACAGATTTGGATTTCCACTCGCTTGGAGATTTGAATCGCTGGAGATTATCTGCTTGTCTGGTCCTATCTATTTCAGTTCCGTTGTTCTACTCAGCTTGTACTTGGTTATTTTATTGAGACTTTTGTTGTACTCTATTTCTTCTATTGTACCTTATGTAACTCTGACATATTTAGATAGTAGCTTCATGAACTACTATTCCTTTTACTTCCGCTGCATTATTTTACTCTGTGTCTGTGATCTGTGATTATATTTATTTACTATATATTCTGAGATTTGCCAAATTTTAATTACAACACGGTATTTTGAGCAATTCAACTCCGGCATGAGTGTCTACCTATACACTTATAATGGATGCGAATGGTTGAAAATATCGGGTCGTTACAGTTGGTATCAGAGCTTTGGCTTTGAGGCAAAACTCAGCATATGGAGTAGATTTATTTACAGAATCACTTTCGTTCGAGTTTGAATCTCTTCCTTTTGATTCGATTTCCTTTGAATTTTGGAACGTTTCCTGCGGTTCCAAAATTCATTCGTGTCCCTCACTATTCATCATCTTTTGATTCTAGAGTATCCCATGACTCCACTTCGAATGATCTTTATAGTGAATTGGCGATCTCGCCAATATTCTAATTTTCTTGTAAAAGGGTGAAAATCCTTTACAGTCAGCATCGATTCACCAGAGATTTTTATATCTATCCTTGGTTTAGATGCTAATTTCTTTTATTATTCCAAACTCTATCTCTTGAGATCGAAGGTAGATTTACCCCAGAAAATCCACATTTGATCTTATCCATTAAGTCACGGTTGACCCGGTTAAGGTTGTCTGTGATTTATCTAAGCTTACCCATCTCTCTACTCTGCTTAACCATCTTGTCTTTTGTTTTTAAACTATCTCCAAACATTTTTGAATTGTACACGAAATCTATAAATCTATGTTTTGTTTTATATGTTGTGTTGTTTGAGTTGTTGATGTTGATTTGGGTTTCCGATCGATTCGTCTGATCAACGCTATCGATAGGATTTCTAAAACACTTTGACAGAACAAACTGACACAATATTATTTTAAAATTTGGTTAATGAAATAAATTTTGAGATATAAGTAAATTTATGGAACTTATCATTTATAGTTCTATAAATGAATTTATAAATAGTTGTTTATAAATTTATTTGGGAACTGAAATGAATTTAAATCAAGAAATTTAAGAATTTAATTTCCGATGGATTTCAAACCCCGTGTTTAAAGTTTTAAAAGGATATATTATTTAAAGTATTTCCAAGTAGAAATTTGTTTCTAAAGGATTTTTAAGTTTAAAAATTTAGTGCTCTTCTCTTTGTCGCTGGAAAATAATTTCGGTGATGACTGCAGCATCATTGACGTTCATTTTCGAGTTTCGAAGTGAAGAGACAGCTCTGTAGGCTTGCTACAGTGTTGCTTTGAGAATTTAATTGGTTTGAATTTCTAAAATATGATTTGATTTATATTATATATAGATATATGATTTAAAATTTGATTTGACATATTATGTATGTATAATTACTTATCGCTAAATGGTTTGAAAGGAATCGGAAGTTTAATTCTTAAATTTTATTTTAAAGAATAATTTCAGTTATAAGAAGAAAATCAAAAATTTGGATAAATGATTCAAACTTGAGATAATTGAATTGGAAAGTTTTATTTGTATAATACAATTGCATTCAAATATAACTTACCTTAAATATTTTAGAAGTTAATAATGTAATTGGATAATATACAATATAAAAAGGATTTTATAAATAAAATTTGAGTATTATAATAAATTTTATACACTTAAATTTTAGTTATAAAAGATTAACAGAGGTAAATAGTGAAAAAGGAATTTAAAGAGATTTTATTTAAATAACTTAATAATCAAATTTGATTTAATATGGAACCTTAAGTCTAACCTAGGAATTTTAATAATGGTTATTTCCTAAAATGAATATGTTGTATAATAAATAATGTATCTTTGAATGGATAAAATAAAATACATTGGAATTGGACATTTTATAATAAAGTTTATTTAACTCGAATTCATAGTTTAATTGATGTCTAAATGAATAAATGTGTAAAGAAATTTGATTGTTATATTTGCTATGATAAATATTTTATGTATGAAATTGATATGTCTTGAAAAATGAATAATTATGATAGTTAAATGTATTTTAACATCACTAAAATTTGATAATTGAGAATTTGGTTTTCAAATGAAAATTTTAAGTGTAACTTATTGAAGGAATATCTATTTATGAAATGGGTATTTAAAATAAAGTGTTAGGTTATGTGTTAAATTAAGAGCTAAGTAAAATAGTGAGCTTTTGACTTAATAAACGAAGTATAGTTTAATTTGGATATTCCATTCATAAAAGTATGTTTTAATAAGGCAAAAGTTAAATGATATCTAAATGAATATTTTTGAAATTAAACTGATTTGAAATACTAATATATCTACTGTAGCATTTTATAAGTGCTGCTATTTTGAAAAGACAATGTTTTGGAAATTTTTGTAATTGAATGAACTTAGAAAAGTTACATCTTTAAAATGAATGTTATTTGACCTTGAATTAAAATGGTTTAAACGAAGATTATTTTTTTTAAAGGAGTTTTGATTTTCTAAGTGTTATGTTTTCTTTTTTAAGAATAACATTTCCAAAGTGTTATGATTTTTAGTAGTATGATTTCCAAATGATAAACATCCCTAAATTGTTATGATTTCAAAGCATTATTGTTTCAAATTTATTATCTTATTTTGTTTTTCAAACTATCTTTTGGTTGTCCTTAATTCTCTTATCTTGTTACAGAATGGGAAGGCTATTGCTTATACCAGTCTGTTTAGAAATCTTTCTGTATAATCTTTGATACTCATTTTTGAATCTGAACACTGTTTTTCCATTCATAGATCGTCGGTCAAGTGAAATGGGTGATTCAGACTCTAGAGAATCTTTTTCGTGTTTGTGTTCTTGATTTGATCACCTCCATCTTGTTAAACTTACCTATAACAATAGTTATCAGGTGTAATTCCAATCTTCTTCTCATCTTATTTTAATCTTATTTCACTCTATCTTTTCTATGCTTTCCCGTACCTCATTCCTTTTCGAGGACGAAAAGTTTTGAGTGGGGGAGAGTGTAACAACCCTGTATTTTACAAATATTTTTAAATTGATTTTTTCCAGATTCAAAAGCTTTATTTATGAAAAAGAATAAATTTTGTTATTTTAAATATAAACTTTGATTTTGATGTGGATTAGAATTCCAAATATGACTAAATTTAATATTTCCAGAAAATGTGATTTTTGGTCAAATATTCAAACTTTGAATTTTTAATTTAAATTTTAAATATTTGAAATTATAAATTTTATCTTTTATTATGACAATAGATTTAATAACTTGAATACTGCTTTTCGTTTCGTTGGAAACAGAGTTAAAATGTAAAAGTTATGTACATTTCAATTTTTAGTATAATTTGTTTTATTGTGCATTTTTTCCTATTTTAAATTTTATAAATTTTATTTTTCTTTGTCATATTTTATTTTAATATGTGTTAATATGTTATTTTATGTATATTTTTGTCTTTTATTATTTTTAAAGTGAAGTAGACATTTTTCTAGAGTCAATGGTAATTTATGTGAAATTTTCATGTCCTGTCTGCTAATTTTAAACAATTTCTTCAATCCTTTTGCTATTTTCTCTGAATTTAAATTTTTATTTCACTTTGAAAATGTTTTAAAAATCATTTTAGTTCAAATTTTGTCTTGGAATATTTTTAAAATGAAGAAAATAATTTTTCAAAGTCAATGGTGATTTATTTTTAATTTCTGAACACTGTTTGGATTTTTTAAGCAATTTCTTTTATTCTTTTTCTATTTTCTTTAAATTTTATTATTTATTTTCATACTATTTCACTTTGTTTCGGTTTTCAAGAGTATTTGCTGAATTATTTTTTGTTTTATTTGTTCTAAAAGAAAGGGGAATACAAAAAGACTTAAACCATTCATTTGCAGTATGTTTATATGGTCTTGTTTATTTGTTGTATACAAGATCATTATCAAGGCTCTCCATTCATTCAATTCAAATCGTGCCTTCTGGAATCGTTTTGTGTGTCGTTGTGGTCTTCAGCTTGAAAAGGTGAGTTATTCTCACCAGACAATATGTACCTATATAACTAGTAAATTGACACCCTATGAATCTGTAGAAATATATTTTCATGTTACATATGCCTATATTATTATCATATGATGTTCACACCTATTATTACACCTGTTATATCATATGTTACTGTTATTTAATGTTATTCTGTTATTTATATCAGTTATCACCATTGCAAGTTCCCTGTAGATTAGAATCACTATGGGTTGAAATGATACATACCCGAACGGACTTTAGAATATGGAAAAATCGTTATGGGCTGAAATGATAGGCCTGAATGGTTTTTATTTAAATTATTTTAACTTGGGATTGCGGGTTTGAAATGATAGAACCCGGATTTTTCTTTTTAACTGCGGATTGAAATGATACATATCCGTATCACTTGACCTAAGTTAGAAAATTATATACAGGCCCGTGGTTATTTTATAAAGTGTTTTGGATATTTTTAAGTATTTTAAAAATTATAAATTTATGAAATTTGATTTAAATAGATTTTGAAATGTTTAAAATAAAGAAATTATGATTTTTTTCTATGTGTTAAAAATGTAATTAATGAATGGTTTAACTGGATTTTTGAAATATAACTTAAGTTGGAAATTTGGAATTTTGGTTGAAAATGATATTTAAGTTATATAAATAAAATGGATATTAAATTTTATTTGGAAATGGTAAATATGATAATTTGATAAAATTTGAATTTAAGTGATTTATTAAAGTATTATTGATTTTTCTATGAATTTAAGTGGTTAAATAAATGAATGTTTAAAAGTGATCTTTTAAAATATAACTTGACTAGGAAATGTGAAATTTGGTTTTAATTAAAGATTTAAGTTAATTAAATAAAATTGGAAATTTTGTTAAATTGTGAAATGGTAATTTAAATTTGAAGTGTTAAGTCTATTTGTTGAAATGTGAAGAATTGGAACCTTTACACTTAAACTTATTAAGTAAATTGTTGAAAATTGGATTTAATTATAAGAAATTTATTGTGAAAAAGATATATGTTAAATGATGTGTAAATGAACATTTTAAATGTTAAAATATGATTTTTAAAATGTTTATGTGTTTTAAATTAAAGTTATTTAATTGCTGGAAATACACTAACACCTGAAATCTACTTTAAATAGCATTCAGAAATGCTATAGATTCTGTTTTGAACTAAAATTGTGTAAAAAGAGCTATTACAGCATTTCTGAAATGCTGTAGTTGCTGTAATTGAACTTATAGGCTAATATTGAACTCAGGCATATTATAGCATTCTCTGGAAATGCTATAATGGTCTGCAGTCTTTGCTGAAACCAAATTTAACCCTTGTTTTGAAATCTGAACTACCGCAGCACTTCTGAAATGCTGTCTTTTCTGTTTTTGAACTATAATTCAACTAAAACTGAGTTTTAACAGCAGTTTTAAGTGCTGTCTTTGCTGAATTAAAATGTTTTCAAATATAACTTATAGCAGTTGTTTTTAAATGCTGTGAAATGCTGAAATTTTAATAATTAGGGTTTTTAACTTAGTAAACGAACTCAGAATGGTTTGAAACTTTGGAAATTGAATACTTGATTTGAAAATATAATAATTACACTTTTAAAAGGTTTAAATGAATTATTTTGATTGGAATATAAACTATTTAAAGGTGATTTGAAATGATAGTAAATGAACGATATCTTTGAATTTAAAAGGTATTTAAAGTTGAATATTTGGATTTGAATTGATATGATATTTTATTATATTAAAATGATTTGAAATGAAGTTTTGAAATGATATGAAAATTTAAATATATGGAATGGTTTAGGATTGATTTAATCTTTATTTTTATAAAGATATGGTTTGAAATGATATTTTATTTTGAAGTAAAGTATTGTTTTTAAAAGTTATAACCACGGGTTATAATAACGATTGGTTGGCAAAGAGACCGGGATCGGATATGGACATACTCTCTATCGATACCGAAAACCACTTTGACAACCGTGTACGCGGTGGAGATTCCAGAATGAAGTAGGATGGTGGCGACGTTCTTAAGGTATGTTACGTGGACCCAACTCCCGTGAGTTGGCATAAGGTGGCTAAAACAGGAGCGATCTCGGACCAGTGAGGTAGCACCTCTTCTCGGACACATTTCTTCGATATTATACTCTTACTTGTGATTGATTAGATGGCCATCCTCCGATTTGGGAGTGTTGTTCGAGGTGGAACGGTAGTGGCTGCTATGCGTATCCATCAGTCCGTGTGCGTAATTGGTATATCTACCCTGGCATTGCCTAGTTGTGCCGTGTCACCTACCATATCGAGCTTTACTACGATTATGATTTTAAGATCCGACCGCGTTAAGGTTCTCCATCCCCTTAACGCTATTTTCTATATGATTATACTTTACTTATTTAGACACTATTATAATAGCGAATATTACTACATAGTAGATATTTTAATGGATCCTTAGAGGATGGGCGGTCCCAAGCATCTTCTAAGTTACTTGTACCCTTATTTCAGTTCGCTTGAGTTGGTTTACATTATATAAGTATATATTGTCCTGACTCGAGTGTTTTGTGTTTTGCTTTACGCTCGGGTCAGCCTGAGTTATTCACAGATTTGGATTTCCACTCGCTTGGAGATTTGAATCGCTGGAGATTATCTGCTTGTCTGGTCCTATCTATTTCAGTTCCGTTGTTCTACTCAGCTTGTACTTGGTTATTTTATTGAGACTTTTGTTGTACTCTATTTCTTCTATTGTACCTTATGTAACTCTGACATATTTAGATAGTAGCTTCATGAACTACTATTCCTTTTACTTCCGCTGCATTATTTTACTCTGTGTCTGTGATCTGTGATTATATTTATTTACTATATATTCTGAGATTTGCCAAATTTTAATTACAACACGGTATTTTGAGCAATTCAACTCCGGCATGAGTGTCTACCTATACACTTATAATGGATGCGAATGGTTGAAAATATCGGGTCGTTACAAATACGTTATCTTAGACACATTCTTATCTTAAGATTTAATTATATGCCTAAGCAGGAGGTGGCTCGGTTTGTGTTATCTTTAAGAGACTCTAAAGGGAGCTAAAGCCACTAAGGATGAAGTTGCCACTCTTCGGCAATAATATAAAGATTTGGAGAAGAAGGTTAGGGAAGTTAATGTTTTCATTGATAAAATGATAAAAGGGTTGGAGGCTAGGGAGCCTATGCTTCAAACTAGTCTTGATGCCACTAGCGCCAAGGTGGCTAATCTCCAGGTTGATTTAAAGGCTCAAGACAAGGAGTTAACCAAGCTGAGAAGTAAGACCGGAAATCTTCTTACCTTGGAACAAGCTAAGGATCATGCTAGTGTAAAGACCTTTGAGGTTTTGCATGATGCCTATGCTGAGAGGCGGAACAAAGGCTAACCTCTAAGCTTAAGTATCCTAAATGAGAACATGCTACAGGTTGAAGCATATTTCAGCCAAAAGTATGGTAAATCAAAGAACGTCGAGGGTTCATCCACTACTGCTTTTGCGGGTGTCGATGTAGAAACGGAGGAAACCCCTTTAATTAATAAACAACCTAATTCTAAACATCCTCACTAGTTTTAATATTATTTTGGATATGTATAACTTTATGCTCTACTTACTTTTTTATACCCTGGTTTAACTTCACATTTTATTTTCCCATTTTTGGTCGTCATTTTATTATTTGAATTTTTATTCCCATTTAGATTAAACCAAAGAAATCACTCTCGGCCTCCATATCACATTACAAGGTCCTTTGGAGTCGTAGTGAGGCTAAAAATTATCTATTGTATAAAATGATAAGCACTCTTAAGAGTTGACTATATGCAAGTAGGCTTCGGAATATTTAATTTTCAAATCATCTTGAAGACGTCAAAGAACCATGATAAGTCATGTACTAAAGTTATCAAGTGCCATAGGACTAAGGTTATTAGATTAATCAATCGAACTTTAAGTTTAACTAACAAACTCAATTTTTTGTTATAAGACAATGCTAAGGTTTTTCGAGAACTTACCAAGTTGTCCAAACAATTTGGAAAGATAGAATATCAAAACAAAAATGAATTGAATTTCTTTAGAGGTTTTATGGTCCCGTTTACAAGAGTGTAACTCCTTCTTCCATAGCTATTGCTGAAGGGGAGTCTACTAAGAGTGACGTTATTCTGCTATCAAGACCAGAACCTATGGATCTTCTTCCTCTAAGCTCTCAGTTCCTAAGGTGGGATTTTGCAAAAATATCTTATCTTCTGATATAGCCAAGCCTTCGGGGATGCTTGTTAATGCTAAGTCTAGGGGTCTTATAATAATTCTTAGTACTAGAAAAAAATTTGGTCATTAAAAAGTTATAATGCTTTGTACTATTCCTATAATCAGAGTACTTGTGATCTTTTAATTGTAATGAAAAGCAATTTTATTTCTTAACTTTCATTTTTGACTTTATCTATTATTTTATTTCTTTCAAGACTTGTCATGTCTATCTAAGCAACAAAGGTGTTAACGTTTTTATATAAAAGGCTTATGCTAGTGAAGTTATCAAAATGAAACTTCTTTAGATGAAACTTAAGGCATCAAAGACTCAAATTTGTTTTCTTAAATCTTATCTTATTTTGGATGATAGCAATTCAGAGCTTTTAGAAGAGACAAGACACTTAAGATAAAAGTTAAGGAGCTTGAAGAACACATCAAATCTATTCTGTAAGCTATCTTGCTTTCGGATCAAGGCACAAAGAAGTTAGCTACTGAACTATTTAACTTAGTGGTTGACCTTTGTCGGCAGCTAAACAATGCTTGTGAAGAACTTCCTGTAATAAAACTTAAAGAACTTGAAGTTAAAGAAGGTCCCCAAAGTGCTACAGTTCCCTTTTCCGAAAGTCGGGAAGAGGTTGTTCTAGGGGTTTGGTCAAACTACCCCTTTATAAAATTAAGATTGCCTCACAAGGTCATGATTCTACAAGGAAACTAAAATAACAAGAGGAGATTCCAATTTCGGCTCCCATTAAAAGTTTGGATGAGGTCCATTGGAAATAAAAGATAGGAAAGCCATTCCCTCCAGACAGTATAAGAAAACATTGATTGGAAACATGTATGATCATATGGAAAAACATTTCAAAAAACTTTCCAATAAAGCCATTACTAAAACCGAGAGTCAATCAAATCAAATACTCGATCATCTACTTCAAACTAGAGGCTACTATGAATTTGTGCTAGAATCTTCAGTTACTTACAGGTTTGGACCTATCTTTTGTTTAGGATGAAGGAGAGATTGACCATATTATGAGAGTTGCATGAGGTATAGGTCTTTGCATTGCTATATTTCGTTCTCCTCATTCAATTATGATGGGTCCCCAGAGAGTAAGCCAGACTACAATAATAAGAGATCTAGGAGAAGTTCAAATTCCAGGGAGCTCTCCCCCAGAAGTACATGAAAAAGTGTTGGGCTGAGGGAAGGTCGTCATAGAAGAGTAAATTCACATTTGTATTATTTTGCTTTCAATTATAAGCATGTACATCTGTATTAACTCTATTTATAAACTTTGTAACATTTATTTAGGATTTCTATTTTTGCCTGTAATATAGCTCTTTTGATATAGGTATATGTATGTATGTGTACGTATGTATATATATGTATGTATGTAATGTACATATTATAACTTACTGTCTTGGTAGCTCGTATTCTAAATATTCACATTATTATATTGTCTAATATAAAGGAGCTCTTGTCCTTTCGATATCGTAAACTTTGCATATTAATGCATCTTCATCTTATCTTAAAAGGTTTCAGTATCTAGTCATTTTTGAATTTTTCCGTTCTTTCAATATTCTACTATTTTTTATTTCAGCATCTTGTCTTATTAATTACGTTTAAGATTTAATTCAAGTTCAAATTTCAATTATCCCCCTATTTCCAGATTACGATCCAAAAATCTTTTGACTTTCATGGCGGCTCCCGCCCATGCCCCGTCCCTCTCCCCAACCTTTCAGTCTGTCCCTTACATTCCTTCAACTGTTCCTTCATCATCTTCTCCTTCGGCCCCCCTTCCAACTTCTCCTCCTGCTTTGCCTCCGCCAGTTCCTCCGCCAGTCCCCCCCTCTCGAGCCGATTATCTCAACCGTTCCTCCTCTTGCTCCTCCAGCCTGGTCCTCTCTTTTCAAAAACAAACCCCACAATGCTGGTCAGTTTTCCCTTATTGTTTTTCCTCTTGTCTATGATGGACTTGCTCTGGTTCCTCCAGTCGAGGTGATTAAAGCTGGTTCTGATATTTGGAGTGAATGGCTAGTTGGATTCTTTCTTGATAAACCTCTGTCCTACCTTACTATTATCAATCATTTGAAGAAGCTTTGGAAGCTAAAAGGCGAGATCGTGGTTAAATCTAATGGAACTTTGTTCCTTTTCCATCTGTCTTGCGAAGAGGACAGAAGGAAAATTTTAGAATCTGATCCAATTTTTTTAAGGAACAAAATTTTCATTGTTAAAGCTTGGGATCCATCAATTGGTAATAGTTGCAGCACCATTAGATCGGTGCCTGTTTGGCTAAAACTATCCAATATTCCCATTTTTGCTTGGTCTCATCTTGGCATCAACTGGTTAGCCTCTAGAATAGGAAGACTGTTATGTATGGATTCATCAACTGAGAGGCTGGAGAGGATTGGTTTTGCTAAATGCTTGGTGGATGTTTCTCCTGATTGTCAATTGGTTGATGAGTTTCCTGTTAAATTGCTTGATGGATCTATTCAGTTGGTTCAAGTAAGCTATCTTTGGAGGCTTGATATATGTACTCTTTGTAAGGAGTTTGGTAATTTGAACAATTGTTTCCAAAAAGAATGTTGTGAAAATGATGGTAATAAGGAAGAAACAGCCTTGAAAAAGAAATATCAAGAAGGAATAAATTCAGATAAAGGGGTAGGCAAACATACTAATAAAAGTAAACTTGTCTGGAAGAAGGTTACTAATAAAAAAACTAATACCAGAGAACTCTCCTCTCAGTATATGCCTGTTCTGAATGAAAGCATGGTGTTTGATGATGGACATGAGGGAAAAACTGATAAGCAGCTACATATGGTAAATGAGAGTACTAGTGATAAGAGTGGTAATGATAGTAATTTGCAAGTTTGTCTATCTGATAAGGAACAAGATGGTTATCTGACTTACAACAAATTTGATGTGTTAAATGATATGAATGATGATACACTTGCTGGAAATGTAGCAAAAAGTGGGGAAGATGATGTTGAGGAGGAAGTTAATGTAGTTGAGGAGGAAGATAATGTAGTTGAGGAATATAGCCCAAACAAAGGAGAAATGTCTGATATGAATGAATGTGATGTTCCTTTTGTATCTTGTCTTGATGAAGCTCAACATATGAACAGTATTTCCTTTGCGCATGGGAACCATTCTTTGCCTGCAACTGGAAATTTTCAGTTGCAAATTCATCAACCTGATCATATCATGAAAGAACAAGGTTCAGCACTAACTATGCACAACTTCGGTACCTCATCCAAAGCTAAATTCGCATCCCCGCCTGATCCTGACCTTGATGAGCTTTTCTGCAGTACATTGCAAAGGCAAATTACTGATTTAATTATCTCCATGATTCCTTCTTCACATTCTTCAACCTCTTCTCTTTCATCTCCTCCAAGCAAATCTACACCAAGTCAACCTTATGTTTTCTTAGGTGTTATTCCTGGTTGGATAACACCTCCCTCATCACCAAAAGATCAAACTCAATTTACCAGTGACCTTTCTAATAATGACAAACACAAGAAAAATAAGAAATCAAAGAAACAAAACCTCGTCTCTTCAAGAACACAGTCTCCCATTACCAGGAGCATGAAAGAAGCTGCACTTCTCTCCATAGTTTAATTGATGATGCACAACTTTGGAGCATGGAACATAAGAGGATCTCATAACTTCCTTAAGTTAGATCATGTCAAGCATTTAATATCAACACATCAACTATTAATTTTTGCAATCCTTGAAACCAAATTGAATCTTCCCCTCACTATTTCTACTGCTAAGTATGTCAATCCATCCTGGACCCTGACTCATAATCTTAATGAAGTTAGCTATGGACGTATTATGGTGCTCCATAATCCTGACGAACTCTCCCTTGATCTCCTTCTTGCAACTCCCCAAATAATGCACTTTCATGCCAAGTACTTCAACCCTCCTCCCTCCTTTTACATATCTTTTGTCTACGCCTCAAATTCTCAAGTCTCAAGAGAATCTCTGTTCAATCTTATTCCAACTCTCAGACAAGAAACTCATCCTTGGGTTATTGTTGGTGATTTCAACAGCTGCTTCTCCTTATCTGACAAGCAAGGAGGTATGCCTCTTATGCCAAAGGATATCATCCCCTTGAACACAGCCATATATGACTCTTCTCTAATTCCAATTCATAAGGAAGGTGCTCTCTATTCTTGGAATAATAGATCCAGGAGTGGAGTTAGAACCTTTTCGAATATTGATCATTCATTTTCCAATTACATAGCCCTTTCCACTTGGCCAAATCTTTCTTCCTTCCTTCCTCACCCTATCCTCTTGGATCATTCGCCTCTCATCATATCCTCTGGAAGGAAGCCTCGTGGAGTTAAAAGAGGATTTAAATTCTATAACTCATGGATCCTTGATCCTGAATATAATAATATAATAAAAACTGCCTGGGCAAATGAATATTTTGGTAACCCCATGTTTATTTTTTGCAAAAAGCTCAAGGCAACTAAAGAAGCCTTAAGGGTTTGGGCTAAAGATAATTTTGGCTATGGCAATCTCAGATCCTCTAAACTCAAGAACCAGCTCAAGGAGGCTCAGGAGTTGATGATGGCAAACCCAAACAGTGCTGAAATGGCTGAAAAGGAAGCTGCTCTTTTCCATGAGCTAAATCTAGCTTTGGCTGTTGAATGTGATATGAAAAAGCAGCAGCTGAGAATAAAATGGGCTGCTGATGGAGACTGGAACACTAAATTTTACCATGACTCCCTTAAGGTTAAACAATCAAAAAACAACATCTATTCCATTTATGATGAGGCAGGAAACTTGCACTCTATCCCTGAGACAGTTGACAGAGCCTTTCATCAGCATTTTTTTGGACTCCTTGGCAATGATAATAATTTTATCCCTGAGTTGGATCGTCTGTCTAATATTTCTCTGCTTAAAGTCAATAATGATGAAGCTGTTAAGCTAGTGGAAAAAGTGACCAATGAAGAAATAAAGAACACCCTCTTTGCTATGAAAAAGAACTCGTGTGGTGGCCCGGATGGGTTCAACGTGGAGTTTTTCACTGCTGGTTGGGATATTGTTGGTGACCACTTCTGTAAGGCTTTTCATAATTTCTTTGACAAATTTAAACTTCTTAAATCAGTTAATGCTACGAATTTGGTTTTGATCCCTAAGTGCTTGCCACCTTCAACTGTGTCTTCCTTCAGACCGATCTCTTGTTGCAATGTTGTTTATAAGTGTATCTCTAAATTATTGCCTCGAGGCTTGTTGCTGTTTTGGTGAGGATTATTTCTAAGAATCAGGTTGCATTTTTACCTAATAGAAACATTCTCGATAACATAATGTTAGCTCATGAGCTATTAAAGGGTTACAGCAGTGTTAATGCCACTCAGGGAGCAATGTTAAAACTTGATCTTAAAAAGGCTTATGATAGTCTTCAGTGGTCGTCTGTTGTCAGAACCATGTCCCTCATGGGATTTCTAAAAGTATTTGTTGCCTGGATCTATCAATGCATCTCTACTCCCTCTTTCTCTCTGATTTTGAATGGAGCCAATTCTGGATTCTTTGCCTCCAAGCAAGGCCTAAGGCAGGGGACCCTCTATCCTCTTATGTTTTTATATTGGTGATGGAAGTTTTTACATGCTTTATAAGGCCTATGTATCTAAACAGGCAGATACACTATCATTCCAAATGTAAGGACCTTCACTTAACTTCACTTCTTTTCGCTGATGATATCATGATATTCACCAAGCCTAATCAGCAATCTATTGAATCCATAAAATGTGCTTTACGTAGTTTCTACTTGATGACAGGACTTGAACTTAATCTTAATAAGTCTAGCATTTTGTTTGCTGGAGTGTCGAGTTTGCAGAAACAAATTCTCTCATCTGCTGTTGGAATGCAAATCATGAATCATGATATGACCTACCTTGGATTGCCTCTTTGTTCTTCAAGGGTATCATAGTATAACTGTTTATCTCTCTTTCAAAAAATAACTGCTGTCATGGAGAGGTGGGCTACCAAATTCTTGTCTCAAGCTGGAAGACTCGTTCTTATCAAGTCAGTGTGCTTTTCCATGACGGTCTATTGGGCTAGGGCTTTCATCCTTCCTTCTAAGCTTTTGAATATGGTAAGATCTGCCATAATGAGATTTTTTTGGTTTGGTTCAATGCATGCTAAGAAGGCTTTTCCATGTTCATTCTCAATTTTTGAGAAACCAATATGTAAAGGTGGTCTAGGCTTGTTCAACATTCCTGTTTGGAACAAGGCAGCTTACAACTATCACTTAAATGCACTTATGCAAAGGAAGGATTCTTTATAGGTTAAATGGACTCTCAGGCATAATGTTGATACTAAGAAATTTTGGCTAATGGAAGTTCCACAAACCTGCAGTTGGATATGGAGAAGTATTTTGAACTTGAGGAATACTTTAAAGCCTTTTATACAAATTCAACTTTCTGACACAAGCGATTGTAGTTTCTGGTTTGAACCTTGAATAAGCAAGGGTATAATTCTGGATCAAATCTTCACATCACAGCAGAAATTTCAATCTGGTATTGGAGTTAATGCCCTGGATGTTGACTATATTGAAAATGGTGTGCTGGTGCTGCCTTATTCCAGTAATTAATTTGTCAGAAACTTATGGTTGCTGCTAACAAGTATGTTCTACATGACCATGAATCTGTTCAATGGAATGGCAAAGCCCACAATATATCCTGTGTTTATGATGCTCTGATGGGTATGGATACTATGCTTAGTTGTAAATGGCACAGGGTTACTTGGGACAACAATTCTTCAAGCACTGACAACCTGATGTTCTGGAAACTTGTGAACAAGGCTCTGTTAACTAGAGATAAGTTGCTTGGTTTTGGCATGACTATTCCTTCTTTCTGTGTTCTATGCAATGCTCATGATGAAAGTTCCCAGCATCTTTTCTTCGAATGTCCTTTTGTTCTACAACTCTGGAGTAAAATGTTGGGTAAATTGGGGATGGCTGCTGTTCCTCTTGATTCTTCTGAGCAGTGGGCTTTGATTGAGAATGCGACAAAGTGGAATGAAGAGAGAAGCTTTCCCTTCTTCTACATTTTAAAAAAACTGATGAAGTTCATTTGGTATGAAAGAAATAGGAGTACTTTTGAAGGACATTTGAGGAGTCATGAAGTTCTATGGGCTGTCTTCAGGCATGATATTCTAATAGGAATGAGAACGAGTGTGCATGCTTTTAAAGAGTATCAGATTGTGCCTTGGATCCCTTAGTGCCTTCCCATTGTTTTTATTTTCTATTGTATCTTTGTTTCTCTTCTTTTTTTAATAAATCTGGTAGGGGCCCAGTTTAACCCCGCTTGCTCTGCAAGAAAAAAAGATTTAATTCAGGTTCTACCGAAACTATCTAGGTAACTTTGACTTTAATATTTCTTTTGGCTATTACCAATGCTCCTTCAAGAGCTTATACATCTCATATCTCATTTTCATATTTATATCTAATTTCCAAAGGACGGTTCTTTTCCTTTTGGTAACTAGTACACATCGGGGCGTTTTATCCAACATCTTCGGGTCTTATCGAGTTTTCTTTATTTAATTTCTATTTGTAACAGTTTGAGCTTAGGACTTTGGGATTTATTCTCTTATAAATTTTAATGCACCAGGATAACTTTAGGCTTGGGATTTACTGAGACTATTATTTGAGACTCTAGGTTCCCCTTTGTAATACCCATAAAATCAACCATAAATAAATATATTGAATAAATTAATTCAAAATAAATAGGGATAAAAACAAAAATTTTGTAAAATTCAAAATCTAACCATGAGAGTTATGCCATTGCATTTGTAGCGATTTTCTGATCAATTTCCATATATAATATGTTGAAAACAGGGCTTAAAGGAAAAGGTTATGGATGTTTGAAGTTTTTGGATTCAAAATAATTTAAATAGAATTCAAATTCAAATAAATAATTAATTCCAAAATTTGAAATTCAAAAGTTAACAGTAATTATACTTGAGGGTTAAGGAATCGCTAAAGTTAATGTTAACATTAATTGTAAGTAAGTAAATAAATAAATATACAATGGCAGAACAATTCAACGTTCCCAAAAGAGGAGACCGGTTGACCCCTAACCTACGATCGGTCAACTGCTAGCGGTCGATCAATGGGTGGAGGCGGTTGACCGATGATGGTGAATGGTAGCTAGGGTTTGTGTGTTTTAACATACCAAATTATATTATTTTTAACCAACCTAGATCCAACAGTTCTGGTGGGTTCCAACCACTATAAATAAGAGCCTAGCCCCCTCGCTTTTCTTCATAAATTATTTTAGGAACACTAGCAAAGCTCTGTCAATTCATCTCTGCATAGATTTAGAAAACTCCAATAGGGTTTCAGAAGAGATCTGAAAGAGTTCATTGAAGGCGTGTCAAATCCAAAAGAAGGCAAAGCTAAGGACCTCTGTGAGTGGAAATCTTAGGTTTTCCATTTTAGTAATTGAATAGTATTGTTTGGATTTGATATATGCTTTTGGGAGTTTTAGATTACGAAAACATCATATTAAAAATCCCAAAACCCCCCCCCCCAAAAGCAAATTGTCGATTCTTTGGTTGGAATCTTAATTGTTTTGTATTAAAATAATAGAGTTTGTGTGGATTTTACAATTTATGTGTTTTACCTTCTATTCCACTTCTGATTCTTTTCTTTGGATCTTTTTAAGGGATTTGATTAAGAAACGGTGTGTAAGGTACGAATTCCAATTCATAGTTTGCACTGCCTATTTTTCTATAAATTGAATAGAAATTCCCTTGTCTAATTTTATGTAAAAAAAGTTGAATAGAGCATAAAATTAATTAAATTGTAAATTTCTATTATTGAATTATTCCGTTATTTTAATATAAAATAAGTTAGATTTGGATTCTATGTACAAGTCTATTGGTTTGATTTTGGAATATTGGATTTATGGTATATATGTTATTGTGGAAATGAGAATTATATAATTTTGGAAGATTTGACACTTAGAATGTTAGTTAGTGTAATCTCCACCGACATAGATATCAATAAATGTGTGTGTGTATAAACTAGCGTAAATAACGTATAATTATAATGTATTAATGACATAGTTAATTAGGTTAATAATTATCATCTAAATCCTTATGAAGAAATAATTAGTTGTAGAGGCGAAATAAGAAGGATTCCTTATAAGGCCAAAATAATCGATAAGGTGAGATGTGTGATAATATACTTAGAGAGTGTTATGAAATATGACTAAGTTATATGAATGCGAGGTCAGTCAAAAGCACACAAAAGTCTATCCAGCTAATATGGCTATCGATAGTGCGAATTTGGGGCTGATGTGAGACATCGCCTTTAATAAGTAACTATTAATGATGGGAGATTAGTCATAATTATATAGGATAAAATCTGCCCATCTAATCTGGCTACCAGTTCCTACGAATATCCAGACTAATGTGAGACGCCTCCATGGGGTATGGGTTATAATACGAAAGACCTTCTTCAGGGATTGAAGGTATCAAGTGGTTGTTTGAGGACCCCCATCTTTCCCTTATATGAAGTATTAAATAGTCAAGATTGAGTTTAGGCACGGTTAAGAATATCTCGAAATGGTCCACTTGAATAGAAGTAGTAAGTGTCCGAAGAGATTTCCATACAATGTCAGCTAGATAGATATCTGTATGGAGTCTACCTTAGGAATAGATATTAAATGATGGGGGCCTATCTCAATTGAGGTCTTGAATGGTCAGAGGCTATCGATTTTCCATTTAAAAGGTACTACGTGTCTTGGGTACTATTTGTCGCATTGGTAGACATTTATAACGATGTTTATGGTTCATTGATTATGGAATTGGATAATACGAATTACCTCCTTTGGGGATCGAAGGTATTAAGTGGTTGTTTGAGGGCGCATCTCTTTCCCTTATATGATGTATTAAATGGTTTTGAATATTATTTAAATATGAAATTCTTATCCTTATTTAAATTATTCCGCCCAAGTACTGATATTGAAAGGCTCATGATTTCTATTCACCAAACATTGTTGGTATGACGCCCTCCGCAGTACAACACATGTTAGGGAATGTAAACTATTAATATTGAAGAGAAGAAAATATGTAATAATCAGACGCCATTTTTATTTATTACTTCAATTATCATATTCATCTTAGGAACTAAAGAGGGAAACATACATGATTTAAATAGGCATAGCATGTTCGGGCCGAATACAGTAATGGGCCTAATAACAGTAATACATGGATAATCCCAATAACACTCCCCCTTAAGTTGGAGAATACAAATTTGTCATTCCCAACTTGTTGCAAAAGTATTCCATTCGTGCACCGTTCAAAGCTTTGGTAAACACATCTGCAATTTGTTCTCCAGTTCGAATATACTTCGTTTCGATGATTCCTTCTTCTAGTTTCTCTCTGATAAAATGACAGTCAACTTCTATATGCTTCGTCCGTTCATGAAATACTGGATTTGCAGCAATATGCATTGCTGCCTGGTTATCACACCACAACTTCGCTGGTCGCTCTATCTGTAACTGAACTTCTTCCATCGAATGTACTATCCACATAATCTCACAAACAGCATTTGCCATTGCACGATACTCTAACTCTGCACTCGATCGTGACACTACATTTTGCTTCTTACTTTTCCAAGAGACTAGATTACCCCCAACAAACACACAGAAGCCAGAAGTGGATCGTCTATTAATCTTCGATCCAGCCCAATCTGCATCACTAAAGCTCTCAATACTCATATGACCATTATTAGTATATACAATCCCTTTCCCAGCAGTTCCTTTAAGGTAGCTTAGTGTTTGATTCAACAGTACCCAGTGGTGACTATTTGGATTGGCCATAAACTGACTAACTATGCTAACAGAGTAGGCTATATCTGGTCGAGTAACACACAAATAGTTTAACTTCCCTACTAACCTCCTGTATTGCTCTGGATTTTCAATTGGTTTTCCTTCCTCAGTCATGTCGTAGTTCGGCATTAAAGGAGTACTGCTTGGTTTAACTCCCAACTTTCCAGTTTCGTTTAAGAGGTCCAGCATATACTTTCTTTGAGTCAAGTGTATATCTCCATTGTTTCTCAATATTTCCACACCCAAGAAATAACTAAGCTCTCCAAGATCCTTCATTGGAAACTGAGTATGAATAAACTGTTTAAGTGCATGTATTCCAGCTTCGTCACCTCCTGTAATGATAATGTCATCTACATAGACTACCACTAAAATCATGCCTTTATTCGAATAGTTATAGAAAACAGAGTGATCAACTTTGCTTCTTTTAATTCCAAACCTCTCCATTGCAAGACTAAACTTGGCAAATCAAGCACGTGGACTTTGCTTAAGTCCATATAATGATTTATTAAGTTTGCAAACTAGACCTGACTCCCCCTGAGCAACAAATCCAGGGGGTTGCTTCATATACACCTCTTCCAAGAGTTCTCCATGTAGAAAAGCATTTTTGATATCGAGTTGATGTAATTTCCATTTGTACCGTGCAGCCAAAGATATAAATAATCGTATAGAAGTCATTTTTGCAACTGGTGAGAACGTTTCTGAGTAATCGACACCATATGTTTGAGCATACCCTTTGGCCACTAAGCGAGCTTTGAGTCTCGCAACTGTGCCATCAGCATTCATCTTCACGGAGAAAACCCATTTGCATCCTATTACTTTCTTGTTTGGTGGTGGCTTTACTAAAGTCCACGTTTTGTTCGACTCTAAGGCATCCATTTCTTCTAACATTGCTATACGCCATCCAGATGAAGCAACAGCTTCTCCAATAGTTTTGGGTAATATTACAGAATCTAATGTGGACATAAAGACATGAGATAATTGAGACATCTTGTTGTAAGACACGTATGAAGCAATAGGGTATGTGCATTTTCGTTTTTCTTTCCTTAGAGCAATAGGCAGCTCTAAACTGGGATCACCACTAGATTGAGAAGTGTCATCACCTTGCAGACCACTTGAATTACCATCATCAGTAGAGTTCATGCTAGGTATTTCACTTGGTATGGTTGTGTACACAAGAAATTCCTCTTCAGTACTAGTATTAGTATTAGACATTTGCTGAATGTTTTTCTGGTAGAATGGTATATCCTCCATAAATGACACGTCTATTGAAACAATATATTTCTGCAGGCTCGGACAGTAGCACCGATATCCCTTTTAATGCCTTGCATACCCAACAAATATGCATTTCAAAGATTTTCTATCAAGTTTACCCAGCTGCTGATTTACATCTCTTACAAAGCAAGTACATCCAAACATACGTGGTTTAATTGGATACATATCCTTCTTTGGTTGCAAGACTTGGTATGGAATGTCATTATTAAGAACCGAGGATGGCATTCGATTAATCAGAAAGCAAGCGGTTGACACTGCATCAGCCCAAAAGACTTTGGGTACATTCATTTGAAATAACAGGGTTCTAGCTGTTTCTAACAAGTGACGATTTTTTCTTTCAGCTACCCCGTTTTGAGAGGGTGTGTCCACACATGAAGTCTCATGTACAATGCCATGTTGGGTTAAGTAATTATTGAATTCAGAAGATGTATACTCTTTAGCATTATCACTGCGAAGAATCTTTATAGACGTGCTAAACTGAGTTTGTAATTCAGCATGAAATTTGCAAAATATATGAAATAATTCACTTCGAGATTTCATCAAAAACAACCATGTAAAGCGAGTATAATCATCCACAAAAGTTACAAAGTATCTATATCCTGGTTTAGAAACAATAGATGGAGGTCCCCAAATGTCTGAGTGTATTAATGCAAATGGACTATCAGCACGTTTATTAATCCTAGGTTGTAAACTAGTTCTATGATGTTTTGCATATTGACAAGCTTCACAGTTTAATGCAGAAATATTGCTAAATTGAGGACATAATTTCTTGAATAAAAAGAGAGAAGGATGACCAAGTTGACAATGTAGTTTGAGAGCTGGACTCATAACTGTGCATGCTACAGATCCAGAAAATGTATCAAGCACATATAAACCACCAGTTTGACTTCCTTTACCAATAATCTTCTTTGTCACACAATCCTGAAATATGCAATGATCATGATAGAAGATAATGCTACAATTTAGATTCCTTGTAATTTGACTTACAAAGAGTAAGTTGAACGATAAGGATGGTAAGTATAGAACAGAGTTCATGGAAATATCCGAATTAGGTGTTACTTTACCTATTCCCTTTACTAAAGATTGAGAACCATCAGCTAATGTAACCTTATGTAGTTCATTAGATTCTTGTAAACTTTCAAACAAATATGGATTACCTGTCATATGATCAGAAGCCCCTGAATCAATAATCCATTTTGATGCACCTGAGCCAGTACTGATGTTAGCAACAGAGGTGGTTGCTGAAGTAGTGGATGAATCCGATGGTGAACTATGCAATGAGCTCTGTAATTTCAAATACTTGTCATATTCATAAGTAGTCATCAGCACTGTTTTGATATTAGAAGGATTTGTGTGTCTTTGATTCCACTGAAGACTCCTGCATTCAGAAATTACATGGCCAATACGTTTGCAGTAATTGCACATCTTATTTTGATTCACTGATGGTCTCCATTGTGATCTTTGTCCTCTTCCAGGAGCACGAGGCGGTCTCCAAGCTTGAGGATTAAACGATTGTTGTGGTCTCCAGCCTTGTGTACGTTGCTGTGCACCTCCTCTATTAGTATCAGTTGGATCATGAGATACCACATTTGCACTTCCAACAAATGCACTGTCTACATTATTTCCACTTGAGTCACTACCATGTGTTCTAGTTTCAGATCTCAATACTCGACTATACACATCACTAAGGGTAGTTATCTCAGTACTTGCAAGGATCTGTGATTTAACGCCTTCGAATTCAGATGGCAATCCTGCTAGGAAACTCATTATAGCCATTTGTTCACGCTGATTCTGCTGCACTTTAATATCTGAACTCATTGGCACCAAGAGATTAAGTTCTTCATATGTTTGTTTAAATGCCATAAAATAACTCATAAGGCTCATGTCTTTCTTCTCGGCTCTATAAAATGATCGGCATACATCATACATCCTTGTCAAATTACCCTTTCCTGAATATAAAAACTCCAAGTATTCCATTAATTCCTTCACCGTTTCACAATGATTAACTAATCCGATCACCTCGTTTTCAATTGAATTTCGAATTTGCAGAAATAAGCGAGCATCATCGCGAAACCAATCCAGATCTGCTTTAACTTTCGAATCTGGTTGAGGTGAATCATTAATCAGATGATCGATTTTATCGATACTTCTTATGTAAAGCCGAATCGTTTTACTCCACTCATTATAATTCGAGCTACTCAATTTCCGATCAGTGATTTTAGGCATTAACGCCATTACATCTACTCCCTTGGATTCAGACATTTTCTGCTAGGTTGATGTAGAGGAAGAACACTCGAGTAGATCTTATCTAAAAAAAATTTCAGATCTGATGCTCTGATACCATGTAAACTATTAATATTGAAGAGAAGAAAATATGTAATAATCAGACGCCATTTTTATTTATTACTTCAATTATCATATTCATCTTAGGAACTAAAGAGGGAAACATACATGATTTAAATAGGCATAGCATGTTCGGGCCGAATACAGTAATGGGCCTAATAACAGTAATACATGGATAATCCCAATAACAGGGAAGAAGACAACGAACAAGATGAAGATGATGATAAGAGAAGCTTGTGGTAGTAGTCTATTTATCTGTTTATGTTATTTTATGATGTACCCATTTAAATATGACAGTGTATTTTTGAACATGATTATGTAGTAGTTATTGTTGACATTATGTTTGTGACATTTGGAATTTTAAATAAAATGGGTACCGTTTATGCTATTATATTTTATCCTTCTGCTATGAGTTCTGAAAGAATATATAAATGACTCTGTATTATTCTTTTTACCAGCTAACATCTAGCCATGGAATGGGTTTAAGTTTCGATGGGCATTTTCTAGGTCGGGATTTAGGCCTATTTTGGGATGGGTTGTTACATTTGGTACCAGAGCCTAGGTGAAACTCCCCGTAATTTGACGTTGGCTATTTAATTCGTTAGTTAGTTAATTAATTAGGCATTGAAAATGGAATTTGTGCAAAAATTTTAGATATTTACCACAAAACTTGCACCATTGCATTTGTGGCGAAATTTTGAGCAACTTTCGTATTTGCAGTTTTGCGATCGGAGTCTAAACGAAGAAGTTAGAAACAATTCGAAAAAAAATAATTAAATAAGAAAATTAATGTTTTTATATTAATTACACGGGCCGGCCGGTTATTGGGGACGGTCAACCCCTAGCGGTCGTTCAGTGACCCATAGGCGGTCGACCGGTGGCGACTTGGTGGCTCCAATAAACCTAAACCGCAACAGTCGGGATGTAATATTATAAATCGTACGGTTTTGGTTGATTCTGGAGCCTTGAAATTCAGGCCTAACTCTTTCTTTTCTTCTTATATTTTTATGGTGGCAGTAGCGAAGCACTGCCATTTCTTCTTCTCCACTTTCTTTCTAAATTATAAAGATAAGATATTTGTATCTATATTCATACAAATCGGAGAAGAGCGGAAATATAATAAAAAGGAGAAGAGAAGAGAATCAACCATATGCGTATTTGAGATAATTTATATATTTATATATATTTGTATCTATTTTCTCTCCCAATCCCAAATCTGTAATTCTAATATATGTATGTACCCTTTTATACATATCACTTGGATTTAAAAGGATTCAGAGATGAATCAAAGGGTCTACTTCAGATCTGGAGATTTGGATTGCTTCTAAAATGTGAGTAGAAATTTAGATTATTATAATATGAAAATTATCCCATTGGTGTTTATTTGATTATTATGTCTAATTGGATAATTGTATATAAGTTGTAGGCAAAGAATTGAATATGATAAATATCGACTACATATTCTTGCTTATGAATTGATTTAGCATTGTTTACAACCTGATCTAGAAATCAGTTACAAAAGTATGAATTTAGAATATTGATTTGAATGAAATGTATTCCAGATCTAAAATAGGTTGTATAATAATGTTGTAAATTTGGATTATTACCTTAATCTTATTGGAATGTAAACTTTTCCATGTTCAGAATTTTTTGGAATTTAGATCTGCTTAATTGTTGTAAATTAATTAGATTCCTTTCCCTTTTAGAAAGACACATCATTTGATCTAACAAGGAATAGATGCAAATAGAAAGAGAAAGAGATGTGTAAAGTATGAATTCATTGTAGTTACATTGTTTATTACGGTAATAAAAAGAAAAAATTATTTTTTGTAATTTCAAATGATGTAATCTTTTATGTTTTAAAGTTAAATCTTCTGTTTTGGTGTAATTTAGGCAAATTATAGCGGATAATATTTTTAGATATGATTCCAATAATTTAACATGGAAAAGTATATTCTAGTAAATATATATAACTAGAATATATTTGATGAAAGTAAATATTCATACATAGTTACTTTGCTTATAATAATTAAATAAAAAGCTAATAACGACGCTTGCGCGTAATATTTGCGTTTAGGATAATTAACTAATGGGAAAAGAATTTAAAAGGTATTAATTCCAATATGTGGTAATAAATATGGAAGTTGCAATAATTTGATAGGGTAATGGATTAATGGGACCGATAAAAATGGAATAGATATAAAATGTTAGTAATTTGAAATTAGTAATCATACATAAATGTCTTAGGAAATGTCCGTTAGAATTTTATAAACAAATTGACATTTATAAAAATTAAAAGAGGATTTATGGTTAGATAAATATTTAAGGTAAATCTTATTGCCTTAAATAAAAAGGGAATTAGTAAGCTAAGCCCAATGTCTATCTAAGATAATATAAATAAAGATTTAGGATGGTTAATTGGACTTAGTGGGTTAGTGATCCAAGGCCGGTAGAGTCACTCGATGGAAGACTACCCTTCACTTTGAGGCTAACGGCAATCGGGTATACTTACGACTGATGTGAGATATCACTAATCCTAGGACTCGTGACCACGTGAGAGATTGCTCTTGTTTCCTTCGAAAAGTATTAAATGGTCCAAATTTGGAATTAGGAGGGATGAGGGATAGCTCTATAGGGGTTCGCTTCTGGTTTGAGGTCTGAAGGGGCCGCCTCTCTCCTAAATGAAAGCATTAAGTAACCTAATGAGATTCTAAATAAACAAATAGAAAAGTCAAAGGATTTACTTCAGTGTTGAGGTCTCAAGTGGCTGAAGGATCCGCCTCCTTATTGAAAGAAGTAACCTAATGAGATGTCATATTTATAATTAAAGAGTGATACTGGATATTTCGAGAAGGGTTCGCTTCAGGTTTGAGGTCTTAAGTGATTGTGGGGTCCTCCTCTTTCGTATAAAAGAATTAGTAAGTAGCCCAATGAGATTTCCAAGCAATGATAACTAGATAGTACCGTTGAGGAGCATGCTTCTAGAAATAGGTCTTAAATGATGAGATCTACCTTAATTAAGGTCTTAAATGACCAAAGTCTACCTATTTTCCACTTGGAAGTACTAAGCAGCTTGCGTACAGTCTCTCGCATTGCTAAGATCGTAATAACAATAGTACCATTTAGGATCATGCCTTGGGGATATGTCTTAAATGATGTGGTCTGCCTTAATTAAGGTCTTAAATGACCAGAGTTTGCCTATTTTCTAATAAAAGGTATTAAGTGGCTTGGATACTGTTTATTACATGGCTATGATTTTATCGGCAATAGATGCGGTAATAGTTGGACATTAAATGTCGGAAGCCTTAAATAGTGGTTAGAGGTCTTGTAGCTAGGACCTACCAACTATTGACAGCATTGTTAGAAAACCACCTTGGAAATATGTCTTAAATGATGGGGTCTACCTTGATTAAGATCTTAAATGGAAGAGTCTACCTATTTCTCTTTTAAAAGTATTATAGAAGCCCGCTTCATATTTAGAAGTATTAAGTGGCAAATGGGTTTGGAAGTATTGGGTGGTTGATAAGGCTTCATTAGTATTTTGTACCTTGGGAAGGGGTAAGTATGTAATCGTATGTGCAATGCAAGGTTAGGTTAGAATTGCTAACCTTAATGGACATAACAATTAAATGGACACTAATCGGTATAAGTTTATATTATGGACGATTTATATTTTTCTAGTCACCAGAATGTTGTTCTGACCCCCTTCTCATTACAACCCACATGATAGAATGTAGAGGAACATGTCACTGGAGCTGGATGTGCTTTGTTGTTGGGGAAGTCATCTTTCCCTCGTGCTCGATGCTAATATGACAATCTACTATCCAAGGAATACCGTTTATTTCAAGGTAGTAGTCATAGGCAGTATTCTTATCCTATTATTGTTTACATTGTAAGTTTAGATTTCTATCAATCTATGATAATACTCATGCTTATTTGCATGTACCAAATCCAACGATCTGTGCTTTGATGGACTTGGGTTTTGATTTTTGTCAAAATTTAGGACTATTAAGGTGCAAGTTATTACATTTGATATCAGAGCTTGGGTTAGTAAATCAGAGGAATTACGATAAATTGAGAGAATGTATTCATATTTTCCTATCTAGTAATATTATATTTTTACGTTAGATTCTAAGAGTTCCGACTATAGAAATAGCCATAGTTCCACTTCGAAGGAATGGGAAAAACAATTATGGGTTGGAAACATCTTAGAGTTAAGATTTTCAAGCCGACTCCAAAGTACCCCATGGAGTGCTGGCAATGCATAAAGCGTTGTTAATGAGATGATGAGTATGGCGTATGATTGAATCCCAGAGGCAGGATGTATTCGACTTGACGGTTGAGATTCTAGCTACTTTGTAGTTTTGGATTTTGAGTTCCAATCGGAGACACATTTATTCCAGATGGTTGGGAAATTAGAGTCTGTATGTCGCAATTGTCCGAAAGCAAGTTTTTGCTGGAATGCATTCATTGATCACCTCTTTAATGGCAAATTGGATTTTTATTTCAATAATTAATGTCAATCCCTGGTCTAAAACCTGTGAGAGAATTTTTATAAAATATATTTTGGAATTGCCTTGGATTTTTGAAAAAGGGGTTTTCAAAGGATTTCTTTTCCCAAAGATTTATTTTGGAAATTTTGTTTTGGGGAAGTTTTGAAATTTTAATTTTCAAAGAAACACGTATACCACTAGGTCGGTCATGTTAAGAAATTTTAGTTTATAAAAGACTAATTCTTTAAATCCTTAAATGTTTATATGTATATATCAGTAAAGGCTTGATATTGATTTTTTGATAAGAAAACAGTTTTCCAATTTGGGAAATTTGTGTTTTAAAAAGGCTTTTGGAAAACCAGAAATATATATATATATATAAGTTTGACTTTTAAGGGAAGTTATGGTACGAAATGGTTTCTATTATTTAGAAAAAGTAGAAACGAGCATATATTTAGCTCGGTGATTTTTCGGTCTATAAAATCGAGGTTTTTAAATTTTCTTTCTTTAAGGTACAGAAAAAATAGGAAGGACGTTCAATTTTTTTGGGGTATGTAGTTTGAAGTGTTGTTGTACCCACCAGCTATTGGAAGAAATATTTCCATGCAAAGTAGGTAAGAAATAGCAGCTGGAATATATTCGGGTTTTTGGAATTGTTATTGATCGCAGCAGTTTTGTTGGGACAGCTGCTAATTGCGGGAGCATGGTTCGGGACTAGGCGATAGGCTTTGACAGCACCGTGATGAGGATAGGAATTTTTCGGATCGTATCGAATCGAAAGAGATGGCGCAAAACGATTATTATTATTTAATCCGACCCTAATTGGGTCTATGTTTAATTATATCCAAAGGCCATCTAACGATTGACCACCTAGCAGTAAATCTATAGTGGTCTACCGTTTAACGAGTTTTGGCACAACTTAAACCGATAACGGGACTATAAAATTCACGTTTAAAGTTTTCTAATTGCCTTCTTTCGTTCTTCCTTCCTCAACAAACCGAACCCAATCTCCATCCTCCTTCTTATCCAAGTATTAGCCACTTCTTCCGTTCCTCCCTTAGGCAAAACCGTTTTTCCTAGGAGCAGTAGCCTCACCTCCCCCTCGTGCTAGTTTTGCAAGTTAGATCTCGCCCCATCACCACTCCAGATCTAAACCTTATTTCCTCCCTCCGACCATTCTTAGCCTAAAACACCTTTCCGCACTACCAGTTTTTCCTCGCACCATTATGGTCTCAACCCTCAAGAGACAACTTAGCTAGACCAGAATGAGCAGAAGGTTTTGTCGTTTTTTAGGGTGAAAGAGCTATTCGTCGAGGTAGGATTTGCACTGATCCTCTGCTTTGAGACCTCTAAGCAGGAATGTTACCCATGTTGCATTTGCCTTTTCGATGGAGGCAATAGTTTTATTTATTCAAAGGTGAAGAGTATCTTGATTAAGCTGACTAATGATGATCTCGTTGATATTTTGGAGGCCTCCGCGAAGGACATGGACTTGGATGATTTTGAAGTGATCGACTCAAAGATTTTTGCAGCAAATCTTTTCCAGGATGTCAGTGTTTGGAAGATGGATAATCTATATCTGACTGGCCGTCTGATTACGTGCATCGTGTGGCACAACGTCATCTCTAAGACGGAAGGTTACGATTGGATTTATCCCATGGTGTGGAAGACCACCTATGCTAGTATTGGTGGCATCGCCATCAATTGGACCCGCACCCTTTTGATTCGATTTGTTATTAGCACTCCACAAAGTCACTTTTTGTATTTTAACCCATCCACTTTCGTCTTTAGGTAACATGGATGAACATCCATGAAGAAGCAATTTTATAGAAGGTTCCTTCTGCCATTATTAGATCTTTCCTTAGCAAGATTACAATTCCAAAGTCATCAGCAACATCAGTAGCGCAAGTGGCACGAGATTTGGGTGTATAGCTGCTATGTTGTGACTATTCAAGGGTCGTAGCAATAGATCGAGCTCTTGCCGCGGAGCAAGGCATCTTGTAGTCTATAAGCATTGTTTTAGGATTTAGGGTGTTGTTGTCTTTTCCTCATTAGCATTTATTCAGTTTTATTTAGGATTTGTTGTATCCTTTTATTTTCAGATTTGTTCTTTTCTTTTAGGTTGTTGGGTTATAAAACTGTTAGTTATCTCTTATAAAAAGCACGCACGATATTATGAGCCTCTATTCATTTTCTTTGTTATTATTTCTGGATATGCGAACCGCTTATATATATATGCATAGTAGAGAAAAAATATAAATATGGGAATCTCATAAAGATACTTAACTAACATTAAATGCAATATAAGACCGAAAGTTAAGAATAGTTGGAAATTTTAACAAAGGACATGATAAAGTTGTTTCGATATCACGGGTCATTACTCATGTTCCTTAAAAGTTAAATTTTTTGAATAATAGATGTGTTGACATTTCTAAATAAGATGTCAAATTTTTGGGTAAAGGCTAGTTGTAGAATTTGGAATTTGATTTATGCGTTTAGCGCATAAGCGACTTCCGACTACGTTAAAATTGTGGCTTGATTTATCAAAAATTTTGAGAAGAAAAAATATTATGAAAAAAATTTCTCCTTGATTTGAAAAGTCCCCTTTTGAAAAAAGAAGTAAGAAAAAGTTTTGTACTTTACTTATTTTTTATCTTAAATTATTTTTTGATTTTTTGTTCAAAATTCTATTTCAAAGGAAAATGCGCGTCTAAATATTTTATTTTCCAAATTACGTACAAATTTGAAATGTGAGAAAGATTTTTGTAAAAACTTTGATTTTAAAGGCCACATGTCAGGCATAAGGAAGGCAAATGGAGTTAGAATCTACGAATCTAGCGGTACATTAGGGTCAACGATGCGATAAATGCGAGCGGTAATAAGAGAAAAGCTATTTTAGCCTTGGAATTTCTGTTTCAATACCTCGCCGATGACGCATGCAAGTCTATTTTTAGACTTAGTTTCGTTTTAAGCTTGAAAATAAGCCTCCTTACGAGTTTTTTGTATGAAAATTTTGAAGTAATTCCGGGACGGTGAGGAAATTTTCAATGTACTTCGGGAATAGAAGAATATAGAGTGGTAAGAATGTTAAATTCTCTGCCTAAATTCCTTTTTTCGGCATAGGAGTAAAGTTTAGAAAGTGATTTTTCGAATGCTTTAGATTATTGGATGGTAGAAAGTGGATGCAAAATTGGTTGCTTCATACTTCTATTTGTAGGAGTATTGGGGTTTTGGTTGAAAATATTTTTCAAAAAGCTGCATAAATATAGAACTGCCAATATATATGTAGGTTGTTTGCATCATGTTTTCAAAAGAAATGCATTCATATAGGAGAATTCGATTTAGAATCATTCTGCACTTATATTTTCTATGTGGTGATACAGTAATACATTATGCACTTGTGCATGTTTGATTATAAAATTGGTTGTACACTTATTGGTTGTGTAGTTTAAGATAACTAGGAGCCAAAACCATGACTTAGTCATTGGTGAAAATTTCGAGGATGATATTCTTTTTAAGGGAAAAAGAATGTAACACCCCTTAATTTAGCGTTAGCTATTTAATTAGTTAGTTAATGAATTAGGTTCCAAAAATAGAATTTGTTCAAACGATGAAATTTGAGTATGAAACTTGCACCATTGCGTTTGTGGCGAAATTCTAAGCAACTTTCATATTTGGAGTTTTGTGATCGAAGTCCAAACGAAGAAGTTACGGACGAAAAAAGAATTCAGAATGAAAATAATTAAATAAGAAAAATAACATTTTTATATTAATTACCCTGGCCCACAGGCTAGCCCATTATTGGGGATGGTTGACCCTCAGTGGTCGACCGATGACCCATAGGCAGTCGACCGGTGGCGGCTGACGGCTCCAATAAACCTAGGCTGCAACGACCCGGATTAAATATTTTAAATCATACGGTTTTAGTTGATTCTAGCGCCTATAAATTCAGACCTAACCCTCCCTCCTCTTCTCATATTTTTATGGAGGTAGTAGAGAAGCTCTGGCATTTCTTCTTCTCCATTTTCTTTCTAAATCATAAAGATAAGATATTTGTATATCTATTTATACAAATCAGAGAAGATTGGAAATCTAATAAAAAGGAGAAGAGAAGAGAATCAACCATATGCGTATTTGAGGAAATTTATATATATGTATTTGTATCTATTTTATCTTCCAATTCCAAATCTCTTCTTAGATATGTAATTCAAATATATGTATATGCACTTTTATATATATCTCTTGGATTAAAAAGGATTTGGAGATGAAGCAAAGGTTTTACTTTAGATCTGGAGATTTGGATCGCTTTTAAAAGGTGAGTGGGAAATTTCATAGATTGTTATAATATGAAAATTATCTCGTTTGTGTTTATTTGATTATTATGCCTAATTGGATAATTGTATATGAGTTGTAGGAAACAAATTGAATATGGTTTGAATATAATAAATATCGCCTACATATTTTTGTTTATGAAATAATTTAGCATTGTTTACAACCTAATTTGAAAATTAGTCCCAAAAGTATGAATTTTGAGTGAAATTTATTCCAGATCTAAAATAGGTTGTATAATAATGTTATAAATTTGGATTATTACCCTAAACTTATTGGAATGTACGCTTTTCTATGTTTGGAATTGTTGGGATTTAGATCCGCTTAATATTTGTAAATTAGTTTGATTTCTTTCCCTTCTAGAAAGAAACGGCATTTGATCTAACAAGAAGTAAATGCAAATAGAAAGAGAAAGAGATGTGTAAAGTATGAATTCAATGTAGTTTACACTGTCTATTTCAGTAATAAAAAGAAACTATTATTCCTTGTAATTTTCAAACGATGTAATCTTTTATATTTTAAAGTTAAATCTTTTGATTTGGACTAATTTATGAAAATTATATTTGATATCTTTTTAGATATGATTCCCAAAATTTAACATGGAAAAGTATATTCTGGTGAAGACATATAAATAGAACATATATGATAAAGGTAAATGTTCGTATGCAATTACTACACGTATAATAATTAAATAAAAAGCTAATAACGACGCTTGCACGTAATATTCGCATTTAGAATGGGAAAAGAATTTAAAAGGTTGTAACTTCAATAAATGATAACAAATATGAAAGTTGTAATAACTTGATAGGGTAAATGGATTAATGGGACTGATAAAAATGGAAAAAATATAAAAGATTACTAATTTAAAATTAGTAATCATACATAAATATCTTAGGAAATGTCTGTTGGGATTTTATGGACAAATTGATATTTATAAGAATTAAATGGGGACTTATGGTTAAACAGATATTTAAGGTAAATATTGTTGCCTTAGATAAAAGGGGAATTAGTAAGCTTAGTCCAATGTCTACCTAAGATAATATAAATAAAGACATAGGATGTTTAATAGGACTTAGTAGGCAAGTGATGCGTGGTCAGTAGAGTCACTCGACGGAAGACCGTCATTCACTTTGAGGCTAACAACAGTCGGATGTACTTACTACTGATGTGAGATATCACTAATCTTACGACCCATGACGACGTGAGATATTGGGCTTGCTTTCTTTATTGGAAAGAATTAAATGATTCAAATTTGGAATTAGGAGCAATGAGGGATATCTCCGTAGGGGTTCACTTCTGGTTTAAGGTCTTAAGTGGCTGAAGAGTCCGCCTCTCTCCTAAATAGAAGTATTAAGTAACCTAATGAGATTCCAAATAAATAAGGATGTCTTTATAAATGATTTACTTCAGTGTGAGGTCTTAAGTGGTTGAAGGGTCCATCTCCCTACTGAAAGAAGTAGCTAATGAGATGTCTTATTTATAATTAAAGAGTGATAGTGGATATCTCGGGAATGGTTCGCTTCAGATTTGGGGTCTTATGTGACTATAGGGTCCTCCTCTTTCCTATAAAAGAAGTATTAATTAGCCTAATGAGATTTCCAACCAATGACAGCTATATAGCACCGTTGAGGAGCACGCTTCTGGAAATAAGTCTTAAATGATGAGGACTACCTTAATTAAGGTCTTAAATGGCCAGAGTCTGCTTATTTTCCACTTGAAAGTACTAAGTGCCTTGGGTACAGTCTCTCATATTGCTAAGACCGTAATAACAATAGTATCATTTAGGAGCACGCCTTGGAGATAGGTCTTAAATGATAGGGTCTGCCTTAGTTAAGGTCTAAAATGACCAGAGTCTGCCTATTTTCTAATAAAAGGTATTTAGTGGCTTGGGTACTGTTTATTGCATGGCTACGATTTTACCGGCAATAGATGCGGTAATAGCTAGACATTAAATATTGGAAGCTTTTAACTAGTGGTTAAAGGTCTTGTAGATTGAGCCAACCAACCGTTGACAACATTGTCAGGAAACCATCTTGGGAATAGGTCTTAAATGTGGGGTCTACCATGATTAAGATCTTAAATGGCAGAATCTACCTATCTCTCTTTTAAAAGTATTATAGAAGCTCGCTTCATATCTAGAAGGATTAAGTGGCAAAAGGGTTTGGAAGTATTTGGTGGTCGATAAGGCTTTATTAGTATTTTGTACCCTGGGAAGGGGTAAGTAAGTAATCATGTATGCAATGCAAGGTTGGATTAGAATTGCTAACTTTAATGGGCATAAAAATTAAATGGACATCAATCGGTATAAGTTTATGTTATGGACATTTTTTATCTTTCCAATCACCAGAACGTTGTTCTAACCTCCTTCTCATTACAACCCACAGGATAAAATTTAGAGGAACAGGTCACTGGAGTAGGATGTGCTTTGTCGTTGGAGAAGTCTTCTTTCTCTCATACCCGATGTTGATATGAAAATCTGCTATCCAAGGAATACCATTAATTCCAAAGTAGTAGTCATAGTCAGTATTTTTATCATATTATTGTTCTCACTATGAGTTCGGATTTCTATCAATCTCTGATAATGCTTATGCTTATTTGCAGACACCAAATCCAACAGTTTCCGCTTTGATGGACTTGGATTTCAATTTTTGTTGAAATTTAGGCCCATTAAGTGCGGGTTATTACACTAGGTTAACGATCAATAGGGAAATATAAGTATGAGTGGCGTATTTGTTATTTTTGAAAGTATTTTTCAAAAACCCTACTATATATGAATATTTACTTATTTTGAATATACGCCTAACTCTGTAAATTCCAACTATAGAGGTTATTGTGACCATATTTTGAAATGATGGACAAAGCGACTCTGAGTTGAAAAAATATAAATAAAGTTAAATTATACTCCTGCTCCGATTACCCATGGATGGAGGTCGTATTGTAAGGAGTGGACTAAGAAGAGCATGAGTACGACATATAAAAGCACCTCAGAAGTTGAATGGTACTTTACTCCTTTATTGGCCTAGACATTCTTATAATTATGAACTCTATAAATATAATACACATCGATGTCCACAGCAGTTATATTAGAACATTAACATAAATTGCCTAATAAATAATAGAGATAGAAAATGTAAATGGAAGAGGTTGTAAGTCCAAAATTAATGAGGCAATAAATGTGAATAAATAGGGAGCTATAAGAATTTAATGGAGATATAAACTTACCAATTAAAGAGATTATTGGAGAAACTAAGGAAAGATAAGGAAGGCATAATAGGTAAAGTTAGAATAAATAAATAAATATATTTAAGAATTTTCCATTAGAATTATAACCATTTATTACAGACAATTGACGTTTATAGAAATAGCAAATGACATGTTAGGTAGTAATTAAATATTATAAGGCAATATATCTGTCAGCATTTGGAAGAAATATGTGACGAAATAGTGAAACAAACTTCCACAATAAGGTATACATTTATTACCACAAGAAGATAACCAGAATTTTAAAGGTTGAGTAGAAAAGTTCAAAAGAAGTAACAATTAAAGTCAATTTCTAAAATTCAACCTCATGAGAAAGAATTTGATAAAAATATTTTAGAAAATTCCTTTAAATATTTTCAAAAGGCTTTTTAATGGATTATAATATGAAGATATTATGTACCATAAATTGAATTTTCTGGAAAGAAAGTGATTTTAGTCGGGTTTGAAAATATGCTACCAATTGTTTTGTGAAAAGTTTAAAAATAGGATATAATTTTAGAAGTGCTGGAACATTTTAAAAAACAAAATGGTAGATAAACTTCATAAAAAGAAAATTGTAAATCTGATGATTTGAAGAGTTGAAAAATGGGGTTTTTATTGAAATTTTTAGTTTAAAGTTAGTTGAGTTAAACAGTTTTCAATTTTCGAATTCATTTATTTTTGAAATAAATGCAAAATAGAGCACATATTGGACCCAATGTTTTTCTCACTTTATAAATTTTGAAGTTATTATCTTGAAAAAGCAAGAAAATTGAGAGATTCATAATCTATAAATTATTTGAGTTAAAAGGTTCTAACTTAAAAGGATTTTGCATTCTTGAAATTCTTAGTTTAAAATTTATTGAGCTAAAAAGTTTTGGTTTAAAGATTTTCAATAAAGGGATTTTTCATTTTTCTAGAACTTACGTTAGACTTGATGATTTTTCCTACTTTATAAAATTCAAAGTTCTTTTTCTTAAAATTCTTTTAAAGGGTTGTATAAATGTAAACGACCCTTGATTAAAATAGGATAGAAAGAATAAAAGGTTAAGAATGCTTGATAAGGTAGGTAGGAGGAACATTCCTGTATAAGGAATTGCGGGGAATAACAGCTAAGTTATATACTAATAGCAATAGGAATTTATATAAAGTATGATTAGTAATCTAGTTAGAAATAATATAAGAGAAAAATAATAAGATGGAAGTTATCATTGTCTACTACACTTTTCATTATTTAAAGTTATATAAGATGTTTTCGAAAAATTGGAATGAATGATCATTTGTATGATAATTGGGTTTTTCTATGTTTTGGGCTAAAAATCCTACTTTCAAAATAAGAAAGCCTTTGTTACATGAAGTAATTAAGAAGGGAAATTTTTCATAGTTTTTTTTTTGAAAACCTATCAATTTTTAAATGTTAAGAATGAAAAGTTCAACTTTTAAAAAAATAAATCTTTGATGTAGAAAATATTTGAGAACGAAAATTATTTTACTCCTTTTTGAGGCTAAGTAATTTTGAATTCTTGATAAATGTTTCTAAGTTTATATTTTCAAAGGTAAATATTTCGGATTTGGCACTTTATGGTTGATAAATTTTTGTTTTACAAGGAATAGTTAAAGCTAAACTGAATTTTTATGGAGTAGACATAGATTACTACTTAGGTATGATAGGTTAAAGGTTTTAGAATATGAACAAATGAAAATGATATGTAAAACCTGATCTAGAAATTCAAAATCAGTCTCAAACCTTTATTTGTAGATAGTAAAGTTGTTAAGATATTATTGATCTATAATTGGGTTGTAAATTAAGTTACCCTATAGGACTTGGAATGTAAATTTCTATGTTTTAATTTATTTGGAGCGGTTTCCATATAATTTCCGTAAATTATCATACTCCAAAATATGTATAAAAGCGCATTGTTTGAATTAACAAGGATGCACCAAAAAGGAAAAGATATATGTAAGATATGGATATCCTTTTTCATTGTTTACACTATCTATCTCAAAAAAAGAAAATAAATAATTATTTATAATTTCAAACAAAGAAAAATTTCATTGATGGTTAATTTATGAGAAATTATAATGGTAATCCTTTACAGAAGGATGGCTTTAATTAATTTAAAATGTGAAAATAAGTGTTCTAGTTTAGAAATTGGTATGCATGTATAACCACGCTTAACGACTAAAAATAAAAAAAATATAAACAGCATAATTTATGACTATATATGTATTAATTATTAGTTGATGGATTAGAATTTATGGGCATTAATTACAAATTTAATGGACGATAAATTTGTAATTAATGAGAGTAAAAAGGAATTAAACGAGGACCAATTAAAGAAAATTAATATAGCATTTATGGAGGAATTAAATTAGAGTATTAGATGGATTTTGAAATCTGTAAAATATTTAAGGATTAAATGAGGATTGAATAGAGATAGTTCAATTTTGACATTAATAATCCACTGTAAGGGTATATTAACTGAAGCAATGAATTGACGACATTTATTAGAAACCAAGAAGGAAAATCAAGGAAAGTAGGCAACAGTGGAATGACATATTAGGAAGTCCACCTTAATTCAGTAAGGAGTATTAAGACCTCATCACCATTTATACTAGTTGATGATAAATGGCAACTTCCAGCAAAATTTTCTTTCAGAGTTTTTGGTTGGTAATCGCTAGTTGTTTCCCTTAGTTATTAGAAAAGCGTAAGATATGCTATAAGATAGTCCTTATTTTATTACTATGTTGATTTTATTGATGTGATTGAAATGCTTGATAAATATATGTGTATTGAGAAGCAACATAAATAAAGAAATTTTATAGGGACACTTAACTAGCGATGAACTATAGATAAGACTGGAAGTAAATCAGGAAATTAGTTTAGCAACCCGAAATAAAAGAATGCTGCAATCCCAAAAAAGTTAGGATTTTGGAAAAAATAAATTTTACTTTGTAGGATGCGACCATCATTCAAGAAAGAGATAAAAATGTATAGGGATGTGAAGAGAGTCTTCTATTGGAAAAGGATGAAGAATAAGGGTAGCAGATTTTCCGTTAGGAGCAATAGGACCGCAGTGTCTCTGGTATAGATTTATGTTAAGAAAGTGATTCGACTACATGAATTTTGGTTAACATCATTGGTGATAGGAACCCGTTATTTACTAGCAAATTTTGGAAGAGTTTGTATACATCTTTAGGAACTTCGTCGGACATTAGCATCGCTTACCACCCAAAGGTCGACAAACAAACTGGAAGAGTGAATATGATCTTAGAGGATTTATTAAGAGCTTGCATCATGAACTTTGGAGAACACTAGGAGTAGCACTCACCTTTATCAGAATTTACGTATATTAATAATTACTAATTGACGATTGGTATGACACCCTTTGAAGTGCTTTATGGGAGGCCATGCAAATAGCCAAATAGTTAGTGGGAAACCACTGACAAATTCCTACTCGAACCAGATTTAATTCGTGAGGCTTCATAAAGATATAGTTGATTAGGCAGTGTAACATTTCCCATATGGAGACCCAAAACTAACGGCTACGGATGCTACAGTCATCCATAATTATTAATTCTCGATGACTAAATACGGTAATGTTAGATACATTGATATAACAAAAACACGTGGATATGGAAAAAAATTAAAATCATTAAACAACTTCCACATTCCATTTCAAGTCATTTCAATATTCATTACATAATCCTATATTCGAGAACCACATTCAGAGAAAATATAATTATTACAACATACGCCAAGAGCGACATATGAAGATGCCCCCTTGGATGATCATAATATATAACTAGGAAATTAAACAACTTTGCCTATACTACAAAACACAGCGGAATCAACTAGAAAAGAACTCCTAATAGTTATCATGCTTCATGCACGTCTCCGGAAGCTTATTCATGTAAGAAGAACCTGAAAACCTCAACTCTCAAACTACTCAAAATCAATTGAGCATCCGAGAGTTTAAGGGGAAAACAAAAACTTCGAGTCAAACATAAAGCCTGGTATGAATAATAATCTACCATCACAAACCATTTAGATATCTTGTGAGACTACGCCGCTTAGTGGAATGAGTTTTCCTCTCTCTAATATCTTATCCAAACTTTATAAAAACCATATACTATTCTCATGCACCCACAATGGTTAAAACATAACAGTTCAAAATATTACGATGATATGTAAAAAAGTAAATCAATTCTGGATTATCCATCCCCATTCATTTTGACTATATGTCTCAATTATAGTTTCTAGGGTCACTATTAACCTATTAGTTTTCATGCGCTGACTAATAACTTGTTTAATGTTTATGGACTCCCTATCCGGTTTCATAGTTTTTATGGTATCACTAAGAACCTATTGGCTCCTGCCAATAACTTCCTTATTCATGGGTTCTCCCTAAACCTATTGGTATCTCCAATAACTTCCCTCTTATTATAGTTTTCATGGGTTGACTATGAACCTACCGACTTCTGTCAATACTTAATCTGGATATAGTTTTCATGGGTTCACTACAAACCTATTGGCCCTTGCCAATAAATCTTTCTAATCATAATTTTCATGAGTTTACTATGAACATGTCTATCTGACAACTTCTTTGATCAGCATTTAGGCATCCTATATTCTGGTCTATCTGACCTCTAGGATACAATTTTATTCATTCAGGAGTTAACTCAATTTATATTCATTACTGGGTCAACCTAGTTGGTTATTCTGCCCTTTCTCCCCAAAATGCAGTTATGGGTCCATATTAAAGTGAATATGTAAAATAGAAGAAGCAAATATATTAACATAATAATTACCAACATCTGTGGTTTAATATCCTTGAAATCATTTTCATATAAAACATGGTTAATCCCTTTAACCTATTATTTTATCAAGGAAAGCTTCTTCAAAAACTTCATACTTAAAAGCTATTTTAAAACTCCTTTATTTTTCCATGATTTTTCTTTAAAAATGAAATTGGGTTTTTTACTTTGAAAACTAAGGCTTTCAAAACCTCTAACTTTTACTTTCGAAACCGTTGAATAACCTCCTTCGAAAGCATTCAAATCTTCTTTTCAAAACACTAAGCATATGCCTTTCGAAACACTTTAAAACATCTATTTCGAAACCCTCAAAACATATCTTTCGAAAGTATTAAAGTATTACTTATTAGCTCTTAGAAGCATAGCTTCGAAACCATTGAAAGTATCCCTTTCAAAACCATTTCAAAGTATCCATTTCGAAAGCATGGGGTTTACCTTTAAAAAATATCTTTTGGGTCAAAGTGAATATAAATGAAAGTACCCCTTTAGAAACCATTAAACTTCATATAAAAGAGTTTGGGGGAAAACTGATGGCTTCGGAACCATCCTTTCGAAAGTTTAAATCACTTAAGTAAAACATTTGAAGGTTAGCTTCGAAACCCCATTTGAAGCCATTTCATTTGAAACCCTTACTCCTTTCGAAAGCTATAGGAAGTGGCTTAGTACATTTATAAAACAAAAGCTACCTTTCGATCTAGTTGATAACTTCAATCCATTCGAAAGGCATAAGGTCGGCGGCAGGGTTTCGACTGGGTTGAAACTACCCTTTCGAAAGTTTTGATTTATAAACAAGGCAACTCATTCAAAAGCTATCTTTTCAAAACAAAAAGGCGGCAACATTCTCAAACGCTATTTAAATGGGTTTCGACCCCTTCGACAACATCCTTTTGAAAACCAGGCATGCACATATCTTTAGAAAGTAAAACAAGGGCTTCGACTTCTTCGAAAGCATTGGTTTCGACACTATGCCTTCCACCTTTTTCCAATCCACTACGTACCAACATATTGATACCTTGTGTATTGGTTTCGGCAATTCTTCATAATATAACTGAAATTAATTTCTAAACCCAATTGTTCATATTTTCCTTTGGAAATTCATAATAAATTTTGCATATCTTGGAAAACTCTAAAAGTTAAAACCCAACTCCAAAATAATGTTTTACATAACATATAAATTCCACATGGCATTCGAAATTCAAATAAAAGATTTTAGCCTTAAAACCGTATAAAACACTTATCAAACAATCTTGTTTGAATCAAACAGATTATAAAATCCAAGCCTATCATCATCTCAAATTATCATATTGGATTTAAACTTAAACCAGAAAATTAAATGATCATAGAAATAAAATAGAGATGGTTTTGATTATTATTCACCTCGATTAGGATAAGGAATTTGAGATTTGATCCTTGGTTAACTCCCTTAGCTTGATTCCTTAACTTTAATTTGATTTTTCCCTTTTTCTTCTTTAAGTAATGGCCGGCTTAGCTTTTATTTCTATTTACGTTTTGCATTTTGTAAGAATGAACGTGAATGGAAAAGGAAACAAGATTTTAAGGTAATGGAATTATGGTGCGCATTCCTAGTATGCCATTGCGTTAATTAATTAACGTATAAAACCATTCATAAGCCCATTTATTTAATTAAACTCGGCCTCTAAATAAATTTCCAAATCTCAATCCCCTTATCACTCTAATATTTGTATTATTCTATTTAATTTATCTAGTTAAATCTCCTGAATAATGCTATTAAAAATTAGGGGTGTTACAGGTTCCCCTCCTTAAAGAATTCTGTCCTCGAAATTCAGTAAGTACTAAATACTAAACATAGCAATTATCTGTAACAGCTCCTAACACCCATACTAGCCTACCTGACTAGCAACTATCTATATAAAGCTAATATAGACATACCCTCAAAATAGATCAGGATAAGTATCTCTAATCATGTCTTCTGTCTCCCAAGTACAGTCCTTCTCGTTGTCGCTCCACTGAACTTTCACCAACCTGGCTATCTTATTCCTCAATTTTTTCTCATCTCTTACTACAACCCGGACTGGATGCTTAACACAAGTCAAATTAGGCTGTTAAGTCAAATTAGGCTCTACTATCAAATCTTCCAACCCAGTCGGAGGAATAGTAGTCTCTGGATCATGCACATACTTGCGAAGATGAGACACATGAAACGCATTATGGACACCTACCATATTGCTCGGCAACTCTACTATGTATGCAAACTTCCCGATCCTCTCTATAACTTGGAACGGATCAACATATCTCGGTGCCAGTTTCTCTGACTTTTCAAATCATATCACACCCTTCATCGATGATACTTTAGTGAAGACCTTATCTCCAACTGAGAATTTTAGGTCTTTACGCCTCTTATTTGCGTAACTCTTCTGTCTGGACTGAGCTTTTTTCATCCTTTCTCAGATCAACTCAATCTTCTTTGTTGCCTCTCTAACCAGATCTAGACCTAAGACTAATCTGTCTCCAGTCTCCAACCAACATGTTGGTGATTTGCATGACCGTCCATACAAAGTTTCAAAAGATGTCATTCCTATGCTAGTCTGATAACTATTATTATAGGAAAACTCCACTAAGTGTAGGTGATTTCCCAAGATCCACCAAAGTCTAATACACAAGCTCTTAACAAATCCTCGAATATCTTATTGACTCTCCCTGTCCGCCCATCCGTCGGAGGATGATATGCAGTACTCATTTTAATCTTGATGCTTAACACATCCTGTAGACTCTTCGATAATTCACTAGTGAACAAAGCATATCTGTCACTGAATATACTACTAGGAATCTCATGTAGTATAACTATGTTCTTCATGAACAACTTAGCTAGAACAGATGTCGTCTTGGTTGACTTAACTGGAATGAAATGGGCACTCTTGGTCAACATGTCCACTATGACACATATACTTTCATTTCCTCTATTTGACCTTGGCAATCCGTCTATAAAATCTGTGGATATCGAATCCTAGTTTCAAACTGGTACCTCCAAAGGTTGAAGCAACTCACTCGGCTTCTGATGTCCGGCCTTCACTTGTTGACAGTTTGCACACTGCCCAACCCACATACCAACATCCCTCTTCATACCTTCCCAATAGAAGCTCCTCTTCATATCTTGATACATCTTAGTCCCTCCAGGATGAATCGTAAATTGTATCGATGACATTCCTCAAGAACTTCTTCCTTAAGTCCTTAACATTCAGAACACGCAACCGTCCCTTCTTTTTCAACCATTCTCTCTAGTCAAGACTAAAATCTCTTAGATCATCGATCTCAATTCCAACCTCAAGCCTTTTAATCTTCTTGGCTAATAATGGATCCTCCTTCTGCTTATAAGCAATCCTCTCGATCAATACTCTCGATCAATACTAGTTGAACTTCTAAATAGGTCAACATGGTTGTGCTTTGACTGGAACTAGCAGTCGATGTTAACTGCACACTACAAGTAGTCAAAGCTTCTAAATCTTTCCACTTTACCAACATTGCTAACACCACATTCTGATGTCTTCTGCTAAGAGCACCTGCTGCCTTATTACCTTTCCCAGGTGTATACTCTATACCAAAATCATAAGCTGCTAAAAACTCCAACCATCTTTGCTGCCTCATATTCAACTCCTTATGAGAAAATAAGTATTTTAAGGACTCGTGATCTATGTACAGCTCAAATCTTTCTCCTAAGAGATAACGTCTCCAAATCTTCAATGCAAAGATCACCGCAGCCAACTCCAAATCATGAGTAGGGTATCTTACTTCATGCGATCTACGCTTTCGTGAAGCGTAGGCAATGACTTTACCCTTTTGCACCAACACAACTCCTAATCCAGTCTCACTTGCATCGGTATACACCATCAACTCTTGATTTCCATCTGGAACTACTAACACAGATGCATTGGTCAACAAATGCTTTAACTTAAGGAATGCTTCCTCACATTTGTCGGACCAGACAAACTTCACATAATAGCATGCAAGTCCTTAATGAATCTTCGATAATAGCAAGCAAGTCAAAGAAAACTCCTTACCAAAGTCACCGTCTCTGGCCTCTTCCAATTATTAACAGCTTCGATCTTATCTGGATCGACTGATAAACCCTTCTCTAAAACCACATGACCAAGAAACTTAACCTCTTTCTTCAAAAAATGACACTTGGAAAACTTTTCTTTTAGCTGATGCTGCCTCAGCATCTCAAGCACTACTCTAAGATGATCTTCATGCTCTCTTTTATCCTTAGAGTATAGTAAAATGTCATTTATAAATACCAACACAAACCTATCCAAGTACTCTCGGAAAACTCGGTTCATCAAATCCACGAAGAAAGCAGGTGCATTCGTTAATCTGAATGGCATTACTAACCACTCATACGAACCATACCTAGTCCGAAATGTTGTCAATGGAATACTGTCCTCTGCCACTCTTAACCGATGGAAACCTGTCGCCAAATCCAACTGGGAAAACACTCAGCTCCATACAACCGATCAAATAGATCATCAATTCTCAGCAAAGGATACTTATTCTTAATCATCTTCTCATTCAACTTACGATAGTCGATCACATCCTCAATGATCCATGCAGTTTCTTCACAAACACCGCAGTCGCTCCCTAAGGCGAACTACTTGGTCTAATAAAATTCCTTCCTTTTTGATCCACTAGTTGCACCTTCAATTCCTTCATCTTGGTTGGTGTCATTCTACTAGGTGGTCTACTCATTGGTTGAGCTCTTGGCACAAGATCTATCTAAAACTCAATAGCTCGTTTCGGTGGTAGTCCTATAACCGGCTTAAAGACATGCAAATTTTCTTGCTACTCGAACCTGACTTAACTCTTCTCCTACTTTGATAGCACTTAACAAAGCATAACAACTCTGGTCATAATTCTTCACAAAGAATATAATTCAGTTATGACTATCCGGGTGTCTTAGTGATATTTCCTTATCCTAGCAAAATATCATAGCCTCATACTTACCGAACCAATCCATACCTAAAATGATTCTAAAATCTATGAAATCAAAAACATACAAACTGCATGTAAACTTATGACCTAACAAATCAAGTTTTAACTGGTCACATCTCATCCCCAAAGTTGCATACCCTCCTATCAGATTCACAACCCTTAAGGAAGTAACAAGGTATGTGGGTTCTAAGCATAACCTATCAACCAAACACTAAGATATAAATGAATGTGATGCACTGGCATCAAATAGTACCCTAACTGGTATACTCTAAATCAAAAGTATACCTTCCATCACAGTCTTCCCTTTTTCAGCTGTAGTTGGCCTAGCAGATGATGGTCCAACAGCAAAAACCTTTCCCTTATCCGCCCTGACTGGTTCTGGACACTGATTCTTATAATGCCAAATCTTGTCACAGTTGAAGCACTTCACATTCTTCTTTTCTGCAGCCTTCTTCCCCTTGTCTGACCGGCACTCATGAGCATAATGACCTTTCTTGTAGCGCTTGAAGCAAACTAAATTAGCCTTTACCTTCTTGGCAGCTTCTCCCTTCTGGGCTCCCTTGTTCTTAAAGAAAGTTCTCTTCTTTCCCTAAGAATCATGGGTTTCAACCGGCTTTTCTTTCACACAAATAGCAAGCGTCTCCTCGTGTCGGATTGCCATCTCCATAACTCATTAGAAGGATCACGGAGATGTGTCAGGGTCACCTTAGCAATCCCGGGCCTCAAACCCGAATTAAACTTCTCATTCCTCCTGATGATGGTGCCTATGGTAGCATACCCATACTGGGACAACTCATCAAACTTGGTATCATACTTGATTACTAACATTTCTCCCTGCACCAAATCCATAAACTTCCTCAACAATGCCGACTTGGCAACTTCAGACAAAAACCTTTGCTCAAATCTCCATCGAAATTCTACCCAAGTCAACTCTTCTTCCGAAACTCAGGCAGTAACACTATTCCACCAATGAAGTGCTGCCCCTTGCAACTGCCTAGAGGCCGGCCTCCTTTTCTACTCATCATCCAAGCCTAAATCGGTAAAGATTCTTTCACAATGCAACAACCAATTTTCAACTTCTATGGCATCCTCTGTTCCCATAAACGGCTTCCCACCAAGATTGGTGTAGTCTCTACTTAACTTAGCATAATTATTCCCAATTGAAGCCATAGGATTAGGTCCTCCAACATTCCCAGCAACTCCAGCAGTAGCTCCTGCTTGCATCAAATTGACGAAGAACTGATACATCGCCCTCATATCCATTGGTGGATTTCCAGCACCAACATTGGCATCTGCATTTTGGTTAGCATTAGCCCGTCGACCTGGGTTCCTTTTGGTAGGTCGAGCATTTCCATTAGTTGTGGTGCTTCCTCCATCGAGATTTCCTCTTCCATTTCCTGCCTCCATATCTTCTTTCTCATAAACCTACATATGAGCCTTAGTAAGATACAGAAGAATGGCCTAAGAGAGAGGGGAATACATACTTATATATATATATATATATATATATATATATATCTAATACAAGTATGCTATTATAGTGTTAATCCAACCTCGATGTTATTTTCTGATTCATTGGATTACGTTTTGAAAACTCTTTTAGGCTTAAATTTCTATTAAGTTTTCATAAACATATGCTCTGATACCAACTTGTAACATCCCCCACTTAGAGGCCCAAAACTAACGGCTATGGATGTTGTAGTCATCCATAGTTATTAATTCTCGATGACCAAATACGGTAATGTTAGATACATTGATATAACAAAAACATATGGATATGATATTTTTTAAATCACTAAACAACTTCCACATTCCATTTCAAATTATTTCATCATTCATTACATAATCCCATATTCAAGAACCATGTTCAGAGAAAATATAATTATTACAACATATGCAAAGAGCAACATATGAAGATGCCCCCTTAAATGATCAGAATATATAACTAGGCAATTAAACAACTTTTCCTTTACAACAAAAAACAGTGGAATCAAATAGAAAAGAACTCCTAATAGCTATCCTTCCTCTTGCACGTCTCCAGAAGCTTATTCGTCTAAAGAGAACCTGAAAAACCTCAACTTTCAAACTACAAAAAATCCATTGAGCATCCAAGAGTTTAAGGGGAAAACATAAACTTCGATAAACTTCGATGAAAACTTCTTTGATCAGTATTTAGGCATCCAATATTTCGGTCTATCTAACCTTCTAGATGCAATTCTACTCATTCATGAGTTAACTCAATTTATATTCACTACTGGGTCAACCTAGTTGGTTATTCTGCCCTTTCTCCCCAAAATGCAGTTATAGGTCCATATTAAAGTGAATATGTAAAATAGAAGAAGCAAATATATTAACGTAATAATCACCAACATCTGTGGTTTAATATCCTTGAAATCATTTTCATATAAAACATGGTTAATCCCTTTAACCTGTTATTTTATCAAGGAAAGCTTCTTCAAAAACTTCATACTTAAAAGCTATTTTAAAACTCCTTTATTTTGCCATGGTTTTCCTTTAAAAATGAGATTGGGTTCTTTGCTTTGAAAACTAAGGCATTCGAAACCTCTAACATTTACTTTCGAAACCATTGGATAACCTCCTTCAAAAGCATTCAAATCTTCTTTTCAAAACACTAAACCTATGCCTTTCGAAACACTTTAAAACATCTCTTTCGAAACTCTCAAAACATACCTTTCGAAAGTATTAAAGTGTTACTTATTAACTCTTAGAAGCATAGCTTCAAAACTATTTAAAGTACCCCTTTCGAAACCATTTGAAAGTATCCCTTTCGAAAGCATTGAGTTTATCTTTAAAAATATCTTTTGGGTCAAAGTGAATATAAGCAAAAGTACCCCTTTCGAAACCATTAAACTTCGTATAAAAGAGTTTGGGGGAAAAACTGATGGCTTTGGACCATCCTTTCGAAAACTTAAATCATTTAAGTAAAATATTTGAAGGTTAGCTTCAAAACCCCCTTCGAAGCCATTGCCTTCGAAACCCTTACCCCTTTCGAAAGCTATAGGACGTGGCTTAGTACATTTATAAAACAAAAGCTACCTTTCGATCTAGTTGATGACTTCAATCCATTCGAAAGGCATAAGGTCGATGGCAGGGTTTCGATTGGGTTGAAACTACCCTTTTGAAAGCTTTGATTTATAAACAAGGCAACTCATTCGAAAGCTATCTTTTCGAAACAAAAAGGCGACAACATTTTTAAAAGCTATTTAAATGGGTTTCAACCCCTTCGAACGCACCCTTTTGAAACCAGGCAAGCGCATATCTTTGGAAAGTAAAACAAGGGCTTCGACCCCTTCGAAAGCATTGGTTTCGACACTGTGCCTTCCGCCTTTTTCCAAACCACTACGTACCAACATATTGATAACTTATGTATTAGTTTCGGTTTGGTTTGTTGAGGTGGAAGCATATGGTCGAAAGGTTGCTTATAAAAGTGTGAAACAACATTTTTAGGTAAAGTCTGTTTTAATGCCTTTTAAGTAATTGTTTTTAAACTAACTTGCCTTTTTGTAAACATTTGATTGGTTTCCATAAACTTTTCAAATTCTTTCTCAAAAAATGCCGCAATTATTTTAGATCTAAACCAAGAATTAATTTAGCAAATAAGCCCTTCCATTAAGCAAAACAAATAAAACATTCAAGTCCTTCATCTAAAATAATTTAATTTCCATAATAAATTACTTAGAAAAAATCCCCAAAAATCATGGAAATTCACTTTTAATATGTTATCTAACATATATAAATTTCAGAACTAAATTCTTTATAATATAACCAAAATTAATTTCTAAACCCAATTGTTCATATTTTCCTTTGGAAATTCATAATAAATTTTCCAAATCTTGGAAAATTCTAAAAATTAAAACTCAACTCCAAAATAATGTTTTACATAACTTATAAATTCCTCATGGCATTCAAAATCCAAAATAAATGATTTTAACTTTAACCATATAAAACACTGATCAAGCAATCTTGTTTGAATCAAACATATCATAAAATCCAAGCATATCATCATCTAAAATTATCACATTCGATCTAAACTTAAATCCAAAAATCAAATGATCATAGAAACAAAATAGAGATGGTTTTGATTATTATTCACCTTGATTAGGATGAGGAATTTGGGATTTGATCCTTAATTAATTACCTTGGCTTGTTTCCTTTTGATTTTTTCCCTTTTTCTTTCGTAAGTAATGGCCAGCTTTTCTTTTCTTTCTGTTTACGTTTTGCATTTTGCAAGAATGAACGCGAATAAAGGAAATGAGATTTTAAGGTAATGGAATTATGGTACGAAATTCCTAATATGCCCTTGCATTAATTAATCAACATATAAAACCATTCATAAGCCCATTTATTTAATTAAGCTCGACCTCCAGATAAATTTCCAAATCTCAATCCCCTTATCACTCTAATATTTACATTATTCTATTTAATTTATCTAACTAAATCTCCTGAATAATGTTATTAAAAATTAGGGGTGTTACAGGCATCATGTAATGGTTGTAAGATTTGGAAAGTTGGGAAAGTCGACAACAAGATTTATTGGGCCTTTCCCAATTTTGTGAAAATAGGAAACCTTGCATATCATGTGGAGTTACTGGATAAATTAGTAGGAGTCCGTGACCATTTTCATGTTTCGCATTTGAGGAAATAACTTCACAGCATAGCCATTGGGGTAGAGACTAATCAATTGTAGGATATTGAGATGGAATCAATAGCATCTCGTTCCACCATACACATTATGGAGCATAATACTAAGAAGCTCTGCAATAAAGAAATTAGGTTGGTCCAAATACAATGGAGAGACAACCTGTCGGAAAGTACATGAGAAACTGAAGAGAAGATGTGAATCTCTCATCTTTAGCTTTTCACTGGTAAATTTTTCTCTCCAAAACTTGGATTTTGGTTACATCATGGTTGTTAGATTGGATGGTAGGAGATGGTTGCTACACTTTTCACTGCCACTTTGTACTCATGTAGAAATTTTAATGCATGTTTAGGGCGCTTGCATACAAATTTATATGTCACAATCGCACACCCACGCCTGGATTGAGGTCACTTATAGACTGTCTGCAGTACATAGTCATATTACACTTTGGTTGAGTAGATAACTTGTTCATAAAACATAGATGTCTATTACGCATTACGCTGTTCGCGCCTTAAAAAACTTTTGGGGATGAAATCCTTTTAGAGGGAGAATGTAACACCCCGTAAAATCAACTATAAATAAATAAATTGGATAAATTAATTTTAAAAATAGGGTAAAAATGAAAATTTTGTAAAAGTCAAAATTTGACCATGAAAGTTATGTCGTTGTGTTCGTGGCGATTTTTGATCAATTTCCATTTATAATATGTTAAAAATGGAGCTCAAACGAAAATGTTATAGACATTTGAAGTTTTCAGATTCAAAATAATTTAAATAGAATTCAAATTCAAATAAATAAATAATTCCTAAATCTGAAATTCAAAAGTTAATAGTAATTATACTTCGGGGTTAAGGAATCGTTAAAATTAATGTCAACATTAATTGTAATTAAGTAAGTAAATAATATGCAATGGTAGAACAATTAAATGTTTCCAAAATAGGGGATCGGTCGACCCCTGACCTGTGACTGGTGGATGGAGATGGTTGATTGATGATGGTGAATGGTGGCTAGGGTTTGTGTGTTTTAACATACCAAATTATATTATTTTTAATTGACCTAGATCCGACAGTTCTGGTGCGTTCCAGCCACTATAAATAAGAGCTTAGCCCCCTTGCTTTTCTTCACAAATTATTTTAGGAACACTAGCGAAGATCTGTCAATTCGTCTCTTCATAGATTCAGAAAACTCCATTAGGGTTTTAGAAGAGATCTGAAAGAGTTCATTGAAGGCATGTCAAATCCAAAAGAAGACAAAGCTAAGAACCTTTGTTGGTGGAAATCTTAATTTTTCTATTTTAGTAATTTAATAGATTAGTTGGATTTGATATATGCCTGGGAAGTTCTCGATTACGAAAACATCACAATAAAAATCCCCAAAATCCCCTCAAAAGTGACATGACAATTCTTATGTTGAAACCTTAATTGTTTTGTATTAAAATAATGGAGTTTGTGTGGATTTTGCAATTTATTTGTTTTACCTTCTATTCTGCTTCTTATTCTTTTCTTTGGATCTAATCAAGGGATTTGATTAAGAAATGGTGTATAAGATATGAATTTCTACTTGTAGTTTGCACTACTTATTCCTACAGATTGAATAAAAATTCCCTTATCTAACTTCATGTAAAAGAAGTTGAATATAATGTAAAATTAATCAAATTGTAAGTTTCTATTATTGATTTATTCGGTTGTTTTAATATGAAATAAATTAGATTTGGATTTTATATACAAGTCTATTAATTTGATTTTGGAATATTGGATTTATGGTATATATGTTATTGTGGAAATGAGACTTGTATGTTTTGGAAGATTTGACATTGAAAACAACGTTAGTTTAGGGCGTAATCTTCACACGCATGGAAGTCAATAAATGCATGTGTGTGTGTGTCTATATATATATATATATATATATAAACTAGTGTAAATAATGTACGATTATAACGTATTAATGGTGTGGTTAATTAGGTTTTAAATCCCCTTAGGAAATTATTAATCATAGAGGCGAAATAAGAAGGATTTCTTATAAGGCCTAAATAATTGATAGGGTGGGGTGTGTGATAATATACTTAGAGAGTGTTATGAAATATGACTAAGTTATAGAAATGCGAGGTTAGCTAAAAGCATACAGAAGTCTACCCAGCTAATCGGGCTACCAGCAGTGTGACTTTGGGGCTGATGTGAAACATCGTCTACAATAAGTAACTATAGATAACACGAGGTTAGTCCCAATTTTGTAAGGTAAATCTGCCCAGCTAATCTGGCTACCAATTCCTATGAATAGTCGGGCTAATGTGAGATGTCACCGTGGGGTATGAGTCATAATACGAAGGACCTACTTCGAGGATTGAAAGTATTAAGTGGTTGTTTGAGGGCCAGCCTCTTTCCTTTATGTGGAGTATTCAATGGTCGTGATTAGGTTTAGGTACGGTTGAGGAATCTTAGAAAGGTTCGCTTTAATAGAAGTAGTAAGTGTCCAAAGAGATTTCCATGTAATGTCAGGTAGATAGATACCAGTGTAGAGTCCACCTTGGGAATGTGTATTAAATGATGGGGGCCTACCTCAATTGAGGTCTTAAATATTTATAGTCTGCTTATTTTCCATCTAAAAGGTATTAAGTGGCTAGGGTACTATCTGTCGCATTGGTAGACATTAATAACGATGGTTATGGGTTATTGATTATGGAATTGGATAATACAAAGGACCTGCTTTTGGGGATTGAAGGTATTAAGTGGTTGTTTGAGGACCTGCCTCTTTCCTTTATATGAAGTATTAAATGGTTTTGAATATTGTTTAAATGAAAAAGTCATATTCTTATTTAAATTATACTACCCAAGTACTGATATAGAAAGGCTCGAGATTTCTATTCATCGGACATTGTTGGTCGACTCCCTCCTCGGTACAACATACGTTAGGGAATGAGACGTTGATCAAGATGAAGATGACGATTAGAGAAGCTTGTGGCAGTAATCTATTTATCTATTTATGCTATTTTCTGATGTACCCATTTAAAGCTGACAATGTATTTTTGAACATGATTATGTAAAAATAATTGTTGATATTATGTTATGGTTTTTTGAAATTTGGAATTTTAAATAAAGTGGGTACTGTTTGTGCTATTATATTATATCCTTCCGCTCTGAGTTCCGAAAGAATAGATAAATAACTCTCTATTGTTCTTTTTACCAACCAATATCCAACTTTAGAATAGGTTTAAGTTTCGATGGGCCTTTTCTGGGTCAGGATTAAGGCCTATTTCGGGGCGGGTTGTTACACCTTGGCATTTAGCTGTCTGCGATTTAATAATCTAATAAAGTCTCGGGCCTTGCTGAGCTAATTTATTTAAGTTTTATGGCATCTAGTTTTCAACATCTGGTCTTAATCTGTAAAGTTCTTGGGTCTCACTGAACCTACTTAATTATCTTTGGAATATCTAACCTCTGTCATCCATCCAGTCGTAAGTCTATAACTTAACTAGGTCTTGGGGTGTACCGAGCATTTCCTTTGATTTTTGAGGCCTTTATCCATTGGCATCTAGGCATATCCTTATAAGGTCTCTAATTTCATTGATCCTTCTAAACTAAATCTTAAGGAATATAACCTTTGTCTTCTTCAGCCATCTATAGTCCTATAAGGTCTCGAGTATTACCGAGCCTATCTCAATAGCATGCCATGATGCTTTCCTCTTTTGGTTTAAAGTTAGCCTTATGACTTATTCTTTCAAATTCTAGCCAGCCTTATGGCCAATACATTTACTGCTAGCCTTATGAGACGTATTTTTTGATATAACCAGCCTTGTGGTCAATACTTTTGGGTTTAAGTCAATCTTGTGGCAAATACAATTGTGCTTCGGATCTATCGAGACATTCTCGATATGATTTTGGTGCTAGCCTTGTAACATATATTCGTAGTGCAAGCCTTATGGAATATATTCTCTTGATTAAGGATCTACCCAATGCTTCTCATATAATCTTGCTTGGGGCTCTCACCAAGGCCTTTCTCACATACTCATATTGTATTGTTTAGGGCTCTATCCAATGTTTTTTCTCATTGCATGCTCCCCTTTTACTGTGTACCGGTTAGTAGTAAATCCCAGGTGATATGACCTTCTCTTATGGGCAGTGGTAAGAGCTTCACCATCTGCACATCGGTATGGGCGTACATGGGGATCGAATCCCTCAAAGGTTTTCCCTCCCTTTGCCAAAGTCACCTAATCAAATTTATGATGGATATAAAGGATCGGGGCCATGTAATTACTTAGGAAAATGTTATTATTGATGAAACACATCCACTTTATGGCATGAATTGACCATTAAAATAGTTTGTATTTACCATGTAGTAGATTCCAACGGAGTAACACACTTTGTACTACCATGCAGTGCTGAGTTGAGAAAAAGCTATTATTCTTTAAAAAGAAACGTACTCCGACGGAGAAGTTACATTTGGTTTTTCATTTTCTTTTGAAAATTTCTACTAGGCATTCCTTCTAGGGGGGTCAACTCCACCTATAATCCTGTTTTTCGTAAACAATTTTCTTTTTGAATTTTTTTTCGGGTTTGACCATTTCAGTATATGACTTGTAATCAAGACCCATGCTTTCATTTTACAACAAGTTTACGCAAGTATAAAAGGTGACATGAGACAAAGCCCATAGTTAATCATAAATAAGAAGGAGAGCATGGATAAGGTGAGACAAAGCTCATTAATTAATAATATATGAACCCAGGCATAAACTTGGTTGAAAGGGCTCTCTTATAAACTCCAAATAAGAAATCATTGAATACTAAAAAACATCCAAAAGCCAAATAAGAAATTCAATAAGTGCCCCCCCAAAGTATAAACCTAGCTAAAAGGACATTTTCTAAAGACTATATATAGAATCCAAGAATACCTAAATAAGATCCAAAGACCAAATAAGAAATCCATAAATACTGCAGGTCCGCAGCTCTGTGAGAAAACCAATATGAAAACTGAAGGAGATTGAGAACTCTGAAATCTGGTAATAATGATCTGAGAACACGAGAGTATAACGCTTCCCGAAAGATCTTATAATTTCCCCCTTGCATTTTACTAAAATATAGAATTCTGAAAGTGACAATTACATTAGTCGAGATATAAACATATATGCTATGCATTCCTTGAAAGAAGCAAGTCCAACATATTGATTTTCCTGAAACAAAAAATGAGACGAAGTTAAAGAAGGCATTAAAGTAAATATTGATGTTATTTCTTAATAATTTCAAAAGTTCCCACTTTTGATCATTTTCTCCACTGCCGAAGCAAGCTTTTAGCACTTGTCGATCTTATGCCCATTCATATGGTGAAAGATATAGTAATTTTATCTCTTTGGACTTTCTCTTTTTTGAGGAGGATAATTTGGATAAGAAAGTTTGTCATGAGTTCTCAGGATTATAGGACAAGCTATCGTTAAGAAGGATGAGAATTCTCCTTTTTCAGTTTCTTTCAAGATTCATCGGTTGAGTTTTAGGCAGAGGCCTTTTGATATTCCTAAACTATTAAGCTTGATCTTCACTTGTCATCAATTTACTTAGGTTTCTTATTTCTTCATTCATTGCCTTAGTAATTTTTTTGAGTCGAACACTCTATTGCAATGATTCCTTGAGACATCCTGAAAGCTTCGTTATTTGGAGTGCCTGAAGTTCATGAACAAGGTCATACTCTTTAATTTTATCCTTTTCTGATATGATATTTGGCAAACATTCACTATTATCTTCTTCAATAAGCTCAATCCGAAGGTCGAGAGGGTAGTTCTAAGCTGAAATCTTCGATATCACTTTTGTTGCTGGAACTATTCATAACTAGTTAATGAAGCTGATTTTCCAGATAAAGAAATGGAGGTTAGAGCCCTCCTTTTAGCGTCAAAATATTGGTTTTATTTTTCATAACACCAACACTCAAGGATCAAACGACAACCTTCAGTCAGTTGATTTGATTATGAGGGGCTCGGTAGGCAGGTTACTGAAGGATTTAGGTAGTAGTTGGAAACTAAGTTGGATTTTAAGAGTTGATGATGAGTGGAATAAATATTAAACTGGGCCGAGAGTAAGTTCTATATACAGAGGCAAAAGTAAAATGTAATAAAGTAGTAAAAAGACACTGAGATTTTTAGTGATTCGAGCTAAATCCTTAACTTCACTTTGCCATTTCGTTTTATATTTCGTTTGTTAGAGTCTTATACTAAAACGAAAGATTGTTACAATGCCGAGTCGGCCAAGTCCACTATTAATGAGTTTATAGAAAAGCTCTAACATAGAAAAATACAATTTATTCTTAGTATCTGAATTATGCTACTGCCAAAAGGTCCTTTTTGCATTGGGATATGTGTATACTTATAGCCATTTGGCGCAGACGTGGGTTGATGATGTGACTTGCATAGTTATGCTTAGATGCTAGATTCGCCACTTGGTAAAGATATAGTTTACCCTTAATATAACATGCAGATTGATGGCGTCTACTTAGTGGACGCTTTTTTCTTCGGCTGTATTTGGGATGTACACGTGGATGATTGAGATTTCATAGTATCATAGTACAAGTACATGTTCCTTTTAGGTTTAGATTATTTATCTCGGGGCTTTATTTCTTTGAAATCCTGTTCTTTTCGGCTTTCAGTTCTCACTTAGTACTCTATACTTATAAAAAACTAAACAAGACATTAAGTTATTTTGACCTTCCGTCTCAAGCTTTTGATCTTTGGTATTTTGAAAGTAAAATGAGATGATTAGACCTTTCGAACTCTATACTTTTAGACAAGTAACCCTTCAGGCTTTATATTTTAGATTATAGGTTATGTTACTTTGTTTACCTTACGTAAGTCTTCGGTAGCAGTAAGATCGTTCCTTTCGGTTATGTGTATTTCTTTTCAGGGATGAACCAGCTGTAGTTCCTTTTGGTCTCATGCATCTTATGTAAAATACTTTCATCAAAACATGGTGGGTATGTATGTTTATGCGCCTTAAAATTGATGGTTACTTTTTTAGTTTGAATTAATATTTAGAAATAATGCTAAAGTTAACTTGTATTAATGAATTTAAGCAACATTTTCCTATCTACATAAATAGTGGTCGTGGATATTTGCCCTTTGAACCTCTGGGCTAACTTTGCTGAAACTGATGGCTTAAAGACTAAAATTGAACACAAATCTATTCTTAAACTTGCGTACTCTTAATTTTTAAATAAATAATTTGAAATAGCAAAACATACATCAATTTTACATGTACAATGTTTAAATCATCTTCAAATGGCGGCTATTAGGGTTTTCGTGAATCTCTGACATTTTTAAATAAAAGATCTCTCTTTTTTCTTCTTAATCTAAATTTCTTCAAATATCTAATTAATTCATGAATCTCAACCGACAAGGTGGTAATGGGACTAAGGATAAGGGCGAGGAGGAAGGATGGAAGTTGCGAGAAGAAAGGGTAAGCAGGCATGAATTTAGCAGATCTAGCCAATCAAAGCTAGGACGAAGGAGTAAGGGCAAGTATGAAATAAAAATAGTGGGATTTGGATAGTCAGAGCAAGGGTTAGGAAGGAGGGGATTTATCAAAAGCAACACGAATCCAATTAATAAGCAAATGTATTCATATGGGATGCAAAACAGAAAGAAGTTCCAGATCTCAAAGGATGCAAGAAAAACTTTCCAATAGTGATGCCATGAAGGAATCATCAAAGATTTATGGAGCTAAAAATCTAGAGTTTGTCAATCCTAGCGTGGTGGATGGATCTTTAAAGGGTAGAATCTCTAGTGAGGCGTTAAAAGAGGCAGAGAATAGTTATGAGAACTTTGTGATGCAGTACATGGTGGGTCCTAAACCATATTACAAGGCGTTGGAGGCTTATGCAAAGAGGACGTGGAAAAAAGATTCTCCATTTGAAATTCAAACAAGAGATAATGGTTTTTTTGTTGTAAGATTTTGTTTGAAGAAGGATTGTGGTAGTATTCTTGAGAATGGTCCATGTTTTTTGATGAAAACTGTATCATAACGAAAAAGCTTAACCCATGAATGAAAATGGACAGGGATCTACTCACCTCAATGTCAGCATGGGTACGTTTACCAGGGTTGAGTTTTCGATTGTGGGGGCCTAAGGCCATTAGTGCTTTGGTGAATATGATAGGAGTTCCTTTAAGGCTTGATGAAGCTATAAAAAATAGATCGAGAATATCTTTTGACAAACAGAAAGTAAGATTCCTTTGGCAAACCAAGATGAGAATGTAACATCCCTTCCCAAGGATGGTGGATTTGGAAAAAAGAAGGTAGTTTGATGAGAGAAGGTACCTTATAGAGGAATGGATTATATGAGGAATAGGAGGAGAAGTATAATATCGAAAATAAAGTGAAGCTGAATCAGGAAGGAGGTCATAATGAAGGGAGTAGTCCGGTCAATTTAGCAGACATAGGAAAAGAAGATGAGTGGAAGGACCCAAGGAAAACATTGGGGGATATTAAAGAGATTTTAAACCAACTAAAAGTAGTGAAGGAGAACATTATTGAAAGAATTATCAACTCCTTCAGAGCCTGCTAAAGACAAGAACAGAAGTAAATAGGTGGAAGTACTAATATCAATAAAGAGTGATGCAGTAGCGAAGAAGGCAGTGACAATAGAGAAGGGCATGGCTGAAATGTCCTCAGAGCATAACGAGGGGGGTAACTCTCGTGAAGTAGCATTTTTCTTGGTTCCTCCTCCATGGAGGAGGAAATTGTTCATGAAGTGCCGCCAGCTGCCCCAGTTCATTTGAATGAACCCCATGTTTCATCACCAGACAATGCTGCTTCTACTATCAATTCCAGCTCTACTATTTTATTTCTAGATAAGTGTACTTGAAATGTAATGAGAGTGTTATGTCGATTACATAGGAGGAATCAACTCAGACCTAGAGGCAAAGGAGCAAATGGACAACATCAGTTCGATTGATCATAATCCGAAAAATACTAGGGAAACTTCCAACACACTAGAAAATGGAAGAAAGTGGATATAATTAAAAAAGACTTTTTAGTTAAAAAGAACCCATAGTGGTTGGATTCTGTTGGAGATGGTAGAGTGGAAATCAAAAGTGCCTTGTATCAAGGCAGAGAGTTGAGAGGCAGAAATAAATCATCCAAATGACAATTGTTTGTTTGAATACGAGGGGCTTACATAAACTCAGTTTAGTTACAGAGTTATAGAAAATGATGTATAGACATGAAGTGGACTGTATTGGAGTTTTAGAGAGTAAACTAAGTTTGGGGAGTTTCAATCGTTTGGCAGTAATTTTGATAATAAGTGGTTATTATTGTCGAATGTGAGTTGTTGTTATAAATGCAGAATATTGGTTTTGGTGAACAAAGAGGTATGGAGTGTCAATGTAGTGAGTATGAGTGACCAACATATAACCGTTGAACTTAGTAATGTGGGTGTGGTCAAATGTAACATGACTTTTGTGTATGTCCAAAATATTAACTAAGGGAGGCATTATGGAGAAATCTGGAAGATGACGACTTTGCTATTTTCAAGCCATGGATGGTGCTAGGAGATTTTAACCGCATTAGGAGGAAGGATGAGGAAAAAAAGGAGGTAATCGTATTCCTCTTAGTAAGATGCTGGAACTGAACAATTTAATCATGAGGACATGTCTATCTGATATTAGTATAAATGGGTATAAATTCTCTTAGTGGTCCTGGCCTAGTAAAAACATTCTCACTAAAATTGACCGTATATTGGTTAAAGTGCAATGGCCGAAACTATTTAGGCAATTTCGAGCTGCTCACCTACCTTTTGGTCCAAGTGATTATACCCCTATGTTGGTTTCCCTAATATATATATATATATATAATAATAAGGTAAATTTGCCGAAGCCGTTTAAGTGTATGAATCACTGGATATTATTTGATGATTACCAAGAAGTATTTATCGATGGATGGAGTACGAAACAGGAGGAAGACCAATCTTTATACTTGTCCAAAAACAGAAAGCGGTGAGAGAAAAACTTAGAAGTTGGTGTAAAAGTAAAACAATACCAAAAAAGAGGTATGATTCTATAGAAAGCTATATGGAGAACTCCAAAACATATTAGAAACTGGAAATGAGGCTAGTATTGGTGATAAGATGCAAAAGGTGAAACATAACTTAGAGAGAGCCATTCAATAAGAATACACTGACACCAAACAGAAGTCAAAATGTGACTGGCTACTCTTGGAAGACGAAGCAAAGACGTACCTCTATGCCAAAATGCATCAAGAAATTGACTTTTGGTGAAATTAGGTTTCAATGAATGAAGAGTCTTGTAATAGTCAATTGGAGTTTATGGATAAGTTAATAGAGTACTTTTCGAAATTATTTAATCAAACCCAATTAAATTATTTTCCTAAGATTATCTATTAAACTATCATCTTAGACCATGGCCATAATTTTCTTAATGATAGCATAGAGCTAGAAGAGATTAGAGAGGCAATTTTCAGTACTATGGATAGTACGGCTCCAGGACCAGATGGCTTAAATGCTAAGTTCTATAAAGTGCATAGGAATCAAATGAAATATTTATTACTGGAGGCGGTTATCGATTCTTCTAATGATAGGAAATTACTATGGGAGTGTAATCATACTTTAATTCACCTTATTCTGAAGAGTAAAAGTGCAATGAATGTTCAACAGTTTCAACCAATCTCTTGTTGTAACATAGTTTACAAAATCCTTGCTAATGTGATATGTAACGGGTTAAAAATGTTCACGAAGGATCTTATATCTGAAAACCAATGTGCTTTCATAGAAAATAGGGCAATTGGAGATGGAATTTTAACGGCTCACAAAACAGTGAGGGGTTTTGGTAGAGCTAATAATAATTGTATGTGCATTAAAATTGATTTGCAAAAGGCGTATGATTCGATTAACCGAGATTTCATTTTGCATATGTTAAGAGACATGTAGTTCACTAAAAAGTGGATCAAGATGATTCTGAAAATGATATGTACACCCGGTTTCTCAGTCATGAGCGATGGTTGTCCTCAATGATTTTTTCAAAGTAGAAATGATATTAGGCAAGGAGATCCTCGATCTCCATTTCTTTTTACAACGTTATGGAGTTTTTTACATTATTAATGGATAAAAAAGTGAGAGAGGGTGAGATGACGCCTTTTAAACCGAATAATTTTGAAACCTCTCATCTCTTCTACGCTGATGATGTTATAATATTTGCAAAAGCGGATGAAAAGGCGTCAACAACAATAAAGGAAGTTTTTAACAAATGGTAGAGGTAATAGGTCTTCGACTTAGTGCTGAAAAATCTAAAGTGTTATTCGAAGGAGTTACAAACTCTCAAAAAATCAGCGAAGTATTGGGAATAAACATTGGAGAGTTACTAATCAAATATCCGAGGATTCCGCTATTGAGTGTGAACTTAAAAAATAATGATTATTCTAGTTTGATAGATAAGATTAAAGGAAAAATAGGAGGATGAGAGTCGAGGTAACTAAGTCTAGCAGGTGGGGTGGAGTTGATAAAGTCCATAATTTATCCGATTGTTCAATTCTGGCTCTAATATTCCGGAATTCCAATGGCTACCATAAACAAGGTAAAACACCTTTGTTTGAATTTACTATGGAAATATAGAATTAGTAAAATTCCGTGGAAGATCTTGTGTAAAAAATGTGAAGGGCATGGATTTAAAAAGCTTGGAACAAATTAATGAATCAACGTGTATAAAAATCATTTGGAAAATAGTGAATGGTGTTGGTTTATGGGCAAAACTCATGAAAGAAAAGTACTTTAAAAATCAACCTTTTTGAGAAGTCAACATTAGAAATGATGATTCGGGTGTGTGGAAGTTCATTATGCAAAATAGGGAAGAGGCAATGAGATGTATGGGTAGGCGTATTATTGATGGTAAATCTACATCATTGTGGTTTGACTCGTGGTTACATGATGGTAGATGATTAATTGACTCAACGTGGAAACGATGGAGAGAACTAGAAGTGAAAAGCTATTAGTTAGTGATATTATGGAAGAAGGTGCATGAAGACCCGATAAATTCAATTTTTTTTGAGTTGTTTAAAAGAAGAAGTGAATAAAGTTCAAATATAGAGTAATCATGTAGACGATTATTGGGTTTGGTCATGGTAAGTATAATTTCAAAGAAATATGGAGAATGGTTAAAAAGTCTTACACACATGTTCAATGGGCGGATATGGTTTGTAATAAAGTTCATGTACCAAAAATGTATATCTGTCCTTTTAAAGCAATAAACGATTTTTTACCAATAAAAAAGAGACTAATTCAAATGTGTTTAATTGTTGACCCTCTTTATGTGTTATGTAATCAACCGGATGTGGACCCAGAGCACTTATTTTTCAAACGTAAGTTTTTGGTTTATATTTGAAAATGGTGTAAAATGAAACTCAAATGGCCAATATCTCAAACCAACATGTTAACTCTATCTAGTGAAGTTGGTAATTTTCATGTAAAATTTAGTGGTAGCTGCAGAAGCAAAAATGTGGATTTAATCACTTTTTTAACTTGTATCTGGTCAGTTTGGAGAGAGAAATCACATGGTTTTTTGGGGCAGCCCAAATACAGCCATCTCAATTTGCAAGTCTATCTCATATATTGTCACGATAAGAGTAACCAAATCAAAAAACAGAGCATACTTAGATAAACATGATGCAGATGTATGCGAGGAATGAGAATAATAATACCTGCCATCCTTATTGGTGGTTATTTTTTTCGACGGTTATGTTTCTGTAGGAACTGGATAGCCAGCAGTGGAAGTTATGGGTGAATTTCAAAATTTTTACCCTATTGGATCTTTTATTGGGCCTATGAAGTCTAACTAAATTAGAACATTTTTAAATTTCATTTAAATAAAATCATTTATTTTATTTAAATTCAGATATATTAAGATATAAAATTAATTTTATTTGATTTAGTTTATACATAAATGTATCATATACATATATGTGTGAGTGCATGTATAACATAATAATCCATGAAAGGTATAATATGTCCATATGTAGATGTTGAGATTTACATCGCAACAGACATATTAGCCATTTTGTATGTCATGTATGTTATCCAAATATGTGTATGTATATGTGTTACAAAATACACACACATGTATCTATAAATATATTGTATAATATATGAACATAAAACATTTATATATATATATATAGAAAGAGAGAACAATTATTAAAACTTATTTATAATTCAAGATTAACTTAGTTTTGCAAACATGATAATTTTAGTATTTTAATTTGTATATATTATGAATAAAATAATGTTTTCATCCACAAATAATTAACATAAAATAATCTATTGATGAAAATTAAAATTTTACAATTTTCAAAAATCTAGAATCATAAAATAGAGCTTAGAAAAATCAGAAGATTTTTCAAAGTTGAAATATTATTTTTAAAAAGAAATACATTGATTTCGACAATAATTATTTAATAAAAAATAATATATTATTAGAAATTAAAATTTTTAAATTTTAGAAATTCTAGGATTATGATTGAAAGGTTATGAAAAATTTTGAAGAATTTTTCAATTAAATTATTATTTTTAATAAATCGTAATTATTTTTTCTAAAATAATATTAATTATTAAAAATAATAAACTTTATTGAAAAATTCCTAAATTTTTTCTATATGTTTTAGAAATGATATAATATTTTTTTTAATATAAAATTGAAATTTTAATATAATAATTATTTTATATATAATAAAAAATTAAAAAAATTAATAAATGTTAATTTAAAAAAATGAATATATGTATGATAATTAATTTTTGAATTTTTAAATTCATATTATTTATAAATAAGTGTACTAAATTTTTTAAATCATATATATATATATATCTTATATATGCATATATGTTATTATGAGAGAGAAATATACACAAATATATATATATATATGAATTTATTAATAAATATATATATAAAACAATTATTAATGACAAAACTTGATTTTGTATAGTAAAAGACATTTATATATACATAAATAAAATAGTATAATAAACAAATTATGCACATAACCAAACTGATTTGTGACGACCACATCTATTAAATAAATCTCACCTAACTAAACATATAGTAACAATATATTTAAACAGATATGAAATTGCTCATTATAGGATCATAGAATATAATTTAATTACTGTAATACGAATTAAAATTACCAATTTAATGATGCCTTTGAATCCATGTTGAAGCAATGACTTCCCTTCCTTTTACTGTCCTTGATTCGTCAGATTGCAAGTCCAGAATCACCGACCTCTAACTATCGAATAGTATTATTTTAATTTGAAATATATTTGAGAATTTTGGAGTGGATTGAGATATATGTTTTGATTAGTAATATAGAAGATAATGGCGGCCAAAAAGGTTAGTAATTGTTTATATATATATATATATATTATATATATATATATGAAAATGGGTTAATATTATAGCAACTGGGCTATGCGGCCCAAAGCAGAATAAAATGACCGTTCGTATCCTCAACTGAAAACAAACAACAGACGGCTTTTAACACAAACAGCACTATCCACTACTTACACTGCAAAATACCTAAAACATTCCTTAGGGCTAAATTATGGCGGCTTCCAATTCACTGATTGAGCTAGTTTGTTCAATTCCGTCATCTTCAACATCGCCAGTAGTAGTCCTTCTCGTGCCGTTACAGTGGTAAGCAGTTTCTTCGGTACCCTTCCAATTAGCAAGCTAATATCCTGATTAATCTGTCTCGTGAGAACTAATACGTTATGGTGTTTGTTGTTGAAAGCCCGATTGTTCCTCTCCCTCCAGATGTGCCACAGGGTGGTTGTGAGACCAATTTTGCCCATCTCCTACATCAGCTTCGTGAGGTCGCTCCTACCGTTCAGGTAAGCTACTTCATCTTTGAGATTCCGAGCATTGTTAGTCTGTAGACATCTAAGTTTTTGTATACACCACACTCGTTTGCTGTAAGCACACTAAAAAAATAGGTGATCATGTGTTTCCTCAGCAGAATTGCAAAGATTACATAGTGTATCATCCAGGATGCCCCATTTATGAAGTCTGTCCTTAGTTGGTATTCGTTTGAGCAGGGTATTATATAAAGTGTGTGCCATTTTTGGATTATTTAACCTGCTTCAGACCACTTTCGTCCAATTAGCCGATGGAAATTTGACTCTCGAATCCTCCCACGCATCTCTGAAATTGAACTGTCCATTTGAGATGCTTTTCCATATCTAGAGATCCTCCATTCTATCAGCTTCAATATCTTTGCATTGAATTTCCTCATTTGTAGTTTGAACTGAGTAGATTCCTGTCACAATGCCATTCACCATTCTCCACAATTTCAGCCACTTTGCAGGTAGGAGTTCCATAGGCTGAAAAGGCCGAGTCCCAGCCTAGTCTTTCAATAAAGCTTTGAGATTGCAACCAAGGGTCTTTCCATAAGTTTGTGTTATTCCCATTAGCAATTTCTCTATCTATATAAGTTTGCAGTTCATTCCTGGTTTTTAGGATATTTTTCCATGTAACAGAGGCATTATTATCAATTTTTAAGGTCCAGAAATTATCTTTAAGGTACCTCGATCTCATACAACTAGCCCATAGATTTTTAGATGTTAGAACATTCCATGCTAGCTTCAACCCATAGACTTTCTTTAGCTCATATAAGTTTTTCAACCCAACTCCTCCTCCCTCTTTCTTTTTACAAAGATCTGAGTAGCTAACTTTGTGCATTCCCTCCTTCCAAATAAAATCTACACATACTGAATTTATTTTGGCAATAGAGCAGTCAGGGATTTGAAAGGATTGCAACCAGAACCTGACTTTAGATGTGATAACAGTATGAACCAGTTCAACTCTGCCCGTAAAAGACAACAATTTGGATCTCCACCCTGGTAATTTGTCTCTAATGTCGTCAACGAGCTTACCGCATTCCGAATCTGTGATTGTGTTATTAGAAAGTGGTATCCCCAAATATTTGACTGGAAGATGACCCTACGAGACCCCCAACCTCTCTAGCATTGCCTGCTTATGGGAGCAGAATTTATTAAAGTAGCATTTGGTTTTTAGTTCATTCATTTTAAGCCCAGCGAGTAGCTCCAAGTCAGTGAAAATGATCTTGACCTTATCAATGGCCTTTGTATTGCCTTTTATCACCACTAATAAGTCACCAGCATATATTAAATGGGTTACATTGGGGAGAATATTGTATATAGGTTGAACGAACTTGTGAAAGCACACCAACTCCATCTGAAGGGTAAACCATTCCATAGCAACAGCGAATATATATAGGGAGAGGGCTCACCTTGTCTAATCCCACGATTGCTCTGGATATATCCTTTGGGTACTCCATTTATCATGATAGATAAGGTAGGAGTGTCTAGAGAGTACTTAATCAGTTTAAGTAACTTCAGTGGAACCCCCATAGAATCAAGCATGTGAATGATGAATCTTCTGTTAACCTTATTATATGCTTTTTGTAGGTCAACTTTAATACACATTTTATCAGCCCCGTGTTTGTTAAAATCTCGAATTAATTCATGTGCCATCAGGGAGTTTTCAGAAATAAGTCTACCTTTTATAAAATCACTTTGACATTGCGAAGCTAGATCAGGAAGAACTCTGTTCAGTCTCATGCATATAATCTTGCTAAGAATCTTATACGTGACATTGCAGCAGGCAATAGGTTTGTAGTCTTCAATTCTCTCTGGTTTCTTAGTTTTTGGAATGAGGGATATGAAAGTGTGATTGATTTATGGTACAAATTCTCCAGTCTCCAAAGCTTCGTTGTAAGCTTTTAGCATGTAATCTTTCAGGTGTACCTAATTCATTTTGAAGAAGGCTGCCCCCATTCCATCGGGGACGGGGGAGGAGTCAAAGTGAATCGAGCAGACAACTTTCTTCAATTCCCTTTCCAAAATCCGAGTTGTCAGCATGTCTGCAACAGTAGGGGAGATCCTTTTCCTACAGTTGATGTGAGGTAAGTGATTGAAATTGTCCCCAATATACAGGTTGGTGAAGTAAGTGATAGCTTGCTCTTCAATGTCTTTGATATGTCTAGAGGCATTGCCCTATTCATTTAAACAATTATTAAGATTATCGTGATGTTATCTTTGTGACATTTTAGTATAAATTTTTTTATTGCATTCATCTCCCTGTTGAAGCCACTTCTCTTTAGCTTTCTGCTTCAACTCCACCGCCTATTTTTTAAGCTCTACTTTGAGTTGTTTTTGAAGTGCATAGAAGTCAGCATTTAGGCCCTCATGTAGGGGATCATTATCCAGTTGATTTTGAATGTTTTCTAACTGTTGTTGGATTGCTGTGATGGTGTCAGTGGTCTTTGGTCTGCACTTGTTCCAGTCTTTAAGTCTATTTTTCATGATTTTGATTAGCATAAAAAATCGATACATGTGATTGCCTGGAGGAATTATCACTGTATTAAAGTTCACTACTTCATCGAAGCCTTCAATCAGAGGTCAATGATTTTCATATCAGAAAGGTTTTCCTTTATGTAGATCATCATCAACATTAAATTGTATCAAGAGGGGACAGTGATCACTTATAGAACAAGGTAGAATAGTAACTTTTAAATTTGAGATTTTGTTGTATAGTTCGGCATTGCCAAGCACTCTATCTAGTCGTTATGTAATTTTCTTAACCTCACCACTTTTCCATGTAAATTTCAGACCTGAGTGGTGTGCTTCAACGAGTCCACTGGCCAGTACATAATTGTTGAATTCAGCAATCTGGGCTAATTTCAGTGTAAGTCCTCCCTTCTTTTCACTAGTGCTTAGGACAACATTAAAATCACCTGTGACCACCCAAGGAATATTGATGGTTTTAGAATTAACAGTTATTTGTCTCCAAAGCTCGGTTCTTTCAGAGGCCAGGTTCCTCGCATATACAAAGATGGTGACAATCTCCAATCCTCCAATATTATGAAACTTAATAGTTATTTGTCGATCATCCATATTCATGTTATTACCATTCCAGTAGTTACTTTCCCAACCAACAAGAATTCTACCCTTAGCTTGTGAAGTTGAATTATGAGTAAACGACCAATGATTCCCCATTTGATGTTTAAACATCTCTATATTACTATTATTAAATTTGTTTTCTAAAAGAGCTAAGATAGAAGGCCTGAATTTGGCCTTGATGTTGTGGAGGTCTAATTGCCGTATGTCATTATTTAGACCTCGCACATTCCAACATAATATGGTCATTATGATTTTTTGGTGGTTTTGCTCCGTGTAACTGGAGCAGACCTGCCACAACTAAATTACCAGCCCTCTTCTTGTCGCCAGTGGTGAACTGCTTCTCATATTCAACATTACATTCAGTGTATTTGCTAATGTCCTCTGACACATCTTCATCCTCCTCATTCTCAGATGAATCCAACTCAATGTCCAGCTTGTGTATTAGACAGGGAACCTGGCATCTCCTCCTCCTTCTCAATTTGACCTTCAGTTAGTGGATCCAGGGCATGTGGAGCCACAGGAGCTGCAAGTGGGTCAGGTTGGGGCTGAGAACTACCTTTAGAGTGATCCCCTGGGGAAGGTGTCTTCGTTGACTGAACATGAAATAGATGAACTGCTTGCTCTAATCTGCATCCCAACTCCATACGATTTTGGTGTGGAAGTGAATATTTTGGTGGTGGGGGTTTAACTGGGGAGGTGTTGTGTATATTATTTTTTGTGATCTCCTCATCATTTTTTGAACTACTAGTCACAGTTAATTCAGTTGTAGTTTCTGTTGGGTTTTTTTTGTTTTTCTACCCATACTTGCTTTGTCTTATCTAACATGATATGCTGGCATCGCTGATTTATGTGACCGAAGCACATACACTCTCCACACTTAGGTGGTACGAACTCATATTCCACCTCTTGCCTGTATTCATTACCATGTTTATCTATAGCTTTCACCATTTTTGGCAATTCAGATTTGGTAGAGATCTCCACCAAAACCCTAGCATATTTAATCTGTTTGACCTTCCTAGTGTTTTCATCTATATCTATAGGCTTGCCTATCAGACTTGCTAGTTTGCTAATACATCTCATATTCCACAATGCGAGATCCAAGTTGTTAAATTTGATCCATATAGGATAAGTTGTTAACATGGCACGTTCGAAATTGAAATCTGCCTTCCATTTAAGCATAAAAATTAGCTTGCTGTCCATGAACCATGGACCACCCTTAATGATTTGATTATAGTCCTCTTCCAGTTCAAACTTAATTAGGTAAAATCCATTATCACGAGGGAAGACATCACAGGAACCTTTGGGGCTCCATGTTCTTTTGATATAAGCATTAAAGTGTACATAGTAAGGGTGTTTACCTGCCATGTAAGCGTAGATTGAATGTTTCCATAGTCGTTTGGATTCAGCATAATCCTCCACATCAATCAACTGGTAGAGTTCTTCTCCATTCGATTGAGGTTCAAAATAATATGCATTTCCATTGAGTTCGATTTTACTGCCTGCAACCTCTATCCACGATTTAGCCGTAGCAGATGGAGCACGTTGATTCGGTTTTTGTTTAATCACATCTACGAATAATTTCTTCGCCTTTCCCCTATTATTAACCTCCTTCCATCCTCCTCCTCCTTCATCGTCTTCTTTTCTGGTGCCTAGGGTTTCGGGAAAGCTTGTTGTAGTCGCCATTTATTAGAAGTATGTATATATATATGTGTGTGTGTGTGTGTGTATGGTTGTATTAGAGAGAGACGAGGAAAACCTTTTTACCCATTCTCACTTTATCTGAACCCATTATCTCCTAGCCAATTCTTTGTGTTTTAGCCACCCCTAGACCTTCCCAAAACCAAAATTTGTAGCCCTAATGATGGGCCTTAAACCCATCTAAGCCTAAGACAAAATACTATGCAATTAAATCTAATTTAATCGCCTGTCGATATTGTATATCGATCTATATATTTATAACTGTTATAAATATATATAACATTATTTATTTCTCAAATCATATTCAAATTTTATAATTAATACTTCATAAATATTAATTTAATTAATTTATAACAATTATAAACTAATTAAATCTTTCGATCTTAAGGGAATTCATCATTTCGGTTGTGTAACTCTTGGGTGTAAATTTGGTCAGCGATTAACATTGAAATATTTTGATGTTAATGTTCACACGTCACTTAACAGGTGGTGTGACATTATGGCCAAATTTATCGCTTACTCATTTTCGGTAAAATCCAATTTTAGTTTAATAAGCGTTACCCAGTTGTGGCATTTGTTTACACCAATTGTCTTCGTCAAAATTATATCACTTTAGACTTATGGAATCTGGTAATGGACAAAATTCCAACCTCATCCACATTCAACTTTATAGTCTAAATATAAAGTCCTTGTTTTAATAATAACAATTATTATTAATCGAAATGCTCTGGTCAGAGACTTTGACTTTGAGTTGACTTGAGTTGACTCTGAAACTAACCACATATAATCGAGGAGACGAATCCTCTCTTGAATAGTGCTTTACTTCCAATACTTCCACTCGATCCAACTATAGTCACTTGATGGACGTTATGCCATGATTTGGCTATAATCAAAGGGAGCTTTCATATTGAAGATCCACGGTATTCTCAGGTCGAGAGAACTGTGTAAATCAGTCACATCGATATTTTCTGTTTGACCTTTGTTATATTAACCAATAGAAAACTATCGAGTGAGTCGTTCCATAGTTATCCAGTAACTATTAGTACGTAACCTCTAGGTGCCCCCAGCGGTCACGAGTAATACACTACCCAACATTTAAAGAGCGTTACGTACTCCAGTCTCAGCGGCTACATCGATATCCAATCTCGATGCATCTTGACTAGGAACATTTAAAATGATATATTTGTTTCGTTCTGATAAATTACTCACGGTCACAACACTTTGTAACTACTATCACAAAATATACCATTTATGGATTTTTCTATTAAGTATGCTTTTAATTAAGTTAATTAATTAATATAATCACATTATATCAAGTATGTAATAGGAAGAAAATACCTTTTATTTCAGACAAGATTGGTCAACGAGTTAGATATATGTAACAAATTACATAATTGCCTCTAGGGCATACCCTAATTCTATCAATATTCCACTTGCACTTAGGGTCAATTATGGAATCTAATTCCAACTTCTCCAATTAGTTTTCTCAAAATCAATTAGGTCGGTCCTTTAGTGAATGGGTATGCTATTATGTTTTAATTATCTACTTCGTCGATTAACTCTCTCTAACACTAATAAACTAGCTTTATCATATGGAACGATTTGAAGTATGTCTTTTGACTTCTAGTGAGCTTTAAGTTTTATCATGACCAATTTCATGACATTGTTATCTTATAACAATATTACGGGATTCTCAGTATTTGGAATCACCTTTGGCTCAATTATAAATTTATGCATTTATATCTATATACATTGGTTTATTGTAAAGTTATTCAAGTTAATGTTCTCAACATTTCGTTGAATCGACCACAATCACTTTTATTTTAAAACATTTTAAAATTAAAGATTTTAACTTGAATTTTATCATTGACATGTTATACTCAATATCACTTATAAAAGTTTGTGTCCAAACGTTCCATCATAACGAGTTCGTTGTTTCTATAAACAATTCTCTAGTATTTCATAAATACTCGAGAACACCTCAAATAACCATTTAGTGATATCAATTTGGATTTTATATTTGCTCCATGTATCAAATACATAAACAAAACACAATATCATACACAACATAACCTGTATGATAATTCCTATTGCTAATGCATAAGGAATCCAACTTACATGTTCTCCTTTTAATAGGGTGCTCTTATATATTGTTTTGGGACAATCCCTATATCTTTTATACTCACCATAAAAGACATCATTTACAATCCAAAATTGAGTATTAAAACAACTAAAGTTGATTTTAATACAAGCATATTGTTAAAATCAACAACGTGTTACTTACTTATAGTTTAGAAATATCAATGTACCTTTTAACGTTCTTTTTTATGAACACGCGCTTTCTCTACCTTTGATTGAAAATCAAACTATTTGATATTTCTATCAAAATACTTATTCAATCTTGATGCTTATAAAATGATACATTTGTATCATTTCTTGAATCATATCCAAAGACTCACAAACCCATATCGCTCCCACTGACTTCAAGACATTTTTGGTTAATATGTGTAAACGGCTTACTCTAAATCATTATTTAGAATTTTCCATTTCAATACATAGTACTAAACATTAAGTCTTATCGAGCGATAATTTTGTGAATAAATCTGAATTAACTTGAGCATGTTGAATACCGAATCTGTTATGCTATTTTCAACAATTGAAATTTGCGATATTATTCTTATCAACATTGCTTATTTGATTCCAACCACATTAGTCTTTCCAATAAAGACACAATCTCGATCGATGGACCACATCTCTTTGGTTACGATCGCCAAAATCATATTTTGATAGCATACTTGGAATTCTTTCAGATCTGCACATCATACCATATAGAGTCAATAATCTTAATGGTTTAATTGAACAACCGAGGGTAATGTATATTTTCAACATTAATAAGAAACTCATAGTTTCTCTTCGATGTACGAGAATATTTATTAAACATTCTAATGCTATGTGTTCATTTAGGTTAGTTAATTTCACTTCATCTCATATAATCAGTTTTATCTATGGATCAGATCCAATTCCATTTAACTACAAAAAATCTCTAAAAGAAAATCCTTCACAATGAAGTTGATATATCTTGAAACAATAATTGTTTCTTAGTGCAAATAGAATAGGGATTCATAAATGCTTTATGAACCTTTTTATTTATAAAACTGATTTTAGTTTACAAAAATTATGTTCAAAACATAAATATGTCATTTGATGACAGACCTTTCCAAAAAACCTTTTGGAGATTCATACAAGATCCCTCATGAACAATTATTACGTGCAATCTTTCGAATCACACAACCTGCCAACTCCTTGACCTAGGATATGTTGGGATTTCTCACAAACCCTTATCATGTATGATTTTATAAACTATTGTTTAGATGAAATAATATCAACCTTGTGTACTAATCTTAAGTACATGACCTTATAGAAAGAAACTAACTCGACTTCACTCACAATTAATCATAAATTGTTCAACAATGTCTGATTACTTCTTATCGATGCATCATTATGTATCACATGGAGGAGTAATTTTGAGATTGAATCTATATTCACTTTTAGGTACATTTGGAACTCTTTCCAATATACTCGCTTATTCGACCAAATCAAATCATTTTATTCTATTGCATGTTATTTTATTTATTTTTCTTTTATATTCTATGATTTTATCATAAACTTATTACATGTGTATCTAATATACATGTTCATGTTGGTAATAAATCATCGATGAATATAACAAAGTATGTGGAACCCTTTTGGTATTAATAGACTTGTGATTGCATAAATTAATATGTATTAATTCAAAAAGTTCATCAACTCTTATGATGCTTCCACTGAATGGGTGCATAACCATTAATTGTTTGAGATATAATTAACTTGTATCATATGATTCATAATCATATGATAAAATTATTTCTCAAAACTACGGCTTAGTCTATAATTCCAAAACAACTGTAAATAATATTAGATACATATGTATTTTTGTTGCATCACTTTTACTATGAAAACAAATTCCATAATATAGTTCTATTTCATAATGAATATTCATAATACTTATATTAAAATATAGTTATATCTATTTTTTAGTCAATACCAAAAATAAATATTATTTCACAAATAATGTTCGGTACATTTTACGAAAACAATTTTCGTAATTTGATGGAATCATTAGGTGCTATATGACATGCTCCCACTATTTCCGCCATTACTATAACAGCGTACTAAATTTAGAGGTCCACCATTCACTTAATATTATTAATATTGTTTACTTATTTCATATGCTTCAACTAGTTTATAGAGGAGAGTTCTTTGATCAAATATCTTAAACTCAAAGAAATAAATGTTATAGAAAACATTTTTTATATGAAAATACATTTTGGAATAAAAATCATATTTCATATTCCAATATTAAGTATCAGTTATTATTACAATTCTTGTTTCCAATGTTTCTCTATGAAGCAGAAGTGACTATTCATTCTCTTCATTCCAACTTTACCTTAAATTACATCTATTCTTATACATTCATTTTTCTTTCAAATGGTCAAACTATTCAAAAGAAAACCTTACTACAATATCATAACAAACCTATTACAAAAGTGCATTCGATTATACTTAACATTTAAGATATCAAATATGTTGCACTTTATGTAAACCGATCAAGAAGAAATTTCAACGATCGAGTTCTTAGATGTATCTCGTAGTTTATGGCATTGTGTTACATTAACACAATATGATCCTTTTGAAATCATTCAAGTTGAATACATGATATTAAAATACTGTTTATTGGCTTACTTCGAATGAACTAACTTCATCAAAATATTATACCCCACAAACTATGACTGTTCACCGTATAACATTTATATGTGAAAGTACATGGATCAAATATCTATAGCCTTGAATTGCATTTAGAGTTCAAAAACTCATAAAAATGCAATACACGGTCTAAACCAAATAAACATATAAGTGACCAACTTACGAATGTATTAAGTAGTTGAAACTGGGCACTTACATGAGTATAAAAACATCATATAACATGCAATTAGAATTATTAGTAAGTATATATTATATTTCTATTTGTCAACTTTCAATTCAGTTTGTTTATATATGTTAATTGACAAACGTTTTATCAATCATATTAAATGCACAAATTTATCATTATAGATTATTATAACATTATGTAGCATATGTTCTTACAATATTAGAAAGGTTAAATGTTATGATTTCATTTTTCTAATAAGGCTCTCACTAGTCTTTTATATTTCTCCAAACCCTAAGATGAAACATAGAAGTCTTACAACTTCACTAATGGATGTTAGGACTCGTTTGTTTTGGTATTCTGACCTTGAGTTTGCTCAACAAATCATAGCCCCACAAATGATGGATAACTCCTTATCGGTTGTATCATATACGACTCCTAACCCATTTTTCCTTGTTCTAATCTTATTTTGACTTTGAGTTTTCTCAACAAATCGAAAGAGATTATTCCCTCATACCTACCATATCGTGATGGCCTAAGTATGGTATATGCACCTTGAGTTTGCTCAACAAATACATATAGTTGTCTTACCTCATCTATTCAATATATTAATAATACTACGCATAACATCCCTAGCTTGAGTTTGCTCAACAACTAAGGAGTATGTAAGTAATTTATTAATATATATGGTAGAAGACAACATTATATTAAAGATTCATAAGCTTCAATATATATATTAAGTGATATCGACTTATAGAATAATATATTTCTTATGAAATACCCCAGCGATTCAAGTGTCAGGCACATCAGAAATCATGGTATATGTACATTTACATATGTATTTATTTCTCATGTCTATTTGAGTTTCTTTAATGTTCCACATTTAGTTTATACACATATCATATAAGTTTTATTGTTATATAACTTTTATATTTAATATTAATTATATGATAGTCTTAATATACCATTAATTAAATCTTATCTAATTAATTTTAATCAATTAACTCTTTAATTAATTTTAAATTAGTATTCCAATATAACTTTTATATTGGACATATCTACTATAACATTTATAGTGTATATTATAACCTTTATAGTGTAACACACATATATCATATATATGTGTATTTTATTTAATTAATTAACCTTTAATTAATTTATTCAATTAAATAATTTTTATTAAAATTTATTAATTTCAAAATTTATCTTGTGTACATACACGTATACTTATGCTTTCTTAAACATTTTGAAAATATCATTATCCTTTTAAACATTTTGAAAACTTATGTATTATTATAATTTTTATAATAAACATGGTTTATTTTAAATTTAACTATTAAATTTAAAATCTTTAACATTAATTTTCAAAACGATTTTGAAAATTAGCCCAAGGCCCAAATTAAGTTGGGCCTTTTCTATTAGGAGCAACCTTTGGGCTTACTTCACCTTTCGGGCCAGGTCGGTAACTAGGTAGGACTTGGTACTTGATTACCCAATTCCAATCCTAGACATTACCTTTCTAGACACCATACTAAGTAGACAAGCTTAATTAGTTAGCCCTAATATGACTAATTTAGACCGTATAGGCTATTGGGATTTGATACCATTGTTGGAATTGGACTAGCCCGCAGTGGAAGTTATGGGTGAATTTCAAAATTTTTACCCTATTGGATCTTTTATTGGGCCTATGAAGTCTAACTGAATTAGAACATTTCTAAATTTCATTTAAATAATATCATTTATTTTATTTAAATTCAAATATATTAAGATATGAAATTAATTTTATTTGATTTAGTTTATACATAAATGTATCATGTACATATATGTGTAAGTGCATGTGTAACATAATAATCCGTGAAAGGTATAATATGCCCATATGTAGATGTTGGGATTTACATCGCAACAGACATATTAGCTCATTTTGTATGTCATGTATGTTGTCCAAATATGTGCATGTATATGTGTTACAACACACACACATGTATGTATAAATATATTATGTATAATATATGAACATAAAACATATATATATATATATATATAGATAAATAAATAAATATATATATATATATATATAGAAAGAGAGAGAACATTTATTAAAATTATTTATAATTCAAAATTAACTTAGTTTTGCAAACATAATAATTTTAGTATATTAATTTGTATATTATAAATAAAATAATGTTTTCATCCATAAATAATTAACGAAAAATAATCTATTGATGAAAATTCAAATTTTACAATTTTCAAAAATTTAGGATCATAAAATATAGCTTAGGAAAAATCTGAAGCTTTTTCAAAGTTGAAATATTATTTTTAAAAACAAATACATTGATTTCGGCAAAAATTATTTAATATAAATAATATATTATTAAAAATTCAAAATTTAAAATTTTAGAAATTCAAGATCATGAATGAAAGGTTATGAAAAATTTTGAAGAAATTTTCAATTAAATTATTATTTTTAATAAATCATAAACAGTTTTTCCAAAATAATATTAATTATTAAAAATAATAAAATTTATTGAAAAATTCCTAAATTTTTTCTATATGTTTTTGAAATGATATAAAATTTTAAAAATAAAAATAAAATTGAATTTTAATGTAATAATTATTTTATATATAATAAACAATTCAAAAATTCAATAATGTTAATTTAAAAATATGAATATATGTATGATAATTAATTTTCAAATTTGTAAATTCATATTATATATAAATAAGTGTACTAATTTTTTTAAATCATATATGTATCTTATATATGCATATATGCTGTTATTAGAGAGAAATATACATTACTATATATATATATAAATATATATATATATATGAATTTATTAATAAATATATATAAAATAATTATTAATGACAAAAATTGATTTTGTACAGTAAACAATATTTGTCTATACATAAATCAAATAGTATTATAAACAAATTATGCACATAACCAAACTGATTTGTGACAACCACATCTACTTACAAAATCTCACCTAACTAAATATATAATAGCAATATATTTAAACAGATATGAAATTTCTTATTATACAATCATAGAATATGATTTAATTACTGTAATATGAATTAAAATTACCAATTTAATGATGCCTTTGAATCCACATTGAAGCAATGACTTCCCTTCCTTTTACTATTCTTGATTCGTCAGATTACAAGTCCGGAATCACCGACCTCTAACTATCGAATAGTATTATTTTAATTTGAAATATATTTGAGAATTTTAGAGTGGATTGAGAGCTATGTTTTAACTAGCAATGTAGAAGGTAATGGCGACCAAAAAAGTTAGTAATTGTTTTTAGAGAGAGAGAGAGAGACACACACACAGAGGGTTGTATTAGAGAGAAACGAGGGAACCTTTTATCAATTCTCACTTTATCTCAACCTATTATCTCTAAGCCAATTCCCTATGACTTAGCCATCCCTAGACCTTCCCAAAACCGAAATTTTGCAGCCCTAATGACGAGCCTTAAACCCATCTAAGACTAAGCCAAAATACTATACAATTAAATCTAATTTAACCGCTTGTCGATATTGTATATCGATCGATATATTTAAACTGTTATAAATATATATAACATTATTTATTTCTCAAATCATATTCAAATTTTATAATTAATATTTTATAAATATTAATTAATTTAATTAATTTATAACAATTATAAACTAATTAAATCATTGGGTCTTAAGGGAACTCATCATTTCGGTTGTGTAACTCTTGGGTGTAAATTTGGTCAGCGATTAACATCGAACTATTCTAATGTTAACGTTCACACATCACTTAGTAGATGGTGTGACATTATGGCCAAATTTATCGCTTGCTCATTTTCAGTAAAATCCAATTTTAGTTTAATAAGCATTATCCGATTGTGACAATTGTTTACACCAATTCTCTTCGTCAAAATTATATCACTTTGGACTTATGGAATTTGGTAATGGTCAAAGTTCCAACCTCATCCACATTCAACTTTATAGTTTAAATACAAAGTCCTTGGTTCAATAATAACAATTATTATTAACCAAAATGCTCTGGCCAAAGACTTTGACTTTGAGTTGACTTGAGTTGACTGTGATACTAACCGCATATAACTGAGGAGACGAATCCTCTCTTGAATAGTGTTTCACTTCCAATACTTCCACTCGACCCAACTATAGTCACTCGATGGACGCCATGCTATGATTTGGCTATAATCAAAGCGGAGATTTCATATTAAAGATCCACAGTATTCTCAAGTCGAGAGGACTGTGTAAGTTAGTCACATTGATATTTTTTGTTTGACCTTAGTTATATTAACCAATAGAAAACTATCCAGTGAGTCGTTCCATAGTTACCCAATAACTATTAGTACGTAACTCCTAGGTGCCTCCAGCAGTCATGAGTAATACACCGCCTAACATTTGGAGAGCGTTACGTACTCCAATCTTAACGGATACATCGATATCCAGTCTCCATGCATCTTGACTAGGAATATTTAAAATGATATATTTGTTTCGTTGTGATAAATTACTCACGGTTACAACACTTTGTAACTACTATCACAAAATATACCATTTATGGATTTTACTATTAAATATACTTTTAATTAAGTTAATTAATTAGTATAATCACATTATATCAAGTAAATAATAGGAAGAAAATACCTTTTATTTCGAAAAAGATTGGTCAACGAGTTAGATATGTAACAAATTACATAATTGCCTCTAGGGCATACCCCTAATTCTATCAGTTTCAACGGACCTCAGGTGTAGGTACTCCTCCTATTTTAATTTACATTTTTCCTCTCACACATTTCTTATATTATTGAGATATAAAAGAATAATTACATGCATCTTAAATAAAATATGGTTTGAGCCGTCTGCTGTAAATGGTGGTTGCGATGGGTGTTTCCTAAAAGATAGTAAATGAAACAAGAGTGTTAACAATAGTTTTGACATGCAAGACAAGATAATCGAGAGCTTAAGCAACACATATTTGTTATAGTCGGGATCTTCTTTCAAATCTACTAAAACGAAGAGATCCTTTCAAACAACACGAAGTTTTCATTGTAAAGCTAAGTCTCTACCACATAGATTAACTCTAAATGTGAGCCTTTTCGTTTATGGTGTGGAGGTTTCGAGTATTACCTATAGAAAATGGGATTTTGGAAGAGTATGCATGAATTCCTCTTCAGATTTAAATAATCGTCATAGATCCAAGTCTTAGTGACATAGATCTACTACAAGCTTTTACTGCTGCTGGCGCAAGGGGATATTGTAAAGATCAAGGCTATGTGTTATTTGGAGAAGAAATTTTTAACAGAGAAATTGTTTCGTTTCTCTCGTCGTAGATAAGAGAAGTTGCCATTAATTTAAATAAAGGTTGGACTTTGAAGTGGAGAAATAAAATAGTTTTATTTTTTTTTTAAATAATAACGTTGATGGAATAGTGTGGTATGGTTTTGTATAGTGTGGGGGTGAATGTAGGGTGGGAGTGTAAATAATGATAATGGGTAAGAGTGTTTTTTTTTTAAAATCGAAAGTGTAGTTTCACGTAACAGAAGCATGCTCTTTGGTCTACCTCGTTAATCAAAAAGTAAAAAAAATGGGAAAGACGACCTTTCCATATTCAACATTCAGCCTTCGAAACACTAAAAATCCGACAAATTTCATATGACGCAGCTATACGCCGTAGGTCTCGCTTCCCTTCTTCTTTTCATCATCAGCCTATCCCACCGCCATTAAATAATCATGGCGCGAAAATTCAAACCCTAAGTTCCCAATCACCGTTTTGACGCATAAATTCAAAGCCTTAAACTTGACCTCACATTCTAATGCGTCGAATCATCCCGAGCTCACTAATGTCATCATCTTATTCCACTCAATTTTTGATTCTGGCTGGAATTCTCCGACCGAGTTTCAATAATCGGCTTAAAACCTCAACTTTGCCACCTAAGTAACTTTTGTTGTGAAGATCGAAATGCCGTTGAATTTTGTAATGGGAAGTTAATATTCTTATTAATGCAGGGTTTGGAATAGGAGAAAGTATACATGTGGATTTGTTAAACTTGTAGATGGAACTTCTTCAAAATCGAGTAAAAGAGAGAGGCTTAAAGGGGTTTGTGAGGAGCATAATCGTGTTCATATTCTGTGGTGGAAAGAGGTACTAAAGTTACCTATATTGTTAGTCCAATTCCCTAGTTATTGTGGTATCCACAGTTTCCTTTCCTCATTAACCATTTAATTCAAGGTTTAAGAGTTTTAGGATGAGAATAATGCTCTTGTTACTTGTACCAAGAAATACATTGTATTTAAATCTTTTATTTTTCATATCAAATAAGCAAATTCATTTTGTTCATCTTACCAGTTTTGATTTGAGCTGGATTTACTTACATGACTTACAGATGCAAAAATTAATGCTTGTGAGAACCTTGATTGTAATGAAATGAACACAGAGGTTATATGCTGTCACATGAATTTCTTTACAAGGATACCGTTGACACGTGCTCACCGAGACACATTAGTACCAACGATTATTTCATAATAAAATAATTATTGGTTACTTTCTAAAACACAAATGCAATTGTACCTTACTTTTCTACGGTATCTATGCAATTATTGAAAACTTTTTAAATTATTATTTTAGAAAATAAAATTATCATTTCTTTACGAAGATAGATGTTAACATGGGGCTAGTGGACACATTTCAAAAATACCAAGATGAAAACAAATGATAATCCGATTTTGCTAGTGTTTCCGATGATTGGCTAATCTGAAATATTCCATGGAGAATTTTTAAGTTTATGCTCAGAGCATTATTGATGAAGTTTGCAATATGTTAATGTGAGATCAAGATCAATACAATTCAAACAAAACAATCTTTGAAGTCAAGTAGCACAAAATTTCATTTTTCTGCTTAATGGGTAGATCCACCTCAAAACAACTTCTATTAATTCTCAAACATGTTATCACAAGCAAGTCAACTCTTTATATTTTATCACTCTAAATTGTTAACTTCATACAAAATTCTCATACAAATCACTTTTTTGTTGCTCTTTCTGAAAGCGTGTTTCTTATAGGGTTGTCAACGATTTTGGTTTGATTCGAGTAGCTAAAAACCCAGACTTCAAACCGGTTATTATAATCACAAAGTCGAGCTCGACCTGAGTTTGTTGGTTATTTCAAACCCATTACCAAACCCGACCCATAGGATATTAGGTAAAAATGCGAATATTCAATGCAAAATATTGATGCTAAAATCATTTGTGCAGCTCATATTTCTTTATAGAAAAAACAATACGTAAACAAAGTTTGCAAGCAAATTGGAGAGTGATGAAAGGGGGTTCACAAACAAAAGTACGTCTACAACACAAGCAAAATAAACCTACATCTTTTATATTGTGAACAATTAGTTTTTGGGATCGGATCCATACTATTGGTAGTGATGAAACCGTGTCCAATCCTAATAATAGCTGTATCAGATCCACATTTGGGTTTAAGTAGTCAAAGCTAAATTCATACTTGGATACGGTGAGTTTCGGTCGAATTTGGATCATAACTCGACCCATTGGTAGACTTGATTTGTACTCTTGTAAAATACTAAAAATACCATTGGCATAAAACCCAAACCATTATCACTTTAGTTCATATACCACCCATTAAGTGAGATTTAATCTAATCCTTGAAACATTTGATTTGATAAATCAAAAGGGAAACTTTAGCCAAATGTATATTTGAAGCCAATAAACCTTATGTTGTCAGGGCTAGGTGCTACTTTGCACGTTTATCGAACTATTTTTTTTTCTTTGATGCTTTATTCCACCATACATCCTAGTCGGTGTTGGAATGTTAATTTTACTTCAACAATTAAGCGTTAACTAGATTTTTAGTCAACATCGAAATTAAAATTAAATATGTGTTGTAGCAAATGTTACGTACTAAAACCACGGTTCAAAATGTAAAATGAGGTGTAACTAAGAGAATAAGTAGTGTAATTTAAGTAAATGACACAAGATGTAAATTGGTTTGATTTTGGCAAAAGATCTACGTCTACTATGATTGAAGTACTTGTCACTTTAGATACCCGATTACAAATAGTTTTTAGTGGCTATTACATGAGCTTAAAACTAGCAAATATGTCTTTTGAGAGTAGAAAAATTGAACACTATATTAGCGCATGAGATTCCTTATTTATAATTGAAGAAATCACATGAAGGACGGATTGATGCATTGAGCACGAAGTTTTCTCGTGCGTTGATTGCGATCTACGGTTTAGATGGCAACCAACTAGGAATCCACATGGAGGCAATGGCTCAGATGCGTGCTAGTTGACAAGCCATACCATGACGTACTTGTGTCGGAAAGACAGTATGACACATGGAGTGGTTACTGTACTATGATGCTTTTGCCAGATATGCAGTGAAGTATAGAGAGTGATTGTTGTATAGTGGCGTTTTGTCAGGTGAACAATGCCATTGAGGTGTTTTTGTTAGAGGAACAATACGAGATCGCTCCTTTTTTTTTGTATGAGGGACAAGTAGTTTTTGTCAGACGTTTGACTAGTCATGATAAAACAAAGCAGACAGAGAGGTTAGTCGACAATGAATCTGTGACGACTAGGGAGAGGCACGGACGGGACCTGTGGACGGTTAAGTGGTCTTGAGAGTTGGCGTTGTGTTGTTCTGCATGGTTGCCAAGTGACGGGACAAGAAGACGCTGTCTGCGAGGTTTAAAGCTTTTCATTGATCTAAAGAACGTAGTTGGCAAGGTTTCGGACAAATACTGCTGGGCGATCAGACCTTTGCGGATTGGGGAATAAAAGGCGGATTCGGGCTGAAAGCGATATTGGTCGACATGTGTTATGCGGGCTTTTGCTGTTGGGCTTTGACCTAATGAGTCAGTGTACACTTCTGCAAGAAAAACGAGCAAACACTAAAAACTAATGTTTTTAGTATGATTTTTTTAAATACTTTGATCAAATAAAATTTTATTACAACAAAAGCACTCCACTTTTTTTCAATACTTTGATTAAATAAATGTTTTAGTGGGTCCGTCTACTCTCTTGGGAGAAATCTGACTTGAACATGTGCAAAGCCTTCAAATCTAATACTATTTCAAATTTTGTTCCTCTTCCTTTATTTCATTTGAAATTATATAGACAATATAAAAAATTATTTCTCTCCATAATTCAATACAGAGGTTAAGTAAAATTTACTCTTTAATGATTTCGTCTTTCTCAACTTTGATTTTAAATATTTCTTCATTTTCTTCAATCACGTTTAATTTATTTTTAAATTTGTTAATGTAACTATTTTTTGAATATAATCCAAACCAATCTACTATCAATAAAAAGTTGAATTGCTCGTTAGACCTAAACTTTTATTTTCGAAGCTTTTATAATTAATTGGCATATGAATATTTTATTTATTTTTTATGTATGCATCTTGTTACCTATGTAAGCTATAATATTGTGCGACTTATTTTTTTGATTCATCAATAAACAATTAAATGTTCATGTCACTAGTAGTAAAATAATAAATAGATGGCGATCTAGTCAAAGCCAATTTAACTTCATACAAAACATAGTTGTTTTCATAGTTATTCAATACAAAATTTGTTTATAACACAAATTTATTTGCAAGACATCTATTTTTGTCTAGACTCCGCTTGAACTCTAGGATCATTCTTGACGTTTAGTGTTCTGCTCCATCTCAAACAACATAGTCCAAACCAGAACCAAAGCAGGATTGGACCTCAAAATTTGCACTCATTTTTGCAATATGAGCGTGCTTCTCTAAATGAGCAAGAACAAATTAGTTTTCAGTTCAAAATGATCCCACATTTCGAAATTAAAATTGTTCATGCATTTGGAACAGCCGAAGTGCACTGTTGCTCATCGCTTCAGCCTAAACTTTCAGGCCTCACAACCAACTCTGTTGGTTTATAAATGTCTATCCCCAGTGTTTATCATACTCCAAGCTGTCTCGTATTTTTCAACAGATTCCTTCCAAATTTTGTGAGATGTACTTTTTTATATGTTAACGGACTGCAGTTATTAATTAGTCTTGGGGATATAAATGCTGTGTATTATAATTTATAGCCCTTCTTTTCCTTATAATTTTTCAGTTTTTCTTACTTCGGATATCAATGTTTTGATTTCCAGAAAATGAAGATGTGTAAAAAACCTTCAACAGTTCAGCTGGTTAAGAGGCTTACTGATTCAAATTTATTAGGTCTGGATGTCAGTTTAAAAAATGGAAGGTAAACACAATTTCTTTTGGATGATAAAGTATCATTTGAAGATCAATCTTACGTCTGTTTAAGTAAAGTGGTTTAAAATTAGTATAATCACTTGAAAGATTAATACTGCCGTAATTGACATATTTTGTTTGCTAATGTAGCTTGAAAGATGGAACACTGAACTCAGAGATACTCCAATTTAAATCAAGATTCCCTCGTGAAGTTTTACTCTGCAGGGTACTTCATCCGGCCCAAATCTTATAAACTTGAACTTGTTATAGGATTTTGTCATCATATTGTTTCGCAGGTGATACTATTTTTCTGGTTGTGCTGAAGGAACAAAATGTCCAAGAAGACAGCCTTGAGTTTTGGTTAAAAGTTATATTAACACTAGATTTTTAGTCATTTTCTACTTGTGACAAGCTAATAAAACTTTACAATTGTGTAGCTTGACATTGGCATCCATTTTTATTTGAAAAAGAAGATATTTCCATTTCTTTTATTTGATATTTTATTATTTCCATTTCTTTTATTTGATATTTTACTTGTATTTTTCATTCTAGGTTGGGGATTTTTATGAAGCTATTGGATTTGATGCATGCATTCTGGTCGAGTACGCCGGATTAAATCCTTTTGGTGGCATGAGAACAGATAGTATCCCAAGGGCTGGATGCCCTGTTGTGGTTTGTAGACATGCGATTCTTTCATACATATCCTTTTCCATATTTGAATTTGCTAAAAACCGTTTTTTCCTCTCTATGCACAATGGGCAGATGAACTTTTTAAATTTTATCAATATAATAATAAAATGGGTTATTGTGTCCAAAGAATAGAAGAAAGTTAGTTTGTAGGGCAACACTTTCATAATGTTTAGAGGAAAAATCAACTTCTTCTCCCTAGATCAGTTTCCTCTTTCCTCCGTTTGCTCCTTCGCCAGCTCCAGATCCAAAATTGCCCTACTGTGCCAACCGCCGCTGCCTTTTCCATCTTGCCACCGCCTCCTCTTCCTCCTCCTCGCCGTTGTTCATCATAGCCAACCCCTCATTGATCGACTTTTTTCCTCATCGATCAATCGCATCATCATTGAAAATTGCTTTTGCTTCTGCTGTCATCGATCTAATATTGATCTGCTGCTTTCCATATTTGCTTTCATGGATTTCCCTTCTTTGCTGTCAGTTTTCTCCTTCAACAGTTTCAACAGCTGCTAATTCATGAAATGCTTTGTGAAAATAACATTATAAAAAAGTGAAAATTTAAAACACCATATGAAGCTTGTACGTAAAATGCTTTATAAAAATAACATTTAGAAAATGAAGTAACACCATTTTAAAAAAACTAAATCAACATATTGCTAGAGTTGTTATTATGAACATATTGCTAGAGATGTTAGTAACATAGAAATGCTACTTAGAAATACTAAATGAAATAGAATTAATAAAAGGCTATTTCATGAAATGCTATATGGAAAAAAAACATAATAGAAAAAAACTAATTTGAGGGCTAAATACAGAGACGTTATGCTAGAGATGTAGTGTGAACATAACGTTGGAGATGTTAGTGATGTACAAATACTATGTAGTAGTGCTATTTGAAAAAGCATTGTAAAATAAGATACTCCATGAAATACCGAGTGAGTAAATTATAAAAAACTGGATAGCATTTAAAAAAGAGCTAGATCTAAAAATGCTGTGTAAAATTACCTTATCTGCTATCAACTATGAATAAGATGCTAAAAATGTTATGTAAAATAGCTTTATAAAATATTAGTTGTTGACATGCGACATACCATAGCTTTATAGAAAGCTAGATTTTCAAATGTTATTTACAAATAACATTATAAATATTATGCTATAATGTGTTGTGAAAAACAACAAAGGTAATGCTCAATTACATAAAATCATCAATTAATCAATTATCTGAAACCAATACAAACTTGTTAATAAAAAAATAATAATAACCCACCATTGTCTTCATCCAAGTGAACGCCACCATTGAAAATCGTTAGCATCGATTTTTATGCTCCTCATCATGCCTATCGTCCGTTTCTTCATCGTCATCGCTGACTCCATAAGTCCACCTTCCTCATTTATTGATCATCGACCACCTCCATCATAACCATCGTTGCCGTATCCATCGATCTTACAAACCTTCATCATCGACCATCTCGTTGCTGTCATCCCCACCACTCGCTATCGTCACCTCCATTTATTACCGTTGCTGCTGCTGAATTCGAATTAGATATGGGTTAGAGATGAATTAGATTTGGATGTTGCCTTCACCATTGCTCACTAGCTTCTTCCTTTACCGCCTTCATTTCACTATTCCGTTGTTGTCTACTCCCCCTTTCCCTCCATCCATGCTGCCATTATAGCCAAGCCACTGCTATTGTAGGCTTCAGATTTAGGTGTTGTCCTTGGGGCTAAAAATCTGATAATGAGGTTAATAAAAGTAAAAAAAACTTGTTCTTCAGCTAAAAATAAAAGTTTTTGTCCTTTGGCTGAATTTCGAAATAAAAATGACCTTGAGCTGAAAAATAAAATAAAAGTTGCTACCCTATTGTGGTTTATGTATATGTGATGTTTTTGCACATTCCTTTTTCTTTGTTTGAATTTGCTAAAACAATTTTTTTTCCTCCCTATACGCATCCAGTAGATGAACTTTTTGAATTATATATAGCTACAAATCTTCTTCATTACTCGTAAAATCTTAATCACGATTCCATTGTGAAAATCCCAGTTTCATTGCTTCTTAATGTATATGCTATATATTTGCAGAATTTGCGTCAGACATTGGATGATTTGACGCGCAATGGTTTTTCTGTTGTAAGTTACTCTTCACTAATACAATTCTGTTCATCCTTTTTTTTCCTGAAGGCAAAGGCAGATAATGGAACAAATGTTATATATTATGTGTCAGTGTCCAAGTCAGGAACTGGCTACCAAAATTGAAGAATAAACCTTGTTGGCTTTATGGAGCTTAAGATATTTGGTTTTGTTCTAAGATATTGCAGTTCAATGATATTTTCTTTTTTTTATTGTGATGAATAGAACATTGTTGAAGAGGTTCAAGGTCCAACTCAAGCGCGGTCACGCAAAGGTCGATTTATATCTGGGTAATTGCTATTAGCTATCCTTTACTTAATTATTTAATACCTGCAGTTAAGTATTAATGTATTTTATATACATACGAGAATATCATCAGCCATGATGTCAAAAAGAACTAGCATTGAAGCTTGTATATCCATCTTCTTTAGCTTGTCTCAGTCCTTACAGTTTACCATCATACATAATTACAAAGATTGCTAGGGATACGTTTTTCATGTGAAATTTTTGCATTCTGCGCATACTGTTTCAAAGTTATGATTTTCTAATTTACATGGTCAAACTGCAGTATCTCACATTATTTCATTTTCTTGTTAGCATCTTACTGAATTTATCTTTGCTTATCACTATATTTTCCTTTTGATAAATCAGTACCCATTTTTCTCACTTATGTATACAGGCATGCGTATCCTGGTAGCCCTTATGTATTTGGACTTGCTGCAGCCGACCACGACGTTGATTTTCCAGAGCCAATGCCTGTTGTTGGTACTCTCGTTTATAGCTAGCACATTACTAAAATTATAACAAACATGTGCATTGTGGTAGACTAGTAGCTGCCTTATTAGCTTGTTAGTAAAATTGAGTTTATCCTATCGTTGAACTTAGTGGTTCTTTATGTGGGTATTTTGCAAGCTTATGCATGTAAAATGTTTATTGAAGGTATGCCATTTTGTTGAAAAAAAAACCATTGAACAATTCAGTTTCATATAACTTTTCTTTTCTTTATTAAAGTTGATAGCCTATTGTTTGCCATCCGACCTAATGGATTATGGGCACATACAAATCAAGGATACCTAATATTCCGAACTTCTAGACTGAATGTACTGAGTTTCAGAATGCAAGAATGAAGTAAACTGATTTTTAAATTCAAGAAAAAAACGTTGTCAGAAGAAAATATATATTAAGCACTTATTTAAGGCATGTTTGCTATTGACCAACATATACGCCTCGATGTTCTTTCATTACTAGTCAAGACCCTTTCTGTCTCCACTTTGATAAGCAACATAAGATCAAGAGAAATCATATATTTATGCAGGGCCCATATAGTGCATAAAAATCATTGATCTATTGAACAAATCTTTTTAATCAAACTTCTGGATGATATTTTCATGTGATAACAAGCTGTAGATTTTACAGCCCCTCGTGGGTAGTGCAATTGGTTGAGTGGCTCCCACCTGGGAGGTCAAGAGTTTGATCCACGCTGGCTATGATACTCATGTGATTTATCCAAAGTATGTGTCGAGGACTCATACTTCCCCAGAGTTGTGCACCCAGTAGCTTGGTTATGGGTCCCATGCGATAAAAAGATGTATTTTACCATTTAACAAGTAATATGATCAAAGCATACTTGGTATCCTCACCTAAAGTTCATTTTAATTTAGCATATTTGGAAGTATTATACTATGTTATTTATTTGAAGCTTTTATAGATTGTTAGTTTTCATACTTGACATATAATATTTCAAATACAGGAATCTCACGATTTGCTAAAGGTTACTGCCTAATTTCAGTCATTGAGACCATGAAAACATATTCAGTTGAAGATGGTCTTACTGAAGAGGCTATAGTGACTAAGCTCCGAACATGTAGATGCCACCATTTATTTCTACATACTTCTTTGAGACGTAATTCTTCAGGTGAAAGACATGCATTATAGCATTTTCATTTTCATGCCATAGTTGTATTTCTTCATTATCTTGGTATTTTTAAATTCACTTATTTATCCCCTTGTTCTTTTGCACTCGCCCATTAAGGTCTAAAGTCCATGGTTTAGGATATCATCTTGTAAGAGTGGTGTAGATTCATATACCTATTTAGTAAATCACACAGAGTTTATTTCCCTCTTTGATTATATTTATCTTTAAAGTTCAATTGGAAGTGCACACATTTTGATACAAGCAATGTTATTAATAATGCATCATGATTTTCCTAATTGGAAAGTATATTTGGTTAAATTCAGAGTGACGAGTTTTCTGAAGTGGCATAGTTTGTTCTCTAGGTACTTCTCGTTGGGGTGAATTTGGTGAAGGCGGTCTTTTGTGGAGTGAATGCAATGGGAGACCTTTTGAATGGTTTGATGGAACTCCAGTTGAAGAGATTTTATTCAAGGTCCTGAAGCTTTACGTTTAAATTTATGGTTTGCACCTTTTGCTGTATCCATATTAAAATTAATTATCATGTTTTTTCTATAACCTATATTACTAAATGATATGTATAACTGTGGGCGTTCTTTCTTCCTGCCTCGATTGATTTTCAACTATTCCTTTTTGCTTCTACCTAATATTTTATCATTTTTTGGTGCTTCTGTTAGCTGTATTTTGATAATGATTTTCCATTATCGTTTTGGTTTAATCTCTTTAATATTGAGGTTTTTGTTTGTTTATGTACAGGTTAAAGAAATATATGGTCTGGATGAAGAAACCACTTTCAGAAATGTCACCATATGCTCAGAAATAAGACCCCAACCTTTATACCTTGGGACCGCTACTCAAATTGGTGAAAAAGTTTAACATTCCTTGTGCAGTCGTTTATTTTATAATATCTGGACAGTTATATCATTGTCAGTGTATAATTTTTTATGTTTGGATATAGGTGTCATACCAACTGAAGGAATACCTAGTTTATTGAATGTACTGCTCCCATCAAATTGCACTGGCCTTCCTGTTTTGTGAGTACATCAGTTTTTATGATCATTTGCATCTTTTAATTTCTTTGAACTCCGTCTACTTACTTTTCATTATACTGTGGATAGTTTTGATTTATGCAAGGCACACATATTGCTGTTGATGAACTTGCTAAGAATTTTTGTTTGTTTTCATTTTTGTTATGAATGGAAGTTATCTACAGTTGGAAATTTTCTATCATACCGTACCATATTGCATTTTTTTTCATCATTATCATTTAATGTATAAATCAGTCACTTAAATAGATGGTAAAATACGATACCCTGCTGTCAGGGTGGTGTTTTGTAATACAACCAAGACGTTTTGTCTTTTCGTTCCCTGTCTTCAATAAAAAAATAAGCGGTGTCAGGGTGCTCCACCGTTTTTGAGATGTTGAGCACTCTTAGGCGCTTTTCAATTTTTTATACTTAATTTTATTTTGTTATTTGGACCGAGGTCTATGTCCTTGTACAATTGTGCATACATGATTGTGTTATAGAATTTACTATTTGTAAATTGTACATGGAGATGGATTTTTGGACTCAAAATTTACGCTTAAGTTTACTTGAAGCTTTTATAGTCTCCACATCTAATGGCTTGAAATATTTAAGTGTGAATTTTATAGTGTAAAATTTTAGCTAAAAGATCTACTCCTATTATACGTGCGTACATATACATACATACATATGCATGCATACAAATACACACATACACACACACACGCATACATATGCATACACACACATACATATGCATACACACACGCATACATATGCGCGCACACACACATAGATAAGATAACATCTTTCAAATATATATCTATACCAAATGACAACAACCATGTCATGTACCATTTTGCAATTTATTAAATCATTGTGCTTTGCAATTTTTCCGGAAACAGCCTCTTCGCAATGCGAGGGAAATGCTGCATACATTATCGACCTTCCCAGAACCCGTTATCGTGCGGGAGCCTCGTGCGCTGGGTTCCACCTTTATTGTGCTTTGCAATTTTAAGTCTGTTCTTAGCATGCAATGAGAATGTATATTATGCATAAGAAAGATTGCAAATTTTATTTATAGACTAATTAACATAACTTAGAATACTACATACCTCATCCCATGGAGTAATGAAGTACAGTAAATATAGTTTACAATTTTCGATTGTTAATTGCTGTCTTCACCCTCTTTAACAGCACCCCATTACATTTTTTTAACCACATATTGTTTTGATCTTCTGTTTTTTTTTTAATTTTTTTTTAATTTTTGTATTTCATATTTTAAGAGCTTTTAATTTTCCATTTTTTGTTTAACTTGTTCTTTCATGCCCAAATGATGAGATGACTCCAATGTCTTAGGTATATGCGGGATCTTCTTCTTAATCCTCCGTCATACAAGGTGGCTTCTGCAATACTAAGTGAGTACATATCAGAAAACTAGTAAAAAAAAATAAAGCATCTATTGTGGCAATACATAATGTTACTAATTTTCAACCGATTTTTCTAAGGACAAAATTGGTCGAATGTGTGATGGCATGCATAAATAGTAAGGGCGTCTCCTTTCAGAATTTATAGTCATTAATAGGTTTAGGGTTGTTAATGGTAACGGTCACCAGACTCACCACTACCATTTTGGAAAAACTATTATTACTTTACTGTTTTTACCGGTAAATCCTAAACGCATACCATTACTGTTACCATACTGTCGGCACATGGATAAACTTGTTTTGATTTTTTTGATATATATTGATAAAATACAAAAAATATTTTACTGGTAACGGTCGCCTTCGATTGTAGTGACACACACATACACGCGCGCACACACACGCGCACACACTCATTTGGCTCCATCAAGTAGCCCCCTTATCTGGCCCATGCGAGAGGAGAGAGAATGACCAAATATTTAAATATTAATATGTGGCTGATATCAGGGGGCTACATGATGGAGCCAAATAAGGGGGGGGTTGCGGATCGTAGCTCATATATATATATATATATATGTATGTATATATATATGTATGTATGTATGTATGTATATTGTCATGATGGACGATCTATGCATAACGATGAACATCAATACATCAAACATCTATATGTAATTCAGAGTTTTAAATTACCTTCATCTCGCTCGAGATTACTGCTAAGATCTTCTTTTCATACTTGGATGAGATGAAACTTCAAACGTTATTTTTAGCTTGTTTGACACTCATCTTCCTCGAGATGTTAAGGACTCAACCCGAGATATGGACCGCCATGTTAGTTCGAGATCTTGTTTAAAATCCGAGATTTGAAACCTATTCTTGCCATATATCTTGTCGTGATTGTCAAAATCAATGTTAATATTCCGATATTTATATTGCAATAGCACCTTTTCTATTTCAACTTACTTTGTGTGGGTATCTGTAAAACCATATTATTTTACTGTCTTTTCTTATTCATCAAGTTGGCCTGAGGGGTGAAAATGGATCTTTGATCGTATGATTCGTATCTAGTTGATTCAGTTTATGCAGCATAAAAACATGGATCATGATCTAAACATGTCCATGTTTTGGTTTATGAATACCTGCATGTTTGTACTTACTTGATGTTGATATGAACAGTATGCAACCAGGGGCTGGATCCACCTTACGGCCCGGTTGGTCAAGTTACAATGCCATAAATTTTGCCAACTGTTATTGGAAAAGATGAACTTTTTTACAGTTTGAAGCCCCAAAATTTAGGAAGAGTGGATAATAGTTAAAAAAACAAGAGAAGGCTCTGTAGCTCATTTGATATTTTCTTATTAAAAGTGGGGCCATGTTTATTAATTTATTTAGTAATTTTTGTTAATCTTACTTTTTAGACTTATTTTCTAAAAACAAGGTCAAATTAGTCTTATTTATTAAAAGTAGTACATACTTCTACACAGATTTTAGGTACTAGACAGCTTTTTACAACCTGTGATTGGTGACAATGGCAATGCACAATGAATTGAATTGCTTTAAATTGAATTTTCTATTGACACTTCTATTATTGCTTTAATTTTTTTTTAAATGTGCAGAAACACCATAAAAGAACATTTAAAAATATCTGCAACGATGTTTTAAAAAATCAATTATTAATTAATTTGCAACAGTCATTATTATATAAACTAATTAGTTATGATTATTTTGATAATTTGTTATGAACAATTTGATTTAATTGTTATGATTATTTTTCATGGTCCTTTTGTAACTGTGTGAATAAATGGTTAAAACATAAGGGTACGCTGCCAAACAATCCAACTTTCTTCTAATCGTGACCCTGCTAGGTTGTAATCCTGGCTACGGCACTTTATGCAACAATTGTATGTTTTTATGATGGATATTGCAAAAAGTTTCACTTAGTAATAATTGAAACAAGTGTACGAGTACAATCTAAAAATTGGGAGATACATGCTTGTAATATATATAATTAAACATCTATATTAATTTGCAATATAAGTTATAGAACTTGTGTAATTACATAGAATCAATTGTCGAGATCTGAATACATTATAAATTTTGCTCACTTTAATATGCAATTTGCTTACCATATTGTTATTATTTCCACAGTCTAGTTTTCCTAATATTTCTCAGCCTATAAATCCTAATTTCATCTACTTGTACATTACAGAGGCATGTCAAATGATGAGTGATTTGACATGTTCCATCCCCGAGTTTACATGCGTACCTGCTACAAAGGTACTATGGTTATATATTAGACATCCTCTTATGTTTCTGGTTTATTTCTTTCTTATCAAAGTTCATTTAGTTTCTACTTGCCTGCTTTCTTCTTTTCAGTCTTAAAGGCCTAGTTCTTTCATATACATATTAGATATTTCAGCATAATTCAGAGCAACATCGAAGTAACATATATTATTTGAATTGCATTATTGCAGCTGGTCAAGTTGTTGGAGTCTAGAGAGGCTAATCATATCGAGTTTTGCAGAATAAAAAATATAGCTGATGAAATCTTGCAGATGCATAAAAGTTCTGAACTTTCACCTATTTTGCATATATTATTGGAACCGTCCTGGGTGGCAACTGGGCTGAAAGTTGATTATGACATACTGGTACGTTATAATCTATTTCTTTATTTGACTTATGGCAGTGGGCTGAGATACTTAACGATTTATATAGAAAACAGTATCATTGCGAAGATATACAATTTGATTACAATTTTTAAAGGGTGCTAGCCATTGTTATCAGTGGCATGCCAATGCACATGCCTCAACTTCTATGCTTATTGCACAATATATAATAAAAGGTGGGCCTAAATGCACATCTGAAGGGAATAACTGAAGGCACAACCCAAAAAATAGTTTCTTTCACTAAAGCATGTATCAGTTCTATGTTATATAGTTCTTTTTTTAATATATATAATTAGCATAATGGTGGTTCTTTTTCTAAGCATAAAGTGATCTGTAACTTAAAGTGTTAAAAAGCATAATACACCACTCATGTGCCTAGACTCCAAGAAGTCTTTGCGGCATGACTATGATGCTGACATATGACTCGTCCTCATCAAAGGAATTCTAGAAGCTTAGTGGCTCAGATATTGATCTCTGCTTAACTGCCAAAAGTTGGATTTGCTTTCAACAGTATTGTAATGCTAATATAGGCAATAATATGCAGTGCAGACTCAAATTTATTTTCGCGAGGTATGTTGAAAACATGGTTAGGCCTTTAGGTGACCCAGTTTGTCATATTTTTTATATATGAAACACATTAGTAGCTAAAAAAAACCGATCCCAACTCACCCACTAAATTTATTGTTATGCTTTTTAAAGATAGTGAAGTTTGTCAAATAATTAAGAATTGTTTAATAATTTCAAAACTAAGTTGATTTCACATTTCGTTGTACCTAGAAATCCTTTTCCATAAAAGCATTTCATAATAGCAAAAGGTGTATCCATCTTAGGAGTGCACATTGGTAATCATTAGGAAAATATGTACGGGCACGAGAACGGAGAAACGTTATTTTAGATAAGATCCAAGTTGGGGACGAGATAAAAAAACACGCTTTAATAACAATTTGTATTTAGTATATACCATATTGTTGTAAATTTATACAAGTTAAAATTTGTTACATTTTTTAATGTTATAGAATCAATATATAATTTCTACAAGTATTTAAAAAGAAAATAATCATTTTATTAACATTTTTTTAAACTAATTTAGTTGATATTCATTAAAATTATAGTGATATTGTTTTATTTACTCCAATTACTTTCTTCAAATGAAATATGAAATTCAATTCAAACTCAGTAGCTTTCGTTTCAATAATAATAGAATTTTTGATAACAAAATGTAGGAAAATAAACTATCAAATATATAATATAAACGCAGTAGCTTTCGTGATTTTCACAGATATCTTGTATATAGTGAGATTTTGACGAGATGAATGTATCTTGGATGTACTGCGAGAATAGATATCTCAGATCATATATTACTTTCTAGGAATATCTTGGAGTAATTTACGAGCGTAAGTTGATTTCTTTTGAATGTTAGTTATTTGAAAAACTAAAAATGAATTGTAACATACTTGATTTTCATATATATAAAGATGGTTGATGCTCTAGAAAGAGAAGATTAATTTTTATTTTATTGTAGGAGAGTATTAGCTTGGTTAATTAGTTATTATTTGACGTTTTCTCATTTAAACGTTGATAAAAGAGAACACACAGAGTTATTGGTTGTGTATAAATAGGTTGAAAAGCATAAAATCATATTTGGTGAATTATTAAATAATTATCATAGGACAATTTCGTTTGGATTTGTATGAAAAATAAAAAAGTTTACATAAAAGCATTTGATTTCGGGTGACATCTTGTATTTGGAACTCAGTTAAGATTTCTGTTTAGATTTTAATATTTCAATCAAGATGTGTGTCAAACAAGATATGAATGAGAGAATTGATGTTTCATCTTGTCTAGACCTATCAAACGGGTAGGGCGGGGTCATAAATAGTCTAGTTCAAAACTGAACTAATTCCATTTATGATCCAACGCATTTAATCCATTTAATAAATATACTAGTATGATTCAACACTCATAAAATGTGAATCATCTTTTATTCCGTTTAACGATTTATATTAGATTTGAGTCGTTTGACTTGTAAAAATAAATTCAAATAAAAAAAGAAATCAATTTTCGTCTTTTATTTTTTCAATTTCTATAATAATCAAATTTGAAATCCAAAATTTAAAATTCAAATTCAAATTTCAAGTTTTTATATTTTTAAATTCAATTTCAAAATTTCAAACTTTTTAATTCGAAGTCAAAATAAAAAACTCAAATTTTAAATATATATTCAAATTTAAATATAGAATTCAAAATTTTAAATATTCAAACATAGAATTTAAAATTTTGAAAATCGAAGATTTGAAATTAAAATTTTATTCTAAATATCCAAATTTGACTTTCAAAGTTTGAATTTTAAATTTTAAATTCGAATTTCATACTTCAAAATTATAAAATTTTAAAACTCTTATTTTCGAAATTCAGAAATTTCAAATTTGCAAAATTCAAACTTTCAAAATTTAAATTTTCAGAATTTAAATTTTATATAAATGAGTAAAATTGACTACTCATTTATGATTTTGAGTTCCCATTTATGATTTTGAGTTGCCCATTTGTTTGTCAAGTTTCAAAATTTGTATAAACGGGTAACATCTTCAAATTTTGATTTTCAAAAATGACAAAGTCTGCATCCCCGATTTATTTCCGTACGAAATTGTGAATAACTATTGTAGCTACAACCACATTAATTTGAACTGGAAATTGGTAAGTCGACATATTACTTATGACAACGAGTTTTTCTTCTAGATTTCGAATGTTCTTTACATAAACTTGAATGGTAGAAATTGAGAATTTTATTATTCGATTTTGGTTCATTTTGAATTTCACGAAAACCAGGATGTGATATCACACATTTTGATATGGAAGCATATAACCAACTATTAGCGGATATCCTGAATCAGCTAATTAATACTAATCCGGTGGAGAATGTGGAAGTTTGAATTTATATTATTACAGAATTGAATACTCTACTATCATGTGTAGTTCCTTTCCAACCAACCATGTCATATGTAAAAGTCATATCAAATGAACATACAACCATAACATTGTGTATGTCATATCTTTTTCGTCTAATATAAGGTTGTGCACTGCCAGCGGGAAGTGTGCAGCTATGTGCGTACCGTTTATTGCTTCGATACAATTTAAAATAAAGGAGTAATATTGATTAGAAGTTATAATTTATTTTGGTAGTGTTAAATTGAGGATTGTTCGTTTTAATTATATCTTTTGACGTTAATGTAACAACTTTTAAAACAACACGAAAAAAACGTATATAGTGTTATCTGCCATTTGAAACCATTTCGCAATCTGACATGTTGGAAAAGACAATGCGACGATGTATAAAAATATAGCAATCATTTCTTTAATGCAAATTTCTTATGTGGGTTGCAAACCATAAGATTCTAAACGATCACACAACTTAATGAAGCACAATCTTTTAATACGAAAGTTTTGTTGACAACGGCCTTGATGTCCGGAAAGAATTTTGCTAACCCAATGCATGCTGGTGTAAGTTGAAGTGTGAATCGACATTTTTTCTTCTTCTTCTTTTTAAAAATTCGTTTATTGCGATTAAGTCTACTAGATTTTCATAGTTGGAATCACTATCTGCCATTGATATGTAAGAATTGTATGAGAGAGGGTAAGAAGAGGGAGAAGTGAATTGTGGTTAAGTAAATAAATTTTGGTTATATTAGGGAGAGAAAATTGGACCGTGTGAATTTGACGCGTCGGACGGCGTCGGATGCATCCGACGCGTAAAGCTCAAACGGTTCAATTTTCTCGCACTCCATCAATTGGTCAGTGAATGTCTGTGAATGCATCCTATTTTTCATTCCTCACCCTCTCTTCATATAACAAGCGAGCTTACAAAATATACAAGTTTATCAAATATACTAGTTTGCCAAGTTTACCAAGGAACAGAAACTTTGTTGAATAATAATTTGTTTGGGTCACAAAACATTCAAGACGGATGAAAAAAAATGAACAAAAGAAGTTATTTTATTTTATTATTAAACTTCTGACATAGTTACTATCCGATGTTTAGTTCTACCTTCCCTTCATCCTAGATTTACTAAATTTTGTTATTATATTTATTTATTTATTTTTTCTATGAGTTGCAATGTGGCCCACTTAGCCTTGAAAGCTAAACTAATATCTTCGTGTACTAGTTTGATTACTCTTTCCTTTTTCGTGATTTCGTCATCAAAATAATTCACACCAGATTTTTCAGTGTAGGTAGCATGTGATCATTATAAACAAAAGACTATTAATCGGTTTAACTTTATTCTGGAATCATCAACAGTGTAAAATACCTCTTAGTTGTGATAGTCTCCCTTAATTCGAAGTGACGTCATGTGCTGATAGAAAATCACTATTGCAAAAAAGGTGATACATATTCTCTTCATCTCCCGCTTTGCAGCATCTGCATTTCAACGCTGCAAGTTATTAGACCATTTACTTAAATGTTGCATAGTAGTGCAACAATGGTGCATATATTCTCATAATGGGAAATGAGAGTTAAATGGTCAAAACGCATAGTTGAAGTTAATAACTTTTACATGATGATGTTACATGGTAATGAATGTTCAGTAATCATGAAACATAATCATGACTCAGATGTAACAAAGTTGCAAATGTTGCGCTGAATATGGGATATCACTAGATTGAATATCTGAGGAACAAAGATATTCAAACAAAGTTGGTGTGATCTATACCGAAAGAAGTTAAAAGAAATCATCTCTATAGTTTAGCCATATTGTCAAAGGTCAATGGACACATGTGGAGACCGAGTGACAAACAGTTAGAAGACAAAAATATTTAAATACATGGATGTTGGCTAGTAAAGGGCATGCCAAAAGTAGATTTGATGGAAATGATGGGTTTTTATTGCAAAGCTGGATGAACTAGTATACAGTGTCAGTCTGCTGGCCAAATTTGAAAATAAATAAATAAATTATAAGAGGAAATAAATTGAACTTCCAGAGTTGCTAAATAAAACTGAGTTGACAAACCATGTGATTGCACAACTAATTTTAAGATATGTGCCTATTAAATTTTAGCTGTATAGAATTTTCTTTTATGATTACCCTTTCCCAAACCATGGTCGTTTTTAACTTATTTTTGGATTGTACATGCTAGTATGTACAACTTCAATTCAACCAGATCATAATTGATATCATGATCTACTCTTAAGACCTCCCCAATTGTAGGTCTGTTGCATTGGAACAAATCCCCACTGGGGCTATGTGGGTGCACATGCACCCACAGGTGAGAAACGTGTCTCAATTGGGACATGTGTTGTTAGTGTTTTATCTGGTTTTCTAAAAGCCAGATGTACACAAAAAATGCAGAATGGTGACATGTGTCCTCTGTTTTTGCGGGGAGAAGAAATAGCTGGCTTTTAAAACTTTGGGATCTATGGACACTTCAGATCGGTAGAAAATGATGTAGTTGATCACAATCAAACCGCTCGAACTTGTCAACAGGTGAAGTTGCATATCAGTGTATTTGCCCAGCTTTATGAAAGCCGGATAAATTCTGTGTTTTCTCTTCAAATGAAGCGCCTGTTGGGGTTGGTTTGGGGCGTTCTAATTGAATAGATGATTAAAAATATTGTAAGATCGAATGTAAAATGGGAGGTTTATGCTTTTGGTAGGGTTTGCTCTAAAAGCATATCTACGTGATTGATATTTTATTGGAGTAACTGCTCAGACAAAAAAGGGCAAGACAAATATGCATCTTTATCAAACATGGGAAAAGTTCATAATTAATATCCAATATGGTTGACTTTTAATGCAAAAAACACAACTCCAGCCTGATGTATTCCTCTATTTTAACAGTTATTATTGGAATTCAAATGCACATGTGCAATTCTTTTTATTAGATTAGTTTCTTGACATTGTAGATAACTGAATGTACATGGATCTCTAAAAGAATAAGTGAGATTATATCTCTTGGTGTTGAGAAAGATCAGGCAATAAGCTCTTACAAGTTCGTTCCTCATGAATTTTTTGAGGATATGGAATCTTCATGGAAAGGCCGTGTGAAGAGGATACATGCTGAGGATGTGTTTGCTGAAGTGGACAAAGCTGCTCAGTCTTTGTCTATTACAGTAAGTATACATGAAAAATAATATTAACCTAGTTTCTCTGTTTCTTTTTATTTATTTTTTAAATATTCATTGTACATGAAAATGTAAAATTCAGTTTAGAGACAAAATTTCATGCTACTACAGATTTATATTTTGTTTTATTTTATATGACATGTATGAACTGCATTGTACAGAAAAAAATCTTCATTTTTTGTTGCAACTAACATAATTCATTAATGCACACTGTAAATGTATGCTGATCTTATCAATCACACAGATATGTTTGTGCTGATATGCATCAGTGTTCCTAGGTACAATGATAGTGTGGTTATGGTCCTTCATAAAGTAAATTTGCAATTTGACATATACGGCTTAGATTAAGTTATTCTAGGTACAAGTAAAATAATTATAATAGACACAAGTAACTATTGTAACTATTATTCAAGTTTATAAAACCATAGTCTCCATGCCAACCTATCTTGCTGAAACCAATTAACATTATATACCGTTTCTTATAGTATCAAGTATCAACATTAACATAGTTTTCCAGAAGAAAAAAAAACATCGTATATTTTGAATATCTGGAAAGCATCTTAATACGTGTTATTTCTGAGAAAACATTTTAACATTTTTACTTACTTTTCTCTACTAAACATATGAATATTGATTATTTACCCTTCCATTGTCAAAGAAAATTGTGAACAATGCTTTAAAAGTTTAAATGCAGTATCCAATAATTTCATAAATTGAAAACAGCTTAAAAGAGACAACTATTAATTACTATTTGGATATGGCTTACTGTTTATACAGCATTGTCTGTTGTTTCTGTGAAAGTTGAAGGTCTTAACTGTGAATTCTCCCTAAAGTTTGAAGAAAATGTTTCATGATAAATAGAATTTAGTGCGGTATGTCTCCTGGGATTTACTCAATTGTGGAAATTGATTCTTGATGTAAAGGTGATTGATTCGAGTTAAACAAGTTATAACTTCTGTTTTATTTGTTTGTGTGTGTGTGTGTGTGTGTGTATATATATATGTATATATATATATGTGTGTGTGTGTGTGTGTGCGAAGTAGGTTATGGAAGACTTTGTTCCAATCGTTACTAGAGTAAAAGCGGTTATGTCTTCTCTTGGAGGTCCAAAGGGTGAAGTATGTTATGCTAGAGAACATGAAGCTGTTTGGTTCAAAGGAAAGCGTTTTATGCCATCTGTTTGGGCTAATACACCTGGGGAAGAGCAGATCAAGAAACTTAAACCTGCCTTGGATTCAAAAGGAAGAAAAGTTGGAGAGGAATGGTTCACAACAATCAATATTGAGAATGCATTAACTAGGTATATTTCTAATACAGTTTAATATTACTGTTTTTATTAGGGACATACTTGGCATCACATCAAGGAAAACCAACATGTTTTTACCAGCCTGGGGTGGATACCTGGGTGAACAGTCTCTTGGAGTTATTCTAGGGGAGAGCTACTTGCTGAATTGATTCTTCCTCCCAGACCCATTGCACAACAGGGAATTCTGTCAATGAGTACGGATACGTTGATTGTAGCTAGGGCTGTCAATGAGTACCCAAAAAATCCGAAATATGAAAAATTACCTAATATCCGAAAGACGGATACGGATACGGATATGGCCGTATCCGATAATTATCCATCCGATTTTTATCAAGATTATAGTTATTTTTTTATGTATTTTAGTACATAAAATGATTGTCGTTTACTATTTTATCCAAGAATTTTTTTTAATATGTATATAAAAATCAATTTTACCACTTAAAATTATTTTTTATATATTTAGTACAAAAATAGATTTATAATAAATCAAAATTTTCTATTTATTTGTTTAGATTTATTGGTTATGAACTAATTGAAGAATATCTGATAAATATCCGATATCCGTCCACATCCATGGATGCGGATATCTGATATCCGAAAATGATTTCGGATATGGATACGGATACGGATATGACACTATCCGTATCCGAATGTATCCGTTTATAGACCTAATTGTAACTATTGTTTTGATCTTTTAGGTACCATGAATCTACAGAAAAGGCAAGAATTAAAGTTTTGGACTTATTAAGAGAACTTTCTGGAGAAATGCAGGCTAAAATTAACATCCTTGTCTTCTCTTCCATGCTGCTTGTCATAGCTAAATCACTTTTTGGCCATGTTAGGTAATGCATTAGCCTATGAGTTTCTTGGCCAATATCTCGTTTTATACTAATGATTTTATGTAGTCCGGAATATGCATCTTGTTTCCTCCGTTTTGAATATCCATCTTTGATTCTTTCTGAGAACAGAAGTTATGCATAAATGCTCGAAAGAAATACTGCTCTTTTGGATATATTTTATGAGAATGTTACCCTAATGAAAGATGAATTTTTATTGATGTTGACAATTCAAACAATTAAGTGTAAACCAAAAGTTGCAAACACTATAGGCTCGTAAACTCAGTTGGGGAACTAAGGAGCTATAATGGTAAATAACCGAACCTAAATCTGATTGGCCCAAGCTATACGTGCTTTCTGGCACCTTGTGGTTGAATATGTTTGACAAATTTTATGTACCGCCTCGCTTTGTGTGCTAGAAGTATATTTATATTGGTTGGTATACATGCACTACTCGGGCTCAATCGGATGTGGTTTATATTTATTCATTTTCCTCAATGTTTCTTTAAGATGAATATTACTTGAAAAACTTGAGCTACAAAATAGTTTTGATGGTAACTTTCTCAAACACCAGAAGTCATTTGAGACAAATATAAACATGGTAAAATATCCCAGATGGATAGTAATTTGATCATATGAACATATAAGATTTTACCATAGGACTACATTACATTGTATACTTTATTATTTATGTGTTGTTATTTGGTCCTTTCTTTTTGTTTGTTTGCTTTTTTTATTTGAGAGTCCAAATGCTTCTCTCAAGTTTTTAATTTATGAATCTTTTATAACTCCGAAAACCATTTTCTTAACTTCATATCACCATGAGTGTAAGTATGATAGTGGATTCCTATTGTCTTACTCTGCTTTCATGAATTCGTATATATTGTCAACACAGTGTTACCTTTTTTTTGTTTCAATAGTTTTACTATGTTTTGCAGTGAAGGTAGGAGAAGGGGATGGGTATTTCCTGACCTGCACAAATTCCAAAATCATAAGGTATCACCTCCAACAATGCACTGTTTTAAAACTACTGCTTCTGGAAAGTACATTAGACAGTTGATACTAAGATTGATATTGTGCTAATATTTTGTATGGAATCAACACAACTATGATTTTAATTGAGTGGTGATGCTTTCAGTAAACAAGGGCCACATCAACCATGATTTCATTCCAAATGGTTCTTAGTGGTATTATTCAAATCCATGTTCATTGTTAGCTCGACCAATGACAAGTATTTGAACTTGTTCTACCACTTCACAGGTGTTACCTGCCAAATGACTATTGTTATTTTGTCAACTTTCTGAAGTAACTCGAACTTTTTAGTGTTTTATCTATAGCCATATCTTGTAAATTTTTGGCTGAGATGTTTCTTAGAGAACTCGTTCCGTCTTTCCTATGTATTTGCTTGCTCAACTTTAGTAATATCCCTTCATCTTCATGTGCATTGCAGGTATTTAAATAAATTGAAAACATGACTTTGATGCAAAAATAATAAAATATTATTTGTTTTTGTTTGGCTGAGAGATATTCTAGATTTTTGGCATTTGTCGTATTTTTGGACATACATGTATTTTACATACTTAGTTGGCCCTGCTAATTGCATTACAATTTAGTTATGTTTAGAATAAATTTACGCATCATATGCAACATGTAAGATTTTGTGAAATTGCTATAGGATAATAGTTTGGACACTGTAAATGAAACACTTGAGCTAAGAGATTTATCACCTTATTGGTTTGATGCTGCGCAAGGAAGTGCAATAAAAAATACTGTCAGAATGCATTCTATGTTTCTTTTAACTGGGCCAAATGGTGGTGGTAAATCTAGTTTGCTTCGGTCAGTATGTGCTGCTTCTATACTTGGAATATGTGGCCTTATGGTGCCTGCTGAGTCGGCAACTATTCCTCATTTTGATTCGGTTATGCTGCACATGAAAGCTTATGATAGTCCTGCTGATGGGAAGAGTTCATTTCAGGTAAGTTGTATGCTTTATTTGATTATATTTTTTATTTAGTGGTGTATAGTGTGGTTAATGCTAAATTAGTCTGTTTGATTTTGCAAGATCAAATTTGAGGCAGAAATTTTAATTTCCTTTTCGTTTATAATGAGATACCTACCGCTAGAGTGCGGCTGAGTGACAAAGGTACATGCCACATCAGTTTACACTCAACTTACCCTGACAACAATAAGCTAATTTTTGCTTCAAAATTGAATATTAGCAGAGGCACATTCACAATTTAACCTTACTGATTTTCAAATTTCATACATAGTTAGATATCGAACGAAAGCTTGACATATTCTACTTTCTTGGCCCGAATTAGAGGTTACATTTACAATATGCCTATCAACCCTGCGATTGCACTTGTTCAGGAAACGAGCAAGTACTTTACTACTTGTCTGTGCTAGGCAAGATTTTTAGAACTGTACAGTCACTTGCTTGCACCCTGTCGGGAATACCCATACTTTTTATCTTTCTGTTCCATCATTTTCGTCGTCTGAACTACAAAACAAAGGTTAGTATATACAGCAGCAACATGCTATTCCTGTTTTTTCACACATTAACAATAGCATCAACGTTTGGTTTAGGATTTTCATTATACACACACATATATATAATATACATACATGTATACACAGTATACATACATATATACATAATTTACATATACATAAATACAAGGTCATATCATATGTATCAATATCTTTTTATGGCATTTTATAAAAGTTTGCGATCCAGAAGTCATTCAGTATGACTTGTCTAGCTAATCAAGTAATGATTTCAGATTGAAATGTCCGAGATACGGTCATTGATCACCAGTGCTACTTCAAGAAGCTTAGTTTTACTTGATGAGATATGTAGGGGAACAGAAACTGCCAAAGGAACTTGCATTGCTGGTAGCATAGTTGAAAGTCTAGATCAACTTGGTTGCATGGGTATTGTTTCAACTCATTTACATGGTATATTTGACTTGCCATTGACCACAAAAAACATCATGCATAAAGCTATGGGAACAGAAATAATTGGTGGCTGTATAAAGCCGACATGGAAATTGATAGATGGTGTGTGTAGAGAAAGTCTTGCTTTCGAGACTGCTTTACGAGAAGGTATTCCCGAAACTGTAATCAAGAGAGCTGAAGAACTGTACCTTTCTATGAGCATGAAAAGTACTGATTCAGAGAACTTAAATTTAAAATCCTATACTAATTCTTTGGAAGTAAGTGCTGAGCCATCATTTGGGACAAACATGCATCTATATCAGAAAGCAGTTGAAACTGCTGTTACTATAATTTGCCAGAAAAAGCTGATAGAACTTTATAAGAAGAAGACAGTACCAGAACTTGTGGAAGTAATGTGTGTGTCTATTGGAGTAAAAGAACAACCTCCTCCTTCAACAGTGGGTACTTCAAGCATCTATGTATTATTCCGACCGGATAAGAAATTGTATGTTGGTCAGGTAAAAACTCCACTCTTCTCTTTATCCGAATGATTAAGTTTTCTGTAAAATACTATTTTAGAATGTAATGTCAAGAGCCACTTTGTTCAAGTACATAAAACAAAGGGAACTTCTGTAAAACGCCAGCATTAAAATTTTAAAATAAAACACCCTCTTTTAAGTTTCAAAATAAACGTCTGCCCTCCCTCAGAAACAAGTTTTAAAAAACACATGTTTTTAGTTTCAGCAAAAATGCAAATATTTGTACTTTTGAAAACTGCAAATAATTACAGTTTAATGTGCAAATATTTGCAGTAAAAACTGTAACTATTTACAGAAAAAATGCAAGTGTTAGAAAAAGAAGTTTTGGTCATAGAAACATGTGAGTAAATTCAAATTTAATTTTCAAAAAAATAATAATCTTTTTTTACCGTAAATAAAAATAGGGATGTAATTTAAAACATGTTTTGGACGTAAGTTTTTCGTATATCATACTTGTAAATAAGAGGCGGATCCAAATTTCCACTTTCGAAAAACACTCGTATTTTTAATTTTTGTCAAACTGCAAATATTTGTGCTTTTGTGAAAAATTCCAAAAAAGAAAAGGTTTAATACTGGTTGTATTGACCTTGTTAAATACAGACGGATGATCTTGTGGGACGTGTTAGAAGCCATCGCTCAAAAGAAGGCATGAAAAGCGCTTCATTTATATACATGATACTGCCTGGAAAGAGCATTGCAAGCCAACTCGAGACCCTTCTAATTAACCAACTGCCTAATCAGGGATTTAGGCTGACTAACAAAGCAGATGGCAAACACCGCAATTTTGGTACCTCTTCTACCCTTGCTTTGGAATCTCTTAGCTTACACTCATGATTACTGTACCAGTTAGGTGAGGTTACTTTTGTCATTTTGCATATAACATTATCTAGGTTGGTACTATACAGAGTAGCAATTTGTGTCATTAAAAAGTTTACTTCTGTATTTATATGATGCCTGAAGGGTATGTGCTTTCTTGCACCAATTTTGTTCTTTCTGGTGTAAGCTCATTTTTTGTATAAAGAAATGTAGCACGGTATGGTCATTTTCTGCATCCGGTGGTTAGATTGCCTTGTTATTGGTAAAAGAGTTAATTTTTCTGATCGGTTAGTTGGTTGAGCTTATAGTTCATTTGGACGACTTAAATAAGCTTTTTTTTTTTTGTTTTTTTTTTTGCTTTTTGAACAAATCAATTCGTTTTGGCTTTAAAAAAAAAACTGCTTATTTAGGTCGATTCAAACGAGCCCTTATATTTATCTATCAACTCTAATTTGCACATAATTTTTCCTTTTGAAAAGCAATAATTGATGTCTAAAAGGGGTGATTCGAAGGTGTCTTGGTCCATACTTTAAAGGTCACTGCGTCTGTAGTCTGACTTATCATTTTATTTTTTGGCATTGATAATATTCATACGCTATGGGAACAGTAAAATAAAGAGTGATTGCTGGTACTAGTGGAGTACTATCGCATGTGGCAGGTTGAGATTTTGCAGTGCCTGAAAGTAGATGTGTTGCTTAATCGTCTTTAGATCAAGTGATCGAGTGGAGTATTTGGTGATCGGCTCGAGATGCTTAAAGAAGCTAATCGGTGTCAGCGTATATTCTACATGGATGCATGAGATCAGCTTGAGAGATGTCCAAGGAAGTTGATCAACGATGGCATGGAAAGTCCCCATTTTAAATATGAGATTAAATTAACAATAAGAATTTATTGGATAATAATTAAGATAATTTAATTAAAGAAATTACTCAAGAAAAATTAATCAGAAGGTTTGATTAATTGAGCGTGATACTAAAATATGATACTAAAAACGCAAAATACAAAAATCAAAATGAAAACAAACGAATATTTATCATTTTAATTCTACTTTTAAAACTCAAAAACAATCTACTTTCATTTTCTTTCTCCTTTTCCATCTCCTTTAAAATTCTTTTGTTGACACTTTTTTTCACTTGATCACAAAGGAACCATCTATGATCGGTTTATAAACTTTTAATTAAAAGTCCAGGAAATATGTGTCATTTACCCGTTGTGTTAGAAAAAAAATTGATTGTGAAGAATTGTGCTTCTATATTTTGATTTATACACAACAACACATAGGCACGTCCAAGCATATGCTAACAAAAATAGATGCAAATTCATTTTACTAAATGTGAATTAATGGACGTATGTATTAGGACATTCGTGGTATAGAATTATAGTCTTTCTGATCTTGTTTGACCTCTGACACTACTGAACCTGGTCCAAATTTTATAAGATAAGATTATTACTGTTCAGTCAATAATAGTATAGTGTATGGATGCATGTCCACTTATGGATAAAGATACATCATCTTCCAAAGCATAATTGACAGTCATGGTTACCGAAACACTGTAATTTTTTTCTATAATAGTTGAACGCTCGTTATTTACTTAGACTTTTAAAAGTTGATTTATATACACCACTCCATTGGTTAGTGTTAATGCATACTCGGAAATAAAAGTATGATTTTCACATCGTTGTACAGAAGAAATGAAAAAGAATGACCATGAATATAATTGCAGTTGCATTCTATTTTTTTTACAGTACAAAAACAATGTTTCCAACTTGTATCAAACAGTGCAAATAATTTTGAAAAATTAGAATTGCTCAATATTTGTCAAATGAGTGGAGTATATTGATCGGGTGTTCGCTGAAACTTGAGATACATGTTATAATTGGATGAGCCAAGCAGTTGGACTACATACATTGAAATCCCATTGTCAGAGATATGTTATCAATCCTAATGTAAAGCTACAATAGATTTTCCCACTATACCCCTTAAGTTTTGCCGACGTCCGTCCGATCATTGTTAGCATCAATTGTTCATACACGAATGTTAGCGTCAGTTGCCTCATGCGTGACTGTGCTGTCACTCGCTCAGCTGTTGGACCAATGCAGATTGTGAGCCCCACTCTTGATTTAATGCAAAATATAAGAATGGAAGTTGACCAATCAGTAAAGTGAGTAGAGCGATTGTGAACAAAAAGAGAGTAGGCGTAGCAACTCTATTATTCATAATAGTCCATCAAGTTTATCATTTAATAAAAGCACCAAAAGATAGGTGAATGTTCTGATTGACTTGACATTGCTAGTAATTGCAAATTCTTTTTCTATTAGTGAAACAGATAGAGTATGCAACAAAAAAAATTTGTGGTAAATTACTAATCATCTAATAGCTAATTAACATTTTTACGGAAAATTTATCGGTATATTAAAATGTGAAAAGGTATTTGTTAAACCAAACTAAACAGTTTTATCCAAAACAAAAAAAAATGAGAGTATAGAAAAACTAAGTACACCTAAAGAAATGTGCAATCAGATTTACCTTTTAGACCAACGCAAGTTAAATCAATTTGTTGGTAGATATCTGCTCTATGTCAAATGTTCAAGAGTAATCCTGGAGGAAGCAAAGGATAGCAATGACTATAGGCATTTTCAGTAAAGTGCATAATAAGAATATATACATTTTTTTCTTCAAATTATGAATACTAAGAAAAGCACATAGAATAAATTAATAAATAAAGCAAGTAAATAACGACTGGAAAATAAAACAATGTTGAAAATGCAATTCAAAGAAGCAAAGAGAACAATGATTACACTCAATTCTACCGAAATTACATAACGTTTATTTTTGAGCTTTAAATCACGAATATTCTTCAGTTTGGAATAAAATAGGACCTGGCATATATAAATTAAAAAGGTAACGAATTCACAATTGGAAAAGGATAAGAATATTGGGAAGGTAATCAAATTCACCGAAAGAAATCAATGTGGTCAAGTGAAACATGCAATAAAAGGTTGATTCATTTTTGGACCGTACATCATGTCATAAATTTTAGTTCTGTCGATTATACATAAAATATTGATAATAATTATTTTAGATAAATTATTCATTAAATTTATTACTATAAAAAAACCAAGCATATGTAAGGAAAACAATAAGTATAATACAGTGAGTCTCACTTTATTCATTAATTTCATAAATATTGAACTTAAAAACCCTCAATAATTTCATCAATACTAAATCTTACAGTTTGAAGCAAATTCAAACAAACATTGTGATAACATAAAATAGAAAAAGGATGCAACTGTCCTTTATGTTTAGTCTTACAACTTTATCAATCAATATTGCCACTCAATCTATTAATTAATACAGTAACATGATAAAGGAAGAATAAGAATATAAAGTTCTCCTAAAAGAACGCACTCACAGTGATACTTTACATGAGCATATGGAGCATATCATGAGAGAAGCACACTTTCGTTAATCAATGCAATGATCCAGCAACCACCTACAATCTAATCTCTCCAGTGGTAACTTGAAAACCGATAACACAGTGGAACAACGAAGTAACTTGTTAATGATCAAATGTTTCATCAAATAAGAACATGAAACATGATGTTAAGGCCACTAATTTCTACCTATGCCATAACAATTTAATGCAATTTCAAGTAGTAACTTGAAAGAAAAGGCCTATAAGTATTTGAACATTTTATATGATCAAAACCAAATTATAGAAATAAAATCTCTTTAACTCCTATTTAAACGATCAAATCAAGAACAATCCTTGTTCAACAATAACCAAATTAGTCAAAACACCAACACTGCATATATCCAGCAATCGTACTTAAGAAAAAAAGAGAATATTATTTCGTACTCTTCTATGTGTGTGCCAGAGCCGCAAATAAAATATAGTTTTGTTTAGTAATAGTACCATTTAGAGCTTACTTTGGAACTCACATTTTAAGAACTCTCATGTTATACATCTAAGAATCAATAGCTAGATTAAAAAAAGAAGAAATAAAAGCTATTTCCTCGAAAGCTATGGTAGAACGGGTATTTAGGTTTTATTATTGTAGTCAACAGCACCTAAAAACTCAGTCTTACCATTAATGCATCTAAAATTCTTTGGAAATTTGAGAGTGAAGATTCTACAAATGTCATATGGGGTTTGAGAACACTTTATACACAAAAAATGATTTAAGGGTCTGTTATAATTAAATGATAGCAATATTAAGATATTTTTCATATTTTAGTATCATGTACGTTTAAGTACAAACCAAGATCTGAAACTGCAAAAAATAACATATTGCATATCTCATAAAGTTGGAAGTCAACATTTATATATTCCTCAAATTAACTAAGCTTTAGAATGAGAAGTCGGGTTTGAAGAGCTTTGACTTATATGTATCCACATTTTGTGTAGACAAAAGAATTAACTGAAGGCAGCTATGGCCTTAACCACTTTTTTGGTAAATGTTTGACCAACTCCATCTGCATTTAATTAAAAGAAGTAAAAGCCAACTCCATCTAAGCTATTTTCTTCCCGAAAACAGCCAAATTTCACAAATCCATTAGTACAGTTTAATTAGATATATTAATAAGATTCTATTCTACAATCAAAACAATTTTCCTTGCTTCTTCATTTTTTGTCGACTCAAGTTCAAATTGTCCACGAAAATGTTGGTGAATTTGCACCCTAAGACAGACCAACACCACAACCTATCTCTGAGCGTAGAATTTAAATTCTCAAACCTAAGAATATGATAAATATAACATCATTACTGACCTTAGAATTCCTTTACTAAGCTTGTTCACAGATCCGACTTTAATTTATTTAGTACTGCATGTGATTACCTCAAATTGATAGTGCTTGCACTGCCATTTCTTTCACTGTTTTATAATCGTTGTGCATACTGAGGTTATCATTAAGAAAAATAAGGCACAAATTAAATCAATAAAAATTATAACCTTTTGATTGATGTTATATGAAAATAAAATAGAAAGTCAGTTGCCTTACCAAATCCAAAAAGGAGAGAAAGACCTTAGACGAATCCTATGAATCAACCTGACATCACTGAGCTACCATTCTCAAAACAGCTATTGAAATCGTCCCCATCCTATGCCTGCACTGCTATTTCTTTCACCATTTCATATTCATTGTGCATACTAAGGTTATCATTAAGAAAAATAAAGCACAGTTAAAATCAGTAAAAAGTATAGAAAATACAGAAGAAAGTCAGTTGCCGTACCGAATCTAAAAAGGAGAGAAAGACCTCAGACGAATTCTCTTCTGCAATGAATTAACCTAACATCACTAAGCGACCATTCTCAAAATAGAAGTTGAAATCGTACCCATCCTAGGAAATCCATTGATTTGTCACTTTCTGAAAATTGTCAGTTGATTTAATTTCGAACCTCTTTTCTCTTTTGATTTAGGCTCGTGAGGAAGAAACGGTTTAGTGATGTGGTAAAGTTGCAACTAATCTGGGAACGTGGTGGACATGAGAAAGACGATAATACCCTCATTTTATGGTAACTGTCAGGTAACAAAAAGGGTATTTTAGGCAGTTAGAAAAAGGCTTCACTTTGACCCTTTGACCCTTTGACCAAGGGTTTTGCTTTATAGTATAGATATGTGTGTGTGTGTGTGTATGTATGTATATGTTCGCATTTTTGTGTTCTCATGTGCGTGTAAATAAGGTTTTGACTGAAAGAGAGTTTGTTTGCATATTTTGTAGTGAAAGGGATTTTGTGTAGTGCATGCATATGTATATAGTTGGGTTTGGGTATTTCATGTGTACTCTGTGCATGCAAATTCTCTGTATTGCATTACTGTTGAACTGTCTAATAATTGTTTAAAATGTTAAATAAAGAATGTTTTCAAATTCTTTTATTACCATATATTATTATAACTTGCTCACAAACACATCAATGTCAATTACATATTAAAAGGGCATGCCTTACCCAAACCCATAGTTAAAGTGAGTAGAGGTAAGTTATTATATATTGAAAAAAAATATCTACGTTATTATTATAAACAAAGGGTACATAAAACATATAGCTCACTCATAACAACTATGTCAGCAATTGTTTTATGTAAATGATCCTTATATTCACATCTTCCATTAACAAATCTAATCCTCTATGTCTCAAAATCGAAGATGAATTTGTGTACGCAACCAAAAAGGAAATTGTAGTGGAAAGTGAGACGAACAGATTGACTAGCTTTTTCCTTGTTTTCGAAGTCCGTGGTGGACAGAAATGATGCCGTCATTTCTGTATCCGTATCGTAAATGGACACACTAGGATTGGAACACAAGGCACCAGTAGGATCGTATTACATAGGTGAGTGCAACGATGAGTTCGGCTCGGTCGTTGGTGGCATGATGTGGCATAGCCATGCACAAACAGATAAGGTAGATAAAATAGTGAACTATATGACCATCCACATTGATAGATGTTGGCTTATGAGAGCCGCGTGTCGGCCTACTATTAGAGCTGTGAGTAATTATAGGGTAAGAACACTATATGACCATCCACATTGTGTCCAACTTCCTTTATTTTTCGGGAGTGAACCAGATTGGCCAATATCCACCCTGGCGGCCTGATCGTTGGGTTGCACCCCAGATTCATGACACCCTGTAACGACCCGGGATTTCGTATTGATTTATAATCGTCATTAAACGATTAACGAGCTAGCTTATTGATAGTGAGAGTTTTAATTGGGTTAAAATTCATTGCTAAAAATTGTTAATCGTTGTTTGGAATTTTAAAGCTGTTGTTTTTTTAAACAATTTGTTAAATGATAGAAGTGGGCTTTATATGTTGAATCTAGCCCACATTTGCATTGCTTAGATGCCGTTCCCTTCTTATTGCAGTGCGACCCGTCCCCTTTTCCCCTTATCCATTTTCTAAACCCTAGAATAAATCGAATGAAAGAAAAAATAGTGGCACTCGTTCCTTCTTCGTCCCTCTGTGAAAACTAGGGCTTCAAAAATAAGGGCTGCTCGTCTTTCGCTCGTTCTTCAATTCGATGGCTAGGGCTTTGGAGAATCGAGGGTGCCGACTTCAATCAGATCGATCGAATGCTCCGTCGAGCGTCGTGTTCTTCGCTTCGGCAAAGGTGAGTGATTTTTAAATTACTCACATCTAGTTCGAAGCTTGTTGATTTTCGTCTTGATCGGTTGATTATTTTCGAATGTTTGAGATTTTTTTTTTCTGACTTTGTCTTGCTCGTATATTCGTAGTATATATTCCTTGAATACTCTTGTGCTTAGTTTTGAGCTGTTTGAATTGCTTGATTTTATTCACTGTTTATATATTTGTACATCAGTGCACATATATATATATTACTTGATTTTGTTCGTTCTAGTTGCCTTCGACACTGACTTTTTGAAATCTGCAAACTTGGTTTTGTGAAACTATTTTGGAGGAGAATTTACTTTGACCTTGAAATTTGCTTCAGTGTCGATTACGGTCTTTATTTTTGGTTTAAAACTGTTGTTGCCAGTTGTCTTTGTTGTGTACTGAGTCTTGCCTTGTATCACAGCAAACCGTATGCTAAATTTCTTGAGTTAATCTGAATTTGGTTTTGCATCTCCATTTGTACTCGAGTTTGAGCCTGGTTCATGTCGATATTTGCACTGTTGCACTTGTGTCCTCGGCTTCTGGTCGAGTTTACACTATCCAGTTTCATGTTGCATTGAATACCACATTTGATCCACTTGCATTATTTCATGTGTACCCAATATCACTTGATGTTGTCGCTTCACCACTGAGCTTTATTCGTGTATGTTCATTTAGAATCTGTAGTGGTTTTGAGTGTGTATCATTTACTCAACCCTTGCATATGTGCCTCTGTCCACTATGGCATATATGTGACTGTCCATCCATGTTATCAGACATATAGCATGCATTGTTCATGCGTTTTGATGACACTGTCCAGCTTCATTTAGTGTTCACTGTAGCATATGTATGCATTCACTTATCATGCTGACTCGTGCATTGCCTTCATACTTTGTAGTTGTGCCAGTTGCCTTTGGATTAAGTTTTGTTGTCACTGCACAATCCGGCCCATTCCACGGTCGTATGTATATATATGTTGACTTTGTAGACTTGAGCCTTGTGATCTTCATTGCATATTGAACTAAACCCTGTTGTCTGAAATTTGATATTAACTCAAGTTGCATTCCATTGTTCACTTTAAGCACGTTGGTTCATCACTGTTGATATGTGCACATCAGTGTCATCTCTGTAGTGTTTTCAACCTGATGCTTGTAGTTGTCCCTCCTAACTTGGACTTTGCTCGAATTCGTATATTTTGTGATTATAAGTTCCACAGTTTTGGTTTGATTTTCTGGTGACTTCGGCAGACTTTGATTCAAACTGCAGTGTTTTTGGACTTGGTTTGAAAGCTTGATTTTTGAGAATATAATTTGAGTTCGATTTTGATAAAACTGCTATTTGACTACGGTCATTCTTGAAACTTGCTGCTGGATTTGTGTTTTGTTCGAACATGCTATTTCTCAGATCAGTTGGCACCTTGCTTGTACTCTGGTCTTTGCTAGTCCTGTTTTATTTGGATTTGTTAGTTTCACTAGCTCTTGATCACTGTATTGGATTGTGCTCTGGTAGTACTCGAGTACAGGTGACATTAGCTTGACCTTGGTGGTAAATTGCTTGTTTCGATTGCAGTTTCATGTGCAGTTGTGTAGGGGGATGGCACTGTCCAGTTTTACAGTGCATACATGTTATATCTTTGTTTATGCCACTCTTTTGGTTGTGTTTCACTTGCATTATTGTAGTGGCGAGGCAGTACATGCGTGCGTGTACTGCAGCCCTAGCAAAAGTGACGGATTTAATTGATATTTCGATTGTTGAATTGTTTCGTTGGTTCAATTCGATATTTTGAAGTTGTATTTTGATTTGGTTTAATATGATGATTTTGTTGATATCTAATTATCTTTCAGATAAGTTAGATTATGTGTTTTCTAATTATCATATTGATAATTAGATTTTCGTTGTTTACGCTGTTTTGTTGGCTTGGGTTTCACTTTGACCTCTGCAGTTTTGATTGCTGTTAGTATTCACTGTTGTGATGATTTCCCATACTGTAGTGGCGAGGCAGTGCACGCGTGCGTGTACTGCAGCCACACAGAGTTTGGTTTGATTTAACCACTTTGAGTTAATTGTTGTTTAAGCAATTTTGTTGTTTTCCAAAATTATCTTCATTGACACTCTTTTTATCTGTCTTTGTTGATGATTTGGATCTGCTGATATGTTGTTTAACACTGTTTAGTGTTATATCTGCCGTTATCCGATTCTCTTATCGAGAAGTTGGATATACGAGATTTCTGTGACTGTCGTCTATTTGATATTTGATTATTATTGCTTCTGTGCATTAATAACTGAGTTTGAATTAGACTGACCCGCGTATTATTTTCTTTTTGAATGTAATACTCGGGTCAGACCCGAGTTATTTCAGGTTGTAGATTTCTTGCTTTGAGTTGCTGTTTGAGCTATGAAGACTTTTCACATCTTTTGGAGTAGTCGTGTCTTAGTATAGGTTGATATGTATTCATGTACATTAGTTGATAATGTATTTGTATATATAACTTCCAGAGTCGACAGTTGTAGTTGTATCATATGTATTGTGTCAACTGTATTGTAACTGACATCAGTATATATATATATATGAGATCTTTTGTTATCTGTGTTCCGCATTCTTTTATATCTGTGTTATTATTATATATATTGTCCTAAACTATTATGAACCATCGTAGTTCGTTTTATACTGGTAATTGGGTATGTCGTTGGGAGTAATTAAATAAACGATGAAAAATGAAAAATATATACCACTCCTATCGAGGTAACCAATACTAGTGTAAGGCCAACTACGGATGGTCGCTCCTATCCAGCCTTATTCTTCGTAATAACGGACAGTATTTCTTTTAATACTCTTTGTTATTGTGAGCATAGAGGTGCGGCGTCACACCGTAGTTATATATCCCTTTTGATGCACATCATAGTATTGGTAATAGTAGATGGGTTGTTGCCTATAGCCCCTTGTGTCGCTTAGGCCAGCAGACTGTTACCATTAGGGGCAAAGCAGGGTCGTGACTGGGACTACGCGTTGATGAGCCACTGGTGGATGGAGTCACGATGTCCGTCGAGGTAACTGAAGACTGTAGGAATAGATGGTACTCTACGGCAGGCGAGTAGACCTGGGTTCCTAGAGCAAGCTAGCGGTAGGCAGCTGTCAGCCTCTCTTTCTGGTTCAGGGTATATGAGTGTAGTGGATTAGCATATACCCAGAAGACTATAGGAATAGACGGTTACTCCGCGGTTGGGGAGTGGACCTATGTTCCTGGAGCAGGCTTGCGGTAGGCGGCTGCCGGTCTCCCGTTAGATTTATGGTATATGTGTGTAGTAGATTGGCATATGTGTTTCTTTCCTATAATGAGTTAACTAGACTAGAGACTAGTTGTGTCTAAAGTGTAGTAAGTCCCCGTATATCCATACTCTTTGATGATTTTGTATCTTGAGATAGCCTTACTTTATTGTTGATGCTTTGGTTTATGGATTGTTATATATTGATGGTTTGTAAGATGTTGGATGATTTGATAGGCTATCTTACATTTTATATAGATCGATTTGACGATGATTTCAAATATGGATGATTAACCCTTTTGAGGTCGATTTCGTGATTTCTGAGTGGCATTCTTTATATGGGCGATGACACTTTATTATGTAAATTGTAGTGGTTGTTATCGTGAGATATTTGAACTTGTTAATGTCATTGTTACTATTAATATTAAACCTTTCATTAATTTTACATATTTTAAATCACCCATCATTATAGATATAGTTTGACCCATTTATTATTTATATAATACTCGGGTCAGTCCGAGACATTTCAGGTACATGGCTAGTGAGACCAGCTTGTGTTTTGGGTTTAGAGGAGGCTAGTATATAGTGTAGTAGTTATCATTTATAGTATTGTATTGTCTCTTGTATGTATATTTATGAGACGTATTGGACATATGTTGTATATTTTTTTTGTATTATATATTATCGCTGCCATTGACTCTGCGATCTCTGTTATTTATTGTATATATTGTGTATTGTTCTATTCTGGAGGCATACGTGTTTATTTCTTTGTGTTGATACATGTATGAATATTGGTGAGTTATATTCGATGTTTAAATACGTACCAGTGTTAGCCTAGGGAATATTCACGTGTGTACCCCATATCGCCTCACTCTTTGTATTATTTGACCGTATTACTTTGTGTACTTTTGAATAGTATGGGTATAAAGGTGTGGTGTTACAAAATGGTATCAGAGCAAGGTTTAGAACAATACATCATATATAAGAGACACGAGTCGAGACCTTATATGAGACTTAGAGTTCCCGACCCTTGGGAGTGTAAGGTAATTTTCTAAAAAAACAAGAAATGTAATACATAGGATGATTACTGGGGTAATCATCAAAGGACGTATTTGTGGTTTATAAATATTAGTACATAAAATGTAATTTATTATTTTTCTTTCAAGTGTGAAGTATGAATGGTTGGAGTAGCAAGGATGAAAGGAGATAGTCCAACAAGTGATAATTGAATTTCTGATTTTGATGGTTTAATATTGCACTGTGGTGTTTGGTTTGATGTTGTAGTTGAGTTTTGATTTAGATCAGAATGCACAGTAAAAAATCTATTTATTAGTCCGCCGAGTACATTTATTTTGGTCTTTTATGTATGCTTGATTGTTTGAAATTGGTGGTCTTAAATTTAATTTTGGAAGTAATGTCTATTGAAATTGTTTGAAGTTATTAAAGGCTATTGAATTAAAGACTTCTTACGTATGTAAATATTGTTTATCATTATATGATTTTGGAAGTCAAGTATAAAACAAGATCTTTTGAAAAGTATATATATTATAAGCACTGAGTTAAAATGGAAATGGAATTAGTAAAAGATTTATTGGATAAGCATATTGAATGATTTGTGTAAGTGATACTTATAAATATTTTTGAAACGAAATTGAAATAATATGACTCAGTTTAGTATAATTGATTTGTTATAGATTTTCATTATAGGAAATTGCGATGACGTAATTTTGTTAAGGGGGAAAGTGTGTAACAACCTGATTTTTTAAGTAATAATTAATTTAAGTTAATGATTGTAATTTAGTTAATTAAATTAGAATTTGAAGATTTGTGGATAAATTGGTATGAAATTAATTAAATAAAAGAATTTAAATGGTGAAAATAAAATAATTGAATTGAAACTAGTTAAAAAATTGCGAAAATAATATTTTATTGGAGTGATGAAATAGTAATATAATATGGATGGGAAAAGAAGAGGTTTGGAATGTAGTTTATATTTATCTAAATTAATCAAGAATTTAGTTTTATAAATAAAGGAAAATAAATATATGTTTGTTTACTTTATATTTTAAAAGCCAAGCTCAAATAACACCAAGCCTAAGAAACTCTAGTCCAATAGCTTATTTTCCAAGCTTATTTTTTCAGACTTTTCAAATTCCAGAACTTTCATGCCAAAAAATAAAGTATATACATCATGCGACACTCTTGGAAAGGGGGGAGGACTTCTAGAAGAAATGATATAGAAATGTCCTCACTTTCAAAGTAAAGGAAAAAAAATTCTCTTATATTAAAATAAATCACCAAATTTGAATATATTCATCTTCATATTCATGAGAATCTAGCTATCGCGGGAAGCAACTCGTGTTACATCGTGATGATGGCGAGTATAGATCAGGCGTTTATGAGAGGAGGAGGGAGGAAGAAATGCAATTTCCAGGTGAGTATTTCGCTCACAAATTTTTATCTAACCTATGATTGCATATGTATACATATGCATGAATTGATATGGAGGTTTGATATAAGATTGCATGAGCCTGAGTGTGTAAGCATAACTATTTTCATTTAATTTAATTTTTATTAGCTATAGCTTATATCTTGAGTATGTGGTCCTGTGTTTTTATGACATACCTATGATTAGACTTTATTAGTTTAAACTACTTGTGTGTTATAGTGTAAGTGTGCATGCACTGTGTGTGTTTGGGTGAATGTGTGAACTAGAATGCCTTTGCTTCTCTTTGTTTTATGTATAGATGCTGTTCATATTTCGAGTATCTGAAACCTGGGTTTTGAAAAGTAATTTTTTAAATATATATGTTAAAATATAAGGTGAACCCGTTTAACTTGATATTGAATGGCAAAGTGCCTGATGCATGCGTTAGTGTGTATGTATGTATGTATGTATATGTATGTATGTATGTATGTATATATATATATGTTTGCAGTTTTGTGTTTTCATGTGCGTGTAAATAAGGTTTTACTGAAAGAGAGTTTGTTTGCATATTTTGTAGTGAAAGGGATTTTGTGTAGTGCATGCGTATGTCTATAGTCGGGTTTGGGTATTTCGTGTGTACTCTGTGCATGCAAATTCTTTATATTACATTATTGTTGAATTGTCTAATAATTGTTTAAAATGTTAAATAAAGAATGTTTTCAAATTCTGTTATTACCATATATTATCATAACTTGCTCACAAACACATCAATGTCAATTACATATTAAAAGGGTATACCTTACCCAAACCTATAGTTAAAGTGAGTAGAGTTAAGTTATTATATATTGAAAAAAAACACATCTGCGTTATTATTCTAAACCAAGGGTACATAAAACATATAGCTCACAGATAGAATTTGTATTCAATTTGATGATTTCAGAAAGCTTATTGAGAGAGAATAAAATGTTTTACTCTTTATTAATATGATAGTATTGATACAAAACAGAATAATGTATTGTTGCCGTGAGTTGGCTTTTATATAAAACAGAGAAGGGTAATAGGCCTTAGCATCTCAACCCAATACAAAGAATTACAACTGGTTGCCGGTACTTATTGTTTCATTTACTCCTCCCCTCAACCAGATGCTAGGGTTTCTTTATCTTCCATGAGCGATTCTGATGTTCGGCCGAGCTGATTCCTTTTAAATTCCCTTTTCTTTTATTTAGTCTTTATATCATGTTATCAAACTAAGATTGTGATCCAATCTGCTTCGCCTTGCAGATCTGAAGTAAAATCTATCACTACTTCAATTCGTCTTCGAGACTTGATCTGAAGAATGATGCAGCTATAGATCTGAAGTGTTGAGCTGAAAGATGGAGCCTTTGTTTATTTCTTCAGTGATTGCTTCAACCTTCAAGTCTTGTCTGAATCGATGAAAATTCTTTGCAGATAATGCCTATGTAAGTATGTCTGCACGTTGGTAAGTTGATGGTAAGTGATTCACTTGAAGCTTTCCTTTTTGTACCAACTCACGAACGAAATATAAGTCAATCTCTATATGCTTTGTTCTTGAGTGCATAATTGGATTAGCTTCCATGTAGATTGTACTTTGATTGTCGCACCATATCGTTGATTTAATCTCTGTTTTGATGTTCATTTCTGAAAGTAATGATTGAATCCAAGTAATTTCTGCGGCATCACTAGCTATACTTTGGTATTTAGCCTCTGTGCTGGATCTGGAAATAGTAGTATGCTTCTTTGAGCACCAAGAAATTGGATTGTTACCTAAGTATATATAGTAGCCTGTCACTGATTTTCTATCGTCGACATCTGTTGCCTAGTCTGCATCTACATACGCTGTGATGCTTAGTTGTTTGCACTTCTTTAGCATAATTCCATAATTTGTTGTGCCATTGAGATATCTGAGTATCCTTTTGACTGCTTTCCAGTGTTCTTCGTGTGGTTCCTGCATAAATTGTGAAACTTTGTTAACATTGAAAGATATATCTGGTCTTGTTTTGGTGGAGTATTGTAGGGCTCCTACAATACTTCTATATTGTTTGATATTTAATATTGGTTCCCCCCTGTGTTTGGATAGTTGTTGATGACTAATCATTGGTGTAGGCTGGGATTTAGCACCATCCATTTTTGCTTTAATCAGCAACTCCTTGATATACTTCTTTTGGCTTAGGAAAATTTCTGAATCTGACTTTTTCTTTACTTCTATTCCCAGGAAATAATTTAGTTCACCCAAGTCCTTAATTGAGAATTGCTTGTCAAGATACTGTATTATCCCTTTGATTTCATTCTCATAATTACCTGTTATAATTAAATCATCAACATATATCAGTATGTAAACAATAAGATTACTGCTAATTTTGATGAATAAAGAGTTATCAGATTTGGTAGATTGATAGCCCAAATGAACTAATGTGGCTTTCAATCTATCAAACCATACTCTAGGGGCTTGTTTTAACCCATATATGGCTTTGTTTAGCTTGCACACAAGGTTAGTGCCTTGCTTGTATCCCTATGGCTGCTCCATGTAGATTTCTTCCTGCAGAACACCATTTAGAAATGCATTGTTTACATCTAACTGTCTCAAGTTCCAGTTATTATTTAAGGCAATTGTAAGAACTATTCTGATGGTTGTTGGTTTCACCACTGGTGAGAAGGTTTCACTGAAATCAAAGCCATATTCTTGTGTATATCATTTGGCAACAAGCCTTGCTTTATGTCTGGACACTGTTCCATTTGGATTTCTTTTCAATTTATAAGTCCATCTGCATCCTATGATGTTTTTGTTGCTTGGTGGATGAACAAGGCTCCATGTATTGTTTTTTACTACTGCCTGATACTCTTCATCCATTGCTGCTTTCCAGTTCTTGTCTTTAAATGCTTGTTCAAAAGTTTGTGGCTCTATGATGCATGCAATTGCAGTATAAACCTTTGGTTTATAAATTCCACCTTTTGATATGGTTATCATATGATGGCCTGTTCTGGTCTGTAGTTCAGCATCAGATGACTCTGAATTGCTGTCCTGATTTGCATTATCATCTGGTTAATCTTCATGACTATTCACATCTTGATTGCTTGATTCTACAGGTGACTGAGGATGCGTAGCAGGCTGACCAGCTGTATCATGACCTGGTCCAGATGACATTGTGTGTTGTGATCCAATGGCTCCTGTTCTTTTCTCAGTTTCACCAGCATGCCATATATGTGACAATACTGGTATGTTTGGTATGGAAACCTTTGGATTATAAACTTTATGTGTAGTTCTAATACTTGCATTGGCAAAAGGAAATATTTTATCATTAAAAACTACGTGTCTGCTTATAAATATTTTTCCAGTTTCATCTAAACACTTGTATCCTTTCTGTTTAATTGGATAACCTATAAATGTACATGGTTGAGATCTAAAGTCTAGTTTATGGTTGTTGTATGGTCTCAGATAGGGAAAACACAAGCATCCAAAAGTCTTTAAGTTTTGATAGTCTGGTTTGACACCTAAAAACTTTTCTAAGGGACTTATTCCATTCAGTACTTTAGTTGGAAGTTTATTGATTAAATAAACAGCAGTACTGAAGGAATCTAGCTAGAATTTCAAAGGCAGTGATGCTTGTGCTAGTAAGGTCAGACCAGTCTCAACAATGTGCCTGTGTTTTCTCTCGACCAGGCCATTTTGTTCAGATGTGTAGGGACATGTGATTCTATGAACTATTCCATTATCTAGAAAATATTTACTAAGAGACTTGTATTCAGTACCCCCATCACTCTAAATGATCTTAACTTTATGATTGGTTTTCTTTTCAACTAGAGTGATAAAATATATAACAGCATTATAAGTTTTTGCCTTGGATTTTAAGAAATATATCCAAGTGTACCTTGTACATGCATCAACAAAGGATATGTAATACTTATACCCATAATCTGAGCAGATAGGTGCTGGACCCCACAAATCTGTTTAAATCAATTCAAGAGGTACTTTGTATTCTGTTATGGAATCTGCAAAAGCTAATTTGTGGCTTTTGCCCATTTGACAGTAAGAACATATATAAGGCAAAGTTATATCATCAAAATAAATTTTATTTTCTTTAAGAACCTGTTTTACAATACTTGTACATGGATGACCTAATTTGTAATGCCAAAGGTCAAAATTATTTTTACTGGTTTCACATGACTGCAATTCACTGTTATTACAATTTGTCATTCTTTGATTTGAACCTTTGTTATTAGTCAGTGTGAACTTATATAGACCATTTACTGCATTACCCTGCAAGAGTATTTCCTTAGTTAGAATATCTTTAACTAAGCAATAATTTGGGTAAAATTCAAAATAAACATTATTATCATGAGCAAATTGAGAAACACTCAACAGGTTTTTCTTAATGCCGGTTACTCTTAACAAATTATTGAGATATAATTGTCTTTTACCTTTGATATAAGCATTACATGTGTATGTGATCTCAATTGCTTTGCCATTTCCCATAATAATAGATTGTTTACCTCTGTATTCTCTGCTGCCCAGATTTAGATTCTCTAAGTTGCTTGTTAAGTGATTTGTTGCCCCTGAATCTGGATACCATGACTCATCTTGAATGTGATCTGCTTTAGCAATTTCATCCTGATTTTGATTTCTGTTTCCACTGGGTTGTTTGCCTGTATCCAGTTGTACTTGTGCCATGTTTGCACTATAGTTACTATTTCTCTGATTGTTTGGTCTCTGACCTGGCACATAATTTGCATTAAATCTAAAATAGCATTTTACAGCAGTGTGTCCAAGTCTTTCACATATCTGACATTTTGGCTTGTTATTGCCATTAAATCTTCCTCTGCCTCTTCCCCTGGCAGTCTGACCTCCCCTCTGTGATTGCTGATCTGTTCTTCCATAGTTCTGATTTCTTTTTTTACTATTTGAAGCATAGTTGATAGACATGTCTGTATCAGAGGGTTTCTTGTAGTCTAACCTTCCTTCATGAGCCAATAGTATAGAGTGGACATAGTCAATAGTGGGCAGAGTTTCTTGTGATGCAATGACTGCCGCCACTGCTTCATATTCATCACCTAACCCACTCAGTATTGTTAAAACATGCTCTGTATTGGACATCTTATGTCCTGCTGCCTCAAGTAGATCACAAGTATTCTTGATCTTGTAGAGGTATTCTTTCATGGATTGACTGTCTTTCCTTATATTATGTAGCTGCCTTTTGTAATGCATTATTTTGGCTGCTGACTGTGTATTGAAGATTCTTTCAACTGTTGTCCAAATTTCATTTGCTGTTTTGCACCCTATAACTTGTGGTAACAACTTTACACTGATTGAAGAAAGCAACCAAGACTTATTAGACTGTCTTTCCTTTGAAATTTGACATATTCCTCATTACTCACAGTTTTGTTTTCTTGATTAGTGATAAACTTGGATGCAGTGGCTATCATGCCAAGAATGTACCCTTCAAGACCATATCCTCTAGCAGCAGTTTAAACTTGCACTTTTTAGAGAAGATAATTGTCATCTTCAAGATGTGCAGTGATGAGATTGGAGTGTGGGCTAATTACAGTTTTGATTAAACTGTCAGTAACATCCATAGATTGTGGTGAGGTGCTAGTATCATTACCTGATGTTGCACTGCTTCCTTCAGCCATGAAGAAACTTCTTTAAAATAGAATTGAGAAAAGGAAATCAAGAAATGGGTAATCAAGAAATTCTTCCTTCAACAGGTATGTTTCAACCGAGCAATATGATGAGGCTTCTCTGATTACTCCTGGTATGGCACTTACTTTCTTTTGATTGATGAGTTTCTATTCTCTTCCTTGTCTAGATTTCTGAATTTTTTCTTGATTCTTGAATCTGTTTCTGTGGATATGCTGCAACCGATTGCAAATCTTGGCAAGGCAGTAGATCCTTGAACAGATTCCTTACCCAAGTGATGATAGAAGGATTCTGATGGGTAAACTGATCCAGATGATGAGATTTCTCTGATGGATCAGTTTTTGTATAAAAGCTGTTAAGCCTATAGATGATTCTGTCTATGGCTCTGATACCAAGTTAGAGAACCTCGTATTATCACAAAACCAATTGGTGATGTGAAGGGAGGTCTCTTAGTATTTATGCAGAATTCATATTGTAAATTGCCCGATGTGGGACTAATCTCAACACGCCCCCGCACGTGTGGTGTTTCATCAGCCAAACACATGGACATTCATTAAGGGTGACGTGTGACACAATTAAACCTCGCTCTGATACCAAGTTAGAATTTGTATTCAATTTGATGATTTCAGAAAGCTTATTGAGAGAGAATAAAATGTTTTACTCTTTATTAATATGATAGTATTGATACAAAACAGAATAATGTATTTTTGCCGTGAGTTGGCTTTTACATAAAACAGAGAAGGGTAATGGGCCTTAGCATCTCAGCCCAATACAAAGAATTACAACTGGTTCTCACTCATAACAACTATGTCTGCAACTGTTTTATGTAAATGATCCACACATTCACATCTTCCATTAAAAAACTCTAATCCTCTATGTCTCAAAATCGAAGATGAATTTGTGTACGCAACCAAAAGAGAAATTGTAGTGGAAAGCAAGACGAATGAATCAACTGGCTTTTGCCTTGTTTTCGAAGTCCGTAGTGGACGGAAATGACGCCATCATTTCCGTATCCGTATCGTAAATGGATGCACTAAGATTGGAACACAAGGCACCTGTAGGATCGTGTTACCTAGGTGAGTGCAATGATGTGTTTGGCTCAGTCGTTGGTGGTCGGATGTGGCATAGCCATGCACAAACAGCCAAGGCAGATAAAATAATACTTCTACTAATAATAATAAATAAGGAATAAAACTACTTACGTGTGCACTAACTTGCTTGTTTTCTTTTATACATACGTGCATTCATTTCAATATATATAGAATGCGTCTATATGCATTCATATGAGTAAAAGCATAGGAATATGTGTATATATGCAAGTAAGGCATGCAAAATCCTAAAGCATCGTAAGCCTTGGTTACTAATAATTAGAGAATATTTTATATTTAACTTATACAAGCTAAACCTACAATTGAGCTTTTATATAATTACTGGATATAAATATAACATTAGTATGTACATAAACATAAACCCTTTAGGGTCTTCTTGCACATGAATCGTCAAGTAATCTTCATGAATAACGTGTTGGCAGTAAACATATTTCTGCATGTTTCAGAAAAAAAAAGTACTTAGTGCGATCTTTCGTTCCTCAATTTCCTTTCATTTCTTTGTTATATATGTTTGATGAGGTGTCCTATTATCTTATATTTGAGCCTTTACGTTGTATTTCTTCGAAGGTAAGTATTATTTATTTGCGTGCAAACCATACCTCCATGCATTTTGTGTATAAATTCTTGTATTCAATCATATTACATTACAAAAAAATTCATAAATGTGACATTTTGCTATATAAATTATTTTAACAATCTATACGAGTTTTCCAATATATTTTTTATGAATATTAAATGATTGTATAGTTTTTGATTGCTACTTTATAAAAGTATGAAATTTTAAATATATATAATAACTAGGTTTATAAATTATTTTGATGATTAAAAATGATTAAGACGAGCTATTTAATATATTATTTAAATATCTAATGCTACTTATCATTCTGTTAGAGATTTAGAAATTAACTATTTATTATGTTAAATAATAAGATTCTCATTGAGTTTATTTCTTGTTAATTCAGGTATATTTATTCATTATTCATTTATAAAATTTATTTTCTTTCATGGATAAAAATCATGTGAATGATTTGTTCTTAGATATTGATTGGTTTAATTTATATTTATTAGAATAATCTATGTTATAGTCCTATTCCAATATTTCTTTTCTTATTTCATTATAAAGAGATTACATTAATGATTCACCATTGGTATTGACTTGATATGATACGGTGATGACATCCTTCTATTTGATTTATGAGATTTCATTTCTGTATGACGAGAAATTTGAATAAATGATATAGTGATACCATCTGGCATGGGAATTATGGTAACACTTTTCCGGTTATTCATTGGACTTGTCATATAGAAATATCTAGTGTGGATCGGGTGTAGTTTATGTACATTGAATAATTATTTGAATAACATGCGGTGGAATGAGACGCCGTTATATTATTTGTTTGATTATTCTTTATGAGTAAATGTCACTCGAACGGGGATTTTACTCATGTGTATATGCACTCGGTGAGAAGTATTGTATTGATAAATGTTGATTTATGAGAGCCGCGTGCCGGCCAACTATTAGAGCTATGAGTAGTTATAGGGTAAGAGTACTATATGACCATCCACATTGTGTCCAACTTCCTTTATTTTTTGGGAGTGAACCAGATTGGCCAGTATCCACCCTAGCAGCCTGATCGTGGGATTGCGCCCCAAATCCGCGACACCATAGTTATATGTCCCTTTTGATGCCCATCACAGTATTGGTAGTAGTAGATAGGTTGTTGCCCATAGCCCTTTGTGTTTCTTAGGCCAGTAGTCAGTTACCATTATGGGCAAAGCAGGATCATGACCAGGGTTACGCGGTGACGAGCCACTAGTGGATGGAGTCAAGATGTCCATCGAGGTAACTGAAGACTGTAGGAATAGACGGTACTCTGCAGCAGGTGAGTAGACCTGGGTTCCTGGAGCAAGCTAGCGGTAGGCGGCTGTCAGTCTCCCTATCATGGTATGTGAGTGTAGTGGATTGCATATACCCAGAAGACTATAGGAATAGATGGTTACTCTATAGTTGGTGAGTAGACCTGTGTTCTTGGAGAAGGCTTGCGGTAGACCGCTGTCAGTCTCCCGTTAGATTTATGGTATATGTGTGTACAGTAGATTGGCATATATGTCACTTTCCTATAATGAGTTGACTAGACTAGAGACTGGTTGAGTCTAATGTGTAGTCAGTCCTCGTATATCCATACTCTTTGATGATTTTGTATCTTGAGATAGCCTTACTTTATTATTGATGCTTTGGTTTGTGGATTCTTATATATTGATGGTTTGTAAGATGTTGGATATGGTTTGGATGATTTGATAGGTTATTTCACATTTTATATAGATCAATTTGATGATGATTTCAAATATGGATGATTCACCCTTTTGATGTTGTTTTCGTGATTTCTGAGTGGCATTCTTTATATGGGCGATGAAACTTTATTATGTAAATTGTAGTGGTTGTTATTATGAGATATTTGAACTTGTTAATGTCGTTGTTACTATTAATATTAAACCTTTCATTGATTTTACATATTTTAAATCATCCATCATTATATATATAGTCTTACCCGTTTATTAATTATATAATACTCGGATCAGTCCGAGACATTTCAGGTACATGGACAGTGAAACCAATTTGTGCTTTGGGTTTAGAGGAGGCTAGTATACAATGTAGTAATTATCATTTATAGTATTGTATTGTCTCTTGTATGTATATTTACGAGACGTATATTAGACATACGTTGTATTTTTTTGTATTATATATTATTGCTGCGACTGACTCTGTGATCTCTGTTGATTATTGTATATATTGTGTATTGTTCTATCCTAGAGGCACACGTGTTTATTGCTTTGTGATGATACATGTACGATTATTGGTGAGTTATATTCGATGTTTAAATACGTACCAGTGTTAGCCTAAGGGAATATTCACGTGTGTACCCCATATCACCTCATTCTTCGTAATATTTGACAGTATTACTTCGTAGTACTCTTGAATAGTATGGGTATAGAGGTGGGGTGTTACATATGCTTAGCTCAATTCAGATACTACATGTTGTTGCAGCTTATTGTGATTAGAAACATGGAAATGTATTGTAAAACATATCTAAATGATGGTTTATAAGAGACTAGTTATATGTGCCAAACAGTGGATTTTGAGGTCAGTGGGAGCACCAACAAGGCATGTACTCTTAAGATTAAGTCTCTGTCTTTAGAAAGAATGAAAAATTTGGAATGTGTTTTGAAAAATAATCAAACAATTGAGTTTTAGTGAAAACATAAGGGAAGCGTGTTTATGTAGTAAAGAACAAAATGGTGCTATAATATTTCTAGTTTTATGCGTGACTGGTAACAATGTATCAATGGTACAACCAATGAAAGCATGGCTGTCTAATAATTTTTCATATAAAAGATTTGGGCAAAACAACCGATATACTAGGTATAAAGATCCATACAGATGGATCTAAATGAATGTTGATATTGTCTCAATCATTGTACATAAATACCATATTAAAAGGAGATAGTATGGAAAATTTTATGTATAAAAATGTTCTATTGCAGTATGAACTGTTCTTTCAAAGGACCTCCCTTTTACGGATGAGGAAAGGTAATGCAAGAATAGGATTGCTTATGTTACGACAATAGGATCCATTATGTACATTATGTCATGTACTAGTCATATATCGTTTTTGCACTCGGTGAAGTTAGTTGATATTAATCAATTAAATGCTAAAACCATCGAACATCGGTCTTGGTTATTCCAAAGTATTTAAGAAACACTAAGGATTTTTTTCTAACTTATAGCAATGACGAGGGGTGTTCAGATTCAAGCTTTCAAAATGATCTCAGGTATTTTGTTTATTCTCAATGGAGGGGTTGTAAGATGGAAAATTTCAAGAAGTTATGGTAGGTTAGACTATGGAGACCGAGTACATCGCCTGAAATGATGTAGTAAAAGAAGTAGCATGGGTACATAAAATCGATAAAGAGTTAGGAGTGATCCTCGGCATTGAAAGTCTGATGTCAATGTATTATGAGAATACAGATTTTCAAGGAACCATGAGCTCACAAGTAGTTGAGACATATTCTCTATAAGCACCACATTATATATCAATGACAAAGTAATGTTTAAGAGAGTGGATATCAAAGATAACATCGCAGATCCATTCACTAAAACCATTTCTCAAGGCAAATCAAAAGTATGGATACAAGACACCAAAATTGGTCCCAAGTGCAAGCGGGAGATTGATAAAGTTAAGGGTATTGTAACACCCCATAAGTTAATAACTAATTACTTAAAGCATTAAATATGAAAATAGTTGTATATTAATATGATGTGATAAATGTTTGGGTGTATATTTACTTATCAACGTTACTTAATGAAACCAACTAAAATGAACTAAATGAGAAAGTGTGATGGTGGACCAACTGCCCATAGGGAGGCTATTAGATGCCTATTCAAATTGTTTCATCACTCTCTTCTCATTTCATTCTACATCAAATTAAAATAAAAGTTTGAAGCATTTAATGGTGGCGGCCTAAGCAAGAGAAAAGGAAAAGAAGGAGATTAGCTATGAGGGCTAGAAACACTATTAATTAAAAGATCTAGGTGAGTGAAATATTCCACAATTCTATTTTCCTTTAAAATTGGTCACGTCAAAATTTAATTATGATCATTTTTTGTTCTTCTTGAGATTTAAATGATCCATGGAAACATTATTAGAGAAGAGTTCTAATATATTAAACCTCCCTTAAATAAATAAATTGATATGAGTTACTTAAGAACAAGTTATTATAGAAAATGATTAGAAATAGGGAGTTTGAGAAATTATACGAAAGAGAATACATATATTTATTTTAGAGTAATTTTTAGAAATAATATGAGTGATTTCCAAAAGAAAATACTTTAGGCTGAAAGGAGATTTTATGGGTGCCGAAAGTTAAATAATTAGTGCTGGGAGGTAATTCAATTGAATAAAGTATTTAATAAGTATCAATAGACCAAATCCACATTACGCACCGATTATCTTAGGAAAGTGCTAATAAAAGTTAGAAAGGACTAAATCAGACGAATTAGGATTCGACATGTGTAAAAGCAGTGTCAGACGTGCAGAAAACAATCGTTTTTTATGCACCTAAAGACAGTACCGAAGGAAGTGATGTCGAACTGAGAGTAAATGAACTAGAACCTTAGATATAAAGACTTAAGTACAAAAGCTAAGAAATGTTAAGCAAAATTAATAAAAAATTAATAAATTAAAATAAGGCTAAAAATAAGAATTTTTCAAACGTTGAAATTTGGCCACGAAAGTTACACCATTACGTACGTGTCGATTTTATGATTAATTTTAATATATAAAGTTTTACAATCGAAGCTCAAATGGAAAAGTAATTGACGTTTGAAGTTTTCAAATTTAAAATAATTTGAACGAATTCAAATTTAAATAACATTAACGTGGAAATTAAAACAGGTAATAAATAATTTAACGTTAGGGAAAATTAACGTTAGAGAAAAATGTTAACATTAGTGATAAAATTTGAATTAAATAAAAATTAAATGGCAAGTATTAATTCAGTCCCAAATAGGGGATCGATTGACCCCCTGCCCATGACCAGTCGACCGTCCAAGGGTGAGTGGTCAACTGGTTAGTGAGGGTCAGCTAGGATTAGGGTAGGCCACAAACGGCCTAGAATTTATTATCTTAAATCGACTTAATCCTGCGGTTCTGACATGTTCTAACCACTATAAATAGCAGGCTGGCCCCTTCACTTTTATTCACAAAATATTTGGAATGTTAGCGAAACTTCATCAGTGTTCTTCTTCGATTAGATTCAAGAATTCAACCCAAATCAAAGGAAAAAATAGGTTTATATATTTACGTTTTTCTATTCTCATTCTTCCCTAAAATCTAAATTATGAATCTAATTTATATATAATTGGATTATTCTATATTTCAAAAAGAAGAAATCTAAAGGAGCAGTTTGGAAAGTGCGTGAATCAAGTCTAAAGGAAGTACAAAATTATCTGTGAATGAAAATCTTAGTTTTTAACATTGTAGTAGTTTGTGCAGTAAAGGTTTAGAATTGTTTTATATCTTGGGGAATTTTATACGCGAAAACACTAAATCCTAAAACCCCAAAATTTTCCCAAACAAAATGTCAATCCTTGGATTTATTGGAATTGCAATTATTTTGTGTTAATATAGTAGATTTAAATTTGTTGTTTGCAATTTGAATAATTTATGTTCTATTCCACTTCTGATTTCTGTTGTTGCAATATAAGGGTTCAAAAGAGAAAATTATTGGGAAATGGTGTGAAAAGTTTGAATTTCCTAATTTGTACTTTGCATCGCCTATTTTCGTAATATAAAATAAATATAAATACCTTTTTCCGCTTCAAGGATTATGTATAAAAGTTGAATAGAACGTAAATGGTTTAAATTGTAAGTTTTGTTTCCTTGAAATAGAGGCTTGAATTCTAGTATATTAATTTAAAATAAGTTTGGTATTTTGATTCCATTTTTTTAATATATCAACACAAGCCTGTTTTGTTTGGATAAGGATATTAGCTATTTTGCAAATTGTTAGATGAAAATTAGGCTTGTATGAATATGGAAGTTTTGACATTTTAAAAAATAACGTAGGAAGCGAAATCTTAGAGTAGGAATATTTCTACGCATGCATAGGAATTTCATAAGCCTAAATTACGTATGTATAAATATATTAATAACATATAAATATATTAATAGTGTATTAATAGTACCGTATTATTCACATCATATATAATAAATAGGTTGGTAAATAGCATTAAATCCCATAGGAAGGAAGTTAAGGATAATTATGGAAATTAATCCATAATTAAAAGTGAAATAAAGAGTTTTCCTTATATGGCCTTAAGTCGTAAATGTGGTGAGATATCATAGTATGTTAGAAGAGCAGAGATATGACTAAATTATAGGGATGCGAGGTCAGTCAAAAGCACACAGAAGCCTGCCCAGCTAATCTGGCTACTAGTAGTATGACTTTGTGACTAAAATGAAACATCACATATAATAAGTACCCACTGTTGATGCAAGGTTAGTCCCAATACTGTAAGGTAAGCCTACCCAACTAATTTGGCTACCGGCACCTACGAATAGTCGGACTAATGTGAGGTGTCACGGTTTGGGTTACAGATTATATGACGGATATCCCAACAAGTGCTTGCTTTTGGATTGAAGGTATTATGTAGCTATTGTTGGGTCTATCTTCTTCCCACCCAAGAAGTATTAAATGGTTGGGAATATCTTTTGGGTACAGTAGCGAGAAATCTTTAGAAGGGGTCTACTTTAGGGTTGAGGTATTAAGTGGCTATTATTAGGTCCACCTCCTCGCATGAAAGAAGTATTAAATGACATGATGAGTTTCTTATGATGTCAATTAGAAAGTACTAGAGAGGGGTCCGTCTTAGATTTTGGTTTTAAATGACGGGGATCTGCCTAGGGTATAGGTATTAAATGGGCAGTGTCCTCCTCATTTCCATTAGAGAGGTATTAAGTGGCTTAGCCGCTTCCTCTCACATCGTTAGAGCATGACTTACGGTAGTTGCGAAGATAGACTGGAAAGGGCCCTTGGCCTACAATTAGAGGTACGTTATGGAGTTGGACTGGAAAAGCATTTGACTTTCATTTGAAGGTATACTTGGTAGGATATAGTGTTGGATGCGTAAGACATATTACTTATCTAAATGGTACCGCCACAATAGTATTATAGCAAGACTTGATATTTTCATTCACCAAACATTGTTGTTTTGACTCCTCATTACAACCCACGGATTAGGGGGAAGGATGCTGATGGAGAAGATGGAGACGACGGTGAAGATTTGTGGAAGTTTATCTTTTTATCTATGTTTTTGATATATTATGATGTACCTAGTTTCAGACATATTGAAGTAATTTTAAGATATTGTATTATCGATATTTTAGGGCGATATGTTGTATTTTTGAGATTGGAATATTTATGAAATGGATACTTATTTATGTTATTACTTTTTACCCCTTGCGCTGTGAGATTCTGAAAGTATAGATAGATAGCTATGTATACTGTTTATTGTATCAATTTTACCAATCAACAACCAGCTTTGGAATGGATCTTAGGTTTAATGGGCTTTTATTGGGTCGAAAATTAGGCCCGTTCCAAAGTGGGCTGTTATATTTGGTATCAGAGCTTAGGTTACTCGATCAATGAGGATAGTAATACGTAAGAGTGCGTATTTGTTATCTTTGAAAGTATTTTCTAAAACCCTAGAATACACGCACACTTTTTATGAATAAGCACAAACACACTAGGCAAACTTTATTTCAGCAAATAATACTATCTTAGAAAGCTATCACTAAAAGCTCAAACCTACCATTCGAGGTATGCCGGAATGGTTTAAGCAACACCTAAGGGATGTGGAGCAAGTTCCCATCCCTCAGCAAGCTGCACCAACGACACCAGCTGCTCTACCTGTTGAAGCAGCACCCCACCCACTAAACTTCCCCAATGTGTAAAGACTTCCAGAATATGGAAGGATGGGTGTATACGGAAGCTAAAGATTTTGTTAAAATAAAGGCTTGGATAACGACTATGAACGTATAGTTCGGGAGCTTGGATGGGAAGATTGGATCAAGAGAAGGATGGCTGCATGGCATTTAAATGGCGAGGCGTTGGATTGGTGGAGCATTGTAGTTAAAGAGAATGTGGAGGAAGGAATTACTTGAGTAGAATACGGGGCTTTCTTTAAGTCATGATTCATGTCCAAAGCTGAGGTAAGTTTGAAGTTGGAGAAGTTTATACAACTGAGGCCAGGAGACTCCACATTGAAGGAGTATTTTAATAAGTTCATGGAATTGGCTAAGTATGGATTAAGTCTGATTGACACCACTACGAAAAAGGGTATGAAGTTTGTTAAAGGCCTAAATTCTACACTTAGGGAGCTGCTTTTGACCCAAGTTCCCACATGCACCACTTATGAAATGATAGTTGAAATGGACTTGCTTTACACTGTTAGTATTGAGGAGAAAGAGAATGAAGAACAATCCCAAAGTCAAGGTGAAGCTAAGAAAGGAGGATTTTGGGCCGATAAGAAGGCCAAAGGAAAGATTAAGAAAGGAGGTGTGACATGCCAAAGATGTCAGAAGAAGGGACACTTTTCTAAGGAATGCAAGGTGAGTCTGATCAAGGAGAAGTTCAAGGGAGAATGCTATTACTGCCATAGGAAGGAACACTACAAGGTTTGAGTTTATTCGTATGACTTGAAGATGTGGAGGCACTATCTTTTGGGAGAAAGGTTTGAGTTATTCGCCGACCACAAATCCCTTAAATACCTTTTTTCTAAAAAGATTTGAATTTTAGGCAGCAGAAGTGGATGGAGTTTATAGCATTATATGGCTTTGATATACAATACACCCTCGGAAAAGGGAATGTTGTTGCTGATTCCCTTAGCCAGACACATGCTACTCTAGGTGCTATACATGAGTGCTGGCTATTGGAGTTCCTCTCGAATTTCAATTTCCAACTGCCAACAAAACCCACTCTAGGTTATTTGGCAGCAATGGATGTTAGGCCAGCATTGATGGACCATATCAGACAAGAACGGAAGAAAGAGGCGGCAACACTAGATATTTGGGATAAGCTGAGTATAGGAGAACATTTCCCCTATGTCGATAGATATGCAATGGACAAAAGGTGATGGCTGAGGAGAGAAGGATGCCTATGTGTTCCAATGGTGAAGGATGTTTTAGAGTAAGTGCTGGAATGTCACCATTCTAGGATGATTATTCACCTCGGTGGAGATAAAATGTATAAGGATATGAAGCAGATTTTCTATTGGTTAGGAATGTAGAAAAGAGTAGCGGAGTATGTCTATAGGTGTTTAACGTGCCAAAAGATAAAGGCGGAAGAAGGGAGGCCTTAATGACTTTATTACCGTTATAGGTGCCGACTTGGAAGTGGGAGCATATATCGATATACTTCGTAGATGGGTTAGCTAGAATTCAAAAAGGCAATGAGGCCATTTGTGTTATAGTGAATAGAATCACTAAAAGTGCCCACTTTATTCTCGTAAGGCGTAATAGGACTGCAACGTCTCTGGTGCAAATCTATATTAGAGAGGTGGTACGACTGCATGGAGTTCCAGTTAGTATTGTTAGTGATTGAGACCCCTTATTCACTAGCGAATTTTGGAGGAGTTTGCAATCAGCTTTAGAAACGACATTGAGCCTTAGCAATGCTTACCACCCACAGACCGATGGTCAGATGGAAAGGATGAATAGAATTTTGGAAGATTTGTTGAGAGCTTGCATCATGGATTTTGGAGGACATTGGAAGCAGCATTTACCCTTGGTAGAGTTCACGTACATAATAGTTACCAAGGAAAGATTGGCATGACACCCTTTGAACCCTTATATGGGAGGACATGCAAATCGCCAAATTGTTGGTGGGAAACCACTACAAAGTTCTACTTGGACCAGAGTTGATTCGTAAGAACTCAAAAAAGATGGAGATGATTTGGCAGCAAATGAAGGCCACACAGAACCATTAGAAGTCATATGCTGACAAGCGAAGGAAGGAATTGAAGTTTTTGGTTGAAGACATGGTGTTTGCTAAGTTTTCCCCTCTAAGAAGGTTATGAGGTGTGGTACATCGAGAATTTGGCATCGAGATTTGCTGGGCCTTTCTCGATTTTGGAAAGGATGAGGAAACTTGCTATCAAGTAGAGCTTATGGATAAGTTAGCAGGAGTCCATGGCGTCTTTCATGTTTTGCACTTGAGGAAATGTCTACATAACGCTGCTACCAAGTCGAGCCTAATTAGTTAGTAGATGTTGAGATAGAGCCGACAGCACCCTGTGCCATCGCACGTGTAGTGGAGCACGGAACTAAGAAGCTCGTAACAAAGAATCAGGCTGGTCTGAGTACAACGAGGAGATAACCCGATGGAAAACACATGAGAAATCGAAGAGAAGATGAAGACTTCTCATCTTGAGCTTTCTTTCGTAAACTTTCTCTCTCCAAAATTTAATATTGTATAGGTTTTGGTTGCGTCGTAGTTGCTTGACTGGATGGCAGGGGATGGTTGCCAAACTTTTATTGTTATTTTTGCACTCATGGAGAATCTTATGCATATCTAAAATGCTTGCATACATGCCTATATGTTACAATTTTTCATTAACGCTAGGATTGACCTCACATAGAGTATGTTGCATACGTAATCACATTGCAGTTTTGGTTGAGTAGATGGTTGTATAGATAACTTGGATGATTGACAGGATTGTATAATGCGTGTTACACTATCCGTTCCTTAGGGTTTCAAGAATGAAATCCTTTTTAAGAGGGAGTTCACACCCTGTAAAAGCTAATAAAAAAATCAATAAATTAAAATAAGGCTAAAATAATTTTTTTGAAAATGTCAGAATTTGGCCATGAAAATTACACTTGCATTCGTGGCGATTTTCTAATCAAATATACTATATGAAGTTTTGCAATCAGAGCTCAAACGGAAAGTTATTAACGTTTGAAGCTTTCAAATTTAAAATAAATCGAACGAATTAAAAATTAGAATTTAATATGGGAATTAAAACGTGTAATAAATAATTTAAAGTTAGGGCAAATTAATGTTGGAGAAAAACTTTAATGTTAGCGATAAAATTGGAATTAAATAAAAATTGAATGGTAAGCATTAATTCACAATCCAAAATAGGGGCAGCGGTCGACCCCCTTCCCTTGACTGGTCGACCATCCAAGGGTGAGCGGTCGACCAGGTAGTGACGGTCGGCTTGGGTTAGATTAGGAAACCAACGATCTAGGTTTTATTATTTTAAACCGACCTAAATCCTATGGTTCTAGCGCGTTCTACCACTATAAATAGAAGGCTAGCTCTCTCACTTTTATTCACAAAATATTTGGAACACTAGAGAAACTCCATTAGTCTTCTTCCTTGATTAGATTCAAGAATTCAAACCCAAGTCTAAGGGAAAAAGGTAATAAGTTTACATATATTTACATTTTTCTATTCTCATTCTTCCCTAAACTCTGAATTTCGAATATAATTTATATAAAATTGAATTATTGTATATTTCAAAAAGAAGAAATTTGAAGGAGCAGTTTGGCAAGGGCATGAATCAAATCCAAAGAAAGCAACAAACTATATGTAAGTGGAAATCTTAGTTTTTCATATTTTGCTAGTTTATGTAGTAAAAATTTGGATTTGTTTTATACTTTGGGGAATTTCGTATGCGAAAACCCTAAATCCTAAAACCATGAAATTCCCCCGAATAAAATGTCAATTATTGGATTTATTGGAATTACCATTATTTTATGTTAATAGTAGAATCAAATTTGTTGTTTACACTTTGAATAATTTATGTTCTATTCCACTTTTAATTTCTATTGTTGCGATAAAAAAGTTCAAAAAAATTATTAGGAAATGGTGTTCAAAGTATAGATTTTCTTATTTGTAGATTGCACCGCCTGTTTCCATAATATAAATAAATATGATCCCTTTTTCCGCTTCAAGGTTGCATATGTAAAACTGAATAGAACATAAAGGGTTAAAATTGTAAGTTTTGTTTCTTTGAAATAGAGGCGTGCATTCAATTATATTAATGTAAAATAAGTTTGGTATTTTGATTCCATTTTTTAAATAAATTTATACAAGTTTATTTTGTATGTCTAAGGATATTAGCTATTTTTCAAATTATTATATGAAACTTAGGCTTGTATGAATATGGAAGTTTTGATATTTTAACAAATAGTGTAGGAAGCGAAATCTTGGAAATAGGAATATTTCTATGCGCGTTTAGGAATATTTAGTTAGTCTAAATTACATACGTATAAATATATTAATAGCGTATAAGTATATTAATAACGTATTAATAATAACGTATTATTCACATCGTATAGAATATATAGGTTAGTAAATAGTAGTAAAACTCAATAGGAAGGAAGCTAAGGATAATTATGGAAATTAATCCATAATTAAAGGCGAAATAAGGAGTTTTCCTTATATAGCCATAAGCCGTAAATGCGGTGAGACATTATAATATGTTAGGAGAGTGGAAATATGACTAATTTATAGGGATATGAGATCAATCCAAAGCACACAAAAGCCTGCCCAACTAATCTGGCTACCAGCAGTGTGACTTTAAGACTGATGTGAGACATCGCCTATAATAAGTACACACGGTGGACGTAAGGTTTATTCTAATTCTTTAGGATAAGCGTGCCCAGCTAATCTGGCTAACATCACCTACAAATAGTCAGAATAATGTGAGACATTACGGTTCAGGTAATGGGTCAATACGACGGGTATCTCAGTAAGGGTCTGCTTCTGGGTTGAAGGTATCAAGTGGCTGCTGTAGGATTTTCCTTCTTCCCACTTAAGAAGTATTAAATGGTCGGGATTAATTTTTAGGTACATTAGTGGGAAATCTTTAGAAGGGATCCACTTCGGGGTTGAGATATTAAGTGGCTATTGTAGGATCTGCCTCTTCCCATAAATAAGTATTAAGTGATCTATTGAGATTTCTTACGACGTCAGTTAGGAAGTACCAGAGGGGGGTCTGCCTTGGGTTAAGGTATTAAATGATGGGGATCTGCCCAGGGTATAGGTATTAGAAGGTCAGAGTCTGCCTAATTCCCATTAAAGAGGAAATAGGTTGCTTAGATGCTTCTGTCACATCGTTAGGGCATGACTTATGGTAGTTGTGAAGATCGACTGGAAAGGGCCCTTGGCCTACAGTTAAAGGTACATTATGGAGTTGGATTGAAAAAAACCTTTACAGTTGGAGGTATACTTCATCAGATATACTATAGGATGTGTAAGACATACTACTTATCTAAATGATACTACCCAAATACTATTATGGAAAGACTTGAGATTTTCATTCATTAGACATTGTTGTTCTGACCCCCTCCTCATTACAACCTACAGATTTGGAGGAACGATGCAGATGGAGGAGATGGAGGGGGCGGTGAAGATTTCTAGCAGTTCATTTATTTATCTATATTTTCGGTATATTTTGATGTACCCAGTTTCTAACATATTGATGTTATTTTGAGATACTATATTACGGATATTTTGGGATGATATGTTGTATTTATGAGATTTGAATTTTTATGAAATGAGTACTTATTTATGTAATTATATTTTAACCCTTCCATTGTGAGGTTCTAAAATCATAGATAAATAGCTCCGTATATTATTCACTGTTTCAATTTTACCAACCAACAGCCAGCTATGGAATGGGCCTAATGTTCGATGGGCTTTTATTTAATCGAAATTAAGCCCGTTCCAGGGGTGGTTGTTACTGTTAAGCTTACCAAGCCGAGGATGTTGGTTGAAGAATGAATGGAGAAACGAGGGTTATAGAGGAACTTTGGGTAGATGAGGTGATTTTCGAAACCTAGGGTTAAGATTCCTTATGCTAAACTACTAATTCAGGCTTCCCATACGAGAACTAGGGTTGTGATTATCGAGAGCATATTAGCTCTCGGTAAAATATTGAAATCGAAACGAATAGACTTCTAAAGTAAGGGATATATGTTAAGGCTTAAGATGGCCAAAACTTTTACTTATAACATTGATGATAATGTAGTAATACGAAAGGTCGTCGGACTTAGAGTAGCCTAAAGAATAGCTTAGATGAAGGCTTAATATATAATTGGTTAGGTAGATAATTGATGTTTGGTAGAAGTATTTAGGCTTGGTGGGACATCCAAGAGCTGAAAGTGAAGGTGTAAGGCCTAAGCGACAATCGAGATCGAAAGTATGGGTGTATGCCTAGAGTGGCAACCGAACCCGAGAATAAAGGTGTAAGGCCAAGAGTGGCAATCACAATCAGAAATGTTAGAGTAAGGCCTTGAGTGGCATCCAAAACATGAAGGCATTTGTGTAAGGATTGGAGTGGCAACCAAGGCAGATCTTGGTAGATGGTGTAAGGCCTGATGCGGAAATTGACTATGAAAGTGGAGGAGGTGTAAGAGTTGGAGTAGAAACCGAAATAAACGTCATAAAGGTCACATTTAATTATTTCCCATTTATCTTAGATTTTCATCTAGGATTTAACTAGTATCACTTGATTCGTCCATGCATAATAAGTAATAAATGTCCTACGAGTATATACTCCCTTTCATCATTTTAATTTCTTTATCCTCATAATTAATTATTTATTAATTTATAGTGTGTTACAGGCTTTACCCTGATAGGAATTTTGTCCTTGAAATTCAAATAAGGTATGATGATAATTACTAGATTTTCTTATGCCTACTCTAACATGCATGCACATGAGTTCTTCACCCATGGGCCCCAATCGAAATGTATTAGTGCATTTACTAATACATAACAAAATCAACCATAATATGCCATATATATATATGGCATATGACCAAATATATAAAATATACATGTTAATCTAATAAAACAACTCGGGATAAGTCCTCTTCACTTTATCCTCTGTCTCCCAAGTGTAATCATCCTGGTCCTTACAACACTGGACCCATACATGCTTTATTATCTTATTCCGAAGTTTTTTTTCATCTCAGCCTAAAATTTGAATAGGCTTCCTGACATAATCGCATATGGTTCAACAACCAAGTCTTTCATGGATCTTGAATTATAACCTTAGGGTCACAAACACACTTAAATAGATGTGATACATTAAACACATTATGCAACCAGCAAAAGCACTCAACAATTCCACTCTATTAGCTACCTTGTAAAAATGGGCTAACATATCTCGGTGCCAAATTTTTGGACATCATAGTGCCTCTCGTGGGCGATACTTTAACAAACACATGATCTCGTAGATCAAAATCCAGGCCTCTTTGGCTCCTAGCTACCTAGCTTTTTTGGCAGGATTGAGCATCTTTCATCCTTTACCTAATCAATTCAACTTTCTTCAAAGCTTCTCTTACAAGATATGAACCTAACACAAGTCTATCTCCCATTTCACACCAACTTACTAGCGATTTATAAGGCATTCCATATAATGCCTCAAAAGATCACATCCCAATACTGGATTGGTAACTATTGTTGTATGAAAATACATCGAGTGTAGGTGATTTTCCAATGATCCACTGGAGTCTAACACACAAGCTTTTAGCAAATCTTCATGCACTCGGTTGATCCTTTCGGTTTTGCCAACTGTCTGTGATTGGTAGACCATACTCATTTATAACTCCAAATCCAAAGCACTCTGCAAGCTTCGCCAAAACTCATTAGAAAACAGCAGGTCTCGGTTACCCATTATAGCATTTGGAATTCCATGAAGTCCCACTATAGGCTTGACATACAACTCGGCTAACCGGGCTGTCGTTCTTATGGACTTTACTGGAGTGAAATGGACACTTATAGTTAACCTATCGACTATAATCCATATACTTTCGTTCCCAGCTCTCTTCCTCGGCAAAACATCAACAAAGTCCATCAAAACCGAATCTCATATCCATACCGGTACGTCTAAAGGATGCACAAGACCACCTGGCTTCCAATGTTCTGCATTAACTTCATGACATGTGAAGCATCTCTTCACACATTCTCTAACATCTCCCTTCATTCCTTCCTAATAGAAGCTCTGCTTCATGACTCGGTACATCTTGGTACCTCCTAGGTGAATACCAAACTTGGAACGATGACATTCGTCCAAGTCCAGCTTTCGAAGGTCTCCATTATTCAAAATGTACAACCTTTCCTTCTTTCAATGCCAAGTTTTCTCATTAATACTGAAGCCCATCTGCTCTTTGATCTCAACATCACTCTTCAAGCCATTGATCCTTCCATGATATAGCGAATCTTCCTTCTTCCCTTGGAAAATCCTCTCCATGAGTATTGGATGAATTCGTAAGCAAGACAACATTCTCGAGTTTCGACTTGGAGCAACTTTCAACTGAAACTACACATCATAAGAAGCCAGCATCTCTAAGACAATTCACTACTCGATCATAGCCAAAGCACAATTCTACCACTTTGGACTCAAGGCATCGGCAACTTTATTTTCCTTTCCTAGTGTATACTCTATCCCAAAAACATACGATGCCGAGAACTCCAACCATCATTGTTTCCTCATATTCAGTTTCTTTTGAGGGAAAAAATACCTTAAAGACTTATGATCAGTATACGACTCAAACCTTTCTCTTAAAAGGTAATACCTCCAAATCTTTAGTTCAAAAATAACTTCCATTAACTCTAAATCATGGGTTGGACACCCTAGCTTATAGAGCCTCAACTGCCTAGATGCATATGCTATAACATTCCCTTCTACATCAACATGGCTCCTAAACCTGAACCCGAAGCATTTTTGTACACAATCATATCCCCATTCCCTTATAGCATAACTAAAACCGGAGCTTCTGTCCATCGAAGCTTCAACCCTCGTAATGCTGCTTCACAGTCTCTCATCCAAACATGCCTTTCATTCTTTCGAGTAAGTCTGGTCAACGTCGCTGCTATCCTAGAAATGTCCTTAATGAATCTCCGGTAATACCACCCAACCCAAGGAACTCCTATCTCGGTAACCGTCTCTAGTCTCTTCCAATTGTTCACTGCTTCAACCTTCGAAGGATCTACACTAACCCTTTCTTTGAATTCAGATGGCCTGTGAACTTCACTTTTGATTTTCAAAAATGATGCTTGGAAAACTCCGCCTTCAACTTGTCATGTCTCAAGGTCTCTAAGCCAATTTAAGACGAGTTTCATGATCTCGCTCTTTCTTGGAATACTCCAAAATGTCATTTATAAAAACCAACACAAATTAATCCAACCGATCATGAAAGCCTCGGTTCATTAGGTCTACAAAAAAAGCTAGGGCACTGGTTAGCCCACAGGGCATAACCAACCACTCATAGGAAGCATACCTTATCCTAAACGCGGTCAAAGGAATACTTTATTCGACAACTCTCAATTGATGGAATCCCGTAGCCAAATCTAATTATGAGAATACTCTAGCTCCACTCAATTGATCAAACAGATCGTCTGTCTTAGGCAATGGATAACGATTCTTCACGATCACTTTATTCAGCTTTCGATAATTAATATACATCTAAAGAGATCCATCAGACATTTTCACAAACACCATAGAAGCTCTCTACGATGAACTACTCGATCTAATGAAACTATAATGCTCAAGTTCCACTAACTTCCTTTTAAATTCCTCTATCTCCTTAGACCGCATTCTACTAGGTGTTCTATTAATAGATTGTGCCCCTACAAACAAATCAATGCGAAACTCGATCACTCTTCCTGAAGGTAAATCCATCATGGGCTCAAATACATCCGCAAATTCCTGAGCCATAAAAGCTCCATCTGTTTCCTCTTCTATGCTATCTATGGCACATAATAAAACCCTGGACCTTCACTTCATCTTGTATAAAGATACTAAGACTCTACGTCTTCCCTCAGGTTCCGTAGGGTGATGATTCTCTCGACATAATAAATTCTATCATCATTCTATGCTAACCAATCTATATCTAAAATCACTCTATACTCCTCGAAGTCGAACACAAATGAGTTACATAAAAATGAATGGTCACACATAACAAACTCTATATTAGTGCACCTAACCCGAGAGTGGCATACCCACCAATTGGATTAACTACATGCAAAGAAGAAACTAAGTAGGTGAAATCTATCCTTACCCATCAACCACATCCTTAGAAATGAAGGAATATGTAGATCCAACATCAAATAGAACTCTAACTGAAAAACTAGGAATGGAAATTATACCTTCCAACACAACATTCTTGCCCTTCTCCTAGGGAGAAGGTCCTCCTCTTAGTCCCTCCAAAGGAAACAACCTTTTCTGCTTCAGGTTCTGGCAATTTTTCTTCTTATGGCATGGCTTAACACAATTATAGCACTTGACCTTAACAGTCCCTTCCAGTTGTGGACACTTCGAAGCATCCTTTTGATCATCCCCATCCAGAACTTTCCCCTTTGGTTACTGTCCTTTCATCCCTTTCTAGTAAGGAGCAAACTTCTTCTTCTGTTCTCCCTTAAGCTTTTTCTTAGCCTTCTTCTCATCTTAGTACATTGTATCATACCTTCAGGACATATCCACTAAAAACTCCTCGAATAAACTTCTCGTTCTTCTTCATCGATGTATTGATTAATTCCTAGTCAGACTTCGCCAATGTATTAAACTATTGGATGTAATCTTCAATAGAAAGACCCCCTTATCTAAGATCAATAAACTCACTTAAAAACACATTCTTTTGAGACTCAAAGATGTACTGAGCCTCAAACCTCTCTTGCAATTGCTTCCAAGTGATCCCCTCTTCAGAAGTTTCTACAGTCGCTGTTTTCCACCAATCTAGGGTAACTTCATGCAGCTGTCTATAAGCTAGCCACCACTTTTGTGCTTCATTCAGCCCTAAGTCCCTAAAAATATGTTCACTTACTTTCATCCAATCTAACACTTTCATAGCCGGCTCTTTCCCAGTAAATGTCTTACCCCCAAGGCTCCTATAATCTGGACTTAACTTAGAGAAATTCACCTAAGCTGCTGGTCTTAGCTCAACTACTTTAGGCATAGCCTCTCTCATCATCTGCGCCATAAACTACCGAAATAAGTCATTCACATCCATCCCTTCTACAGGTAGGACTACCCCATTCATTGCTGCCGGTGGCACTTCTCCACCATTGCCTTCGATAGTCTAAGTACTATCATTCTCTCTCCTTGTATATGTTCCTCCTTTGGTAACTCTTCCACTCCTCAAACCACTTTCTACTAAGAAAGTATTTGTTAGAAATGGAAGAAAGAAAGTGATTTAACAATAGAAGATCTCTATTAAACTTGTCTATATTCCTATGTAGCATAACAGAAATACGTTGTATACTAGTGTATACCCTTTCCAAGGTGTTTGTCTTCTATTATCTAATGTTACTTGTCTCAATTTAACTTAAGTGTCCCATAACCTAGGATCTGATACCAATTGTAACATTCCTCATTCCAAAACTCAAAAATGGAACTCAATTGTACGACTACACCTTGGAATTATCTTTCGGCGGCAGAAATGAGATCAGTTATATTATAGTCTTTAGAAAATAGAGCGGATATAACAAAAATAATGCACAACATTATAAATTTAGTTTAACAATTTACATCCCAAAATCATGCCCCGAGGGGTCAAAATATAATACAACACAGTTTTATTAATGTCATGTTCAACATATAAAAGGTGCTGGCACGAACACTTGATACAAAAGAAATAAAACATAAATATATTACCCAAGCCTCCTGCTTTATCTTTGGCTTGCGTTATTCGTCCGTCCCAAAGGTAGTCCATCTATGCCTATAAACTCAACCTACTCAAATAAGTATCATGATTTTATAAGGAAAATAAGAAAAAAATGGATCAAACATAAAGTCTGGTATGAGTAACATATTACCCTAGATAAGAAAATAGTAAGGCCACTTCACTAATATGCTGGATGGGTTGCCCCTTTGTACTATAACATGACAACAAATTATCCAATTTACAAGTAAACCTAAATCATACTTTCATTTCACAGAAATATTACAATACTATAATGTAATCGAAATATCCTAGTCACGGTCGCCACTATAGCCTTATGCCTTCTATTGAAGATATATGGTTAAAGTCTTATCACTTGGATTCCATCGAGCCCTTATGTCTTTCGTGTGATCAAAGTGTTAAAAGTTAACCTCTGACACTTAGGATTATGCCTGTATAGTACACTAAAATTTAGATTTATCTCATGAATTCCACTAAGGCCTTATGTCTCTTTGTTCTCGGTTTCTACATTAGAACTTACGCCCATGGTTTCGTATTTTGGTTGGCACCCTAGGCCTTATAACTACTTTGCTTTTCGTTCTTAGACTGCCACTCTCAGCCTTACAATTTCCAATGTTCCCTTGGTTGCCGCTTTAGGCCTTACAACCAATTGCTTTCATAGTCCGAATGGTTTCCTCATCAGGCTTTACACTAACGCTTCGGTTTCGGTTGCCACACAAGGTCTTACACCTTCGCTTTTGGTATCTTGATTACCACCTTAGGCTTTATGCCGTTTAATGAACATTCTACCTAACTATTCAATATTAATCATTTCACTTAGCTGGTCATTAATATTACTTATCACATTATCACCAATGTCTCTGGGTTTAATTTCGGCCATGTTAAGCCTCAACATACATCATTATCTTTGAAAGTAACTATTTCAGGTTTACACACTCTACTGAGAGCTACACTACTCTTGGTAATCACTACCCATAATCTCGTCTAGGAAAGCAAGTCTTTACCCATAATTCCTCCTTAATCGTCGACTGCCTTCGGCCATCAGTTAATAGATTCAGTTTAGTACTTAACTCTTTATACTTAAGCTTTTAGTTTATTTACTTTTAGGTTTGGCTTCACCTCTTACAGCCTTGCCGTTTGGTACACGTCAGAAGCTGCTTTTTGCACAACTTTCCTTGTGTAGACTTTTGATTCTTTTGACTTTGTCTTGTCTGACCGTTATCTAATACTTTTCTAACTTGTTCAGTATAAAAAGTGGATATGTTATGTTAACCTAACATAAAATAGTTTATTTCATTAGACTACCTTTCGGCAATAATTATTTGCCTTCCAGCTCCCTAATATAACCCTACGGCCATACTTATTTTTTTTGGAAAGTACTTAGCTAGTTTTCAGTGATCTGTAATCATGCTTTGTTTCTGTATTTTCCTCAAACTTCCTAGTTTCTAACCAATTTCCATCTTATACGGCCCTTTAATAATTCATAACAATTTATTTTCTTATCGCAAGATTCTAGAATTCAAAACCCACTTCTAATAACATCTTTCTGACATCGTATTAAATTCTTATATGATACAAACTAAAAAGTATGAAAATCATTCAATCGTTAACTTGGCCATGAGAGATTTAGAGAAGAAAGAAGGATTAAGGAATGCATTACTCTGCTAGATTCCTTGGTTATTCAAGTCTATAGTTCCATTAGATTCAAATCTTATTTCTCTTCTTATTTCTCTTCTTATTTCTCTTCTTATTTCTCTTCTTATTTCTCTTCTTATTTCTTGTTTAAGTCGCTAACACTGTTAAAGAGTTCGAGCTTTTACTTTTAGTTTGTTTAAGTAATGAATTGTATAGTACGGATGATAAGATTTGTATTATTTAATTTCATGGCCCGTCGGCCCACTATTCCCTTTCTTACAAATCCTCTCTTCTCTAATATAAATTAATTATCCCTAAGGATCACATTTAATTATTTCTTATTTATCTTAGATTTTCAACTAGAATTTCTCCAGTATCACTTGATTCACCTATGCATAGTAAGTAAATAAACGTCCCATGAGTATTTACTAACTTTTGTTATTTTAATTTTGTTATCCTCATTATTAATTTCTTAATTGTTTATTTATTAATTTATGGGGTGTTACATGCACAATCAAGACAAAAGAGCTATGCAGATAGAAGATGAAAATATTTGGAGCTTTATCTAGGGGATCATGTGGCTGTTAAAGTATCGCCAATGAGAGGCATTATGAGGTTTGAAAAGGCCATAAAGTGGGCGAAAAGACAAGTTGGCTCATTTTCAATACTAGAGAGAATCAAAGAAGTAGCATGTAGAGTGGAGTTTCTGAGTACTTCTGTTGGGTTCAATAATATGTTTCTTGTATCAAATTTGAGGAATTGCTTCTGAGACCCTAGCACTGTTGTAGTTCCAAGAGCTATGGAATATTTGGAAATTGAACTAAGTATGACTTATGTAAGGAAGCTCATTTGGAATAATAAACCGACATGCGAAGGAGATTCAGAATAAGACGATGAAGCTTGCACAAGTCCAATGGAGTGAGAACCATGATGATTGTATATGGAAGTTGGAAGATATAGTCAAAAGGACTTATCCCTGGTTATTTGATTAGATTAGCATGTGCGTTTCCTATGTTTATATATGTATGTATGTATGTATAAACATAGGAAACACACGTGCTAATCTAATCAAACAACTAGGGATAAGTCCTTTTGACTTTATCCTTCGTCTCCCATATATAATCACCATGGTTATGTTATGGTTGATTTTTTCATATCTTGGTAAAAATGCACTAGAACCTTTTGTTTTGGACACATGGCTAAGGAACTTATATGCTTATGCTAGAGTAGGAATGGATAAGAGTGAGAATCACTATCATACCTTATTTGAATTTCGGGAGGGGCAATCCTGTAACACCCTATAAATTAATAAATAAATACTTAAAGAATTAATTATGAAAATATGGATTTAAATAATAATATGACATGATAAGTATTTGGATGTACATTTACTTATCAATATTGTTACTTAATGAAACCATATAAAATGAATCAAATGAGAAAGGGTGATGGTGGGCCTATGACCCATAAGGAGGCAATTACATGCCTATTCAAATTGTTTTATCACTCTTTTCTCATTTCATTCTACACTCAAATTTAAATAAAAGCTTCAAGAATTTAATGGTGGTGGCGTAAACAAGAGAAAAAGTAAAAGAAGGAGATTAAAGATAACAGAACTAGAAACATTATTAACTAAAAGATCTAGGTGAGTAATATGTTATATTATCTCATTCTCCCTTAAAGTTGGTCACGACCGAATTTAATGATGATTATTTCTTATGCTCCAAAAATTTAATACGATCATATGAAAACATGATTAGAAATGGGTTTTGATTTATATAATTTTTCCTTAAGTAAATAAATTGATATGAATTATTTAAGAATCAGTTATTATAGAAAATGGTTACAAATAGGGAGTTTGAGAAATTATATGAAAGAGAACACAAATATATATATTTTCTATGACCTCAAAAAAGGGTTTGAAGGGATTCTAAGTCATCGCAACTAGTTCGAAATGGGGTTTCGAAGGAATTCTAACCATATTAATCATTTCGAAAGGTCCTTTTGAAAGAGTTTTGGACTACCTTTACTGGATCGAAAGGTGCTTTCGAAGGAGCTAGTCTCACTTTTCTACTTTGAGGTGTTGACAAGTTTTCTTGTTAACGGTACTTGTCCTTTTCTACCGAGCTTTTTGGAGTTGTTCAACTATTCCTTCATACATCCATGAATATGCGTGAAAAGTGACCAACACTGTGCTCTTATTATGTCGGTACCGATATCTTTTCCTTAGTGCAATCAACTCCAAACCTTTTGAACTCTACTCCACCACCATTTCAAGCTTTCCTCTAAGTCTCTAGAGCCTTCCTTCATCATTATGAAGTCCAATCCATCAGTTTGAGTCTATTATGAGACTGTGGAAAATTTGGCTGTAATACTTGCCCTTAAAGTATGCCTTATGAATGTAAGATGTGCTTTGCTAAAGACCAAGTTCAAGAAGTGATCAATCATTGCTAGCTGAGCTCTTTGGTATCCATTAATCGAAGTTTTGGTGAATCATCCAATTCCTTTGGATTCACCTATGAATCTGTTCATACCACATAGCTAAGGACTTTAATCCTTGCTTAAGTGTCAGTAAATCGTAATCATTATATGTTCACCCACGGTTATCATATGAGATATCATTATCTAAGTCATCTTGTATTCGCTTAGGGTTTATCACATATCATTATAAAAGCTATCATGTGTTTGCTCGGGGTTTAGGTTATCATAAATCAATATATACATCATCCTGTGTTCGCCCAAAATTCGTTTATCTTAGGTTAATTATATATCATGCATCATTCTTCATAGGGGTGCATTGTCATCAATTGGAATATAACTTATAAAACGTCTAGTATCACCTAATATACCATTATAAGCAAGCCCAACTGAATTGAGGCAACAATATTCATTAATTAATCAGTAATCATTATCCAATCATAAGGTGTTCAAATCCTAAGGTCAAGTCTGGATCTCTCTAAATCCATAGTTAATCTCCAACCTAAGGCAAGATCTCTCCTAACTGTAATATCAACGTCCAATCTAGGGTCAGATCTCTCCGGATCATACTATAAACATCCGATCTAAGCTCAGATATCTCTAGATCGTATATTCATGATAAGTCATATCCACTCACTCTCTGTCGAGAGGACATACTTTCTTGTACAGGTCCTTCCACTCACTTTTGACAAGAGGACTTGTAACTTATGGTTCACTGCCCTATCTTTCTAGTTGGCAAAACCATGTTCAATCAATTTATATATCAGTTATCATGTTAAATGATTTTCAAGACCAAACATTTGTTTGCTAAATCCAAATCAAAGCAACAAGCAATTATCCTAAACATTTCTACTACCGATGGTTACTACCAGACATCCAACTCAGAGCTTGCCTAGGAACCAATCAAGGTCCCATATACGTATAAGCAGCTTGATAGTTATTCCAGCTTATTTATTTAAAACCAAAACCAAAACAAGGGTATTAAACCTGACCCCTAATCATCTCGATCATGGGATGATCTCGACCTAGATCCGTGGTCATATCCGAATGCATTCGCCATAGATGGTGGCTGCTCATGCTGCACCACTGTAGTTTGGTTCCTCACATGCTGTTATAGGTGATTGTTCTGAACATGTTCTTCTATTAAATCATGAAGGTGTCTGCACTCGTTTATTTCATGTCCAACCATCTCGTGAAAAAGGAAAAATCTTTCGGACCTTTTCTCCCGATTCGCGGGTTCTCTCCTAGTTGGCCTATGATATGGTATTTGCCCACTAGTATTTAGGTATATCCTCTCTAGGGTTTCAGTTAGGTTAGTGTATGAAGAGACTTTTGGTTCCCTCCTTTGCCGCTACAGTCCTCTGAAGTTGTCGTCAGTTTTTTTCTTTCCTTTGTCTTTACAGTATCCTGCTTCAAACAGTCCTCTATAATCCACAACATTAATCTCATCATTTTCGACCTTGGCATCCTCTTGGCGTAGATGTCTCTTAGCTTCATGGTAAACCTCCACAAGGTACATTGGTGGATCTCTTTCCAAAACATTTTGAAGTTAGTCTTATTTGCGACGCCAGCCACTGCCGCCATTAGAATTAGCGATGGATTCAGCTTATGAACCACAACGGCTGTTGCATTAAATCTAGTCAATAACTCCTTAAGGTCTCTTCGGCCCTCTGCTTCATGCTCCAAAGCATCGTCACATTCTTGGTTGAGAAATGTGAACTCTAGTCTTAAGAATCGGTCTATCAATCCGGCCCACGTGCTTATGGACCCATTCTCTAATTGCCTGAACCACATTATAGCCAACTCCATCAAGTATAATGGGAAACAACATCCTATGACTACATCAAAAGCATCCAACACCTCCATATGTTGGATGTATCTTATTAGATGAATGGTCAGATTTGTCCTTTCGTTGTACAGTTCCAGTGTCAGAAATTTAAAATTGGGTGGATTCCTTGTGTACCAGATGTTAGAGGTAAATGGATTTTTGTTCACTTAAACAAATGCAAGATCTTTGTTAGTGATAAATGGATGTTGGGTAAATGCATGATCTTTGTGGCCAGTTTTATTCATTTAAACAAATGATTTTTGATCCAATTTTTTTTACACTAAGTAAATAGTTAGACTACTTAATAACCATGAAAAGAAACTTCTAAAAATATATTTTAAATTAATTATAAAAATTCCTGAAAATAAGTTATTTACTGAAGTATTTGTATAGCGACCTTTTTACTCTAAACTTTCTTAACTTTGTTTGACCAGTTCTTAAATGTTTTTTTATCCATCCTTATAACTAGGCCATATTTGGGCACATCAGGTAGGTCGAATTGAGAAATTATCCAGTAGTGATCCATAATGTTAACTTCCAAATTCAAATACAAAGCAAAATCGGGGAATGAAGTCTGAAGGTAACCAAGAACATCCAAACAAAGACCTACACACCTCCTACCAATGAGCAACAACTTCAAAGTCCAAGGCATAAGAAGTCATGGATCAGTATCGAACCCTAATTAGGATTCGATATCGATTCCTAAGAGCTCCTCCATATTGCTACTAATCCATGCCATACCTAGTTCTAAGGAGTTTACAAGCAAGCCTATTCTATGTGGATGGATCGCAATCTGTATTGACCACCATGGTCAATTCCTAAGTCAAACACTATCGCTCTATCCTTGAACTAGAGAATCCACTCAAATCCAATCCTTTAGTAATAGAAAGGAGGTAATGATGATGAAGGAATGAGAAAACCAAGTATCCATAAGAATTACATGGAGATCCAAGAGACAAGCACATGGATCGGTACCGATCCCTAAGCAGGATTGGTACCGATCCCTGAATGTTCATGGCATGACCACGATCTCTCTAATTAACCGCTCCAGAACCTGGGGAACATGGACAAGAACGTGGACGAGTGATTTTCGTCGACCTGCAGCTATAAATATAGGGATATGGGCATAGTTTAGGGGATCTTATTAACTGTTTAACAAGTTCTTGTATTATCCTTGTAATTCTAGATTCACCACCAATCCATAAGAATAGTATTGCAAAAACTCATCAGAAATCCTCAATAAAGTTTAAGTGGATGTATGCCATTGATTAGACAAACCACTATAATTGTTATGTGTTCTTATTTTCCTTATATTCAAGTTATTTTCTTCATTTTATTCTCTGCTTTTTGTATCTAGGTGTTTGTGCTAACTTTTGGCATAAACATTTTGGTGCTTTCACTGAGAATGTATTAATCTCAGGCTATTAGGATATGTTTTCTACTTTTGGGTTATTTAAATCCACAACGTAGATCCATCAGTTTAGTTGCCGAAATCCTTGACTGCTCAATTTTTCATAAAATCTATCACATGATCAATTGAAGTTATGGCCCCACGAAAGGAGAAATCTACTGCCTCCAGATCTGCTGCTAATATTGAGAACATCAGTTCTTAGCATGTTGAAGTAGTTGCTCAACCTTTGTTTGTTGAAGTTTAGAATCCCTCAGACATGATAACAAAGATTGAGATGGACATGATGATGAGGCAGATGAATGAAAAGGTGCAAGAGAGTCAGGATGAATTGTGGAGGCAAATAAAGGAGAGTATTTACTTACTAAATCAATTAACCCATAGTCACAAAAAGGAGTAGGAGAGATTTATCACTTTCTGACTTGGAATATAGTTTTTCTTTATATGCTGAAACAGATTGAGTTGGAAAACAAAAAATCGAGTGAAAGGAAATAGGTACTTTGAAAGATGGACTGGATGGTGCTTGGGGTTAAGGATTATGGATCGATATCGAACCAAACTCAAGGATCGGTACCTAACCATGAGTTCTCGACTTAGGCAATGAAGATGTTGTTGATTTGGATGGTGATGTCGTTGGTGATGTTGGTCATGTTGCTGACAAGTAGAATATGGATGTTTGGGCGACTACTGCTGACCCGCCTTGAAGAAATTATAGGAATGTACCAACTCAACGAATGGTTCTTCCGAAGGTAGGAGAACCCTGGTATCATGGAACTAACTGAGACCATTTGAAGAGTCAAACACTCTTGGAAGGCTATGACTATCGTCGTCCAATAGATCAAGTCGAGCCGAAGTCACTGGCAGATATGGTGAAGAAATTAATGAGTGAGAACCATCATAGAAGTAATAATGAGTGGGCTTTTCCCTTACTAAGAACCCATTCACCGAGGAGATATTGCATGAGGAGTATCCATAGAGGTTTACAATGCTAACGACGTTGTCCTATAATGAAACAATGGATTTGAGGTACATTTATTGAAATATGAGTGACATATGGACACGAAAAGAGCGACGTATGCCGTAAGATGTCATGCAGATGTTTCCCGATCTTTGTTGAACGTGTAGCAACAATATGGTTCACTCCACTTTCGCCATGGTCCATATTGACTTTCGACCAACTGGCAAGGAAATTTGTTGAGCAATTCTGTTTGTACACAACTCTTTCCAAAGACGTGATGTCATTATTGAAGCTCTTCCAGGGAGTGGGAGAGTCATTGAAGGATTTTTTTAGAAGGTTCAATGCGGTAGTGATGGAGGTGAGCAATGCAAAGGAGGACATTGTGTAAATGGCTTTGATCGGGGGATACATCCTGATACAGATTTTGGAAGGTGACTGAAGATGAAGCCCCAACCGACGATGGATGTTTTCTATAGCAAGGCAATCCAGTTCCTACGCTTGGAAGAGGCAAGTGCGATCGCCAAAAAGGCCGATGTTGACCGATCGATAGAAGTAATTCATAGTAATGTGGCTGTGAAATAATCTAGTGAAAGTTCCTGAAATGTAGCCGTGAATGTGGGAAATAATGGTAATAACCAGAAGAAAACTAATCAAGGGGATGGATGCAGGAAATTTGATTTCAAGAAACATCCAAAATATGAAAGTTATACGCTACTTAATAATTCGGTTGAGAGTATATACCTCACAACGTGGGATACTAAACAGTATAAGAAGCCGGCTCGAAGAGAGTCGATCAAGAGAGATAAGATCTAGGAAGTTTTGTCAATTCCATAAAACCCATGGTCATAATACAAATGAATGCAGACATTTTGGGGATGTGATTGAACATTTAATCCGAAAAAAGAAGCTTCAGCAATATGTAAAATCCCCATAGGACAGTAGGCAAGAGAATGCTTAACCTATGGGCAAATACTCCAAAGGTGTCAAGCTTGGCCTAATGATGACGAACTTAGGCAGCTTGGGACAAGATTGGTTATTAACACAACTTTTGGTGGACCTCATCCAGCTGCGAAGAGCTGAAATGAGATGGAAAGGTATGAAAGTTCTTTGAAGTATGTTGTGCTTGAAAGTTGCTTTGCTGTAGAAGATGGAGCACCATCAAAGCAGCTTCAAACGTGGACTGACAATACTGTGTTTAGAAACAGGGATGCCGATGGGGTCGAAGCATCTATGTTGGATCCTTTGGTGATATAAGCCATGATTAGACTAGCGACTGTGAGAAAGGTGTCAGTTGATTATAGTAGTTCGTTGAACATTTTGAGAAAGCTTATGATCAGATGCTGATGGATTGCCAAGATCCGAAGCTGTGTAAATCTCGAATTTAGGGATTTAACAGAGTGGCTATAGAGCCTGTGGGTTATGTGGATTTACCGGTGGTTCTAGGTGAAGGTGACAGCAAGAGAGTGAAGGTTGTGACCTTCTTGGTGATGGACATTTTATCATCCTATAACGCTTTCTTGTGCCAACTAGCCCCGGTTAGCTTTCAGTTGGCCCTCGCCCCGTGGTGCCAGTCATTCAAGGTGACCAGAGTGTCGTACATGAATGCTACATCGCGAAGCGAAGTTAAAGGAAGCAAAATGATGCGAGAAAGGAAAGGACGTAGAGAAGACTCTCTACGTCAAGATAGTGGATGCATAGCAACCACCGCCTAAGCCCTGGCTCTGCCGGCATAGTAGGTTCCACAAAGTTATGGACCCGAGGAAAGAACCAGAGGATGCGAGGGTGGCCCCTGTCAAGTTGATGATCTACATCTCAGTTATTAGGATTACCCTATACGGGTCCTAAAAATCGGGTTCCAGCTTGGCATAAGGATAAGGAAGGAATTGATGAGTTTTCTACAAGCAAACCTAGATGTGTTTACCAGGACATATTCTGACATGTGTGGAATATCGCTAGAGATAATGTTCCATGCATTGTATGTGAACCCTAGGTGTCTCCCAATGAAACAAAAGAAATGTAGTTTGGGTCTGGAGTGATCCGCTGCGCCAAAGGAAGAGGTGTATAAGCTAAAAGACAATGGCTTCATCCACAACGCTCTATACCCAGAGTAGGTATCAAATCCAGTCTAGATCAAGAAGTCCAACGAAAAATGGAGGACACGCATTGATTACTCTGACCTGAATAACGCATGCCCAAAGGACAGGTTCCCACCACCGAAAATCGACTAACTAGTTTGGTTACAGTCAAATTCCAATGCACATCCCAGATCAGGAATATACCAGCTTCATAACTGACTTGGGATTGTACTGTTACCTATGTCATTTGGTTTAAAGAACACCGGGGCGGGGCCACCTACCAGAGACCGGTGAATTCGATGTTCAGAGATCAGATTGGATGGTCAATGAAGGTCTACATGGATGATATGATAGTAAAGTCATGGTGATCGACGAACCATTTGGAGGATTTGTCAAAAATGTTTGGCGTGCTTCGGATATATGGAATGAAGCTTAAACTGCTGAAATGCTCATTCAGAGTCGTGTTAGGGAACTTCTTGGGTTTCAAATTAAACTCAAGAGGAATTGAGGCCAATCCGGAGAAGACTGAAGTCTTAAGGAACGTGGAAGCCCCAAAGATGATTAAAGGAGTACAAAGTCTAAATGGGAAGGTGGGCATTGTTGGAAATGCGGATTATGGATCTTAAGGCAGAATTAACGCTAGTCGGGGAGGGGGGTGAATAGTGTTTAATTAATTTTATGAATCTTTTCGAAATCTTTTCAAATTAAACCAAAACAGATGCAACTCACAAACATAGAAACAATCACAGAATCAGACACAGATGCAAATAGTAAATAAAAGCAGTAAAGGAAAGAACACACCAGAATTTTATATTGGTTCGGAGTTACCCTACATCCAGTCCCACACAATTTCTTGTGCAGATTTCTTTTCAAATATAATGTCGATATTACAACCTCGATTTCAAGGCCACGAGATACACCCTCCTATCTTCGAGTCAAGGGCAAACTCTCTTGATTTAACCAGGCTACAAGATCGCCTAATTGATTTATGGGCTACAATCACACCCAATTTATTTACGGGCCATAATCACACCGTTTCCAATATCACTTTGATAGATAGAGAGACTCAATACACTTCTTTGATTACAAATGATCCTATAACTCAGAATAGCACTGAGATCCTTGAGAGAGAGTGATAGAGAATCAAACTAGAGATGATCAAGTTTGATTCACTTAGGATTTCGGTGGAGTTTTGTTAAAATATAAGAGAATACTTGAGTGGAGAAGGAGTGAACAAATGAAGAAAAACTAACTTAAAATTCGTTGAAAACAACTGGTATTTATAGAAGAACAACAGTCATATCCATTCATGAAAGGTTATGATGAATAGACACTTCATTTGTAAATTTGAAATTTGAATTTGCACGGCTACCATGTCGACATGGGGGGATGGAGTATGTCGACATGCCCTCACTACAAGAAAAGTAGATTTTTATAACGCCAATAGATAACGCTTTATTTCATAGTGTTATTGTTTGTTTTAATTTGTTTAATTTTAACCAACAATTTGTTAGGTAACGTTGTTTGCCAGAGCCGACTCCTTAATTATTTTCATTCCCACTTTCCGAATAATGGATTCCCTCCCAAAACCGTAATCTAATCCAACTTTCCCAAAATTAGTCGCTTTCCCCTCCTTACCCTTGCGACCTTTATCAAAATCTCCTGCAACCCATCCATCCCTACCTTCATCACCACCTCCTCCTGCTTCCCTTCCATCTACGTCGTAGTATCCATGCTCTCCTCCATCATGCAACTTTGTTGTAGCCTGAATCTCATTGCCGCAGGTATGCCTTCGATTCGTTTTATTTCATCTTTGTTTTTCATTATCTTGAAATACTTGTTTTTACGATTTGAATAAAATACTTGTTGCATCAGTAGTCCAAACAATATGCTGACAGTATAATCAGCACTGTAGGTCTACTGTTGGTAGAATTCTAAGGAGGGAGCTCATCCAAAAATTGAAATCAAAACTGTACACATTAATTTCATTTGATGATAAAATTGCTGTTACAACTACATTAAATGAATAGATCACCCATTAATTTGGGTTGTGTATAATACACATACATAATTAGCTATATGAAAAATTATAAAAGAAAAAAACACTGCAATTTGAAGTGAACTGGATGGAAAAAACACTTCTAGATGAATGATTATTTCTATGATAGTATGACTGTATTTCTATTATTAAAGATTTATACATCTGTTGCTGCTTTTGCATATCCAATATTTGAATGCTAACATACCAATTATCTTTAATCCGAGTTAGAAAAAACAACAAAAGAAAATCGGATATCCTAGTAGAAGGAAAAACCAAATGCATTTGAAATCGTTCACTTTTACCTGGAGATATGTTCATTTTGTTTGTTAGATTTTCTGAGTTCGGTTTTATGGGATGAGACCACCTATCACTAAACGTTTGTGAACTCATGTAGCCACTAAATCTTATCCATTCATTTACTTTTGCGTCTATAAAAATTTGGAATTGGTAACATCTGCATCTGGATAACTCAGGTAAATTATCTTTGTTTACCCAATACATATTGAACTTAAAAAAATTATGGCATGTGTAAATTTGAAAGTATTAAATAATAATAAAAGGAGGTGATCAAGAATTGGCCAAATTGTAGAATCTATGAAACTAATGTAATATTAAACAAAGATGGGAAAATCATTAAATCATTTAACATGACAAGTGTAAGATGATTGATAGAAAAGGCAGATGGATGGCTAATCACATTGGTGTACTGAATCTTGTTATTTGCTCCATTTTCATGTCGAGAACTATTGATATTATCATTGTTTCAATGCTCCACTAGCCATTATGTGGAGTATACGAACACATGCCATACAAATTTTTATCATTTCACAATATTTATAATTTTAGTGTTAATTACTGTACTGTTTTATAAAAAAAATAGTGTACTGCTTTGTTTTTTGTTGTCTTATTCCAGTCTTAGATTTTTTTAGGCTTTGTGCTTGAATGCTGGATTTCATAACAGAGATATTTTTGTTGCGGTATTATAGCTATATGTGATTTGATATTGTCTTCGGCTACTTGCATGTGGCCTCTAAATATCGTCCAAAATTGAAAGATGATCAGGTACAACATCCATCACTAAGGAAATGATTTGCATTAGTTTTATTCATGTGTTAAGAGATTCATTATAGTACAGATATATGTTTGAACGTGCATATGTTTACTATTCAAATAAAAGTGGTTAAAATATTGTTCAAACCCTTTACAGAGACATTTAATACATCCGTTTCTTAAAAAAAATAGTATGATATATAAAGGTATATGTTTGAATGTGTATTTGATCATCTTTACTGAATTTACTCGAGTTCAATATAAGTTGCCACTAAATTTACTTGAGTTCAATTTGAGTTGCGCAATTAATAAATGATAATTTTTTTTTCATGTATTCAATTATAAGGACCAAATTTATAATGTATTTCCTTGCACACAACACTTGCTAATTTAGAAATGAGGATCTGGCTTTGAATCCTTTGAACTTAGTGAATTTCAACTATCAACAAACTTTTTTCCCACATACACAATAAGCAAGCATGAGACCTAACATTGATTGGGATGGTATCAGTGCCCTATCAAATAAACAAATAAATTTTTTGTATGAATATTACTAGTATATTTTCACATGTATAAATTGGTCATCATGTTGATATGCCATGGTTTATGTGTAGTCAATTCATTGGCTCAACAAGCAATACCTCTACTTTCATTGAGTTAACAAGCAATACTCAAAGCTTGAAAGGAATGAGCAGTAGGTGGAAGATCACTATATTTTGCATAATTGTTCAAGCTAGGGGGATGAAGCATAAGGATTTGGAAGGGGATGAAGAACTGGAAAGACCATCAACATGAATATCAGTAGGAGTCAATGGAGGGCTTGCTGAAGCATGAAAGGGAGCCGACTCCTCATTAGACAACTGGGTCTGAGCAACTTGTTGTGCAACAACAACATTTGTGTATGGGTATTTTTCCTAGTCTGGACTTGGTGGTGTTCTAGTTCCATCACCGACTTTACATTATTATCGTTATATACTTCTATAATGCAAATATTTTCTACTGTAAAATCCTTTAAAAATATAATATTGAAATATTTATGTTCAGGTTCATATCTCACAAAAGCATCATCGAACCCTGGAGCTGGAGACATTCTCATGGGATCTCTAGGATTGTTATACATTCGTTTACACTGTCAATGTTCAAACAGAGAAAGGTATTTACATATGCTATATGTTACCATTCTATCCTATAATTTTGTGTATGAATTGTACTTAGTTGGGGCATTTTATCATGTTATAAAAGATCATGAAGAGACATGCAGCAGAGAAATTCTCCTCAGCGATCAACGATCATTGCATAAGCTTATTGAAAGAACAAACCATGTATAAACAAGAGCTTTAATCTACGGTATCGTATAAGTAGTTTGGCTAACAATTGTATTTATATATACTATTTTTTATAGAAGTAATTAAAGAAAGCAATTTTTTCAAGTAAATGTAAGACACACTTTCTTTCATTTATTATGCATTTATCATGCAAGGGAAAAAGATTGAATGATATAATATACACTTAGTTATTACGATTAAACGTTTTCTTGTAACTTTATAACTATTTAAATAAAGTTTTTAATATTTTTTAAAAAAGTGAGTGGTGTAATGAAATTTTCTTTTATTGTCTATTATAAATATCAGATATTAACGGATTTATTTGCTCACATTTAAATTTTTGTCAATTTACCAGAAAGAAATGGCTTTAAATGTGCGTTATATAAGCCAAGTCTTTTATCCAAAAATAGGCAACACGTGATATTGAATGTTTTGAATCGGGACTTTTACCTGTATTTATTTATTTAAAATATTTGAATAATTATTTGTTCAGAATCGTTGATATTGTAAAAACATTGAGTTTTAGTGAAGCTTTGAGAAGATATTGTGTTTGCTATAGAGTTTATGTTCACGAGTATTCTTTTATACACTCATTCCTGTAAAGTCTTTATACACTAGTTGTACTTTTAGAGCTAATTTCTATCATGAGGAGGAACAAACTTTTACAAATCAAGTCTTTTAAGCATGAAATGAAAATAGTGATATTTATTGAAGTTATTTACTTGGTCATGGCATGGACCTCGAGAGTTAGTGAGTCATAGGAGTTTTGTTCTATAATGATAGGATTTGTGACGTTGTGCAACGCTAAGTTCTGGAACATTATATTTTTAGCATATCCTTGGCCTTCCTATGAAAATTCAAAGAATATGTTACCTGCCAGATTTTAATCCTTACTTTATTTGTTGTACCATGAAATGTAAACGTGCCCATAATCAAATTGTTTACTCCATTTATTATGCTTATGTTTACAATTCTGAATCATCTTTCGTTCCTACATTTAATTGAATTGAATAACCATAAATAAATGAGCACATTGTTTTTTTATTAATCGTTGTAATTTTTTTTCATATAGGTAATTATTAAAAGAGCTTAAAGATGTTCTTACTTAACATATGGAGTTCCAAAGCAGGGGAAGAAGCAGGTTAGAATTGAAATTTTTTGTGAACTTGGTTATGTTTTTATTGTCATGTCAATGTCCACGTCTATGCTTCTTCTTGTCATGTAGAAACAAATTAGTAAATGATGTTCAAAAACTGAATGCGCACAAATATATTAAAATGAATCAATTAAGTAGATAATATACAGGTTAGCAATGACTTATGATGAACTATGACTTCTTGAGTTTGTGACGTGTCAATTTATATCATCAAAGGTGATGCTAAGTGACATCACCATTTGGCCTAGTTAAAAGAAACAAAGAAAGCAAATATGCAATGCTTTTTGATAGTATTTTTTATTGCGCTTCCTTGCGCGTCATCAAACAAACAAGGAGATAAATCTCTTAGCTTAAGTGTTTCATTGAGTATCCAAACTATCATCCTTAGGATTTTGGAATTTGTACAGGTTAGGAAACACCCATTCCCTTCTCCTACCTTCACTAATATGACCAAAAAGTGATTTGGCTATGACAAGCAGCATGGAAGAAATGACAAGGATGTTAAATGTAGTTTGCATTTCTCCATAAAATTCTCTTATTAAGTACAACGCTTTAATTCTTGATTTTTCTGTAGGTTCATAGTACCTAGTTAATGCATTCTCAATATTGATTGTTATGAACCATTCCTCTCCAACTTTTCTTCCTTTTTAATCCAAGGCTGTTTTAAGTTTCTTGATCTGCTCTTCCCAGGTATATTAGCCCAAACAGATGGCTAAATTTTGTTTTCTTCTTTGAACCAAACTTCATGTTCTCTAGCATAACATACTTCACCCTTTGGACCTCCAAGCGAAGACATAACATACTTCACCCTTTAAATAACACAGTAGGAGTATAGGAGGCAGAATTCAAATAGTGCGTTGGTTCTAACCAGTTTTGGAAACATGTTTTCAGTCTTCGTTGCTCCATTTTCCTGCACCGTAACAATTTAAGGTTACAAATTATGCGTTTATGCATACACCATATGTGGCATGCATGATTGTGTTTATGTTTGGAATTCATTTGAAAAAAAACAATAAAATTTGAGTGGTACAATACAGTGAATTCATCATTGATGCTGTAGTAGACAAACTTCACTTTGGAAGAATTTGCGGCAACATACATTAAGTTATAAGTGGAAAAAAATAGTTAGTTTCATTTTATATCTTACAGCCATTTTGAAAATTGTAAGCATATCGTCAACATTTTGACCTATTAAATTCTTTATAATGTCAAATGAATTATTTTAAAACTAAATTACTCTTTTTGATTAATGGAGCTAAATGAAAATAATTTTGCCTTCTTCTAGTTTTCATTTTAAAACTGAGACAGAGGATAGTAGACTTAGAGTGAATTATATGTGTCGGGGGTAAATTGCTAGGAGTTGTTTGATAAATAATATTGTGAAATATAATATAAAATAAGAAGTTAGTGTAGCAGCATTGGGAATGCTCTTATAATACCAAGACTGATCTAAATTAAAGCAGAAATTATACCTACTTACTGCTAATTTGACAAATTGCTAGCTTAAAAATCGATTAAGTAACTACGTTATTTGGACTAAGAAAAAATAGAATTGATCGCTAAAGATTTAGTTTAACTTCAACCATCAAGAGAATTAACAATTAATAATCAAATTAGAATCGCTTAAAAAATAAATCAGCGCATACAACTAAACAAATTGGTAACAAATTGGAGATTATGGAAGTAGAATATGTCCCATTGGCCGGTCGGATGAGGAAGATATAGAATTAGTTCTCATAAAGACCAAATAAAAGTTGATAGGAATTTGCAAAAATTTTCCTCCTCCAACAATTCGTAGTTAACCACCAATTACACATACAACTAAAGAAGTAGGATCATGGACCCGCTTTGTAGTTGATTTCCTCTAAAATATTTTGGAAATTCCTGTTATTGCAAGCAAGCTTGTAACTACAAATTTCTTGCAAGTTGCATGTTGCAAGCTAGCTTGCAACTTCAAGTTTCTTGTTTGTAGTGGCAGGTAAGCTTGCAACTACAGGTCATCAATTATCACTTCTAAACTATGTTTTAGTAGTATGTAGAAACTTGAATTTTCAATATACAAGGCTTAAAAAGTATTTACGAACTTGATGTAGGCTACCACTCTTTGGCTGGCAAGGTTTGTAATAAACCATATAGTACCTTAAAACCAGGAAGATTTTAAGGTATCAAAACCGGTCCTTTAAGCTAAGCTCAATCATAATACATTATAAAATATTAACCAAGTTAACTAAGTTTTATAAAAATTAACTAAACATGTATAATAATAGTCAAAATAAAAATAAATTAACTAAGATTATAAAAAATTAACCTCATTAATTAAGTTTTATAAAAATTAAGTTAGTTTATAAAAATTAACTAAGTTTATAGTAATAATAATAATATAACTAATGTTTATGAAACTTAATTATTTATAATAATAATACTAACCAAAAAAATCATAATAGCAATAATAATAATAAATAAACAAAGTTTATAAAAATTAACTAAGTTTCATAATAATTAACTAAGTTTAGGATACTAATAATACTACTAATAATAAAAAATTATAAAATATTAAACAAGTTAACTAAGTTTTATATTAATTAAATTTATACAAAATAATAATAATAATTAACTAAGTTTATAATAATGATAAAATATTAACCAAATTGACCAAGTTTTATAAAAAATAACAAGTTTATATGTAATAATAATAATAAATTAACTAAGTTTGTAAAAATTAATTAAGTTTATAATAATAATACTAATAGCAACAACAATAATAATCATAATAGTTAAAATAAAATTTTATAATCTTAGTTAAATAATCATAATAATAAAATTAACTAAGATTAATTAAATTAACTAACTGTAAGAATAAAATTAAATAATAATAATAATCACAATAAAATTAACTAAGATTATAAAAATTAACTTCGTTAATTAGGTTTAATAAAAATTAAATAAGCTTATAAAAATTAACTAAGTTGATAATAAAAATAATAATTCCAATTTAAACTTACACAAATGTGCACAGACATGAACAGCACAAGCACACCGCCTTCTACTGTCACAACTTCCTGCTCTCTATTTCTTTGGAAACAAACTTCTTCCCTCTCTTCAAAAATCAAAAATATATATAGTGTTGTCTTTAGTTGTGCCGAAGCCAGCTTGTTGCTCTGAAAATTTTCGTTCTTGCTTATATTGTCTACGGATGTTTCTAGTATCTTAACTTTGCATAGAAATATATATATATATATATATATATATATATAAGCTAGAAATGCATGCACATGTTCTAGTAACTTAGTTTGACTTGACATTACTTTGTACACATATATATAAGCTAGAAATGCTTGCACATGTTTTGGTGGTTGGTGATGCAGTGTTTTGGATATGGATGGTGTTTGGTGGTTTGTGTGGTTGTGTTATTGTGGTAAGGTAGAAGGCAGAGGTGATATTTGTGTATAGGGAGTTGCTATAGTTGGTGAATGAAAATACTGTCAGTTCGTTTACTATCATATGCACACATACTTATTAGCTCTTTATGCACGCATACTGCACTGTGCTATCTAAAAATCAAATTTCGTCAGTGTTTTATTCATATTCGTTCCTAATGTTAATATTTATCTTATTTGCAGGTGTGTGAAAGAAGAAGGATGCGAAAGTTGTGGTCTTCTTTTTAATGCAAACAACCAAATATGTACTTTTTTTTGTTAAACTTTGCTACTATTTTTTGGCGTGTGCTTAAAACATTTGCTACTACGTTTTGATTAATTTGGTACAAGCTATAAGATGTTATGTGTATGAATATTTGATATGTTTAATGTAATGTGTTACATCTCTATATTTATTATCTTTTATGATTCTTGCGTTATTTAAAGGATTTTATGTTTAAAATGATTATTATTATGCATTTTGATATTGGTATTTAATACTGCAGTTTATGAATAGGATGCAGAAAATATTCGAATTAGGAAACTAAACCATAGCACTTGAAAACCGCTATAAATATTTAATAGCGACGAATGACCGCTATTAAATCTTTCAGTATTACAGATGCATAACAGAAAAAGCGCTATGGTATTATAAAAAGCGCTATAAAAGAACATATCATAACAGAGTATTAGTGCTATTATAGATGAATCTTCATAGCGGCATATTGGTGTTGTGACAAGTCAACATCTACAATAACGTGTCCATATACAGCGCTCATAGTCTGCTATTAATATTTTTTATAACGAATTATTAGTGATATCTTAGAAAAGCAAAAAGAATTTTGTGGCTAATAACGAATTTCATGGTGGACAAATAACACTATTATAGTAATCGATAACACATAATTTGCCGCTATAAAATGTTTAAAATAGTGGATTTTTTGCGCTATTATATTAATACTTTTAATAGCGCTTATTATGTGCTATAAATTGTTCGCTATTTTTAATAACATGTCATTATAGAGCGTTTATTAAACCGCTATTATAGGCTTTAATAGCTTTTTTGGCGCTATCGTAGGGTCCTTTTGTTGTAGTGCTAGTTAATTTTGAAAATTGATTTTTGTTTTTAAAAGAGATTTTCTTTCTAAAATTTGTCAAAACAATTTCTGAAGTTTTTAAACCATTTTGAATATAGTTTAAACTTATAAAAGAAATTAAAAAGTAATCTTAAAAAAATATATAATCTATAATATAAAAGTAATATTAAAACTAAGTATAGAATATATTTTTGAGATTTAAAGGCTATAACATTAAAACCAAGAGATAGTTTATAAACAAGAGATGATTCTGAAATCAAAATATAATAACAACAACAACAACTAAGCCATTGTTCCCAAACAAGTTGGGGTCGGCTAGAGATGGAACCCAAAACTAAATGAAAAAATCAATTTAAAAGTTATAATAATAACAATAACAATAATAAAATAAAGTCAAATAAGTCAATTAATAATAATAACTAAGTAAAATAAAATAAAAATATATATGTGTATATCTTTACTACTAATAATGAAAATTCTATGAATTGATTTCAACCGTGTCTTTTTGATTTACCGAAAATACCCTTCACGTCAAATTACACTCGAAGAACCCTCAATCATTATCATATCCAACCTCCTTCGTTCTGTTTGCCCTCTCCACCCCGCTCTCTTTCTAATCCCGCATTCTTCCCAATTCCCTACATCGAATCCACACCTCCTATAACGTCAAAATCAGCCAAAGATCTCGCTGCCACGTCATCCAATCGAATGACTCACCAACACCGCATTATCGAAACTACCACGGGTTTTGTCTACCTAGTATATATAAGAGGAATGATAATAATAATACTAATAGCGATAATGATACTAATAGTAATATTGGTCAAAGACCAAACCTACGTCTTAGACTCATGTTCCCTAGTCCTATAATCCAAAACTTATAAAACTCAACGCTCATGGTTCTGGTACGTGAATCGCTAACTTTCACTCACTCCAATCCGTCACCAGCTCTTCGGATATACCACAATCCTTCAAATCCCTTTTTACTACTTCCTCCCATGTCAACCTTGGTCGACCTGTACCTCTCTTTGAGCATTTAACACGGCTTATAATTCCAACACACACAGGTGCCTCGGGCGGCCTTCGTTGAAGATGTCCAAACAATCTTAAGCGATGTTGAATTAGCTTCTCCTCAAACCATCTTAAAAGATAATAAAAATAGTTTAAGACTAAAATATTTAAACCGAGAGTGATAACTTTTAAAAAGATAGTTTTGAAAAAAAAATCTTAAAAATAAATCATTTTGAAAATTTCGTGGATTCCATTCCACTAGAGAAGGTCGTGGGTTCCATCCCACTAAAGAGGTTGTGGGTTCCATCCCACTATTAAAGCGAGAAGGTGGATTCCATTCCACAATTAAAATCCGAATAAAGATTTGAGTGCTATTATGAAGTTTTAACATAAATCTAGACACTATTACTTATCTTGATATCTTGAACTCTTGAACTCTTGAAATATTGAAATCTTGAACTCTTGATACTCATGAGTCTTCAGTCTTGGTTTCTTCAATCTTGAATCTCTATATTCAGTCTTGAATCTTTATACTGTACAGTCTTCATTCTTCAATACTGCATATATATCCTGCATATACATATATATCTAAACAAGAATATTAGTATTTATATTTTATAACAAGTCCTAAGGTTGTTGTCATCAAAACCATCATCTTAGGAACTAACAATCTCCCCCATTTTGATGATGACAACCTATGTTTATAAAATATACTCCAACTAACTTTGATTCTACTCTGACTCCCCCTTAAACCATCAACTCCCCTTTAATCTACTAACTCTCCCTTAATCTAAGCCTATCTAACCTATTTTATAATTCTCCCCCTTTGTCATCAACAAAAACTAAGCCTAAATTACATAACTCCCCCTTGAACTAATACTATGGAACTAAATACTAATAACGAAGTATAATTAAGCGAAACATAAACATAATTTTATTATATATATATATGTTGTCATATAACATATATAAACACAAATATATACAAATACACACAATATATAAAAACATTAACATAAAAATAATCTAATGAGAGTCTTTGATAATTGGTAACTTGTGAATCGAACAATTTGGGTAATGGATACAAAAGTTTCCACATTGTTCGACCAAATTACCATCTTTATCAAAACAGACTTCTCCAACGCAAATAACTTTATTGTCTTCGTCCATTTGCGTTTATTCTTCTTCTTCTTCTTCTACTTCGTCATCTTCCTCTAATGGATTATGAATATTAACGTTAGAGGAGTCATCTTCAATCACAATCAGGTCCGCATGATTATCCATTAGAAATTTTTGCAAATTTCTAAGGATTTTGCCCTGTTTCTCTTGTTCCTTAGCCATCTTTATTTGCATGACCGAAACTCAGTCATCATTTGCAGAGAGTCTTTCAAAGTTTCCTCTATCTTCATGACTCGGGCCAGTGTAGTTCGTTGAAATGGACCAGTATTAGGAGAAGGGAAAGAAAAGGTCGCATTTTGGTTTGATTTGGAAGAGGAGGCCATTATTTTATATTTTCAGATGTTTATTACAGAGAAAATGAAGAGAGAAGACAGAAGAATTCGAAATATTATGGTTTATATAACCACCAAACTGATTTTAGAGGGAAAATCAAAATTTCAAAATTTACCATTGTATGTCGACATGGGGGGTAGGGGGATGTCGACATCCTTACAGAAATTTTGACAAATTTTATTTTTCTTTATTTATTTAAATATATATGTTACTATATCTATATTCTATATCTCAGTTATAAAGCAAATACCTAGTTCTTTTCTAAATTTAGTAAAGGTTGATTGATTCAAGGGTTTGGTCAGAATATCAACTATTTGATTCTCAGTGTTGATAAATACAAGAGAAATAATCTCTTTACTTATATTATCTCTAAGAAAATGATGTCTAATATCAATATGTTTGGTTCTGGCACGATGAGTAAGATATTTGGATAAATTTATTGCACTTGTATTGTCACAATCAATTGGTGATTTTGAAATATTTAATCCAAAATCCTTTAGGGTCTGTTGCATATAGATTACATGAGAACAAGCCAAAGCAGCAGAGATATATTCTGCTTTAGTTATTGATAGTGAGACAGTATTTTGCTTTTTACTAAACCAGGAAACCAGAGAATGTCCTAAAAAGTGACAAGTTCCACTTGTACTTTTTTGGTCTGATTTACAGCCAGCATAGTCAGCATCACAATATGAGATTAAATCAAATGAATCATATCATTTTTAGGGTAAAGTAGGCCATAGTCTAAAGTGTGTTTAACATATCTTAGGATACGTTTAACAGCTTTTAAATGGGTCTCTTTGGATTGAGATTGGTACCTTGCACAGTGATAGACACTATGCATGATGTCAGGCCTACTTGCAGTTATATAGAGTAGCGATCCAATCATTCCCTTCTATATAGTTTTTGGTCGACAACTTTTGACATGTCTTCTTTATTCAAGGCTTCATTGGTTGCCTTAGGAGTGGGTTTTCCACTCGCAGCGCTCATACCAAACTTACTAATTAGATCCATAGCATACTTTTCTTGACTAATGAAAATACCACTATCTAGTTGTTTTATTTGCAATCATTAAAAGAAAGTAAGTTCACCCATATGACTCGTCTCAAACTCTTTTGTCATTATCTCAAAAAACTATTTGTTCATTTCATTGTTTGTTGATCCAAAAATTCTATCATCTAAATATATCTATACTAATTGAATATCATTTTGTTTCTTTTAATAAAAAGAGTATTATCTACTTTACCAATTTCAAATTTTGATTGTAATAAGTAAGATCTTAATCTATCATACCAGGCTCTAGGAGCTTGTTTCAGACCATATAAAGCTTCCTTTAATTTGTAAACATGATTTGGAAACTTTTCATCTTCAAAAAGTGGGGGTTGTTCAATATAAATATCTTGTTTAACAAAACCATTTAAAAATGCACTTTTGACATCCATTTGAAATAATTTGAAATTGTGGTGGTTTGCGAAAGCAAGTAGAATTCTAATGGCTTCTAATCTTGCTACGGGTGCAAAGATTTCATCATAGTCCACTCCTTCCTCTTGACAATAACCTTGCACGACTAATCGAGCTTTATTTCTAACGACCTCACTTTGTTCATTCGTTTTATTTTAATAAAACCATTTAGTTCCTATTATAGTTTTGTCCTCAGGTCTAGGAACAAGTTCCCATACATCATATTAGGTGAATTGATTCAGTTCTTCTTGCATAGCAAGAATCCATGAATCATCAGATGATGCTTCCTTTGGATTTTTGGGTTCAATAGTTGATATAAAACTACATTACTCATCTTGTTTAATTGATTTCTAGTTCTTACAAACAATTAAATATTTCCTAATATATTTTCTGCAGGATGATCTTTTAAAAGCCTAATACTTTTATTAGGATGAACAGTTTCACAATTTGTTTCATTTGATACATTATTTAAAGTAACAAAGTCATCTTCATCATTTATTTGAACATAATCTTTGAAATTTTCATCAAAAAATACAAGCATTGTTTCTTCAGTTATGTTAGTTTTTAAATTGAAAACTCTGTATGCTTTACTTCTATTAGATTATCCGATAAAGATTCCTTTGTTGGATTTAGGATCAAATTTATCCAAATTGCCCTTTGTATTTAGAATAAAGCATTTACTTCCAAAAACTTTAAAATAAGATACCTTTGGTTTCTTATCTAAAAGAAATTAATATGGTGTTTTATTGGTTAAAGGTCTAATTAGAATCCTATTCAAAATGTAATAAGCTGTAGCGATTGCTTCAGCCCAAAAATTTCGTGGTAATTTACTATCTGAAAGCATAGTTCTTGCACACTCTTGAATCGTTCTATTTTTATCCTCTACCACTCCGCTTTGTTGTGAATTTCTTGGAAAGGGAAAATTATGAGTTATTCCTTTTTAATTACAGAAATTCTCAAAATTTTCATTTTCAAATTCTCCACCGTGATCACTACGAATAGTTTTGATTTTTAAAGAAAGTTGATTTTGAATTATTTTTGCAAAAGTTTTAAATAAATCAAAAGCATCACTTAAATGAACTCTTTCTAAGTTTTCCTAATTGACAAGCATCACATATACTATCTACTTTAAAATCCATTTTAGGTAAACCTCTTACTAGATCAAGTTTTAAAAGTCTAGTTAAGAGTTTGAAATTCAAATGCTCAAATTTTTATGCCAAATCCAAGGGTCACTTATATTAGCCAAAAGACATAGCTTATCATTTGAGATTTTCATACTGAGAATATAAATATTTTTCTTCCTAACTCCTTCAAAGATAATATTTGATTTATTATCTTCGATGTGACACTTATCCTTTTCAAATTTAATTTTATACCCCTTATCACATAGTTGACTTATGCTAAGTAAATTGTGTTTTAGATTCCTAACTAACAAAACATCAGAAATAGTAGGAATTTTAGAGTTATCGACATTGCCGATGCCAATCACATATCCTTTTGAGTTGTCTCCAAAGTTGACCAGTCCTCCATCTTCATAAATTATGTCATTCAGTATCTCTGGATTGTTAGTCATGTGTCTCGAACATCCACTATCAAGTACCCATATATTTTTCTTGATTTGCACCATTTGTCCATTGACCATTGATTCATCAAAAGCCATGTAATGCATCTGTTCCTGCACAACACACCAATTAGGTAGATAGCTTGATTTTCTATAATAACAATATGCAGACTTATGAAACAATGATGATATGAACAATTTTGAACCAGTGTTTACAAAATCTCCAAAAACTGTCATTTCAAACTTTTTCAAAATTCAGATTATGATAACTTTGAAAACCAATGCTCTTATACCAAATGTTGGAAATGCGGATTACGGATCTGAAGGCAGAATTAACACTAGAGGAGGGGTGAACAGTGTTTAATTAATTTTATGAATCTTTTCGAAATCATTTCAAATTAAACCCAAACAGATGCAATTCACAAACACAGAAACAATCACAGAATCTGACACAGATGCAAATAGTAAATAAAAGCAGTAAAGGAAAGAACATACCGGAATTTTACACTGGTTCGGAGTTACCCTACATCCAGTCCCACACAATTTCTTGTGCAGATTTCTTTTCAAATATAATGTCGATATTACAACCTCGATTTCAAGGCCACGAGATACACTCTCCTGTCTTCGAGTCCAGGGCAAACTCTCTTGATTTAACCAGGCTATAAGATCGCCTAATTGATTTACGGGCTACAATCACACCCAATAGATTTACAACCCACAATCACACCGTTTCCAATATCACTTTGATAGATAGAGAGACTAATACACTTCTTTGATTACAAATGATCATATAACTCTGAATAGCACTGAGATCCTTGAGAGAGAGTGACAGAGAATCAAACTAGAGATGATCAAGTTTGATTCACTTAGGATTTCGGAAGCATTTTGTTAAAATATAAGAGAATACTTGAATGGAGAAGGAGTGAAAAAATGAAGAATAACTAACTTAAAATTCATTGAAAACAACTGGTATTTATAGAAGAACAACCGTCATGTCCATTCGTGAAGGGTTATGATGAATAGAGACTTCATTTGAAAATTTGAAATTTGAATTTGTACGGCTACCATGTCGACATGGGGTATGGGGTATGTCGACATGCCTTAGTTAATTTTGAAAATTGATTTTTGTTTTTAAAAGAGTTTTTCTTTCTAAAATTTGTCAAAACAATTTCTGAATTTTTTAAACCATTTTGAATATAGTTTAACCTTATAAAAGAGATTAAAAAGTAATCTTAAAAAAATATATAATCTATAATATAAAAGTAATATTAAAAACTAAGTACAGAATATATTTTTGAGATTTAAAGGCTATAATATTAAAACCAAGAGATAGTTTAAAAACAAGAGATGATTCTGAAATCAAAATATAAAAGATAATAAAAATAGTTTAAGACTAAATATTTAAACCGAGAGAGATAAATTTTAAATAGATAGTTTTGAAAAAAAAATCTTAAAAAAAATCACTTTGAAAATTTTGTGGATTCCATTCCACTAGAGAAGGTCATGGGTTCCATCCCACTAAAGAGGTCGTAGGTTCCATCCCACTATTAAAGCGAGAAGGTGGATTTCATTCCACAATTAAAATCCGAATAAAGATTTTAGTGCTATTATGAAGTCTTAACATAAATCTAGACACTATTACTTATACTGATATCTTGAACTCCTGAACTCTAGAAATCTTGAACTCTTGATATCTTGAACTCTTGATACTCATGATTCTTCAGTCTTGGTTTCTTCAATCTTGAATTCATCAGTCTTGAATCTCTATACCCAGTCTTGAATCTTTATATTGTACAGTCTTCATTCCTCAATACTGCATATATATCCTGCATATACATATATATCTAGACAAGAATATTAGTATTTGTATTTTATAACAAGTCTTAAGGTTGTTGTCATCAAAACCATCATCTCAGGAACTAACAATCTCCCCCTTTTTGATGATGACAACCTATGTTTATAAAATATACTCCACCTAACTTTGATTCTACTCTGACTCCCCCTTATTCCAACAACTCCCCTTTAATCTACTAACTCTCCCTTAATCTAAGCCTATCTAACTGATTTTATAATTCTCCCCCTTTTTCATCAACAAAAACTAAGCCTAAACTACATAACTCCCCCTTAAACTAATACTATGGAACTAAATACTAATAATGAAGTATAATTAAACAAAACATATATATAATTTTATTATATATATAAATGTTGTTATATTACACATATAAACCAAAATATATACAAATACCCACAATATATAAAAACATTAACATAAAAATAATCTAATGAGAGTCTTTAATAATTGGTAACTTGTGAATCGAACAATTTGGGTAATGGACACAAAAGTTTCCACATTGTTCGACCAAATTACCATCTTTATCAAAACAGACTTCTCCAATGCAAATAACTTTATTGTCTTCATCCATTTGCGTTTATTCTTCTTCTTTGTCATCTTCCTCTAATGGATTATGAATATTAACGTAAGAGGAGTCATCCTCAATCACGATCGGGTCCGCATGATTATCCATTGGAAATTTTTGCAAATTTCTAAGGATTTTTCCCTATTTCTCTTGTTCCTTAGCCATCTTTATTTGCATGCCCGAAACTCAGTCATCATTTGCAGAGAGTCCTTCAAAGTTTCCTCTTTCTTCATGACTCGAGCCAGTGTAGTTCGTTGAAATGGACCAGTATTAGGAGAAGGGAAAGAAAAGGTCGCATTTTGGTTTGATTTGGAAGAGGAGGCCATTATTTTATATTTTCAGAAGTTTATTACAGAGAAAATGAAGAGGGAAGACAGAAGAATTCGAAATATTATGGTTTATATAACCACCAAACTGATTTTAGAGGGAAAATCAAAATTTCAAATTTTACCGTTGTATGTCGACATGGGAGGTAGGGGGATGTCGACATCCTTACGGAATTTTTGATAATTTTTATTTTTATTTATTTAAATATATATGTTACTATATCTCAGTTATAGAGCAAATACCTAGTTCTTTTCTAAATTTAGTAAAGGTTGATTGATTCAAGGGTTTGGTCAGAATATCAACTATTTGATTCTCAGTGTTGATAAATTCAAGAGAAATAATCTCTTTACTTATATTATGTATGAGAAAATGATCTCTGATATCAATATGTTTGGTTCTAGCATGATGAGTAGGATTTTTGGATAAATTTATTGCACTTGTATTATCACAATAAATTGGTGATTTTGAAATATTTAATCCAAAATCCTTTAGGGTCTGTTGCATATAGATTACTTGAGAACAAGCCAAAGCAGCAGAGATATATTCTGCTTCAGTTGTTGAAAGTGAGACAGTATTTTGCTTTTTACTAAACTAGGAAACCAGAGAATGTCCTAAAAAGTGACAAGTTGCACTTGTACTTTTTCGATCTGATTTACAACCAGCATAGTCAGCATCACAATATGAGATTAAATCAAATGAATCATTTTTAGGGTAAAGTAGGCCATAGTCTAAAGTGTGTTTAACATATCTTAGGATACGTTTAACAGCTTTTAAATGGGTCTCTTTGGATTGAGATTGGTATCTTGCACAGAGATATACACTATGCATCATGTCAGGCCTACTCGCAGTTATATAGAGTAGCGATCCAATCATTCCCATGTATATAGTTTTTGGTCGACGTCTTTTGACATGTCTTCTTTATTCAAGGCTTCCTTGGTTTCCATAGGAGTGGGTTTTCCACTCGTAGTGCTCATACCAAACTTACTAATTAGATCCATAACATACTTTTCTTGACTAATGAAAATACCACTATCTAATTGTTTTATTTGCAATCCTAAAAATAAAGTAAGTTCACCTATATGACTCATCTCAAACTCTTTTGTCATTATTTCAGAAAACTCTTTGTTCATTTCATTAATTGTTGATCCAAAAATTATATCATCTACATATATCTTTACTAATTGAATATCATTTTATTTCTTTTAATAAAAAGATTATTATTTACTTTACAAATTTCAAAATTTATTGTAATAAGTAAGATCTTAGTCTGTCATACCAGGCTCTAGGAGCTTGTTTCAGACCATATAAAGCTTTCAACATGATTTGGAAACTTTTCATCTTCAAAAAGTGGGGGTTGTTCAACATAAACATCTTCTTTAACATAACTATTTAAAAATGCACTTTTGACATCCATTTGAAATAATTTGAAATTGTTGTGGTTTGCGAAAGCAAGTAGAATTCTAATGGCTTCTAATCTTGCTACGGGTGCAAAGGTTTCATCATAGTCTATTCCTTCCTCTTGACAATAACCTTGCGCGACTAATCGAGCTTTATTTCTAACGATCTCACTTAGTTTATTCATTTTATTTTTATAAATCCATTTAGTTCCTATTATAGTTTTGTCCTCAGGTCTAGGAACAAGTTCCCATACATCATTTCAGGTGAATTGATTCAGTTCTTCTTGCATAGCAAGAATCCATGAATCATCAGATGATGCTTCCTTTGGATTTTTCGGTTCAATAGTTGATATAAAAATACATTACTCATCTTGTTTAATTTATTTCTAGTTCTAATAATAGATTCGATATTTCCTAATATATTTTCTACAGGATGATCTTTTAAAAGCCTAATCCTTTTATTAGGATGAACAGTTTCACAATTTGTTTTATTTAATTCATTATTTAAAGTAACAAAATCATCTTCATCATTTATTTGAACAAAATCTTTGAAATTTTCATCAAAAACGACATGCATTGTTTCTTCAATGGTGTTAGTTTTTAAATTGAAAACTCTGTATGCTTTACTTCTATTAGAATATCCGATAAAAATTGCTTTGTCGGATTTAGGATCAAATTTATCCAAATTGCCCTTTGTATTTAGAATAAATAAGTTACTTACAAAAACTTTAAAATAAGATACCTTTGGTTTCTTATTGAAAAGAAGTTCGTATGGTGTTTTATTAGTTAAAGGTCTAATTAAAATCCTATTCAAAATGTAACAAGCTGTAGCGACTACTTCAGCCCAAAAATTTCGTGGTAATTTACTATTTGAAAGCATATTTCTTGCACACTCTTGAATCGTTCTATTTTTACCCTCTATCACTCCATTCTGTTGTGGAGTTCTTGGAAAGGGAAAATTATGAGTTATTCCTTTTTGATTACAGAAATTCTCAAAATTTTCATTTTCAAATTCTCCACCATGATCACTACGAATAGTTTTGATTTTTTAAAGAAAGTTGATTTTGAGTTCTTTTTGCAAAATTTTTAAATAAATAAAAAGCATCACTTTTAAGTTTTAGAAAATTATTCCATGTAAATCTAGAATAATCATCTACAATTACAAAAACATATTTACTGTGATTTATTAACTGAATTTGAGATGGACCAAATAGATCTAAATGAAGCAACTCAAGAGGTTTTGAAGTTGAAATCATATCTTTCAATTTAAAAGAACTCTTTCTAAGTTTTTCTAATTGACAAGCATCACATATACTATCTACTTTAAAATCCATTTTAGACAGACCTCTTACTAGATCAAGTTTTGAAAGTCTAGTTAAGAGTTTGAAATTCAAATGCCCAAATATTTTATGCCAAATCAAAGGGTCACTTATATTAGCCAAAAGACATAGGTTATCATTTGAGATTTTCATACTGAGAATATAAATATTTTTCTTCCTAATTCCTTCAAAGATAATATTTGATTTATTATCTTCGATGTGACACTTATCCTTTTCAAATTTAATTTTTTACCCCTTATCACATAGTTGACTTATTCTAAGTAAATTGTGTTTTAGATTTCTAACTAACAAAACATTAGAAATAGTAGGAGTTTTAGAGTTATTGACATTGCCGATGCGAATCACATATCCTTTTGAGTTGTCTCCAAAGTTGACCAGTCCTCCATCTTCATAAATTATGTCATTCAGTATCTCTGGATTGTTAGTCATGTGTCTCGAACATCCACTATCAAGTACCCATATATTTTTCTTGATTTGCACCATTTGTCCATTGACCGTTGATTCATCAAAAGCCATGTAATGCATCTGTTCCTGCACAACACACCAATTCGGTAGATAGCTTGATTTTCTATAATAACAATATGCAGACTTATGAAACAATGATGATATGAACAATTTTGAACTAGTGTTTACAAAATCTCCAAAAACTGCCATTTCAAACTTTTTCAAAATTCAGATTATGATAACTTTGAAAACCAATGCTCTTATACCAAATGTTGGAAATGCGGATTACGGATCTGAAGGCAGAATTAACACTAGAGGGGGGGGTGAATAGTGTTTAATTAATTTTAAGAACCTTTTCGAAAATTTTCAAATTAAACCCAAACAGATGCAATTCACAAACACAGAAACTATCACAGAATCTGACACAGATGCATATAGTAAAAAAAATCAGTAACGGAAAGAACACACCGGAATTTTATACTGGTTCGGAGTTACCCTACATCCAGTCCCACACAATTTCTTGTGCAGATTTCTTTTCAAATATAATGTCAATATTACAACCTCGATTTCAAGGCCACGAGATACACCCTCCTGTCTTCGAGTCCAGGGCAAACTCTCTTGATTTAACCAGGCTACAAGATCGCCTAATTGATTTACAGGCTACAATCACACCCAATTGATATACAACCCACAATGACATCGTTTCCAATATCACTTTGATAGATAGAGAGACTCAATACACTTCTTTGATTACAAATGATCCTATAACTCTGAACAGCACTGAGGTCCTTGAGAGAGAGACAGAGAATCAAACCAGATATGATCAAGTTTGATTCACTTAGGATTTTTGTAGAGTTTTGTTAAAATATAAGAGAATACTTGAGTGGCAAGCAGGAGTGAAGAAATGAAGAAAAACTAACTTAAAATTCGTTGAAAATAACTGTTATTTATAGAAGAACAATAGTCATGTCCATTCGTGAAAGGTTATGACGAATTGACACTTCATTTGAAAATTTGAAATTTGAATTTGTACGGCTACCATGTCGACATGGGGGGATGGGGTATGTCGACATGCCCTAGCTAATTTTGAAAATTGATTTTTGTTTTTAAAAGAGATTTTCTTTCTAAAATTTGTCAAAACAATTTCTGAAGTTTTAAACCATTTTGAATATAGTTTAAACTTATAAAAGAGATTAAAAAGTAATCTTAAAAAAAAATCTATAATATAAAAGTAATATTAAAAACTAAGTATAGAATATATTTTTGAGATTTAAAGGCTATAATATTAAAACCAGGAGATAGTTTAAAAACAATAGATGATTCTGAAATCAAACTATAAAAGATAATAAAAATAGTTTAAGAGTAAAATATTTAAACCGAGAGAGATAACTTTTAAAAAGATAGTTTTGAATTTTTTTTTTATAAATAAATCATTTTGAAAATTTTGTGGTTTCCATTCCACTAGAGAAGGTCGTGGGTTCCATCCCACTATAGGGGTTGTGCGTTCCATCCCACAATTAAAGCGAGAAGGTGGATTCCATTCCACAATTAAAATCAGAATAAAGATTTTAGTGCTATTATGAAGTTTGAACATAAATCTAGACACTATTACTTATCTTGATATCTTGAACTCTTGATATCTTAAACTCTTAAACTCTCAAAATCTTGAACTCTTGATATATTGAACTCTTGATACTCATAAGTCTTCAGTCTTGGTTTCTTCAATCTTTAATTTGTCAGTCTTGAATCTTTATACTCAGTCTTGAATCTTTATACTGTACGGTCTTCATTCTTCAGTACCTGCATATATATCCTACATATACATATATGTCTAGACAAGAATATTAGTATTTATATTTTATAACAAGTCCTAAGGTTGTTGTCATCAAAACCATCATCTCAGGAACTAACAAGCATGCTGAGCCGATTCATCTCAAGGGCTATAGACAAATGCATACCATTCTTCGATGTCCTCAAAGTGGGGAAGAGAAACTTGGCTTGGATGTAGGAATGCAATGATGCTTTCCAAGTATTGGTCGATTACCTAGAAAGGCCGCCTGTCTTGTCGAAGCATTTGGAAGGAGAGCATTTATTCATTTAACTAGCAATATATGTTCATGCTTTGAGTGCTACCTTCATACATGAAGAAATAAGAATTCAAAGGCCAATTTACTATATCATCAAACGATTGGCAGGAGTTGGAAGGAATTATCGAAAGTTAGAAAAGTTGGTGTATTGTTTGTTGGTCACCTCTTTGAAATTCCGTCCCTGTTACCAAGCTCATCCAATTAAGGTGCCGGTTAACCAACCCTTAAGACAGGTGCTACAGCGACCTAAGACCTTTGGGAGGTTGTTGATGTGGAATATCAAATTGAGTCAGTATGATATATCATATCATCCCAAGAGGCGGATCCAAGGCCAAGCGTTAGACGATTTCATTGCTTGAGATGACGAAATGGAAGAAATTGTAGAGCGGAGTGCTCAATGGAAGTTTACATAGATGAAGCATCCATTGAGCATTCCTTTGGGGCAAGAGTAGTTTTGGTAAAGCCCTAGGAACGATCAGTTTGCTACACCTTAAAACTTGAGTTCCCCATAATGAACAGTAAAGCCGAGTACGAAGCACTAATTGCGAGACTTGAGATCATGAAGGAATTCAAAGTCAAGACCATGCGCATATATAGTGAATCTTACTTAGTGGCCTGCCGGGTAAGGAAGGATTTCAAGGAAAGGGTGCTACTAGGCCCTTATTTGATGAAGGTTCTAGAGCTGCTCAACGATTTTGAGTATTTCACGATAACGCATATTCCTAGGGAAGAAAACACGAAAGCCGATTCTCTAATCAAGCTGCCTAGCTCCGGGGATGCGCAACTTATGGGTCTAGTTTCAATAGAAGTATTATTGGCTCCGAGCATCGACCAGATGGATGTCGATTAGATCTTGGAGGCTAAACCTGAGAAAGAATCATGGACGACATCGATTAAGGATTAGCTACTGAAGGGAACCCTTCCGGATGGAAGGAATGAACCAAGGAAACTACTACGCCAGGCTTTGTGATTTATTGTCCGGGATGGGCTATTATATAGAAGAGGTTTCTCTGTTCCCCTGCTGTAGTGTCTCTCCCATGAAGAAGCCAAAATGATTCTTTCACATGTTCACGAAGGAGCCTATGGCGATCAAACTAGGGTAAAAATGTTAGCGAAGAAGTTTCTTCACTACGGATACTTTTGGCCGACCGTCAACAAAGATGCAGCCAATTACACCAGGAAGTGTGATCAATGCTAGAGATTGCCAAAATTACTAAAGCCCCATCTATGAGGATTACACAAATGGTCATCCCATGGACATTTGCAATATGGGAAATTGACATTATCGGTGTGCTACCGATGTCGAAAGGTGGGACGAAGTACGCCATTGTTGCGGTTGATTATTTTACGAAGTAGGCCAAGGCGGAACTGCTTGCACGATCACATCGAAGAAGGTGATCAACTTCATGGTCAAGAATATTATCTATCGATTTGGGATCCCATGAATGATCATTTTCGATAACGGGACTCAATTCGACAGTATGGAATTCAAGAACTTCTGCAGTATTTATCGGATTGAGAAAAGATTTTTTGTAGTAGCACATCCATAGGTGAATGGATAGGTGGAGTTAGTCAAAAAAATCATCAAGTACATTTAAAAAAATGATTGACAAAGACCAAAGGTAAGCGGGTCAATGTATTACAGCTGGCACATTGGGCCTATTGAACGACTCACAAATCCACGATTAGCCACACTCTTTTCACTTTGGCCTACGGGTCGGAGGCCATGATTCAAATTGAATTGAAGTGCATTCTCATCAAAAGATCCACTATAATCCTAAAAAGATTGAGGAACTACTACTCAATTCCCTTAAAATGATCAATGAGAAGCACGATGAAGAAGACTTGAGAGCCGTTGCAAATTGGAAGCAGGTAGCTCAGCATTACAACACAAAGGTCTAGAACTGGAACTTCAAAATCGGTTATCTCGTTTTTAAATGAATCTTCTCAAGTCCAGTGAGCATGGTTCCAACCTAGGAGGGTCCGTATGCGATCATAACATAAGCTTGAAGATGGAACATTCAAGTTAGCGACTACAAACTGAATTTCACTTCCGAGGGTGTGGAATAGAGAACATTTGCAACACTATTTTTCGTAGAATTATCTTTGTACATATCTTGTTAATCTCAATGTAAAGAGGCATAATTGGTCGTTCTAGTGAATATGAAAAGAATTTGCTTTGAAGACCGATGAACTTGCATTCTCATTAGCTAATTTTTTCACTGTGAACAACATCATGATTGAATGATACATACTTATATAACACATAATCATAGGTGACCGAAGATAGGTGCACACCAAACTTTACGGTTCGCAACTCGACCTAAGGAACGCGACTGTTTCGGGCATCCGGAGTAGATGCCAAATAACTCCTTATCCCATGACATGGACATTAGAGTATAAACACATAGGGAGTCGAACGAGATAGTTCACCTTAAGAATCATTGCTCGGAATGGGCGAATTAAACAATTTATGCCGTACTAATGCTCTTGCCCAGAGTTTGGTGGAGCTCAAGCTCCTCACCTAGAGAACGATGAGGTTAAAGATCAGTGCCTGGAGTTAGGCGAGATCTTCTACAAGTATCTGAGAAATGGAAACTTTAACCATCGTTTAAGGTGATCAACCCAGATCCATGCCTAGAGTTAGGCGAGATCGGATGAAATATCCGTGGAATGGATGCTTTGATCACCACTCTAGGTGAGCAACCCTGGTCAGCGCTCGAAGTTAGGCGAGATTGGGTAAAAAATGTCCACGAAATGGATGTCCAAGCCACCGCTCTAAGCAACCAATTCCGGTCAGGACCCAAAATTAGACTTGACCAAGCAAGGATGCCTGAAGATAGGCATCCATGCTACTATTCCCTAAGATTGAGAATAATGTAATATCAGATGTTACCATTGGTCGAACAAATTGTAACATCCCCCACTTGGAGGCCCAAAACTAATGGCTACGGATGTTGTAGTTATCCATCGTTATTAATTTTCGATGACTAAATGCGGTAATGTTAGATACATTGATATAACAGAAACACATGGATATTAAAAAAAATTAAAACCATTAAACCAATTTCTCGTTCCATTTCAATCATATTTCAAATTCATTACATAATCCCAAATTCGAGAACCACATTCAGAGAAAATATAATTATTACAAACTACGCCAGGAGCGACATATGAAGATGTCCTCTTGGATGATCAGAGTGTGTGTGTATGTGTCTACATATTATATATAGATATATATATGCAACTCAGAAACTTTGCCTTTACATCAAAACACAGCGGAATAAAATAGAAAAGAACTCCTTATTAGCTAACTTACCTCCTGCATGTCTCCGGAAGCTTATTCGTCTAAAGGAGAATCTGAAAACCTCAACTCTCAAACTACTTAAAATCAATTGAGCACCCGAGAGTTTAAGGGAAAAACATAAACTTCGAGTCAGAGATAAAGCCTGGTATGAATAATAACCTACCATCTCGAACCATTTAGATATCTATTGAGACCACGTCGCTAATCGGAATAGGTTTTCCCCTCACTATTAACCTTTTAGTTTTCATAGGCTAACTAATAACCTGTTTACAGCTTATGGACTATCTATCTGGTCTCATAGTTTTATGGGATCACTAAAAACCTATTAGCTCCTACCAATAACGTCATTCAATTATTTCATGGGTTCTCTCTGAACCTATTGGTATGTCCAATAACTTCCCAAATATCATAGATTTCATGGTTTGACTATGAACCTATTAACTTTTGTCAATAACTTTATCCCGATATAGTTTTCATAGGATCACTACGAACCAAATGGCCCCTGCCAATAACTCTTTCCAAAAATAATTTTCATGGGTTTACTATGAGCCTGTCTAATCTAACAACTTCTTTGATCAGTCTTTGGGCATCCTATGCTCTGGTCTACCTGACCTCCTGGATGCAGCTCTATTCATTTTGGAGTTAACTCAAGTTATATTCACTACTGAGTCAACCTAGATGGTTATTCTACCCTTACTCCCCAAAATACAGTTATGGGTCCACTATACAATGAATATGTTTATAGAAGAAGCACATACAATAACATAACAATACCAATACTTATGGTTTATATCCTTGAAATCATTTCCACGTAAAACATGGTTAATACCTTTAACCCATTATTTTTATCAAGGAAAGCTTCTTCAAAAACTCCTAAATAAAAACCATTTCAAAGTTCTTTTATATTGCCCTCGATTTTCCTTTAAAAATGGGATTGGGTTCTTTGTTTTGAAAACTAAGGCTTTCGAAACCTTAAACCTTTACTTTCGAAACCATTAGAATATCTCTTTCGAAAGCATTCAAATCTTTTTTTCAATACACTAAGCATATGTCTTTCAAAATGCTTTAAAACATCTCTTTCAAAAGCATCAAAACCATCAAAACCTTCCTTTCGAAAGTAATAAATCATCACTTTCCAACTTATAGAAGCATAGCTTCGAAACCATTTGAAAGTACCTCTTTCGGAACCATTTGAAAGTACCTCTTTCGAAACCGTTGGGTTTGATCGTAAAAATAACTTTTGGGTCAAAGTGAACATAAGCGAAAGTAACCCTTTTGAAATCGTTAACCTTCAAGTACAAGAGTTTGGGGAAAACAGATGACTTCGGAACCATCCTTTCGAAAGCTTTAATATTTTAAGTAAAACAATTGGAAGGATAGCTTTGAAACAACTTTTCAAAGCCATTGTCTTCAAAATCTTTAGTATAAGTGGCTACTTGAGCCCCTTCGAAAGCATTGAGAAGCGGCTTGTTATATTTATAAAACAAAATCTTGCCTTTCGAAACTCATTGAAACCTTCAACCTAATCGAAAGGTGTGTAGACGGCAGTTCGCTTTCTACTAGGTTCAAAACTACCCTTTCGAAAGCTCCATTTTTTTTTTCTTAAAACATAAAATGCGACAACTTATTCGAAAGCTCCCCTTTAAAACAGAAAGGTGGCAACCCCTTTGAAAGCTATATAAAAGTAATTCAACCCCTTCGAAAGCATCCATTAAAAACATAGGGAAGTGGTATCTTTTTTGAAAGCAAAACAAAAACCTTCGAAAGCTATTTAAAATGGCCTCGACCCCTTCGGAAGCATGGTTTTGACTCTATACCTTCCGCCTTTCTCCAATCCACTACGTACCAAAGCATTGATACCATGTGTATTGGTTTCGACTTGGTTGGGGGTGGAGGTATGAGGTCGAAAGGTTGCTACTGGAAGTGGCGAAATAATAAATCTGTACAAAACTGTTTTGTTGCTTTTTTAAGTAAATTCTTTTCAACTAACTTTCCTATTTGAAAGAATATAATTGGTTGCCATAATCTTTACCAAAAAATTTTCTAAAGACTATCGAATTCATCTAGAATTAATTAAAAATAATTTACACAGTAGCCCTTCCCTTTAACAAAAAATTTTAGACATTTAAGTCAACTTATATAATTTAATTACATAGTAAATTACTTAGGAAAAATCTCCAAAAATCATAAAAATTCACTTTTAATATGTTATCTAACATATATAATTTTAGACCCAAAATCTTTTATATAATAGCCGAAATAATTTTTTAAACCCAATTAATTATTTCTTCTTTCAAAAATTCATAATAAATTATCCATAGCTTGGATAATTATGAAAATTTAAACCCATCTCCAAAATAATGTTTTACACAACATATAAAATCCTTATGGCATTCAAAACCCAATATATGTGATTTTAGCCTTCAAATCGAATAAAACAGTTATCGAACATACTTATTGGAATCAAACATATCATGTAATCCAAGCATATCTTCATTAAAATCATCATAAAGGTTTTAAGCTTAAAACCCGAAATCAAATGCTTTTTAAAAACGAAAATGAGATGGTTTTGATTACTATTGACCTTGCTTTGGATAAGGAACTTGAGATTTGATCTTGCTTGATTCCTTTGCTTTTAATCGATTTTTCTCCTCGTTTTCCACTAGATTATGGCCGGCTTTGAGCTCCACTTTTCTTATGTTTTTAAATTATTAACACATGGAATGAAAATGGAAATAAGGATTTAGGTGTTAAGGGTTATGGTGGACGGTTATTCCCCATAATACCCTTGCAATGTTCTCTTATTAGTTAGCTTATAAAACCATTTCCATAAACTCATCCTTTTAATTTTGTTTAGTTAAGCATGATCAATATTTAATTTCTAAATCTTAATCCCCTTATCACTCTAACCTTTACATTATTTTATTCAATTTATCTAATTAAACCTCCTGAAGAATGTTATTTAAAATTAGGGGTGTTACAGGCTCCTCTCCTTAAATAATTTCATTCTTGAAATTTAGTAAGCACTAAATACTAAACATAGCAATCATCTGTAACATCTCTTAACTACCATACTAGCCTACCTGACTAGCAACAGTCTAATCCAAGCAAAAATAGAACATACTCTTATAGCAGATCAGGATAATTATCTATAATCCTATCTTCTGTCTCCCAAGTACAGTCCTTCTCGTTGTCGCTCCACTGATCTTTCACCAACTCGACTGTTTTGTTTCTTAATCTCTTCTCATCTCTCGTTACAACCCGAACTAGTTGTCTAACAAAAGTCAAATTCGGTTCTACTATCAAATCTTCCAACTCTATCGAAGGAATAGTAGTCTCTGGATCATAGACATACTTGCGAAGATGAGATACATGAAACATACTATGGACACCTGCCATACTGGTCGGCAACTCTACTTTGTAAGCGAGCTTCCCTATCCTCTCAATAATTCGAAATGGTCCAACATATCTTGGTGCCAGTTTCGCCGACTTTCCGAATTGTACCACACCCTTCATCGGTGATACCTTAACGAAGACTATATCTCTAACTGAGAATTCAAGATCTTTACGCCTCTTATCTGCGTAACTCTTCCATCTAGGCTGAGCTTCCTCCATCATTTCTCGGATCAACTCAATCTTCTCTGTCGCCTCTCTAACAAAATCTGGGCCCAAGACTAATCTGTCTCCAGTTTCCAACCAACATGCTGGTGATTTGCATGGCCTTCCATACAAAGCTTCAAAAGGTATCATTCTTATACTAGTTCTGTATCTTTAACTTCATTTTGAGGACGAAATGCTTTTAAGTAGGGGAGAATGTAACGACTAAATTCGCTACTTCGAAAATAAGAGATTCCATTCATTTTAAATTTAAAAGGAATTTAAATCTTAAATAAATATGTTATATGTAATAAATAATTATCTATTCTTATAGTTAACAAATTTGGATTTTAGAACAAATCAACAAAAGTTAAGCTTTGTTAAAAATAAATAAAGGTTTAAATAAATAATTTTAAATATTTATTTGATAAGTTAAATTTTATTTAAAACATCTAATAAAGATAATGAAAGTATATTAATATATTTAAAAATAATGTTAATAATCGTTTTACAAAATAACCAAAATTTATCGTATTTTGTCAGTTTTACATACACTATAAAATTAAAGATTTTGATATTATTCAAATACGATTTTAAAATACGAATAGACATTTTTTAATTTATTTAAAGAAGGGAAAAATTCATTTTAAAATTTGGTTTACAGCAATATATAGCTAAACAAAAACGTTAAATTTTGACTGTAAAATTTATCGATAAAAACACCGTTTTCTACCAAAACAAGTTGTTGACAAGTTGTTGCAACTTGATACATTTTCTAACATATAAATATAAGTTTACAAACTATTCAAACACTTTACATTTAGCACTAAAAGACAAAAGAGGTTTACTTTTGAAAAGTTTAAATAAATAAAAAAGTATAAAAGTATGATTTGACTAATTAAATTTTATTTTAAAATCTTTATAAACAACATCATTACACTTATTTCCATCACCATTAATGCTTAAATCATATCACTTATGGAAAAGGAGCAAAATTATTATTTAACATTTTAAAGATTAAGAAAAAGAGGCAAACATCATTTCATTAAGTACAAACTTGCATCCTACCATCATTTCACCATTAATGCACTTCTTATCATGTTAAGTAAAAGTCAAAAAGTAAGGCAAGGGTATTTAGGACATTAGCCATTCAAACTCCACTTATAAATACAAGCCTAAACCCTTCTTTCTTCACTACATTTTCATTATACAAAATTCTAAACTCCATTCTCTTCCTCTTCCATTACTTCCTTCTTCTTCCATCATTTCCATGGCTTTCCACTTCTCCATTCTCTTCCACCATCTCCACCAAGCTCCATCACCACCTAAACCCCCTCTACTCTCGACCACACCATCTCCACCTCGCCAAAACACTAACCACACCACCACCCACACCAAGGCCGTACCCCCTCCTTACCACCAAGGCCGAGCCCTCCAAACCACCTACCCACCTCAAAACACATGCACACCCCACCTACCTGCCTACCCAAAGCCATACACACCTCACTACCCTATGTCGTACCCTCCTACACCAAGGCCGAGCCTCACCCCCTCAAACCCGAGCCCAAAACTCCTCCTACATGCCTAAACCCAAGCACCGAAGGCCATACCCTTCTCCACACTCAAGGCCGTACACTCTTCTCCTCCATATAAAAAAAAGAAAACAAAAATGAAGAAAAGAAAAGAAAAAGAAAAGTGAGAGGAAAACAAAAGCAGTTCGGGAGGAAAATAAATAAAGGCGAGAATTCAAAACGTTCGGGAAAAGCGCATTAGTTCGAGAAGCACGACGGAGTGGATATGAAGGTGATAAATTCTCATCGCTTTTGAATTTATATTTTGGTTATGTTAAAACAATCATATTTATATCCGTATGACATATAAATGTTTATTTGATTGTTAATATGGATGAATTGATAGTCGGTTAGATGATTGAATTGTGAAAATATATCCCGTTATGGTATTAATAGTGAATGTTGGATTTGAAATCATATGTTATGTGATTTGTTGAATGGATGTTATGTTAATGATGAATATGGATATTGGTTATGTTCATTTTGATTAAGGGATCCTTTGTTAATAAGACGATATTTTAGTGACATGAAATATTTTGGAAAAATAAGTCTCTTTTCAATTAGAAGTGAAATTAAAGTAAAAATAAAAGAGAGTTTGAAATTTGAAGTGAAACGGGTTTGAAAAGAGTAGTTAATTTGAAATTGAAATTGAGATGAATAGTGAAATTGAAATTGAATTCGATTTTGAAAATTGAAGTTTAGTTTGAGACTGAATTGAAGTTTAAATTTAAATTAGATTTGAAATCTAAGTTTTAAATATGTTTAATTTGAAGTTATAATTGAAATTGAATTGAAATTGGGATTTAAAAATTTAATATTAAAATAATGTGGATATAATAATATTATAATATGATAATAGTGAAAATATATTTTAAAAAGTGAAAATATTGATTTATAATGATTTTATAAGTGATAGAATTCAATTTGAATAAATTATTTCAAATATTGAAAAATAAGTTAAAACAAGGTGCGTCGCGCAACGGTAGTCGCGATTTCGCGAAGTTCAAATGAATGTGTATAGTGGAATATAGCTCGGAATTCTTCGAGATAAGAAAATTCCAGACTATTATATCCATATCTTCTAAACGAAGAAAGAAAATCAAAATTTTGTTGAGTAGATTTTGAATTAAGTCCAAATCAATTTTCTAGAAAAATCATGCTAGTGTGGTTAAGTGACCATAACAGGAAATCTGTTTATATAAACGTTTTTAATTATGGACAAATATGGAATAAATTTTATAAATCCATTCTCTAACAAGAACCTACAGTTTTGTTTGTATTGGTGTAATGAATAGCCTCGAAATGCTATATGGGTAACCATTTTGGATAAGATTAATAAGTTTATTTGCAAACGATTTCAAAGAGATGTCATTAATAATAATATCAAATGTTTTGATATAAAAGTGTTTTAGTTATCATAAGGTAAAAACCCGTCCGTGTATATATGTGGGCGTGGTCTTATGAGATACTCTTTTTTTAAAGGATTTTATTTAAAGGCTAATATATGACACTGTCATTTATTATTGAGTTTTTCTCACGCTGGTTTATCAAGCCTCATCCGGGTATTTTCAATACTCGGGTCAGATCCGAGTAGTTTCAGGTTTGTCAAAGACGGTTGGATTTTCCAGAGGAGAGCTGGAGATATTCATCTATGTATGGACATATTCTATTATCCGCTGTGCTTAGTTAGTTTTAGTTTGATGTTTGTCAGCAATTGTAAGTACAGATGTTTATAACTGTCCAAGCTGAATTTAGGTTAGACTCTGATATATGTATTTAAAAGTTTTCCACTGTAAAGATATTTGTTCAATATTATATGTTATTCCATTCGTGTGAGATTCTGTTCTGTCTGTTTTTCTTTATTACCCTTCACGTTCCGTATTTTCGTGCAATTTGAGTTGGACATGTGTGGTTTATTGTCGATTCAAAGGGTATGGAAACACGGGCCGTGATATTTGGTATCAGAGCTGAAGGTTAAGCGAGAACCTTGGCTTTGTTATGGGTAAAGTCTCATCAGAGATAGGATTAGTAATATCCTAGGATGAGTAACTCATTCGAGATAGGGTTAGTAACACCCTAGAATGAGTAATGAGAGTATTATATATATAAGCGCGTATTTGTTAATTTTATAAAAATGATTTTGTTTTAAAGAAATTGGTAAATGAAATAATTTTACCTTGGGTTTATATTTTAAAATACAAAGAGGATATTATTATATTAGAAATTAAGGATTGATTGTAATTTAGCTTAGTAAAACTAAAATATGAATATCTTGTGATTAGGATTTCACAATTTGACTATAAGATATTCCATATAGAATCAATTAGTTGGTAACTAGATTTTAGAACTTTTACCGTATATCCCTAGACATTCAGCCTTAAGAAATAATGATTGGATAATTGTAAAATGGGTTAATTTAAAAGGACTAAGAACAAATACCTTGTGAATTAAGTTTCACAATTTGATTATAAGGTATTTGATGATAATATGTAGAAAAATAATATTCTTTTCAGGAAAGACCAAACCCATTGAAATTCGCTTCACTTTGTCGGGAATTCGAGTTCCTAAGTCAAAGAAAGTTTTTGGGATCGGAAAAGATCATGGAAGTTAAGGACTGGTTAAGCAAGTGTGATGAGCTCCAGCATAGCATGGTGAGCTTCATCCATGGATCATTTAAGGAGATGATAAGCAATGCCCTGAAATTCGAGGATGTTGTTCCATAGCCAACTACTGAAGTACCAACCAAGAAGAAAAGGCATAGGATGAACAAAGTTTACCGTTTCAAATGTAAACAAAAAGGTCACCATACAAAAGAATGTGGATTAGGAGTAAAAATCAATACCTTTAAGAAAGCTACGATGAAGAGTTGTTATTTCTGCCATATTATAGGACATATTGCCAGAGACTGTCCAATGCTCAAGGCAGCAGAGCAGTCGAGGCCTTTTGTTACCCTTACCCGTCCACCTACTGCTGCAGAAAAAGGAAAAGGGATAGTGGAAGCATAAGTTAGTAAGCATGTAGTAGAAAACGCCATCTAAGTATTGTAACCATATGACTTTTATAAAACTTTTGAGTGTACTCCGTATAAGTCACTTAGTATGAATGTATTTTTGGAATCAATATATATATAGACTATCATTTTGCTGCTTTGTCAATACCCAATTTCTGTTAGAACTTATTAGAAAAGCTGAAAATATATAATCCCATTTAAAAAGAATGAAAAGAAGAACAATAATAATTAAGTAAGAAGTACTTAATAAAATGAGATAAAATAAATAAAGTGAGAAAGGATCTTTGATCAGAAATAATAACTGATTTTAAGTTCTTATATAAAATTGTAGAAAGCAACCAGCCATTAGGCAGAGATTTAGGGAAGCCTTGTCTAAATACGGAGACTTGGAAGTTTTGGATACACCGATCACGAGTGATGAGGAGGATATACAAGTAGGGGAGCCCTCGGGGATAGTCCCAGGATCATTTGACCATTCGATAGATATCTCAGATGATGAGGATTTGATAGTTATTTCAGATGAGGAGGATGTGTTGCCAGTAGGTGCAGATATTGATGCAGGGGAAGAAGCCGACGATGAGGTAGATGACTGGATGTTGGATCCTTTAAGTGAGGACGAGGAGCCTGAGGAAGAGGAACCTATAGAGGAGCCCATGGAAGTACCAGTGGAGATCGAGCCGCTGATCGAGGAACCCATGGCGAAAGAGACAGAAGATTCAGGGATTTACGATGCATGGTTATATGAGGATGATGATTCAGAGAGTGATGAGCAGATCATTTGGGAGATGGGTACGCCCATTCAGGAGATAGGATCTCCCTTTCCAAAGATAGCCGAGGATCTCGGTTTGGAGGATATTGAGATAGGGGAGCATTTGCCGTGGATTCCGGGAAGCCAACAGTGGCAGCCGTTAGGTTGGGACATAGCCCTAGAGATGATAGATGACGAGGAGCCAGTTGAGGACGGGGAAGAAGTAGAGGAACCAGAAGAGATCGACTTAGAGGCACCATCGGAGGGTTCATCCGATGTGTAGTGTTTCACTTTGGGATATTTTGGGTTTGTATTATAGCAGTTGTTACTATCTTAAGCACGTAGTACGCGCTAAGATATGGGATCTAGTATGATATTTTGGTTGGCTGATGTAGATAGTTGACTTATGACTATGTATTTACCTCAAGTGTGTAATACACACTCAGGTTGGGACTAAGATCAATGATTGTATTTCATGATCAATATTTAGTAGTAGTATTTCCTTTGACACATATTGTTGACCTTTATAGTTCTGTATCTTTGACTTCATTTCGAGGACGAAATGCTTTTAAGTAGGGGAGAATGTAACGACCCGTAATTTCGCTACTTCGAAAATGAGAGATTTCGTTCATTTTAAATTTAAAAGGAATTTAAATCTTAAATAAATATGTTATATATAATAAATAATTATCTATTCTTATAGTTAACAAATTTGGATTTTAGAACAAATCAACAAAAGTTAAGCTTTGTTAAAAATAAATAAAGGCTTAAATAAATAAGTTTAAATATTTATTTGATAAGTTAAATTTTATTTAAAACATCTAATAAAGATAATGAAAGTATATTAATATATTTAAAAATAATGTTAATAATCGTTTTACAAAAATAACCAAAATTTGTCGTATTTTGTCAGTTTTACATACACTATAAAATTAAAGATTTTGATATTATTCAAATACGATTTCAAAATACGAATAGACATTTTTTAATTTATTTAAAGAAGGGGAAAATTCATTTTAAAATATGGTTTACAGCAATATATAGCTTAACAAAAACGTCAAATTTTGACTGTAAAATTTGTCGACAAAAACACCGTTTTCAATCGAAACAAGTTGTCGACAAGTTGTTGCAACTTGATACATTTTCTAACATATAAATACAAGTTTACAAACTATTTAAACACTTTATATTTAGCACTTAAAGACAAAAGAGGTTTACTTTTGAAAAGTTTAAATAAGTAAAAAAGTATAAAAGTATGATTTGACTAATTAAATTTTATTTTAAAATCTTTATAAACAACATCATTACACTTATTTCCATCACCATTATTGCTTAAATCGTATCACTTATGGAAAAGGAGCAAAATGATTATTTAAGATTTTAAAGATTAAGAAAAAGAGGCAAACATCATTTCATTAAGTACAAACTTACATTCTACCATCATTTCACCATTAATGCACTTCTTATCATGTTAAGCAAAAGTCAAAAAGCAAGGCAATGGTATTTAGGACATTAGCCATTCAAACTCCACTTATAAATACAAGCCTAAACCCTTCTTTCTTCAAAACATTTTCATTCTACAAAATTCTAAACTCCATTCTCTTCCTCCTCCATTACTTCCTTCTTCTTCCATCATTTCCACGGCTTCTGTAACCAAGGTTTTAAATCTCCTATATCTCGCCCGAGATCTCATTTTCACACTTAAACGAGACGAGACATCACATCTCCTCCATATCTCCCTCGACACTCATCTCGTCCGAGATATTCAAATCCCACCCGATATATGGATCAAAATCTCAATCCGAGATCTCACCCGAAGTTATACATTTTTCTTATTTTCCATAATAATTTTTATTTTCATATTGATTCAAAAGAAACTACTCAATCCAATTATAATTTACCAACTTCTTGAACATATTCTTTACTTTTTATCTTAATGAGTCATAGCGAAAGGTTTCACTTCTTTATTACGTTCAAATAAAAGGATATTATTAAATCATTAGATTCATTACCAAATCAATTAAGCCAATCAAGCTACTACTCTTCTAAAAATATTTCTTTGTTCATGTAAATCAAGTATGTTACCATTTTTATTTTTAATAAGAAAGTTATAATCGTTAAATAAATTTTTGACACATCAATTTTAAACACATAAGTACATCCGAGATATTCCCGAGATGCATTATAAGATCTGAGATGTCAATCCGAGATGTACACCCGATACATACTCATCTCGTCCGAGATCTCTCCCGATACGAGATAACTTGTGTAAAAATCTCGAGACGAAACATGACCGAAATCCGATATTTAAAACCTTGTCTGTAACAACCCGTATATTTGTACCATTTAAATTGACAATAATCCACACATGTCAACTTAAATAATACAAAACACGAATCATTATGGGATTTTAAATACATAAATGTAAATGAGAATCAATACAACATCACAGAACAGTCACAGAATAATGCAGCGGAAAATACATCGTCATAATAGCAGTTCATGAGACCACTATATAATATACAACAATGTCTTAACATCAAGTGACTAATACCAAAAATGTCCAACAGACTAGGACATCAATACAGGAATAGAAATAGACTGATAAAGATAAATGCTAAGCCTTCAGCATCTTCAACCAACCTTGATCAACAACTGGATAGCTTCAGACTGACTCGAGCATATGCAAAAGAAACACTCGAGTCAGGACTCAAAATCTTATACAATTAAATCAAGTGCAAGGTAATAGTTCATAACTTAAAGATGGGTGAAATAACATCTCTAAGGATCTGATAAACTATCTATATATACAGTAGAATACGATAGATAGGTAATGTCTAATCAGTAAAGTACGATATTAAAATAGTGTTAAGACGTTACCATAATCCCCTTAACACATTTTTATTCCCAAGAGCATATACAAGACCGTAGTTTCCCTAAAATCGGAAGTCACCAGAGGGCAATCCATATACTAAAGGTACAAAACAAAACGTAGTGGTCGCGAATAGGATAATCAGTATGACAAGGTACATGAGGCGATACCAACTAGGTACTAGTAGTTGCGTGATCTGGACTGATGTTGAGCATAGCAGCTACTACCTCAACACCGCGAAACAACACTCCCAAATCAAGGGGTGCACCCAAATCGAATCACAAAAGTAATAGATATGGTATCGAAGAAGTGTGTCCGCTAGAGGTGGCGAACCTCAATGGCCCGACGCGGCTCCTGTTTTAGTCATGTTAGGGGTCGTCCAATATCGTTCTCTTTCTTCAGTCAATGCGTTCACCAAACCATCCACTTCATTCTGGATCAACACTTCGCGTGCAATAGTTATTAAAGTGGTTTTCGGTATCGATAGAGAGTATGTCCATATCCGATCCCGGTCTCTTTAATAACTACGTATTTATTACCCAATGGTCGGTTAACTTAACATTCAAACAAATCAAAGTCCAAAAGTCAAGGTGCAAATTTGACTTCCGAATTTTGACATTTCACGAATTTAATTTATTTCGGATATTTAAAATCATGTTTCCAAATGAAATCTGTAGTTCAACATTTGAATTAACAATATAATTAAGTATTCAAGTTAAATTTAATACTCACTTATTAAATTTAGTACAAATCAATTAATTCGAATTTTACCGGTCAATTAAGTTCGAATCGTTAAATCAAATTCTATTAATCTCAATTCATATTTACATTCGTCGTTACACTAAATATAATCATATATTTGATTAAATCAATTTCCTTGGATTAAAATCGTTTTACATTTAAATGGTCGCTAAATTTAATCCATAAAACTTTAGTTGGTTTCGTATTCCATTAACTTTCCTAAATCTAAATTATTATTTATAACATGTTCAAATCTATTTAATTAAAAACTCAGTTTAAATCTGAATCTACCAATCTAATAAATTAAATTATTAAATTCTAAAACTCACTTGTTTTAAATCTTACTTCAATCAAATTCGCCAATTCATTTTTCTCCGATTTAATAGATTTATTAATCCGTTTCAATTAAATCCATTAATTTATTCCAATTAATCCATTAATTTATTTCAATTAAATCCATTTATTTAAATCCATTTATTTATTTCAATTTCATCCCTTAATTTATTTCAATTAAATCCATTTATTTATTTCAATTAAATCCCTTAATTTATTTCAATTAAATCTATTTAGTTGTTACTTGATTTCCAAACAAATTATTAAGTTCATTTCTAAATTTCAAATAGATTTCAATTTCAAAATAATTTTGTTGACCGATCGGGTTTCTTATTTTTAATTGTCTATCCTAGGCCAAGTTATTTAAGTGGTTATTTATCATTTCAACCCGATATCATTCAATGTAAAACAAATCATAACAAAGGGAACTTGCAGTGTGATAACTGGGATGGTGTCAAAGTAAATAAACAAGCAATAGCAACCATACATAACAAATTAACAATTTATTCAAATAATCCCGAAATAATCATATTAACTCACATTTGTTATTATGCAAATTAATACAATTATTCCTAGAATCCTACGGATTAAAGATTATTACATTATGATTTTTACTTGGTGTCCGTTATCAAATTTCTACATCAATCGTACACATAAATTTTAATGTCACTGTTATTTACCCTAATTAGCATCATATTATAGTTCAACAAGTTTAATCAATTTAAACAATACATGGTGTCAAATTTTTAGAACTTAACAGTTTATTTCGACCAAATTTTAACAATCAACAATTTAATATCCAATTTTAATATTAACAACAATTATCACTTGATTATCATAGCATAATAGATTGAGTCGTGAATAAAATATTCACCTTGCGTGGTTGGAGAAGATGACGAAACACAAAGACGACTAGAAAAAGGCACGAACAAGCACGATGCAAAGCGACACAAACGAACAACGAAGCACGATAGACTTCGACCAGCTGAATGGAAGCCTACGCTTTAGATTCCGGATCCGCAGCTGTTAAGCAAGTAAAACCACCTCTGAGATTTTGTAACCCAAATTTATATATATACTATATATTCGTAAAATTTAACATTACAATTTATTTTATTTATTTTATTTTTTTTATTTTAAAAAAAACAAAATATGACTTATGCAAAATAGTTCATACATAAATGTTTCCCTTTTTCTAAAACCTGTAGCCTTGTACAGATAGTACTACTCCCAGATAATAATCAAACCCCTGTATACTAAACATATATTATGCATACTACAGAAGTGGGGTGATCGGGTCGGCTTGGTGGGCATAGGCGCCGATGGGAACGTGGCCGCATGGAGGGGCTGATGGCTGTAGGGGGTTTGTAGTGGAGGGGAGGCGGTTGCATGGGCCGTGAGGTGGCTGTTCGATGCATGGGTGGTCGCTGTCTGGACGGGAGAGTTGTAGGCGGGGTCAGTGGGTTGCAGTCTGGACGGCAGTGGAGGATGTAGCCGCGTGGGAAGGCGTAGGCGGGTAGGGGACATGCGTGGGCAGCTGGTGTGGCCGTGAGTAGGGCGGCGGGTGCGGAGAACGAGGCGAAGGCTGTAGGCTCGGGGAAGACTGGCGGAGGCTGTGGGTTTGGTGACTGTGTCAGTGGAACGCGGGTAGGGCGGAGGAGCAAGGGCTGATGGGGACGTTAGTGGGTTTCTGGTGGTGGGGTGGCCGAGTGGCGTGGGCGCATGGAGTGGAGCCGAGGCTGGAGGGTGCTGGAGCGGTGGGGACAGCGGAGGGCAGGGCTGGTGGCTGGGCGCGGAGTGTGGGATGCTAGGCGGAGGGTGGGCGGCAGTGGGGTGCTGTGGATGGCCGGTAGGGGCGGAGGGGGAGGAGAGGCTGGGATGGTGGTGACGTGGCTAGCATGGGGCGGAGGGCAAGGCTGGGGTGGGCTGTTGGGACAGCAGGCAGGCGGGGACGGGACGGGCAGTGGATGGGGCGGGCTATTGGGGTAGTGGCGGGTTTCATGTTTGAAGTAAGATAAATAAATAAAACAAGAGAAGCATGAAGAGAAAGAAGAAAAGGGAGGAGCTGAGTTGGAGTTTCTCTAACCTTTTGCAGAAAAATATATGAAGGAAGGAGGGTTGGGTTTTAGTTTACTGGAGAGGATAAATAAATAGCAAAAGAAATATGGGAAGAGTGAAAAGAGAATAGAATTTGTGCAGAGGAGAGAAGACAGCTGTCACGTAGCAATTAATGAACCCAAATGTAGGCAGAGGCTCAGTGCACAGTAAAAGCAATGATGCATTTGACAATGGTGGCTATTGAGTTTCTAAATGGACAAGGGCCATTTGAATTCTGAGCGGGAAAAGCAGGGTACCGGTTTGTGTGGCGTAACGGACCAGTTTGTACTCCGTCAAACAATTAAAAGCTTGCAGCGCCGAACTCCGATTGACACAAACAAATATACCGTTTTGATCAGCGCGACGAGGCGGACACAACGGTATGTAGATATTGATGGTTTGACATTGTTTGCGAAGTGGTAAATCTTATTGAACCATTTGCACGAGTGAACATTTTAACTAGCAATTAAAAGCGAAATTTGACGAAACGAAATGCGTCGTCATGATCAGAATATTTTTCTTATGCAACATTGCGAAAAATATTTGAGTTCGGATGATAGAAAATTTACACATAAAATTAAAACTAATATGTAAATTTGACGAGCGAAATTTACTACAATATTTTTCGACGAAATTTGGCGTACACCTATGTCTATCTAGGCGTATTCCAAATGTGAAGTTTGAACGGTAACGGAAATCATTTGTGAATATTTGAAATTCCAATTACGGAGAATGAAGCAAAACACCGAAGAATAAGATCGACGGAGCTAAAGATGTCCGAATTTTGAAAAACGAAAAATGATGCCTTTGTCAGAAAATGATTTAGAATTTTTCTATGTAAAAATATTTAGGTTCGGAAGATAAAATTTTTTCACGTTTTAAAATGAACTGATGTGCAGTAAAGCGCGCACGAAGTTTACTGCGGTATTTTTCGACGAAACTTTACCCATATCTACAATCATATAGGCGCAATTTAGAAACAAAGTTTGGACGTTGATTGAAATCTTATGTAAGTTTCACATTTTTTATTAAAATAACGGTTCTAAAATTTTTAAAATTGGGTCGAAATTTCAGGGTCGTTACATTCTCCCCTACTCAATACTTTTCGTCCTCGAAAAGGAACAAAGTAAAGAGTGGAAGAACATATAACAGAGATACAATTGATTCAGAATAGATTATTGAATATAGAAAAGAGTAAAGAATGGAATTTACCTTCAACAAACAATTCTGGATTAGAATCCCGGATATTCTCCTTGGTTTCCCAAGTGCAATCACGATCATCGGGACTCCATTGGACTTTGACTAGGCTAACCGACTTCCTTCTAAGTTGCTTTGTATCCCTATCAACAATACGAAGTGGTCTCCTCTCTATAGTCAAATCCGGCTCAATATCAACCTCATCTAACTGAGCAATAGGAATGGTCATGGATGGATCGTGTACAACTTTCCGAAGATGTGAAACATGGAAGACGTTGTGCACGCCCTCAAACTTCTCCGGTAGTGCAACTCTGTAGGCTAGTGTACCAATTCTCTCAGTGATAGCGAATGGTCCAACAAATCTAGGAGCGAGCTTCCCTCTACGACCAAATCGAATAACATTCTTTAAGGGTGATACCTTAAGGAATACCTTATCCCCAATCAGGAATTCTAAATCTCTTCTACGCCTATCAGCATAGCTTTTCTCTCTATCCTGTGCGGTCTTCATCTTTCTTCTGATTTCATTTACCTTCTCGGATGCTTCTATAATCATATCTGGGCCAAGAATTAATCGATCACCAGGCTCAATCCAACAAGCTGGCGATTTGCATGGCCGTCCATATAAAGCTTCGAACGGTGCCATGTCGATACTTGCCTGAATATAAAGGTGGTTAAATTTCAATTCAAATTTACTTATTCAAATTGAAATTTTGATTTACCTGATAACTATTATTATAAGTGAATTCAACCAAATGGAGATGGTCTTCCCAAGATCCACCGAAATCAATAATGCAGGCTCGGAGCAGATCTTCTAAAATCTGATTTACCCTTTCAGTTTGGCCATCTGTTTGAGGATGATAAGCTGTGCTCAGATTCAGTTTAGTGCCCAAGACGTCCTGAAATGCCTTCCAGAATTTACTAGTGAATAAAGGGTCTCTATCGCACACAATACTAGATGGAACTCCATGAAGTCTAACAATCTCTCTCATATATATCTCGGCCAAACTCAAAGCAGTACGAGTGGTCTTAACAGGAATAAAGTGAGCAGATTTTGTCAACCTATCAACAATCACCCATATACTCTCGTTACCTTTTCTGGTCCTCGGTAATCCATCAATGAAGTCCATAGAAATCTGATCCCATTTCCAACACGGAATCTCTAGGGGTTGAAGTAATCCTGCAGTCTTCTGGTGATCGGCCTTAACTTGTTGGCAAGTGGTGCATCTACTGACATATATAGAAATATCCCTCTTCATCCCACTCCACCAATATAAACGCTTCATATTTCGGTACATCTTAGTGACACCAGGATGAAATGAAAGTGATGACCGATGGTTTTCTCTAAGCACTTCTTGTCTCAATCCATCGACATTAGGGACGCAAATACGATTGTCAATCCTCAGAACTCCATTACTATCTATCTGTGCTCCCACTTTACTGTCGGTATTTCCAACTCTACCAAGAACTAACTCCTTCATGCGATAGAGCAAGGTGTCCTCATATTGCTTGTCCTTGATGCAATCCACAAGAGATGGGAGATAACAAGCTGAAATAGCATGCCTTCTACAAGATTACAACATGACAATGCTTTGCTACGGCTCAAAGCATCAGCTACAACATTTGCTTTCCCAGGAGTATAATTGATATCGAGATCATATGCAGCTAAGAATTCAAGCCATCGAACTTGTCTCTGGTTCAAATCCTTTTGAGAAAAGATATATCTCAAGGACTTATGATCGGTGAATAATTCAAATTTAATTCCCAAAAGATGATGCCTTCACAGTTTCAAAGCAAATACGACTGCAAGAAGCTCTAGATCATGAGTTGCATAGTTTACTTCATGGATCTTCAACTGGCGGCCAACATAAGCAATAACCTTTCCGTTTTGCATAAGAACAGCGCCTAAACCTTCTCGGCAAGCATCTGTATAGACAGTTAATTCTTCACTTCCATCGATTACCGCAAGAACTGGGGCTGAAGTTAACTTACACTTCAACTTATTAAAAGCTGATTCGCACTTCTCACTCCAAATAAACTTGACATCCTTTCGGGTTAAAGCAGTGAGTGGGGCAGAAATCCGGGCAAAGTGCTCAATAAATCTACGATAATAGCCGGCCAAGCCCAAGAAGCTACGGATATCAGTAGGAGTTTTGGAAGTCTCCCAATCCTGTAGATAAATTTCAAATTAGAAAGGGACAAGAGGAATTGAATAGAAATAAAGAATAGGATAGAACTTACATTGATTACGACGATCTTAGCTGGATCAACCGAAATCCCATTTTCAGAAACTATGTGGCCCAGGAATCTCACTTCGTCTCGCCAGAAGTGGCATTTAGAGAATTTGGCCTTAAGTTGATGATTTCGGAGAGTTTCCAGAACATAAGCAAGGTGTGTCTCGTGCTCCTTTTCGTCTTTGGAGAAAACGAGAATATCATCAATGAAAACAAGAACAAACTTGTTAAGCACATCACGGAAGACTCGATTCATCAAGTCGACGAAATAAGCAGGTGCGTTGGTCAAACCGAATGGCATAACCAACCATTCATAGAATTCGTTCTCGGTACGGAAGGTTGTCTTATGAATACTATCTTCTGCTACTCTGAGTTGGTGGAACCCAGTGGCAAGATCAAGTTGGGAGAAAACTTTAGCTCCATGGAGCTGATCGAATAAATCATTGATTCGAGGCATCGGATAGCGGTTCTTGAGAGTGCGTTTGTTCAGTTCCCTGTAATCAACACACATGCGCAGAGACCCATCCGATTTGGTGACAAATACAACTATGGCACCCCATTCAGAACAACTTCTCCTAATCAAACCTCTAGCAAATAGATCATCAATTTGAGTTTTAAGTTCAACTTTCTCTTTAGGAGCCATCCTTCTGTGAGGGAGAACTACGGGAGTAGCTCCAAGAATAAGGTCAATGCGGAAATCAATTTCTCGTTTAGGCGGTAGAGAGTTGACTTCCCCAAATACATCGGGAAATTTCCGAACAATAGGTGTAGTACTAAGATCATCCGGGTGGGCATCAAGAGAGAATATGAAGCTTCCGGCATATTTCTGAGGTGATTTGCATTCAATGACAAGCGGTAGGCCCTTGTCATTGACTAGAGAAACAGAACGGGCCTTGCAAGAAATAACAGCATCGAATTTCCTTAACCAATCAGTTCCTAACAAGATGTCAAATGCTGCGAAGCAAAGTACATAAAAATCCCAAGTGAATCGATATCTCCCATACAAGAGCACAACCTCTTTACAAATTCTACTGAGGTTGGCAAGTCCTTCAATAGGGTTGGAGACGCATAAGGAAGTAGTAGCAAGAGTAGGTTCTAAGTTGAGCTTATTGCAAAGATCAATAGATATGAAGCTATGAGAAGCACCAGTATCGAATAATACCCTAATAGGTAAATCATGTAATGAAAAAGTACTTCGTAAGGTACCTTGGTCATCCTGAGCAGGCGGTGTAGGAGTGGTGATAGCCAATACTCCAGATGGTGTGCCACGCTTATACAGTGGGCAGTCTTTCTTGAAATGACCCGGCTGGAGGCAGACATAGCACAAATCTTTCCTAGTCGAAGAAGGTGGTGGAACAGCAGCTCCGGTAGATGGACAACTATTAGCATAATGACCCTTCTTATCGCATTTGAAGCAAGTGATATTAGCAAGGTCGATTGGGCTTTTCTGAGCATATCCCAATCCTGTAGTCTTCTGCCAAGCTTTCTTTTGTTGATCAAAGTTCATCTTCCTCTTCCCGGGCTGGCTAGAGGAGGGCTGAGTAGGAGCAGCCTTGGCAGTGGGTCCCTAGGCTTTGCCTCATATCTAAGAGCATAGTCAACAAGCTCTGTGAAGGTGCAGTGAGTGTGGCCAGTAAGCAAGTCATAATACTCTGGTCTAGCTCCCAAAATGAACTTCTCGTTCTTTAGAAGCAGTGTATCAATCAATCCTGGGCCGAACTTGGAGAGTTCGTTGAATTTCCTCTCGTACTCCGAAAAGGTCATACTGCCTTGCTTAAGATCCATAAAAGCTCTATAAAGTTAAGTTTTCCCAACAGCTGGCATCCACTGTGCCGAGAAAGTATCCCTAATCAAAGATAGACTAGATGAATAACATTCCAAAGATTAAAAGAAGAATTTAGACTACGAAATCCAAATAATTTTGTACCTAAACTGGGCCCAAGTGATGGTGTTCTCCTCGATACGAGAAGTAACTGATTCCCACCAATCTTGCGCGGCATCCTGAAGTTGCCAGGCAGCAAGCTGACGCTTCTGAGCATCAGTGATCTCTAGACCGGAAAATATCTTCTCTAAGCCTTTAAGTCATTGCTGAGCCTCAATAATGTTCTCGGATCCAGAAAACTTAATACCTCCCAGCTGTGTATACTCCTTACTAAGAATGGTGAATTTGACAGGAGCTGGAGCGACAGGTGCAGCCTGAGCAGGACCATGGCCCCTTCATCCCCTATGGTTTCCTCTGGTACCCATCCTGAAATACCAAAGAGATTGTTAAAGCCAAAGGATAGAAAATCATAGAATTTTAAGGGAAGTCTAATTAATGAATCAAAGAAGTTTGAAATGAAAGGATTTGGATATTGAACTGATTCTCCTCATTCTAGGGTATTGCTACCCTATCTCTAATGAGTTTATATATAATCCCAAACTAAGGTTTTTAGGGAAACCGAAGCTCTGATACCAACTGTAACAACCCGTATATTTGTACCATTTAAATTGACAATAATCCACACATGTCAACTTAAATAATACAAAACACAAATCATTATGGGATTTTAAATACATAAATGTAAATGAGAATCAATACAACATCACAGAACAGTCACAGAATAATGCAGCGGAAAATACATCGTCATAATAGCAGTTCATGAAGCCACTATATAATATACAACAATGTCTTAACATCAAGTGACTAATACCAAAAATGTCTAACAGACTAGGACATCAATACAGGAATAGAAATAGACTGATAAAGATAAATGCTAAGCCTTCAGCATCTTCAACCAACTTTGATCAGCAACTGGATAGCTTCAGACTGACCCGAGCATATGCAAAAGAAACACTCGAGTCAGGACTCAAAATCTTATACAATTAAATCAAGTGCAAGGTAATAGTTCATAACTTAAAGATGGGTGAAATAACATCTCTAAGGATCTGATAAACTATCTATATATACAGTAGAATACGATAGATAGGTAATGTCTAATCAGTAAAGTACGATATTAAAATAGTGTTAAGACATTACCATAATCCCCTTAACACATTTTTATTCCCAAGAGCATATACAAGACCGTAGTTTCCCCAAAACCGGAAGTCACTAGAGGGCAATCCATATACTAAAGGTACAAAACAAAACGTAGTGGTCGCGAATAGGATAATCAGTATGACAAGGTACATGAGGCGATACCAACTAGGATACTAGTAGTTGCGTGATCCGGACTGATGTTGAGCATAGCAGCTACTACCTCAACACCGCGAAACAACACTCCCAAATCAAGGGGTGCACCTAAATCGAATCACAAAAGTAATAGATATGGTATCGAAGAAGTGTGTCCGCTAGAGGTGGCGAACCTCAATGGCCTGGTGCGGCTCCTGTTTTAGTCATGTCAGGGGTCGTCCAATATCGTTCTCTTTCTTCAGTCAATGCGTTCACCAAACCATCCACTTCATTCTGGATCAACACTTCGCGTGCAATAGTTATTAAAGTGGTTTTCGGTATCGACAGAGAGTATGTCCATATCCGATCCCGGTCTCTTTAATAACTACGTATTTATTACCCAATGGTCGGTTAACTTAACGTTCAAACAAATCAAAGTCCAAAAGTCAAGGTGCAAATTTGACTTCCGAATTTTGACATTTCACGATTTTAATTTATTTCGGATATTTAAAATCATGTTTCCAAATGAAATCTGTAGTTCAACATTTGAATTAACAATATAATTAAGTATTCAAGTTAAATTTAATACTCACTTATTAAATTTAGTACAAATCAATTAATTCGAATTTTACCGGTCAATTAAGTTCGAATCGTTAAATCAAATTCTATTAATCTCAATTCATATTTACATTCGTCGTTACACTAAATATAATCATATATTTGATTAAATCAATTTCATTGGATTAAAATCGTTTTACATTTAAATGGTCGCTAAATTTAATCCATAAAACTTTAGTTGGTTTCGTATTCCATTTTAAGTCAAACTTTCCTAAATCTAAATTATTATTTATAACAAGTTCAAATCTATTTAATTAAAAACTCAATTTAAATCTGATTCTACCAATCTAATAAATTAAATTATTAAATTCTAAAACTCACTTGTTTTAAATCTCACTTTAATCAAATTCGCCAATTCATATTTCTCCGATTTAATAGATTTATTAATCCGTTTCAATTAACTCCATTAATTTATTCCAATTAATCCATTAATTTATTTGAATTAAATCCATTTATTTATTTCAATTTCATCCCTTAATTTATTTCAATTAAATCTATTAATTTATTTCAATTAAATCCATTTATTTATTTCAATTAAATCCCTTAATTTATTTCAATTAAATCTATTTAGTCGTTACTTGATTTCCAAACAAATTATTAAGTTCATTTCTAAATTTCAAATAGATTTCAATTTCAAAATAATTTTGTTGACCAATCGGGTTTCTTATTTTTAATTGTCTATCCTAGGCCAAGTTATTTAAGTGGGTATTTATCATTTCAACCCGATATCATTCAATGTAAAACAAATCATAACAAAGGGAACTTGCAGTGTGATAACTGGGATGGTGTCAAAGTAAATAAACAAGCAATAGCAACCATACATAACAAATTAACAATTTATTCAAATAATCCCGAAATAATCATATTAACTCACATTTGTTATTATGCAAATTAATACAATTATTCCTAGAATCCTACGGATTAAAGATTATTACATTATGATTTTTACTTGGTGTCCGTTATCAAATTTCTACATCAATCGTACACATCAATTTTAATGTCACTGTTATTTACCCTAATTAGCATCATATTACAGTTCAACAAGTTTAATAAATTTAAACAATACATGGCGTCAAATTTTTAGAACTTAACAGTTTATTTCGACCAAATTTTAACAATCAACAATTTAATATCCAATTTTAATATTAACAATAATTATCACTTGATTATCATAGCATAATAGATTGAGTCGTGAATAAAATATTCACCTTGCGTGGTTGGAGAAGATGACGAAACACAAAGACGACTAGAAAAAGGCATGAACAAGCACGATGCAAAGCGACACAAACGAACAACGAAGCACGATAGACTTCGACCAGCTGAATGGAAGCCTACGCTTTAGATTTCGGATCCGCAGCTGTTAAGCAAGTAAAACCACCTCTGAGATCTTGTAACCCAAATTTATATATATACTATATATTCGTAAAATTTAACATTACAATTTATTTTATTTTTTTTATTTTAAAAAAAAACAAAATATGACTTATGCAAAATAGTTCATACATAAATGTTTCCCTTTTTCTAAAACCTGTAGCCTTGTACAGATAGTACTACTCCCAGATAATAATCAAACCCTTGTATACTGAACATATATTATGCATACTACAGAAGTGGGGTGATCGGGTCGGCTTGGTGGGCATCGGCGCCGATGGGAACGTGGCCGCATGGAGGGGCTGATGGCTACAGTGGTTTTGTAGTGGAGGGGAGGCGGTTGCATGGGCCGTGAGGTGGCTGTTCGATGCATGGGTGGTCGCTGTCTGGACGGGAGAGTTGTAGGCGGGGTCAGTGGGTTGCAGTCTGGACGGCAGTGGAGGATGTGGCCGCATGGGAAGGCGTAGGCGGGTAGGGGACAGGCGTGGGCAGCTGGTGTGGCCGTGAGCAGGGCGGCGGGTGCGGAGAACGAGGCGAAGGCTGTAGGCTCGGGGAAGACTGGCGGAGGCTGTGGGTTTGGTGGCTGTGTCAGTGGAACGCGGGTAGGGCGGAGGAGCAAGGGCTGATGGGGACGTTAGTGGGTTTCTGGTGGTGGGGTGGCCGAGTGGCGTGGGCGCATGGGGTGGAGCCGAGGCTGGGGGGTGCTGGAGCGGTGGGGACAGCGGAGGGCAGGGCTGGTGGCTGGGCGCGGAGTGTGGGATGCTAGGCGGAGGGTGGGCGGCAGTGGGGTGCTGTGGATGGTCGGTAGGAGCGGAGGGGGAGGAGAGGCTGGGACGGTGGTGACGTGGCTAGCATGGGGCGGAGGGCAAGGCTGGGGTGGGCTGTTGGGACAGCGGGTAGGCGGGGACGGGACGGGCAGTGGATGGGGCGGGCTGTTGGGGTAGTGGCGGGTTTCATGTTTGAAGTAAGATAAATAAATAAAACAAGAGAAGCATGAAGAGAAAGAAGAAAAGGGAGGAGCTGAGTTGGAGTTTCTCTAACCTTTTGTAGAAAAATATATGAAGGAAGGAGGGTTGGGTTTTAGTTTACTGGAGAGGATAACTAAATAGCAAAAGAAATATGGGAAGAGAGAAAAGAGAATAGAATTTGTGCAGAGGAGAGAAGACAGCTGTCACGTAGCAATTAATGAACCCAAATGTAGGCAGAGGCTCAGTGCACAGTAAAAGCAATGATGCATTTGACAATGTTGGCTATTGAGTTTCTGAATGGACAAGGGCCATTTGAATTCTGAGCGGGAAAAGTAGGGTACCGGTTTGTGTGGCGTAACGGACCAGTTTGTACTCCTTCAACCAATTAAAAGCTTGCAGCGCCGAACTCCGATTGACACAAACAAATATACCGTTTTGATCAGCGCGACGAGGCGGACACAACGGTATGTAGATATTGATGGTTTGACATTGTTTGCGAAGTGGTAAATCTTATTGAACCATTTGCACGAGTGAACATTTTAACTAGCAATTAAAAGCGAAATTTGACGAAACGAAATGCGCCGTCATGATCAGAATATTTTTCTTATGCAACATTGCAAAAAATATTTGAGTTCGGACGATAGAAAATTTACACATAAAATTAAAACTAATATGTAAATTTGACGAGCGAAATTTACTACAATATTTTTCGACGAAATTTGGCGTACACCTATGTCTATCTAGGCGTATTCCAAATGTGAAGTTTGAACGGTAATGGAAATCGTTTGTGAATATTTGAAATTCCAATTACGGAGAATGCAGCAAAACACCGAAGAATAAGATCGACGGAGCTAAAGATGTCCGAATTTTGAAAAACGAAAAATGATGCCTTTGTCAAAAAATAATTTAGAATTTTTTTATGTAAAAATATTTAGGTTCGGAAGATAAAAATTTTTCACGTTTTAAAATGAACTGATGTGCAGTAAAGCGCGCACGAAGTTTACTACGGTATTTTCCGACGAAACTTTACCCATATCTACAATCATCTAGGCGCAATTTAGAAACAAAGTTTGGACGTTGATTGAAATCTTATGTAAGTTTCACATTTTTTATTAAAATAACGGTTCTAAAATTTTTAAAATTGGGTCGGAATTTCAGGGTCGTTACAGCTTCCCACCTCTTCATTCTCTTCCGCCATCTCCACCAAGCTCCTCCACCACCTAAACCCCCTCTACTCTAAACCACACCATCACCACCTCACCAAAACACTAGCCACACCACCACCCACACCAAGGTCGTACCCCCTCCTTACCACCAAGACCGAGCCCTACAAACCATCTACCCACCTCAAAACACATGCACACCCCACCTACCTGCCTACCCAAAGCCATACACACCTCATTACCCTAGGTCGTACCCTCCTACACCAAGGCCGAGCCTCACCCCCTCAAACCTGAGCCCAAAACTCCTCCTACATGCCTAAACCCAAGCACCCAAGGCCATACCCTTCTCCACACTCAAGGCCGTACACACTTCTCCTCCATATAAAAAAAACAAAAGAAAAAACACGAAGAAAAGAAAAGGAAAAGTGAGAGGAAAACAAAAGCAGTTCGGGAGGAAAATAAATAAAGGCGAGAATTCAAAACGTTCGAGAAAAGCGCATTAGTTCGAGAGGCACGACGGAGTGGATATGAAGGTGAGAAATTCTTATCGCTTTTGAATTTATATTTTGGTTATGTTAAAACAATCATATTTATATCCGTATGACATATGAATGTTTATTTGATTGTTAGTATGGAAGATTTGATAGTTGGTTAGATGATTGAATTGCGATAATATATCCCGTTATGGTATTAATAGTGAATGTTGGATTTGAAATCATATGTTATATGATTTGTTGAATGGATGTTATGTTAGTGATGAATATGGATATTGGTTATGTTCATTTTGATTAAGGGATCCTTTGTTAATAAGACCATATTTTAGTAATATCAGATATTTTGGAAAAATAAGTCTCTTTTCAATTAGAAGTGAAATTAAACTAAAAATAAAAGAGAGTTTAAAATTTGAAGTGAAACGGGTTTGAAAAGGGTAGTTAATTTGAAATTGAGATGAATAGTGAAATTGAAATCGATTTTGAAAATTGAAGTTTAAATTTAAATTAGATTTTAAATCTAAGTTTTAAATATGTTTAATTTGAAGTTAGAATTGAAATTGAATTGAAATTGAATTGAAATTGGGATTTAAAAATTTAATATTAAAATAATGTGGATATAATAATATTATAATATGGTAATAGTGAAAATATTGATTTATAATGATTGTATAAGTGATAGAATTCAATTTGAATAAATTATTTCAAATATTGAAAAATAAGTTAAAACAAGGTGCGTCGCGCAACGGTAGTCGCGATTTCGCGTGAAAAGTTCAAATGAATGTGTATAGTGGAATATAGCTCGGAATTCTTCGAGATAAGAAAATTCCGGACTATTATATCCATATCTTCTAAATGTAGAAAGAAATCAAAATTTTGTTCAGTAGATTTTGAATTAAGTCCAAATCAATTTTCTAGAAAAATCGCGCTAGTGTAGTTAAGTGACCATAACAGGAAATCTGTTTAAATAAACGTTTTTAATTATGGAAAAATATGGAATAAATTTGATAAATCTATTTAAATAGTTTAAAAGAGATTTGAATTGGAAAATATGAATTATCAAATATTAAAAAGTTGTTTAAATCAAATAAGCTTATATAGCACTTTCCGCAGCATTTTTATGCTGCGAATTGTATAACTTTTTGAATTTAAGTTTAAACGTAATGGTTTTTCTTGGAAATTGTGAATATTTTTAAAAGAAATATTAATTATTTAAACGATAATTTGGAATCTTTATAATCAATTCCAAAATAAAGTTGATAACTGAGTATGCGGAAACGACTAGTACATTTGTCCCGCCTGTGAGATCTAGGAAGATAAAACAAGGTGTTTAACTAAGGTTAGGGATGGAGCAACCAGTGCCCTAAACTTACCTGGCCTATGTTTTCTATTCTTAGGCGAGGGGTGGAACAGATCGAAAGGAAAGCCCGGATGCTCTAAGATAAAATAATTGTATTAAGTTTTCCAAAATAAAAGAAGATTAGTATTGTCAAATTTAAGCAATCTCCAAAATGAACAAACTACGACTTGGATTGCATAGAGATAATCTTCTTATACTTGGTACTGAAATCCGAAGAGGGAACTCATCCTATTCGTGGAATTTAAAAGGTGATTTCACCGTTATTCCGCCCATAGCACTTGTTGAATACGGAAATTGATGTTGAGTAAAATTAGAATGATTTCTATGATCCTTTTTACTCAAAAATGTTTGCTAAGATTTATTTTAGGGTTTATCGTAAACGATGTCTTAAATAACATTGTTTTTGACCCGCCTAAAAGTTAAGGAATTTGGATCAAGGGTTAAATAAGGAAATTTGAAAATATTATCCAAAGCAAACGAATGAATTTCTTAGAATTATTCTAAGTCGAAAGAAAGAGATTTCGAAATCATCCAAAAAGAGTTAAAGTGAAAAGAGACTTAATAAATCCTGTATACTCTTATTCACTTTTTCTTTTATCGATAATTGGATTTCGAAGGAACCGGGGTCAGATTTGGGTGATCCCTATCCGAAAAACCAATGTATACGTTCGAAAGTGAAGACATGTTGAAGATTATGATTATTGAAGACCGTGGATCTTTATAGCGTGAGGACTGCTTGTTGACTTGCTCTAGGTAGCTCTCGAGTTATATATAGCAGTGGTCTCCTCATTGTGGAGATTTTTCGGATTGCAAGGACTACTCACTACTAGTGGTAGTAGGAGAGTGCCTTCGGTTTGTCCTGTTCCTGGACAATTTGTATGGACGTTTGTCTGACATTGCATTTATAATGATTACGAACATTGGTTTTTACAAACGTACATCTATTTGGTGGCGGAGAAGGCAACTTCTCTTAGCTTAACACCCTTCCTTGAGACGTACAAGCTCAAGGGTTGTATTTTTATGGAAGGCAATTAATAGTCAATGGAAATGGAAAATATGGCATTCAGAGATGTGATATGTGCTATATGAAAAGGTAATCGTTGCCTTAAGCCTCATCAAACCGGAAATGACCGAAACAGGATTAGATGCAGCAAGGCTAAGTGGGTCATTCCCAAATAGGGTATGATCATCCCCTTCTAGATATATTTCTTTCCGCTATGACGTTCGGGATGAAATTAATGTGGTGTATGGAAACGAGCGCTCGGTTAAAGGTCGGTAATGACCGGAGGATGACATATTTGGTACTATCTAGTTATAGAGTTAGGCCGGTCTTGTTTTGGTAGAGGTTCCTTTGTGCTGTTCCTCGGGACATCCATCTAGAGGTGTACCCATTTCGGAAGGTAGATCCTTCACCTGGTCATTTGTATGGAAATCCATTCTCCAATAAGAACCTACGGTTTTGTTTGTATTGGCGTAATGAATAGCCTCGAAATGCTATATGGGTAACCATTTCGTATAAGATTAATAAGTTTATTTGCAAAGGTTTTCAAAGTGATGTCATTACAAATAATATCAAATGTTTTGATATAAAAGTGTTTTAGTTATCATAAGGTAAAAACCCGTCCGTGTTTATGTGTGGGTGTGGTCTTATGAGATACTCTTTTTTTCAAAGGATTTTATTTAAAGGCTGATATATGACACTGTCATTTATTATTGAGTTTTTCTCACGCTGATTTATCAAGCCTGATCTGGGTATTTTCAATACTTGGGTCAGATCCGAGTAGTTTCAGGTTAGTCGAAGACGGTTGGAGTTTCCGGAGGAGAGCTGAAGATATTCATCTACGTATGAACATATTCTATTATCCACTATTCTTAGTTAGTTTTAGTTTGATGTTTGTCAGCAATTGTACGGACAGATGTTTATAACTGTCCAAGCTGAATTTAGGTTAGACTTTGATATATGTATTTAAAAGTTTTCCACTGTAAAGATATTTGTTCAATATTATATGTTATTCCATTCGTGTGAGATTCTGTTCTGTCTATTTTTCTTTATTACCCTTCATGTTCCGTATTTTCGTGCAATTTGAGTGGACATGTGTGGCTTATTGTCGATTCAAAGGGTATGGAAAAACGGGTCGTGACATCTCTTCTGGTTGTTAACAACTTCGATCTTATTTGGATCGATTGACAAACCCTTCTCTGAAACCACGTGACCAAGAACCTTAACCTCTTTCTTCCACAAATGACACTTGGAAAACTTCGCTTTCAGTCGATGCTACCTAAGCGTCTCAAGCACTACTCGAAGATGATCTTCATGCTCTCTTTCATCCTTAGAGTACACTAAAATGTCATCTATAAATACCAATACGAATCTATCCAAGTACTCTTGGAAAACTCGGTTCATCAAATCATGAAAACCGCAGCCGCACCCCAAGGTGAACTGCTTGGTCTAATAAAATTTCTCCCTTCTAGATATGTACCTTCAATTCCTTCATCTCGATCGGTGATATTCTGCTAGGTGGTCTACTTGCAGGCTCTGTTCCTGGCACCATATCTATTTGAAACTCAACAGCTCGTTTCGGTGGTAGCCCTGTAACCGACTCAAAAACATCTATAAATTCTCTTGCTACACGGACTTGACTTAACTCTTCTTCTACTTCCATAGCACTCGACAGAGCACAAACACTCCGGTCAGAATCCTCCACTGAGAATATAATTCGATTATGACTGTTAGGGTGTTTCAGCGATATTTCCCTATCCTGGCAAAATATCCTATCCTCATACCTACCCAACCAATCCATACCCAAAATGATTCCAAAATCTACGAAATCAAAAACATACAAATTGCATGCAAACTTATGACCTAACAAATCAAGTTCTAACTGATCACATCTCATTCCCAGAGTTGCTTACCCTCCTGTCAGATTCGCTACCCTTAAGGAAGTAACAAGCTATGTGGATTCTAAACATAACCTATCAACCAAACACTAAGATATAAATGAATGTGATGCACGGGTATCAAATAGTACCCTAACTGGTATACTTCGAATCAAAAGCGTACCTTCCATCAAAGTCTTCCCCTTCTTACCAGCAGTTGGCCTAGCAGACGATGGTCGAATAGTAAGGACCTTTCCATTGTCCCCCTGACTGGTTCTAGACACTGATTCTAATAATGCCTAACCTAGTTGCAGTTAAAACACTTCACACTCTTCTTGTTTACAGCCTGCTTCCCCTTGCCAGTTCGGCATTCATGAGCATAATGACCCTTCTTATTGCACTTATAGCAAACAGATTAGCCTTTGCCTTCTTGGCAGCTTCTCCCTTCTGGGTTTCCTTCTTCTTGAAGAACTTCCTCTTCTTGCCAAGAGAACTCTGGGTTTCAACCTACTTATCCTTCCCATAAGTAGCAAGCATATCCTCATGTTGGATTGCCATTTCCACAACAACATTACAAGGATCACGATGATGTGGCAGGGTCGCCCTAGCAATCTTGGGTCTCAATCCCCGAATAAACTTCTCATTCCTCTTGATGATGGTGTCAATGGTAGCATGTCCATACCTGGATAGCTCATCAAACTTCATGGCATACTCAATCACCGACATCTCGCCTTGCACCAAGTCCATGAACTTCCTCAAAAATGCTGACTTGGAAACTTTAGACAAAAACCTCTTATCGAATCTCCTCCGAAATTCCACGCAAGTCAACTCTTCATCGGGAACTCTGGTAGTAACACTATTCCACCAATGAAGCGCTGCTCCTTGAACTGTCTAGAAGCAAGCCTCTTTTTCTGCTCATCATTCAACCCTAAGTCTGCGAAGATCCTTTCACAATCCAAAAGCCAATTCTCAACTTCTATAGCATCCTCCGTTCCCAAAAATGGCTTCCCACCTAGACTAGTATAATCTCTGCTCAACTTAGCATAGTTGTTTCCAATTGGAGCCTTCGGGATTAGCTCCTCCAACATTCCCAGCAACTCCAGCGGCTACTCCAGCTTGCATTAGATTGATGAAGAACTGATACATCATTCCAATATCTACTGGCGGATTTCCAGTGCCTACGTTGGCATCTACATTTTGATTAGCATTTGCTTGTCGATCCGGTTACCTCCTAGTATTAGGTCGAGCATTTCCATTAGTTGTAGTGCTTCCTCCACCGAGATTTCCTCTTCCGTTTCCTGCCTCCATATCTTCCTTTTTCGTAAATCTGCATACGAGCCTTAGTAGGATACAGAAGAACGGTCTAAGAGAGAGGGGAATATGAACTTATATATATATATATATATATATATATATCAAGTACAAGTATGTTACTCTAGTGGTAACCAAACCCCGGACTTATTTTCTGATTCATTGGATTATGTTTTGAAAAATCATTTTAGGTTTAAATTTCTTAAGTTTTCATAAACCTATGCTCCGATACCAACTTGTAACATCCCCCACTTGGGGGCCTAAAACTAATGGCTACAGATGCTGCAGTCATCCATAGTTATTAATTCTCGGTGACCAAATGCGGTAATGTTAGATACATTGATATAATAGAAACACATAGATATTAAAAAAATTTAAAACCATTAAACCAATTTCTCATTCCATTTCAATCATATTTCAAATTCGTTACATAATCCCTAATTGGAGAACCACGTTCAAAGAAAATATAATTATTACAAACTACGCCAAGAGTGACATATGAAAATGTCCCCTTGGATGATCAATGTGTGTGTGTTTATATATATATATGTATATATATAGGAAACTAAGCAACGTTTCCTTTACATCAAAACATAGTGAAATGAAATAGAAAAGAACTCCTTATTAGCTAGCTTGCCTCCTACATATCTCCGGAAGCTTATTCGTCTAAAGGAGAACCTGAAAACCTAACTCTTAAACTACTCAAAATCAATTGAGCACCCGAGAGTTTAAGGAGAAAACATAAACTTTGAAACATACATAAATCCTGGTATGAATAATAACCTACCATCTCGAACCATTTAGATATCTAGTGAGACCACGCTGCTTAGCGGATCGGGTTTTCCCATTACTAGTATCTTACCCAAAAATTTATAATAACCATATATTGCGCTCCTGCATCCAAAATGGTTAAAAACACAACAATTTATAATATCATGATGATATACAAACATACAAAATATCCTAGGTTTCCCATCCCCATTTAATCGACTATCTGTCTCAGTTATAGTTTCTAGGGCCACTATTAACCTTTTAGTTTTAATAGGCTGACTAATAACCTATTTACTGCTTATGGACTATCTGTTTGGTTTCATAGTTTTCATGGGATCACTAAGAAACTATTGGCCCCTGCCAATAAATTCATCCAATTATTTCATGGGTTCTCCTTGAACCTATTGGTGTCTCTAATAACTTCCCTCGTATCATAGTTTTCATAGGTTGACTATGAACATATTGACTTCTATCAATGACTTTATCCGGATATAGTTTTCATGGGATCACAACGAACCTAATGGCCCCTACCAATAACTCTTTCCAAACATAGTTTTTATGGGTTTACTATGAACCTACCTAATTTGACAACTTCTTTGATCGGTCTTTGGGCATTCTATGTTCTTGTCTACCTGACCTCCTGGATGCAACTCTATTCATTTAGGAGTTAACTCAAGTTATATTCACTACTGGGTCAACCTAGCTGGTTATTCTGCACTTACTCCCCAAAATACAGTTATAAGTCCATTATATAGTGAATATGTTTATAGAAGAAGCACATACAATAACATAACAATACCAATACTTATGGTTTAATATCCTTGAAATCATTTCCACATGAAACGTGGTTAATACCTTTAACCTATTATTTTTATCAAGAAAAGCTTCTTCAAAAACTCCAAAATTAAAACCATTTCAAAGCCCTTTTATATTACCATGGGTTTTCCTTTAAAAATGAGATTGGGTTCTTTGTTTTGAAAACTAAGGCTTTCAAAACCATGGACCTTTACTTTCGAAACCATTAGAATATCTCTTTCAAAAGCATGAAAACCTTCCTTTCGAAAGTATTAAAGCATCACTTTCCAACTTATAGAAGCATAGCTTTGAAACCATTTGAAAGTACCTCTTTTGAAACCTTTTGAAAGTACATCTTTCGAAACCATTGGGTTTGATCTCAATATAACTTTTGGTCAAAGTGAACATAAGCGAAAGTAACCCTTTCGAAACCATTAACCTTCAGGTAAAAGAGTTTGGGGAAAACATATGGCTTTGGAACTGTCCTTTCGAAAGCATTAATCTTTTAAGTAAAACAATTGGAAGGATAGCTTCGAAACAACCTTTCGAAGCCATTGCCTTCGAAACCTTTAGTATAAGTGGCTATTGGAGCCCTTTCGAAAGCATTGGGAAGTGGCTTGTTATATTTATAAAACAAAATCTTGCCTTTCGAACTCATTGAAAACTTCAACCTATTCGAAATGTATGTAGACGGCACCAAGGTTTCGACTAGGCTCAAAACTACCCTTTTAAAAGCTCCATTTTTTTCTTAAAACATAAAACGCTGCAACTCATTCAAAAGCTACCCTTTAAAACAAAAAGGTGACAACCCCTTCAAAAGCTATATAAAAGTAATTCAACTTTTTTGAAAGCATTCATCAAAAACTAGGCTAGTGGCGTCTCTTTTGAAAGCAAAACAAAGACCTTCGAATGCTATTTAAAATGGCCTCGACCCCTTCAGAAGCATGGTTTCTACTCTATACCTTCCGCCTTTCTCCAATCCACTACGCAGCAAAGCATTGAGACCATGTGTATTGATTTTGACTTGGATGGGGGCGGAGGTATGAAGTCGAAAGGTTGCTACTGGAAGTGGCAAAACAATAAATCTGTACAAAACTATTTTGTTGCCTTTTTAGTAAATGCTTTTCAACTAACCTGCTTATTTGTGAATATATAATTGGTTGCCATAATCTTCACCAAAATCTTTTCTAAAGACTGCCGAATTCACCCAAAATTAACTAAAAATAATTTACACAGTAGCCCTTCCCTTTAAGAAAACAATTTAGACATTTAAGTCCTCCAACTTATATAATTTAATTTACATAGTAAATTACTTAAGAAAAATCCCCAAAAATCACCAAAATTCTCTTTTAATATGTTATCTAACATATACAAATTTCAGATCCAAAATCCTTTATATAATAGTGAAATAAATTTTTAAACCCAATTAATTATTTCTTCTTTCAAAAATTCATAATAAACTATCCATAGCTTGGATAATTACGAAAATTTAAACTAATCTTCAAAATATTGTTTTACACAACATATAAAATCCTCATTGCATTCAAAACCCAATATATGTGATTTTAGCCTTAAAATCGAGTACAACATTTATCAAACATACTTGTTGAATCAAACATATAACGTAATCCAAGCATATCATCATTAAAATCATCATAAAAGTTATAAAATTAAAACCCAAAATCAAACGCTCTTTACAAACGAAAATGATATGGTTTTGATTATTATTCACCTTGCTTTGGATAAGGAATTTGAGATTTGATCTTGTTTAATTCTCCTTGGTTGATTCCTTAGTTTTAATTGATTTTTCTCCTATTTTTCCCCTAGTTTATGACCTGCTTTGAGCTCCCCTTTTCTCATGTTTTTAAATTATTAACGTATGGAATGAAAATGTGAATAAGAGTTTAGGGGATGAGGGTTATGGTGGATGGCTATTCCCCATAATACCCTAGCCTTATTCTCTTATTAGTTAACTTAAAAAACCATTTCCATAAACTCATCCTTTTAATTTTGTTTAGTTAAGCATGACCTTTATTTAATCTCCAAATCTCAATCCCCTTATAACTCTAACCTTTACATTATTGTATTTAATTTATCTAATTAAATCTCCTCAATAATGTTATTTGAAATTAGGGGTGTTGCACAGATCTCGACTAAAAGGTAACGAAATAGGCTATTAATTTGGTTGAATGATGATATAGAAGTGATTCACATACACATGAGCAAGAATAAGAAACACATTTCCCAATACTTACATATTGAAATAAGGATTGAATGGAAAATAAGTCTAATTTTTATTAACATATTGCTTAAACAAAGTGTGAGGGTTCTACTCGCACAACTTTAGCCTATTTACACAGTAATTTGAATAAAACAAAAGATGAAAAAAACAAGGATGGATGCAACTATGTACTTTTCCTTTTATTCGACTCCCCCTTCTCCTTAGAAGAGTGTGTTCCAAACTCATCAGCCTTCCTCCTACTTCTATTTATGCCTTTATGATCCTTTGAAAGATCGCTCGTCGAAGTTTTAGGAGGCACAAAGATAGGTTGACCGAGCAACAAGATCGATAGGGGTGGAGGTATATCAACATCTTTTTTCTTCTTGATCTCCTTGGCTAGCAGAACTTGAGTTTGGAGCACCTCCTCCATAGTGGTCCTTATGGGAGGATCAAAAGCCCTGATTATAGTGATGTCCTCTTCTTCTTAAGCCCCATGATCATCACCCTCGGTTGCTTCATTCAAAGCATGAATCATTTCGGTATCAGGACTAAAGGATATGCTCACATTAGGAGATGGGATCAACATCAGTGCAGAAACGATAATCGACTTGGTCAAAGTAGCTTGCATGCCTGGTGTTGGACTCTCTTCAAGTATAGGGAAAATCAAAGCCTGAGAGTAGTGACATTGACTGGTGTCATATGGGCCATCTTAAACATGAGCATGGTTAATGATATGCCTCCAGGAGATACATATTTGACATGAGTTGGAGTGCCACTAGAACCTCCTACCAGTATGCGAGACAAGATGAATGACTTCGAAAGCAAGGTTTCATCAAGGTTGTATTGGTCCTCCAATAAGGATATCGAAGCCATTGGAGTTTTAGAAACTCCCCCGGTGATAGATACAACGACAGAGCCGGGAAAACGAATAAACTTTGTATGCTTAGTGACTCCGAAGTTAAAGGAGCAGTAACATTCGTCGTGGAATCGCGACGAGCAGACCCGAAGCTCTCAGCCCAATCTTCTAGGGCATGGAAAGCTAACTCAAGATGCAAGATAAGCTCATCGGCCTTAAGCGCCTCTAGGTCCTCCGCATCCAGAAGGTCAGGCTTTAACTGCTCTACATCGATCTCAGGCTCATCAAAAAGCTCTCGTTCGTCGTTAACAATTTCCTCCCATGTCAGGACCAATGCCTCAGGATATCCTACGTTAAGCCATTTCAAGCTTTTGAACTTGATCGCATTCACGTTATAATGGACGATTACTAGCTCAAATTCATCATTAATTCGCTTCTCTGTGGCTTGAACCTTCTTTTCAACATATTTCTCCCTAGATTCTGCATCATCCCTTGCCATGTGAGCATCTAATGACTCCTCATAGTAGCCCTGGGCCTCAATAAGAGTGCCATCTTTCCTTTTCTTCTCTTTTTCCAGTAGTTTCTTCAGCTCCTCAACTTCTTAAGTCAACTGCTCATTCTCCAGCGACAAAATATGACTCTTATGGTGAGCAAACTCGATTCGTTTCTACTAATTTTAGTGCTCTTCCTCGGCCGACTTAGTCAGGTCACCTAGTTGTTTCTTAGACTCAGCTAACGAGGCATTAAGCTTCTCGACCTCCTCATCGAGATTGACAATGATGCATTTATCTTGCTCTTTCTTGAGTTTCATCCCTTGGAGCTCCACTTTTTTTTACAAGGACCTTCAAGAATGACTTCAGCTAACCATATCTATTTGAAGTACTGGTCATATACATCATCGACGTAAGCCACGATGTCGGTTCTGATGTGTGGACGAATGTACTTTAGATTGGGGACAAACTTGATGTTATCAAGAAGAGATTTGGAAATTCGTGCTGCAAAGCATCCATGTGAGGGTTAGAAGTAATCTTCCTTTCTAGGTAAACCACTCTCTTGTCGGGCCTCGAATGAAGAGTATCAGAAGTAATCGACCCCGATGACTACTCAGAGTGTCGCTGCACATGAGCGGATGCGGTCGGTTGTATCGATAGTGGAACAGAGACAGGAGCATGCAATACATCAACAGATGGTGTATGATCGACTCTCGAAGAATGTCTATCCACATTATGATGAGGAGATGACTCACGAGATGTATGGCTTCTATCTCAATTTTGGTAGTCTCAGCCCGAATGCCTCCCTAAATTAGAGTTATAAAAGGAGCCATGAGGACGACTATACAATCCATGTCTCGTGTGCTTGTTCCCCTGGCTCTTGATGGTGTCGTACATACCTTTGTGCTCTACTGAATCTGCAAATGAAATGCAAATGAGTCAGCTCAGACATAAGGGCATAGCATGAACTAAACAAAGTGTAGTGTCGTGTAAGTGTGTGTATGTGTCCAAGTGTCCCTCGACGAACCACAGACTTGAAGTTTGCTAACAGGAGTGATCTCCCCTGCACGAGTGACAAGCACTTCATCTGGTAGATAGATAGGGGATCCAATATCCCCTACACTGTGTTGCCCAGACGAAAAGAACCGAATTCATCAAGAATCAGCCTAAGGGACCCATAGATGTCTTTAATGGACAGAACAGGGGTTCCCTCCGTTGTAGTAGCTAGTAGAGGTTGTAAGAGTGTTCGAGACGAGATGATATTTATCTTTGGTCAATAAGCTATAAGAAGTGCTTGATCATCATCACCCCCATCATTGGAAGACTCACGGCCAATAACTTGTCTCCACTATCGCTCCCTCTTTCCTCAACATGCCTACTCCTTGCTCCACCACCATCTCCAATCCTTTGACCTGCTTTAGTATCAACAACAAGATTTGAAACTGGGGGCACCTCTTAGCTTCCACCGCCATTATTTAACAAATAACTTTTATCATCATCTTCGACAACTTCCAGAACATGGCCAATACTATGACCTTCTTCTAACAAATGGTAAGATTGCAAATTCTCATTCGTGTTTTGATATGCTTGTCTTCAAGTAGGACTTGGTAGAGAGATGCAAGAATGCTTTCTAAGGTTGCAACGTTAGGCCTTCTCGAGCTATCTACAAAAGCAAGGAATAATCGTATGAGTAGCTGAAGCTATATTGTCCATATAAAAAAGAATAATGGTAAGGATTACGTCCGGACAACCGTCTCTATGTAAAACCCGACGGGCAACACAAAAAAAATTTGTCTTTAAAATAGCTCAGTTTATTCCGGAGGCTCATAACTATCTGATAACCTATAGAAGGTTCTAGATATGTAAGCGAAGGGGATCCTTTTCGGTGTTGAAGCTGTAAAATAGCAGATCTCCCGAGTGCTAGGCTCATGATTCAGATGGCGGGTAAAATAATATAAATTCTATTTAAGAAAACATAGCTATTAGGGTGCAGTTGGGCCGAAGCTAATTTCATGAACTGCAAAATTATGCGGACAAAGTTACTGAATGGCGGGACACTACCGGCCATACACATATATTGGTTATAATCTGTATATCCTACTAGTGGGAGATGCGCCCGTTAATGGTGTGATGGAACCAACACATCCTTATAAGGGATACCATGCCTCTCGCATATTCTTCGGAGAGAAGTTTCATCAACTATCATTATGGGGGAATCTTGAGGATCATCTAAAATAATGGCACCCCCATATCTACGTCAGGGCATCCTCGACTACACGCCCCTCGACTGGTGAAAAAGGAATCGTCTAAAGAGGCTGTTCCAGGTGATGGCTAGTTGATTGAAGCCTAGGTCGTGTAGGAGTATTTCTTGATGTGGGAATTGTGGTAGAGCTGGATTCAGTGTCGGACTCGGCATATGTAGGTGCTGAAGGACCTGCGACTATAATAGAGAGACGCTTGAAACGTCTATGATCTATAATTAACAAAACTTCACACATAAGTGATATCAAGCACATTAAAATCTGCAACCTTCATGCATGAAAAGAGTCATGTAAATTCAATGTACTAAACTCGATGGATATCAACATGTGTCGATTGATCGAGTCTTGTACATCGACGAGAGGTAGTAATGTACAATTAAAGGTGTTGTGTAGTGCAAACATTTGGAATTGTGCCATGTGTGCATCAAATGTCATGCATGTCAAATCAATCTGCATCCAAAATGACCATTATCAGAAACCATCCAAATGCATCATGCTTACCAATAGTCATTCGACCAAGTTCGCCTCGGGGACTTGTTGACTTATGAATCTGTTCTTTGACTCATAATATTTTTTGCATTGGAGAATTTAAAGGTTTCACAAGTCAAAGAAAAGGTCAAGCAAAGTCGAGAGCATCACGAATTCAACGCCCCCTAGCCTAAGTTTTTGCACCAAAAAATCCCAAGTCCAGGATCGCTGCCGACTTTAGCAGGAATACGGATAACGTCCCAAAGTAACTTTGAAGGCAAATGGTGAACGATCGTTTGTGATTCAAGTGGAGCAACGTTGTTGTCTACCTAAGTCGATTCGAAGAGGGCTGAGTTCAATTCTTGTTCAAGTTTCGAGGCTAAAACTGATAGCACAGTTTGATGTGTATGAACTAGATTTGAAAGCAGCAAGCACAATGGCATTGATGGCAGAACCTAAGGGCTGCAGCAATTCAAAGCAGTGCCTTGGTGTCAAAAGCTTTGATGGAGATGGGTTTGTTAATGGCGAGTTTAGGTTCCAAAGTCTCCAAGGCAAAAGTAAATGAAGTGATGAAGTATGGTTTGGTGCCTATATAGCACTTGACCTAGAAATTTAGGCAAGAAAATTACCTAAGTTTTCGAAGGCAAGGATCAATATTAATCGATGATTAAGGATCGATACCAAACCTTAAAATAATAATAATAATAAATAATAAATAGAGGAAAATGAAAATGATGATGGAATGACAAGCTTACGTATGTGTGCATATGTACGCATGGCACTAAACTATTGGAGTTCCAAGGGAATGGATTCGGACTTGTAGAATCTGAAAAGGAATATCGTTGAATGCCGTCCGAGTTTGGAATAGCGAACTTGAAAACCACACTTTGGCTTTTGTACTACAGGGAACATACAGACCTAAGCCAAATGTAGTGGTACAATGATTAGTGAAAGATGCTACGCTTCACTAAAATAGTTTAAAGGGAAAGATGATATCTTTTCGAAACAAAGCGAGAAACCAACAGTGTAGAGCCTTTGATTCATCTGGTTCCAAAGTACATCTTGTTAAAACAAGACATATGTAACAATTTAGGATAGATTACCTAAAATTAAATTAAAATATAATTTATATAGTAAAAATTAAATAATTAGGAGGTTTGGGGATGTTTAATGTAATTTGGAATAATATAGAAGGAGCATATAAATGATATTTTAACGGAAAATGAATGTTTGGAAAATTTAAGTGTAATAATATTTCAGTGTGATTCAATTCTTTTATTTTATAATAAAAGAAAATGGGAAGTTTAATTAATGGAACAATGATATGAGATCATTTTAATTACAAGTGAAATTTCATGATTTAGTTTATCACCAGTAAAATCATGGTAGTAAATTTAATGAAAATATATTAAATTTAAATAATTATGATTTCTTGTCTAAATGAAGATTTATTACTTAATGGGCCAATTGTTTCAAATTAATTAAGAATAATAAAAGTGGTTTTATTATTAAAAATCGAGTTGTAAATTTATCTCATTTGTTGAAAATAAAAATGTAAGAAATAAAACTAGTATTAATTTTATAAAAATGAAGATAGTTAGTGAAATCAATTCTTATCTTAAAAACATTGTTATAAAGAGCATTCTCTTTTGTATTTAGAATAAATATAAGACTTTATTTCTTTAGTTGGGTTATATTTGATCCTTGGCCCAAATAAAATTAAGATAACTATGTTAATAGTTGGGAAATTATAACTTGTACGTTCATTGTCTACTTACTCCTCATTTTTACAGTAACTAGAAATTTACAGCGAATACTCTCTCTTCCCTCTTTCTCAAAACCTTAGTGTATTATTCCCTAAATCAACTAATTAAAAGAGAAAATCTATAATTTTTGGAGTTTATATTCTTAGGCAATCTAAGCTGACCTTTTTGGGTCAATTTCTGATCTTTTAGGAACAACGACTGATAGGAGTTGAGCAAAGGCTCAGAGTAGTAAACAACTCATTTTCTTAGCCTATGAGGTGAGTAATCTCACAAATCTAATTCTAGTTTATATGCATGTGAGTAATTGTTTGAATGGTTGAGAAAATGGTTTGAGTTTGATCTTAGTTCTGTGTTTCTCTGTTGTTTGTTCCTCCTATCTACTGAAATCAACTGTGTTTACCTTATCTATTAAAATTTTCTATTACATAAAATCATCGATCTCTGGAGGATTAATCTATTTTCATTCTTCCACAAAATACCAACATTAAATTACTAATTAATGCTATATGCATCTCTTATATATAATATAAAAATCTCAAAAGTCTCTCTGTACAGAAATTAAAAGGGAAACTTAATCAAAAATAATTATTTCTTTATACTTTTTTCCTTACTAAAGTCATGTTAGAACCTCCATTCTATGGTTTCAATGACAACTATACAAGCACATATATTATTTGTCTTGTCAAGATTACAGTTATATACTACAAGAGATCATCATGCTCACAGATATTGGGACTCAAAGACAAACAAAGACTTATGGACCATGCTATGATCAGTAAGGTTATACTAGTGTATTAAGAGTCTTAGATAAACATTGTACGGTCTCCTTGAGTATATATACACATACGAATTCATATACATAAAATAAGCGCTAAAAACATTTAACATTGGCATTGAAAATTGTTATAATATGAAAAAGCCATTCAAATTTACCAAATTGTCTTCAAATTTAAACTAAAACCCTAGTTTTTAAAACTCTAATTGCACAAAAATAGCTCCCAAGGCAAAGATTTCTATTAACAAAAGATCAAAGAAAGGTCAATCTTCATCTTCTCAAACCCCCTAGTCACCGATTGTAATGACCCACATTTTTTCCGATGATTAAAATATTGAATTAAATAAGATTTTGTAATTTAATGTTGGAAGAAAATAAAATTTATGATGTAGGAATGAGAAAACTAACTAGAATGAAGTTTAATAATGTAAATTAATGTAATAGATGACTATTTGAATATAATCTCAAGTAATTGTAGTAATGTAAGTTATAATTGGTTATAAATTTAAAATAGGGAAATAAATTTAAATGTTATATTAATTGATGAAATAATATGTAATAAATTGAAATTGGATAAAATGTGTGTTGTGTTAGTAGTTATAACATTTGTGTGTGGATAACAAACTTATAAATGTGATTAAATTAAGAAAAGGTAACAAGTGTTATTTGCTACCAATTTATTTAATATGTTGAATTAAGTTGGAAATCAATTCCAATTAAATGTACTTAAATATTACGTTAATATGAGTTAAGATGATAACTGTAAAATGTGAAGGTAATAAAATGTACAGAAATGCCAATTATATTCTTAAGACGATAATTTATTTAATAAAAAGAGTGAAACTAAGATAAATGAATTTATTGTGACTTTAAATTATAATTAATGTGAAAATTGACAAAAATTCAATACAATTGAAATATTGCAACTAATAGGGTAAAAGATGATAATTGTATAATATTAATGCAATAAGATGTAAACAAATGTTAACTATGTCCATAGAGTAATGTTTGATTGAATAAAAAAGATGAAAATCTAATTAAATCAATTTATTGGAATTAAAATATAATTAATTGAAATTAAATGTAATTAAATATTGTGGTTAATGTAAGAAAGGGCGTCAATTGTAGAAAATGAGGATAACAAGATAGAAACTGATGTTAATAATTTCATAAGGTATTGGTTGATTTAATATTAGGAGTGTAAATCAAAATAAAAGAATAAAAATGAATAAGTTTAGTAAATGAGTAAACATATGTTTATTTATTTGAAATGTTTGGTAGCTGAAAAATTGATTGTAGAGACAAGAAACTATTATTTAGTAAGAAATGTATAATTACTGTTTCTATTCAATAGTGTATAAATATGTTTAAATTACTATTAGGTAGGACATAATTGTTCTACTTCTCATTACATTCATTTAGTCCATTTTGAAACTTAATCAACTGAAATTAATGTAATTGAAAATTTTCAATTAATAAGAGAGAGAATACTAAATTGTAAATTAATAGGTGTAATTAAAAGTAGCTTATGTTTTGTGAAAATATAAGGAAAGTTTGATTTAATGAAAAGAACATTTACATCAAATAAAATGAATATTTCATTTGTGAATGTAGGTTTAATTTCATTAAAATAAAGAATAGAATGATTGATTTTAAAGGAAGAAATATATGTTTATTTGAACTGTGTTTTAGCGTACAGATTGATTGCAAGAATAGGAAAATAATCTATTTCAGTAAGTTATTTATTACTCTTATGTATAAACAACAAATTTATAAATGTGTTTAAATAAACAATTGTTCTATTTTTCATCCATTTAGTTGTCTGTTTTGAAATTTAACTTTGTAAGTAATCGCAATTAATGTAATTTAAATATTTCAATTAAAAGGAAAGAAAATGTTGATTGCAATTAATAGATTTAATAAAAGAAACGCACGTTTTGTGTTAAACAAAAATGGTATTTTAATGGAAATAAAAGATCATTTTGGGAAAACCAAATTGAACGTTTTCATTTTTAAGGTAAGTATAGAAAATTTATTATGCGTAGATAAAAACCTAAATGCGTACAAACTTGAATATTATTTGAGTTAATGAAGTTAATTTGGTTACGTTTCAAAAAAAATTGATTTTCAAAAGAATGTGCGATGTACATGGTCCCTTCATTTCTTTTGTTATTAATTGTTGCATGAACATTTTAAAATGTTACCTTATTATTAATACTTGATCCGTTAATTTCTCCTTCTATTTAGTACCTGAGCCTAGACTTTTAGCTTGTATTTAATTCTTGCCACCACATTTTCACGTATACAAAATTTTTCTTTTCTTTGGTTTGCAAACTTTTCCATTCCTACGTACATTTTCTTATGCATTATTAATGCCTGGAGCTTTCAAAATAAAATATGTCATTTATTTTTGTATCTCTACCTTCATTTCCTAATTATAAATAACTTGCAGCTTATTTCTTCATTTGCGTTTTGTTTCTCCTGACACCTCATATTCAAAAGCTCTTATTCTTGCAAATCCAAAAGCTTTCGTTTATGAAACATGATTTTTTTTCATTTTTCATACACGTCCTGTCCTCGTCTTAGTTGGTCTTCAATCTTTTTCTTAAGCATCATCTTGAGAAAAACGTAAATATTAAAATTTGCTTATTTATTTATTTTTAACGCATACTAATTTTTATTTTAGTAATATTTCTTATAACATGAATATCTTTTGCATATAAACTTTGACTCACGCGCGATTTCTTCTGTTGGATTCATATTTAAATTCCGGACAACATAAAATTGATTTAGTTGAATGTGGAGACTGTTGAGTTTTTGCGCTTCTGTTTGGATTTTTATGGGCTAAAATCAAAGGTGAGTGTTTTAACCCACTCACAACTACTAAATTATCTTATGTTTGTTAAATTGAATTTATGATATGATTTGGAATTGATTGGTTGATGTTTGGTATATTTAAATTATCATTCTAATTAAATTTAACTTTTATTGCATTTAATCATCGTTTAATTTAATATTGAATTTAATTCTAAATTTAATACATGTTAATTATAATCAGTTATCTATTGATGTTTATTGGTTGATTGGGGTGATGATTGTGATGTATGTTTAATTGTTGATATTGGATGATTTGATGTTATATTTATACTGTTATAACACTGCAAGTTCCCTTAGTTATTGTAAGAAAATCCCTATGGGTCGAAATGATACATACCCGAACAATCATATAGAATAGGAGAAAATCATTATGGGTTGAAATGGTAAACCCAAGCGATTTTCATTGATTTGGAATTTGGGATTGCGGGTTGAAATAATATATACCCGTAAATTTAAACTTTTGCGGATTGAAATGATAAATATCCGTATCACTTGACCATAGGGTAGAAAATTATATACGGACACCGGATTGGTTAAATTAAACGGTTTTAAAACCCTTAAATCGTGAATTGGATTAAATGATATTTTGAAGGAAATTGATTTATATAAATTGAATTACTTTGAAAACCCAAGTTTGAAGATTGGAATTGGAAATTGGTTTAAATCGAAATTCTAAAGTATTTTAATCTATTTTAAATCTATTTAAAGTATTTTAACCCATTTTAATCTATTTTAAATCTATTTAATCTATTTTAAACTATATTAAGCTATTTTAATCTATATTAAATTATATTAAACTATTTTAATCTATTTTAAACTATATTAAACTATTTTAATCTACTTTAAATTATATTAATCTAATTTAATCTATTTAAACTATATTAATCCATTTTAATCTATTTTAAACTATATTAATCTTTTTAATCTATTTTAAACTATCTTAAACTATATTTTTTAAACTATTTTAAACTATCTAAACTATTTTCTGAATTTCAGGTTTTCTAAAGTGGAAGTTTAATATTTTAAATCCTTGATTTTTAAGTAGAATACGATTAAATGATGAAATGACATATTTGAGGAATATGATGATTTTAAATGAGGATTTAATATATTTTTGGAAATATGAATTCGAAAGTGATATGATTTCAAATGTGATATAATTTCGAAAGTAAATATGATTTCGAAAATGATATGGTTTTGAGAATATGATAATTTGATATAAATTATAAATCAGTTTTGGAAATGTAAAAGATCCATCCGGTGTGAAATAAGCGTTTGGTTGTTAAAGAGACCGGGATCGGATATTGTCATACTCTCTGCCAATACCGAAAACCACTTTAACAACTGTGTACATGGTGGAGATTCCAGAATGAAGTAGGATGGTTTGGCGAACGATTCTGTATGAGGTATTTACGTAGCCCTGACTCCCATGAGTCAGTTTAGATGTGACTAAAACAGGAGCTATACCTGGACCAAGTGAGGTCATTCCTCCGATCGAACATGCTTCTTCGATGCCATATTATTAATTTGTGATGATTTGGTGCCCACCCATTGATTTTTATGTGGGAGTGTGTTACGAGGTGGGCGGTAGTAGCTGCTATGCGTTACCACCAGTCCGGTTCTGCAAAACGGTAGAGTCCTACCCTGGCATTGCCTCGAGTGTCGTGTTCACATGCCCTATCGCGCCTTCTACGAGTTTGGTTTGTACCATACCTATGGAGTGCCCTCTGATAGCCCTCCAGTTTATGGAGGAATTACGGTGCTGTATAGACTATGAGAATATATAAAAATGTGTTAAGGGGGATATGGGTAACACTTTAACGCTATTTTAATACTTTACTTTATTGTAGACACTATTATAATAGCGTATTATACTATGTATGTAGATAGTTTAACGGATCCTTAAGAGATGGAAATCCCGAACATCTCTTAAGTTATTGCACTCACGTTAGACACTGAATAGGAGATGTCAAATCCCGCAAACTTCTCTGACGCCGTTACACCCATATTTATTTACTGTTGATTTAACTTACATAAGATCTTTAGTTCCGACTCGAGTGTTTTGTCTTTTCAATTCGCTATGGTTAGTCTGAGCATTTCAGTGTATCGAAGACTGCTTTCTGGAAGACGAAGACGAAGATTTAGTATTATTGCTATTTATTATATTCATACCACTACATCATGTTGTTTCGCTGCATTATTTAATTATTACTGCTATATGTACTATGATTATGTATTTTAAAAGTATAATCAAATGTTATTTGTAAAACAGCTTCATGAACTATTTATTTGATTATTATATTTTATCATTCCGCTGTGAGATTCTGTGTTTGTTTTCTTTCTTTCTCTGCTTTTTCTTATTTACCCTATAACAATCTGCCCTTTTGAATGGTTTGAGTTTGACGTGTGTGGTTTATCGTCGATTTAAACCGTCCAAAAAGGTGGGTCGTTACACCGATGCCTACATTCAAGATGGTTTCGAAATAGCATGATTGCTAATAAGAGATTTGAAGAGCACAAGCAAAAAAAGCTTCATTCCGGTCCATTCTATAAATTGTACAAGTTTGGCAAATATGGAACACAAGAACTCACCATCGCCTCCGGGTGTCGAGATTTAATCAATTTTGACTAAAATGAGCTATAAATTGATCAATTGGAAATCTTTCATTTTAACACCAACTTATGTAGTAATGATATTTGGACGCCTGAGAATGACGACGGTTGGTTATGGACAAGTGTTTACGATCGCATTTTGAAAATTAGTGTAAATACAATTGGTCATATACTAGATTGTTCCTCATCCGGACTCAATTTAGAAGAAATTCCCGACCGGAGAAATTCGCAACGGTGATGAAATAACACATCAAATTTGGAAGGATAGAATGCCACAGTGGAAATCCGTTTATTTACGCCTAAAAGCTAGGTTATTAAATCGTATGAGAATTAATACGATAATTCCCGATTTAGGAGGTCGTGAACAAATATACGAAAACGATCATAAAGCCCTTTATGCTATATTTGGTGGGATACAAGTAAATTAGGCTAAGTTTATTCATGACGAAATTAAAAGCTTTTGGTCTCACCACCGACACATAATTATATATACACCATATATTATGAGTCTCTTACATGGTCTCAGGTAACCTTCTTATATTTCTCATTTTGAAGAAACCCAGTCAAAGAGAGTGGTATAAGATTTTTATCTTTAATGCACCTTCCTTAAAGACCACCTCCAATCATATCGTTGGCACAGTGGACCATGCAACAGCAACATCAAATGTATCCGGGTCCTCAACCTCCTCCTGCTCCTCAACAAACTCTTTCACCTCGTCCTTCACAGCAACCTGGCTCCTCTAGTCATACTACCGAATACTATTCCGATTCGGAGATTCAAGAAGCTCGCATTGAACCAATGCAAAACGAATCCATTCGTAATTTAACACTTAAAAATCAAAAGTTAATCATGGCCAACCAGCGGGCTTTGAATAATAAAATGACTAGTTTGGAACGATCTTTTTCAACACGAATGATTAAGATGGAAAAAACTTCAGAAAATGCCTTCTCCACTTTAGGAAAAGTGATGAGAAAAGTACATGACAAATCATCTTATCCCTCACCTACACCACCTCCTCGAACTCAAACACCAATCTACCATGCTCATACCTCTCATGAAGGAACTTCTCAAGACAAAAAGAAGACCATTGAGCAAGAACAGCCTGAGGAGGAGGAAGAAGATGGTGATGATATGTCCTTGTCCGACCCTCACCAATCTCACCATCAACATTACATGGATTTCCAAGGACTTTCAATTCAAGAAATGAAGAATATAATGATCAACCTCAATGGCCAACTGGATACGAACAAGATCCATCCGCATACTGGGAATATTACGAAAATTATGGCGGATTTCCTATTCTTCAAAACAGTATCACTATCTTCTTTTATTTTCTCTTTTTTTCTTCTTTTTAAACTATGTTATTTAACCTTCATTTTGTTTTGTATTACTTATGTCTCTTGTTAAAGCTCATGTTTGTTCTCCATAACTTATCTTATTTTCTATTTTTTTTACATGTCTATGATTATATATCTATTTTATTTGTGCATAATTTCTTTTCTTTTGTCGTGAAAATGATAAAGGGAGAGAAATATATGCATATACATAGGAGGAGAAATATATGCATATACATAGGAGGAGAAATATATGCATATACATAGGGGAAGACAAAATTAAGGGCAAGTTATTTTTATCATAAGTAACGATTGTATAGTTGTCAAAAGGGGAGAATGTTAGAACCTCCATTCTATGGTTTTAATGATAACAACTATACAATCACATATATTATATGTCTTATCAAGATTACAAGTATATACTACAAGAGATCATCATGCTCAAAGATATTGGGACTCGAAGAAAAAAAAGACTTATGGACCATGCTATGATTAGTGAGGTTATACTAGTGTATTAAGAGTCTTAGATAAACATCGTAAGGTCTTCTTGAGTATACACACACACATGAATTAATATAGATAAAATAAGCACTGAAAGCATTTAGCATTGGCATTGAAAATTGTTATAATATGAAAAAGCCATCCACGGACGTCTGTCATGTGGCAACTGCACTAATCTGAAAGGATGTTTCATTTAATTTTGAATAATAACTTCTCTTCTTCAACGGTTGCAGCCATTAAAGCAAATAGAGTTTGTTTAATAGTAATAACTTCTCATCTGCATCTCATTAAACCTATAAATACTTCAAAGATTGAGAATTGAATAATAAAATTCTCTTGATTTCTTATTAACTCTCTATTTACAAATTCGTGCATATATTGCTTACATAGTCTCAATCTATCATAATCAAAATACCATTTTTGATTAAACTACTTCCTACAACTCAAAGTATTCACATTCACATACTCAAAGGAGATCATAGGAAGATTTGTGTTATCAGTGAGAATCCATGTTATTTAAAACACACGATTGTCAGAGAATTACTTTTGTATTAGCCTATTCCTCTAGGCAAAGTGAGGGTTATTTGGCCAAAGGGAATATCGAAGGGGAGCTTCGGGACTGGACGTAGAACAGGAGGTTTGAACCAGTATAAAATATCTGGTGTGCTCGCTTTTATTATCTATCTTATCTATACTCTGTTAATTTACTCTAATTAGTATAATTATTAGTACATACTCTCACATTAGTATATAAGTTGCATTATATAAGATCATTTACATTTTCAACTCGCTCAACCTCCTTCCATATCTATTTAGTTTTAATTCATATTTGTGTCTTATACTCTGAATAATGTAAATGCAAATTCTGTTAACACCCCGCTAATCTCCTTACTCATCCCATTAAAAACAAATTAAGGACAAAACTACCTTAGTTTCTTTTGCCGATTAGCATTTATACATCCAAAATAATGGTTTGAAGCATGAAAACGATAAAAAAAACAATGGAAGAAGAAGCGGAAAAACTGATTTAGTCTTCACAAAGTTGGGACTTGAAATTTCATTAAAAAGAAAAGAATTTGAGAATTTTACATTAACGCAAAGCTTTATTAGATGTAAACATTATAAATTAATTCAATGAAATAGAACTTAGATTTTATTTCCTTTGTTGTTGGAAGGATGAGCTTGATAGCATTTTATATTAAACTAAGATTAAAGAAGAATATATGGTAGAAGAATGGGGTAAAACTGGAATAAACAGGGGTGTTAAGAGTGAAAACTAGGTTTGATATTTTTGTTTAAGTTAGCCGGGGGGGGGGGGGTAAGGAAATTAATTGGGAATTAACAAAATCAACCTAATGTAAAAATGTTTAGTTTTACACTTTAAAATTGTTAACTAAAGAACATGGCTCACTTATTATGTTTATTACTTTTATTTAGGATTGACTTTTTTCATCTATCTAAATTGCTGCAGAACACTGGAATCAATGTGTAAGTGAATTGAAAGATCAAATTTCAGATGATTTTTCAATTTTACGGTAACTTTTTTCTATGTCTCAACCCTAAGAATTTTTTTATTACGGAACTAAAAATAAGAAATAAAAGGTTAATTTATTATTTAGCACTTTTCTTTTTTAATCTCTTCCATTTATTTAGTTCTAATTCTTATTTTATTTTACATTCTGATAATATAAATGTATGAAGTTTACCTCTCCAAATTTAATAAATATAGAATGAAATTTACCTTATTCTTTTACATTTATTTTTTTAGTTTAGGATTGTTTTTTTTATTGATGTCTAATTTACTGTAGGTATTAGATTGAATTAATGCAATAAAAAGTTTAATCGGAATCTATTAATATATTTTCATGCTCAACCTAAATACTTCGTTATCCTTAACTCAAGGATTAACTTCACTTTTAGCTGCTTATAAAATCTCATTTTTCACAGAAAATGCCATTAATCTAACAATTAATGCTATCTACATCTCTTACATGTAAAAAAAGATTTAGAGCCTCTTTATTCTAAAATAAAAGGTCAATTAGCAGTAAACATTTCCTTTTCTTTTCATTTCTTTCTAAAATCGCTTAAACCCATGCATATATTTAGTTCTAATTCTGATTTGAGTTTTTCATTCTTGGTGATGTAAATGTGTTGACTTTTTCATTGATTTAAATTTACATTCCGAATATATATGGTTATGCATCTCTTAGAAATAAACTATGTGGATAATATAATTTATATGATTCATTAAATAACTATATTTAGTATAGATATTACATGATCGATATTCTTGAATCTGTTACATGAACTACCATTAATTTACAAACATTCACAATTTTGAAATTGATTTTCTTACTAGGATACCGTTAAACAATGTTTTCCCTAAGAAATTTTATGTGCAAATAGCTGTGTAAGTTTATAGTCTTTAACTACAGAATATTTATATTAATTTAATAGAGAGATGTGTAATTTAATTAATTTAAAATTGGGTAACATATTTATTTTTTGGTTTGTTTGTGGATGATATTATAAGTGGGTATTATCATATTTTCGCATCTTTGATATTAACTTAATTGATTATTGCTGAGTAATTATGCCCACTAATCGTAATTACATCGTTTGATTAGCATAAAAGAGTACTAATTCTAGAACCAATATTAATTATTTCTCTAACTTAAATTTGAATCAAGCTGGAGATGTACATAAATAATAATTAATTGTAGTTAATTTATTTCATTCTTCATTTTGTTTCAATTCAAATTAAAAAATAAATATATTTATCATAACTTACATACATTCGTTCTCATGTGTTACCCTATTCTACGTTGGCAGGTATTGGAACTTTTTATACTACCAGTAATTATCAACAAATTGAAGAGAATGTACATGTATTTCACATTTTAAATTAGGGTAAACATATTCATCATTTAAATTTTTGTTAGAATACAATACAGTCAATTCCAATTAATTATCATTTTTAACCCTCTTAGTTAATTTCAATTTTAGTTAGTGTCATATCAAAATAATATTACCATCCAATTGACGAAAGGAATCAATTACTAACAATTCAGTTTAGAAAATTAGTATTATTAGGAATGTGATGCTTCCAAGTCAAGATTGACTTATAGTTGATGTCAATGTTTGCTGATACCATTGTATCCAGTATATTAGTTATACTTTGTGCCTTTTAAAATTATTTAAGCATATTCATCAGTTAAGCTTTGTTAGCGGTTTTAGGAAAATTAAAATCCAAAAAGCGTGTGTTTTATCTTCGTACAACTGAAAAACTCTAAAAATGTCAAGTCAGAAAATTATGAGAATTCCGTGTGCGTAACATGGGCCGTCACTACTTATAACTCTAAGTTTTAATTTCGTCCTTTGGATCATATCCGATTATTATTTCTTTGCACTTAACTTGAAATTATATCATGGTATTTTCATTCATAGTTATATATCACAAATGTATCCTTTTATCATAAAAAAGGTGCTGTAACAAATATCACATTAATTACAAATCAATCAAGATTCTTTCATTCAAGTTTTACACAATGTTAAAGTGACACTATGACTTGTGGTGGGGTAATAAAATATTTAAAATACCACCAAGTATACAGTGACTAGTGTAGTTTGTGGGGTAATAATATTTAAGATTCACCCATACATATAAAAACCATGATACTTCACAATAAGTGAGCAATAACTAGGGAACGTGGTGGTAAGCGACAATTTGTCGGTTGGGCCCACTGAAAAATATATATTTGCGCCGACACATATCCCGGCTTCCGCGTTACTAATTTGTAACATCTCCCTGCCACGTGTGAGTGCTTTTATATGTGAAATATATACCAGCTTCTACCTGCAAAGATGCTAGTTTAGGTGTGAAATAAATGAGGGGGAACATTCGTGAACACCCCTTCATGTTTCAAAAATATGTTACATATAAAAAAAAAATACTTTAAAGAAAAAAAATCTGTGATATAAGTTTTAAAATTTGATCTGAATAACACATAATACTATATTAAACTAGCATCGAATAAATAAAATGTTAAATTAAACTAGTATTAAGTGAACTAGAGTAGACGAGTTAAAATAATATTAATTTTCATAGTTAAAGAAATGTCAAAATTAATGTATCATTACACATGTATAATGCTAAATTCATATAAAAATACATATATAATGCACGTTCATATAACATTTGTTTTTATAGTTCATATACGTGTTATCCAAATACTATATTAATATAGCATTCGGTGTACTTCAGATTGAATATTAAAATTGTGCATTTCATTCAAAAATGTTGTCGAAGTTTTTCCTCCTGTTTATTTTTACAGAGAACTCTGCAAATATCAACAGTAAAAAAAAAATTATTTTGATCGTGGAAACTTACTATTAATGTTTATATTTAATTTCGGAAAAAACCAATTCTTTTTATCGAATTGGAAAATAGGGGTGTAAGTTAATTTTGTAAAATCAAATACCGCTGGTAAACGCAACTTAGCTTATGTCATGCAAAACAACGCATCATATTTAATGCTGGTCAATAAGAAGAACGTACGATATTCATGCAAAATGTTGAAGCCTTGTGCCTTATATATAATAAACTAAGCAACTTAAATTTTTCTGTATAAACAGCGTCTGCATTACATGTGCAAAGTAATGTAACCAATATAAACAGCATTGTTTTGCTCGTAAAAATAGAATAATTAGTATAAATTATACTCTGAAAGTATATTAATCTAATTGGGGAAATTAATTTAAAGGACAAAGATTTGTATATTTTTTGCCTCAATGACACAATCTTATTATTTTTACCATAAGGACAAACATTCTCCTAAAAATTATTCATAAGGACAAACATTTTTCAAAATTATTCATAAGGACAACAAAACTGCTACCAAGCTAAAAACTGATACCTAAAACTGCTACCGGTAACTACAAACTGATACCTAAAAACTGCTATCAATGACTAAAAACTGATACCTAAAAAAAGTTGTCCTTCAGGATAAAATATTGAAGGTCTGTCATTGAGGCAAAAACGTTGAGAAATTTTGTCCTTGACAATAATTTCCTCATAAAATTATCGCTCTCCAAACAACAATTGCAAATGACGAGTCAGCACGAAACGATCAAATTGTTAGCCGTCGTTAAAGCGTCACTAGCACGTATCTAATATCCGAGCCTTCCTTATTCTTGTTATATTCTAGGCGCCTTTGCGACGACGTAGCAAAGACGTCGACAATTTGACTATTGTTTTAGTTTTATTTGATTATTAACTTTTATTTTATAATTATATATTTTTCTTTTATATTATTCGCTTTTGTTACTTTATAAAATATTGATAAATATTATTTTCATTATATAGTAGTGTACCGTTTCTTGACTTTTCAAACAATAATTATTGTTAATTTTATATAATTTTTAATGCCTATTTAAGAATTTTAATCGATGTTATATGCTTACAACATTTTTAAGATCGTCGATCAAATTGAGTCGGAATGATATGATATTTATAATCAAGCTTCTCACATAGTTAATCGTCGTTCAAACCAGTCATTGGATAGAGTTCTTACGTAGTTAATTGTCGAAAACGACTAATTTGAACTGAAGTCTCATTTATGTTTGGTTTGATCAGAATCCAATTGTACAAAATCCATATTATTGTCCAAAAAACTTCGGTATATTAAATCATGTCACTTTAACTCGATTTAATCCTTAATCTTATAAGGTATATGGTTATATTCGATAATTTATATATGTTTTCTATTGGTAATTTACTTTGATAAGATAGATGGTAAATTGAGTCAAAATGACACGATATCATACATTTAAGTTTTTCGTATAATATTAAATAATTTATACGTTGAGTTTAAAAATCAAAATGTAAATAGAAGTGTCGGTTCAAACTGGACATTTTAGACAGAATTTTGACTACGTAAGTTATTCGAAAACTACTAGGTTGAGCTAATAGTCCTGTTTACTTTTGGAATTTCCAAAATCCTTATTATTGGCCAAAAGCTTGAGTATACTGTGTCATTTGAACTCCATTTCATCATTGGTCTTATAAGTTGTTTGATTTTACTTGATAAATTATGGTCGTTTTAGATTAATAATTAATTTTGATAAGAAAGATAATCAAATTAAGTCGAAATGGCATAGTATCATATATCCAATATTAATTATTAAATAAGAGATTCATATTATATAAATAGAAAAATAAAATATTTTAAGAAAGTATTAAAAAAATTAAAAATTATATACTGTTTTAAAATTATTTAAATAACTATATTCTATTTAAGAATCAAAACAATATTCAAAAGAAGTACTTAATATTGATTTTTAAATCAAAGATTCATAACTAAAAAGATTATTTTAAAAAATTAATTAAATGAAATTATCTTATCATAGCTAGTCTATAAAAATGCCCCCTTCATTATTGATATTGATCTCTATAGCTACTCCACTGTTTGAAACACGTATCCACCTCATATTCAATGCAATCAATTACTAAAATTGATGAGTATATAATAATATATGGGATGGATGTTATTGAAATAACTTTGTTGATTATTTTGTTACTTGTATATGTATATTAATTTTGGTTTTATAATCAAACATGAATAGTAATTCATATGCTTAAGTTGTTTATCCGAAAACATGTATTATCTTATATTGGACAACATATCGATTATTATTTGGTTCTTCTTTCTCTTTTCTCTTTTGAAGTTAAGAAACTTATCTAGAAATATATTTTATCTAATCAAAAAAATAACCTTTTACTATCATTTATTCCTATATTTTTGAACATATAACATTGTTCTGAAAAGAGTAAAGGTGTATTATCCAAATACAATTAAGTATTAGCATCAAATGTAATCCAACATATTTGGTTGTTTTTCTCTTTAAATATTTTGGTTGGCACTGGATTAGATTTTATCATCGGTTGTCTAATTTTAACATCTAACATTTGATATATTAGAATATGTTTTTTATTATTATCTCTACATAATAAGCAATTATTTAAGATAAACTTTGACGTTAGAAAAGATTTAAAACTTGTTACATTTAAATATTATGAAGCTTATTTGATACATATTTTATGTGGTAGTTGCTATCATTATCAGTGTTGGTTTACAAGAAATCCTATACTCAAGATTGGATGTACTTGGTGTAGTACTCAATGGACAATAAACGGTTCTTTACCTGCATTGATACGGTTTTTGGTAGTAATCGATAGTTCTCCAATCCATTCACATCTCATGTTGAACATCTTTCTCATACTAACTCTAACCACACACCCCTCTTACCAAAATTGATGCCTAATCTCAGCTCATCCCTAAACCATTTTGGTTCAAAAATATGTTGGCATATCAATCTGATTTTCAGAACCTGATACTTTATACCTAGAATTAACAAACATTTGGCCCCTTAAGGTGCATTTTGTCAACAAACTTAACAATGCTAAAGTATCTTTAATATTAGAGAACCACGCATTATCAAAAATCAATTGGCAAAGTGAAGGGTGGTCTCTTAGTATTTATATAAGATCTATTTTATAAACTGCCCAATTTTGGGCTAATCTTAGCATGCCCCTGTAGGTGTGGCGTATCATGAGCCAAAAACGTGCACATTTATATTGGGTGAAGTGGGACAAGTGTAGCGGTTAAGCGCACACAAATTATACTTACTCCAATACCATGGTAGAGGACCATATATTATCACAAAACAACTGGCGACGTGAAGAGCGGTCTCTTAGTATTTATATAGGATTTGTTTTATAAACTGTCCGACATGGAACTAATATCAGCAATTAAAACATTGTGTTATTCATGATTTTTCACACACGATGATTCAATAATACTTGATTTCATATTAGTAAAGAAACAAATGCTATGCTCATGGAAGATCAAGTGCAAGATGATATAAGAAAAAAGTGGAACCATGACACCCCACTATTCTTAACCTCTATAATTGGAGACAAATGCCATAAAAAATATGCTTGTGCATTAATCTTGAATGTCAAAACAATAGGTCCTTGGTTATATAATTCAAAAATAAAAAATATGAATGAAAAGGAAGAACCTCAAAGTGGAATTATACAACAATATATATAATATTTTTAGCAAACGAATATCATACAAGACTCACTTCATAAAAATAAACATCTTCATATACATCAATCATTATTGAATTTATAAACAATACAATTATAATATGAGAGAAACATATTAAGTAAGCAACATGTAGATATGGCCTGCATCCAGACATCTTTTACCTCATTTGCTTCCACCTGCAAACTTTACAAATATACTGTTATACAATAAAAAGGAAAAGGTGATCAACTTGGATTGGACTATTCCTAACTCTATGCACCCTATGACAACTCCCATATACCACCAACACCCAATATAACTAAATAGTGTGCTGCTGTGGTGCTCAGCCGATGTAGGACGATCATCAATGGTTAAATGAAAAGAAAACAACTCACAGAACCTGTCGTATATTTCATAGAGCATGGAATAAAATATAATATACACCATAGATATAAAACATGAGAGATAGTAATAACTAATGAACTCAATATCAGAGTATAGATCCACAATTTATACAGCAGAGTAATACAGTTTATACAAAATGGGAATAAACTCAAATAACTGTCTCATAACAATAGTAATAAGCAGAAAATATCAAGGCTCCTCAGTGTTGCATAGTTGAATAAGCATAGAAATCCATATATATATATAATACGAAATAGCTCCATCCAGCTCATCCTTTGCACAACTACTGCATCTCACCTAGATCTACTATCTAGTCTACTCATTTAAGAGTACGCATGATAATAAGAAGCAAAACATAAAACCTCAGGTTAGACAATAGTCTGGTGTGAGCGGTAAATGAATTTCAAAATACTATACAAGTCGATATTGTAAGGAACAAAGGTATACGAACCATACCTAAATTGTCTCTACAACCAAAAAGTTAGCACATAACGAACATAATATGTTACTCTACGAATATCATAAAGGTATAATGCAAACTAAGTATGATGACGAGTGTCCAGGTATCCCTATCCGCAATACCTATCTCTAGTGACATCCATAGAGTGATAGACTATGGAAAAAAACAATCAAAGAAAGCATAACATCCATCAAAAAATCCTCACTATCACTTAATGTGCTCTTGATATATGATAACTTGCATGGCCTTTCCCCGCCAGAGGCTAATGGAAATCTCGTTTTTCAATGTACGCGCCTCTAGCCCGAAACTGATACTGGACACAAATCCACCAGAGTATACGGATCCAAACAATAGACCGGGGTAGCTTAAAAAAGTACCCGTAAGCGTCCCCATAGTACCCCTACTTTAAAGTACATTGGAAAACTCTTTGAGTATCAACAATCCCTTAGCATGCGTATCCGAGATATTTCCTTGCTCCACCTAGCTTCCATTATTCTTAAGGAACTATTCCACGTTCCTTCAGTCCATGGTGGAACCATTCAACATTCTATCCACGGGTCACCCTTCCTAGAACCCGCCCTTTGTGGATAAACATTCTCACGACTCCTTTCAACATCAAGCCGCTATGATTGGAACCTAACTCCATTCACCATCGAGCTGCCATCATCGAAGTCTTAAAGCTATCATCATGCTAATATATCGCCATCAAACCCCAAGCGAACAAACAAACACCTTCATCACAATCTACAGAGCCTACACTTCCCCTTCTGGGAGTTTCACCCCGATCCCAACAAAATTGGACCTCTCGGTACCGACCAGACCTCTTGGTACCAAGTGGTGTACTTAGCCAAATCTTGGCTAAGTTTCTTCTCTTTTAAAGCTCCATCTTATAAGTGCTTGGACTCCGACTATTTCCCATAAAAGCTCTTGGCATCAACCCAAAGCCCCAAGTGCTAACTCCAGAAGCTCTCGGTATTGACTCCAGAAGCTCTCGATGCTTGGTCCAATACTTAACCAAATTTCAATATTTGACTTCTACTCATACCCCTAGCCTTTACTTGAAGAACCAAACTTCCACCGAGTGTTTTCCCCAACAAAAACCTCTCGGTACCGAGTGAAAGCTCTCGGTATCGAGACCTCTACTTAAATCCAAATTTCATGCGACTTAAATCCTAGGCTCCTCCCATGCTCCAAAGCCCTTCCTCCAAGTTTCATCTAATTTGGACCATCTTTGCCTTCAATTTGCCAAATTCTCCAATCTTTTTCCTAACTACCTAATAGCACTAGCAAACCATATCAAAGCATAACATACAAATATGGAATATCATACGTATACATCCATTCATACATAAGAACATGATAATCAAGCAAATCCTAATCTAAATCTAACTTTTACACCAACATATGAATATGAAGAAAAGGGGTTGCAAAACCATTTTAAAACCTTTAATTTTTGGCCATAAGCATATTAAAATGTGATTAATGTTAGAAAACAATGTATGGTAAAATCATGTTGAAAACCATCATTTTGAGATGGAAGATGGAAATGACCTAGATCAGTTCCTACAGCCTCCTCTTAGCATAATTTTCGAGATACATTAGTGGAGCTAAGTATGGGCATAGTTAATTGCCCACTAATGAAGACCGACAGCAACCAATATTTAGAATTGCTTGACTTTCAAATTATAAGTCTATTTTCCTATTATGGACACTCTATGGAATGGAAAACCATAATCTTGAAGCAATAGAAGTGGTTTGAGACCCTAACTTGGCTACTGTCAAAAGTTATAGCCCATATAAGATTTTCTGGGTCAAAGTGGTCACATAGAAATTTGAAAAAAATCATGAATGTGGAAAATTTTCTTAAGAGTCACTTCCCAAAATTTTAGAGTTGGATGACATCATATGAATAAAATAAAAATATTTTACGATCCTCCGATGCGGAAAATACGGATCGTTACACACCCCAGCCTAACTTAAGCATTCGAATGGCTATTGCATAGAAAAATACTGCTGACGCACAATTTTAAGATCAAAATGACATAATTATTGTCTAGCATCAAATACTTGTTAGCACATCACACTACATTGCACTAACATCCATGAAACCAATGTAAGCATAAAACGTAACATTCTACTATATCACCATAATAAATCATCCAAAATATGGGGTAACAACAATAATACCAACATTGCCATCTAACATAAAACAAATTTTACAATACCCAGTGTCAACTCCAAACGTCAAATAAATCAATAACAATAAATATTGTTATATACTAATCACCCATATTGGTAACACAAGATCAATATTATAAAATGCAAGTATAAAACCAACAAATGTGTACTAACCACTTCATATTAGTAACAGAACATCAAACTCATTAAATGTATATTGACTACTTTATATTAGTAAAACAAAATCAACATCATCAATAAACAAAAACCATAATAAACTACACAAGTTTGCATCGTAACAGTAGTAAAACATCACATAACCCGTCCTAATGTGATTCCATCTCAACATAACAAACATGTATGATAATTTCAGTCAACAATTAACATATATATCTCAACAATCCAAAATGGTGCACTTACACTGATTATTTCTATTAAGTATAAAATCGTTGTATTATTGCTTACTATAAAAATAAGTTTATTTCTATTATCTCAAAACAATAATAGTTTTCCAAATGATAATATATTTTGAAAGTCCTTCGCATCAAAATATTATTTTAAATATATCAAGCATCGTTATTCAATAAAAATAGTAATTTACATCCAGTTACTTTCAAAAACAATGCTAGTATTATTCTATGTCAAAACGACGATATTTATTCAAAATTTCTTATTATCTTTCACAGCCACTTTATTACTATTTAATTGAAAAATAATAGTATTCTACAATAAATTTCAAAAATCCTTTTATTGTTATTTATCTCAACCATAGTAATAATTTAACCCAAAATACCTATGAAAATTACATCTTTATTTTTATTTTTATTCCTAAAATATCTCTTAATTTTATTACTTTAATAATATTAGTTTTTTTCAATAAAATCTATAAAAACAGTCGTATTATATTATTATTTAATAAATTGTATATTACTTTATAAATAATAATAGTTTCTCCAAATTCAATTTAAAATATTTATTGTGTTATTATTTATGAATTTTCCTAGAAATTCATAATAACTTTGTGATAAGAAGAAGGCCGATGGCCATAACTGTAAGCTAATGTATTGCAAAATTTATAAGGGAAAGCTTTAAATGAAGGAAGAAGAGAACTCGATGAACTAAACGGTAGGCCAAGGCACCGTCATGTAGTAGACGGGGACTTTTTGGAACAATGCAAAGCGTATCAGATTGAAGAAGATGGAGTCAGAATGAAGTAGAGTTATAAATAAATTTAACCCAGCCCGAATAAGGTCCAGGTTCAACCTGGAGCCGAAAATAGGCAACCGGTCGACAACCTAAATTTAGGCGGTTGACCGTTTAACCCTAGAGCAGTCGACCAGTTAATGGGTATTGAATGACCCGAACCTTGAATGCGGTATATGGCCGCTTCCAGGCTCCAGCCCCCCATTTCTTTTCGTCTTACTCCCCTTCTCCTCTAACCTCCCCTCCCTCTCTTCCTCTCTCCCAATATCCATGAGTGCCCCTCCTCACGCCAGCCACAAGCGACCCCGACCCCAATTCTGAGCCCAAAGGCGCTTCAGTTCCAGTCCTTCCCAAACCGGATCTGAACCTAAACTCCCTCTCCTCGAAAAGTCGGCCCATGGCACCCCTAAGAGTCGCCAGCGCATCTTCGCACCACCCAAATCTCACTCCCCAAGAAATTTCCCTACTTGATGGAAACGATCGAAAAATCTACACTTATGAAGCCTTGACGAACTTCGAATTAATATAAGGATGACCGGTGAAGTTCGAGGATTTCACTGCCTATGGACTAGAAGATCTGTTCACGGCCTCAGGATTAGCACCAATCCTGAGCCATGACACTTTTGAGCGGGAGTGCTACCAATGTTGTATGCAGCTATTTGATACTAATTTGGAATACAAGTTTGATAAAGACATTAGTAGTCTTAAGTCAGAGGTGAAAGGGGTAGGGATTACTCTTACAAATGATGATTTCGAAGATATTTTGGGTATAGCCACGGATGGAGCAGATTTGGCAAAAATAGAGACCACCGATCCAGAGATTCTACAACGAATCTTTCTTGGAGCTATTGGTGTCTGGAAGCCAGATAAATTATGGACTATGGCCCACCTCATTGTTCAGCAGAACATCATCCTTAAGACCGAGAGTTTTGACTAGATTTATCTGCTAGTGCAGAAGCCCACCTACACTATCATGGGTGGTATAGCAGTGAACTAAGCTTGAGCCTTCATGAGCAACCATGTGGAGCTAGGAGTAGGGACTCCATAAAGCTACTTCAATATTGTCATCTTTTTGCTTACATCTTCAAACGATACAGAGTGAACCTCCATGGAGAGAAGGTCCAGAAGAAGTCCCTACTCCATTTGATAGGACCTCCATAAGGAGGATGGGGATCATAGAGGAGTCGGTTGACATAGCAACACCAGAGGTTGATGAGCAGGTGCAACAGGCGGTGGAGCAGGGATAGGATGATGTAGGGTTGCAAAGCTCCAAGCTTATAGCAATCCGAGACTCTTAGCTCCGGATCAAGACTAAGCTACGGGAGATATGAGCCGAGCAGCAGCACCAAAGCCACAAGCTCGGATGCATAGCTGCCATGCTACGCCCATTCAGGGGTCGTGGTAGTGGCTTGAGCTCCCGTAGTGGATCAGGACCATCCCCTAGCTCATAAGTAGTATTTAGGATTAGTAGTAGTTATTGTTGTTATTTTTCTTCTAGCATTTATTCGTTTTTCTTTAGGTTGTTCGTGTTGTAAACGTTGGTCATCTCTTTGTATAAAAGATGAATGCGATATATTATGAGATGTGTTCCTATTTGTTTACTATGCTAATATTTCTAGATATGTTGACTGCTATAATATATTTGAGAGAAATAGTATAAATATAGAAATCTCATACAGACACTTAACCGACGATAAATGCAAAGTAAGAATGAAAGTTTATAATATAAATTTTAGCAAATGAATGATAAGAAAAGGTTATTGCGAAACCACGGATCATTATCCATGTGCCATAAAAGCCAAAATTTATAAATTACTTGTGTGTTATTGTTGTGTTTTGAAATAGGAGGAAATGTTTTCAAAATCTAGGATTTATTATGCAATGCTAGGGTCAATCATATGAATTAACTCATTGACTAAATCCCGATAAGATGTTGCTTGATTTGTTTGAAAAAGGAGTAAAGGCAAATTCTTTTGAAACATTAGGTTCAAATGCTTTTGGAAAATTTTATTCAAGCGCTTTTGAAAAGATGGTGTTTAAATGCTTTTGGGAATTTGAATTTTCAAATTATTTTGCAAGTTTGATTCGAAAGGGGAATTTTTTTTATAGGAAACGAGAGAATTACTAATTTTTAAGTGCAACATTCTTAGTATAGGAAGGGTCGATGTGTTAGCGGATATGAATTTTTCTATGCTATAAGAGTGGCAGTATACAAGGCATAGATAATAACAAGGAAAAAAGTTGTTTTAACCTTGGAATTATTCCCATACCTTGTTGATAGTAAACAAAACTCATTTTTAAAATAATTCCATTTTAGAACTAAAAAATAAACCTCCTTATTTAAATTGTACTTGGGAAAGTTGAAATAGATTTAGGGGAAAAAGTGAAGATTCAAAGTACAATGAATTGGTATACCAAAGAAGGGGAAAATATAAAATACTCCATCTAAATTCCATTTTCGGCATAAGAATATAGGTTTAGAAAAAAAGAAATTAGCATATCAGGTATTGGATGATAGGGATTGGATACAAAATTGGCTGAACCGTACTCCTATTCATAGAAGTGTCAAAAATTTTGTGCGAAAACAATTTTTTTTTTGAAAACTTGCATACATATAGAACTATCAATATATATAAGTTGTTTGCATCATATTTTCAAAAATTAGTTTTAAAAGAATGCATTCATATAGGACGCGTCGATTTAGTATTATTCAGTATACATATCATATATGTTATGATAGACCATGTACTTGTACATGGTTGGTTGCAAAATATGTTGTACACTAATTGGTTAGATAGTTTAGATTGGTTGTGCTTTATGTTACATGATTCAATCCTTGAGGAATTTCGGGGATGAAATTCTTTTAATGGGGGGAGGGGAATGTAACACCCCATAGAATAAACGATAATTAATAAATTATTATTAAGGCTCAAAAATGGAATTTGAGCAAATCTCAAAAACTTGCACCATTGTATTTGTGTTATTTTTCTTAGCAACTTTCATATGTAAAGCTTTGCGATCAGAGTTTAAACGACGGAGTTATCGACTTTTGAAGTTTTCGGATCAAAAATAAGTAAGATGAATTTAAAAGGGAAATAAAGAATAATAACCGTGTGGACCCCATAGGTCAACTGCCTAGGAAGAGGGCGGTTGATCAGTTAATTAGTGGCGGTTAGAGTTGAATCTTGGCCTAACGGCCCAGATTTAATTAATTTTAATCTATCAGATAGAATTAATACGAGCGTCTATAAATAGAAGCCCGGGCCCTCACTTTTCTTCCCATATTTTCTGATCAGCCAGCGGAACTCTGCCATTTTCCATTCTCCACTATTTCTAGATATTATAAAAATATTATATTATATATATATTAGAGAAGGGCATAAAATAAAAGAGAAGAAGAGGAGGAGTGAATCGACACTATGAAAAAAGGTAAAATTTGTAATTATAAATCTATATTCCACTTAATTCAAATCTCCTTTCAGATTTATAGTTCTAATGGATAATATATATCTTGTTATATATATTTTTGAATTGGAAAGGAAAATGAGTCAATTAAAAGGATGAATTCAGATTTGAGAGTTTTGAGCTAGAAAGGTGAGTGCAAAATTATATGATTTTTATATAACATTGAAATTTATATCACTGAATTTTATTTAATTATTATGCATATATAAGATCTACTGATTCGTAGGCTTAAAGTGAATTTATTAAATTGAAATCTCGTTACATATTTTATAAGTTAGATAATTGGAATGGAATGGTATATACACCCTAATCTGGAAATTTGAAAACCAGTCCTCAAAATAATTAAAGTATAACGTTGATAAGATTTTAAAGTTTATCCCAGATTTATGATAATTAGGTTGTAAATTGTTATTATTGCCCTAATTTGGCTTGGAATGTGAACTTCTATGTTCTAATTTATAGGAAGCATTTTATGTATAATTTAGTTGTATCTATCTCCTTATGAATTTCCAGAAATAATCTAATTCTACAACTATGTATAAAAAGTGAGACGTTTGGAATAATAAGAAATATATCAAATTGAAAGAGATGTGTAAAGTATGGATGTTCTTCTCTGTAGATTTCATTATCTATTTCAAAAATAAAGAAAAGAGATAATTCCTTATAATTTCAAATGTGGCAAAAGTCTCCCTTTTAGATAATTTATGGAAAGTTATAATGGTAATCCTTTTTAGAAAGGATAGCTCTAATATATTAAAATGTGGAAATGAATGTCCTTTATGAAATATACATATAAGTGTGTATTCTAAAACTCCTAAGCGTAAGAATTAATGATTTAAATAGGAATACACACAAATACACGTATAACCACACCTACCGATTTAAAAATATGAACATACATAGGGTAACGAATAAAGCGTAATAAATAAATATACGATGGTACTCGTATTAGTCATAATTAGGATAATTATATATTAATAGCATAGTAAACCGCAAGATTAGGAGGTAGTGATGGAAAATAGGTAGTAACTCCAAAATTTATTAATAATGATTGCAAAATTAGTAGGGAAGTAAATGTTGAGTAAATAAGGAGTAACAGAAAATAAATGGGGACCTAAATGCACTGAATGAGATAAATTGCAGAATTTAGTATGGCATTTATGGGAAAATGGAATAGGCATAATAATTTGAATTTTAAATAGATAATTAAATGTCATTAATTATGTTCAATTTGAATAATAATGACCATTTATTATGGACAGTAGATATTTATGGGACGTATGAGGGAAATAAAGAATATATGTAATTAGTGTATATGATAGAAATAGGTTCGCATGAATAATTAGGGGGATATCAGTAAATAAGCTTGGGAGGTAATATGATTTTCATAGTAGGAAATTATATAGCCTCAATAATATATTTAGGACAAGCATGAATTAGTGGGTCTAGCCAAATATTTAGGTCTAGGATAATTGGCCTGGTTTAGTAGGGGTTGGGATGCGAGGTCAGTAGAGTTATACAACAGAAGTTCGTCCTTCACCTAGAGGCTACCAGTAGTTGTGTATACGTACTAACGATGTGGGACATCTCCAAATATAGAATGGGTAGGGAAGGGATGTACGTTCACGTATAGGTATGGGAAAATATACCAAGGGTTCACCTTAGATTTGAAGTATTAAATAGCTCAATAACTTTAGCGATGTCAAGGGGTTTACATTGAGGTGGAAGGTATTAAATGATCATTGGATCCATCTCCTCCCTATATAAGAAGTCTTAAAAAACCTACGACAGTGCCTAATAAGGAACTGCGGCCTGCTTCATTTTTAACAAGAGGTATTAAGTAACTAGAATGTGCATTTTCCTTGACTTATATTAGGTAAGTTAAAACGGGATTTTGGATATTGCATGTCGGCCAGCTATGTCAGTGTTGTTGGTAACTGGTATTTAGTAGTAGGTCTGGCATATAGGTTTTGACTCCAGTGGTCCCGAGCAGTCGTTAGTTATAAGTTTTGACTCTAGTGGTCCCGAGCAGTCGTTAGTTATAGGTTTTGACTCCAGTGGTCCCGAGCAGTTGTTAGTAAAAATTTGGGTTATGCTCAGACTGATTTTGCTTCCCACTAGTGTAAATCCATATGGGATACACAAAGACCTTAATTTTATTTATTGTTTGTTTTACAGAGGCGGGCTAGTTAACCCTTAGATGAGTACTTGAGATGCATTAGTAGTATGGAAAATTAAATTATAAAGCTGTATCTAGGAGTCATCGATCTCTATAGCTAGGGCTAGATTGACTAGTGATTACGTTGCGGAGAGCACGCTTCGAGGTGTATTAAATGGCCGCTGGGTCCGTCTCCTCTCTATTTAAGAAGTATTAAGTGACCGAGGTTTCTTTTCAGGGAGTGAATGCTTATACACACACACACTCACGAATGCAAATATATATGGTAATATCTCGGAGAAGGTTGGATATATCGTACACGCATACGGAATTAAAGGGGTAAGTCATGAATAGTGGACATATCACATAAATAGAAATCAATCCGCATAAATTAGTGTTATGGATAAAATATATAATTTACTAATCATCAGAATGTTGTTCTGACCCCCTCTTCCTTACAACCCACAAGATAGACGTAGAGGGACAAGCTATTGGTGCAAGACGAGAATAGCAGATGAAGAAGTCTTATTCATGCTCGGCACTGACAACGCGACCAGATATCCAAGAAATTATATTGATTCCAATATAGTAGCCTTAGTTAGTATATATGTTCTATTATAATTTTTCTATTCCGCTGTGAGTTTATGTAGATAGCTCTCTGATATACTTATGTTAATTATAGGTTACCAACACCGACGATCCGTACCATAATGGACTTGGGTTTCGATTTAGTCAAAATTTGGTCCCATTAAGGTACGGGTTGTTACAACTTCATAAAGTGAGCTGAAGCGAAACCGTTACCCTTGGTTAATACAAAGAAGGTGACCAACTTTTTGGTAAAAACATCATTGGCCAATTTGGAGTTCCTCAAAAGATTATTGCTAATAATGGAACCCAACACGAAGCGTTGGATTCAAATATTTTTGCAACAAATATCAAATTGAAAAGAGATTTGCATATGTAGCACAATCATAAGCGAAGGTGGAGGTGGTGAACAAGATCATCAAATTCTTCCTGAAGAAATGATTGACAAAGGCCAAGGACAACTAGGTCGATGAATTAGCCCTAGCATTATGGGCTTACCGAATGGCTTGCAACTCCACGACTGACCATACACCATTTGCTTTGGCTTATGGATCGGATGCCATAATTCACTACAATCCCAAAATGGACGAGGAAATCTTACTTGAGTATCTTGACTTGTTTGATGGGAAGTGAGAAGAAGCTAATTTGAAGGTAGTTTCTCACCAGAACAGAGTAGCACGACAATTCAATGCCAAGGTCAAGAATTATACATTCGAGATAGCAATCTCATTTTGAAATGAGGCTTTCCTAGTTTGGGGGGCACTTGTCCCAAATTAGAAAGGTCCTTTTGCAATTGAACATAAGATTGTAGACTGGACTTTCAAGCTGGTGATTGTTGATGGAATTTCAATTCTGAGATCATGGAACAGCGAGAACTTTAGACGCTATTTCACTTAGGTGTGTATTTGTAAATATCTAACTATACTCTGATGCAATAAGGCAGAGTCTGCAATTCTTATGCCTATAAATAGAATTGGCATTGAGAATCGATGGAACTGTATTCTCAAAAGCCTAACCTTATGCTCTATAAATAATAACAAAATTGAACACCTTGTGTTTTGAAAATGAAGTTTCCAAGGTACTCTGAGATAGGTATCGATGGAATCCTTCGATCCATGATCAGGTCGCAAGATTTTAATCACGCCAGGGTTGCTCGTAAGATTCACCATATAATTTTAACCTTTGACCAGTGCTTGGAGATAGCTGGGTCAAAAACCGACGCCCAGAGATAGGCAGGGCCCAATAATGATGTTTAGAGATAAGCATATGAAATATTAGGTCTTAGAGATAGGACCTAGAAGAGATTAAATCTCCTTTTGCAAGTACGATGAGTACTTACGATCAATGCTTGGATATAGGCAAGATCGAGCACAAATGTCCACAGATAGACGTCCAAAGCACCACTTCCTGGAGATAGGAAGTAATGTCATCCTATAACCTTGTTTTTGGTCAAACAAAACCTGACCCAAGGTGAGCAAGTAGGGAACGGAGTTGGCCAAATAATTACAATTCTATTATCCAATGAAGAAATGTTTTGGAAGTGATAAATCAAATGAAATGACGAAGATTTACTAAGAATTGGCGAAATATTATTCACACATACAGATTTATGGTGAACAATAAGATTGCGCTGATTCGAAACGATTACCACGTCTATAACTAAACTAAGTATATAGGAAAAATGAGATGCAAATCTAAATGAATTTTTTTTATTCATAGTTGAACTATGAAAGCAAAAGCGGGGATCGAACCCGCACAACTGTTAGAGCCAGATTTCTAGATTCTTATGACGTCAACATAGAACTCCAAAATGACAGAAGAATGCACACTACAACTTCAAAGAATTGTTTAAAAGAAGAACAATCGAAGACCATATATATATATATACATGAGTTGTTTCATCTTAGAAATATATTATTAAAACTCAAAAGAATCGGACACTTCCATCCTAAAGCCTTAAAGACCCTACATATGATTTATAAGAAATTTTTACAGATATTATTAATATTTTTTTAGGCATTGTAGAAATTTTAGAATTCTGAAAGATCTTATACACCGGTGGACCATGGTTGACCACCGGTGCACCGATGCACGAATTCATTCAGAATTCTAAAATGCAATTAGAAATTCCTTTTCAAATCGAACATTCGTAATTCTTCTTGTTCCTCTAGACGCGAATTTCTCCAAAGAAAAAAATTCTGTCTTTCTCCTCTTTAAACCTTTTCAATTCTATAAATTACTTAGTTTTTAAGAGGATTAATCACCTCACATGCTTTCAAATTCTCAAATCTATTTTCTGAAACCCTATTTTCCCTATTGCTTTCAAATTAGCAACCATTCAACTATTGTCATCAACATTTTGATTTCTAACCTCATAAACTCTAACAAATTCATCTACAAATCGGTTATTGTGAGTTATAGGAGCTTGTACTGTATCAGGCATATTAGTGTATCCAGACACATATACTACCAAAGTCTGTTTGTATCCAGTTAGTGGAAAAGACCTATTCAACGGCTTAGGCGCTTATATAGACACATTCAATTGGGTGAAGCGAGGGTGTTTAGTGAGTAAAAAGCCAGAATAGAGATTCTAGGATTGGACGTTGGACGGTGATCCGAACCAGTATAAAAATTCTAGTGTGTACATTCTTTACTTTACTATATATTATATGTAGTTAGTTTAGAATTACATTTATATACTAATATCTATAGCTTAGCCGTATATACACGATCCACTACATTTTCATTTGGTATCAGAGCGGGATATTTCATAAAATGTAACATGGTGTATTGAATATTTTATTAATATGCCACATATAAGCACTTTTGTGAAAGGTCAGTCTACTGCATGATGCTCACTATTTACTGGTAGTGATTACAATTTTTGGTCAACTAGGATGAAAATATATATGGAAGCAAATGGTCTTGAAATTTGGGATGTCATATAAACTTGATATGAAGCTCCAACTACACCATTGAACAGGTGGACTCTCGAACAAAAAATTGCTGCAACCAATAATTCAAAAGCTATGAATATTCTTTTCTATGCCTTAATAAAATTTATTTACTAGAGTTATGATATACGAATCTTCTTATGATTTTGTCACACTTTACAAGACCCACCAAACGACTAATAAAGTTAAACAATCTAGAATTGCTATGCAAAAAATCAATTTTAGGATTTTAGAATGAAGGATAATGAAAATATTTTTGATATGTACTCCCGTATCCAAGATATTACACATGCACTAATAGGAAGTGAAACTGTATCAGAATTTGATATTGACACAAAAAATTTAAACCCTTTAACAAATGATTGGGAAAGAAAACTATAGCCATCGAAGAAGCTAACGATCTTTCTCCACTTAAGGTTGAGGAGATTATCGTTAATCTAATGGCCTGTGAAGTGAATTTGCAAGCCATGAAAATACATAACCAGGAGAAAAAGACCATAGCATTCCAGGTTGAGGAGGACTCCGAACCAGACGAGGATGAAATGACCTTCATTAGAAAAAAAATATAGAAAGAAGTAGCAAGTGAAGAGAGGCAATAATAACAATAGCTCGGGACTAAAATTCTTTGGTTGCTACAAGTTCAGTTATATCAAAAAGGAGTGTCCACTTCAAAATAATGGAAGAAGGAATTCAAGAATAAAAATAAATTTGAGAAATTCAACAAAAAGAAAAGTCTGCATATCAAGCCACTTGGGATGACTCAGACTTCTCATCTTCGGAGAGTGATAACAATAGTGAAAAAGTTAATGTTTGTTTTATAGCCATAAAAGATAAGGTACAATCTGACTTAACTTATAATGAACTATTTGTATTCCACATAGAATTAGATAATAATTTTAGAAATTTATGAAAAACTCATAAGGAAACTTTGGTGAACTTAAATAGGACAGAATTAGAAATCATCGTGTTAAAAAAAGAGAACTATTTTGGAAGAAGTAATTGAAAATAAAAAACAGTATATATAAAGATCTATTTTTGAAAATGGAACAGGAATTTTATTTCAAGAAAAAATGGAATTATCTAAAGGATGTGAATTTTTGAAGGATTTAAATAAAGATATGAAATTTTCAAATGGCAATTTAAATTCCAAAATTGATTATTTGGAATAGGAAATTGATTCCTTAGAAAATAAAAATTTGGTTTAGTTAAAAGGATTGTAGAATTAGAAAACTCACAAAGCTCTTTAGAAAATTTAACAAATAAAATTTCTGTACTAAAGAATGAACTTGACTCTTATAGAATTGAAATGTTAAATTATCAAAGGAAAATTGTGAATTAAATTCAAAAATAGAAACTCTTGAATCTGAAAATTTAGATTGTAAAGAAAAAATAAAAAAGATTTCATAAATATTTCAAAATTTAATAAAGAAAATTTATCACATTTGATAAAAATTTCTAGACCATCACATAATAATAATGGATTGGGTTTCAAGAAAACTCCAAAGAAAAATAGTTTTCTATATAAAGAATTTTTTTTAAAAAGTAACTCTAAAAAGGAAAAAGGAATATATGAAAATAAGGTAATAAAATATGGATTTCTACAACCAATATTAATCCTATTAAAAAGAAATATATCGATAAGTTTTTCTTTGATGTTCATAATAATATTAATTATTCTTTTAAAGGTATTACTAAACCGTCCTAGGTATGGTTACCTAAAACTTAATCCCAGGACCCTAACGTAGGAAGTGGATACCAATAAACTTTCTTATTTTTTGCACGTATCCACACACATTAGTTGAAAATGAAGATGGATTCTAGACGGCGGATGTTCCAACCACATGATGGAAAACTCTAACATGCTTACCAATATCAGACCAATAGATGAAGGTATCGTATTCTTAGGTGACAATCCAAAGGACAGTCATCGAAATAGGGAACGTTTGCAACGATGGTAATCCAACTTCTCTCTTAATTTCTAATATTTACCAAGTTAAAAATTTAAAATGTAATGTTTTTAGTATTAGTCAACTATACGATAAAGGTTTTAAAATTAATCTTAAAGAAGAGAGTTGTAATTTTTTTTATCATAATGAATGATTAATTTTTGAAGGTATATGAATGAAATATTTATATCTTAAATATGAAAGCTAATAACAACACTAACATATGCTTTGTAGCAAACTCGAATGATCCATGGCTTTAGCACAAACGTTTCTTTCATATTAACTTTAAACCATTGAATAAAATTATCAAAACATGAAATTGTAAAAGGTCTACCTAAAATGAATTTTAAAGTAAATAAGTTATGTGACGCTTGTGACGCCCCACCTCTATACCCACGCTAGACAAGAACACTACGGTGTAATGCTGCCGACTAGCACGGAGAATAAGGCTGTTGAGGAGCGACCATCCGTGTAACTTCTTTGAGCGAGCACCGATATGTCAGATAGTATAGAATGCATATCGTTTAAGGAGGAAATCCGACATACCGAATCAAACTCAAAGCTATCACACAGTGGCTATATATAATCTTCGGAAACAAATATAGAAGTAAACATAACATAAATCAGTCACAGCCATCCATATCACAAAGGCGGAAAGAGATATGAATAAATAAATAACACATGAAAGTGTACATCAGAGTAGTGGTCGGAAAGATCCACGATAATACAAAAGAATAGCAGCACATGCTATACAAAAGAATAAGTACACAACATAGAGTCTATATCTCAAATGTGTACATCCAAAAACTACTAATCTAAGTAGTTAGCCAAAAGTCAGAATAATCCTGAAGAGAAGTCAAGCAGAAGCACCTGTAACATCTCGGTCTGACCCGAGTATTATTTATAAGAAAATAATAAACGGATCAGTCTAGCTATAAATATGAGATGATATGGTATAAAGTAAAAGACATGGCATGAACATGTAATAACTATAATGGCATACTACTATAAGCATGTAAATGATAATCAACAAGAGATTAATCAATATCACAAGAATCTTCTCAAAGATAAAATAGGGTATCATACCCTAAACTTGTATTCATAACAAGTCAATGACACACGAATTCACCAATGCACAAAAATGATAAACATAACAATGAAAATCATGAAAATTGGTGAAGCACAAATTCCAGAAATCAACACACGAAATCCAGAAATCACATAAAAAAGGAGGGGAGGCCTATCACAAGAACGGGAGCATGAAAACTCACCAACGTGCATAACACATGAAGGAGAAGCTATCTCATGGAAGCTATCCATTAAATTTTGACACACGAACGGCCCGAAGACCATGGGGCGCTACTCCTATATGTGATGGTGAAACATCACACAAACGGGGTTTAGTCTCCCTCGTAGACAAAGAGACATCACTCAATCGCTAGTCTAAATCACAAAAATGATCGTCATGATCATAAAGAAGTGTCAATTATACTAAGCCAGTAAATATATGAGTTTAGCTTCATGTCCCATAACCACTAGCTTAACTTAAATATTTACGAACAAATTGTAGATCTTCACTAGAAAATTGTCACAAAAGGGTTCAATCGAACAAGTCCAAGAGCTAACCGACGAAGTGAACGCAAGCGTTTCATACCACTCGTTTTACTAAGTCGTTTAATTCGATTTCTCATCCGAGTGAAGTAAAGGCTTGTATATACTAATAGGTTGGAAAACGGTTTAGGAAAAAGAGCTTTGTAATAAACTAGAGTTGAAATCGCTTTGATGAAAGAGTTTTGATATTTACTACTAGTATTGAAACCTTCATATTTTTAAAGTGACAAATCACAAAAATGATTGTAGAAACAATCTATCACAAAAATTCACATTCGAAGACGTGAACAAAATCCAAGGAAATCATCTCAAAATGCATCAAAGTGGAAGTTCTGTTGAATGTTTTTCAGATAATATCGCCTACGGAGGGGGGTCCAGGGGGGTGGCAACCCCCTAGGTGGGGGTGCGGGGGCAACGCCCCCGCTACGTGGTTCGACCTAAGGAAAATAAGGTCTAACGACCTAAGGAAAAGAGACTCGCGACCTAAGGACTCGCGACCTAAAACTCGCGACCTAAGGACACGCGACCTAGAACTCGCGACCTAAAGATACAGCAAAGAGGCGCGCGACCTAAAGGGGTACGCGACCTAAAAGGTTTCGCGACCTAACTGGGTACGCGACCTAAAGGGGTACGTGACCTAAAGGGTTTCACGACCTAACTAGGTACGCGACCTAAAAGGTTTCGCGACCTAAAGGAGGCGCGACCTAACTCAAACAAGCCGGGCGATATAAGGTCGGAGACAACCTACGACTTAACTCCGAGCGACCTAAGGCCAGAAGCAATAGCGAGCGACCTACGACCTAACTCCGAGCAACCTAAGTCCAGGACGAAAATCTGCAGGCAGTGACTTCTAGACAGAGCGACCTAAGGCCCAGAATTTGCCAAAAACGCTGAAAAATTGAGTTTCTCACCAATTCAATCCAAACCAAATGCAAGCATTCATGCTAAAGTGATAGGAAGTCATTCCCAACAATCCAATGACAGTTATAGGCAAGATATGAGATAAAAATCTCACCTTTACACCAAAAACCAATGAAGATGAAGCTTGAAACAAAGCAAGAACAGCCCCAAGCTTGAATCAATGTCTTCTTCTTGAATTTGGAGTTAGATGTTGAATTTGCTAATGAACTTGAGCTTGCAATTTTAATTTCCCATTCCCTCCACCATTTTTGATAAAGCTTGAAGTGTTTGATGAAGTGATGAAGAGGAGATGGGGTTAGGACTGAGTTAACAAGTGTAGTCCAAACCAAAGCTCAAAGCAAAAAGTGACGAAAATTTCACTATCTCCAAACATATCGAAGTTTACACTAAAAAAGATCGCAAACGTCATTTTGAACTCAATGGAAGTGGTCTCGAGTCCTAATTTGACCGTATGCAAAAAGTAGCTTTTCGGGCTAACATCCGACTAACGATAAAATATTTAAATAAAATATTTAAATATAAAATCGATAAATATGCGGGTTGTTACAATGCTTGTCAAAAAGGTAAACTAAGAAAAATCATCTTTTAAGTATATAAATGAAATTTCTACTAATCAAACTCTAGAATTACTTCATTTAGATTTATTTTATCCAACTCAAGTTAGACTAATAAATCATAATAAATATGTTTTGTAGTTGTTAAAGATTTTTCAAGATATACTTGGTCTTTGATTTTAAAGGATAAACGAAACATTTGAAATGTTTAGAAATTTTGTAAAAAGAATTCCAAATTTAAAAGATTTGAAAGTTAGAAATATTAGAAGCGATCGTGGAGGAGAGTTCGAAATGATGATTTTACAAACTTTCGTAATAAAAAGGAAATTAATCGTAACATGTCTTTTCCCAGAATGCCACAGCAAAATGGTATTATGGAGGGAAAAAATAGAACTTTAAAAGAATGCGCTAGAACATTACTAACTAGCGCCACTTTACCTCAAAATTTATGGGCTAAAGCAGTTGCTACTGTCTGTTATGTTCTACACCGCGTTTCAAAAGGACCAAAAGAAAAAAGTACGCTATATGAACTTTTTTATCAAAGAAAACCTAAAATATGTTACTTTAGAGTTTTTGAGCAAAATGTTTTATTTTAAACACTAAAGATAATCTTGTTGAGTTTGACTCTAAAACTAATGAAGGGATCTTTGTCGGTTATTCAGAAAGAAGTAGAGCTTATCGAATTTCTAATAAAAGAACAAATATAATTGATGAAACCTTACACGTTTCCTTCGACAAGAACTTAACAAAACTGAAGGTGATATTGAAATAACTAATATTAATCAGCCTATAAATACTACTCAAAATATTAAACAAGATAAACTAAACGAAGATACTTAAGAAACAAACAAATCTCCAGAATAAAATATAGACATAGAACCCCCTAGAATTTTAAGGGACCACCCGTATATTTGGACCATTTAAACTGAAAAAAATCCACACATGTCAGCTTAAATAGTGCAAAACATGAATCATTAATGGAGTATATGTATAAAATGAGAATCATCACAGAATCACAGAAAATACATCATAACAGAATAGTGCAGCGGAAATACAACATAGTCATAAGAGTAGTTCATGAAGCTACCCATAAATACAACAATGTCTCAAATAAAAGAAATAGAACAACATATATGTCCAATAGTCCAAATAGAAAGAACAATACTGATAAGATAAGATAGTGATAGTCTTCGGTCTTCAGCTCCAAGTAGAACAACAACAGCAATCCTCAGTCTGATCTGAGCATATGCACAAACAAACACTCGAATTAGGACATATATTCTTATACAGATAATATGGTTCAAATTTTGAAATAACAATAACTCAAAGATGAATGGAATAAACATCTTTCAGGATCCGATAAACTATCTATACATATTAGTGTATGATAAATAGATAATGTCTAACAGTAAAGTAAAATATCAAGATAATGTTAAGGCGTCACCATTATTCCCCTTAACACATTTTATATAAGCATCATATACTATACAGCACTGTAAACTCCACCGTAAACTAGTGGGATATCAGGGAGTACTCCATAGGTATAATACAAAACAAATTCGTAGTGGTCGCGTATATGGGAATACAAGTATGACAAGGCACATGAGGCAATACCCAAGGTAGTGACACTACCGTTTGCCTGATCCGGACTAGTGAGAACGCATCGCCGCAGCGATCGCAACACCGCGAAACAACACTCCCAAATCAAGGGTGCGCACCAATCAATCACAAAGTAAATGAATAGTTTACGAAGAAGTGTGTTCGCTCGAGGTAGCTAACCCCCATTTGGCCCGGCACGGCTCCTGTTTTAGTCATTTCCAATTTGACACAAGTGTCAAGTCTATCCATTATCGTTCTCTTTCTTCAATCATCAACGTACATCATTCCAACCACTTCATTCTGGATCACACTCCGCGCGTAGTTATTTAAGTGGTTTTTGGTTTAGACAGTGAGTATGTCCCTAACCGATTCCGGTTCCTTTAATAACCTTCGTAATTATAACACTGATTGGTCGTTAATATATTTCAAAACCAAATCAATTTCAATTTCAATTGGAATTCGTAAATCGACATTTCGTTAGTCTTTCTAAATCAATTTCCAAAATTATATCTCATAACTTCCCAATTTCATTTTAAAATTTCTATAATTCAATTTCAAAGTTTAAATTTTAAAACAATTCAAATATTCATTGCATTTCGTATATAAGTTCATTCCAAAATCGTTTAACTTAATTAACGTTCAAATCGATTTAAACTCAATTATCGATTTCATTCGATATTCATTCAATTAATTTATCATTAAAACAATTTCAATTAAATTTCCAATCCATTACATTACTTTTTTTAGTTCAACTTGTTATATCAACTTTACAAATTTATTTAAATTAAATTTGTCAAATCCAAATCTTTAAATTACAAGTCTTTCATTTGTTAACAAAACACATTCTATTTCTTATTAAAGAAATCCATTTCACTTATTATTTACTTAGTTACACTTGTTAAAAATTCAATTTCACTTAAATAAATTATTCAATTTAGTTTAACCATTAAATAATTAAATCTTATTCAATTATCAAATAATTTCAAATCTTAATTATTACTTAATTTTTAACAATTTCAAAACTTAATTATTTCTAATTTCAACTTAATTATTAATAATTTCCAAAACTTAATTATTACAAATTTCAAAACTTAATTTTTAACAATTCCAAAACTTCATTATTAATTAATTTAAATTTAAACAATGTTCTTCGTCAATTACTACGTTAATATTTGTCTCAATTACAAATATTCACATTTTCCATTCATTTGAATTTAAATTCCAAATTTTATTCAAAACCATATTATTAGTCAAATAAAACTTTATTTTATTTAAATCGAAACATTGACCAATCGGGTTTAATTTAATTTTCTATCCAAAGTCAAGGTTTATTTGGGTATCTATCATTTCAACCCGATTCCATTTCAATTTAAAAAATCAAAGCATACAAAGGGAACTTGCAGTGTGATAGCTGGGATGATGTCAAAGTAAATAAACAAGAAATAGCATCCATTCACAACAATTCAACAATTTAGATAATCCCGAAATAGTCGTATTAATTTGCATTTGTTATTTATGCAAATTAATATAATGATTTTCTAGAATCTACACTATCATTTCATGTAGATTAAAGATTATTACATTACGGTTTTGCATTTATCGTTCAACTTCAATTTCAATACTACAACAATAATCAAATGTATGTGCAAAGGTCCAAAGGGAAATTTATCATATCCTACGTGTCAATTAACTAAACAATTAAAAGAGGTCATATTTAACTAGTCCATATTCAACATATAAGGGATCAAGTTAATCAACATTCAACATATATAATTCACATAATATTGTTAATTATCCTATATCACTTTCAACTTGCATATTTTATCATCTAACAATAGCAATCAGCATTCAATTTAATTATCACATAGCAATCAGTTATCAACCAAACTAGCATAAGAATATATGTCGTGAAAATTTATTTCACCTTTCGTGGATAAAGAAATTTGACGGCGAAGCACGAAGAAGCAAGAAAAGAGTCGGTACAGCACGAACAACGGACACTGTAATATCGACAAAAGAAAACGATATTAATACAATGAACGTTTGTATATAATATATAAATTTATATAAATGCGCTTACTGAAGACGGAGAAAAGAACAAAAGCTGAAGATCGGTGCTGCCGCAAAAGAAACTCAGTCGGTTGCTGCAACAATAGAGAAAGAAAATTTTGGTTACTGTTTGGCAACCAAAAATAGATATTGTCAAAAATATTCTACTGCAAAATCCAATGCTATTTACAAATTTCAGTTTCGTTTTTTTTTCGCCGAGACCAAAAATGCATCCAACCTCCCACATTTACTCACGCATGCATGTACAGTGTTGTACGCATGCATCCAACCTCTTCTCTATTCCTCTATTTGCTGCAACTCCAACTTCGCATATTTTTTTTAGAAACGCAGCTCCAAATCACAATATACTTGCATTCCATTTCATGCATGCAACACCCGCAAACGTATACCACTATATACACGCACCCATTATACATGCGTATACCACTATATTCCATTTTATTTTTATAAAAACAAACCGAGCCTCAGATGCATGAAATACCCAAAATACACGTGAATCACACACTCATGAATACATAGAAACTCCCCTTGTACGCATGCATGGACACCTGTACACCTTTCCACTAGTTGATACATTTTCCAGTAAAAGAAGTGGTACAGTGTAGAGCTCGGTAGTGAATGGAGGGGAAGAGTAAGTGAGGTGGATGCGCTGAGTTTTCATTTGCATGCTTTCTTTTCATGAATTTTCGGCCACTTTATTTTATTTTTTTGCAGAAAAGAAAGAAGAAAAAAAATATAACAGTAGGGAAGAATAAAGGAGAGGAGAGGAGGAAGAATCACCTGAACAGTTTGCACGAGAATGAAGCAGTGGAAAGAATGAAGTGTTTGCTTTATCTTCACAAATTAAGTAACAGTAATGATTTTTTTTTAGTTTCAAGGTGTCACGTGAATTCCCAAACTTCTCATCAAATTTCCAAACGTCCTTTCTATTCCCAAGCAACCCATTAGCAGCCAACTACTTCATTAAATTCACCGACCGAGATTTAATTTCAAACTTCTTTTGTAAACGGCTAAAGAATTTTGGGCTAAAATTTGTTTACCCGGTCCGTTCGGAGCGGTTAGTTTAATACGACGATCCCCGTCGGACCCCGATTTGCATGAATAAATATACCGTTTTGATCAGTGCGATGATGCGCTTCCAACGGTACACAGATTATTGTGATACGATGGTTTTATAAAAATTCGAATTACGCGCTTAAATTATACGTTTTGCTAAACAATTTAAACGGAGCAGGCGATGACAGTTTTTGACGAAACGAATTCCATAACCTTGATCAGAATAATTTTTTTACAACATCTGTGTAAAAATATTTGGATTTGGAAGATAAATTTTACGCAGCTTTATATGGACCGATATACAGTAAAATGCGATCGAATTTTACTGTAATAATTTGCAATGAAACTTTTTCTATGTCCATATCTAACTAAACGTATGTCATAAATAAAGTTTGGACATAAATTGAGATCGTTTATAAATTTCAAAATTTTTATTTTAAAACGATGGATTTAAAATTTAAATTGGGTCGGAAATTCAGGGTCGTTACAGACCACCTTATCGAAAATGCTTTAGAGGACGTTAGTACTAAAGTTTTAACTAGGAGACAACTAAATGAAATGAGTCATATGACGTTTATTTCTAAAATTAAACCCAAGAACTATAAAGAAGCCAATAAAGACGAATATTGGATAATAGCAATGCAAGAGGAATTAAATCAATTTGAAAGAAATAATGTATGGGAACTAGTCCCAAGACCTAATGATTAACCAATAATAGGAACTAAAAGGGTATATAAAAATAAAAGCAATGAAAATGGTGAAATTGTTAGAAATAATGCTAGATTGGTTGCTCAAGGATACATTCAGGAGAAAAGAATCGACTATGATGAGACTATTATGAAAATGGTGAAATTGTTAGAAATAATGCTAGCTTTTGTTTGTCACCACAATATTATACTATATCAAATGGTCATAAAAAGCGCTTTCTTAAAGTGTTTTATAAAAGAAAATGTATATGTAGAACAATCACCCTTGTTTAAATACAAAAAATATCTTGTTTAAATACAAAAAATATCTAGATCATGTTTATAAACTTGAAAAGGCACTTTATGGTCGGAAATAAGCAACATGTGCTTGGTATAATAGACTAAAAAGCTAGTTAATTACTTCTGGTTTTGAAATTGGAAAAGTAGATTCAACACTTTTAAAAAAACGTGAAAATAATGATTTATTGGTTGTCCAAATATATGTTGATGACATTATTTTTGATCAAATAAAGAAAAACTTTGTATATATTTTTCTGAAATTATGAGAAAAAAATTTGAAATGTTCCATATGGGCGTATTAAATTATTTTCTTGGTCTACAAATTGAACAGTTAGAAAATGGAATTTTTATTTCACAAGAAAATACTGTAAAGATTTAATTAAAAGATTTGGCATCAAAAATATGAGTAGTAAGCCAACACTAATAAGTACAACTATTCACCAAGATAAAGTCAAAAATGGTAAGGATGTCAATCCAAAACTTTATAGGAGCATGATTAGATCTTTGCTATATCTAATAGTGAGTCGCCCTAATTAATGATAAGCGTGTGCCTTTGCGCTAGATTTTAATTTAATATAAAAGAGTCACACTACGAGCTGTTAAAAGAATTTTAAGATATTTAATTTGAACTAAAGGTTATGGTATTTTCTATTTGAAAGAATGTTCATTCGAATTAGTATCATACAACGATGCTGATTTTGGAGGATGTCGTACCGATACAAAAAATACTGGTGGTACATGCCATTTTATAAGTCAATCTTTAGTTTCATGGTTTAGCAAGAAACAAAACTGTGTCTCTTTATTTACGTGTGAAGCAGAATGCATATTAGCTGCTTTAGTTGCGCTCAGATAATAAACATGCAACAAACTCTTAAGGATTTTGTTGTAAATTTAACAAAATCACCTATATATTATGATAATACCAGTGTAATTAATTTAATCATAAATACAGTAAATCACTCTACAATAAGCATAAATATAAGACAACATTTTCTAAGAGACCATTTTGAAAAGGAAAATTTATTTTAAAATTTGTAAATACTGAAAATCAAATTTCAGATATATTTACTAAACCATTAAATGAAAATACAAATATTAAATCATATCGAGAATTAGGAATATGTACAATAACAGATATAGTCTGAAAATTAAAATTTTATTTGTTAAACCTATATAAGTTTTAGAACTCAATAAAACTATTTACCGTATATATTTAAGTTATATAAATTTTCAATAAAGTTTACCTAATTTTATTTTCTTTTTAAAAAATTTAAAGATAAAATTTACATTTATAAAGAATATATATACAATATTATCTCGTTTCGATATTTCTATTATTACATCAAATACATATCATTAAAAGTTTTAAAATTTATACACGCACATATATACTTCCATAAGTTATTTTTTTATAAATAATAGTGATTTATAAACCTTTTTATACAATAAGGATGATAAAATTTAAATATAAAAAACAATCAACTAAAAAAGTTAACAAAATTCCTAACAAAAATTTTGTTAAATTTTGCATAAAAAAACATCATGATAACTTCAAAAGTTGAAATCTAATAGGGCAATAAAGTTATATTTTTAAAATATAAATTAAAATAAAATTTATAACATAAGAGAATAAAAGGGTATCACTAACAGTGATAATTAAAGGTTAACTAAAACATTACTAGTAAATATAATATCAAAACATTAAATTTAAAATTTTCAACTAAGATTATGATTTTATTTAAGAAAAACTTTTAAATCTAAAATAAGAATATTAAATCATAAATTTCTATATAATTAGAAAGGCAGAAAACTAGAAAAATTTATGACGTCGGTGCACCGGTGCATGTACATCGGTCCACTAGCAACGATGTTTTTTGCTAGATCCGAACCCAATTTTAGCTTCCCTCTTTCACTCCTCACTTCATTATCTTTAGTTCTATACGATTTCAAACCCTACCTCCATTACTTCCAGCCTCTAAAACCCCCAAATCCATCAATTTTTCAATTCAAATTCAAAGCTTACAACATTGGAAAAGGAAAAAAGGACCATCTTTTCAATGTCTTTTGGTTCAATCGATGAAATCCTCAACAACAAAGTTAGGGCTTGGCTGAAAAACAAGAAGGAGAACATCAAAAAAATTTGTAACACTCTATTAAATTAATAAGAAATTAATTAAGAGAAATTAATTAAAGGATAATCAAGCTGAAAATGGAATTTGTGTAAACATCATAACTTGGCCATGAAGCTTGCACCAATGTGTTTGTGGCGGCGATCTTCTGAGCAACTTTCATATATAAAGTTTTGCGATTGGAGTTTAAAATAAAGAAGTTATCGACGTTTAAATTTTCGAATCGAAAATAATTCAAAATAAATATATTTTTAAAGCATAATGTTACAGCACCATTATATAACTAAACTTAAACGTTAAAAAATCATTAAGTAATAAAATAGGTAATAAATATGACTAAATATTAGTTAACGTCTACCGTAATTAATTGGTGTTAGGAACTGAAGGCCGGTCGATCGCTTTCATTGAGCCGATTGACCGATTGTGTTGAGGTAGCTTTGGTTTTTAAAGGCCCAAACGACCCGAATTTGACAGATTTTGATTGTACTATCTAGGTGCATACCAATCATTATAAATAAGAGGACAGACCCCTCACTTTCATTTAGAAAAAAACATACAAGCCGATGAAACTCTGTCATTTTCTTCCTTTTCAATACAATTCTTAAAATAAAAAATTTCAAGATTAAATATATATACAAGATTCAAGGGTTTTAGAAGATTAAATAATCAACCAAAGAGAAGGTAATGAAACTATGCATGTGTGTCTATACATACATACATACATACATACATACATACATACATACATATATGCATACATACACATGCTACTTTATTCTTCCCTAAGCAAAAAATATTTTGAGGCTAATACACTTGATTGAATTTATATATTATACAACATAAATAAAATATTTGGAGAATGAAACAAGACGAAGGCGTGGAATCAAATCCAAGGGATTTTAAAGGGAATCATATGTAAAGACCCACCCTTTTGGACGGTTTAAATCGACAATAATCCACACATGTCAACTCAAACCATTCAAAAGGGAGGATTGTTAATGGGTAAATAAGAAAATAAGAGAAAAGAAAGAAAAACAAAATACGGAATCTCACAATGGAACGACAAAATATAATAATCAAATAAACAATTCATGAAGCTGTTTTACAAATAACATTTGATTACACTTTTACAATACAAATCAGAGTTATACATACAGTAGGAATAAATTATTAATGTAGTAGAACAACATGATGCAGTGGAATATATATATAAATAGTACAAAAATCTCCACCTTCGTCCTCCAGAAATAGGGTCTTCAATGCTGAAATGCTCAGGCTGACCCGAGCGTAATGCAAGTTAAATCAACAGTAAATAAATATGAGTGTAATGGCTTCAGAGATGTTTACGGGATTTTACATCTCCCAAGGATCCGTTAAACTATCTACATACATAATGCAATATGCTATTATAATATGTCTACAGTAAAGTAAAGTATTAAAATAGCGTTAAGGCGTTACCTATATCCCCCTTAACACATTTTATATAAATGTCGTAGTCTATACAGTACTGTAAACTCCACCAAACCGATGAGCTATCAGGGAGCACTCCATAGGTACGACACAAACCAAACTCATAGTGGGCTCGATAGGGCATATGACAAGGCACGCGAGGCAATGCCCAAGGTAGGATACTACCATTTTGCAGAACCGGGCTGGTGGTAACGCATATCAGCTACTACCACCCACCTTAGAACACACTCATATAATAAAATCGAAGGTGGCCACCAAATCAATCATAAAGTAACAAATACAGTATCGAAGAAGCATGTCCAATTGGAGGAGCGACTTCACTTGGCCCATGTATAACTCCTACTTTAGTCATATCAAGCTGACCCGAGGGGGTCAGGGCTGCGTTCATACCTCATACAGTAGCGTTCACCAAACCATCCTACTTTTTCTGGATTCTCCACCACGTGCATATTTGTTAAAGTAGTTTTCGGTATTGGCAAAGAGTATGATAATATCCGATCCCGGTCTCTTTAACAACCAAACGCTTATTTCACACCAGTTGGTTCTTTTACCTTTCCAAATCCAATTCATAATTGATATCAAAATATCATATTCACTTCAAAATCATACCACTTTCGAAATCATATTCACTTCCGAAATCATTATTAACTTTAAATTATATTCATCTTAAAACTCATAACCACAAAATAGGTTAAACCATCATATCAAAATATTCACATTTAAATCAATTAAGTCTAAATCATAACAGTTCTAACTTAAACAGTTTGAGTATTGAAAGTAGTCGATATATTGGAATAGTTATACATTAAAAATAGTATAGATATTAAAATATATATTAAAAGTTGTTTATAAATCTAAAATAATATATATTAAAATAGTTTATAATTTAAAAAATTGGTTATAGATTAAAATAGTTTATATATCAGAAAAAGTTTACATATTAAAATAGGTTATATATATAAAGTAGTTAATGAAAAAAAAGAGTTTTTATAATAGTTTACAATAGTTTAAAATATTTTAAGGATTTTAAAATAGTTAAAATAGTTTAGTATAAAAATGGTTTGATTATTGGAATGGTTTATATAGTAAATAGTTTGAAAATCTAAATAATCTGAATTTTAAAATAATAGATTTTTAAACTGTTGTATTAAAATAATTAATTTGAAAATAATATCAAATCAAACCATTTCTTCCATTTCAAAAAATCTGAACCATATTCAGATTTCAAATGAACAAAACTCAATTTAATTCCTTCAATTCAAATTCACATTAAAACCATTTCAATCTATATCGATTTCAAATCCATGTTTGAACTACAAATTTAAACCACTTCAAATTCAATAGATTTCAAAGTTTAAATATTCAAACGTTTACAATAACTCACTTTTGATAAATTTCATTTATATTTCAAAATTCAACTTTAAAAAAAATTCAATTTAAATTTTGTAAACAATTCATTTAAACCAATTCCAATTTCAACATTTTAAAAGCTTGGATTTCAAAAATAATTCAGTTCATATAAATCTAATTTTAATTCATAATATCATTTAACTGGATTCAAAAAATAAGGATTAAAAATCATTTAATTTAACCAATCCGGTGTCCGTATATAATTTTCTACCATATGATCAAGTGATACAGAAATATATCATTTCAACCCGCAATAAATTTAAATTTACAAGTATATATCATTTCAACGCACAATTCTGTGAAAAATTCAAAATCCGTAAAATCGCTCGAGTTTATCATTTCAACCCATAACTATTTTCCCTAATCTATTAAATCGTTCGGGTTTGTATCATTTCAACCCATAGTGATTTTCCTAACAATAACTAAGGGAACTTGCAGTGTGATAACAACATATAAAATAAATATAATATCCAATCATCCAAATATCAACAATTAACCATCCATCACAATCATCATTCAATTCAACCAATAAATCACAACAAATAAACTGGTTATCATCATCAGGTATTTAACTGGCAAATAAATTCCAATATTTATTCAAATGGCAATCAAATTCGATATAAATTCAAATTTAACTTGAATTACAATTTAATTATACCAAACAGCAATCAATCAATTTCTAATCACATCATAAATTTTATTTAACTAACATAAGATGGTTTAGTAGTTGTGAGTGGGTTAAAACAACACTCACCTTTGATTTTTCGACAATTTAAAATCCAAATTAGACCGAAATTCTAACAGTCTTAAAATGCAGCCAAACCAGTTCCTTGATGTCCGAAATTCCGATAAGATCGCAACGGAGAAAACAGTGCGTAAATCCGAGTTCGTATGAAAAAGATATGAGAGTTAGAATGAGTTTAAACTTAAATTTAAAATAAAATAATCAACGGCATAAGTGTAATCTGGTATACCTTCCCTAACCCTAGCTGCTAACTCACGCAAACGAACCCAGAACAATGAACGACCGCCACCATCGCTTCATTTCAATGCCACCGCAGCACGCCAGACACCGGACGCCCCCGCCTCCCAGCCGTGGACGCGCCTCCCCATGCCCTTCCTCCCAATGTCGGCCATGACCCCTCTAGCGCCTTCGATCGAGAGATAATTGGCCAAAACTGCCGTGACTTCAAATGACTATTTCTGGCACTATGGTGCTTCGATGAAGATCATAGCCGTTTATCGAGTCCATCTACCCGAGCTGTGACGCCCCACCTCTATACCCACGCTAGCCAAGAACGCTACGGTGTACTGTTGTCGACTAGCACGGAGAATAAGGCTGTTGAGGAGCGACCATCCGTGTAATTTCTTTGTGCGAGCACCGATATGTCAGATAGTATAGCATGCATTTCATTTAAGGAGGAAATCCGACATACCGATACAAACTCAAAGCTATCACACAGTGGCTATATATAATCTTTGGAAACAAACATAGAAATAGACATAACACAAATCAGTCACAGGCATCCATATCATAAAGGCGGAAGAAGATATGAATATAACACATAAAAGTGTACATCAGAGTAGTGGTCTGAAAGATCCACAATAACACAAAAGGATAGCTACAAGAGCCGTACAAAAGAATAAGTATACATCATGGAGTCTACATCTCAAATGTATACAACAAAAACTGCTAATCTAAGTGGTTAGCCAAAAGTCAGAGTAGTAAATCCCTGGGGAGAAGTTAAGCAGAAGCACCTGTAACATCTCGGTCTGACCCGAGTATTATTTCTTAATAAAATAATAAACGGATCAGTCTAGCTATAAATATCAGATGACATGATATAGAATAAGAGATATGGCATACACGTATAATAACCATAATGGCATACTACTATAAGTATGTAAATGATAATCAACAAGAGATCAATCAATATCACAAGAATCTTCTCAAAGATCCAAATTCACAAAAAGGTAATGACACACGAATTCACCAATGCACAAAAATTGATAAAACTTATCAATGAAAATCACGAAAATTGGTGAAGCACAAATTCCAGAAATCAACACACGAAATCCAGAAATCACAAAAAGGGGGGGAGGCCTATCACAAGAACGGGAGCATGAAAGCTCACCAACACGTGTATCACACGAATGAGATGCTATCTCATGGAAGCTAACCATTAATTTTGAGCTAAGGCTCCACACGAACGGCCCGAAGACCATGGGGCGCTACCCCACATATGTGAGTAGAAACATCACACAAACGGGGTCTAGTCTCCCTCGCAGACAAAGACACATCGCTCAATCGCTAGTCTAAATCACAAAAATGATCATCATGATCATCAAGAAGTGTCAATTACACTAAGCTAGTAAATATATGAGTTTAGCTTCATGTCCCATAACCACTAGCTTAACTTAAATATTTACGAACAAACTGTAGATCTTCACTAGGAAATTATCACAAGAGGTTCGCTCGATGAATTCTCTAGATTCCCAAAAACAATCCTTAGGATTTGAGGACCATTGAACTTTCACAAGCGGAACATCTTTATTTCGGAGTCGTTTGACTTCCGAAGCGATAATACGAATAGGATGCTGCTCAAAAGTTAAATTAGGCGAAACTTCAATTTCTTCCACAACATCGGACTCAAGAATAAAATTGGAATCTCGAAAGCATTTCCGTAATTGAGAAATGTGAAACACGTCACGAATAGTAGAAAATTTGAGCCGGTAATAAAAGGCGATACGCCATGGAATCACTACGTTTAGTGATAGGAAATGGCCCAATATATTGAGGCGCTAATTTTTCCCGATCGACTGAAATGTGAAACACCCTTAATAGGTGAAACACGAATAAAATCTGGACCTAAAACCAGCTTCTCACCGGCCTCAAGCCAACAAGAAGAGGATCGGCATGGCCTTCCATAGAGTGCCTCGAAAGGTGCCATACCAATACTAGATTGGAAGCTATTATTATAGGAATATTCAAATAGAAAAATATGATCTTCCCAACTTCCATCAAAATTAAGCACACAAGAACGAAGAAAATCTTCAAGAGTTTGATTCACATGCTCGGTTTGTCCATCGGACTGGGGGTGATAAGCGGTGGTAAAATTAAGCTTCGTTTCCAAAGCTGTTTGAAGACTCTTCCAAAATCCACTAATGAACAATGGATCTCAATCGCTAACAATTGAAGTACGAACTCCATGCAATTTAACAATTTCCTTGATAAAGAGTTTGGCCAAAAGAGGAACGGTTCGGTTAGACCGAACGGGAATAAAATGGGCGGATATAGTAAGTCTATCAACTATCACCCACAAGCTATCATGACCCGAACAAGAACGGGAAATGCCATCACTAAAATCCATGGAAATTTGGTCCCACTTCCAAATTGGAATTTCTAAAGGTTGCAATAACCTACCAGGCCTTTGTTGTTCGGCCTTAACAAGTTGGCAAGTCATGCAACACTTAACAAAGTTAGCAATATCAGATTTCATTCACTCCGAATAATAAAGTCGCTTCACATCTACGTACATTTTACTACTACCGGGATGAATGGTAAATTTAGAATGATGAGAATTTTCTAAAGTATCTTTACGAAGATCACTAATATTTGGTACAATAGGTCTACCAAATTTTCGAATGCCGCCACTAGAATCAATATCGAAGTCTTTCAAACTTTCAATATTAATTTTATCCCTACAACTTTGGCTAAGAAGAGCCAATTCGGGATCTAGCCCTTTGAGCTTCAAGAATGCAGTCTAAAAGAGAAGGATGAGCCTCAAGGCTACATAAAACAAGAGATGAACATGAATTAGAATTCACGATCTCGAATCTCACAAGTGGAGGAAATCTCAAGATCATTCCATTCGGATATCATCAAAGAAATAACTACTTGTTGCTTAAGACTAAGGGTATCGGCAACACGATTCTCCCATCCGGGAGTAAACAAAGAATATCAAGATCATAAGATGCAAGGAACTCGAGCCAACATTGTTGACACAAATTAAGTTCCTTATGAGAAAATAGATATCCCAATGAGTTATAATCGAGGTGGAGAACAATTTCTTCCCCAAGATGATGATGCCAAACTTTGAAAGCAAAAACAATAGCCGCGAGCACCAGATCATAAGTGACATACCTAGTCTCGATCGGCTTTTAGGATTTAGAAGCACAAGTGATTGCACGCTCTCTTTTGCAAGAGAATGGCATCCAAACCAATACGATTAGCATTGGTACTAAAGATAAAGTTTTGGTTCCCTTCGGGAATCACAAGGATAAGAGTATCGAAAAGAAAGAATTTAATCTTCTTTCCCGAAAAGCTAAAACTTTCAAAATCACAATTACCTTTATAGAAAAATTTACATTTTACAAGTCAATTTATTGTGTCTGACTGTCTCATCAAAGCGTTTAGGAAATCCCTATCGATAACGTTGATCAAGCGCATCGACCAAAATTCTTAAAACACTAAATGGGCAATACAACACAAAATCATCTTCTATATGATGAAAATATTTCTTAAAAGTTTTGAGAATATTCTTTGCTTGTTTAAGATTTAAAAATCAAATTGTACTTATAAATAAATCTTATGAAAAATATTTGCAAAATTTGAAATTTCTATTTTCATCCAAAATTAATAAATACAAGAATGGAATTATCGAGATATTCATAGAATACTCTATTTATAAAATGGATGAAATAAGCTGAATAAACCGAATGACATAAATAGTCATTCATAAGAATCATAACGAGTGCAGAATGTGGTAAGTGGAATGCTAACTCCCGCAACTCACAGCTAATGAAAACCGGTGGCAAGGTCGAGCTAAAAGGACCTTAACACCACTCGAAAGATTGCTTAGGAGAAAATCCTAAGACAAACTCAAAAATACCAGAAAATTCTCAAACTACATGAATGAGAGAAATAACACTTTACTCAACATGTGAGCTTAAAGAATAAAATGGTGCCATCAATTTGGAATCGAAATCACAAAAGAAAAATAGAAATCTGCTTAACAGATTAAAAATGTCGAAAATGAATTGTCCATTCGGAAAAATAGGATATGGGCTTCATAATGATTAAGCCAATCCTTTCACGCAAATCAATTCCGAAGCCTAAACTATGCAAATCGGTTCGGACAGAAAAATCACATGAAATAATTTCGACATCAATAAAAAGCAAATTGAGTGTTGCGGATCCACCAACCGGATTCGCAATTCTCAAAGAAGTTTTTAAACCCAAATATTTAAAGAAAAGGAATCGACAAGTTCTTTTGATATGAAATGATGAGATGAACTCATATCAACAGGAACTCGAGAAGGATAATCACAAAACAAGTGTAATCAAGGATTGAATAAGAAATACCTTGACCAAGAGAACAGTTGCTAGGGGCTTGTAGCTTTCCTTTTTCTCTTGCTTTGAAGTTTGGGGCATGTAGATAAGTAATGACCCAGACCTTTGCAATAGCGACAATGAAGGGGTTTTGGGCACTTAATTACATAATGGTCCTTAGAACACCAATTGTAGCATTGTCCATGATTAGGGATTGGAGTCTTTGCTACCGAGGTTTCTTGCTTCCCCTTCTTATCGGGATAAGGGCTTTTGAACTTAATATGCGTCTTCTTGGAAATCCAAATATCACTATCAATTCCTTTATCAGCCTCTTCATATCGAAGAGTGATATCCACAAGCTGATTGAAAGGAACTTCAAGTTTCAGAGGTAAAACAATTTCGGGGTTCTTACTCAAAGCACAGATAAACCTTTGATTCTTAGCAAGATCCAAAAGTTGTTGGGCAGACATGAATACGCCATCTAGAGAAGGACTACTGGATTGACCAGCGCTAGGACTGCCAGAACTAACCATCTCTTCTTCTTTAAGAAAGGAGGAAGAAGAAAAAGGTTATTCTCAGAATGACTATCAAGCAATCTTGATAGATAAAAAAAGGAATCATAAAGAAAACAGGATGAATCGGTTCGAAGACTCGAACTAAATCATGAAGCACAACTCCTAAGGTGGACTTAGGACGATGATCCTTGTTAAGTTATTCTACATTGTTCCAAAGTTTGGCTCTGATACCAAGCTATGACGCCCCACCTCTATACCCACGCTAGCCAAGAACGCTACGGTGTACTGCTGTCGACTAGCACGGAGAATAAGGCTGTTGAGGAGCGACCATCCGTGTAATTTCTTTGTGCGAGCACCGATATGTCAGATAGTATAGCATGCATTTCATTTAAGGAGGAAATCCGACATACCGATACAAACTCAAAGCTATCACACAGTGGCTATATATAATCTTCGGAAACAAACATAGAAATAGACATAACACAAATCAGTCAAAGGCATCCATATCATAAAGGCGGAAGAAGATATGAATATAACACATAAAAGTGTACATCAGAGTAGTGGTCTGAAAGATCCACAATAACACAAAAGGATAGCTACAAGAGCCGTACAAAAGAATAAGTATACATCATGGAGTCTACATCTCAAATGTATACAACAAAAACTGCTAATCTAAGTGGTTAGCCAAAAGTCAGAGTAGTAAATCCCTAGGGAGAAGTCAAGCAGAAGCACCTGTAACATCTCGGTCTGACCCGAGTATTATTTCATAAGAAAATAATAAACGGATCAGTCTAGCTATAAATATCAGATGACATGATATAGAATAAGAGATATGGCATACACGTATAATAACCATAATGGCATACTACTATAAGTATGTAAATGATAATCAACAAGAGATCAATCAATATCACAAGAACCTTCTCAAAGATCCAAATCCACAAAAAGGTAATGACACACGAATTCACCAATGCACAAAAATTGATAAAACTTATCAATGAAAATCACGAAAATTGGTGAAGCACAAATTCCAGAAATCAACACACGAAATCCAGAAATCACAAAAAGTGGGGGGAGGCCTGTCACAAGAACGGGAGCATGAAAGCTCACCAACACGTGTATCACACGAACGAGATGCTATCTCATGGAAGCTAACCATTAATTTTGAGCCGAGGCTCCACACGAACGGCCCGAAGACCATAGGGCGCTACCCCACATATGTGAGTAGAAACATCACACAAACGGGGTCTAGTCTCCCTCACAGACAAAGAGACATCGCTCAATCGCTAGTCTAAATCACAAAAATGATCGTCATGATCATCAAGAAGTGTCAATTACACTAAGCTATTAAATATATGAGTTTAGCTTCATGTCCCATAACCACTAGCTTAACTTAAATATTTACGAACAAACTGTAGATCTTCACTAGAAAATTGTCACAAGAGGTTCAATCGAACAAGTCCAAGAGTTAACCGACGAAGCAAACGCAAGCGTTTCATACCACTTGTTTTACTAAGCCGTTTAATTCGATTTCTCATCCGAGTGAAGTATAGGCTTGTATATACTAATAGATTGGAAAACGGTTTAGGAAAAGAGCTTTGTAATAAAATAGTGTTGAAATTGTTTTGATGAAAGGGTTTTGATATTTACTACTAGTATTAAAACCTTTTTATATTTTTAAAGTGACAAGTCACAAAATTGATCGTAGAAACAAATCAATTCACAAATAAATTTCACATTCGAAGAGGTGAATAAAATCCAAAGGAATCAATCCCAAATCCATCAAAATAGGAATACACCTGCAAGATAACATAGTTCAACATAGTAAATTGGCGCGACCTAATCATGGCGCGACCTAACACGGTCGAGCAAAGCATTGGTGCGACCTAACTGGGGGAGCGACCTAACGAGGTCGAACTAAGGAGTTAACAGTTTAAGGCTACGGCCCAATATGGCCGACCTAATATGGCCGAGCAATATGCAATGGAACGACCTAACTAGGTGAGCGACCTAAGGGAGAGACATGTCGAACGACCTAAGGATAAGGAGGGTCGAACGACCTAAGGGAGAAAACAGGTCGAACGACCTAGTTGGTTGTGACCTAGGTGGTGGTGAAGCCGAGCGACCTAATGGATCGCGACCTAAGGAGGTGGTAGGTCAAATGACCTAAAAGTGTGAGGCCGTACGACCTAAACACAAACGTCCTAAAAACAGGACGAGCGACCTAACAACTTAAAAGGTACACAAGGCCGAGCAACGACCTATAGGGGAGCGACCTAAATGAACGCCGAGAATTCTTCATGTGCAAACCGAGCGACTTAGAGACGAAACAACCTAAGTGGGAAGACTAAGCGACCTAAAGTGGAAATGGGGTCAAGTGACCTAACGAATCGCGACCTAATCTGAAAAAGGGTCGAGCGACCTAAAGTCTTAAACAAGGCCGAGTGACCTAACGATATAGAGGCCAAGCGACCTAAGGGATAAACGAGCTAAGGGGTGAACGACCTAAGCCCAGAACGAGCTATTGATGGCGAACGACCTAAGCCCTGGACGAGCTATATGCAGGCAGAGACTTTTCGTGGCAGTGCGACCTAAGCCCAATAATTCACCAAAAACACTAAAAATTGGAGTTTTTCGCCAATCCAATCCAAACCAAATGCAAATGTACATGCTAAAGTGATAGGGAATCATTCCCAACAATCCAAGATAGTTATAGACAAGAATGTGAGATAAAAATCTCACCTTTTCACGGAAATTGATGGAGATGAAGCTTGAAGCAAAGCAAGAATCAATCCCACTTCAATCTCAACACAAGAAGCTTGAATCCAATGTCTTCTCTTTGAATTTGGAGTTGGATGATGGATTTGCAAGAGAACTTGAGCTTGGAATTTTAATTTCCCATTCCCTCCTCCATTTTTGATGAAGCTTATGTTATTAGGAAATTATGAAGAAGGAAGTGATGAAGAGGAGATGGGTTGGGACTGAGTTAGTAAGTGGTTCAGCCCAAACCAAAGCCCAAAGCGAAAAAGTGACAAAATTCCACTAACTCCAAACATATCGAAGTTTATACTCAAAAAGATCGCAAACATCATTTTGAACTCAATGGGGGTGGTCTCGAGTCCTAATTTGACCGTATGCAAAAAGTAGCTTTTCGGACTAAGATCCGACTAACGATTAAAATATTTAAATAAGATATTCAAATACATAATCGTCGAATATGCGGGTTGTTACACGAGCTCTCTAACTTTGCAATCGATGATGAAGTCTGAAAGTGACTGGAGCGGTGTCGATCAATGATGGACGTCGGATCCTAGGGTTTGGGTGTTGAACGACGGTTGGGTTTCGAGAGTTTGAAATTTTTGTTTAATTTGTAATAGAGATTAGGTTTTTTTTTTGACATTTGAGAAGAGGAACAGAGGGGAAATAAATTTGTACGTATAGAGAAATGAAAAGCTGCTAGGGTTTCAGGGAAAAACTATTTATATAGACAATGAACGAAGTGACAGATCGAATTGGGTCGAAACGATAATGACGACCCGAAAAGCCCGTTTCTTTTCCGAAACAAAAGTAGGTCATCCAATATATCGAAATATATGTTTTCGATATTTTTAAACTTAATGTAACTAGTTTCAAACCCTAATTCCATTGTACACAGAAGTTAACTTTAAAAATCAAATTATATTCATTTAATTTCTATTAATCGATTTCTACGCATTTCGAGCTCGCACGATCAAACAGCAAGTCCGATCGCTATGAAACTTGAAATCCTACAATAATTCACTGTTACGGATCCGATGAAACTGGTTTCGTCAAAATCCGAGACAGTGGCCAAAATGGCTAATTCTCACGTTAATTAATTAAATTATTATTAAATTGGTTTAATCACTTTTAATTCAAATTTAATAATTAACAATTTTATCATTTCTTATTACACAAAAATTAATAATCCTTTAAAATTAAATTTTCCATGCTAATCCAATATCCAAATATTACACAGATTTTAGAGTTCAATTGCAATTGTAATAAATTCATCAATTACAATTTAAATTTCAAATAAACTCTTTTATTTTGATTTACATTCTTTTTATTCGATCAAAATACCTTATGAATTTTATTAACATAAATTTACATTTTATTACATTCATATTCTATAGTTATCATCCTAACTCAAATTAACTACAATTATTAATTAGATTAATCTCAATTGATTTATAATTAATTTCAAACGGATTTGATATCAAGATGATAATCAATCAATTGTTATACATTAGTAATTCACCTCTATTAACCTATTTTTACTAACAAAGGTTGATAAATTACTTACCAAATATTGATTCATTCTATATTAACTTATTTCAATTAATTACATATAATTTCTCTTTTTAATACAACATTGAATTTATTCCTTATTTACAATTATAACCAATTTAACTTTACAATTATTTCAATTAATTGGAATTACATTAAAATAATTGTCAGTAACCTTCAAACAACATTATTAAATCATATTCTAATTATTTTCCTCATTAATAAATCAAAAATTTAATTTATCCCAATATTAAATTTTAAAATCTTATTAATTTTAATATTTTTAATTATCGAAAAATACGGGTCTTTTCACTCTCCTCCACTCAAAACTTTTCGTCTTTGAAAAAAAACAAGAAAGAATTAAGAACTAATATGTTTTATTTCAAATAATCAATTTATAGACACTTTAAACTTACATAATCAAGTATTTTAAATAAAATATATCCACTTTTAAACAATTAAATCTTCCATATCCTAGTTAAATAAAAGTTTGAAAATATTTTCACTTTCACAAAAAATTTCTAAGTCCTAAATTTACGATAATTTTTGGCAGAGTCTCCTTTGTACGGTTAGGTCCAGAAACATCAATAATTACAATATATATATCATATTTCAAAAATAAAACATCCCAAACCACGGAAAAAACAATAAAGTATCGCTATAAAACCGTAATTCGAAAACGTACCTATTTGTCGGGCAAACAACTTTATTTATAAAACCAAAAGCAGTGACTATTGCTTTCATAAACCTGTATTTCACTTATATAATCCAAAGTAGTGAGACTTATGTACAAGAGAAATATTTAGTTGTTTTCAATTAGTAACAAAAGCAAATCAACATCGAACATATGCAAACAAAACAACACGACCATCAAATGCAACAAAGGAATCAATCATACATCCATAGCAACCAAAACTAATGGTTTGTTCATGTTCAGAAACTTTAATCGTATAAGGATGATAAATAAACTATCAAGTGTATCCTATGCTCAACAGCCTTAGATAATTACTGCATAGATTATTCATACAACCTTAAACAATTTGAAGTATCATTTCCCAAACTTCTCATTAACCAAACAAGAAAGAATTTTATATTTTACTTAAGTTGTATTCTATCGGTTTCTTCTCACATTATTCACTTTTCATTTATTTTAAATTCTCTTTCATTCATATAGAAACATCTTTTATTTATTTACATTAATTTATTTACATTCATTTATTTACATAAATTAATTTCCATTCAATATTTAAAATAATCAATGAATTCATTATTTAAGTATTACATACATTTCGTTTATTTCCAATTTATTCATACAAGGTTATTTCTTATAAATTTACATTCATTTCATTGCAGTTTAATTCCCATTTGTTATTATATATAACTTGATTTCAATTTAATATTAGTATTCATTAAGGAATCATTCAACTTGAGTCTATTAACTTCTTAATTGACATTCATTCTTTCTTATATAGTGTCATTGAACATTAAATCTATTTCTGAATCATTTCAACAATTTCTGGTTATAATCATTTACCTAATATAGTATTCACTTTTACTATCTAATTATTAGCATTTCAAAACATTAACTTATGCTTATAATATTTCTTGTACATCAAAACTCTTATTTATAGAGATAATTCCATTTGAACACTTTCATTGCTTAAGTTTTACTTGTATAATATTCTATTACACATTCCCGCTTAACATTACAACTTTTTAAACATTTCTGGTAAGTTATATATATATATTTTTAAGAATGTAATTGAATGTTACACAAGTTTATCTTATTCGTTTTAGTTAACAAAATGTTCAATGATTAAATCTTCTAAATGTTTATATCTTTTGATTTACAAGTTACAAATTTCCAATTTCTTATATATTTCATTAATCACTTAGCATCAAATTTCTTATTTTTCATTTTAAAAGTTTCCAATTATTAAAAGAGTTAAGATTTCATTTCATTACAATAATTGAAATCACTAATTTATAGAAACTTAAGAACTGAATGCCGGGTTCATTTCAAATCATTTTGAAAATAATATATATATTCATATCCTTTATAGATCAAATCATATTTAGAAATAAAAAATTAAGATTTGTTTATCAAAATGAATGTGTAGTAAAGCTACTACTGTGGCCTTCCCACTTTGAAACTAGAAAATGAACGTCGATGATGTCACGATCATCAACGAAATTATTTTCCAGCGGCAGAGAGTGGAGTACATAACTTATTTCCTTTAAAAATTCTTTTAAAACATTTCTTTTAAATCACATTGAAATATTTATATTCAAAAAGTACTTCCAAATAATACTAATATTATATTCCAAAATCTTCTGAAAAACCAATTTCAAAACCTCAAAACTTAAGTTCTCAAATTCCCAATTCATATTTACTTTATTTGTAAATTTTATTTTACAACCAATATTTACAAAATTTCACTTCCTAGCAAACAAATATATCACATACAACTATATCCATTTATAAAATTTATTCTTTTATATACAAAATGTAATACTAGGTAAAATTATTTCATTTACCTATTATTTAAAAACAATATTGTGTCGGTCTGCCCTAGTAAGTGTTTAGAAATCCCTATCGATGCCATAACGTCCTATGTACCGACCAAAAATACAAATACGCTCTCTTATATATATACGCTCAAATGACTCATTCTAGGGTATTACTACCCTATCTCTAATGAGTCAGACCCCAGAAAGCTAAGGTTATTGCTAAACCTCGCTCTGATGCCAAATGTAACGACCCACCCTTTTGGATGGTTTAAATCGACAATAAACCACACATGTCAGCTTAGACCATTCAAAAGGGAGGATTGTTAATGGGCTAAATAAGAAAATAAGAGAAAAGAAAGAAAAACAAAACACAGAATCTCATAGTGGAATGACAAAATATAATAATCAAATAAACAGTTCATGAAGCTGTTTTACAAATAACATTTGATTACACTTTCACAATACAGATCAGAGTTATACATACATCATGAATAAATAAATAATGCAGCGAAACAACATGATGCAGTGGAATATATATACAAATAGTAAACAAATCTCCATCTTCGTCCTCCAAAAATAGGGTCTTCAACGCTAAAATGCTCAGGTTGACTCGAGCGTAATGAAAAGACAACATTCGAGTCAGAACTAAAAGATCTTATACAAGTTAAATCAACAGTAAATAAATATGAGTGTAATGGCTTCAGAGATGTTTACGGGATTTTACATCTCCTATCTAGTGTCTAACATGCGTGCAATAACTTAAGAGATGTTCGAAATTCCATCTCATAAGGATCCATTAAACTATCTATATACATAATACAATACGCTATTATAATATGTCTACAGTAAAGCAAAGTATTAAAATAGCGTTAAGGCGTTACCCATAGCCACCTTAACACATTTTATATAAATGCCATAGTTTATACAGTACTGTAAACTCAACCAAACCGGTGGGCTATCAAGGAGCACTCCATAGGTACGACACAAACCAAACTCGTAGTGAGCTCGATAAGGCATATGACAAGGCACGCGAGGCAATGCCCAGGGTAGGATACTACCGTTTTGCAGCACCGGGCTGGTGGTAACGCATAGCAGCTACTACCGTCCACCTCGGAACACCTTCCCATAATCAAATCGAAGGTGGTAACCAAATCAATCACAAAGTAATAGATATGGTATCGAAGAAGCATGTCCGATCGGAGGAGCGACTTCACTTGGCCTATGTATAGCTCTTGTTTTAGTCATATCAAGCTGATCTGAGGGGGTCAGGGCTACGTTCATACCTCATATAGTAGCGTTCGCCAAACCATCCTACATCATTCTGGATTCTCCAGTCTCCACCACGTGCACAGTTGTTAAAATAATTTTCGGTATTGGCAGAGAGTATGATAATATCCGATCCCGGTCTCTTTAACAACCAAACGCTTATTTCGCACCGATTGGTTCTTTTACCTTCCCAAAACCAATTCATAATTGATATCAAAATATCATATTCACTTCAAAATCATATCACTTTCGAAATCATATTCACTTTCGAAATCATTAATCACTTTAAATTATATTCATCTTAAAAATCATAACCACAAAATAGGTTAAACCATCATATCAAAATATTCGCATTTAAATCAATTAAATCTAAATCATAACAATTCCAACTTAAACGGTTTGAGTATTGAAAGTAGTCTATATATTGGAATAGTTATACATTAAAAATAGTATAGATATTAAAATATATATAAAAAGTTGTTTATAAATTTGAAATAATATATATTAGCATAGTTTATAATTTAAAAAAATAGGTTATAGATTAAAATAGTTTATATATTAGAAAAGGTTTATTAAAATAGGTTATATATATAATAGTTAATAAAAAAATAGTTTTTATAATAGTTTACAATAGTTTAAAATAGTTTAAGGATTTTAAAACAGTTAAAATAGTTTAGTATAAAAATGGTTTGATTATTGGAATGATTGGAATGGTTTATATAGTAAATAGTTTGAAAATCTAAATAATCTGAATTTTAAAATAATAGATTTTTAAACAGTTTGTATTAAAATAATTAATTTGGAAATAATAACAAATCAAACCATTTCTTCCATTTCAAAAAATCTGAACCATATTCAAATTTCAAATCAAAAAACTCAATTTAAATCCTTCAATTCAAATTCTCATTAAAACCATTTCAATCTATATCGATTTCAAATCCATGTTTGAACTACAAATTTAAACCATTTCAAATTCAATAGATTTCAAAGTTTAAATATTCAAACGTTTACAATAACTCACTTTTGATAAATTTCATTTATATTTCAAAATTCAACTTAAAAAAAAATTCAATTTAAATTATGTAAACAATTCATTTAAACCAATTCCAATTTCAACCAATCCGGTGTCCGTATATAATTTTCTACCATATGGTCAAGTGATACGGATATATATCATTACAATCGATAATAAATTTAAATTTACGGATATATATCATTTCAACCCGCAATCCTGACGCAGCGGATTAAAACAAAACAATCTTCAATCGGTGAAAGTAGCAATAGATGGATTGATGAATACTGAAAGGCCCGAATTCGTTGATCCGAAGATACCGAATTCTAGCTATCCTGAACTCGTTGATCGCGCACGATACCGGGTTCAAAGATCTTCAATTCTTCAAGCGTTGATCAAGCGCACTTGATTCCGCGAATCGGCTTCTACAATCGTTGAATCGAGCGCACTCGATTAACCGAAAGAGGAGATAGGAGATTACACTCAACTACCAATTGGAATGAAAGCACAAAGCTAACAAAAGAGAATTTTATTCAAAAATCAACAACCTTTACAAATGACTCACACGGCCTATTTATAGGCTACAACTCACGCAGTACAAAAATATTCACAACTCCTAAGTCGGCTCCGACTTATAACCCCTTTCCGACCTACGACTTAAGACTCCTTCCGACCTACGACTCAGAAGCATACGACTTACAAGCTACAGACGACTTAAAAACAAATGCGACTCAACATACATGTATATTACAAACGACTCACGACTTATAAAAGTTGCGACCTAACTAAGGTCGGCAACGACTCATCACAGCCGCGACTTAAGATAGACAACATACGAAACAGACGACATACGACTTAAGAAATACAACACAGTACACCCAGTATAAGAGCAGACGACTTACGACTTAAGACTTCAACGACTTAACATGATTCGTCACCCGCTTCCGACTTAAAAGCCTTCAACCGCTGGAGCTTCTGTTTCTTGATAAGTCGTGGACGACTTATAGCCGCATCGTTAACTCGTATATGACTCATCAACCCCGAACGACTTATGCTCCCCTTAAGGCGTAACTTCCTTTCATCTGAACTGTTAGGTCGTATACTAACCAAAACACTTCCCTTAAGTCGTTGCCGACTTAAGCCTTCGCATTTTTCAACTTGTGTTGCTCCTGTAGCTTTAGGTCGTAACCCAGCACTCTTTCTTATCTCGTTAGGTCGGCTGCGATCTTCACTAAGTCGTTGGAACGACTTAAAACCTTCGATAGGTCGGTTGCGACCTACAACTTCAACTTTCCACCATTTCTCACCAAATCTTAACTCGTTAGCTTCCTTGTTAGGTCGGTCTCGACTTATCCACATGTTAGGTCGTACACGACCTATGACTTCTCCATTCTGGGCTGCATCATCCTCCCCAGGTTGAGAAAAATTCGTCCTCGAATTTGTACTTTCTGCATCCACAACAAACTCATCTCAATGATATGGTACGAGATGTTTAACATTGAATACGTCAGACGTATACACATCATCTGGCAACTTCAATTTATAAGCATTTTCATTGATTCTCTTTAAAATTTCCACTGGACCAATCTTTCGTACTTTCAATTTATTATACGTTCCCACCGGAAAACGATCTTTTGTTAACACTGCATAAACCAAATCACCTTCATGAAATTCAACACTCCTTCGCTTCAAATCTGCAGATCGTTTATATTTCTCATTTTCTTTCTCCAATCGTTCCTGAACGATTTTATGACATTCCGCCAATCCATCAACAAAATCAGCAGCTTTCTTAATTATCTTCTTTGATTGTGGCACTACCGTTAAATCCAACGGTCCCTTCGGTAAGCTTGAATATACTATCTGAAATGGACTGAACCCTATGCTACGATTTACCGCATGATTATGGGCAAACTCTGCCTGACATAACTTTACATCCCAACTCTTCAGATTATCTTTCACAAGGCACCTCAACAAGTTCCCCAACGATCTATTAACCACCTCCATTTGTCCATCAGTTTGCGGATGATAAGCGCTGCTAAAATTCAACTTCGTTCCCACCATCTTCCACAAACTTAGCCAAAAATGACTCAGAAAACGAGTATCCCTATCCGACACAATAGATTCTGGCAATCCATGAAGTCGATATATCTCTTTGAAAAATAACTGAGCAACATGAACAGCATCCGCCGTCTTCTTACAAGCAATAAAATGTGTCATTTTCGAAAATCGATCAACCACCACATAAATGGAATCGTTACCACGCTGTGTCCTCGGTAATCCCAACACAAAGTCCATACTCACATCAACCCATGGTTTGATTGGTATAGGTAACGACATATATAACCCAGCATTAGTTGCAGTTCCTTTCGAAATCTGACAGATATGACATCGCTCCACAAACCTTTCCACCTCTTTCCTCATCGATGGCCAAAAATAAGATTGCGAAATTAATTGCAATGTACGGTCTCTACCCACGTGGCCTTTCTCGTGTAACTCTTTAACAATTTTCATTCTCAAACTACAATCAGGTATGCACAATCAATTTCCTTTGAACAGAAAACCATCTACCATCATGAACTCATCCGTTTTCCCCTCCTTAACTTTATCAACAAACTTTGCAAAGTAAAAATCATCGACAAATAATTCTGGTAGTTCTTCAAACCCTGTCACCTCAACTTTCAGTGTATTCAACAAATGACTCCTTCTACTCAAAGCATCAGCCACACGATTCGTCACCCCTGACTTGTGTTTAACAACAAAAGTAAACTGTTGCAGATATGCAATCCACGATGCATGTCTCGCTGAAATCTTGTCTTGCCCTTGTAAATGCTTTAACGCCTCATGATCAGTGTAAAGAACAAACTCCTTCTGAAATAGATAGTGTCTCCAGTGTTTAATAGATTGCACAACAGCATAAAATTCCACATCATATGTACTGTATCTCATCTTCGCTCCTGATATCTTCTCGCTAAAGTATGCAATTGGACGCCCCCTCTGACTCAACACTCCTCCAATCCCAACCTTGGATGCATCAGTATGTAGTTCAAACACTAACTGAAAATCAGGTAGCACTAGAATTGGTGCAGACGTCAGCAACTCCTTGATTTTCCCAAAAGCACTCCCTGCTTCCTCTGACCATGAAAACTGTTTACCCTTCATACAATCAGTCACAGGTGCCATCACACTACTAAAGTGTGGAATAAACCTTCGATAGAATGAAGCCAACCCGTGAAAACTACGAACTTCCGTTATCGTCTTGGGTTGCGGCCAATCTCTGATAGCTTCAATTTTACTTTGGTCAACTTGTATTCCTTTCTCTGAAACAACATACCCCATAAATAAGACACTATGCGTCATGAACACGCATTTCTTCGTTGCAGCATAAAATTGTTCCTCACGGAGAATAATTAGTACTTCCCTCAAATGTTGAACATGCTCTTCCGTACTCCTGCTATATATCAGAATATCATCAAAGTAAACCACCACAAATTTTCCAATGTACGGTCTGAAAATTTGATTCATCACCCTCATGAATGTACTTGGTGCATTCGATAGACCAAACGGCATTACCATCCATTCATACAAGCCTTCCCTCGTCTTGAATGCTGTTTTCCATTCGTCCCCTGGTCTAATGCGAATCTGATGATAACCGCTCTTCAAGTCAATCTTAGAAAAGATTACAGACCCACTGATCTGATCCAATAAATCATCAAGCCTCGGCATCGGAAATCTGTATCTGACTGTGATCTTATTCAATGCTCGACTGTCTGTGCACATCCTCCACGTTCCATCCTTTTTGGGTACCAATAAAGCTGGTACAGTACAAGGACTTAAACTCTCCTGCACACGCCCCTGTTCAAGCAATTCTTCCACTTGCCTTCGCAATTCCTCATGTTCCTTCGGACTCATCCGATAATGTGGTTGGTGTGGCAACACAGCACCTGGAACAAGATCTATCTGGTGTTGAATATCCCTCAACGGTGGTAACTCCGTTGGTAACTCCTCTGAAAATACATCGTCAAATTCTTTCAATACTGGTTTTACTTCTTCTGGTATTTCAACTGCTTCCCGACTCTCCCGTCCGATCAATAAAAATACTTCAGGCTCCTCCTCTACTTCCTTCACGAACTCCTTCAAAGATAACAAAGTTTTGAGCTCTTCAATCTCCTCCAACTTGTTTTCCTCCTGTTGTCGCTTCTTTGGAACTAGAGTAATCTTTGTGCCTTCAAACATGAAACTGTAACTGTTGGTACGCCCATCATGTTGCACCGCCCTATCATACTGCCACGGTCTCCCAAGCAACAAATGACAGACATCCATATCTACCACATTGCACCAGATTTCGTCTTTATATTTCTTCCCAATTGAAAAATTCACACGAGCCCTTCGTCCAACCTTCACCTCCCCGCCTTTTCTCAACCAAGCCAACTTGTACGGTTTCGGATGTTTCTCAGTCTTTAATGCCAACTTCCTCACAGCTTCTGAAGAAATTATATTATCACAGCTTCCAGCATCAATAACGAATTTGCAAACTTTCCCCAGAATAGTACATGTTGACTGAAAAATATTGCTCCTTAACCAACTACAATCCTCCTCTTGCTTTGGTGTTAAACAGGACCTCTTCATCATAAGATTGTAACCTTCGTCTCCCGTCACTTCTTCTTCCTCCTCATCAGGTGGTTAATTGGAACATTCAGCTTCTTCATCCTCATCCTCAACCTCCGCTATCATAGTTCTCTTCTTCGGCTTTGGACATTCGCTACTTTTGTGACCCATTTCTTGGAAATTATAACACTTGAAACCATTATTGACTCTAGCCTTTCCAACCTCATTCACAACTGGTTTTGCAACAGCTTTTGAAACAGTAGAACTTCCACTAACACCCTTCACTTGACTGTTGGAATTTGTAAACACACCACCTCCTCGTCTACCCTGCTTCTCCCAAGCCAATGCTTTCTGATGTGCTTCCGCTACAGATCTGGGATCAAACATGTTAACCATATCCTGAATCTGCATTCGCAATCCCCCAATGAATCTAGATGTCAGCTGCTCTTCCGTTTCCATAATATCATTTCTCGCAATAAGTTGATAAAATTCGTCAGCATAGTCATTCACAGATTTCGTTCCTTGTCTCAAGTTCTGCAAACGTTGATACATCAAAGATTGATAATTGTAAGGTAAGAACGTTGCTTTCATCAATTTCTTCATCTTCTCCCAAGATTCAACCTTTGACTTCCCCATCCGTTCACGTGTAAGTTTGGTTTGCTGCCACCATGCCAAAGCTCTACCCCTCAACCTTGTAGCAACCAACTTCACTCTACGATGTTCTGGAACTTCTTTGAAGTCAAAAATCTCTTCAACATTAGCTACCCAATCTAGAAACTCCTCCGCTTGCATACCACCTTTGAATTCAGGAATTTCAGTTTTCATCCCCGACTCCCACTTGTGATCATACTCAGAGTAATTTCTTCCTTGTCCTCGTCCTTGTCCTCGAACACTACCACCATCATACTCCTCTTCAAAATCAGATGTATATCGTTGTCTATCTCGTCCACCCACATCTCTACTACCATCACGTCTACCACCATCATCCCTTCTATCTACATTCCTCCGTTCACGATCATCCACGTTCCTCCTACGCCTTTGATCATCGTTAACACTTCTGTCTCGATTGGAATGTGGCGAGACTCTACTTCCCCCATGGTTAGATTCAGGTGAAACCCTTCTCCGATTTTGATTCATTTCTAACATCATCTTCTCTAATCGTCCAATCCCTTCATTAAGCTTCTCACTAAAGTTATCATTAATTATCTGCTCCATCTCATCAGCTTCTTCTCTTTGATACAAAGCTTCTAAGTTTTGGTGACGATTAGCTCTCCTTGGCGGCATACTTGAAAATTCACTAAACTCTTCAAATTCAAACACAATTCGAACTTTGATCCGAAATGAAATGTATCGGAAACTCCCACTATGTTGCTACTTCGCGATGAACACGATGAACACAACTTCTCCAAATGAGGCAAATTTGATCTCCCAACTTCAATACAAAGTCAAACAACTTCAACTTGCTCTCGGCCGTGATAAACAAAACTCAAATCTCAAAATGATTAAGCTCCAAGTCTCGATCTAGCTATGATTGGCTAGAACAGGCTCTGATACCAAAACTGACGCAGCGGATTAAAACAAAACAATCTTCAATCGGTGAAAGTAGCAATAGATGGATTGATGAATACTGAAAGGTCCGAATTCGTTGATCCGAAGATACCGAATTCTAGCTATCCCGAACTCGTTGATCGCGCACGATACCGGGTTCAAAGATCTTCAATTCTTCAAGCGTTGATCAAGCGCACTTGATTCCGCGAATCGGCTTCTCCAATCGTTGAATCGAGCGCACTCGATTAACCGAAAGAGGAGATAGGAGATTACACTCAACTACCAATTGGAATGAAAGCACAAAGCTAACAAAAGAGAATTTTATTCAAAAATCAACAACCTTTACAAATGACTCACACGGCCTATTTATAGGCTACAACTCACGCAGTACAAAAATATTCACAACTCCTAAGTCGGCTCCGACTTATAACCCCTTTCCGACCTACGACTTAAGACTCCTTCCGACCTACGACTCAGAAGCATACGACTTACAAGCTACAGACGACTTAAAAACAAATGCGACTCAACATACATGTATATTACAAACGACTCACGACTTATAAAAGTTGCGACCTAACTAAGGTCGGCAACGACTCATCACAGCCGCGACTTAAAATAGACAACATACGAAACAGACGACATACGACTTAAGAAATACAACACAGTACACCCAGTATAAGAGCAGACGACTTACGACTTAAGACTTCAACGACTTAACATGATTCGTCACCCGCTTCCGACTTAAAAGCCTTTAACCGCTGGAGCTTCTGCTTCTTGATAAGTCGTGGACGACTTATAGCCGCATCGTTAACTCGTATATGACTCATCAACCCCGAACGACTTATGCTCCCCTTAAGTCATAACTTCCTTCCATCTGAACTGTTAGGTCGTATACTAACCAAAACACTTCCCTTAAGTCGTTGCCGACTTAAGCCTTCGCATTTTTCAACTTGTGTTGCTCCTGTAGCTTTTGGTCGTAACCCAGCACTCTTTCTTATCTCGTTAGGTCGGCTGCGATCTTCACTAAGTCGTTGGAACGACTTAAAACCTTCGATAGGTCGGTTGTGACCTACAACTTCAACTTTCCACCATTTCTCACCAAATCTTAACTCGTTAGCTTCCTTGTTAGGTCGGTCTCGACTTATCCACATGTTAGGTCGTACACGACCTATGACTTCTCCATTCTGGGCTGCATCAAATCCCGAGAAAAATTCAAAATCCATTAAATCGCTCAAGTTTAGCATTTCAACCTATAACTATTTTCCCTAATCTATAAGATCGTTCGGGTATGTATCATTTCAACCCATAGTGATTTTCCTAACAATAACTAAGGGAACTTGCAGTGTGATAACAACATATAAAATAAATATAATATCCATTTATCCAAATATCAACAATTAACCATCCATCACAATCATCATTCAGTCCAACCAATAAATCACAATAAACAAATTGGTTATCATCATCAGGTATTTAACTGGCAATTAAATTCCAATATTTATTCAAATGGCAATCAAATTCGATATAAATTCAAATTTAACTTGAATGACAATTTAATTATACCAAACAACAATCAATCAATTTCTAATCACATCATAAATTTTATTTAACTAACATAAGATAGCTTAGTAGTTGTGAGTGGGCTAAAACACTCACCTTTGATTTTTTGACAATTTAAAATCCAAAATAGGCTAAAATTCTAACAGTCTTAAAATGCAGCCAAACAAGTTCCATGAAGTCCGAAATTCTGATAAGATCACAATGGAGAAAACCGCGCGTGAATCCGAGTACGTATAAGAAAGATAAGATAGTTAGAACGATTTTAAATTAAAATAAAATAATCAAGGGCATAAGTGTAATCTTGTATACCTTCCCTAACCCTAGCTGCTAACCCACGCAAACGAACCCAGAACAATGAACGGTCGCCACCATCGATTCATTTCGTCGCTACTACAGCACGCCGGATGCCGCCGCCTCCCAGCCGTGGACGCACCTCCCCATGTCCTTCCTCCCAACACCGACAACAACCCCTCTAGCACCTACGATCGTGAGAAAATTTGCCAAAACTGCTGCGACTTCAGGTGGTTATTGTTGACACTGTGGTGCTCCGATGAAGATCATAGCCATTGATCGAGTCCATCCAGCCGAGCTCTCCAACTTTGTAGTTGATAATGATGTCTAAAAGTGACCGGAGTGGTGTCGATCAATGAGGGACGTCGGATCCTAGGGTTTGGGTGTTGAACAACGGCTGGATTTAGAGAGTTTGAAATTTTTGTTTAATTTGTAATTGGGATTAGGTTTTTTTTACATTAGAGAAGAGGAACAGAGGGGATAGAAATTTGTACGTATAGAGAAATGAAAAGCTACTAGGGTTCCAGGGAAAAACTATTTATATAGACAATGAACGAAGTGACAGATCGAATTGGGGCGAAACAATAAAGACGACTCGAAAAGCCCGTTTCTTTTCCGAAACAAAAGTAGGTCATCCAATATATTAAAATATATGTTTTTGATATTTTTAAACTTAATGGAACTAGTTTCAAACTCTAATTCCATTGTAAATAGAAGTTAGCTTTCAAAATCAAATTATATTCATTTAATTTCTATTAATCGATTTCTACGCGTTTCGAGCTCGCACGATCAAATAACAAGTCCGATCGCTACGAAACTTGAAATCCTACAATATTTCACTATTACAGATCCGATGAACCTAGTTTCGTCGAAATCCGAGACAATGGCCAAAATGGCTAATTCTCACGTTAATTAATTAAATTATTATTAAATTGGCTTAATCACCTTTAAATTCAAATTTAATAATTAACAATTTTATCATTTCTTATTACATAGAAATTAATAATCCTTTAAAATTAAATTTTCCATGCTAATCCAATATCCAAATATTACATAGATTTCAGAGTTCAATTGCAATTGCAATAAATTCATTAATTACAATTTAAATTTCAAATACACTCTTTTATATTGATTTACATTCTTTTTATTCAATCAAAATACCTTATGAATTTTATTAACATAAGTTTACATTTTATTACATTCATATTCTACAGTCATCACCCTAACTCAAATTAACTGCAATTATTAATTAGATTAACATCAATTGATTTACAATTAATTTCAAATGGATTTGATATCAAGATGATAATCAATCAATTGTTATACACTAATAATTCACTTCTATTAACCTATTGTTTACCAGCAAAGGTTGATAAATTACTTACCAAATATTGATTCGTTCTATATTAACCTATTTTAATTAATTACATATAATTGCTGTTTTTAATACAACATTGAACTTATTTACGATTATAACCAATTTAACTTTACAATTATTTCAATTAATTGGAATTACATTAAAATAATTGTCAATAACCTTCAAACAACATTATTAAATCATATTCTAATTATTTTCCTCATTAATAAATCATAAATTTTAATTTATCCCAATATTAAATTCTAAAATCTTATTATTTTTAATATTTTTAATTATCGAAAATACGGTCATTACACCCTCCTCCACTCAAAACTTTTCGTCCTCGAAAAGGAACAAGAAAGAATTAAGAACTAATATGTTTTATTTCAAATAATTAATTTATAGACACTTTAAACATACATAATCAAGTATTTTAAGTAAAATATATCCATTTATAAACAATTAAATCTTCCATATCCTAGTTAAACAAAAGTTTGAAAATATTTTCACTTTCACAAAAAATTTCTAAGTCTTAAATTTACGAATTTTTTTGGCAGAGTCTCCTTTCTACGGTTAGGTCCAAAAATATCAATAATTACAATATATATCATATTTCAAAAATAAAACATCCCAAACCACAGAAAAAACAATAAAATAGCTATAAAACCATAATTCGAAAACGTACCTATCTGTCGGGCAAACAACTTTATTTATGAAAACAAAAGCAGTGACTATTGCTTCCATAAACCTATATTTCACTTATATAATCCAAAGTAGTGAGAATTATGTAAAAGAGATATATTTAGTTGTTTTCAATTAGTAATGAAAGCAAATCAACATCGAACATATGCAAAAAAAACAACACAACCATCAAATGCAACAAAGGAATCAATCATACATCCATAACAACCAAAACTAATGATTTGTTCATGTTCATAAACTTTTAATCGTACAAGGATGATAAATAAACTATCAAGTGTATCCTACGCTCAACAGCCTTAGATAATTACTGAATAGATTATTCATACAACTTTAAACAATTTGAAGTATCATTTCCCAAACTTTCCATTACCCAAACAAGAAAGAATTTTATATTTTACTTAAGTTTTATTCTATCGGTTTCTTCTACATTATTCACTTTTCATTTATTTTAAATTCTCTTTCATTCATACAGAAACATCTTTTATTTATTTACATTCATTTATTTACATAAATTAATTTCCATTCAATATTTAAAATAATCAATGAATTCATTATTTAAGTATTACATACATTTCGTTTATTTCCAATTTATTCATACAAGGTTATTTCTTATAAATTTACATTCATTTCATTGCATTTTAATTCCCATTTGTTATTATATATAACTTGATTTCAATTTAATATTAGTATTCATTAAGGAATCATTCAACTTGAGTCTATTAACTTCTTAATTGACATTCATTCTTACTTATATAGTGTCATTGAACATTAAATCTATTTCTGAATCATTTCAACAATTTATAAAGTTACATTTACCTAATATAATATTCACCTTTACTATCTAATTATTAGCATTTCAAAACATTAACTTATGCTTATAACATTTCTTGTACATCAAAACTCTTATTTATATTGATAATTCCATTTGAACACTTTCATTACTTAAGTTTTACTTGTATAATATTCTATTACACATTCCCACTTAACATTACAACTTTTTAAACATTTCTAGTAAGTTATAAATATATTTTTAAAAATGTAATTGAATGTTACACAAGTTTATCTTATTCGTTTTAGTTAACAAAATGTTCAATGATTACATCTTCTAAATTTTCATATCTTTTGATTTACAAGTTACAAATTTCCAATTTCTTATATATTTCATTAATCACATAGCATCAAATTAATTATTTTTCATTTTAAAAGTTTCCAATTATTAAAATAGTTAAGATTTTATTTCATTACAATAATTCAAATCACTAATTTATAGACTTAAGAACTAAATGCCGGGTTCATTTCAAATTATTTTGAAAATAATATATATATTCATATCCTTTATAGATCAAATCATATTTAGAAATTTAAAATTAAGATTTTTTTATCAAAACGAATGTGTAGTAAAGCTACTACAGTGGCCTTCCCACTTTGAAACTCGAAAATGGACGTCGATGATGCCGCGATCAAGACCGAAATTATTTTCCAGCGACAGAGATGGGAGTACATAACTTATTTCCTTTAAAAATTCTTTTAAAACATTTCTTTTAAATCACATTGAAATATTGACGCAGCGGATTAATCAAAACAATGTAGTTCGATGAATGTAGTAGTCGATGGATTGAAAGATACTGAAATGCCCAAATTCGTTGATCCGAAGATACCGAATTCTAGCTATCCCGAACTCGTTGATCGCGCACGATACCGGGTTCAAAGATCTTCAATTCTTCAAGCGTTGATCAAGCCCACTTGATTCCGCGAATCGGCTTCTACAATCGTTGAATCGAGTGCACTCGATTAACCGAAAGAGGAGATAGGAGATTACACTCAACTACCAATTTAAATGAAAGCACAAATCTAACAAAAGAGAATTTTATTCAAAAATCAACAACTTTTACAAAATGACACAACTTGCCTATTTATAGGCAACAACACATGCCATAGAAAATTACACAAGTCTTAAGTCGTTTCCAACTCATCACCTACGACCTACGACTCATCATAAGTCGTTGACGACTTATCAATAGCTCCGACTCAACAGTTACAATACAGAAACACAATTCTTCGACCTACGACTTAAGTACAGACGACATACGACTTAAAGAAATACAACATAATACCATACAACGACTCAACACTTAAGTCGTAGACGACTTAACGACTCATCATAGCTTGGTCACGACTTATCCTCGGCAGCGACTTAAACACATATCACAGCAGCCTCCTCACACGACTTAAGCTTGGACGACTTAGTGAATAGTGACTTCACGACTTAACCCAGTTCACGCCTTAAGCACACCAGACGACTCATCTTAAGTCGTAACTCGGCAGCGACCCATCCCTTCTCTTAAGTCGTAGACGACTTATCTCTCGTGTATTCTCATCTTGTGTTGCTCCTCCTAGATCCGTCTTTTTAAGTCGTGGACGACTTATGCCAGCCTTTCCCTTGAGTCGTGGACGACTCGTGCCTTCCGCTTCGATAAGTCGTGGACGATTTATACCTTCAGCTTTGTTAAGTCGCGTACTCAAAGCCTCTTCCCCTTTTGGTTTCCAGTTAGGTCGTGGTCGACTCAACACATTTCCCTTAAGTCGTAGCCGACTTAAGCCTTCAACTCTCGCATTTCCTTTGAGTCATGGACGACTCAAGTCTGCCTCCTTATCTCGTGTACGACTCAAGTCTGCCTCCTTATCTCGTGTACGACTTATGCTATCTCGTGTACGACTTATGCCTTGCGCTGCATCATCCTCCCCAGGTTGAGAAAAATTCGTCCTCGAATTTGTAAATTCTTCCCCATCAGATTGTTCATCCCCATAATATGGTACGAGATGTTTGACATTGAACACGTCAGAAGTGTACACATCCTCCGGCAGTTTCAATTTATAAGCATTTTCATTAATCCGTTTTACGATTTCTACCGGACCAATTTTTCTGGCTTTCAATTTGTTATAAGTGCCTATTGGAAAACGATCTCTTGTCAACACAGCATATACCATATCTCCTTTATTAAATTCAACGTTTCTTCGCCTCAGATCTGCAGAACATTTATATTTCTCATTTGCTTTCTCCAATCGTTCCTGAACGATTTTATGACATTCCGCCAACCCCTCAACAAAATTAGCAGCTTTCTTAATTGTCCCCTTCGAGTGTGGTATTACCGTTAAATCCAACGGCCCCTTTGGTAAGTTTGAATAAATAATCTGGAATGGACTGAACCCAGTACTTCGATTTACAGCATGATTATGGGCAAACTCTGCCTGGCATAACTTCACATCCCAACTCTTCAGATTGTCTTGCACAAGACACCTCATTAAATTTCCCAATGATCTGTTCACAACCTCGGTCTGTCCATCCGTTTGCGGATGATAAGCACTACTAAACTTCAGCTTCGTTCTAACCATTTTCCACAAACTTAGCCAAAAATGACTCAGAAAACGAGTATCCCTATCCGACACGATAGATTCTGGCAATCCATGAAGTCGATATATCTCTTTGAAAAACAACTAAGCAACATGAACAGCATCCGCCGTCTTCTTACAAGCAATAAAATATGCCATTTTCGAAAATCGATCAACCACCACATAAATGGAATCATTACCACGCTGCGTTCTCGGCAACCCCAACACAAAGTCCATACTCACATCAACCCATGGTTTAGCCAGTACAGGTAACGGCATATATAAACCAGCATTAGTCGCAGATCCTTTCGAAACCTGACAAATATGACAACGCTCCACAAACCTCTCCACCTCTTTCCTCATCGATGGCCAAAAGTAAGATTGCGAAATTAATTGCAATGTACGGTCTCTCCCAACATGTCCTTCTTCATGTAGCTCTTTAACAATTTTCATTCTCAAACTACAATCAGGTATGCACAATCGATTTCCTTTGAACAGAAAACCATCTACCATCATAAACTCATCCGTATTTCCCTCCTTGACTTTATCAACAAACTTTGCAAAGTAAGGATCATCGACAAATAATTCTGGCAACATATCAAACCCTGTCACCTCGACCTTCATTGTAGTCAACAAATGATTCCTTCTGCTCAACGCATCCGCTACACGGTTCGTTACTCCAGACTTGTGTTTAACAACAAAAGTAAACTGTTGCAGATATGCAATCCACGATGCATGTCTCGCTGAAATCTTGTCTTGCCCTTGCAAATGTTTTAATGCTTCATGATCAGTGTAAAGAACAAATTCTTTCTGAAATAGATAATGTCTCCAGTGTTTAATAGCTTGCACAACAGCATAGAATTCAACATCATATGTACTGTATCTCATCTTCGCTCCTAATAACTTCTCACTAAAAAATGCAATCGGACGTCCCCTCTGACTCAATACTCCTCCAATCCCAACCTTGGATGCATCAGTATGTAGTTCAAATACTAGCTGAAAATCAGGTAGCGCTAGAATTGGTGCTGTCGTCAACAACTCCTTGATTCGTTCAAAAGCAACTCCTGCTTCCTCCGTCCATGTAAACTGTTTACCCTTCATACAATCAGTCACAGACGCCATCACACTACTAAAGTGTGGAATAAATCTTCGATAAAATGAAGCCAACCCGTGAAAACTACGAACTTCCGTTATCGTCTTGGGCTGCGGCCAATCTCTAATCGCTTCCACTTTACTTTGGTCAACCTGTATTCCTTTTTTCGATACAACATACCCCAGAAATAAAACACTATGCGTCATGAACACGCATTTCTTCGTTGCAGCATAAAACTGTTCTTGTCGCAGTACCATTAGTACTTCTCTTAGATGATTCAAATGTTCCTCTGGACTCCCACTGTAAATCAGAATATCATCGAAATACACCACCACAAACTTCCCAATGAATGGTCGAAAAATCTGATTCATCACCCTCATAAAATTACTCGGTGCATTTGACAAACCAAATGGCATAACCAACTATTCGTATAGACCCTCCCTGGTTTTAAAAGCAGTCTTCCACTCATCACCTGGTCTGATACGAATTTGATGATATCCGCTCTTCAAATCAATCTTCGAAAAAATAGTAGCTCCGCTTATTTGATCCAGCAAGTCATCCAACCTCGGCATCAGAAATCTGTATCTCACAGTAATCTTATTCAATGCTCTACTATCGGTGCACATTCTCCATGTTCCATCCTTTTTGGGTACCAATAAAGCTGGTACAGCACAAGGACTTAGACTCTCCTGCACATGCCCCTGTTCAAGCAATTCCTCTACCTGCCTCCGCAACTCTTCATGTTCCTTCGGACTCATTCGATAATGCGGTCTGTGTGGCAACACAGCACCTGGAACAAGATCTATCTGATGTTGTATATCCCTCAACGGCGGTAACTCCGTTGGTAACTCCTCTGGAAATACATCGTCAAATTCTTTCAAAACTGGCTTCGCTTCTTCCGGAATTTCAACCTCTTCACTGCTCTCTCGCCCAATCAACAAAAACACTTCAGGCTCCTCCTCTACTTCCTTCACAAACTCCTTCAAAGATAATAAAGTTTTGAGCTCTTCAATCTCCTCCAACTTGTTTTCCTCCTGTTGTCGCTTCTTTGGAACTAGAGTAATCTTTGTGCCTTCAAACATGAAACTGTAACTGTTAGTACGCCCATCATGTTGCACCGCCCTATCATACTGCCACGGTCTCCCCAGCAACAAATGACAAACGTCCATATCTACCACATCGCACCAGATTTCGTCTTTATATTTCTTCCCAATTGAAAACTTTACACAAGCCCTTCGTCCAACCTTCACCTCCCCGCCTTTCCTCAACCAAGCTAGCTTGTACGGTTTCAGATGTTTCTCAGTCTTCAATGCCAATTTCCTCACAGCTTCTGACGAAATTATATTATCACAGCTTCCAGCATCAATAACAAATTTGCAAACCTTCCCTAGAATGGTACATGTTGGCTGAAAAATATTGCTCCTTAACCAACTACAATCCTCCTCTTTCTTTGGTGTTAAACAGGACCTCTTCATCATTAGATTATAACCTTCGTCTCCCGACACTTCTTCTTCCTCCTCATCAGGTGGTGAATTGGAACATTCAGCTTCTTCATCCTCATCCTCAACCTCTGCTATCATAGCTCTCTTCTTCGGCTTTGGACATTCGCTACTTTTGTGACCAAATTCCTGACAATTGTAACATTTGAAACCGTTGTTAACCTTTGTCTTCTCAGCCTCCTTCACTACTGGTCTACTGATAGGTTTAGAAACATTAGAACTCCCACCAACACCCTTCGCTTGATTGTTAGAATTAGTAAACACACCACTTCCTCGTCGTCCCTGTTTCTCCCAAGCCAACGCTTTCTGATATGCTTCCGCTACAGATCTGGGATCAAACATGTTAACCATATCCTGAATCTACATTCGCAATCCCCCAATGAATCTAGATGTCAATTGTTCTTCTGTCTCCATAACATCATTCCTTGCTATCAGTTGATAAAATTCGTTAGCAGAGTCGTTCACAGATTTCGTCCCTTGTCTCAAGTTTTGCAATCTCTGATACATAAACGACTGATAGTATTAAGGTAAGAATGTGGCTTTCATCATTTTCCTCATCTTTTCCCATGATTCGACCTTTGACTTCCCCATCCGCTCACGTGTAAGTTTGGTTTGCTGCCACCATGCCAAAGCTCTACCCCTCAACCTCGTAGCAACCAACTTCACCCTACGATGTTCTGGAACTTCTTTGAAGTCAAAATCTCTTCAACATTAGCCACCCAATCTAGAAACTCCTCCGCTTGCATGCCACCTTTGAACTCAGGAATTTCAGTCTTCATCCCCGACTCCCACTTGTGATCATACTCAGAGTGATTTCTTCCTTGTCCTCGTCCTTGTCCTCGAACACTACCCCCATCATACTCCTCTTCAACATCAGATGTATATCGTTGTCTATCTCGTCCACCCACATCTCTACTACCTTCACGTCTACCACCATCATCCCTTCTATCTACATTCCTCCGTTCACGATCATTCACGTTCCTCCCACGCCTTTGATCATCATCAACACTTCTGTCTCGATTAGAATGTGGCGAGACTCTACTTCCCCCATGGTTAGATTCAGGTGAAACCCGTCTCCGATTTTGATTCATCTCTAACATCATCTTCTCTAACCGACCAATTCCTTCGTTAAGCTTTTCACTAAAGTTTTCATTGATTCTTTGCTCCATCTCGTCAGCTTCTTCTCTTCGATACAAAGCGTCAACGTTTTGGTGACGATTAGCTCTCCTTGGCGGCATACTTGAAACTTTACAAACTCTTCAAATTCAAGCACAATTCGAACTTTGATCCAAATGAAATGGATCAAAAACTCCACACTTGTTGCAAATCGCGATGAACACGATGAACACAACTTCTCCAAATGATAAGATCCGATCTCTAAACTTCAATACAAAGTCGAACAACTTCAACTTGCTCTCGGCCGTGATAAACAAAAACTCCAAAATGATTAGGCTCCAAGTCTCGATCTAGCTATGATTGGCTAGAACAAGCTCCGATACCAAAACTGACGCAGCGGATTAATCAAAACAATGTAGTTCGATGAATGTAGTAGTCGATGGATTGAAAGATACTGAAATGCCCAAATTCGTTGATCCGAAGATACCGAATTCTAGCTATCCCGAACTCGTTGATCGCGCACGATACCGGGTTCAAAGATCTTCAATTCTTCAAGCGTTGATCAAGCGCACTTGATTCCGCGAATCGGCTTCTGCAATCGTTGAATCGAGCGCACTCGATTAACCGAAAGAGGAGATATGAGATTACACTCAACTACCAATTTAAATGAAAGCACAAAGCTAACAAAAGAGAATTTTATTCAAAAATCAACAACTTTTACAAAATGACACAACTTGCCTATTTATAGGCTACAACACATGCCACAGAAAATTACACAAGTCTTAAGTCGTTTCCAACTCATCACCTACGACCTACGACTCATCATAAGTTGTTGACGACTTATCAATAGCTCCGACTCAACAGTTACAATACAGAAACACAATTCTTCGACCTACGACTTAAGTACAGACGACATACGACTTAAAGAAATACAACATAATACCATACAACGACTCAACACTTAAGTCGTAGACGACTTAACGACTCATCATAGCTTGGTCACGACTTATCCTCAGCAGTGACTTAAACACATATCAAAGTAGCCTCCTCACACGAATTAAGCTTGGACGACTTAGTGAATAGTGACTTCACGACTTAACCCAGTTCACGCCTTAAGCACACCAGACGACTCATCTTAAGTCGTAACTCGGCAGCGACCCATCCCTTCTCTTAAGTCGTAGACGACTTATCTCTCGTGTATTCTCATCTTGTGTTGCTCCTCCTGGATCCGTCTTTTTAAGTCGTGGACGACTTATGCCAGCCTTTCCCTTGAGTCGTGGACGACTCGTGCCTTCCGCTTCGATAAGTCGTGGACGATTTATACCTTCAGCTTTGTTAAGTCGCGTACTCAAAGCCTCTTCCCTTTTTGGTTTCCAGTTAGGTCGTGGTCGACTCAACACATTTCCCTTAAGTCGTAGCCGACTTAAGCCTTCAACTCGCGCATTTCCTTTGAGTCGTGGATGACTCAAGTTTGCCTCCTTATCTCGTGTACGACTCAAGTCCGCCTCCTTATCTCGTGTACGACTTATGCTATCTCGTGTACGACTTATGCCTTGCGCTGCATCAAATATTTATATCCAAAAATACTTTCAAATGATACCAATATTATATTCCAAAATCTTTTGAAAAACCAATTTCAAAACCCCGAAACTTAAGTTCTCAAATTCCTAATTCATATTTACTTTATTTGTAAATTTTATTTTACAACCAATATTTATAAAATTTCACTTCCTAGCAAACAAATAAATCACATACAACTATATCCATTTATAAAATTTATTCTTTTATACAAAAAAAATATAATACTAGGTAAAATTATTCCATTTGCTTATTATTAAAAAACAATATTGTGTCGGTCTGCCCTATTAAGTGTTTAGAAATCCCTATCGATGCCATAACGTCCTATGTACCGACCAGAATTTATAAATACAAAACAGAACAAATTTACACCATATAAAACATTTTTATAACACTAACAAATTCGCTCTCTCATATATATATATATATATATACACACACGCTCAAACTACTCATTCTAGGGTATTACTACCCTATCTCTAATGAGTCAGACCCCACAAAGCTATGGTTATCGCTATTCCTTGCTATGATACCAAATGTAATGACCCACCCTTTTGGACGGTTTAAATCGACAATAAACCACACATGTCAACTAAAACCATTCAAAAGGGAGGACTGTTAATGGGGTAAATAAGAAAATAAGAGAAAAGAAAGAAAAACAAAACACAGAATCTCACAGCGGAATGACAAAATATAATAATCAAATAAACAGTTCATGAAGCTGTTTTACAAATAACATTTGATTACACTTTTACAATACAGATCAGAGTTATTCATACAACATGAATAAATAAACAATGCAGCAGAACAACATGATGCAATGGAATATATATATAAATAGTACACAAATCTACGTCTTTGTCCTCCAGAAAAAGGGTCTTCAACGCTGAAATGCTCAGGCTGACCCGAGCGTAATGAAAAGACAAAACACTCGAGTCAGAACTAAAAGATTATATGGAATTTAAATCAACAGTAAATAAATATGAGTGTAACGGCTTCAGAGATGTTTACGGGATTTTACATCTCCTATCCAATGTATAACATGCGTGCAATAACTTAAGAGATGTTTAGGATTCCATCTCCTAAGGATCCATTAAATTATCTACATACATAATACAATACGCTATTATAACATGTCTACAGTAAAGTAAAGTATTAAAATAGCTTTAAGGCGTTACCCATATCCCCCTTAACACATTTTATATAAATGTCGTAGTGTATACAGTATGGTAAACTCCACCAAACCGGTGGGCTATCAGGGAGCACTCCATTGGTACGACACAAACCAAACTCGTAATGGGCTCGATAAGGCATATGACAATGCATGCGAGGCAATGCCTAGGGTAGGATACTACCGTTTTGCAGAATCGGGCTGGTGGTAACGCATAGCAGCTACTACCACCCACCTCGAAACACACTCCCATAATCAAATCGAAGGTGACCACTAAATCAATCACAAAGTAACATATATGGTATCGAAGAAGCATGTCCGATTGGAGGAGGGACTTCACTTGGCCCATGTATAGCTCCCGTTTTAGTCATACCCGATGGGGTCAGGGCTGCGTTCATACCTCATACAATAGCATTCTCCAAACCATCCTACTTCGTTCTGGATTCTCCACCATGTGCATAGTTGTTAAAGTGGTTTTCTGTATTGGCAGAGAGTATGACAATATCTGATCCCAGTCTCTTTAACAACCGAACGCTTATTTCACACCGGTTGGTTCTTTTACCTTTCCAAAACCAATTCGTAATTGATATCAAAATATCATATTCACTTCAAAATTATATCACTTTCGAAATCATATTCACTTTCGAAATCATTATTCACTTTAAATTATATTCATCTTAAAAATCATAACCACAAAATAGGTTAAACCATCATATCAAAATATTCGCATTTAAATCAATTAAATCTAAATCATAACAGTTCCAACTTAAACAGTTTGAGTATTGAAAGTAGTCTATATATTAGAATAGTTATACATTAAAAATAGTATAGATATTAAAATATATATTAAAAGTTGTTCATAAATTTAAAATAATATATATGAAAATAGTTTATAATTAAAACAAATAGGTTATTGATTAAAATAGTTTATATATTAGAAAAAGTTTACATATTAAAATATGTTATATATATAAAATAGTTAATGAAACATAATAGTTTTTATAATAATTTACAATAGTTTAAGGATTTTAAAACAGTTAAAATAGTTTAGTATAAAAATGGTTTGATTATTGGAATGGTTTATATAGTAAATAGTTTGAAAATCTAAATAATCTGAATTTTAAAATAATATATTTTTAAACAGTTTGTATTAAAATAATTAATTTGAAAATATTAACACATCAAACCATTTCTTCCATTTCAACAAATCTGAACCATATTTAGATTTCTAATCAACAAAACTCAATTTAAATCCTTCAATTCAAATTCTCAGTAAAACCATTTCAATCTATATCGATTTCAAATCCATGTTTGAACTACAAATTTAAACTACTTCAAATTCAATAGATTTCAAAGTTTAAATACTCAAACATTTAGAATAACTCACTTTTGATAAATTTCATTTATATTTCAAAATTCAACTTAAAAAAAATTTCAATTTAAATTTTGTAAATAATTCATTTAAACCATTTCCAATTTCAACGATTTAAAAGCTTGGATTTTGAAAATAATTCAGTTTATATAAATCTAATTTTATTTCATAATATCATTTAACTGGATTCAAAAAAATAAGGATTCAAAAATCATTTAATTTAACCAATCCGGTGTCCGTATATAATTTTCTACCATTTGGTCAAGTGATACAAATATTTATCATTTCAACCCGTAATAAATTTAAATTTACGGGTATATATCATTTCAACCCGCAATCCCGAGAAAAAAACAAAATCCATAAAATCGCTCGAGTTTATCATTTCAACTCATAACTATTTTTCCGTAATCTCTAAGATTGTTCGAGTATGTATCATTTCAACCCATAGTGATTTTCCTAACAATAACTAAGGAAACTTGCAGCGTGATAACAACATATAAAATAAATATAATATCCAATCATCCAAATATCATCAATTAACCATCCATCACAATCATCATTCAATTCAACCAATAAATCACAACAAATATACTAGTTATCATCATCAGGTATTTAACTGGCAATTAAATTCCAATATTTATTCAAATGATAATCAAATTCGATATAAATTCAAATTTAACTTGAATGATAATTTAATTATACCAAACAATAATCAATCAATTTCTAATCACATCATAAATTTTATTTAACTAACATAAGATGGTTTAATAGTTGTGAGTGGGTTAAAACACTCACCTTTGATTTTTCGACAATTTAAAATCCAAATTAGGCCGAAATTCTAACAGTCTCAAAATGTAGCCAAACTAGTTCCATGATGTCCAAAATTCCGATAAGTTCACAATGGAGAAAACCGCGTATGAATCCGAGTTCATATGAAAAAGATATGATAGTTAGAACGATTTTAAATTTAAAATTAAATAAAATAATCAAGGGCATAAGTGTAATCTTGTATACCTTCCCTAACCCTAGCTGCTAACCCACGCAAACGAACCCAGAACAATGAATGGCCGCCACCATCGCTTCATTTCACCGCCACCATAGCATGCCAGACGTGGCCGCCTCCCAGCCGTGGACGCGCCTCCCCATGCCGTTCCTCCCAACGCCGGCCAAGACCCCTCTAGCGCCTTCGATCGAGAAAAAATTGGCCAAAACTGCTGCGACTTCAGATGACTATTGCTGACACTGTGGTGCTCCAATGGAGATCATAGCCGTTGATCGATTCCATCTAGCCGAGCTCTCCAACTTTGCAGTTGATGATGAAGTTTGAAAATGACCGGAGCAGTGTCGATCAATGAGGGATGTCGGATCCTAGGGTTTGGGTGTTGAACGACGACTGGATTTAGAGAGTTTGAAATATATTTTTTTATTTGTAATTGAGATTAGTTTTTTTCTTTGACATTAGAGAAGAGGAACAGAGGGGACAGAAATTTGTACGTACAGAGAAATGAAATGCTACTCTGCTTTTACCCTTTGGCATACGAGCCAAGTTAGCCTAAAGTGAGATGAGGGGCACGCTTATGCTGGAGTTCAAGGTAATAAGAAGACCCAATAGGTGGAGCAAAAGGTAGCATGGGGATGGTGGCAGTTACACGTGCGACTTCCATTCGGGTGCTCAGTAATCGCTATGAGTTCCAAGCGCTTAGTGTGGGTGTCTTTTGTAGACACCATTGCCTTCTGTGTAGGGAGCTATATATGTCGTCCGGATCCATAGTGGTTGCTCTGTGATCCTTTCGTAGATACCATTGGCTGATGTGTAGGGAGTTATATAGCGTCTGGTCCGCAGTAAGGTCTATGGTGTAGTAGACCGATCAAAAAAGGGTAGAATTAGGGTTACATCCTAATTACAGGATTAGGAATTCAGCCTAACCAAAGTAGAAATCAACGACAAGTGCAAGCAATCAAAGTTAACTTATCTTATAAATTGAGCAATATTTAATCGTACTTATTTCCTGTTTATCTCTTTCCTATTTCCTTTGTTATCCTTATTTATGCTAGAACTGTTGTAGAGTCTATTGCTTTTATCTTGCTTAAACACTCTAGTAATTACTATCATTCACCAGACTTTTAGTCTGACCCACTCCTCTATTTTCCCCTTTCCCCCATAGGCATTCAAGGGAGAAGTCGGTAGATTGCTGTTGCTTGGAGTTTTCTGGGAGGAGATTTCTACTATGTATTTCTTTTATTTTCAGCTTTTGTTCTTTCTATGTACTGGCTTATTATGAGGGATATTATGTACTCTGATTTTTGAGACTATGAGTTTTTGTTACATGAGACATATTGGATTTTTAGACATGTATGTGGTATTTGGTATTTGACTTATTTATGAAGCAATTATGAATTTTTGTTTTAATTAAGTTATTATTTTAAGTTTTCGTTGTTTTTATATATATATTTGTCTTGTGAATCTTAGTCTCTGTTAGCTTTAGTTATACTTACAACGCACCACGCCTTTTAATGTGTCCATTTGGGTATATTAAGGGGTGTGGGGTGTTTCATGACCTATAAGTAGCAGCTATGTTCAAAGCTACAGAGGGTGCATCTTCAGTGTTATTCTTTTTTGCAATCTGCCCATCTAATTCTTCAACTTTACATTACAAAGCTTTAATTTCATCCATGTATACGACCTCATATACAATTTTGGAATCCTTTAATAAACCTTCCAATTCCGCAACCCTAGCCATAGCAGAGTTAAGCTTCTTTTCAAAAATGGCCACCTTTGTGTCTTGATCGGAAGAAATGGGCTAAAAATCATACAAGGCCACACAAAAGGAGTACAAATATGTAAATTAAGTACAAGAAATTCGCCAACTTCACAAAAAATCTCAATCCATATAACATATATACAACCCCGAATATAATGTAAAATTACAATGTCATTTGTAGTCATAAGCTCCAACAATACTACCCTAAGACACTTAAGTAAAACTAGCCAAAGGCAGGCTGAATTGATGGAAAGCTCCTTCATGGATCATATCTAGCCTTAGCCTAATGGTCCATTGGTTTTTCTACGGTTAATTTGAAACCCGCCATATTGCATAAGAAATTCTATTCAAATAAAGGGTTGAATATTCGAGGACATCCCTAGAACGTTGCAAGAGAACCTGCCCCTTTTAACTTTTAATTTTCTCTCATCTAAATTTTTCTAAGAAAGAGATTATCCTACCCTGAGCTTCACTTAAAGATTCCTCAAGATTGTAAATTCTTTGTAAATCCTTCTTTCTTGTGTTTTCCAAAGTATCAATTAGTTGAGCCTCAGTTTTCTTGGTATTTCTGGTGAAACAACCAAAATATATAAGGGCATCTGCCCTCCACCCATCATCCCACACATGGGAGGGCACCCTTAGCTTAACTACCCTCATACGATTAGACATCGTAGAAGGCCTAGTACCCGCAGAATGAGTTGGAACCATATCCAAGTGAGAAACCACAACCGCCTTCTCACTTTTAGCAGCCTCTCTCTCTCCAATTATGCAAGCAATCTTCATAGATATATCCTCAATGGTCTTCTTCTGCTAAGCAATCATATTCTCATAAATAATTTCATAAAGTTTCTCCCCATCTTTCATTGACCACTACATCTTATCTAACTCTAACTCAGCAATATTAACACTAGTATGCAACTTGGAGTTAAGTTGATTCTAACGGTTCAGCGTATCTTTCGCCTCCTTAAGCTTTATGTCGACCTCCTTTAAATCCTTCTTTAGTCTTTCATTGGCAATTATAAGATGGACATTCTCCTCTTCTATGACTACGGTAGGAGCCTTTACCTCAGCCTTAAACTCATGCACACCTGTATCATTATGGCAATGAATCATAGTGGGAGAAGGGACGTTGGATTCAAGAATCTCATTGTACTCAGGTAAAGACCCATGAGGACCAACCTAGTGAGTAATAATCAAAAGTTTGACTCAAGAAAAATCGAAATGCACCACATTAAACTCAAAATGGGAATACATGCTATCAACTACATCATCATATGACAAATTCAACAAAACCATGTACAAACAATGACAAGAATAGGTAGAATTTAATCCCTAAGCAAGTTCCTGAGTCTACGCCTAAACCACTTAAGGTGAGGGCTATAAGGTGGGAAAGAACCACTTTCTAGGGTATATTGCCATCGATGCAACACGAAGTCACTTAGTGCCTCCTTTTCTTTAATTACTTGATTAATCCAGGAGAGCAACTCCTGGTTTTGGTCCCTAAGTTTTATAAAAGACTCATCTAACTCTCTCTCATGCTCACTGATAGCCGTGGCACAAAGACCATGACAATCGAAAGTTTAGGTCTTGAGCCTGCCCTATCTTTCCTTCAAAAGTTTAGTAAATAAAACTTCTACAAAAGACAAAAACAAAAACAATAAAGATGACATGACCATTCATAAGATAACAACAAAGTAAAATAGCATTAAAGAAAAAATGATATGACAAAAACAATAAATAGTTTTCATTGCATACTAAAAGAAAGCTTAGAATTTACATACAAAAACTAAATATTTACATAAGGATTTGAAATAACCACGGTTTTCTCAGACCTCTCGACATCCTTAGACCCCTTATTTTCTTTGGTCTCTTCCTCCTCCTCATTTACTTGTAAAGAGGTGGAAGTATTGACATTCTCTACAGCAACCTTATCTGTCCATTAAGCCCGATAGTAGGCATAAACCCTATCAATCAAAGCCCGATCCTCCAAGAAATAATGCTTGATTTCGGCATCAAAATGACGTCAAGCTGAGGCATACAACTTGTAGGCTATGGTGGAAGTACTCTTTTTGAGTTCCTCCTCTTTCTCTTCTAGTTCTTGAAATTTCAAGGCCAAGGCATCTGCCGCAGATTTGGCCTCCCTCTCAGCCTCCTCCCAAAACACTTTAAAATGTTCCTCGATTTTGGCCTTTATTGAAGAAATCTGAGCTTTTCCTGAAGCAAGGTTGGCCTTCTCAAAATTCACTGAAGCGAGACTCGCTTTAAGTGTAGCAACCTAGCCATGGGTAATGGCCTAGTCACCTTCCCACTTCTTCCGGGCCTCAATTTTCAAAAGCAAGGTCGGCCTTCTCAGAAGTCGTTGAAGCAAGACTCACTTCTAGTGTAGCAACTTGGCCATGGGTAACGGCCTGGTCACCCTCCTACTTCTTCTAGGCCTCAATTATCAAGGCTCCAAGCTAAAAACGTGAGAGAGGAAAGAAAACAACAATGGATAAGGAGTAGGTAAAAAACGTGGATTGCTTACATAGGACTAGGCTATTTCCATCCTAGACATAAGATCGAAAGAAGAAATCTCAGGGAGCAGAAGTGGAAGAAGAGATGGAGGAGACGAAGTAATGCTAGACAAGTTATCCAGCACAGTCTTCCCTACCCTTTCAGCAAGTTCAAACACGACCCCCTGGGAAGAGACAAAAATCAAGTGCTAGTGGCAAGATGGCTCTGTATAGGAGGGATAAGGAGAGCAGCTGAGGTAGAAACAGTATGAACCATTGAAGGAGAAGAGAAAGCCGAGGTAGTCAACTTCTTGGGGTCCCGATCAGAATCTGTGCTAGAATCGTGCTTTGTTTTCTATACAAGCTTCTTTCATGGTTTGCTACAGAGCGCCTTCAAAACATCTCTATCCATATTACCTACATATAAAAGGAATAAAATGTCAAAATCGAAAGAAGTTTCCTATGAAAGTCAGAATCATAAGAATAATATCTAAAATATATTTAAACAAGTTATACTGCTAGACCCAACCGCGTCGGGATAGGCTTAAAGATATTGTGAGAAAATGTATGATTTGGGAGCAAAAAATCGTGTTTTTTCATCATATCACTATTAAAGAACTTTATTGTTTCCTTCTCCTTCACATTTAATCCTAGAATGTGGTTCCTACGTATTTTGTATGATTCGATATCCTCCTTAGAAAAAAAATATTAGTAAGATATTGATGGAAGGAAGAAAGAAAGTTATCCAAGTTCAAAATAAAGAAGTATGGATTAGCCCATCTGTGAGTCTTTCGGGGGACATCCAAAGGATCCAATTTTTTGGCTTAGGCAAAGAAAAAGCCAGCTTCGCTCCTTAAAGGACTTTAGTTGATGTCAAACAGAAGTTGAAGCTCCTCACAAATAAGGCCGTAACCATTTTCAACATAAAGGATAATGGTGGCTATCATAAGAGTATAAGAACGAGCGACGAGTTGGATATGTACGAGACCAATGGAAGATAACTATTTGTGAAGGACTAGGTTTGGGGGAGATAAAGCCCACATCGTATATATTCAGGTGTGAGAGGGTTAAAACCCATTAGGGGATTATTGATACGCTCATGAGGTTCAGAAACCCTAACCTCGTAACCTACGAACCCAAATTGATTCAAAATGCCTCGGCTTCTTCCAATCGAGTAACTTTAGAGGACGAAAGTAAGGGGAAAAAAGAAGAAGAGGAAGCCATTTTAGAATCTCAGGATTAGTTTAAAAAGAAAGGAAATGCTAAACTAAAGAGATCCAATAGAAATAAAAATAAAAACAAGATTCTTACTTCAATCTAAAGGAAAATATGAATTTAGAAATGAAGTCGATCTAAAGGATATTGATTTTTTTATTTTCCTTCTTTGAATAAGAGTGTAAAATGGAAAAAAGAGATGACGAAGGAAATATATACGTACCTTAATTTGAGTGTTAGTCGCACGATTGAAACGATGAAACAATTTGTGATACATCAATCGATTAGCAGGCAAAATAATGAATGCAAAAATCAAGATAGATTTTCCTAAAGAAACGAAAGGTTTGGTTTAACAACAATCCGGAAAGTGGCTCAATGAAGGAATGACACATATACAAGAGCATTAAAAGTGAGGGTGACTAGTAAGGCTCTTTTCACTGACAAAAGAAAGGAAGGAATAGAGGGAAATTATGGGACTCGCGGACAAAGTGTGAACAATGGCAAGTCCACACCAATCTACGATTGCCATTGAATTAGGAGGCAAGTGCTACAACCATAAAGGCAAGGTGATGTAACACCCAGATCAGAACGGAAATGCCCTTATGATAATAGTTAAACTGGAAAAAAGGAAAAGCAAAAAATAAAGCGAAGTCAAAAGAATACTGCATTTGGAAACTATAGGACGACGACAAAGGTTCAAACTGCATTGATCCCCTAATTTCAACATCACATTATGATATTGAGCCCAAAACTGGATACGGTCATAAGACGAAGTAAATAATCTATAATTAAAATATTCGGAACTACCGCGTAATTAAACCCCCAAATAACAATAAGACGTTAATGCCACACTACGGCGCAAAAATCCATATTAATGCCGTCGAAGCATAACTCCTCACTCAAAAAAGGTTAAATACCAATGACAAAATATACTCTTTCTTCTTACAACTGCGCAACCAATCCTACATTGAAAGGAAAGAAGGATGAGCTACCCACTCTTTCTTCTTACAACTAAAAGAGAATGAAATGATCCAATGCATCGCCATCAGAACAATTCAATAAAGAAACAAGCCACCATCGGAACATGGCAAGCAAAGGAGCAAAAAGACAAAACTTGCGCTGCAGCTTTTCACTAAAATCTGGCCCTAACACATTCCGAGCTGGCCGTGAATGAACACTCCACGTGTTAAGTGACCCAGTATGCCTAGTTATTGTTCCTGAAATCTAATGCGATGCTAACACTTTCAATTTCAGAGCTACATTGCACTTATCAAAAGACCCTATAAGCAGGACCATGAGGAATTTAAAGCATTACAAGGGCTGAACACGGAGTTACCCAAGCAGCGCTCCATCGCAGTTCTACAGTTGTTGGGAAATGATAAAAATGCGAGCAACCCTTATCGACTAACTTGCACATACCAATGTCAAGGGAAGCTCGGAACACATGCATACATATATTGGGCTAACACCATAGGCTGAAGCAAAGCAAATCAACTCCAACTACCCTCAACACATTGTCAGACAAATACGGCAAGCTGAGGTCACTTAAAAAGAGCTTCAGCGATGTTTCGCACTTACAGCTCAAACTTCATCTCCACTTCCAGAGCAGTATCATACCAATAATGCACAAGCGGATTGTGCAAGTCAACCATAAGGATATCAATGACACCACGGGCTGAACAAGATGGGAACACCTCATCACAATCTTATTCCTAAACAAGGGCGACTCAAATGCCGTCCATTCCTCGGGCTAGAAGTAGGGAGGCAATTAAAAATCAGGTTTCCCACTCCAATTTAAGATGTTTCTGCTCAAATTCAGAAGTTCCCGCTTAAATTTCAAACTTCCAACTAATGCCTAGAATTTAGCTACTCGGATTATAGTTTCCCGCCGAAGACGCATTAGCAATCCATACACGGTAAACTAACAATGAGGATGGGCGACACATGGCAGGGTCCAAAGGTGGGGATTAAAATAATAAGAGAAAAAATATTGTGAGAGTGCACATGCATCTTTACACTATAAATAGGAGAGACATTGCAACGACAAAAGGCGATCTTTTTTGGGAAAATCACAAAAATTGTATCTTCTACTCTTACTCTCATCTATGTAAAATTGTATCAAGGGAAAATATATAAACAATGATTTGATCTGTGGACGTAGGATTTCAAAAGAATCCGAACCACGTAAAATTCCTGTGTCTATTATTTGAATGCATCATTTCTTAATTATTTAACTTCAAATCCCTCTTTACTTTGATTTGTTAATGGAATATAAACCTAAATTGACATTCTAACGAACAGTTAGACTGTAACTACCTAATTGTGTAAGCTTCCAGCGATAACTTCACTACTCAAAGGAAAATCTAATGTCATTTAAATTTGTTGATTCAAAAACTATGGAAGTAGTTTAAACTTCAATTATTCTTCCATCATCTGAGGTGTTATGAGACAAAATCTCACCAATAGTCATAGAGGACTGAGTCAAATGAATCATAAGGAACGACATGTAAAGTTAGTGTTAGATGTGCAAAAAATGGTTACCAATGTGTACTAGAGGATAATGCCAAAGAAGTAACTAAATTGAAAATAAAAGATAGACCAAAATCTTAAAAATACAAAACTTATGTAAGAAAAGCCAAGTGTAAAGCTAAGGTTAGTAAACCGATGGTATTAATCGAGGGTTGATGATGGTTGACGGTTAAAGAGAAATTATGAGTATCAGAGGTCATTTCAGAAATTTAAAGATTAAATCTCATAAATCACCAAATCTAAAAAAGGGTAGGCTTCCTTTAGATAAGACCAAGGGATGGTGTTGTCGAAGATAGCGTAGCTTTTGAAAAGATAACAAAACCGGAACTAATTGACTTTCAAAAAAGAATGAAAATTACAGCTGAAGCTTGCTGGAATTAGTACATGGGACATTAACGGTAATGTTGTTACATAGCTTGATGAATAGCTAAGTGAAAAGCCTAACAGTGGCTAGTTAGGTAGTGTGTTTGGTAGTTGATGTAAGGCCTGAGGTGGTAGTTAAGGGACCGAAAGCAAAGATGTAAGGCCATAGTGGCATCTGTAAACAAGAACAATGGGGTAAGTCCTTGGTGGCGTCCGCAACCGAAATCTTAGGCATAAGGCATTAATGACAACCAAAACCATGAACGTAGGTGTAAGGCCTGAAGTGGAAACTGTTGACGAATAATGTAGTAAGGCCGAAGAAGGCATCCAATTAATTTTGATGTATGGACTAAATGGTGACCAAAGGTTCGGTAGACAATGTACGGCTTAAGGTGGCAGTTGAAAACCATAAGCGAAGTAGGTTTATGGCCTTAATGCCAACCGAATATGACAGTCTAGGTGTAAGTCATGAAGTGGCAATGAAATCTAAAGTACAGTTGGCATAAGTCAGGTGTGTCAGTCAAATTACAGAAGTAAAGGTGTAAGGCCTGTGTGTAACTGAAACAAATGATGTAATTACTGGAATTTAGAAAGCAGTAAGACATAAAGCCTTGGTAGTAGCCGAATGCTTAGATTAAAACCTTTTAGCTATTAAGCAAGGTCTAAGCCTTAGTGCAGTAAAATGACAAGACTTCAATAGTGTATCCCTAGTAGAAGACGTAAGTTCTTAGTTGAAGTAAAGGCTAGGGTATTTCGGTTACATTTAAATAAAGTAATATTTCTATGAAACAAACCGAGAGATTGCTTTCTTCTAGGACCTCACAATGTTGCTTTGACATCTAGGCATTGAACTTGTGATGCAAACTTTTTTTTGATCGATGAATGTTTGTTTCGTTATAGTATTGGAAAAACCCATTCCCTACTTTAGCTGCGTGGTCTCACTATATTCTTTGTTTTTGGTCATATGTTAATCATACAAGACTTTATGTCTGACCCATGTTTTTATTGTGATTTTACCATAAACTCATGGGCGCTCATTTTGAGTAGGTTGAGTTTATGGATTTTAGGCAAGTTGCTTCCGGATAACCAATAGGAGTTCCGAAGATGAAGCAAGTGGCTTAGATGATATAAATGATTTTGTTTTCCACTGTATTAAATGCTTATGTCAACATCTTCATATGTTGAGCATAACATCATTATCTATGTTGTATTATATTTTGACCCCTTCATGGGCACGACTTTGGGTACAAGCTAAACATGTAAAAATTTGACAATGGCGTTATGTAATATTGATTTGTTATTCTATTTACTTAAAATTGTATATTATAACAGATCTCATCTCTATCGTCGAAAGATAATTCCAAGGTGGCTGTAGCACATTGATGTTCATTTTTGGGTTTTTGAATGAGGGATGTTACAAAACCCATCTACCAAAATGAAGGTCTGCTTTTGTATGGTTGATCGAGGATGGTTTCTTCGCTCGACAAATAAATCCAGCATCTTTAGGGGCATTTCCCTTCTTCGATAAATCCATGCACTTGTTTGTTGTATGGCTTGACATCCTTTATAGATAGTCCTATTTTGTCGAAAGCATTCTTGAATAGGATATTGACCGACCTCCCGCCATTTACTAGTACCCGATGTACTTTACAGGATCGAGCATGGTTGAAATCACCATGGGATTGGTATGCAGATATCATTTCCCTTGCAAATAACTATTAATGAAAGTTATCTTAGACTGCTCCCGACGTTAGTTTTTAGCTTCACGATCCTCGCCTGTGACATATAAAAACTTTCAGCATTGTTCAAAGACCCGGCATACCTTTCCATTTCAGCCCAACTCTATCTACCACATGGGGTTCTCCTAGTATGGTATCGATAACTAGTCTCCTATCCTTTGCACGATTATCCCTTGTTCCTTCCCCTTCATCCACTTGCGAAAGTTGCCTTAGTAGTTGAGGCAAAGGTATAAGAGGGGAATTTCCATTTCTGACATATCGCTCTAACCTTTTCTTCTTGATATATTCCTCAGTAATAGCACACAAAAGGTGACATTCATTAGTGTCATGCCTATGAGGTTCATGGAAACGATGCATATTTCCCGTATTTATATCTGACTCAATTTCTTTTCTTGGCTTAGGTCATTATACTTTATTTCTGCTTACGTCATAAGGTAAATGTAATCTATGGTATCATTCAGATATGCGTAAGCATTGAACCTCGATCAGGTCTAACCTTTTCTGCTCCACCTTCCATCCACCTACACCACCTCGATTGTTTTCCTTCTTCTTTTCAGTAAAATTGTTCCCCCTTTCCTTTACCATAGCATTTACACAATTGGATGCTTCTGACATTCTAGTAGTTGCCTTAGTTTGTCGCCCAGTTGTGGCTTCTTCTAGTTACATATATTTTGCCACCTCATAGAGGAAGTCCTATATAGTGGTTGGTTTTTCTTAGTTAATCCCCTGGCTAGTTTCATATCCGGATGTAATTGGCCGCACAACGCTATCAAAGTTAGTCCATCTGCATTTTAACTCTTACTGGTGTGGCATTAAAATGAGTCAACTACTGCCATAGTGGCTCTCCATCCTTTGCTTTGCATCAGACAACAATTGTGGATCTTTAGGTAGCTACACATGCACCTAGAACTGGTTGATAAAATTTTAATTTAACATTGCCTAAAAGTGTATTGAGCTTAGAGGTAGATGACAACATATACTGGGTATACCGTTGTCGATGTACTATAGGATTAGTTAAACCTTTGTATGGATCAATAACGGGCATTTGGAAATCTTTGGGATATTGAGAAGTTACTATTTCCAAGGAGAAAAGGGTTACTAATGAGGATAACCATTCATCCAGTACTCTAACTCAAGACACTATCACCAGAGGGGTCCTGGATAGAGTTATGGAGGAACTCAATAACCATTTCACTATCCAACAACAAGCTATTGTGGACCAGATCATGGCATGCTTATGGCAGACACAAACTATTGGACACTACACAGAGGCACAAGGGTGAATCCAATCTAGGGGTCTAGAAGGCGATGGAGGCCGCATTCTAGCAATGGATCTAGTAAGAAGAATGGAAGAATAGGGAGTGGAAACGCCGAGGAAATGGAAGAGTAAGGGTCCAACTAGAAGCTAAGCCCATGGATCAGTTTGGCATTGAACCCACTAAGTGAGACACTGAACCAGGGCCAACTATGGCTAACTCCACATGCTTCAAGTGACGCTCTCCTTCCTTAGTCGAAATAGCAACAGACAGAGGGCAATCTGATCGCTGGGAATGGTCCCTTAAGTCAAGATTAAGCCCATGATAATAGATTAAAGTCATTATAGAGGAAGCAAAATGGGCCATTCACCCTAAAGGGAAAGGTCGATCCGCCCTCGACTTTCACCTAAGCCGGAAGAAAGAATGGCACAAATCAAAAGGGAATATGTTTCAATGTGAGAAAGTGGAACGGGGCATTGGAGCGAGGGTTGGTAGCCCCTTCTCCCTAGAAATAGAAAGTGCTCTAAATCCCAAGGACTTACGAATACCTACCATGGATCCTTCCAAAGGTTTGACTGATTCAGTAGTACTACAATGATACACTTAGCATATGCTGATGAGTAGGGCTATGAAGAAAGTCCTGTGCAAGTATTTTCCCCTATTCTTGGCAAATTTGGCTACTATGTGGTTTTTTCGCATACCTCAAGCTCGATCTACTCATACACAATGTTATAAGAAAAGTTTATCAGCCGGTTTCAAGTACATGTGGAGCAACCAAAGGATCCATATTTGTGTTCGGGTGTAAGATAAAGGGAGGCTGAGTCGTTATGGATATACTTAACCCGCTTCAACGTAACTGCCATATAGGTACAAAATGCAGATGAGTGACTGACTTTGATGGCTTTATGTGGTGGAGTATATCCAGAAACGAAGCTAGCCAGAAGATTAACTAAGGAAAAACCGACTACATTATGGGATTTCTTCTATAAGGAAGCCAAGTATATAAGGTTGGAAGAAGCCACAACTGGGTGGCACATGGGAGCAACTATCAAATCAACAGAGTCATTTAGTAGTGTAAACGCTATAAAAAGGGAAATGGAAATAGTTTCACTAGAAAGAAGAAGGACAATAACCTAAGTGGCTAAGGCGGAAAGAAGGTGCAACTGAAGAGGTTCGGACCTAGACCAACGTTCGATGCTTATATAGGCTTAAACGGCACTGTTAAAAAAATACCTTGTGATGCAAGCAGAACTTAAATACAATAAGCCTCAACTGAGAAAGGAGACTGAAGTGGACCAAAACTATGGAAAGTATTGCCGATTTCATGAATCCCATGGATACAACAAAAATGAAAGCCATCATTTATGAGATAATATCGAAGAATGCATTGGAAAGAAAAAGTTAGAAAGGTATTTCAGAAATCCTATTGCTCTCCCATTCCTATCCGACAACCACCTAAATAGTCCTTACAAGGAAATGAGGGAAAGGTAACTGGTGCTAATCACGTGAGGGACGGGAGTTGATAATTAGTAACATTATAGAAGGACCCCATATAACAGACAAGAGTTGGGCTAAGATGGAAAGGTATGCCAAGTCATTGAAAAATGGTGATGGTTTTGTGAATGCCATCGGCAAGGAACGTGAGACCAAAACCCCATCGTCGGGAACAGGTTAAGATAACTTTTAACGATAGAGATTTATACAGGAAATAATATCCGCACACAGACCCCATGGTAATATCAACAATGTTTGGGCCAGCGGTAGTCCACCGAATCCTGGTGGATATTGGAAGCTCAGTTAACATCTTATTTAAAGATGCATTTGACAAAATGGGGTTGTCCATGAAAGATGTGACACCACGTAACAAGTAGCTGCATGGATTAACTTGAGAAGGAAAGATGCCTCAAGCGAGTTGGATTGAGCTGGGGAATAATCCCTGATCAGCCAGACGAAACCGAACTTTGGTTTTGGTAGACGAATTATCAACGTACAAAGCCTTCCAAGGGTGATCCGCCTATCGGACTTTCACATAGTTGTAGCCCAGTGGTGTTTACTTATGAAATTCCCCATAGCTCATGGAGTGTGGGTAGTAGAAGGAGACTAAGATGGTACTAGAGAATGTTACAGAGCAAAGCTCTGCGAGAACAAACGTTTAGAAAAAGGGAAGAATGCAAAGGTCCCCCTCTACATCAAAAATTTAACCACATAGCATGTTGGAGCTAGGCTAGCCCGCAATGGAAGTAATGAGTGAATTTCAAAAAAATTAACATTTTGTATCTTTAATGAGCCTATGAAGTCTAAATTCATTGGGAACTTTTCTAAGTTTCTTTTAAATAAAATCAATATTTTATTTAACTTCATAAATAAAGTTTCATTTTAATTTAATGTGTATGTAAGTTAGAATATATGAAATATACTCTTATATACAAATTTGTGTGTAACGTTTACTTTTCAAATTTATTTAGAGAAGGAAATATTTCTTTTCCTTTCTCTTAATTTATTCAATTAATGAGGGGGCAAAAATTTATTTAGAGAATAAAAATGTTCATTTCCTTTCTCTTAAATTATTCAATTAATGAGTGATCATAAATTTAGTTAGAGAAGGTTTCATTTCCTTCTCTTAGTTAAATTAAATAATTGATTAATAAAATAATATTAATGACTAAATTAAATATGAGATGAATTATAAATATATCCACAGTAATTATTGTGCAAGTGCAACATATAGGGAGTGTGCATAGTCAGTGGTAATTGATATGTATACATAAAATAAACAAGAACAATTTGAATAGTTATTACATAGGAATTGAAATGGAAATAAATAAGGGATGACAAGGGTGATTGATACAGTTTCCTTTTAGTAAACTTAATTAATGCAACATATTAATGACAATCAATAGGTACCATAATGTAAGAATATAGAAGGTAAACAATGAATTGTATGAATACATTATTATCCTAATTAAAAAAGAGAAATGATTTCATACTATGACAATATATGTAAAGAAAAATAAATTTTATATGAACACATACAAGTAGATCCAAATATGTATATATGGAATTCAATCAAACCTTTCTAATAATATAAATTAGATAGTTATTACATTCAATTTCAAAACTTTGATTTGTTGTTAAAAATTTCTTTTATTCATATGTAAATATCTAATGCAATAAAAAGTGCAAGTAATACATGTATACATACATACATATATTAACATTCAAAACTAAAATTACACTTTGTTATGAAAGATTAAAACATAGATTATTAATTGAAATGCTCTGACCAGAGACTTTGATTTCGAGTTGACTTCAGTTGACCGTGATTAGGCACCGTCCTGTCTTCCCAATTAGGCACCAATCCTGAAATTGGTTAGCGGGCCTAATCTAGGCTTAATTAATTACCAACTTATTTGGCTTGAGACTGTATAAACTTCAAATGGCTATATCTCCTAAATAGTAAGTAACGACCAGTATTTTATGTATCGGATGATCGTAAAATATTATTTTTAAATTTATAAGGGATCATATGACACTATAACTTTGGGAAATGTTGAGTAGTGACATTTTTAATCCTTACAAATTTGTTTGGATGATTCTACTCCTGAAAACTTGTAATGGCTATAACTTTTGATAAATGTCGAATTAGGGTCCGAGATTATTTTCATTGGAAAGATACGATGGTTTCACATTCTGTAGAGTGTTCATAATATCAATTTTGACTTGCTGTTTGGGAGATATGACTATTTAAAGTTAGGCAATTTTTGCGACTGTTTAATGTGTTATTAGTGAAGTTTGGAATATATCAAATAACCTATTTCGGGTTTAAGGCTAATATTGGTTGAAATAGTCGTTCCTAAATCATTTTTCCATCTTCCCAAATAGATCTAAACCTCCATTAACCTTCTTTTTAGCTAAAACCTTCTCTAATCTTTTTTATATCAAGCCATATCTATATCTCTAGGGTAGATTAGCAAGGGGGTTAGCTAGAGACTTTTAAATCTACATTTTTGAAAAGGAAAATTTAGAGATTTTTTTTTATTCTTAGATTTGCCTCGTTTTACATGCAAATCTTCCATTTTTGTTGTGTTTGGTGAGTGATTTATCATCTTACCTCATATTAGATATGTATCCATATGTTTTGAAACTATTTTTAAATTTAAAATTTCGTTTTATACTATTTTGAAACCGAACCTGAAGAAAGAATAAGTTTTAAAATGATTTAAAATGATTTAATCATGCTATTTTGAAATCGGATTGCCTATATAAATGTAAGGCTATGTTATATATACATTTTGTGATGATTATCCATTAATTGATATACGGTTGTTTGTTTCGGTGTTTTTTGAATGTTGTAGATGCTTGTTTGGATTTTGTTTATATGTTTGAATGGTTGCCAATGCTCATTAGAGTGAAATAGAGGTGGTGGATGATTCTATGGTTAAGGGTCTCTATATAAAAGGACAAGTGTAACACCCCTAATTTTTAGTAACATTATTCAAAAGATTTAATTAGATAAATTAAATGGAATAATGTAAATAATTAAGTTGATAAGGGGATTGAGATTTGAAAATAAAATTTAGGGTCCTGCTTAATTGTTAAATGGGCTTAAGAATGGTTTATAAGCAAATTAATTTACATAAGGGCTTATTAGGAAATAGCCGCACATAACCCATTACCTTTATATATTCTCGTTTCCACCTATTCACATTCATTTCTCATTTTCACAAAACATAAAATGGAAACATAAGAGGAGACTGCCATTACTAGGAGAAAAGAGGAGAAATTAAATTTAAAGCTAAGGAATTAAAGCAAGGGGAATTAATCTCAATCAAATCTCAAAGTCCTTATCCTAATCAAGGTGAATAATAATCCATATCATCTCTATTTTGTTTTTATGATCATTTGTTTTCGAATTTAAGAATTAAATCCATTTTAATGATGATTTGGATGATGATATGCTTGGACTATAACATGATAAGCTTGTACGTGATTCACTTTAAATCCATATGTATATAAACCATTATATTTGAAAACCCAGGTGTGTACATTAGGGGTGAGCAATATTCGATTCGAACCGAATTAACCGACCAAACCGGTTCATTTCGGTCGGTTCGGTTCGGTTATGAAATTCTATCGGTTTGAATTTGGTTTGTAAAATAATTTTACTTTGGTTATCGGTTTAACCGAATTAACCGAACTTTTATTATATTATCCAAATTCATAGCATTGTAATACTATTAATAATTTGTTTAGTAATAAAAACCAAATTTATCTATTGAAAATATGTTAATTTATTTATAAACTTAAAAAAGTACTCGAAATAGTTTCTCTAAACATAAATATATGTTTCCTTTAAGTAAACCGATCATTTAAATAATAATCTATGGTAATTTATTTTACTTAGCTTTCTAGTTTGGTTAAATCGGTTACCAACCAAATTAACCGAAATTAATTTGGTTCGGTTCGGTTTGGTTCTGATTTTTTTCGGTTTTAGTTCGGTTTGACATTTTTTACCTCAAAACCAACCGAACTGACCGAACGCTCACCCCTAGTGTACATAACTTTATATTTGCAAAACCAAACTTACATATACTTATATAACTTATATTTAACAACCCAGCTTATCTACAACAGATTATATTTTAGTATACTATATAAATATGCACCCGATTGTAGTTTATACACTATAAAATCAAAACTTGTAATTTAAATATACTTTGTTTATACAAACCTAACTTATGCCATATATCAACCATATAAGCAATATATCAACCATATATATACAAAGTAAATATATTTAAAAGTCATGTTGTATCTAAAAGCTACTATTTATGATGCAAAAGAAGACATAAGAGTTACTTCTGTTCTTTTTTTCTTCCATCTATTTCCTTTTCACTTTCTTTGTTTTAACAATTACTTGTAGTTATGCACTCTATTAACTTCCAAAGCCTCCCCTTAACTTCTAAAATCATCATCATATATATAAAGTATATATGAACGTAGCCTTAAGGTGTTAGAGAATTAGGTAAACGTATTCTTAAAGTTCTTCATAGTTGTTCGCAAATTTTGAAACAGTTAAAAGTAAGTTCAAATTATATTTCATATAGTAATTCTTGTATAGAAGCTAATATATATATATATATATACAAGCAAAATATATGCAGACTTGAGTATATAGAATAAATATATGCGTTACTTGAACTATATGCAGACTTAATAACATATATATACCATACTCCTTAAAGTATAATTTCATTTATAATAAAACATAATATATATACCTTTTTATTCTCGATATATATATAGGCATGGAGGATGAAACAGCTGCTCTGAAAGGACGAACTGAGCTCAAGCGCATGGGGTTCGGTGGCAGGGGGTAGGTGGGCCGGCGGAGTGCTGCTAGCTATCTCGGCTGCGATATGGAGGAGCGGAGCTGGAGGAGTGTGGTCGGGTCTGTCGAGACCGATGGTGGCTAAAGGCCGAGTGAGAGAGGGGTGTCAGGGGCTTGGGTCGTTTGGTGGAAGTGGCGACTAGGACGGTGGAGGGGCTGACTTGGATCGGGGGTTTCATATGGGGTGGTTGCCGAGTGGACGTGAGGTTCAGGTGGAAGCGGGTATGGCTAGAGCAAAGTAAGTTGATGCTTGCTGTGGCGTGAGTGTTAGAGCGGAGGAGGGAAATTTGGAGGCCGATAGAAGGCAGCAGCTTGGTGGAGGTGATGGCACTGGTAGGCTGCTGGTGATGGGCGAGAGAGAAAATGATTGTGAAGGAAGGTGAAGATAAAGCTTCCAAAGAAAACGAATAGGCTCAGTAGAGTACGTTTTATATATATTAATATATTTCCAACGTATGGATGAGTGAACCAGAAACTGAAAATTGAAGGGACAACAGCAATATATTGGGAACAGAAGAAATGGAAAAAGTCATCATGAATTCAGAGAGTTATTAAATGCAAATAGTTGTTGGTATTGTACGGTGAATAAATGAAAAGTCACAAAAACCAAATTACACAAAACCGGTACCGGTAAGGTTACCTACGTTTTACAGATTCGGTCGCGTGTCAGACCTCAAAATACAGAGATGAATATACTGCGGAGATCAGCACGACGAGATGATCAAAACGGTATACAGATATCAATGGTATGATTGAATTATAAAAATTCGAATTTTCTACTAGCGGAAAATGCAGCAAAACGCAGAAAAATAAGATCGACGGAGCTAAAGAAGTCCGAATTTGGAAAAACGAAAAATGACGTCTTAGTCAGAAGATGAATTAGAATTCTTCTATGTAAAAATATTCGGGTTTGGAAAACATTTTATTATCATCAATTTTAACTGATATAAATTGGAATAAAATTACACTAGAAAATAAACTTCCAAATTATCTGATGAAAATTTACCAGTTGCTATGATTAATTAGACGCATTCCAAATATCAAATTTTTATTTCAAAATTTTATCGTTTAAAATTTCACAAAATTTCAACTAATTACGTTATTAAAACAGTTAAAATTTACGGGTCGTTACACTCTCCCCCACTCAAAACTTTTCGTCCCCGAAAAGGAAGGAGGTAGGAGAATAGAAACAACCAGAAAGAAAATAGATTGGAATACAAGTAAAATAATTAATTTAAACCATATAAATTTCAATTTAAATTAATTAATATTTAATTTGGTTAAATCCCTTTGAGTTCACTTAAGTTAAATCAATCTATCTGTTCCTAAGTTCATTATCTTATTATCTAGTCATCCTCGATTAACAATTTCCAAATCATCAATTTGTATAATCATTTATTGTACTCATATTTTATTCAATCAAATTTTAATTTTTTTCTTCCAAATTATTATTAAGTTTATTCCACTTAATATATCTTATTACATCTATTTAAACCATATAAATTTCAATTTCAATTAATTTATATTCAATAATTGGTTTAAATTTAAGGTATTTCCATAAGGTTATCTAATTTCAATTTGTTAATTCTTTCAGAACAAAATTTATTATATTCATCTCATTCAATTAACTTATTATTCTATCATCTTTATTAGCATTTTTTTTATAATTAAAACCTAAGTGTATAACATTTATTATAAACACTCAAATTTTATTTATAAAATCATTTTATATTGTATATTATCCAATTACATTTTAACTTCTGAATAATTTAGGTAAGTTATATTGAAATGCAATTTAGTACTATACAAATAAAATTTTCAAATCCAATTATTCCAAGTTTAAATATTTATCCAAAATTTTGCTTTATTTATAATTGAAAACATCCTTTTACATAATTTTAAGAATTAAATTTCCGTTTAATTTCAAACCCTTAGAAATAATTATGTATATACTATATATATTAAATCAAATTAAATTTAAAATAATATACCCATATATATATATATATATATATAAATCAAGTCATACTTAAGAAATTCAAATTAAATATTTTCCAAACAAAACCGTAGCAAAGCTACAGAATGGTTTCTCCACTTCGAAACTCGAAAATGAATGTTGATGATGCGGCCGCCATTACCGAAATTATTTTCCAGCGACAAAGAGAAGAGCACTGATTTCAACATTTTAAAATTCTTTGAAAACGGTTTCTATTTGAAAATACCTTCAATAATATACATTGTAAAAATTTAAAAACCAAAGCTTGAAATCACTGGAAATTAAATTCTCAAATTCTAAATTTTAAATTCATTTAAATTTCAAATCAGTTTATAACCCATGTTTAAAATTCATTTATTGAACAATAAGTGATAATCAATTATTATCATTTCAACAACCAATTTAATTAACTTATTAAATTTCAAAAAAATTTCACTTATATATTTATAATATAATCATCCAAATTAATTTCGTTTACCAAATTTTAAATTAATATCGTGTCAGTTTGCTCTGTTCAAGTGTTTTGGAAATCCCATCGATAGCGTTGATCAGACGAATCGATCGAAAACCCAAATCAACATCAACAACTCAAACAACACAATATATAAAACATTTTAATATTAATTAAAAATACACTCCCTCACTTGATAATTCAAGAATGGATTTCAAAGCAAAGATGGGATTCAAAGTAGAGGAACTCTAATCAAATAGAATTCAACTAAAAGATAGACTCGATAGGGAGATAAGGTGATTGAATTTCAAATTGGAAGATGGACAAATTTATATAAATCGCGGGTAACCTTAACCGGGTTAATCGTGATTTCATAAATAAGATTGATGCAGAATTCTGAGGCAAATCGACATTCGATCGCCAGAGATAGAATTCGGGTATAGCAAGAGATAACAGTATCGTAAACCGAGGATACAGAAATCTTTGGTGAATCAATACCGCTTGTAAAGGAGTTTCACCCCTTTACAAATCATTCAGAGACTGGCGAGACCGCCGAATTATTATAGAGATCATTCGAAGTGGAGTTATGGGATACTCCATAATCAAAAGAAGACAAATAGGGAGAGACAAGAATGAATTTTTGGAACCGCAGGGAGCGTTCCAAAGTTCAAAGGAAATCGAGTCAAAAGGAAGAGATTCAAGCTCGAACGAAAGTGATTCTGTAATTGAATTTTACTCTATATGCTGAGTTTTGCCTAAAACCAGAGCTCTGATACCAACTGTAACGACCCACTATTTTGGACCATTCAAATCGACAATAAATCCACACATGTCCGACTTGAATAATTCAAAATAATAGGTTGTTAATTTAAATTTGGCAAAACTCAGCATATACAGTAAATAAAATAATCACAAACACAGAGTAATATAACAATAATGCAGCGGAAACAAAAGAATAGTAGTTCATGAAGCTACTATATATATATAACAGAGTTAAACAAGATACAACAGATGTCTCGAATACATAGATATCTCAATACAATAGTCAAATACAAGATCTGAATACATCACTGGAATCAACTGAATAACTCAAAGCTGGATAGATAGCTGGATCTCCAAGCGAAGCTCCAACTCCAAAGGTGAGTCTCGAATTCTGTATCACTCAGTCTGACCCGAGCGTAAAGAAAACACAAAACACTCGAGTCAGGATTAACATTCTTATATCAATAAATCCAACTCAAGTGAAATAACGACTGAAATACAAGTAACTCAAAGGATGTTTTGGATAACCATCCTCTAAGGATCCATTAAACTATCTATATATACAGTAGAATACGCTATGTAGATAATGTCTAATTAGTAAAGTACGATATCAAAATAGTGTTAAGGCGTTACCATAATCCCCCTTAACACATTTTATAATGCCATAGTCTATACAGCATCGTAAACCCCACCATAAACTAGTGGTTATCAGAGGGTACTCCATAGGTATAACACAAAACAAATCATAGTGGTCGTGAATAGGATAATCAGTATGACAAGGTACATGAGGCGATACCAACTAGGATACTAGTAGTTGCGTCATCTGGACTGATGTTGGGCATAGCAGCTACTACCCCAACACCGCGAAAAAACACTCCCATAATCGAGGGGTGCACCCAAATTGAATCACAAAAGTAATAGATATGGTAACGAAGAAGTGTGTCCGCTAGAGGTGGCGAGCCTCAATGGTCCGGCAGGGCTCCTATTTTAGTCATATCATGGGTCATCCAAAATCGTTCTCTTTCTTCAATCAACGCGTTCACCAAAACCATCCACTTTGTTCTGGATCAACACTCCGCGTATATTAGTTATTAAAGTGGTTTTCGGTATCGACAGAGAGTATGTCCATATCCGATCCCGGTCTCTTTAATAACTACGTATTATTACACCGATGGTCATTTATAAACTTCCAAAATAGTTTATATTTCAAAACCGAAATATCATTGCCATTTCAAAACCATATCCATACGATATCATTTTCACTTCAAATAAATCCATTTCCAAAATCATATCACTTTCCAAAGTTATTTCGCTTTCAAAATCATAAGTCTTTTAAAATCAAAACACTTTGGAAATCAAAACCTTGAAATTCATAACACTTTGAAATCTTAGCTTGAAATCATAACATTTTGGAATCCTAACACTTTCCTCTTAAACAGTTTAGATATTAAAATTTGTATATATAGAAAAATAGTTTATACAATAAAATAGTTTATATAAAATAGTTATAAGTTAAAATAGTTTATAATAAAATAATTTATATTGAAAATGATTTATATTAAGATAATTTATTTTAAAATTTATAAAGTAAAATGTAAATAGTTTTAGATATAGTTTAAAATACTTTATATAAAAATAGCTTCCTCAAATTTCACAAATCGATTCACATAAACTCGAATTCCAAAATTAAAATTTAATTAAATCTCAAATCATCAATTTCAACTCGATTCAGCTTCTCAATAAACCATTTCAAATTATCGATTTCAAATACATATTTAAACCATAAAATAAGCCATTTCAATTTCAATATATTTCATAGCTTTAAATATTCACATTTCAAAACTAAATTTGATAATTCCATTTATATCTCAATTTAATTTCATTACATTTTGTTTCTGAGATATTTCTTAATCATTTCAATACATATAAATACGACTTCAATTTAAAAATTTAAATAAACAAAATATCCCATTTAAATTTATATAAGTTTGAAATATTCATTTAAGTCACTTTTAATCAAATTCAAGTTATAAAACATATCTTTCAATTTTCAAATTTAATAAATTTCAAATCAACCTTATTTAAGTAAAATTCTTAAATAAATATAATTTCAAATCAATTTCAATTTATCTTTCCAACCTGAATCATTATAAACTCTATATTTGAAAATATAAATTTACATAAATACATAAACATTATTTTATATTGATTAAATCAACTTTATTAAATCAACTTTATTAGATCTTTAAAATCAATATTTATTATAACCATATATTTCCTTTAAAACTATAGAAATCATTTTTCAAATATTTATATATAGACCAACGGTGTCTTTATATAATTTTCTACCCTATGGTCAAGTGATACAGATATTTATCATTTCAATCCGTAATTTAAATATATATACGGGTATATATCTTTTCAACCCGTAATCCCAAATTCAATTCAATTGAAAATCGCTTGGGATTATCATTTCAACCCATAATGATTTTCTCCTATTCTAAGGTCCGTTCGGGTATGTATCATTTCAATCCATAGTGAATTCTATATTAACAGGGAACTTGCAGAGTGATAACAGATATGATAAAAATATAACAACAATAACAGACATATATCATCAGTATAAATAACAGATAATGGTGTCAGATGTCATAGGTGAACAGATACGGATAATGGCATATATATAGAATATAAATTATAGATAATGGTGTCAGATGTCACAGGTGAACAGATACAGATGATGGCATATATATAGCAATGTAAATAACTAGCAGTAGCATATTTCAATTGTCGTTTCAATTGAAATCAAATTTAATAAATAAAAGAACGTTAATCAGAGTGATTGCTCACCTTTCAAGGCTAGAGAAACACGAGAACAAGATGGAAATGGGCACATATAATCGACAAATCACCAAGCTGATACGGATAAACACGAAGTGACAACGGGACATCGACAAAGCAAAGCAAAGCTAGATGAACTGGATTCAGTGGAAACAAAATATAAATTATATTATTATTTTCTTCTTTAAAAAGAACAATATTTACAAAATCCCAATATGCAAATGAAGCTGGAAACTCACAAGCTTGTACGTGATTCACTTTAAATCCACATGTATATAAACCATTATATTTGAAAACCCAGGTGTGTACATAACTTTATATTTGCAAAACCAAACTTACATATACTTATATAACTTATATTTAACAACCCAGCTTATCTACAACGGATTATATTTTAGTATACTATATAAATATGCACCCGATTGTAGTTTATACACTATAAAATCAAAACTTGTAATTTAAATATACTTTGTTTATACAAACCTAACTTATGCCATATATCAACCATATAATCAATATATCAACCATATATATACAAAGTAAATATATTTAAAAGTCATGTTGTATCTAAAAGCTACTGTTTATGATGCAAAAGAAGACATAAGAGTTACTTCTGTTCTTTTTTTTCCATCTATTTCCTTTTCACTTTCTTTATTTTAACAGTTACTTGTAGTTATGCACTCTATTAACTTCCAAAGCCTCCCCTTAACTTCTAAAATCATCATCATATATATAAAGTAAATATGAACGTAGCCTTAAGGTGTTAGAGAATTAGGTAAACGTATTCTTAAAGTTCTTCATAGCTGTTCGCAAATTTTGAAACAGTTAAAAGTAAGTTCAAATTATATTTCATATAGTAATTCTTGTATAGAAGCTAATATATATATATATACAAGCAAAATATATGCAGACTTGAGTATATAGAATAAATATATGCGTTACTTGAACTATATGCAAACTTAATAACATATATATACCATACTCCTTAAAGTATACTTTCATTTATAACAAAACATAATATATATACCTTTTTATTCTCGATATATATATATAGGCATGGAGGATGAAACAGCTGCCCTGAAAGGACGAACTGAGCTCAAGCGCATGGGGTTCGGTGGCAGGGGGTAGGTGGGCCGGCGGAGTGCTGCTAGCTATCTTGGCTGCGATATGGAGGAGCGGAGCTGGAGGAGTGTGGTCGGGTCTGTCGAGACCGATGGTGGCTGAAGGCCGAGTGAGAGAGGGGTGTCAGGGGCTTGGGTCGTTTGGTGGAAGTGGCGACTAGGACGGTGGAGGGGCTGACTTGGATCGGTGGTTTCATATGGGGTGGTTGCCGAGTGGACGTAAGGTTCAGGTGAAAGCGGGTATGGCTGGAGCAAAGTAAGTTGATGCTTGCTGTGGCGTGAGTGTTAGAGCGGAGGAGGGAAATTTGGAGGCCGATAGAAGGCAACAGCTTGGTGGAGGTGATGGCACTGGTAGGCTGCTGGTGATGGGCGAGAGAGAAAATGATTGTTAAGTAAGGTGAAGATAAAGCTTCCAAAGAAAACGAATAGGCTCAGTAGAGTACGTTTTATATATATTAATATATTTCCAACGTATGGATGAGTGAACCAGAAACTGAAAATTGAAGGGACAACAGCAATATATTGGGAACAGAAGAAATGGAAAAAGTCGTCATGAATTCAGAGAGTTATTAAATGCAAATAGTTGTTGGTATTGTACGGTGAATAAATGAAAAGTCACAAAAACCAAATTACACAAAACCGGTACTGGTAAGGTTACCGACGTTTTACAGATTCCGTCGCGTGTCAGACCTCAAAATACAGAGATGAATATACTGGGAGATCAGCACGACGAGACGATCAAAACGGTATACAGATATCAGTGGTATGATTGAATTATAAAAATTTGAATTTTCTACTAGTAGAAAATGCAGCAAAACGTAGAAAAATAAGATCGACGAAGCTAAAGAAGTTCGAATTTGGAAAACAAAAAATGCCGTCTTAGTCAGAAGATGAATTAGAATTTTTCTATGTAAAAATATTCGGGTTTGGAAAACATTTTATTATTATCAATTTTAACTGATATAAATTGAAATAAAATTACACTAGAAAATAAACTTCCAAATTATCTGATGAAAATTTACCAGTTGCTATGATTAATTAGACGCATTCCAAATATCAAATTTTTATTTCAAAATTTTATCGTTTAAAATTTCACTAAATTTCAACTAATTACGTTATTAAAACAGTTAAAATTTACGGGTCGTTACAGTTTAAGAATATATACCTACACTTAAATATTTTTTAAAACATAAACAAATTTAATTTTTATCTAACAAATGAAAACTCAATCATATCATTCAACGAATAATTCAATCTTCATAAACAATTTTTTTTAATTAAGTAAGACAATAATACATCATACAAATTATGAAAGTCAAATTAAATTTCCATCAAACATTGCAAAATCACTATCTATATGTAGAAAATGACAACCTTGCAACCCAATCCTTAAAACACACCTTGTTGATGTTGCCTTTGATTTGCACCTTTGAATGAAGAATGCTTCTAGATCTGATTGAATCACCTAAGGATGTTGCCTAGAAATCCCACCTTGAATTATGATATATCCTCATATCTTCAAGATCCACATCCTATCCTTGCAAGAAATGGATGAACCACTTCTGTTTTTGTTTTATTTGATCTTTTTATTTGGAGTTGAAAGATTTTGGAAATTCGTTTTCCTTTTTTTGTTTCTGCCATGAAATGTTTAGAGGAGAGAAAGAATGAATGAGAAGGAAAATGATTTGTACGTACAAAATGAATTAGAGAATATGTTTTATTTAAAAGAATGAAACTTTTCTCATTCTTTAATTAAAACTTCCCTGATTAATTCCCTTGATTGTTTCTCCCTCTCTCTCCAATCCTTTCTTAACACGTATGTCATCAATCGACATAAAATTTCCATAAATCATGTCATCAAATGACATAAAATTTTCATAAATCATGTCATCAAATGACATAAAATTTCCATACATCATTTCATGCAATTATATTTAAATTACATTGATATCGTATACCAATGCACGTAAATATAACTTTTATAAATGCATTGAAATAATTACAAAAAACTTTCCAGCATCAAAGAAATAATAATTAATCTTTCTCAAATATCAATTAATTTAATCAATTTACAATATTTTATAAATTAATCAAATCATGTGGTTTTTTAGAGAATTCATCATTATGGTTATGCGACTAAAATGTGTAAATTCAATCAGCGATTAATATCGAACTATTCGAATATTAACATGCATACGTCACTTAGTAGGTGGTGTGACATTTTGGCCAAATTTATCGCTTACACATCTTTTGGTAAAATCCAATTTACTTATTATAAACAATACCCGATAGTTACAATTATTTACACGAATTCTCTTCATCAAAACTATATCACATTAGCACGTATGGAATTTGGTAATGGTCAAAATTCCAATATTGTCCACATTCAACTTTATAGTCCAAACACAAAGTCCTAGGTTCAATAATAAAAATCATTATTAATTGAAATGCTCTGGCCGGAGACTTTGATTTCGAGTTGACTTCAGTTGACCGTGATTAGGCACTGTCCTGTCTTCCCAATTAGGCACCAATCCTGAAATTGGTTAGCGGGCCTAATTTGGGCTTAATTAATTACCAACTAATTTGGCTTGAGACTGTATAAATTTCAAACGGCTATATCTCCTAAACAGTAAGTAACGACCAATATTTTAAGTATCAGATGATCATAAAATATTATTTTTAAATTTATAAGGGATCATATGACACTATAACTTTGGGAAATGTTGAGTAGTGACATTTTTAATCCTTACAAATTTGTTTGGATGATTCTACTTCTGAAAACTTGTAATGGCTATAACTTTTGATAAATGTCGAATTAGGGTCCGAGATTATTTTCATTGGAAAGATACGATGGTTTCACATTCCGTAGAGTGTTCATAATATCAATTTTGACTTGCTGTTTGGGAGATATGACTATTTAAAGTTAGGCAATTTTTGCGACTGTTAATGTGTTATTAGTGAAGTTTGCAATATATCAAATAACCTATTTTGGGTTTAAGGCTAATATTGGTTGAAATAGTCGTTCCTAAATCATTTTTCCATCTTCCCAAATAGATCTAAACCTCCATTAACCTTCTTTTTAGCTAAAACCTTCTCTAATCTTTTTCAAATCAAGCCATATCTATATCTCTAGGGTAGATTAGCAAGGGGGTTAGCTAGAGACTTTTAAATCTACATTTTTGAAAAGGAAAATTTTGAGCTTTGTTTTTTATTCTCAGATTTGCCTCGTTTTACATGCAATTCTTCCATTTTTGTTGTGTTTGGTGAGTGATTTATCATCTTACCTCATATTAGATATGTATCCATATGTTTTGAAACTATTTTTAAATTTAAAATTTCGTTTTATACTATTTTGAAACCGAAACTGAAGAAAGAATGAGTTTTAAAATGATTTAAAGTGATTTAATCATGCTATTTTGATATCTAATTGCCTATATAGGTGTTAGGCTATGTTATAGATACATTTTGTGATGATTATCCATTATTTGATATATGTTTGTTTGTTTCGGTGTTGTTTGAATGTTGTAGATGCTTGTTTGGATGTTGTTTATATGTTTGAATGGTTGCCAACGCTCATCAGAGTGAAATTGAGGTGGTGGATGATTCTATGGTTAAGGGTCTCTATATAAAAGGACAAGTATAACACCCCTAATTTTTAATAACATTATTCAAAACATTTAATTAGATAAATTAAATAGAATAATGTAAATAATTAAGTTGATGAGGGGATTGAGATTTGAAAATAAAATTTAGGGTCGTGCTTAATTGTTTAAATGGGCTTAAGAATGGTTTATAAGCAAATTAATTTACATAAGGTCTTATTAGGAAATAGCCGCACATAACCCATTACCTTTATATGTTCCCGTTTCCACCTATTCACATTCATTTCTCATTTTCACAAAACATAAAATGGAAACATAAGAGGAGACTGCCATTACTAGGAGAAAAGAGGAGAAATTAAATTTAAAGCTAAGGAATTAAAGCAAGGGGAATTAATCTCAATCAAATCTCAAAGTCCTTATCCTAATCAAGGTGAATAATAATCCATATCATCTCTATTTTGTTTTTATGATCATTTGTTTTTGAATTTAAAAATTAAATCCATTTTAATGATGATTTGGATGATGATATGCTTGGACTATAACATGTTTGACTTAAATAGAAATTGTTTAAATATGATTTTATACGGTTTTAAGGGTAAAACCGATTATAATGATTTTCATATGCCATGAGGAATTTATATGTTAGGTAAATCATGGTTTTGGAGTTGGGTTTTAATTTTCATAATTTTCCAAGCTATGGGGAATTTATTATAAATGTTTAAAGGAAAATATGGTTATTTGGGTTTAGAAATTTATTTAAGAAATTATATTGAGAATTTGGGTCTGAAATTTAGATATGTTAGATAACATATTAAAAGTGAATTTATGTGATTTTTGAGGATTTTTCCTAAGTGATTTACTATGAGCATTAAATTATTTTGAAAGGAGGACCTAAATGATTTAATTGTTTTGCTTAATGGAAGAGCTTATTTGTTAAATTAATCTTTGTTTATATCTAAAATTATGCGGCAGTTATTTTTGTAAAGAATTTGAAAAGTTCTGGCAACCAATCACATGTTTACAAATAGGCAGGTTAGTTAGAAAGTATTAGCTTTTATTGGCATTCATCAGCTTTTACCTAGAAAAGTGGTTTCCGCCTCGTTTAGAAGCACCTTTCCACTCATAGCTTCCGCCTTCAATCAAGTCAAAACCAATCAAGTTGAAACCCACGAAGCTGAAAACAATACACAAGGTATCAACATTGGTATGTAGTGAATTGGAGAAAGGCGGAAGGCATGGTGTCGAAACATAGCTTCTGATGGGAACGAAACCTTTGTTTTGTTTTCTAAAGAAATGCGCTTTCCTGTTTTACTAATTGCTTTCGAAGGTATCAAAATATATGCTTCCAAAGGGGCCTTTTGTATAGCTTTCGAAAGAGAGTTGTCACCTTATTGTTTAAAGTATAGCTTTCGAATGATTTACTTAGTTCCCATACTAATGATTTCAAAATGGGGGTAGTTCTGACCTAGCCAAAACCCTTCTGCCGACCTTATGCCTTTCGAAGGGATTGAAGATATTAATGCTTTCGAAAGGTAGCCTTTGTTTTGTAAATATGAGCCACTTCCTAAAGCTTTCGAAAGGGGTTATTGGTTTTGAAGGCAATGGTTTCGAAAGGGGTTTCGAAGCTAACCTTCAAACGTTTTACTTATATGGTTTAGGCATTCGAGAAGATGGTTCTGATGCCATCAAGTTTTTCCCCAAACACTTATATATGATAAATAACGGTTTTGAAAGGGATACTTTCGTTTATATTCACTTTGACCCAAAAGATATTTAAGGAAAAACTTGATGGCCAATAGGCTTGTAGTGAACCCATGAAAACTATATCCAGATTAAGTTATTGATAGATGTCAATAGGTTCCTAGTCAACCCATGAAAACTAGGATAAGGGAAAGTTATTGGAGTTACCAATAGGTTTAGGGTGGAACCATGAAACATTAAAGTTATTGGTAGGGGCCAATAGGTTCTTAGTGATCCCATGAAAACAGTGAAACTGACAGGGAGTCCATAAGTATTGAATAGGTTATTAGTCAGCCCATGAAAACTAATAGGTTAATAGTGACCCTAGAAACTATAACCGAGACAGATAGTCAAAATGAATAGGGATGGGCAATCCAAAATTTATTTACTTGTTTGCATATCATCATAATATTTTGAATTACTATGTTTTAACCATTGTGAATGTAGGAGCATGGTATATGGTTTTATAAAGTTTTAGGATACTAGTGAGGGGAAAACTCGTTCCGCTAAGCGGTGTGGTCTCACTAGATATCTAAATGGTTTGAGATGGTAGATTATTATTCATACCAGGCTTTATATTTGACTAGAAGTTTATGTTTTTCTCTTAAATTCTCGGGCACTCACTTGATTTTGAGTAGTTTGAGAGTTGAGGATTTCAGGTGCCTCTTTAAACGAATAAGCTTCCGGAGACGTGCAGGAGGAATGATGGCTATTTAGAGTTCTTTTCTATTTTGATTCCACCGTGTTTTGTTGTAAAGGAAAAGTTGTTTAATTGCCTAGTTATATACTCTGTGGCATATGTTGTAATAATTTTATTTTCTCTGAACGTGGTTCTCGTATTGGGATTATGTAATGAATTTGGAATGCTTTGAAATGGAATGAGAAAGTTGTTTGTTGATTTTAATTTTTTTCCATATCCATGTGTTTCTGTTATATTAATGTATCTAACATTATCATATTTGGTTGCCGAGGATTAATAACTCTGGATGATTGCAGCATCCGTAGCCGTTAGTTTGAGCCTCTAAGTGGGGGATGTTACAAGTTCGTATCAGGGCATAGGTTTTTGAAACTTAATAGGAATTTAAAACTAAAAGATTTTCAAACATAATCTAATGAATCGAAAAATAAGATCGAGGTTTGGGTTAACACTATGGTAACGTACTTGTATTTGGTATATATACATATATAAGTACGTATTCCCCTCTCTCTTAGACCATTCTTCTATATCTTATTAAGGCTCGTATGCAGATTTATGAGAAAGAAGATATGAGGTAGGAAACGAAAGAGGAAATCTCGATGGAGGAAGCACCACAACAAATAGAAATGCTCGACCCACCAAGAGGAAACCGGGTCGATAAGCTAATGCTAACCAAAATGCTGATGCCAATGTGGGTGCTGGAAATCCACCAGTGGATATGGGAGCGAGGTATCAGTTTTTCATCAATATGATGCAAGTAGGAGCTGCTGTTGGTGTTGCTGGGAATGTTGGAGGAGTTAATCCTATGGCTCCAGTTGGGAATAATTATGCTAAGCTGAGCAGAGACTACACCAGTCTTAGTGGGAAACCGTTTATGGGAACGGAGGATGCTAAAGGAGTTAAGGATTGGATGTTGCATTGTGAGAGAATCTTTGTTGATTTAGGTTTGGATGATGTGTAGAAGAGGAGGCTGGCCTCTAGGAAGTTGTAATGGGCAACACTTCATTGGTGGAAAAGTGTTACTGCCGGAGTCTCGGAGGAGGAGTTAACTTGGGCAGATTTTAGAGGGAGATTTGAACAGAGGTTTTTATTTGAAGTTGCTAAGTCAACATTGCTGAGAAAGTATATGGATTTGGTGCAGGGAGAAATGTTGGTAATCGAGTATGCTACTAAGTTTGATGAGTTGTCCCGATATGGACATGCTACTTTAGACATTGACATCAGGTGAAATGCGAGGTTCATTTGGGGATTGAGACCTGAGCTTGCTAGGGCGACCTTGACACATATCCATGATCCTTGTAATGTAGTTGTGGAGATGGCATTCTGCCATGAAGATATGCTTGCTATTTGTGCTAGAGAGAAGCCGGTTGAAACCCAGGGTCCTCGGGGAAAGAAGAGGAAGTTCTTTAAGAAGAAGGGAGCCCAGAAGGTAGAGGCTGTCAAGAAGGCAAAGACTAATTTAGTTTGCTTCTAGTGTGACAAGAAAGGTCATTATGCTCATGAGTGCCGGTCAGGCAAGGGGAAGAAGGCTGCAGATAAAAAGAATGTGAAGTGCTTCAACTATGATCAAGTTGGGCATTATAAGAATCAGTGTCCAGAACTAGTCAGGGCGGACAAGGGAAAGGTTTTTGCTATTGGACCATCATCTGCTAGGCCAACTACAGCTGAAAAAGAGAAGACTGTGATAGAAGGTACGCTTTTGATTCAGAGTATACCAGTTAGGGTACTATTTGATACCGGTGCATCACATTCATTTATATCTAAGTATTTGGTTGACAGGTTATGCTTAGAACCCACATACCTTGTTACTTCCTTAAGGGTTACGAATCCAATAGGAGGGTATACAACTCTTGGGATGAGATGTGGCCAGTTAGACTTGATTTGTTAGGTCATAAGTTTGCATGTAATCTGTATGTTTTCGATTTCGTAGATTTCGGAATCATTTTCGGTAAGGATTGGTCGAGTAAATATGAGACTAGGATATTTTGCCAGGATGGAGAGATATCACTAAGACACCTTAATAGTCATAACCGAATCATATTCTCAGTAGAGAATTCTGACCGGGGTAGTTGTGCTTTGTTAAGTGCTATGGAAGTGGGAAAATTTCTAATTCAGGCTCGAGTAGCAAGAAAGTTTGCATATGTTTTTGAGCCAGTTACAGGTCTAACACCGAAATGAGCCGTCGAGTTTTGGATAGACCTTGTGCCAGGAGCTGAACCTGTAGGTAGACCACCTAGCAAGATGACACCGACCGAGGTGAAGGAATTGAAGGTGCAGCTAGTGGATCTTGAAGAAAGGAATTTTATTAGGCCAAGCAGTTCACCTTAGGGAGCAGCTGCGGTGTTCGTGAAGAAACCAGATAGGTCGTTGAGGATGTGTATCGACTATCGTAAGTTGAACGAGAGGACGATTAAGAATAAGTATCCTTTGCCAATTAGTTTTGTGGAGCCAGGGTGTTTTCTCAGTTGGATTTGGCAACAGGTTTCCATCAGTTAAGGGTGGCAAAGGACAGTATTACATTGACAGCATTTCAGACTAGGTATGGTTCGTAAGAGTGGTTAGTAATGCCATTCGGGTTAACGAATGCAACCTTCTTTCTTCGTGGACTTGATGAATCGAGTCTTCCGAGAGTATTTGGATAGGTTATGTTGGTGTTTCTAGATGACATTTTGGTAGACACTAAAGATGAAAGAGAGCATGAGGATCATCTTAAAGTAGTGCTTGAGATGCTGAGGCAGCATCAACTAAAAGCAAAGTTTTCCGAGTGTCATTTTTGGAAGAAAGGGGTTATGTTTCTTGGTCATATGGTTTCGGAGAAGGGCTTGTCAGTCGATCCCGATAAGATCGAAGCAGTTAATAATTGGAAGAGACCAAAGACAGTGACTGAGATTGGAAGTTTTCTTGGACTTGCTGGCTATTACCGAAGTTTCATCAAGGATTTCTCGCGGATAGTAGCGCCTTTGACTGAGCTAACTAGGAAGGAGGTGAAGTTTGTCTGATCCGACAAATGTGAGGAAGCATTCCTTAAGTTAAAGCATTTGTTGACCAATGCATCTGTCTTAGTCGTTCCAGATGGAAACCAAGGGTTGGTGGTGTATACCGATGCATGCGGGATTGGATTGGGAGATGTGTTGATGCAGAAGGATAAAGTGATTGCCTATGCTTCACGACATTAAACCGCATGAAGTGAGATATCCTACTCATGATTTGGAGTTGACTGCGGTGATCTTCGCATTGAGGATTTGGAGGCATTATCTCTTAGGGACAGTAGTATAGTCAGTGACAGAGATGCTTTGTTTACTAGTGAATTCTGGAAGAGTCTGCAAGATGTCTTAGGCACTAAGCTCAAGATGAGTACTGCGTATCACCCTCAAATGGATGGGCAGATAGAGAGAGTCAATAAGGTACTCGAGGATTTGATAGGAGCTTGTGTATTGGACTTTAGTGGATCTTGGGAAGATCACCAACACTTAGTTGAGTTTTCCTTTAATAAAATTTATCAGACTAGTATAGGAATGGCGCCTTTTGAAGTTTTGTATGGAAGGCCTTGCAAATCACCAGCTTGCTAGTTGGAGACTGGAGAGAGATTGGTCTTAGGTCCAGATTTGGTGAGAGAGGCGACGAAGAAGATTGAGTTGATCTGAGAAAGGATGAAGGAAGCTCAGTCCAGACATAAATGTTATGTAGATAAGAGGCGTAAAGACCTAGAATTCTCAGTTGGAGAAAGTTACGCAGAGTAGAGTTTTCGAGCAGTATGGCTGGTGTCCATAATGTGTTTCATGTGTCTCATCTACGCAAATATGTGCATAATCCAGAGACTACTATTCCTCCAACAGGGTTGGAAGATTTGATAGTAGAGCCTAATTTGACTTTTGTTAGACAACCAGTTCGGGTTGTAGCGAGAGATGAGAAAAGATTGATGAACAAGATAGTCAAGTTGGTGAAAGTTTGTGGAGCGACAACGAGAAGAACTATACTTGGGAGATAGAAGACATGATTAGAGATACTTATCCTGATCTGCTTTAAGGGTATGCCTATATTAGCTTTATATAGATGGTTGCTAGTCAGTTAGGCTAGTATGGTTGTTAGGAGTGGTTACAGATGATTGCTATGTTTAATATTTAGTCCAAACCGAATTTTAAGGACACTGAATTTCGAGGACGAAATTCTTTAAGGAGGGGAGCCTGTAACAACCCTAATTTTTAATAACATTATTTAGGAGATTTAATTAGATAAATTAAATAGAATAATGTAATAATTAGAGTGATAAGGGGATTGAGATTTGAAAATAAAATTTAAGGACATGCTTAATTGTTTAAATGGACTTAAGAATGGTTTATAAGAAAATTAATTTACATAAGGGCTTATTAGGAAATAGCCACACATAACACATTACCTTTATATATTCTTGTTTCCACATATTCACGTTCATTTCTCATTTTCACAAAACATAAAATGCAAACATAAGATTAGCCGGCCATTAATAGGAGAAAAGTGGAGAAATTAAATTTAAAGCTAAGGAATTAAAGCAAGGGGAATTAATCTCAATCAAATCTCAAAGTCCTTATCCTAATCAAGGTGAATAATAATCTATGTCATCTCTATTTTGTTTTTAGGATCATTTATTTTTAGATTTAAGAATTAAATCCATTTTAATCATGATTTGGATGATGATATGCTTGGATTATAACATGTTTGATTTAAATAGAAATTGTTTAAATATGATTTTATACGGTTTTAAGAGTAAAACCGATTATAATGATTTCCATATGCCATGAGGAATTTATTGTTATGTAAAACATGATTTTGGAGTTGGGTTTAATTTTCATAATTTTCCAAGGTATGGAGAATTTATTATGAATTTATAAAGGAAAATATGGTTAATTAGGTTTAGAAATTTATTTCAGAAATTCTTTTGAGAATTTGGGTCTGAAATTTAGATATGTTAGATAACATATTAAAAGTGAATTTCTATGATTTTTGGGGATTTTTCCTAAGTGATTTACTATGAGAATTAAATTATTTTGAAAGAAGGACCTAAATGATTTAATTATTTTGCTTAATGGAAGGGCTTATTTGTTAAATTAATCTTGGTTTAGATCTGAAATTATGCGGTAGTTATTTTTGTAAAGAATTTGAAAAGTTGTGGAAACCAATCACATGTTTACAAGTAGGCAGGTTAGTTAGAAAGTATTTTCTTTTATTAGCATTAATCAGCTTTTACCCAGAAAAGTGGATTCCTCCTCTTTTAGAAGCACCATTCGACTCATAGCTTCCGCCTTCAATCAAGTCAAAACCTACTAGGTCGAAACCACGAAGCCGAAACCAATACAAAAGGTATCAACATTGGTACGTAGTGGATTGGAGAAAGGCAGAAGGCATGGTGTCTAAGCATAGCTTCTGATGGGAACGAAACCTTTGTTTTGTTTTCTAAAGAAATGCGCCTGCCTGTTTTACTAAATGCTTTCGAAGGTGTCGAAATATATTCTTTCAAAGGGGTCTTTTGAATAGATTTCGAAAGAGAGTTGCCGCCTTATTGTTTAAGTATAGCTTTCGAATGAGTTACTTAGTTTCAAAACTAATGATTTCGTAAAGGGGTAGTTTCGACCTAGACGAAACCCTTCTGCCGACCTTATGCCTTTCGAAGGGATTGAAGATATCAATGCTTTCGAAAGTAGCCTTTGTTTTGTAAATATGCCACTTCCTAAAGCTTTCGAAAGGGGTTATTAGTTTCAAAGGCAATGTTTTCGAAAGGTGTTTCGAAGCTAACCCTCAAATGTTTTCCTTAAATGGTTTAAGCTTTCGAAAAGATGGTTCCGATGCCATCAAGTTTTTCCCAAACAGTTCTATATGATAAATAATTGTTTCGAAAGGAATACTTTCGTTTATGTTCATTGACCCAAAAGATATTTTAAGGAAAAACCCAATGGTTTTGAAAGGGGTACTTTCAAATGGTTTCGAAGCTAAGCTTCTACAGTTGAATGGTTTCACTTTAATACATTTGAAAGGTTTCGAAAGAAAGGTATTAAAGTGTTTCAAAAGGCAGGTGCATAGAGTTTTGAAAAGAGGATTTTAATGCTTTCGAAAGGAAGTTTTCAAATGGTTTCGAAAGTAATAATTGAAGGATTCGAAAGTAATAGTTTTCAAAATAAATAACCCAATCTCATTTTAAAGAAAACCATGGCATAATAAAAGAGTTTTGCAATGATTTTAAGCATGGAGTTTTTAAAGAAGTTTTCCTTGGTTAATAGGTTAAAGGGATTAACCAAGTTTTATATAAAATGATTTCAAGGATGTTTAGGAAAAGTTATTGGCAGAAGCCAATAGGTTCATAGTAAACCCATGTAAACTATGATTAGATTGAGTTATTGGCAGGGACCAATAGGTTTGTAGTGCACCCATGAAACTTTATCCGGATTAAGTTATTGACAGATGATAATAGGTTCCTAGTCAACCCATAAAAACTAGGATAAGAGGAAAGTTATTGGAGTTACCAATAGGTTCAGGGAGGACCCATGAAACATTAAAGTTATTGGCAGGGGCCAATAGGTTCTTAGTGATCCCATGAAAACTATAAAACTGGACAGGGAGTCCACAAGTATTGAACAGGTTATTAGTCAGCCCATGAAAACTAATAGGTTAATAGTGACCCTAGAAACTATAACTGAGACAGATATTCAAAATGAATGGGGATGGGAAATCCGGAATTGATTTGCTTGTTTGCATATCATCATAATATTTTGAATTGCTATGATTTAAAAATTGTGGATGCAGAAGCACGGTATATGGTTTTATAAAGTTTTAGGATACTAGTGAGGGGAAAACCCATTCCGCTAAGCGGCGTGGTCTCACTATATATCTAAATGGTTTGAGATGGTAGATTATTATTCATACCAGGCTTTATGTCTAACACAAAGTTTATGTTTTCCCTTTAAACTCTCAAGCACTCAATTGATTTGAGTAGTTTGAGAGTTGAGGTTTTCAGGTACCTTTTTAGACGAATAAGCTTTCGAAGACGTGCTGGAGGCATTATAGCTATTTAGAGTTCTTTTCTATTTTGATTCTGCTATGTTTTATTATAAATGCAAAGTTGTTTAATTGCTTAGTTATAAACTCTGATCATCCAAGGAGGCATCTTCATATGTTGCTCTTGGCGTATGTTGTAATAATTATATTTTCTCTGAACATGGTTCTCGTATTGGGATTATGTAATGAATTTGGAATGCTTTGAAATGGAATGAGAAAGTTGTTTGTTGATTTTAATTTTTTTTCCATATCCATGTGTTTCTATTATATCAATGTATCTAACATTACCATATTTGGTCGTCGAGGATTAATAACTGTGGATGACTGCAGCATCCGTAGCCATTAGTTTTGGACCTCCATATGGGGGATGTTACAAGAAGTGATGTGCTCTCTGATTTGATACACAAAGGACGAGAGATCCGTAAATGTAGAATCAAACTTCGACGAATCATATCTAGAGTGTTTGGGGTCTGTCGATGCATAAAGGATGCGCGTGGGTTGAAGTGTAGCATTTAGCAATGTAATCGACATGAAATCAAAGTGTCGAAGGTACTACAGGATTTTGGTTCGATGTGACATGGTCTGGTGGTCGACTTTGAGCTGGGGATGATGTGGCATGGGGCTAGCTTCGGGTCAAGTCTTGTTCGGTGGTGGGAGACCGATCAACAAATGCGTCTAGTGGAGACCGATCCACAAATGACGTCTGGTGGTGCTTCAAGTCGAGCATGGAAGAAGGTAGAGGGCAATTCGGTCCAGGGTTGCGTAGCCAAACAAGGAGAATGGTTCGGGGAGACGTGCCGAACAGTATATTAGGTACCCAAATTTTCTTTAGGTTTTTAGTGGTAAGTCTTCGATCCAACTAGGGGTTGGACCGTATAGAGCTTGGAGTTTTAGAGAGCTTCAGGCTTAGAGAGGGAATGCTTAGGGCATTGGCTTGGGGGTGCTTGGGGATTTTTGGTGGCTTACTCTGGGGTTCGTATGAGTCAACATGAAGCGTGGCAGACAACATTCGAATGACTAAAGATGATTAGGGGTTTCGGTGGAAACCAATGAAGTGCAGTGAATTCGACGACTCGATGGGAGAGTAACTATGGCATATGGTGTTGGACCGAGTGAACAAATTATGTGTGATAGCTTTTGGAGCAGAACAATATGTGGTTCTATTATCGGTACGTGTGCTAAGGGTTGATGGATAACTCTGAGGATGCGATGCTCATTGTATTGGCATAGGGTAGTCTATGTATATGTCGGGTAGTCTGTATGTACCTGTAATTTGGATATTTGTATGCATCTAGTTCTAGAGTAGTTTGTGTGTGTCCTATTCCTTGCCATTTGTGTGGGCATGAGTTGAGCATCTGTAATATTGAGTAGTCATTGGCTATCTATGTGGGTCATAATAACTATCGTATACCCAATGATACTTGGGTGAGATATGCAAGGCTGTGTGATGGTTGTTATATTTGCTATGTTCTTGATATTGATATCATATTATTATACCCATGTACCCTATATTGTACTTGGTGTTGTACTCCCACATGTGATAGTAGCTTACCATATACTGTATTTATGTACTAACTTGTTGTATGCAAGGATATGTTAGGTATGGTTCTATATACCTTATGTCCTTCTTACTGTATACAGTTTTTATAGTATTTTGAGATGATATATCACACTGAACTGTTGTTGGACCCGAGATTTTATGCTTTGCTTCTTATTTTCTTGGGTAAAATGAATAGATTAGGGATAACAAGTATGAATAGTGCATGGAGGTGTACGGAGTACGTGTAAGAGTCTACGCTTTCATATATCTTTTACTTTGGAGCTTATGATCACTTTTTTTTCAACTGTGCAGCACCGTGGAGCTATGTTAGTACTTGTACTTATTGAGAGATAATTATTAGAATTTACTGGAGATTTGAGATGTATAAACTCTATTATTCCTATTTTGTATAATCTGTGAACCTGTTGCACTTTAACATTCTTTCTTATGGATCATTTGATTATATTACTGTCTCGCCTGTTTTACATCTATTTGATTATCATATATTTTCTATGCAGTATGATATATTTTACATGTTATGGATTTGGATTTTTGTTACTTTACACCCTTGACTATCGTCCTACATCGGCCAAACACCATCGCAGCGCACTGTACATGTATTATTGGGTAATGGAGGTGTAGGGCGGCCGTTACATTTGGTATCATAACCTAGGTTGCGCAGTTGACCTAAGTTGATACTTGGATCCATTAGAGATAAGGTAGGAGCTATAACCTTAGAATGGATCAAGCGGTATATCAGAGAGCATGCTTGTTATATTTTGGTTTTCAAAATTATATAGTAGTGTATAGTAGTAAGTTGCATTGCATTCATGGACACTACATGCTCCTTTTTGAGAGACTAATCATTATTATTACACCTTATAAGAATGAGCCGATAAATAAGTAATGTTGCTTGGACTTTTAATTCTAACATAGAGAAGGGAGCGGGCGATGGGGCAGTTGTGAACCTCGATGTGCAGGCTATGTTCAACAATATAACAAGAAACATGATGCCCAAGAAATTGCTCCTGCTGTGGCGGTTGGTGATGGTTCTCTGGTGCAAGCACCGAGGGTTGACTTTTCCAAATTGAACCAGGATTTATTCTAGTCTGGGTGGCAAACTATTACTAGGAACAGAATCAACCATCGAAGTGCAGGATTAGTTGGACATACGCAAACGCATCTTTAAAGATACGAAGATAAATGATGCTTTAAAGAGGAAACTGTCCTCTAGGAAGCTTCAGGGGCAATCAATAGGGTGGTGTAATGCCATCAGATTACCTCTGAGGATCAGATTACCTAGAAGCGGTTTAAGATGAGGTTCAAAGAGAAATATACAATGACTGCCTAAAAGTCGATGTTCTTTCGTAAATTTGCTGATTTTAGGCAGAGGGATATGACCATCTCGAAGTATGTGTCCGGGTCTGATATGTTGTCAAAATATGGTCTATTTTGTATTGACACTCCATTGAAAAAGAATGAGAAGTTTAGTATGGGCCTGGACAGTTATCTCATAGAAAGCTAGTGGGACATATCGATGAGTCCATTGAGAAGCTGGTGGAGACGGCGCTTCGATGCGAGAGGTTGTATCCGAAGTCTAGGCCAGTTGTTGGTTACAAGGATGAGCCGAAGCCATAAGCGAGCAAAAGAAACAAGAAGAAGTGGAACAACATCAACAAGAGGAAGCAACTTCAGAACAAGGGTGACCAGAAAAGGGCAAGTGGATGCCCACTTGCTATAACTACGAAGAGAAGGGCCATCTTAGAAGAGGCTATAGGAGTGAGAAAAAGCGACGCTATAACTACAACAAACCTGGGCACATCAAAGGGGATTATTCAGAACCATTGAGGAATAAATAGGTTGTATCTGCTTAAGTTTTGGATGTTGTTCCAACTTCATTGAGTATTCAATCAGTGCAGCAGATGGGTAAGAGCATCATTATATAGGGTATGCTTTCTATTTTTGATATACCTACACAAGTTTTATTTGACATATGAAGCAGTGGTGGATTGTGAGTTCCATTGCCGACAATAGGGATAAACAATGGGTAAAGATTGGAGTTGGTTGCCTACCTGACGATGAGGTAATGGTCATCTTCCCGTATTCGCTCGAGATCCCACATGATTCGTTGTCATCTTTGCCTACAACTAGGGAATATTAAAATATATTTGAGATGGTGACCGAATTATGACTACATAGGGAGATTGAATTCTGTATAGAATTGGTGAACGATGTTAGACATATCGTTATGCTATTGAGGCGTATGGTGCCCAAAGAGCAGAGGGAACTAGAGTTGCAAGTGAATGACCAATCACGATGGGAGTTCATTTGATGGAGTATAACTAAGTAGGGGAACCTATAGTATTTTCCAATAAGGTGGATCGCTCTTTGAGATTGTGTGTTGATTACTGTGAGATAAATAACGCGACGAAGAAGAAAACGTGCCCACTCCCAGGTATCGATGACTTATTCAATCGGTTCTATGGTGTTAATGTGTTCTATCAATTGAAATTTGCAAAAGGGTTTCATTAACTGAGATATGGAGAGTCTGGTGATTACTACATTTCCTAAGCCGTCTGGATTATATGAGTGGTTTGTTAAAACAATGGGGCTAACCAATGCCCCGACATACTTTGTTGATCTTAGAAACAATGTCTTCAGGGATCAACTAAACAAGTTTGTGCTTATGGTCATGGATGATATCCTTGTCTATTCGAGGATGGAGGAAGAACACAACGAGCACTCAAGGACTGTGCTCGAGGTGTTGAGGAAGCACCGATTTAAGGAAAATTTTTCTAAATGTCACTTCTCGATGAGAGAAGTTCGATTCTTGGGTCATGTTGTTTCTAAGTAGGGCATTGCTGTAGATCTTACAAAGGTGGTAGCAACACAAGATTGGATCGACCCAAGACCTCTACAGACGTGAGAAGTTTCCTTGGACTAGAAGGATACTATAGACATTTTATCGAGGACTTCTCTATGGTAGCGGCACCATTAACCCATTTGACGAAGAAGAATCATACTTTTGTTTGGGACACATGGTGTGAACATGTGTTCGTGAGTCTGAAAGAGAGGTTAACAAGTGCACCGATGTTAGTCATTCAAAGTGGGATTGAAGAGTTGATGGTATACACAAACACATTTGGTGCTGGACCAGGTGCAATGTTGATGCAGAGGGAAAAGTTGTCATATATGCCAGTTATCAACTAAAACTGTATGAGAGAAAGTATCCGACTCATGATTTGGTGTTGGCAGTGATAGTGTTCACTTTGAAAGTTTGGTGACACTACTTTCTTAGAGAGAGGTTTGAGTTATTCACGGACCACAAATCGTTGAAGTACCTCTTCTCACAAAAGGATCTTAACCTCTGTCACCAATGATGGTTAGAGTTCCTGGCCTCCTATGACTTTGACATATATACGCTTGATAAGGGAAATGCAGTCGCTGATGCTTTGAGTAGAAGACATGCCAGTTTGGGAGTGATGTTCCTAGAGTGGAATCGGCTTAAGTATATTGCTGGTTATGACATCAGACATTGATGTTAGCTAGAGTCGGATGTGTTGGCTAGTTTGACTATTTGAACTACTTTGATTGAACGAATTGGTACTAGTCAGAATCGAGATGCTAGTCTAGCGAAGATCATGGCTAAGACAGAAATGGAGTAAAGTCAGAGAAAATTCATGAAGCAATATGGGCTTGACCATGATGGTTGGCTTCGTAAAGATGGGAGATTATTTGTGCCTGATGTTTATAGGTTGAGGGATGATGTGCTACGAAAGTGTCATCATTCTTAACCATAAATCCCTGTGGTAATAAGATATACCATGATATGAAGCGGTCATATTATTGGAAGGGGACGAAGAAGGATGTTGGGGTATTCATATCAAGACATATGAACAATCAGCTAGTAAAGGCTAAATAGAAGATGCCAAGGGTTTGTTGTAATCGCTTAAGATTCCCAAATGGAAGTGGAAGCAGATATCAATGGACTTCCCCGATGGATTGTCGAGGACCAGAGATGGTATGATAGCATTTAGGTCATAGTTGATAGATTGACGAAGAGTGCTAGATTTATACCCATAAAGTCTAGTAGAACAACATCAAATTTGGTCGAGTTGTATGTGAATGGATTGTAGGATTCCATGGTGTGCCGAGGAGCATTGTAAGTGACTGAGATCCATTATTCACTAGTGGATTTTGAAAAAGCTTACAAGAAGCATTGGGGATGGCGCTGCATCTGAGTACAGCTTATCACCCACAGGCCGATGGACGGACCAAGAGGATGAATCATACCTTGGAGGATCTCTTGCGAGCTTGTATTCTCGACTTTGAAGGTTCGTGGGATAGCCATTTGCATTTGGTAGAGTTCGCATACAACAACAATTATCAGTCTAGTATCAGAATGACACCATTTGAGGTATTATATGGCTGACCATGCAATGCTCCTTTATGTTGGTGGGAAGCAAGCAAGAAACTAATACTTGGACCAAATATGATTAGAGAGACATCGGAGAAGATCGAGATCATTCGACAATGAATGAAAGCTGCTCAAGATAGACAAAAGATCTACTATGATTAGAAGAGATGTAATAACGAGTTCTCTGTCGGTGATATGGTGTTTGTCAAGATATGTTCGCTAAAGAATTTTGTTCGACTTGGTTCTAAAGAGGAGTTTGGCATTGAGATTTATAGGTCATTTTCTGATAATCGAGTGGATTGGTAACCTAGCTTAAAGAGTCGACTTACCTCATAAGATGGCAGGCATGCACATTGTGTTCCATGTCTCTCTTTTGCGGATGTTTGTACACAACTCAGGCGTGATATCACACTGGATTAATTGGATGATATCGAGATTGAACCAAAAGATTCGAGACCTCATAGTCCTATTCGTGTCATAGGACATGATATGAAGCAGCTTAAGAGAAAGACAGTGGAGTTAGTAAAGGTTCGATGGAGTGCGAGTGGGGGAGATTGCACATTGAAGACCGAGCGAGCATGAGGACACTTATTCAGAGCTTTTCACTTAGTAAGATTTCCTTTTAATCATTAGCTTTCACATTCGATATAATATTTGATGCTTTAATATTAGGCATGCGAGTGACTATATTTGACTTTACCTTGTTATGATTGGGATTTTAAGGGCGAAATTCTTAAGAGGGAGAGACTGTAATGACACATATATTACGTATCGAAGAATCGTAAAATATTATTTTTAAATTCATGTTGGGTCATATGACACTCTAACTTTGGGAAATGTTGAGTAATGACATTTTGGACCCCAAGAAATTTTATTAAATGATTCTACCATTGAAAACTTATGACAGCTATAAATTTTGATAGAAGCTGAATTAAGGTCTAAAACTACTTCCATTGGAAAGATATGATGGTTTCCTTTTTCGTAGAGTGGTCATAATAGCGATTTGGATTTACCATTTTGAAGATATGTCTATTTGAAATTATATGGTTTTTGTCATAGCTTAATGGGTAATTAGTGAAATTTGGGATAGGCCCAATGGCCCATTTCGGGTACAAGGTTAATATTGGCTGAAATGGTCATTCCCAAATCATTTTCCCATCATCCCAAATAGATCTAAACCTCCATTAACATTCTTCTTAGCCAAAACCATCTCTAATCTCTTCCAAATCAAGCCAAATCCATATATCTAAGGTAGATTAGCAAGGGGATCTGCTAAGGACTTTCAATCTACATATTTAAAAAGGAATATTTAAAGCTTTGCTGTCTACTCTTGGATATGCCTCATTTTGTGTGTAATTCTTCCATTTTTAAATGTTTGGTCAGTGATTTATCATCTCACATCATAATATATATGTACATATATGTTTTGACATGTTTTGAAACCATTTTTAAAGTCAAAATTTTGTTTTTGTGCCATTTGAAAACCAAACTAAAGTAAAAATGAGTTTAAAATTATTTAAAGTGATTTGATCATGTTATTTTGATATTTGATTGCCTGTATGGGTGTTAGGCTATGTTATAGATACATTTTGTGGTGATTTGCTATGATTTGACATATAGTTGCATGTTTAGTTGATGTTTAAATGTTGTTGATGCTTGTTTGGATGTTCTTTGTATGCTTGAATGGTTGAAAATGCTCAGTCGAGTGAAATAGAGAGGGTGGATGATTCTATGGTCAAGGGTCTTTGTGTAGAAGGAGAGGCGACATGCTCTGCGATTTGATATACAAAGGATGGGAGAACCATAAATGTAGAATCCGACTTTAATGATTCGGCTCTAGAGTTTTTGAGGTCGTATCAATGCATATAGGATGCACATGGGTCAAACTGTTGAGTGTAGAAATGGAATAAGCGCAAAATCAAAGAGTTGGAGTGCTACAAGATTTTGGTTCGACGTGGTATAGTCCACTGGTAGACTTTAGGCTATACGTAGCATGGCATGGGGCTGGCTTTGGGTCAAGTCTTATTCGATGGTAGGAGATTGGACAATAAATGTTGTTCGGTATGCTTTGGGTCGAATGTGGAAAAAGGTGGAGGGTGCTTCAGTCTGAGATTATGTGGTTAAATAAGGAGAATGGTTCGGGGGGAGGGTGAGGTGCTGAGTAAGATATTGGGTCTGAGAATTTGCTTTGGGTTTTTAGTTGCATGATTTGGTCCGGTTATGGGTTGAACCGGACATGGCTTGGAGTTTTAGGCGACTTTGGGCTTGGAGAGGGAGTGCTTTGGGGTTTTTAGTGGCTTGGTCAGGGTTCATACGAGTCGACATGGAGTGCCGGTGGATGAATCTAGAAAGACTCAAGATGACCTAGGGGTTTCAGTGGCAACCAATAAAGTGCAGTGAATTCGACGATTTGATAGAGCGAGTGACTATGGCATCTGGTGATGGACCGAGCAGAAAAATTATGTGTGATACCTTATGAAGTAGAACAAGATGTGGTTCTATCATTGGTACGTGTGTTAAGGGATCGATGGATAACTCTAAGGATGTGATGCTCATCGTTTAAGACAGGGTAGTCTATGTGTACCCTAGGAAGTTTGTGTGCACCCATAATTTGGATGTCTAAGTGTGTCTAGTCTAGGGATAGTCTGTGTGTACCTATATATTGGACGTTTGTGTGTGTCCAGTTCCTTTCCATCTCTGTTGGTATGAGTTGAGCATCTATGACATTGACTAGTCATTGACCATCTGTGTAGGTCATAAGAGTTACCGTACATCCAACGACCCTTGAGTAAGAGATGCAAGGCTGTGTGATGTGTACTATGTTTGATGTACTCTTGTATGGATGTCATATTACTGCATTATACCCCCTATACCCCATATTGTACTTGGTGTTGTACTCCCATGTGTGATAGTAGCTTAGCATATATTGTGTTTATGTGCTAACCTGTTGGATGCAGGGACAGGTCATGTATGGTTCTATATACCCTATGTCCTTATTCTTATATACGGTTCTTAAAATATTTTGAGATGATGACACTCACACTAGGCTGTTGTCTGACCCAATGTTTTGTGCTTTGCTTCTTATTGTCTCGGGTACACTTAAATGAGAAAATTAGGGATAACAGCTTTGGATAGCGCATGGAGCTGTATGGATTACGAGCAGGAGGCTACGCTTTCATTCATCTTTACTTTGGAGCTTACTATCGCTTTCATTCCGCTATGCAGTAGCATGAAGCTATGTCAATACTTGTACTTTTTAAGAGATGGCTATTAGAGTTTACTAGAGATTTAAGATGTATACACGTTATTATTTCTGCTTTGTATAATCTATGAACCTGTTGCACTTTGACGATCTTAATTATGGTTCATTTGATTATATTATTGTCTCGCCTATTTTACATCTATTTGATGATTATATTTTGTATATGTTTTATGAGACGTTTTACAGGTTTTGTGATTACACCCTTGACTATCATCCTACATCGGTCGGGTACCGTCATAGCACTATACAAGTATTATTGGGTACCGGAGGTGTAGGCGGTCATCACAAAGTAAGTCAAAAAGCAAGTCAAAAAGCTATTATGATCAATCCATGGAAAGAGTAATATCTTTCCAATGAAAGTGCCCTTGACCCATAATTTGGTTCCTACCAAAATTAAAGGCCTTATAGTTATTAGGGTCAAAATCTTCCAATAAAAGTTCTAAAGATAAAAAATGTCACCACTCATCATTTCCCGAAGTAATATTGTCATACCCAAAATGAATTTAAAAATAATATTTTATGATCATCTGCTATGTAAAATGCGGTCGTTACACTCTCCTCTCTGAAATCCCCAAATCAAAAAAGGCAAAATCGACAATAGTTACTTCGCGTGCCTAACATCCACAGTCAACTATATCGAACATCAAACTTGCAACCCTGCAATCATTGGTAACCATATAATATTTATGTCTATTATAGGATGTAGAGTACTAAACTACTCTATCTAGAACATCAAAATGATATCAAATGCGAAAGCCAACAAAAATGGAAATCTTACCAAGTAAAGAGCTTTGGATAAGCATTCCTCATGCTCTCCTCGATCTCCCAAGTGCAATTGCTCTCGATTTCACCCCACTGAACCTTTACTAATTCCACTGTCTTTCTCCAAAGTTGCTTTGTATCATGTCAGATGATATGAATAGGACTATGAGGTCTATAAGCTTCTGGGTCAATCTCGATATCTTCTGAATGATCCGATGAAACTTTCATGCCTAAGCTATGTACAAACTTCCACAAATGAGAAACATGAAACACATTGTGCACGCATGTCATCCTCTGAGGTAAGTCAACTCAATAAACTAGGTTCTCAATCCTCTCTAGTATTAGAAAAGGTCCTAAGAATCTCGATGCAAACTTCCCTTAGTACAGAATAAGATCACATTCTTCAATGGAGAGATCTTAACGAGCACCATATTACCGACAATGAACTCCATGTCTCTATTTGTCTTATCAGGGTAGCTCTTTTGTCTATCCCGAGCAGCTTTCATTCATTGGCAAATGATCTTGATCTTCTTCGATGTCTCCCTAATCATCTGGCCCCAATATAGTTTCTTTCTAGCTTTCCACCAACATGAAGGAGCATTGCACGGTCGATTATATAATAGCTCAAATAGTGCAAGCGATGCTAGATTGATAACTATTAATGTAAGCGAACTCTACTAAATGCAAGTGATCATCGCATGAGCCCTCAAAATCAAGAATGCAAGCTCGCAAGAGATCCTCCACGGTATGATTTACCCTCTCAATTTGCCCATTAGTTTGTGGGTGATAAGATATACTGAGATGCATCTTTATTCCGAACACCTCTTGCAAGCTCTTCCAAAACCCACTGATAAATAAAGGTTCTCGGTCTCTTACAATGCTCTTCGACACACTATGGAATGCACAATCTAGTTCACATACAACTCGACAAACTTGGATGCCATTCTACTATACTTTACGGATATAAACCTAGCACTCTTTTTAAATCTATCGACTATGATCTAGATGTTATCATACCATCCCCTAATTCTTGGCAATCCATCGATGTCTGTTCCTACTTCCATTCGAGAATCTCAAGTGGTTGCAGCAAACCACTTGGCTTTTTCTACTCTACCTTAACTAACTGACAGTTCATACACCTCGAGATGAATACCCCAACGCCCTTCTTCATCTCTTCCTAATAAAATGTCTACCTCATACCACGATACATTTTATTACTGCCGGGATGTCTAGTCAGTCTTGAATGATGACATTCTCATAGCACTTTATCCCTCCACTCATCAACATCGAGTACAAACAATCTCCTATCCTTGCGAAGCCAACCATCTCGGTCGAGTCTACACTGCCTCATATCCTCAGAGACTACTCCTTCCTCTATCTTAGCCACGTTCTCTACTAGTCTAGCATCACTCCTTTAACTAGAGATGGTCTATTCAAATAAAGTATGTATGATAGTCAAACTAGCAACAAATCTGGATCTAGCTCACATCGAGGTCTGAAGTCATATCCCACAATAAACTTAAGCTTTGTTCACTCTAGGGACATTGCTCCAAACTACCATGTCTTCTACTCAGAGCATCGACAACTTCATTTCCCTTCCCAGGCATATATGAAATGTCAAAGTTATAAGAGGCTGAGAATTCCAACCATCGATGCGACTAAGGTTGAGATCCTTTTGGGAGAAGAGGTACCTTAACAATTTGTGGTCCATGAATAACTCAAACATCTTGCCAAGAAAACAGTGTCTTCATAACCTCAAAGAGAATATTATTGCCGCTAACTCCAAATCATGAGGGGGTACTTCCTATCATGTGCTTTTAGCTATCAACTAGCAGATGCAACAACCTTGCCCTTTTGCATCAACACCACACCCAATTCAATACCACAGGCGTTTGTGTATACTGTCAACTCTTCATTCCCACTCAAAATGTCTAACACTTATGCGCTCATTAATGTCTCTTTCAGACCAACGAATGCATGCTCACACCACGCTCCTAAGAAAAAGTTTGATTCTTTTTCATCAAATTGGTAAATGGTGATTTTTCCTTAGAAAGGTATTTGACAAAAATATCCTACCAATCCAAGGAAAATCCTCACATTTGTAGCATTAGGGTTGATTCCAATTCTGAACCACTACTGCTTTTGCAGGATCCATAGTGATACCCTGCTCGGAAATGACGTGACCTAAGCTTCTAACGTCCCTCCTCCAAAATGACATTTTGGAAACTTTGCCTTTAGTAGGTGTTTTCTAAACACATCCATCACAATCCTCATTTGTGTTATGTGTTCCTCCTCCGTTCGTGTAAATACTAGAATACAAACTTCTTTAGCCGATCCTTGAAAACATGGTTCATGTGAGTAACAAAGAATGCTGGGGCGTTAGTAATCCCGAACGACATAATCAACCACCGATAAAATCCAGACGGCATATGGAACGTTGTAATCAACACACTCTCTCTATCTACTCTTAGTTTGTGAAACCTCATCGTAAGGTCCAACTGAGAGAATATCCTTGCACCATGAAGCTAATCGAACAAGTCATCAATACACATAAGTGGGATACTTGTTCTTCTTCATCACCTTATTCAGCTCACAATAATTAACACATAATCTCAGCAAGCTATCTGCCTTCATGGAAAACACTACAGCGGAAGAAAACTTTCACTAATTATAAATTAATAGCAAAACAGCTTCATTAAAAACAACATTATCCTAAATTTATTCCTGAAACCAAAAGTACCAAGTAGTCTCCACCAAAACATAAAACATAACAAAGTTCACAATATAGGTCCCTATATATAGAGTAAAGTACAAAAAAGAGAAACGAAGTACATGAAACAAAAGAAACAAAAGCTGAAGATAACAACTGCTCCAATGACCCTCCAAGCTGCAAAGAACTGCAACCTAGACCTACCCTCCTGTGATTTGGGGAAAATAGGAAAAATAGGAATGGGTCAGACATAAAGTCTGGTGAATGAGAAATAAGATGAAGCAGAAAGAATAAAACAGTTTAATTCCAAGTCTTTCCCGGATATCGTAGAGGGTGAATAATATAATGCAGTGAATCCTTCTTAGATATAATTCCTAAGAAGCCAAAGTCCATGGTCACTCTAGGGAAGTCAACCATGTAGTAATACTAAACGTCAATCGGCATGTCGGACCTGCTGTCCTTACCTATCCACGTCCTACAGCGTGAAAGTCGTGCTCTTCACCCATGCACTATGACTAAATGCCTCTTTCGTCTGACTGGCGCCGACTCAAACAACCATGCAGGACCCCGAAGTTGCGCTCAGGCTCCGCCAAACTGGACTCCTATCCTCCTGCCTCCTCGGTCACCAACGTGGAATTGCCCCTATCCAAAGTGTCGGTCCTTCGAAAAGGGGCCCGCAGCTAGGTCGGCTGCGCAAAATCCTCCAATGATCTGCCTAAAGAAGCCTACGTCGGAGAACACTTGTCCTGTTCCGTCCGCGTCGATCTGCCTGAAGAAGCTTACGATTACGGATGCTATCTATCCTACGTACTAGCAACCTATGAAAGGTAACAAACATCCTTGCGAACCTGCTTGCCTGCTCCTAGTACGTATAGCCAAAACTATATTTTGGTCTTAACTGCATGAAACACCTATCCAGACCTTTACAAGGTCTGCCTACAAAATCGCTTCCAGATTAATTACCTTTATCGTTACAGTTTACATATTGTTTATTTCCATTAATCTGCTTTAGGCCATTTTTACATCCGATTTGGTTATTTCACAATTTCTCCTTTTCTTACATAAATGGTGTTTTTATTTCACGTCCATTTAGTCCGTATGGTTTGTTTGTAATATTTATATCACTTTGTTACAGATTTACACTAGCCTTTAGGTCCATTTAATTTATATTTTGTTTTTCACCCTAATTTACGTTCTCCTTTTAGAGATTTAATATGTACAAAATTTTTATCCAATAGCCACAAACCATTTAATTACACCAAATTTCACTTTTACATTTTTAGGACACATGTTAAACAAACAATTATACCAATTAGACTTCCCAATTTTGTTCCAAAACCATATTCAAAATTATGTAATTATATCAATCAAAACCACAATTTTATTCAAGTAACATATTCTGAATTTATTCAACTAACCTGTTCTACCATTGGAAATTGAATAACAATTCTAATTCAATTTAATTAAACCAATATTATTTACGCCATGAAATGTGAATAACAATTTGTTTGTTCCAAATTTCAACCCAAACATGAATTAAAATTGAGAAGTGGTAGAAGGAGAAGATACAATAATTTACATAGATTTCAATCTTACTTATGCCATAAAACGTGAATAGACATTTTATATGTCCCATATTTTAAACCAAACATGAATTAGATTTGAGAAGTGAAAGAAGAAGAAGAAGTTGCACTAAATTACATCTATTCTCAATTAATAACAGAAATTAATTCATATTAACGTGCAGAAAAGAATTGAAATTGAACTACTTTATTCTTCTATTTCATATTAATTCCCACTCACCTGGCACTTGAGCTTGTATAAATTTGAAAAAGCTTTGCTTTAATCTTCCTCCATTTGATTCTTCTAAATTCCCCAAATTGCTTGAATATATATAGATAATTTAATTTGGTAGATATTTGTTTATTTAGTAGAGAAAAGGAGGAAGAATAATACACACTAATTTTACTGTAGAATCATGGCGATGGCTGAATAAGAGATTAGGTTTAGGTTAGATGGTTTATTTATAGATTGTTTGAGTGAATATAATCCATTAGATTATTTTAGATTAAATCTGGTTCTTTCATACAGTTAATGGTTATCCATTCTAGCCCATACACATCACTCAACCAATAAAGTTTAGCCATCACATCCTTTTACATCACTGGAGCGAATGGGAAGCCGCCACATGTCAGAAACAACGCTGAAATATGTAGGAAAATCGCTGGAAACGAACCAGCTAAAAAAACATCGCTTCAGATTTTGGGCGACAACGGAACTTGATCCCTGGTCACTAAGGAAGTCAACATGCACCTTTACCACTATACCAAATGTGCTTTTAATTTCTTTTTAATTATATTTCCTGTAAAATATCGGGGTGTTACACTCTCCCCTTAAAGGATTTCGTCCTAAAAATCTCTAAAGACGGAAGAACGCAATTAACAACCAGCATCCAAGCACTATATCCATATACTCATCCATCATCTATTTCTACCATTTTCCTTATTTTTAACTAATGCAATTTATGATTTATGCAAAGTGAAATGCATATGAACTTACCTAATGCGAAAAGGTAGTTGGTCTACTGATTCAGTTGACCTCTTGTAATGCAAGTATGCTTATGCCATGCAACCAAATGTATGCAATTACCCAAGTATAATTGATAATTCTATATGTATGTTTCAATCATTCACCCAAATGCACCATCCATATGCAACATCCATTTATATATACGCAGATATATATACAACCATGTGCAAATGCAATAGATAACAGGCACACATATGCAGATGTGTGTACCTAGTTGGCCGATTATCCTAATAAATATTTATCTAGTGCATGCAATGCATCCATTTGCAAACATTGGCATCCACTTGCAATCATTTTAATCCATCAAACATTACATGCCCTAATGACATGTTTACAACCAAGCTACCATCCAAAGGTAATAGGGAAGGGTCCTACAAATCTCGATGCCAACTTACCCACTGAGCCAAATCTCATAACATTTCTCAGAGGAGAAACCTTGACAAAAACCATATCTCCAACCTTAAACTCCAAATCTGAACACCTTCTGTCGGCATATGAATTTTGTCTATCTTGTGTAGTCTTTAACCTCTTGCGAATCAAATCCACCTTCTCAGAAGTTTCCCTCACCAAGTCTGGTCCAAGCAAGATCCTATCGGTGGTAACCCACCAACAGGCTGGTGATCTACATGGTCTGCCATAGAGGGCCTTGAATGGTGCCATCCCAATGCTTGCTTGATAACTATTATTATATGCGAACTCCACCAAACGTAGGTGGTCTTCCCAAGAGCCTCTGAAGTCAATGATGCACAATCTGAGCAAATTTTCCAAAACCCTATTTACCCTCTCAGTTTGTCCTTCTGTCTGAGGGTGATATGCCATGCTCAGATTCAATTCCGTTCCTAAGGCTTGCTGAAGACTCCTTCAAAACTCGCTGGTGAATAATGGATCTTTGTCGCTCATAATGTTGGCGGGAACTCCATGAAGCCTAACTATATCCCTTGCATAAAGAGTCGCCAAAGAACCTGCCATCCTATTACTCTTAATGGGTATAAAATGAGCGCTCTTCGTTAGTCTATCCACAATGACCCAAATGCTCGTGTTCCCTCTTCGTGGCCTTGGTAATCCATCCACGAAGTCCAAAGAGATGCTCTCCCATTCCCATAATGGAATATCCAATGGCTGCAACAGTCCTCCGGGCTTATTCTATTCCGCCTTTACCCTTTGGCAAGTGATGCACTTCGATACATACTCCGCCACCCTCTTCTTTATTCCGAGCCAATTGAATACCCTCTTCATATCCTGGTACATCTTATCACCACCGGGGTGCACTATCATCCTAGAATGATGTGACTCGGCCTACACCGCATCTACTAAATCCTCACTGCGGGGAAAAAAAGTCTACCATCCCTTCTAAGCCATCCCCAAGTGTCCATGGTATAGCGCCTAAGATGTAGTGATGACTCTCCTCTACCAAGCTTATCTAATATGTCCTTTAACTCTTCGTCCTCAGCTTGGCTTGCTCCAATCTGCTCCATCAAAGTAGGCTGGACGTCGAGGGCTGTTAACAATCCCGGAGCTAAATCCGATGGAGGTCTAAAATCAAAGGTAGTAATGTACTCCAAATGCTTCCATTCCAAAAACAGAGGACTTAAAACTACTTTGCGTCTACTCAATGCATCTGCCACTACATTACCCTTGCCAGGGGTATAGGAAATCTCAAAGTCATAAGAGGCTAAAAACTCCATCCATCTTTTCTGTCTCAAATTCAAGTCTTTCTGAGAGAATAGATACTTCAAAGACTTATGATCCATGAAAAGCTCAAATCTTTCTCCTATGAGATAGTGCCTTCAAGACTTGAGAGAGAAAACTATAGTTGCCAACTCATGATCATCCATCGAGTAGTTCTTCTCATGCATTTTCAACTGTCTACTCGCATAGCACACTACCCTACCCTCTTGCATCAGTACCGCCCGAGCCCCATACCACAAGCATCCATATAAACTGAGAAAGGCTTAGTTCCATCCAGTAATACCAATATGGGCGCGGTAGTCAAAGCTTCCTTCAATCGACCAAAGGCATCCTCACACTTGGCATCCCAAACAAAAGCCGAGTTCTTCTTGGTATGGCGGGTAAGTAGAGCTGATATCCTAGCGAAGTCCTTAATGAACTTCCTATAATAATATCGAGTCAAAGGGAGGCTATCCCAAAATCAAGGTGCACCAATCGAAACCAACAACAAGAGGAATAATATGGACCGAGTCCATAAAAATTGAAGAAAGGATGTCCGCTAGGGGTAGCTAGCCCGCTTGGCCCTGTCAAGCCGTCATGTTTTAGTCATTTCAAATTGGCACAAGTGCCGGGGTCTATCCATCATCATTCTCTTTCTTCAAATCCAACAAAAGGTGCCAAATCCAACCACTTCATTCTGGAGTCTCCTCCACGTACACAGTTGTTAAAGTGGTTCCAATATTGACAGAGAGTATGCCAATAAGAGGCCACGGTCTATTTAACAATCAAACGTCATTTTACACACCAGTTGGTACTTTTACAATTCAATAACAATTCATCCTTGATATCAAAATATCATATTCGCTTCAAAATTAGTTTCATTTCAAAATTACCATATTCGCATCAAAAATCATATTTTTACTTCAAAATGTCAATTCGGTTCGATATATCGATTTCACTTAAAAATTTGATTCGAATTACAATTTAGGTTATAACTTCACTTTAACCCAATTCGCATTTAAATCCAAGATTTAAATATAAACATTCCACCCGTCGACCAGTTTGAATTTTTAGAAAATAGTTTGGATAGTTTTAGAATAGCTTAAATAGTTTAATAGTTTAATATAAAATAGTTTGAGTATTGAAAATGGTTTATATATTAAAATAGTTTGGTAAATTAAAGTAATTTAAACATTTAAAAAGATAGGTTTCTAAGCAGTTTATATAATAAAATAATTTATTTCAAAAATAGTTTCAAAGTCAAAATGATCCAATTCCAAATTTTCCAATTCAAATCAATCCAATTTCCATTTCAATTTATTCGATTCCATTCCGATTTAAATTCGAATTAACTTCGATTCCAATTTAAATTCAAATCAATTTAAATTTCGATTCCAAATTAATTCAATTTCGATTTCAATTCCAATTAATTTCAATCCAATTCCAATTAGAATTAATTTCAATTCTTAATTTTTAAACCATTTCGATTTATAAATTCGAGTTAGATTTTCAAAATATTGATTTAAATCACTTAAATCAAATTAATTAACCTTCAATATTCAATTTAAGATTCAAATCTTCAAATATAATTCAATTCCGAGCTCAATTTTAAAATATTGTTTTAAATTATGTTTACTTAGCAATATTTCAAAGTTCGAATAAAAGTTCAACTCTTTTTAAAACAAATCAATTTTCGGAATTCAAATCATATTTTGATTATAACTTCAAAATCTCAAATTTCATTTTTTTTAAACAATTTCGTTTAACACATTTTAATTCCACATTTTGAGCTCAAGTTCGAAAATAATTCGATTTCCATAAAATTGATTTTAATTTCTTTAAATCGAAATCATTTTAAAAAAAATTAAATCTAAAATTTTAAAATCATTTAATTTACCAAATCTAACGTCCGTATATAATTTTCTATCCTATGGACAAGTGAATCAGTTATTTCAATTTAATTCAGGGATGGATATATATCATTTCACTCCAAAATAAATGTCATAGGTATATATCATTTCAACCTATTTCTTAATTTATTTGAAATATATTGATTTATAGTTATATGTACTGTAATAATATACAGGCTGATAATAGGATATATAAAAATAAATAAAATTCAAATCATCCAAAATCTTAACCAATTAGCATTCATCACAAATAATCATTCAACAGTCAATAAATCACATCAATAAAAAAATTATCAATAATCGGAAATTTTACTAGCAGTTTAATTCTAATTTCTATTTAACTTTTAATTCAAAATATCTAACATATAAATTCTATATCGGTTTCCATGTTAGTTAAATTCACCAAACAACAATCAATAATTTAAATCACTTCAGAATTTCAATTTAACTAACATAAAAATAATTTTAGTCATTTGTGACGTTTAAAACACTCACCTTTTATTTGAAACTGAAAATATTTCCACCTTCAAATAAATTTCACTTTCACTCCATGTTGAAGACGATGTCGCTAAGGTCGCAACACAATTTGTTTTGTCCGAAATAGACCTCGTAAGCCAAAGTTACGAATTTATTAACGTCAACGATATAATTAAAATTTTAATTAACAAAATTAAATAATAATAATAAACAAAACGCTACATTACTTCTCACAAGCTCACTCCTCTCGCGCTCAAACCCAGGCGAGGCTTGAAGTGTAGAAACCCAGGCCGAACCCTAAAATCGCGACCCACGAACAAATGACGTGCCATGCCCCCTCCTACATCGCTTCCTACCCCTGCTCGCGCACGCGAGCACGCACGCCTTAGAAAACCGCTGCCGACCACCTCTGATTGCTCATGTGAACCTAAATGTCGAACGCAAGAAATAAACCGCTCTCCGCCTCGGCCCCTTTGCCACGCCGACTCCATCGTTCCTCCAAGCGCTCGCACTCACCATCGCGATTCGATCGAGTCTGGACTTTTTTTTCTTTTTCTTTTTTTCCATTTGTTCTTTTATGTTCAGAGATAAAGGCAATCTGAAATGAAAAGAGGGAAAGGAAATGTAGCACGGGGTATGGGAAGACAGAAAGGGGTGGCGTGCTTTGTACGAGATGATGTAGGAGAAAGAAAAAATATATATTATATTAGAAAATATCTAACCAACATGCCCACGAAAATTTCGAACTCCAAATGACACGTGCCACCTGGCGTCCATAATATTTGACCCTCATTCCGAACGCAATGGAACTAGTTTCGAGGCCTAATTCGATCGTATTCAGAAGATAGCTTTTCAAAATCAATGAATTTTAATCGAACTCCATAAATTAATTCCTACACCTTTCAAGCTCGCATAGCCAAACGACAAGTCCGGTCGTCACGAAACTTAAAATCCTATAATAATTCACTATTACGGATCCGATAAAACTAGTTTCATCAAAATCCGAGACAGTGGCCAAAATGGCTATTTTTACTCGTCAATTAAAACAAGTAATTTCCAATTTCTATTTATTCACTTTTAAATTTAATTTTAAATGTTAACAATCTTCGTTCATATTTAAATAAAATTTAAATCAACTTTTGACATCATTTTCATTCACATTAAATTTTAAATTCAATTATTTTCAAAATTTTCAATATTAAGTTTAAACAATTTAATTATGCAATCAATTACAGTGATAATCATTAAAATTTTAAAATGAATTTTAGTTATCAATAATTATTTTATTTTCATCTAAATAATTCAACATTTATTATTCAACCCCATTTATTGATTATAAACGCTATCAATACATAGAATTTCCTTTCAATATTTGTTATCGCTAAAATCTTCGAAATTTGTTATTTCAAGATTTTACTCAATTTCATATTCAATGAACTACATTAATAAATTAATAAATTTTATTTATAACCATTTTTATTTAATAACCATATTAAATTTATAAATTTAAAATAGTTAAAAATACGTGTCATTACATTCTCCCCCCATTCAAAACTTTTTGTCCTTAAAAAGGGGTTAAGTAGAGAATTTAACACTTGATGTATTTTATTCGAAACAATCAACTTATAAAACATTAAAATCTTATTTACAAAACCTTACTATGCTCTCGCTACGCCCCTCAGATATCGGCTTTACGGAAAATGTAATTTATATATACAAACAAGTTATAAAATTTTTAAAACTTCAAAATTTTTCTAACACCCGGATTTACGTAAAATTTCGGCAGTCTCCTTTGCACGGCTCGATTGGAAAATTTTTACAATACAATATTTAACCCAAGTATATATCAAATATATATCTCATCTCAATGATGAGGCATCCCATAGGGAAAATATAAAAGTGCAGTATGTAATCCAAGATGTGTACCTTATTATTTTTAATACGAGCGAGTTCGCTCGTATTAAGCAAGCAAAAGCATATAAAAACCCACGATTACGTCCAAACGGTTTTCGTATGTACCTACCTCAACTCAATTTAGAATATTAGTAACTTATAATAAGCTATAAAATATGTATAAGTTCAATAAATCCATTTAATCATGAATTCTGAATCCAAATCATAAGCACAAGCACCGATACACAACCATAACAATTATATGCAATCAAAACAGTAATAACAACGATTTATAACCAAAGAACCCATTCAACAATTATCAATATTCATTTACTTAATCCAAATTATAACACTTTACATTTCCAATGTCAATATTATATTTACACTTCATTTCTTATCAACATCCAATTTTTTATAACATTTAATTAGTTTACTTCTGATTATTTAAATCTATTTCCTTCACATTCAATTTATTCAATTCAATTTGTTAAATTCCAATTGTTTCACTTTTTGTTTAACATATTTCATATAAATTCATTTATGAACCATTTTATAAAATTTATTCCATTTAATCTTGTGTAAATTAAATTTTATTTTATTACCACTTAGTATATTCTTTTTAATACTAATACCATTTATAAACCATTTCATAAACATTTAAGTCTATTACAACCATTTTATAAAATGCATTTCATATTTATTTTTCATAACTCAAGTTCATATTAATTCTTTGATTCACTTCATTGGTTCATTTTATAAATTCAAGTTCATATTAAAAAAATTTACTTCAATAAATTTTGTTTTATAAAATGATTCACTTTACTAGTTTATTATTAATTTTACTTAAGTAAATTTTATTTTATAACACAAATTCATATTAATAAAAATTTCTTTTCTCACAATCAATCTCATCCAGCTTATTAAGTTAACTTCATCTTATAATTCATTTCATTGTCTTATTTCATATTTAATTAGTTAACATTCGATTTATTAAAACTCATTTCATTTGTATTTAATTTATTTACATCAAATTTAAATCAAATTCAATTACTCATATAAATTTTACTTACATTCATTATTCCCATTCAATTTCTTTCACATTTCAATTTGCAATTCAAGTTCATATACATTCTTTTAATTCATTTTATAGCTTAAGTGGAATTAATTTAGTTTACTAATTTATTTAGTTTCATTCAAATCCAATTCAATTTATTTAATATTAAGTTAAACTTCATTTCATTTTAATCCATTACTTAGTTTGTTTAACTTTATTTTAAATTTTCTTTTCATTCACATTCAACAAATTTAAAGTTTGTTTTTAGCTTAATATTTCTCAAATTTATAATTTTGTACAAACTTATTCACTTAAAATTTCATTTTATTATTTTATCTAATTCATTTCAAATACAATTCATTTTTATTTAATTTTTCTTGAGTTAAACCTCATTTTATTTACTTTATTTTACTAACTCAATTTATTTAACATTTCTTAAGTTAATTATTTTATTTCATATCTCAATTTTAAAATTTCTTTTGTTTGCTTAACCAAAATATTCAACAGTTTGAAATTTAATTTTACTTTCCCATTCAAATCATAAGTTATAAGCTTATTTTTATCTATACTATTTTCAATTATATCTTCAAACTATTTTCATATATTTATCAAATCATACTTGTAATAATTTTTTTCCACATTCAAAACTTATTTTAACTGAAAATAAATTTCTTTTGGTAGCAATTCTCACTCAAAAACTCGAAAATGAATACTGGCGATGCTGCAGTCATCCCCGGAATTATTTCCTAGCAACTAAGTCAGTTCAATGCTTTTATTTTCTTTCAAAAATCTTTTCAAAATATATTTCTAGTTAAAAATCTTTCAAATAATATTATTATTAATTTTGAAGGTTTTGAATTTTTTTTTGAAAATCAACGAGATTTAAATTCTAAAATTATCAGCTTTTTTTAAATCTTTTCTATTAATAAGCTATATTACATATATACTTATACAATTTCATTACCATATTATGAAAATATTTCATTAATTTACATCTTTGCTATTTTAAACAATTTTTATTGTAATTGATTTCAATTCAGTTAATTATCGAACATTTCGTGAAATAAAATTCACAAAGTATTCGTTTTATTTTAATCCAACCAATAATCGATGGTAACTAAATATTATCATCTCCTAACAACAACATCATTAATAATCATCATTATATATATAATATAATTTAAGTAAAATTATTTCATTTACCTATTTTAAAACAATATTACGTCGACTTGCCTCGTTAAGTGTTTAGAAACTCCTATCGATAACATGGCATCCCACACACCGACCAGAATTTATAAACAACTCTACGGATAAGTAAACACAATATAAAACATTTTATAACACTAACAAGTACACGCTCTCATATATATACGCTCAAACAACTCATTCTAGGGTATTACTACCCTATCTCTAATGAGTCCAACCCCACAAAGCTAAGGTTATCGCTAAACCAAAGCTCTGATACCAACCGTGACGACCCACATTTCAGAAGGTTTAAATCGAAAATAATCCACACATGTCTAACTTAAACAATCCGGAATATAGATAATCATTGGGGTTAATTAAGAAAAATAAGAAAAGAAGAAGAAACAAACACAAAATCTCACAGTGGAATGACAAAATATAATAACCAAATAAATAGTTCATGAAGCTTTTTATATTATACATTTGATTATAATTTATACAACATTTATCAGAGTTATATATACAACTGGGATAAATAAATAATGCAACAGAACAATATGATGCAGGGAATAATAATAGTAATAATATACAAAATCTTTGTCTTCGTCCTCCAAAATAATCCTCAATGCGCTGAAATACTCAGGGCTGACCCGAGCTTAATGAAAAGACAAAACACTCGAGTCAGGACTAAAATATTCTTATATGAGTCAAACCGAGAACACATAATATGAGTGTAATAGCGTTAGAGATGTTTACGGGATTTTACATCACTTATCAGTGTATAACGTGCGTGCAATAACTCAAGAGATGTTATGGGATTTTCCATCTCTCAAGGATCTGTCAAAATATTTATATATAGTGGAATACGCTACATATATAATGTCTAATCGGTAAAATAAATTTGTTTCTTAGCGTTAAGGCTTACATTAATCCCTCTTAACGCGTTTTTAAGCATTGTCGTACAATTTGCATATAACGCCCCAGTAGCACGTCGGGGGATAGGGATGCGCCGTGATACGACAACACTAAACCAAAATCGTAGGGGTCTCGTATAGGGATAAAAGTATGACAAGGCACATGAAGCAATGCCCAAGGTTGGATACTACCAGTTCGGGTCGCAGGGCTGGTGGTAACGCATCGTAGCGACGACCGCCTACCGGGTATATCCATCCCATATCGAGTCAAAGGGAGGCTATCACAAAATCAAGGTGCACCAATCAAAACCAACAATAAGAGGAATAATATGGACCGAGTCTAAGAAAATCGAAGAATGGATGTCCGCTAGGGGTAGCTAGCCCGCTTGGCCCTGTCAAGCCATCCTGTTTTAGTCATTTCAAATTGGCACAACTACCGAGGTCTATCCATCATCGTTCTCTTTCTTCAAATCCAGCAAACGACGCTAAATCGAACCACTTCGTTCTAGAGTCTCCTCTACGTACACAGTTGTTATGGTTCCAATAGTGACAAAGAGTATGCCAATAAGTGGCCATGGTCTCTTTAACAACCAACCGTCGTTTTACACACCGGTTGGTACTTTTACAATTCAAAAACAATTCATCCTTGATATGAAAATATCATATTCACTTCAAAATCAATTTCATTTCAAAATTACCATATTCGCTTCAGAAATCATATTTTACTCCAAAATGTCAATTTAGTTCGATATATCGATTTCACTTAAATTTGATTCGAATTACAATTTAGGTTATAACTTCACTTTAACCCAATTCGCATTTAAATCCAAGATTTAAATATAAACATTCCACCCTTTAACCAGTTTGAATTTTTAGAAAATAGTTTGCATAGTTTTAGAATAGCTTAAATAGTTAAATAGCTTAATAGAAAATAGTTTGAGTATTGAAAATGGTTTATATAGTAAAATAGTTTGGAAAATAAAAGTAATTTAAACATTTAAAAAGATAGGTTTCTAAATAGTTTATATAATAAAATAATTTATTTCAAAAATAGTTTCAAAGTCAAACTAATCCAATTCCAAAATTTCCAATTCAAATCATTCCAATTTCCATTTCAATTTAATCGATTCCATTTTGATTTAAATTCGAATTAACTTCGATTCCAATTTCAGTTCAAATCAATTTTGATTTCAATTTCAATTCCAATTAATTTCAATTCAATTCCAATTAGAATTAATTTCAATTCTTAATTTTTAATCCATTTTGATTAATATAAATTCGAGTTTGACTTTCAAAATATCGATTTAAATCACTTAAATCGAATTAACCTTCAATATTCAATTTAAGATTCAAATCTTCAAATATGATTCAATTCCAAGCTTAATTTTAAAATATCATTTTAAATTACGTTTACTTAGCAATATTTCAAAGTTCGAATAAAATTTCAAATCTTTTTAAAACAAATCAATTTTCAGAATGCAAATCATATTTCGATTATAACTTCAAAATCTCAAATTTTTTTTTTTTTAAACAATTTCGTTTAACACATTTTAATTCCACATTTTGAGCTTAAGTTCGAAAATAATTCGATATCCATAAAATCGATTTTTATTTCTTTAAATCAAAATCATATAAAAAAAATTAAATCTACAATTTTAAAATCATTTAATTTACCAAATCCACTATCCGTATATAAGTTTCTATCCTATAGCCAAGTGAATCAGTTATTTCAATTTAATTCAGGGACTGATATATATCATTTCAATCCAAAATAAATGTCATAGGTATATATCATTTCAACCTATTTCTTAATTTATTTAAAATAATTCGATTTACAGTTATATATACTGTAAATAATATACAGGGTGATGACATGATATATAAAAATAAATAAACATCCAAATCATCCAAAATCTCAACAAATTAGCATTCATCACAAACAATCATCTAACAATTAATAAATCACATCAATAAACAAATTATCAATAATCGGAAATTTTTCCAGCAATTTAATTTTAATTTCTATTTAACTGTTAATTCAAAATTCCTAACATATAAATTCTATATCGATTTCCATGTTAGTTAAATTCACCAAACAACAATCAATAATTTAAATCACTTCAGAATTTCAATTTAACTAACATAAAAATAATTTTAGTCATTTGTGACATTTAAAACACTCACATTTTATTTGAAACTGAATATATTTCCAACTTCAAATAAATTTCACTTTCACTCCATGTTGAAGTCGACGTCGCTAAGGTCGCAACATAATTTGTTTTGTCCGAAATAGACCTCGTAAGCCAAAGTTACGAATTTATTAACGTCAACGATATAATTAAAATTTTAATTAACAAAATTAAATAAAAAAAAAAAACAAAACACTACATTACTTCTCACAAGCTCACTCCTCTCGCGCTCAAACCCAGGTGAGGCTCGCAGTGCAGAAACCCAGGCCGAACCCTAAAATCGCGAACCACGAACAAATGACGTGCCACGCCCCCTCCTCCATCGCTTCCTCCCCCGCTCGCACACGCGAGCACGCACGCCTCAAAAATCCACTACCGATCACCTCTGATTGCTCATGCGAACCTAAATGTCAAACGCAAGAAACAAACCACTCACTACGGTCGCAACACAATTTGTTTTGTCCGAAATAGACCTCGTAAGCGAAAGTTACGTATTTATTAACGTCAACGATATAATTAAAATTTTAATTAACAAAATTATATAATAAAAAAAAAACGCTACCTCACTGCTCACAAGCTCACTCCCCTCGCGCTCAAACCCTGGCGAGGCTTGAAGTGCAGAAACCCAGGCCGAACCCTAAAATCGCAACCCACAAACAAACGACGCGCCACACCCCCTCCTCCATCGCTTCCTCCCCCGCTCGCGCATGCGAGCACGCACGCCTCGAAAAACCACTGCCGACCACCTCCGATTGCTCACGCGAACCTAAATGTCGGACGCAAGAAACAAAGCGCCTTCTGCCTCAGCCCCTTTGCCGCACCGACTCCATCGTTCCTCCAGGCGCTCGCACTCACCATCGAGATTCGATCGAGTTTTGCCTTTTATTTTTTTATTTTTTTCCATTCGTTTTATATATGTTCAGAGATAAAGGTGATTTGAAATGAAAAGAGAGAAAGGACATGCATCACGAGATATGGGAAGACAAAAAGGGGTGGCGTGCTTTGTACAAGATGATGTAGGAGAAAGAAAATATATATTATGTTAGAAAATATCTAACCAACTTGCCCACGAAAATTCCAAACTCCAAATGACGCATACCACCTGGCATTCATAATGTTTGACCCCCATTACGAACGCAATGGAACTAGTTTCGAGGCCTAATTTGATCGTATTCAGAAGATAGCTTTTCAAAATCAATGAATTTTAATCGAATTCCTTAAATTAATTTCCACGCATTTCAAGCTCGCATGGCCAAACAACAAGTCCGATCATTACAAAACTTGAAATCCTATAATAATTCACTATTACGGATCCGTTGAATCTGGTTTCATTGAAATCCGAGACAGTAGCCAAAATGGCAATTTTTACTCGTCAATTAAAACAAGTAATTTCCAATTTCTATTTATTCACTTTTAAATCTAATTTTAAATGTTAACAATGTTCATTCATATTTAAATAAAATTTGAATCGACTTTTGACATCATTTTCATTCACATTAAATTCAAAATTCAATTATTAACAAAATTTTCAATATTAAGTTTAAACACTTTAATTATGCAATCAATTACAGTAATAATCATTAAAATTTTCAAATGAATTTTAGTTTTCAATAATTATTTTATTTTCATCCAAATAATTCAATATTTATTATTCAACTCTAGTTATTGATTATAAACGCAGTCAATACATAGAATTTCCTTTCAATATTTATTATCGCCAAAATCTTTGAAATTTGTTATTTCAAGATTTTACTCAAGTTCATATTCAATAAACTACATTAATAAATTATTAAAATGTATTTTTAACCATTTTTATTCAATAATCATATTAAATTTAAAAATTTAAAATAGTTAAAAATACGGGTTGTTACACATAAAAACTCGGGTCGAAAAATAACTTGGAGTGATCGATAACATTCTCAAAATACTATGTAAACCGATATAGTAAAACAAAGAAAACAAATACGAATAGTCAAACCTGATATGTCCCTACATACAAAGAGTTAACATATAAAAGTATATGATAATTATCATCATCATCATCATATGGGCATACTACAAGTCTAAGTACAGTATTGGGTGTCTAAGTATCCAAGTCTATAATACCTATGTCATGTGACGTCTTTAGAGGGTTAAGAAAAACATAGAAAATATAACAACCATCAAACAGTCCTCACAAACTCTCATGTTCATTTGATATATGATAACTCATATGGCTAATCCTTTGCCAGAGACTAATGGTAAAATCTTGATTTCTTGATGGTTAAATCCATAGCACATTAAAAGCCAGGAACTAGATCCACGTATCCTCAAGGTCCAAGGTATATGGATCCACATCAACAATTCGAGATAACGTGTCCTCATATCCAAGTGAGGGTCCTCACATACCCCTTCATTACGAACACATTTCGAAACACTTTGAGTATCAACGATCCCTATGCACATGTCTGCATAGCTGAACACATCCTCGCTCCATTCCGTTCATTTCCATTGTAGAACACATTCCTGTTATTCTACCCACAAGTTCCTATCCTCATCTAACTTGTCCATATGGATCATCATCAAACTCTGTCACCCTCGAGTCGTCATCATCGAAACACAACCCCATCACAATCGAGTCATCATTAACTAAACACAACTCCATCATCATTAAATCAGCATCATCTAAACACAACTCTATCATCATCGAGTCGTCGTCATCGGAACATCCTTATACATCTACCACAGGCCATAGGGTCGTTATCCCAAAGTAATGAAGCCATCATGTCAAAATGTCTGATTATTTGCCTCGTTATTGACCATTATTATCCTTCGTGCCATAACACCGAACGAACAAATGAACATGCATAGCACTCCCCAAGGCATCACCTCTGCCTCCATGAAGTTTTGCCAAAATTGGCCAACCTTCAATTATGTCGGTATAGACATGATTCACCATGTCGGTGCCAACATGATTACTTAGCTAAATTTTGGCTAAGTTTTCATGCTCAATCCAAGCTCGAAATTTCTCCATCACGTCCATGAAGCCCTTTTTTTCAAGCCCGAAGAAACTACAAAATCATCCAGGCCTAATCATGTCAGCATCGACTTCTTTACTTAACCAAAATTTTAAAGTCCAAGTCCTCCACTTCTTCTGGGCCGAAGCTTCTCAATCAAAACCTGGAAGCACTTCCTGTCTTGACTTGAAACACAATACCCTTAACATGTTTACCATCAACCTGATTGAACTTCCTCCACCAACATGATTTTAACCCACCAAACTTCATACACATCTTATGCGACTTATTTTGAAGCCCGTCTATTTTTAAGAGTAACATACTACGATTGCATCATGTTTCGAACACTTTTGTTATCATTTTCTAGAAATTACGACCTAATTCTGCCTATACTAAAGTAACTTAAAAACACATCAAACAATCACACACAAACATCATTCATCATCCAGGCAACATATTTCAGCAATCCGAACTCAATTAAAGCATATATATTATCATAGATCTAACTATACGAAGAATGGAAACTTGATTTGTACATATTGGAAAATGAATCAAAATGCAACTTCAACTATTCATACTCGGTTTAAAGGTCTTACTAAATTTAGATCAAGAATTAAAAACATTTTAACAACAAAAGTCATCTTGAAAATCAATATTTTACCATATCAACATGCATAGAATAGCGAGGGATAAAAAATTGCTTAGCAAGTACCAAAATAGCAAAATATCAAAGGAAATCTGAAGTAGGACAGCTAGCTTCATGAATCCCATGTTGTCAGTAAATCCATAACCCTCTTGCTAATTATCCCTTGATGTTGTGTTTAAGCTAATTAAAGTAAGGAAAATTGGTGCTTTTGGCTAAGAAATTATTAATGGAGCTTTGGTTTTGTTTTGGGAAGTAGGAAAAGTGATTAGGGACTATCCCATCATCTCAATTAGGCATAAATCCTGAAATGTGTTAGCATGCCTAATTGAAGCCCAATTAATTACCCACTAATATGGCCAAAGGCAATCCAAACCTCAAGCAACCATATCTTCGAAATAGTAAGTCGAAAAAACTGTTATGACCATTCTTTGGAAAAAGAAGCTATAACAACCTAAACTTAATGGGCCTGATTTTCGACTAAATTGAAAACCTAAGTCCATTAGGGTACAGATTATTAGTATTGGTAATATGTAATGAACATAAGTACACGAGGGAGTTATTTATACGAACTCGCAAAATAGTAAAATGTAATAAAACATATATCCCGATTAAGGCTACTACCTTGGATATCAAGTTGCCTTGTCAGTGCAGAGCATGGATGAGAAGGCTTGTCCACCTATTATTCCCATCTTGTACGAGAATCGTGTTCCTCTAAATCTGTCGTTTGGGTTGTAATGTGTAGAGGGTCAAAACATCATTTTGGTGACTTGTAGATTACATGCTTCTTCTATAACACTAGTCTATGCTGATTGATTTCCATTTAAGTGTTACGTCTACTATTCATGGATTAGTCATTTAATTCCATATGCACATACGATATGTCTAACCTACTTTGGATAAAAGTATCTGTATGTGTAACCTACTTCAAGGTATAAGTACTTATATACTTACTCTATTCTGAGGTATAAGTATCTATATACGTATATACATATAGATGCGTTATCATACTACCCAAAAGAAAACCCTAGACACTTAATACTTCTTAAATATGGAAAATGAAAACTCAAAGGCCATTGAATACCTCAATCTTGAAGCAGGCTCCCGTAACTATGGAGTATATTGGGTTTAATAATCCATCTCACATCCAATCATATCCTAACAATGTGAGAGAAAGTACCCAGGTTACTTAATACCCTTTAAATGGAAATAGACAGACCCTTTTGTCATTTTATACCTAACCCTAGGCGAATCCTTCCTGGTCCTTCCTAGCTGACATCGTATAAAATCCCATCTAGGCCACTTAATACTTCTTAGATGGGGAAGTGGTAAACACTCCAGCCATTTAATACCTCAACCTCGAAGTGGACCTCACCTAAGATATTTTTCATCGACACACCTGTATGAAAATTCTGACCATTTTAATAATTCATAATTATGGAAAATGCAGACCGGTCTGCCATTTAATAGCTCAACCGTATACGCAAACGTGTATCCCTATGGGTCCTATAGTTGGAGATGTCCCACATAAGTAGTACATATATACAACTGCTGGTAGCCCCTTGCGGAGGGCAGACTTCCGTTGTGTAACTCTATTGATGTAACAACCCGGGATTGCAATTACCGAATAATAAATTAAAATTATGATTTTAATTTAAATGGAGCTAAAAATGGATTTTTTTTGGATAGGCTAATTTCTTTAAAATAAAGATATTTGAAAAAAAAACGGGTGGTTTTATAATGGTGGGTTTTAGTTGGCTAATGAAGCATTAAATAGTTTTAGTGAACATTAGGATGCCACTTCTCTTATTGGGTCAATTAGTGAAACCAAACCCATTACCCACCTCTATATATTATCTTAAACCCACCCTAAACTCTAACCCTCCTATTCATAATTTCCTTAAACCATAAACACCTCCTAAAAACCTAATTAATGGCCTCCATTTGGTAGAAGATCCATTTTTCCTCTCCACATAGCTAATCTAGGTTAATACAAGCCAAAAGGTAAAGCAATCATTCTCTAATCACTCTCTAATCTTCATTCTAATTTCTAAAATTAATTTTTAATACATGGTTTTTGGTTTATTTTGTTATGAAGCCTCTTGATCTCCTCTCTCTAGCTTTTGGAGTGCACGCCAAGTGTTTGTGCATATTTTTCTTGCATTGGCTGAGGTAAACTTGCTAGCTAAATCCCTTTTTACTTGATGCTAATGAGAGGTTTGCAAAAAAAAAAAAATTTAAAGATCATTTCTGTAATTTTCGTTTTGGAATTGTAGCTGAAACAAAATCAGGCATAACTTCTTCATTTCTCATCCGTTTTTGGTCAGGTTTTCTGTGCTGCAAACTAGATTCAAAGACAGAAGACCAATTCTGTCTTTAACAAGTTATCCTGAGTTTTGATCTGATACTGTTTTGCCTGTATCTCTCTCGTTTTTGATCTGAATTAGATAATTTTGAATGTTCTGGAAAGCTTAAAACATATGCTACAATTTTTGTTCAATGAGTTTTCTGTCATTTTGAGGTTAACTAGGTCAAAAATTGATTTTTCTACTATCTTCCCGAGAGCGATACACATATTAGCTCTATGGATGAAACTGAAACTATTTTGGTCATAACTTTTGAGCCGCTAGTCAGAATTGGATGATTTTGGACTTTCTGAAAAGCTTAGAAACTAATTTACAACTTTTATGTTTTGTGTTTTGCAAAATTCTGAGGTTAAGAGAGTCAAAACCTTATTTATTTGTCGCTGTCTTGAGAATAAACGACAACGACAGTGAATTTAAAAATCTGAGATTGGAATCGTCATATCTCATTCATACTAAGTCCGATTTTGATGAACTTCATATTGTTGAAAAGCTTACACTTAGTAGAACAACTTTCCTTCAATAAGTAATTTTTTGATTTTGAAGTTTGTTATATTAAAATATGAATTCTTTACAACAGAGGTGAAATTAGTATAATGTGTAATCTCCGGATTTTTGATGATATTTTGACGATTTCGATGAATTCCATTTGCATTCCTTTTAATGGAACATAATTTAATTACCCAGCCCGAATGGGCTAGGGCTGCTGTTCCAGGCTTAAAGCCTGTTTGGGCCTGAGCAAATATTCCTTCAGCTGTGTTTTATTACCCTGTTTCTGTTCAGGGTTGCAACTTCGTGACTCCGCCACGGCTACGTCCTTTGTCGGAAATTGACGATTTTGGTCTCGTTGGAAAGATGGAGTTACGAACTCCCATATCTGGAAAGTTTGGTCATCATCTGAGTTCATTAGACCCTTCGAATTTCCTGTCAGAGTAGAACCCATATCGCTGTGCAAAACAGTCCATTTCATGTTTCTGAGTCCGACTTTGGAACATCGCTACGCCTTCGTTTCTAGTCGGAATCGAGTAATTCTTTTTGCAACTTGAAGTAGGAATGTCGGACTACATTCCTGCGAATTTTCATGATAATTGGATTCAGTTTGCTAGTCCGAATATTTTTCCGAACATGGGTTCGCAGCAATATTTGGCCTATTTTTCCAACACTTAGAATATTTTGAGTTTTTTTCTGGATTTATCGATTTCTTGAGATTTGTCTCTGGATTTCTCGCACGGACTTCATAAAAATGTCTTAAAAGGATTTTTCACTCAAAATGGCTTTCGAAACTATTATTTAGTATTATTTTAATTATTAAATTAATTACTCCATAATAGGAGAATTTTTAAAAGGACGTTTTAAAAGCGATTTCAATCCAAATAAAAATATGTTTTCGGCAACTATTTTCTAGAATAAAATTTCACACTCACTTTTGTGCACTTCAAGCGAAGTGGAGAAACGGTTGGGAAAAACCCCGGCCTATGGAACCGAGCGTATTTCCTTTCCGGTTAATCCCCGACCATTTCGATTGATCGTTTTGCCTTTTGGCGTAGTTTATCGATGATATGAGATAAACTTTTGTTTACTGTTTTGAGTGTGGAGTTGGATGAAGGTAAGTAAACCGATTAGGGCGAACCAGTGGTATGGGACATTGCGTTAACCCTTTTCGGGTTCCTTTCTAGATGTTTCCGACACATTTGCTTGTTGGCGGCCAGTACTGGACCTCTGGGTCATTTGCCTTTTGGCGGTCTCTGGACATTCTGCTCATGTGAGCAGTATTATTGGTGCGTGCCTTTGGGCATTTACCCCCTAGGGTGTCACCAATCGCGCATTTTGCCCCTGGGCGTGTGGTACCACAAAACTACAGTACTTGGCGATAACGACTCTGGTCGTGCACGTGCATTTTTCTGATGATTTCTATGTCATTTTTGGAGTTGGTCCTTCGTCACCGCTCGAGTGATATGTGTTTTACTATGTTGTATTGTCTTTTGGGGTATGTTTCATTTGCCTTTGGCGATATATCTTTGCTTTGGCATTGATTTATGGTTAGATTCCATATTATGTGTTATCGCTTAAGGGCAACTATTTATAGCTTTTGCTACGCCGATGATATGAGGCATTATTGTTTACTCAACACTTGGGTGTGGATTATCTCTTTGGAGAGTTTATTTTTGGTTGATGATTATGTGATCGTCTATTATATTATGTGGTTTACATCGCTCTTCTCTATGGAGAAGTACCTTATCCTCTATGTTACCGCATTATTATATCTCAGTTTATCTAACTGATTATTTAGCTAGCCTGACCCGAGTGTTTTATGCTCGGGTCAGACTGAGTTGTTTCAGGTTAGGTCTCTAGACTTAGCTTGCTCTGTGCTTCCGCTTTGGACTTATCTGCTATGCTGTTAGATAGCTTTCTTATTGTCTGCTTTATGCTACTTTGTTATTCAGACTTATCTGTACATATTTTTGACTCACATGTGTGAGCAGTGGCTTGTACCTACTTATGATATATTTGGATCTGTATTGACTATGTATTGTTCTGAGACTCTGCGTCTATTATGTTATTCTGTTCTGCGATGATTTTATCATTTAGTTATTATGTTTGTTCTGATAGATCTTTAGCCATTGTAATTTCGTTATAAATATTTATTGGATATGTCGAACCACTTGAAAAAAAATATAGATACCACATTTAGACGTATTCAGTAGATAGTTATAGCTTGATTACACATGGTCGCTTCCATTATAATCCATTCTCCGCTTTAGCAGACGGTATTACCCCGTAATACTCTTTGCTAGAGTGGGTCTAGGAGTAGGGCATTACAGTTGGTATCAAAGCGAGGTTCAGGAATAAGCATAATAAACACAGGATAGACACGTAGTACAATACAAATTGAATGGTCCAAATTAAACAAATCTCTTCCTGGTGTCTTTTGATAGATAAGTTAGGAATATATATAGGAATTCGTTTATATTCCGTAGTATTTCTTAATGAATTATCTATCATTAAATCGTGCATTACTCTATCTCCTTTTAACTTTCAGTATGTCTGGAAGGGGGAGAACCACACGTCAGACCGGTACAGCTGGGCAGCCCAGCAACTCTCAGCCGGAGGGTGTGTATATGACCACCGACCAGATCATGGAGCTGGTTCGGAATTCTCAGTCTCATACTCAGTCACCAGCTCCAGTTACTGAGGTTCCGCTCAAGTCAGCCTTTGCGCGTCTCTGCAATGATTTTACTCATCTCGGAGGGAAGCCGTTCAGTGGCTCCGAGACTATTCTTGAGGTCCAGACTTGGATTCGTATATGCGAGCGTGTTTTTACTCGCATGGCTATCCCAGACCATGACCGCATTCTTGTTGCTTCCAGTCAGCTTCAGAGCCGTGCCTTGGATTGGTACGAGCTTCTTATCTCTGAGACTGATGAGACCACACTTACTTGGGATCATTTCCGTGAGCGCTTTTTGCTCAAGTTCGTCCCAGAGTCTGAGAAGAACTCCCTCGCTCGCCGCTTTATCGATCTTAAGCAAGGGAAGTCCTCCGTTTCAGACTATGTTTCTTCTTTTGAGGCCCTGTCCAAGTACGACCTCGAGTTCATCAGCACACCATACAAGAAGAACCTTAAGTTTGTGGAAGGTCTGAAGAAGTATCTGAAGAAGCAGCTCATGCTTCAGCTCAAGCTTCCATTTGACGAGCTTGTAGATGCGGCACTTCATCTTGAGTCAGTCGAGATGGAGAAGGATAGTGATGATGGTGGAGGCTCCAAGAACTCCAACCAGAAGCGTGGCCCTTTTCAGAAGTCCAAGTTCTTTAAGAAGAAGAAGAAGACTGGCAACACTACCGCTCAACTTCAGGCTCACACTCAGCCTCAGACTCAGTCTCAGCCTAGTGGAACACGTCCCGTGAGGAAGTGTTTCAACTGCGATTCTCCGGATCACATGATTAGGGAGTGTCCCAAACCCCTCTTTTGCCGCTATTGCAAAAGGGAGGGTCATCACATTACTACTTGTCCAATTGCTCCTACTAGTGCTAAGCCCGACAAGCTTAATGCTGCCAAGGCTTCTACCGATTCTGATCAGCCTCAAGGTACGCATCCTTCCGTTCTTGAAGGCTCTATTTTGTTTCATGGTAGATCTATTAGAGTTCTCTTTGATACAGGTGCTTCTCACTCATTCGTATCAAAGGAACTAGTTGATATTTTGTCTCTGGATGTTTCTTGTATGATTACCTCTCTGAGGATTGTGAATCCGATTGGTGGATCCACGAACCTCAGCTTTTTATGTGAGAATGTTGACATCGATCTATGTGGTTTTTCTTTTCGTGCGAATCTGCACGTTATGGATCATTTGGGTTTTGATATGATTCTCGGTATGGATTGGCTAGTTCAGTACGACGCCAAGATTATTTGTTCGGAGCGGGTATTATTCCTTCGTCATCCTGACTCGTCCGCTCCATTAGCTCTTGTTCTTCGGGATGTTGAAATTTCCGAAGCTACTCTATTTGCTATTGATTCACGAGATGATGATATGGACATATCTCGTATTCCAGTTTTTCGGGATTTCCCCGATATCTTCGAACCAGTATCGAGCCTACCGCCGAAGCGGGCTATTGAGTTCCGCATTGATCTCATTCCAGGCACTCATCCAGTTAGTCGTCCTCCCACGAGGATGTCTACTAAAGAGAATGAAGAGCTCAAGAAGCAGTTGATTGAGCTCGAGGCGAAGCAGTTTATTCGGTCCAGTTCTTCGCCATGGGGTGCTGCAGTGGTCTTCATTAAGAAGCCCGATGGCTCCCTTAGGCTTTGCATCGACTATCGCAAGCTTAATGAGGTGACCATCAAAAATCGTTATCCATTGCACGGATTGACGATATGTTCGATCAGTTAAATGGTGCGAAGGTCTTTTCCCAGCTCGACCTCGCCACCAGATTTCATCAGCTCCGAGTCGCGGAAGATAGCGTTCCGCTTACTGCTTTCTGCACTCGTTATGGTTCCTTTGAGTGGTTGGTCATGCCATTCGGCTTAACGAACGCACCAGCATTCTTCGTCGATTTGATGAATCGAGTATTCCGAGAATATCTCAATAAGTTTGTTCTGGTTTTCATCGACGATATTCTGATTTATTCTAAATCCGAGGCAGAGCATACTCATCATTTGAGGATCATCTTGGATACACTTCGTCAGCATCAGCTTAAGGCCAAGTTCTCCAAGTGTCATTTTTGGGAGAGCAAGGTCAAGTTCTTAGGCCATGTGGTATCTTCTGAGGGCATATATGTCGATCCTTCCAAGATCGAAGCCATTCAGAACTGGAAGCAGCCTAAGAATGTGCATGAGATTCGTAGCTTCCTTGGTCTCGCAGGTTATTACCGTCGTTTCATCAAGAATTTCTCTTGTGTTGTTCTTCCGCTTATGAGCCTGACTCGTAAGGGTGTTCGCTTTATCTTGTCAGATAAGTGTCAAGCTTCCTTTCAGCGACTGAAGGAACTTCTCACTCATGCTCCTATTCTAGTGGTTCCAGAGGGAAACCATGATCTTGTTGTCTACACCGATGCTTGTGGAAGCGGGCTTGGTGATGTGCTTATGCAGAAGGATTGGGTAGTTGCTTACGCTTCTAGGCAACTGCGTCCGAATGAGGTTCGCTATCCTACTCATGATCTTGAGTTAGTAGCCATCGTCTTTGCCTTGAAGACGTGGCGTCATTATCTATTGGGCGAACGTTTCATTCTGTACACCGATCACAAGTCACTGAAGTATCTATTCAGCCAGAAGGATCTCAATATGAGTCAGCAGCGATGGCTTGAGTTTCTCGCCTCATATGACTTAGACATTCAGTATACCCCTAGCAAGGGTAATCGTGTGGCTGATGCGCTCAGTCGCAAACACTCGGCAGTAGTTTCTATGATGATAGCCGAGTGGGATATTCTTGAGACTCTTTCTGTGTGCGATATTCGAGATCGAGCTCCGTCTTCTGATTCTCCAGTCTTATTGTCCAGTTTGGAAGCTCGACCTATTTTACTGGATCGCATTGCCCATGCTCAGCGGCAGGATCTAGACTTGTTGCATCTTATCCATCTTCTTGAGTCAGGATCTAGTGATGAGGCTTTGTTGAATTATTCTATTGATTCTCATGGGTGTCTTCGTAGGAAGAACCGTATATTGGTACCATCTGATCTATCGCTTAGGCGTGACATTCTGGACGAGTGTCATCGCACTAAGTACACCATTTATCCCGGTTCAAGTAAGATGTATGCCGGTATGTGTCGGTTATATTATTGGGAAGGTTTGAAGATGTTGTAAGTTATGTGAGCAGTTGCACGACTTGTCAACATATCAAGGCCGAGCATCAGCGTCCATCCGGTCTTCTTCAGCCTCTTGAGATTCCATTGTGGAAATGGGATCGGATATCTATGGATTTCATCGACGGTCTACCTCGATCGAGGTCGCGCCATACTTCTATCTGGGTTATTGTTGATCGCTTGACAAAATTGACTCATTTTATTTCGATTAAGTCCACTCGGACTGCACCTCAGTTGGCCAAGCTCTATGTGAAAGAAGTCGTCCGACTTTGACATTCCTAGCTCTATCGTTTGTGATCGAGACGCTTTGTTCACTAGCCACTTCTGGAAGTGTCTACAGTCAGCTTTGGGCACAAAGCTGAACTTTTCTACTGCTTATCACCCTCAGACGGAGGGTCAGACTGAGAGGGTGAATCGTGTATTGGAGGATCTTCTTCGCTATTGTATTCTTGATTTCGGGGGTAGTTGGGAGGACCACTTACCACTTGTGGAGTTCTCCTACAACAACAACTATCAGTACAGTATTGGCATGGCTCCTTTCGAAGCTCTTTATGGAAGGCCATGTCGCACTCCTTCGTGTTGGTTAGAATCTGGCGAGAAACTCATTCTTGGTCCAGATTCAGTTCGGGAATCTTCTGAGATGATTACTCTTATCCGTCAGAGAATGAAAGAGGCGCAGGACCGCCAGAAATCCTACGCGGACAACCATAGGAAGCCCCTTGAGTTCTCTATTGGTGATCATGTCTATATTCGGATATCTCTTATGAAAGGGGTTGTGCGTTTCAGTTCTACAGGGAAATTGGCTCCTCGCTATGTCGGACCATTTCCTATCACGGAACGCATTGGCCCTGTTGCTTATCGTGTGGCTCTACCTGCTCATTTCTCTGGAATACATGATGTGTTCCATGTCTCTCAGCTTCGCAAGTGTGTGCGCGATCCTGATTCTATTATCGAGCCGCATATCGTGCCAGATTTGGAGATCTCACCCGATCTATCTAGGGAGCAGCAACCACTCTGTGTGCTTGATTCGGAGGTCAGACGCCTTCGAAACAAAGAGGTTCCGCTTGTGAAAATTCAATGGTCACCCAATCCTAAGGACTGCACTTGGGAGACCAGAGAATTTATCGAGCGTACTTATCCTGGTTTTCTTTCATCTTCGGGTATGGGTGAGCATCTATATTTATCTTCTGTTGTTTCTTCAGTGGATTAGAGGTTATAGACGACTTCCATATTTAAGGAATTGCGGGGACACAATTTTCTTAAGGGGGGGGGGAGTCTGTAACAACCTAGGATTGCAATTACCGAATAATAAATTAAAATTATGATTTTAATTTAAATGGAGCTAAAAATGGATTTTTTTTATAGGCTAATTTCTTTAAAATAAAGATATTTGAAAAAAAAAACGGGTGGTTTTATGATGATGGGTTTTAGTTGAATAATGAAGCATTAAATAGTTTTAGTGAACATTAGGATGCCACTTCTCTTATTGGGTCAATTAGTGAAACCAAACCCATTAACCACCTCTATATATTATCTTAAACCCACCCTAAACCCTAACCCTCCTCTTCATAATTTCCTCAAACCCTAAACACCTCCTAAAAATCTAATTAATGGCCTCCATTTGGTAGAAGATCCATTTTTCCTCTCCACATAGCTAATCTAGGTTAATACAAGCTAAAAAGTAAAGCAATCCTTCTCTAATCACTCTCTAATCTTCATTCTAATTTCTGAAATTAATTTTTAATACATGGTTTTTGGTTTATTTTGTTATGAAGCCTCTTGATCTCCTCTCTCTAGCTTTTGGAGTGCACGCCAAAGTGTTTGTGCATATTTTTCTTGCATTGGCTGAGGTAAAATTGCTAGCTAAATCCCTTTTTACTTGATGCAAATGAGAGGTTTGCAAAAAAAAAAAAAATTTAAAGATCATTTCTGTAATTTACGTTTTGGAATTGTAGCTGAAACGAAATCAGGCATAACTTCTTCATTTCTCATCCGTTTTTGGTCAGGTTTTCTGTGCTGCAAACGAGATTCAATAAGGAACACTTTCTCCTCAAGTTATATTTTGATATTTTGCCATTTATATGACCTGAAATGCGTTCAAAGACAGAAGACCAATTCTGTCTTTAACAAGTTATCATGAGTTTCGATCTGATACTGTTTTGCTTGTATCTCTCTCGTTTTTGATCCGGATTAGATAATTTTGGATGTTCCGGAAAGCTTAAAACATGTGCAACAATTTTTGTTCAGTGAGTTTTCTGTAGTTTTGAGGTTAACTAGGTCAAAAATTGATTTTTCTACTATCTTCCCGAGAGCGATACACATATTAGCTCTGTGGATGAAACTGAAACTATTTTGGTCATAACTTTTGAGCCGCTAGTCAGAATTGATCGATTTTTAACTTTCTGAAAAGCTTAGAAACTAATTTACAACTTTCATGTTTTGTGTTTTGCAAAATTCTGAGGTTAAAAGAGTCGAAACCTCATTTATTTGTCGCTGTCTTGAGAATAAACGACAGCGACAGTGAATTTACAAATCTGAGAATTGTAATCGTCATATCTCATTCATACTAAGTCCGATTTTGATGAACTTCATATTGTTGAAAAGCTTACACTTAGTAGAACAACTTTCCTTCAATAAGTATTTTTTTTGATTTTGAAGTTTGTTATATTAAAATATGAATTCTTTACAGTAGAGGTGAAATTAGTATAATGTGTAATCTCCGGATTTTTGATGATATTTTGATGATTTCGATGAATTCCATTTGCATTCTTTTTAATGGAACACAATTTAATTACTCAGCTCGAATGGGCTGGGGCTGCTGTTCCAGGCTTAAAGCCCGTTTGGGCCTGAGCAAATAATCCTTCAGCTGTGTTTTATTACCCTGTTTCTCTTCAGGGTTGCAACTTTGTGACTCCGCCACGGCTACGTCCTTTGTAGGAATTTGACGATTTTGGTCTCGTTGGAATGATGGAGTTACGAACTCCATATCTGGAAAGTTTGGTCATCATCTGAGTTCATTAGACCCTTCGAATTTCCTGTCAGAGTTGAACCCAGATCGCTGTGCAAAACAGTGCATTTCATGTTTCTGAGTCCGACTTTGGAACGTCGCTACGCCTTCGTTTCAAGTCGTAATCGAGTAATTCTTTTTGCAACTTGAAGTAGGAATGTCGGACTTCATTCCTGCAAATTTTTATGACAATTGGATTCAGTTTGCTAGTCCGAATATTTTTCCGAACATGGGTTCGCAGCAATATTTGGCCTATTTTTCCAACACTTGGAATATTTTTGAGTTTTTTTCTGGATTTATCGATTTCTTGAGATTTGTCTCTGGATTTCGTGCACAAACTTCATAAAAATGGCTTAAAAGGATTTTTCACTCGAAATGGCTTTTGAAACTATTATTTAGTATTATTTTAATTATTAAATTAATTACTCCATAATAGGAGAATTTTTAAAAGGACGTTTTAAAAGCGATTTCAATCCAAATAAAAATCTGTTTTCGACAACTATTTTCTAGAATAAAATTTCACACTCACTTTTGTGCACTTCAAGCGAAGTGGAGAAACGGTTGGGAAAAACCCCGGCCTATGGAACCGAGCATATTTCCTTTCCGGTTAATCCTTGACCATTTCGATTGATCGTTTTGCCTTTTGGCGCAGTTTATCGATGATATGAGATATACTTTTATTTACTGTTTTGAGTGTGGAGTTGGCTGAAGGTAAGTAAACCGATTAGGGCGAACCAGTGGTATGGGACATTGCGTTAACCCTTTTCGGGTTCCTTTCTAGATGTTTCCGACACATTTGCCTGTTGGCGGCCAGTACTGGACCTCTGGGTCATTTGCCTTTTGGCGGTATCTGGACATTCTACTCATGTAAGCAGTATTATTGGTGCGTGCCTTTGGGCATTTACCCCCTGGGGTGTCACCAATCGCGCGTTTTGCCCCTGGGCGTGTGGTACCATAAAACTACAGTACTTGGCGATAACGACTCTGGTCGTGCACGTGCATTTTTCTGATGATTTCTATGTCACTTTTGGAGTTGGTCCTTCGTCACCGCTCGAGTGATATGTGTTTTACTATGTTGTATTGTCTTTTTGGGTATGTTTCCTTTGCCTTTGGCAATATATCTTTGCTTTGGCATTGATTTATGGTTAGATTCCATATTATGTGTTATCGCTTATGGGCAACTATTTATAGCTTTTGCTACGCCAATGATATGAGGCATTATTGTTTACTCAACACTTGGGTGAGGATTATCTCTTTGGAGAGTTTATTTTTGGTTGATGATTATGTGGTTTACATCGCTCTTCTCTATGGAGAAGTACCTTATCCTCTATGTTACTGCATTATTATATTTCAGTTTATCTAACTGATTATTTAGCTAGCCTGACCCGAGTGTTTTATGCTCGGGTCAGACCGAGTTGTTTCATGTTAGGTCTCTGGACTTAGCTTGCTCTGTGCTTCCGCTTTGGACTTATCTGCTATGTTGTTAGATAGCTTTCTTATTGCCCGCTTTATGCTACTTTGTTATTCAGACTTATCTGTACATATTTTTGACTCACATGTGTGAGCAGTGGCTTGTACCTACTTATGATATATTTGGATCTGTATTGACTATGTATTGTTCTAAGACTCTGCGTCTGTTATGTTATTCTGTTCTGTGATGATTTTATCATTTAGTTATTATGTTTGTTCTGATAGATCTTTAGCCATTGTAATTTCATTATAAATATTTATTTGATATGTCGAACCACTTGAAGAAAAAAAAATAAAGAAACCATATTTCGACGTATTCAGTAGATAGTTATAGCTTGATTACACATGGTCGCTTCCATTATACTCCATTCTCCGCTTTTGCAGACGGTATTACCCCATAATACTCTTTGCTAGAGTGGGTCTAGGAGTGGGGCGTTACAATTGACATCGCGTCCCAACCCATATTGAACCAAGTTATTTATAAATAATCTAAATATTGGGTTAGGCCCACTATTTCACATCGGTCGCAAACGTATCATTGAGGCCATAAAATTTCAACTGTGGAAATTATTACGCCTCCTAAGTTCATTTATTAGTATTCATTTATTTACTTTCTATGAACTTCCATTTTATTTTTTACGCATACTATTTTTAACAACTTATTTCATTAATGTTATTAAATGTCATTTATTACTTATTTTAACTTCAATTAATGTTCTTTATAACTGGTCTTTCATATTCAAATTGAACAAATATTAATGTTATTTGTATGTTTCAAGATTAATTTACCATGCCATTTAATTTATTTTATCCATGTCATATTTGGATTCTATAATTAAATCTATTAAATGGGTTTATACCCATATTGACTTGATCGGTGTAACTTTCTATTAACTCTTTAATTTATTGCATTATTCGTATTTTAGCGTTTTATTTGTTATTAATATGATAATGTACAGTTAATTGCATGTTACGATACATATATATTTATGTTATAGCAGACTTTTGTTTATTTATTCCTTAAACTCATATTTTACATATATATATATATAATTGGCAAACGAGATTATTTATATTTCTATTTATAGCTTTTTAGATTCTACATTTAGGGATTTCTAAAAATATACTTCTATCTAAATTTCCCAGAAATATTTAATTTTGCATTCTAATGCATTGGAATCGTATCTTTGACAAAAAGAAATGTTGTCATTGCAACTTTGCATAAACTACCAATAGTGGGATTATGGTGAGTTTGCAATTACAAGAATTATATGTTTTTGTTTTTATTGAAATAGATAGTGCAAACTATGGAAAAACATCTGTGCTTTGCACATCACTTTCTTTGAATATATGAATATTCCTTTTTATTTCAAACGATGCTTTTTCATATATAACCATGAAGTTGGACAGTTTATGGAAATTCACATGGCAATTAATACAACTAGATTGTACATTCTATAATTCCAATGAATTAAAACATAGAAATTTAAATTGCAAATCAAATTAAATAATCTCCCATCGATGATTATAAAGTTTAAACATTTACAAAACCAAATAAAAAAATTCTGGAATTAACTATGCAGTTCTATCAATATTGTGTCTCATAGTTTTAGGGCTATTCTCTCTAACTTCCAGATCTTGGGTGCATATATTTCATTTCATCAAAGTTAAACAGTTTTTGAATACGTAGGCATGGATTTCAAGTTAAATTCATTTATTTAAACCAACAATTCAATGGCTTTCACATAGGCATAATAACTAAATAGAATTTCAATGATATAAATGTGGTATTATGTAAATTACATAATTCACCTTATGGCTTTCAAATTTCCAGATCCAAACCTAATTTCCTTACTTGACTCCTTTTTATTTTCAACCAAAAATATGTATATATACAATTAGAATTACAAATCTAAGATGAGATTTGAGTAGAGTGGAGTTTAAATTTAATATTTCTAAGCTTACCTCTTTTGCAGAATTGGTTCACTCCTTCTCTTCTTCTCCTTTATTTTCTATCCTTCTCCACCATAAACACACACACACACATATCTATATATATATATTATATTTTTATAATTCTAGAAATAGTAGAGAATGATAAATGCTAGTGCTACACTGCCCAGTGCAAAAAATATGAGAAGAAAAGTGAGGATTGGCCAGTATATAAAGGCCCTCGAATAAATTCGGTGCGTTAGAATAATATTTACTAAATTCAGGCCATTTGGACAAGGTTCAACTCTAGCTACAACGACATAATCATTGACCACTACCAATAAGCAATCGACCGCTAGCGATCGACCGGTCCTAATAAGGTAGTCGACCGTTTGGATTTCCAACCGGTTATTCTGCCGATTACTTAAACGTTAAACATTTTATTGACATTTCTTACCTTATTTCCGGAGTTAAACCTTAATTGTTGAATTAATAATATTTATTCCACCATTACATGGATTTAATTATATTGATACTTAAATTGGTCCGAATTATTTTCGATCTAAAAACTTCAAATATCGATAACTTCATTGTTTGAACTCGGATCGTGAAGCTTTATATATGAAAGTTACTCAGAAGATTGCTACGTACACAATGGTGCAAGATTCATGGCCAAATTCTGACGTTTGAACAAATTTCATTTTTGAGCCTTATAAATTTTTAATTAATTATAGTTTATTTTACAGGCTGTTACATTCTTCCCTTTAAAAGAATTTCGTCTCCGAAATTCCTCAAGGATTGAAACATGTAACACAACATGATCATTCTAAAATATCCAACCAATTAGTGTACAACCAATTTTGCAGCCAATCGGGTACAAGTGCATGGTGTATCACAAAAAACATACGATATGGATGTTGAATAATACTAAAACGACGCCTCCTATATGAATGCATTCTTTAAAAGAATTTTGAAAATATTGGTGCAAACAACCTATATATACTGGCAGTTCTATATGTATGCAAATTTTCAAAAATAAAAATCCTTTTTTTCACACAACAATTTCCACTCTCCTATGGATATGAGTATGGTTCAACCAACTTTGCATCCAATCCCAACAATCTAATACCTAATACACATGTAATACACAATTTCTAACATCCAAAATTATGAAAATCCATTTTTCCTAAATCTATACTCTAATGTCGAAAAAGGAATTATAGATGGAGAATTTTATATTCCCACCCTTCTTTTGAATTCCAATTTCGTTATACCTTAAAACCTTCTCTTTTGCCCCGAAATCCTTTCTAACTTTTCCAAGTACAATTTGTACAAGGAGATTTATTTTTAAATTTTAAAACATAATTATTTTTAAAAACTAGTTTTATTATTGTCGACGAGGTATGAAAATAGAAATTCCAAAGCTAAATAAGCTTTTTTTCTCTTGTTCTTATCTGTGTTTTGTATGTTGTCACACTTACCGAATAGAAAAATTCATATTTGCTAACACAATGACCCTCCTTATCCTAAGCATATGACATTCTAAAATCGAAGGTTTTCTCATTTTTCATTCAAAAACTTTTCTCTTTTGTAACAACTTGCCCCGAAACGAACCTAAATTTCGACCCATAAAAGGCCCATCGAAACATAGACCCATTCCAAACTTGGTTGGTGATTGATAAAAAGAACAATACAGAACAATTTACATACTCATTCAGATCTCATAGCGGAAAGATAAAATATAATAATAGCAACAGTACCCATTTCATTGAAAATTCAAAATGTCATCAAATCCATAACACAATACCAATAATAATCATTACATATTCGTGATACATCATTTTTAAAATACAACATTTTTCAGTGGGTACATCAAAAAGTAACATGAATAGATAAATAGATAAGCTGCCACAGGCTTCCTCTTCACCTTTGTTACAACATCGCCTTTCCTAACCTGTGTTGGAATGAGGAGGGAGTCAAAACAAAATATGTCCTATGAATAAAAATTTAGAGCATTACTATAATAGTACTTAGGCAGTATAGTTTAAACAGGAATATGTCTTTCGTATTCTGTCTAATGATAAGTCTTTCCAAATTTAAGTCCAAAGTCTTTCCAATTATAAGCCCATAGCCCTTATGCTTTCAACCCATATCTATCATCAATAATGTCCTACTAATGTAAGAGATAGCACCCAAGACACTCAATACCTTTTAATGGGAACATGGCAGATTTCAACCATTTAATACCTCATTTAAGGCAGGTCCTTGTCATTTAATACTCATCCCAAGGTGAACTCGTCACTGGTAGCTATCTAGCTGACATTGTATGGAATCTCTTCAGCCACTTAATACTTCCTATCAAAACAGGCCTTTCCCGAGATATCCTCTATTGTGCCTAACCAATAATACCGACCATTTACTACTTCCTACATAGAGAAGAGGCAGACCCTCACACAACTACTTAATACCTTAAATCCCTGAAGCAGGTCCTTCGTATTATGACACATAACCCACCGTGACGTCTCACATTAGCCCGACTATTCATAGGAACTGGTAACCAGATTAAATGGTCAGGTTTACCCTATATAATTTGAGACTAAACTTGCCGTCATTCGTGGTTACTTATTATAGGCGATGTCTCACATCGGCCCTAAAGTAACACTGCTGGTAGGAAGATTAGTTAGGTTGACTTTTGTGCGCTTTTGACTGATCTCGCCTCCCTATACCATAGTCATAATTCATAACACTCTGTATATATATTATCACACACCTCACCGAATCCATTATTCAGGCCTTATAGGAAATCTTTCTTATTCTGCCTCGGCAGTTAATTGCTTTCCTAAGAGGAGTTTACCAAATTAATAGCCTATTAACTATGCAATTAATACGTTATAATTAAAAGTTATTTATGCTAATATATATATGTATATATATATATATATTACATACATAAACGCGCCTAATAATTTCTAAACTTGCGAAGATTACGCTCCAAACTGGCGTTTAAATGTCAACTCTTTCAAAATTATACAAGTCCCTTTTCCATGTTATTAATAACCATAAATCAAATATCCAAAAATACAATCAAAAGACTTATATACAAATAAAGTTCAAACTCAACCTATTTTATACTAAAACAATGGGATAAACCAATAATAATAGAAACTTACAATTTCAATTATTTTACGCTCTATTCAACTTTATTTTATATAAAACTGGTTAAGGGACTTTCTATTCAAACCGAGGAAATAAGAGATGCAAACTATGAATAAGAATTCATACCTTACACACCATTTCCTAATCAAAACCCTAAATCAACTTTAAAGAAAAGGAATAAGAAGTGGAATAGAAGGTAATACACTAAAATTATAAATCTACACAATTTCCATTATTTAAATATATAAAAACAACTGAGATTCCAACCTAAGAATTGACATTTCGCTTTGGCGGAATTTTGGGGATTTTAATGTGATCTTTTTGTAAACCAAAACTCCCCAAGGTATATATCAAATCCAAACTACACTAATCAATTACTAAAATAGAAAGACTAAGATTTCCCCTCACAACAGGTCCTTTGCTCTTCCTCCTTTTGGATTTGTCATGCCTTTAATAATCTATTTCAAATCTCCCTTGAAACCCTAAATAATTTTTCTAAATCTTTGAAAAGAGAGACTGAAAGAGCTTTGCTTGGATTCTAAAATAATTTATGAATAAAATTGAGGGAGCTAGGCTCTTATTTATAGTGGTTGGAATGCACCAGAACCATTGGATTAAAGTCGGTTAAAAATAATAACATCTGGTACGTTCAAATGTAGAAACCCTAGCCGCCAACAACATTTACTAGTCAACTGACCCTACCCTACCGGTCGACCTCTAGCGGTCGACCAGCCCAAGGTAGGCGATCGACTGGCCCAAGGTAGACGGTCGACTGGTGAAGCTTTTTTGGGAAGGTTTTTAATGTTTTGTTTTCCGTATAATTTTTTTCCTTGAATAACCAATTAACATTAACATTGATTTCAATGATTTAGCCCCAAGTCTAATTATTGTTACTTTTTAAGTTTCAAATTTGAGAATTATTTATTTTTTTGAATTTAATTCTATTTAAATTATTTTGAATTCAAAAACTTTGAACATCCATAACTTTTTCGTTTGAGCTCGGTTTTTAGAACATTATATATGGAATTGATCAGAAAATTACCACGAACGCAACAACATAACTTCCATGGTCAAATTCTGAATTTTGTAAAATTTCTATTTTTAGCCTTATCTTATTTATTCAATTTACTTTATTTTATTTATTTCTTATTAATTTTTACGGAATGTTACATTCTCCCCCTAAAAGGATTTCATCCCTGAAATCTTTCCAAGAGGAAGATAGCATAACACCCAATAAATATCCACATTATACAACCAAGTTATCCATATAACCATCTACTTAACCAAAGGTGTAATGTGATTGTGTTTGCATACATACTATAGGTGAGCTCAATCCTAGAGTGAAAGCAAGTGTCTTGACATATAGGCATGTTTGCAAACATCCTAAACATGCAAAAAGAGTTTTATATGAGTGCAAAAGTGATAGTAAAAGTGTAGCAATCATATCCTACCGTCCAATCTAGCAACCATGATGCAACCAAAACCTAATTTTGGAGAGAAAAGTTTGTGAGTGAAAAGCTTAGGATGAGAAGTTCTCATGCTTTCCGCCGAGTCCCCTCCATTGTACTCAAACTAGCTTAATTTCTTTGCTATGGAGTTTCCTAGTTCCGTGCTCCACACTGCATGCGGTGGCATGAGATGCTATTAGATCCATCTCAATGTCCCTTAATTGATCAGGCTCTACCACAATGGGTGTGCTATAAAGGCATTTCCTAAAGTGTGAAATGTGAAAAATGTCATAGGCTCCTGCCAACTTATCTGGTAGTTCAATGTGGTAAGCAAGTCTTCCTATTCTTTCTAAAATTGGGAAAGGCCCAACAAATTTTGGTGTCAAGTTTTTCGACTCTACAAATCTCACAACCTTTCTAAGAGGGTAAACTTCGATAAACACCATATCCTCTACTTCAAACTCTAACTCGCTTGTCTGCATAGGATTTCGCACAATCATGTACGGCCTTCATTCTCTGCATATTCAACTCTATCTTTTTCGTTTTGGCACGTCAAACGCCTAGTGGCGAATTCTTCCATGTTCTTCTTCATCCTTGTCCAATCGAGAATTTTCTTCATATTCCCACTCATCTTATCACTTCTGGGGTGAAGGGTCATCCTTGAATGGTGTCTCCTATAAGCTAAATTTTAGTATTCTCAAATCCTAAATTTTTTAGGATTAAAGCATCCTTTATTCCTAGTTGCTAACCTAATTTTCTCATTAACTTGTAGTCTTACCTACAGTTTATCGCTAGTTAAGTGTCCTAATGAAATTTCCTTATTTACACTATTCCGTCACATGATATATATATCGGTCTAATCACATCCATAAAATCAACTCAATGATAAAACAGGAACATATCTTATTCCATATTATACGCTTTTCCAATAAGATAAGGGAGATAACTAATGGTAATAATCCCAAAAAATGTAAAAGAAAATTTTGCTGAAAGTTGTCATATCTTTAGCTAGAGTTAATGATGTTGGGCCCTAATACTCCTTACTAAATTAAGATGAATTTTCTTACTATGTAATTCCACTTAATTCTCCATAATCCTTAATTTTCCTTCTTGTTTCTAGTAAATGTGGTCCATTCATTACTTCAGTTAATATACCCTTATTAATCGATCATTACTGACAAAATTTGACCATCTCTAGTAAATCCTTATTTAATCCCTTTTCTTTGTATCAGTTTCAAAATCCTCTGTTATACCGATTCTATTCCTCCATAAATATCATATTAATTTCCTTAATTAGATTCCATTTAATTCCTTTCATATCCGTTAATTACTAACCAATATATATATAATCATAAATTATGCTATTTATATATTTCTATTTTATATATTAAGCGCGATTATACGTGTGTGTGTATTTCTTATTTCTAATCATTAATTTCTAAACTAGAACATTTCCTTCCACATTTTAATTTATGAAAGCTATCCTTCTAAAATGAATTATGGTTATAATTTTCCATAAATAAATCAAAGTGAGATCTTTGCTTCGTTTGAAATTATAAGGAATTATTTCTTTTTTTAACGAAATAGGTAGGGTAAACTACGGAAAAGAATATCAATATCTTAAACATCTCTTTCCCTTATTGGTATATTCCTTATTAATTCGAACGCCACACTTTTATACAAATTTTGAAATTGGAAAATTTATGGAAGTTACACGGAAACCACTCCAAATAAATCAAAGCGTAAAAATTCACATTCTAAGTCAACTAGGCAACCTAACTTACAACCCAATTATAAATCTGGAATATCTTCACAACTTACAATATTCTACAATTAAATATCCGGGACTGATTTAAAATTTCAGATCAGGTTGTACATATTATTCCTCATTTATTCATATCCTAAAACATTTACCCCGTCTTACCTAGGTTGTGATCCCTGTCTGCTCTATAATTTGGCTTAGTCCTTACCATTCTTAAAACTAAAATTTCGCAATTATAAAGTGCCTTATCTGAAACATTTATCCTTAAAATATAAACTTGGAAACCCTTTTTGTCAATTTCAAAAATTGCGTAGTTTCCGAAAGGAGCTATGAAATTTTTTCCTTTCCTAACCAACTTTTCCTTTTTAAAGACTTTCTACAACAATGATTTATTTCTTTAAAAGTTGGACTTTTAATTCAAAACATTTAAAACTCAATTATTTAACCAAACTGTTATTAAATCAAAAATTCAAAAATTGCTTAATTCCATAAAAAGCAAAATAATTTCTCTTCTCAAAAACCATGAAATTATGGCATATACTTAAGAAAAGTTCATTGCCTACCATTTTAAGGATATATTATTATTATTTTCCAAACTTAGCTCCTTTTAAATCTATTACAAAGATCATAACTTCAATACCATTTCAAAATCACGTGTTTTACTTTATTACACATTCATTATTTCGAAGATATTTCTAGTTACAAGACAATTACTTTAGTAGACTTCAAACAACAATTTATTCACATGCTTGCCAAATTTCTAATTTCAAGTTGTTATATTATCCCAAAGGTATACATCAACATCTATTGCTTTATTACTCAAAATGTATTGTCACTTAACAAAATAATTTTTATAACTTTGTTAAACTCCTATAACCTTTCATAATCCTTTTCTTATCAATCCTAGTTTATTTTTCTTTTATTACAATTTTAAATTCAAAATTATTTTATTCTTATTCAACAAATTCTAAATAGAAAAATGTGTATATAAAATTCTCATCCTCACATAAATGCTTTTCTTTATCACATTCACAAAATTATCCTAACTCATTTAGTTATCATCAGTTAATTCCATTCAATTGTAAATTTTCTTTTCAAAAACATCTTCTATAACTTTAAACAACGAACAGTGGAGTAGAAAAGGGTAACTTTTATCCTATTAATTTATAACTAGATTATTGATCCTATTTCTATTAAAATCTCTCGATATTGCCTCTATTTATGTTTCTCTTAACTAACTGGCTCCTACTTTAGCTGTTATTCGCCATATTTTTTATACGGAAATGTTCCTTCAATCGAAGTCATTCTTATTATGACGACTCGCTAATCCGTACCCTTTGAATCAACAATAAACCACACATGTCTGACCAAAAAGAACAGAATGACGGAAAGTCATAAGAAAGAAGAGAGAGGGTGAGAAGAAAGAAAGAAGAGAGAAGAAGAGAATAAGGAGAGAAACGGTACCATAACAATACAGAATCTCACATTGCAGCGGAATAGCATATAATATAGATGAATAATCTTTACAAAATAGAAACCGTAATATACATACATCAATCAGAGTACATAAATAAATAATTATCAGCCTGTAAAGTTATAACAACCTGTCCCCACAAATGCTGATAATTTACAACAACAATACAGTGGAAAATATATAGATACATGTATACGACATGAAGATCTCCAGCTCGTCTGCTGAAGCTCCAAAAGTACCAAATCTAAATCTGTAAATATACTCGGTCTGACCTGAGCATTGAAAGGGAAGAACGCCCGGATCAGTCTGGTAAACAAGTGTGTGAAAAAATATCTCAACTGAATTTTAAAGTTTTAAGATTACCAAATTTCTTTATCAAAACAAAAGGTATCTCGTAAGACCACGTCCATACATAAACACAGAAGGTTTTTTCCCTTATGATAACCAAAACATTTCGTATCAAATTCTCTTATATTATAATACTGTCTACTGCACAAATAATAATTAATCATAGCTGAAATTGTTACATTATTAAATTCCAGCATAATAGGTTTACAAACAAAATGGTAGGCACGTAGTGGATATTGGATTCCATACAAATGACAAGGTAAGGGACTACCTTCCATATAGTACAACTCTAGAGGAATGCACCTAGGGAGCATATACTGCCCGCCTAAACCAACACAAGACCGGCCTACCCCTTTCTAGATAGTACCGAATATGTCATCACCCCGGTCGTTACCGACCTTTAATGGGTACCCGAGTAATACGTTCACCGCATACTTAGACATGTGTAGAGTAAATCTAAAAGGATGATAACATCTCCTAATGAGAGCGACCCACTTTGCCTTGCTGCTTCTACCCTATTTTAATCATTTCTTGGTGTGTGAGGCCAAAAGAGGTGTCAAATACCTTTCACATATCACATATCACATCATCTTTGAATGCCACATTGCCATTTCCATTGACTACTAATTGCCTTCCACAAAAATACAACCCTTGAGCTCGTACGTCTCAAGGAGGGTGTTAAGCTAAGAGAAGTTGCTTTCTCCGCCACCACAGATGTATGTTTGTAAAAACCAATGTACATAATCTCAGAAAATGCACTGTTAGACATCCATCCATGCAAGTTGTCAAGGAACAGGACAAATCGAAGGTACTTTCCTACCATATCCTGACGGATTAGTAGCGAATAATCCTTGATTTGGATATTTCATAACGAATAGACTACTACTACTATATGTATATTGGGACCCGAAACGATCAACAAGCGGTCCTTAACTATAAAAATCCTAAATATCAATATCATCAACAAGCCTACACAATCGTCGCATGTAGGTTGGTCCGAAGTGGTTTTCGGATAAACTGGTCCCGGTCTCTTCGCACCAACAACGCAAAAGTATTACTCAACCTCATACAGAAACCAAGTCTCGTAGACTTATCATGTTTCCAACTTTCAACTTGCTATCCTTCGGCCAAGAAGGTAGCTCGGTATATTAGAGTAATCACTCCGCACTACTCGAATCAACATGCTTTACACTAAACGATAATCAAGCCTACACAGATGGCTACGTACTAAGTGTACGACTAGATAGTTTCCTCATCAAGTCGAAAAACTAAAATGGCCAAAAATATAACTTAGCACTTAAACAGTCACAAGGCCTGATTATTAATCTTTTATTTAATAAATCACTTTTCTAAATTTATTACTTCAAATTATCTTTAAAAAGATATATTTCAATATTTGGAAAACATTTCATAAACTTATTTTAATAATAAGTGAATTCACAACTTATTTTATTTTCAAACCGTTTAAACTCCATTTTAAAATATCACTTTCCAAAACATTCATTTTAAGGATTTTTCACTTTAAAAACGTGAATATATTTCCTTTTATAAAAATCCATATTTAGCTTATCAAATTAAATTGATTTCACATTTATAAAATAGTGTTTATAATTCACATTTCTATTTTATAAAAACTTCCATTTATAAAATTCCTTTATTAACCAATTTCCATTTGTATCTCATTTATATGTCAAAATCCCATTATAAGTTTATTTACTTATAAATATCTTTATTTACAAATTCATTCTTTTGTAATCCCATTATTTATAAAGTCCATTATAAATTCATTTCTAAATTTCAATTGCAAATCCATTTACAAATTTGATTATAAATCCATTTCTAATATTTGTAAAACACTGTTTATAAAAATCCATTTCATTAAATCTCTTTCTTAATAGCATTCCTTTATAAACTTTCATTTTAACACTTATAAAACTCATTTATAATTCCATTACTTTTATTTATAAAATATCAATTTTATAAATCTTAAATATAAACCATTTATAATAAGTTCAAAAATTCTCAATTTAACTTATTTTACAAAATAGTTAACTTCATACTTCAAAAATCATATTTAAGTATATTTCACAAAGCCATAATTTTTATAATATAAAAATTATAACTTTTTACTCATTTAAAATAAATTCATTTCTTTAACAATTCAAAAATTATTAAAACATATATATTTTCAAAATCACTTTGAAATCCTTTTTAAATTGAAATCATCATTTCAATATTTTAAATTTCCAAAAATACGGCCCAATGATTCAAAAGTACTAAATAAGGGGATTCACATCAATAATAGCAAACATAGCATCCATCACATCAAACACCACATGGTACAACATAAATAACAATATGTGTAAAAAAAATCAACAATGGTGAGGAATCCAGTTGGATCCCTCCGACTTGTAACCTGCAACGAATACATATATGAGAAAAATATGTACAATGTCTACTTCGAGGCAGACGCGCGTAAAAAGGTCATCCGCTCATACACGGGAACGTACAGGGTCTCATCTACTCCAATAGGTAGGAATATATCCAACTACTAATAATATAGCATAACATCCACATAATCATCACATAGCATAAAATAAATTTATTCCCACTTATATAAGAAAAAGAGTGAGACAGAGAGAGTGAGTTTTACTCACTTGCTTCCACTCATCGTTGCAGCGTTCCATTTCGATTAAAATTAAACAGACGTTTAATTTTAACCAAAATTTTCAACAGCTCTATATCCATCCAAACGAGTTCCAAAATGAGGTGCTTGGCAATACGAACCCAACGTAATTTGTTTCGTGCAAAACGGACCTCGTATGAATAAGTTATGCATTTTATAAGATTACACGTTTTTAAAATAATTAACTAACATCATTAACTTAATTACCCTCTAATTATCTTCCTCCCACGTTTGCTTCCAGCTCCTCACGAAACCCATGCACACGCTACTCTTCATCAAACCTCGCGCCTCCTATGCTGGACTAGAACACGATCAGACCTCGCCATTTTGAAGCTCGAGCTCCGCCGCACCAGCGCCTAGAGGCTGCACCCCCCTAGTGCCTCGATGAACTCGCAAAAACCCTCCAAACGCGGCTCGAACGGAGGCAGATCTGGGCCACCATGACGCTCCACTTCCAATCTCCACCGTTGAACTTGAAGATCTCATTACGCTCTACAATATTGTAGTTGGAAGTTTTTGATAATTGTTGATGGATTGGGAGAAAAAATTCGAGCTTTCTTAGCCGTTCATGATATTAGCGGCGGCTAGCCCTAATTGTTCTAGGGTTTTAGCAAATAAAGGTTCTTATATAAACAACTAAAAAACACTATTCACCCAAAAAATTTCCGAACTCCAAACGAAGCGTGCGGCCTGGCGTTCATAATGTTTTACCCCTATTTCGAACACAATGGAATATATATCGGGAGCCAATTCCATCGTATTTGGAAGATATGTTTCCAAAATCGAATTATTTAAATTAAAATTACTTTAACAAATTTCTATACGTTTTTAATTCGAATGATCAAATGGTAAGTCCAATCGCTACGAAATTTGGAATCCTGTAATAACTCACTATTATGGATCCAATGAAACTGGTTACGTCAAAATCCGAGGCAGTGTCAAAAATGACTATTTTTATACGTTAACTAAAATTAGAAATTTCCAAATTCTATTTATTCACTTTTAAATTAATATCAAAAGTTTATTAACATCATTCTAATTCAAATAGGAGATATTTCAACTTTAGAAATCATTTCTATTCACATTAGATTCTAGATTCAATTATTTAAATGATTTAACTTACTATATTTACTTTACAATATTTAAAATAAATTAAATATTCTAAATTCAGATGACTGAAAAACTGGGTCATTACACTTATCCTTCTATTCTCTATTCCTTAATTTAATTAAGTTTCATTTCCATTTATTCCTCCTTTTTGGAAAGAATTATTTTAAAAAGGAACTTCCAAATTTATAAAAAAAGAAAATAATCAAGTCTAACCTACGCTCTATTTTACATTTATTTTAAAAACAAAGAATCCCTTTCCCTAGAAATCGAAAACTTTTTGACTTAACCAATTTTAAACTAGTATTTCAAAAATGAAAATCCTTTTTACCAAAAACCCTTTTAATCAGAAACTTTTGACTCAAAAAATCTTTAAACTATGAAATTCCTTGCTTTTTCAAAATAACAACTTCCCAATAAATCCTTTGAAAAACTTGTTCAAAACATCTCAAGGAATTTTCTAGAAATCTTTCATCAAATTATTTTTTATGGGGTTGAGTTTAGAAATTGACTTTAATTGTCCTTTCTTTTGAACTTTCTTTCCTACTCAATCTTTATAAAAATCTGATTATCTCCTTATGGTGATTAATGCACACCTTCTTGCGAGAACTTGCTCCACTACATCTTGCTTCACTCCTTACTTCTAGATGTTTACAACACAGGTTCTTACCTCCTGTCTATTTTTATGTATTGGATTAGGCCTACTAATCTTTGTCAATAGAATTAAGGATATATAATTTACCATATTGACAATTATGCTACCTTAAAATATATAATTACTCTCTAACATCTTTATTTGCTATTTCTATAAATATCAATTGTACGTAATAATTGATTATTATTCTAATGAATAATTTTTAAAGGCGTTTATTTATTCATTCTAATTTTTCCGTTATCCAGTCTTTTGTCCCGGCTATATTCGAACTAATTAGACAAGTTAAACTCGACCGTCGTCGAGATCGACTAGTCAAATTAACAATAACAAGGCCCAGAGATCAGGCAGATGATAATATGAAGTGGTGGCAGGGTGAAAGCGGAAGACGGAATCAATTGGACAATAAAAATATGAAAATATACCATTTACTGAAAATGGATCGGGTATGATCCATATTCACCAATTATGGATCGTACCGTATCAATATTACAGTTCAATTCAATGGAAACGATCGATATCTTAAAACCTACAAGTCAACTACACATGAAACTTTGGGGACATCAATATATTGAAGACTGAAGCTCACCATATTGATCACATGCCAAAACAAGCCTATAGAATGATCGACGCCGATCGTTATTTTGAAGGATGTGGGTCCCGTGATCGATATCATGACTTGCTCTGGATCTTGAGACTCCATTGTCGAAATTTCAAGAAGATATTTCATCATTTTCCCCTATTAATATAGACTTGATTGTTTATTCTAAGGGATCTTTATGCTCCTTATTACTTTGCATTTCTTTGTAACTAAGGTTTTTACTCTTATCCATCCTCCAGTACTCACCAATACAAGTGTTTAATAAAGTTATTTTCTCCAAAGTGGATGTAGGCTTTCAATGCCAAACCACTATAAATCGTTGTCTTCTTGTTATTGCTTACATTATGTTATTTAACTGCTTGTTTCCTCTGTTTCCATTTTATATTCTTCATTTAATTCTCTACAAAATCTCTATTGGGTGTTTATGCCAATTTTTGGTGCAAACATTTTGGTGCTTTCACTGAGAAAGAAGATTCTCAGCTCTATTTGGATCCCTTTGTTGCTATGGATTGCATAAATCCCTCAAAGAGATCTATAATTATCTTCAAGTAGTTTATCTGTTCTATTCAGATTTGCAAAGGTCTAAGGAAAAATATCAACAATGTTAAGGAACACCAGATCTACTTCCTAAAACGTAGAAAGAAATGAGAATGCTAGCATCCGGCAAGGAGGCCTGAGCAATCTACCTGTAGATATGAATGCCACCAGTCTAGCTGATGTCCAGAATCTAGCTGATTCCATCTCAAGAGCTGATTTTCAGAATCTTATGAGAGAGCTAGTGGATAACCGCCGACAGTTGATCTAGCAGATTCATGCCAATATCGATCTAATGAATTAACTTAGAGATCAACAATGCGGGAAACCTAGGAGAGAGCCAAATCCCTATTCTGCATCAGAGAGCTCAACTTCATAAGATGACGATCACAGATGAAGACGTTGCAGAACTGATGGATACCACGCTGAACATCGACCCGCCACCACTCGACCGATCCAAACAGACCGATAACGATCGGTACCGATCCATCTAGAATGCTCGGCACCGATAAAAATCTTGGAGGTGGTTCACATAAGATGATAGAAAGAACACTCACTGGTGATGCTACGATCGATCTAGATGTTGGAGTTTAAGTAATTGCAGATTAGTCACCTCTTTGGAATGACGATAATGTTAATCCCAATAGCGCACATCGAGAGGATGTTGATCCAAGAAGGTGTGGGTTGGCTTGAAGACAATAACCGAATTCACATGAAGTGGAACACGACTACCGCTTGGCTCCAGCTATCCAAATACTGGACTTGTCGGCAATGGTAAGGTAGTTAGTAAGGGAGAACCAAGGTTTGACCAATGATGATTGGGGGATCTCAAGAAGCCAGACCCCATTCATAGAAAATATTTTACACGCGAAGTATCCAAGGAGATTTAGCATGCCGTCAATGCCTACCTACGAGGGAAAAACCGACCCCAGGCAGCATATCATGAGATATGAATGGCTGATGGATTCCACACGAGCTGATGATGCCAAAAATGCAAGTGTTTTCCCATTACTCTCTCTGGCATAGCGATAATGTGATTTACGAGATTAACCCCACAGTCAATCTCTAGATTTGACGATTTAGCAATGAAGTTTGTGGAATAGTTCCGTATGAACGTAACTCGCCCTATCGATGCAATGTCCCAATTGAGCGCAATCCAGTCTCCAGGAGAATCCCTAAAAGAATACTTGGAGAGACTTCACACGACCGTCAAAGCAATCAGTAATCCGAAGGACCATTCAATATTGATGGCGGTAACAAGAGGGATTGATTTGGAATCCGACTTTGGTGATTGATTAACTGGAAAACCACCCGCAACATTGGAGTGTTTCTATGCCAAAGCAGCTCAGTATTTGAGGAAAGAGGAAGCTACATGCTCTAGGAAGAAGAATGTTGTTGGATCGAGTGGAGAGGGAGTGCAAAGTAACATTGTAGTAAAGCAGTCCGGGGAAAGTTATGGAAAAGTTCAAGTAAATGTCCAAAATAAACCGAATTAGTAAAAGAAAGGCGGTGATATGAACCATAAATGAAAGAGGGATTCTGGAAGAGGAAAGTTAAGGATTCCAATGTATGATACCTATGCACCACTAAATAAATCTCTAGAGAACGTCTACTTGTTTGTATGCAATACCATGCAGTATAAGAAACCACCTCCAAAAGAATTAACAGAGAAGCAGAATCAAACTGGAAAATATTGCCGGTTCCATAAATGCTATGGTCATAACATGAATGAATGTAGGCATCTCCAGGACATTATAAAGAAAATGATTTGGGAAAGAAAATTACAGCAGTTTGTTAAAGCCCCACAAGATGCCGAGCAAGGGACATCCGACCCCAACCGAGGACAAGCGCCGCATAGGGCCAAGGAGCCTGCATGGACTAGTGGGAGATTAGTGATCTATACAATAGTCGGTGGACTACATCCAACTAATTAGAGTTGGCATGAGATGGAGCGCTATGCTAGCGCGGTCAAGCATATGAATTTTGAATGTTGTTGGAGTACAGAGGATGGAGCTTTGGCAAAACAACAGTGTACAATGCAGATGACATTATGTTCAGAAACGAGATGCAGACAAGGTGGAGGCACCGATGATCGACCCAATGGTCATTTCGGCCATGATCGAACCCGCCTTAGTGAGGCGGATTTTGCTTGATTGTTGAAGTTCCATAAATATTATTTTTAGAAAGGCATACGACTAAATGAGGATGGAATCCAAGGACCATCAAAAGTGCGCATTCATGGCTTTAACGGTACTGCGACCGAGGTTGTCTGATATGTCGAATTGCCCATGGAGTTGGGAGAAGGTGACCGAAGGAGAGTGTGGACGTTGTCGTTTGTTGTCTTGGATGTTGACTCTCCATAGAATGCTTTTCTTAGCCAACCAACCCTAGCCGAATTCCGGGTAGCTCTTGCCCCATGGTGTTTGACTTTGAAGTTCCCAACCGATAACGGTGTTGATGTTGTGCATGGTGATCAAGCGATCAGACATGCCTGCTATGTAGCTGAATTGAGAGAGGCTCAGCTGAAGGAGAAAGGTAATGGTGTGGACAAGTCTCTCTGCATCCAAAACACCGAAGATTGACAACCAATGTTTGGGACTTGGCTCAGACGCCACAGTCGGTTCTGTAAAGACATAGACATAGATAAGAGGGATGACAAGGAGGAGCCTAAGAGACCAAGGCTGCACTGGCTGAGCTGACAATTGACATCACGTTCAGCCACGATGACTCGTCACGGGTCCTAAAGATCGGATCACAGCTCAGCCCCTCGACGATGAAAGAACTTGCTGGTTTTCTCCAAGAGAATCTTGACGTGTTTGCTTGGACTCACTCTGACATGTGTGGGATCTTGCCTGCCATTGTGAGCCACACATTAAATATCGACTCGAGGCATGTCCCGGTAACACAAAAAAGGCATGGCATGAATTCGGAGAGATCTGCTGCCCTTATAGAGGAGGTGGATAGTCTCAAGGGCAATGAGTTTATTCGCGACGCCCTCTACTCTAAATGGGTATCTAATCCTGTACTTGTGAGAAAGGCGAATGGAAAGTGGTGGATATGCATTGATTACTCAAAGTTAAACATGGCATGTCCAAAATATAGTTTTCCCCTTCCAAGGAACGACCAGCTGGTAGATTCAATCGTAGGACACGAGTTGGTATCATGGATGCATACTCTGGATATAACCAAACCTCGATGCATATCCCCGACCAGGATCACACCAGTTTATTACCGACTTTGGATTGTATTGATATGTGGTGATGCCATTTGGATTGAAGAATGCTGGAGCAACTTATCAGTGCCTGGTCAACCTAATGTTTAAAGATCAGATTGGAAAGATGATGGAGGTATATGTGGATGATATGCTCGTGAAGTCATGACGATCAAGCAACCACATTAGAGACCTAGCGGAAATGTTCGATATCCTCCGATATTACAAAATGAAGACCAATCCTCTAAAATATTCTTTTAGTGTTGCATAAGGAAAGTTCTAGGGTTTCATTGTCAATGCTCGAGGAATCGAAGCTAATCCCAAGTCGAGAAATTTGCAACATTCAGGTGCCAAAGACCATCAAACAAGTACAAAACTTAAATGGGAAGGTTGCCACCCTAAGTCGATTTATTTCCAGGGCCACCGATAAATGCATTCCTTTCTTCGATTTGATTAGGAGAGGGAAAAGGAACTTTGAATAGACGCAGGATTGTGAAAACGCATTCCAAGCTTTGGTGAACCACTTAGAGGGGCCTTCCATCTTGTCAAAGCCGATGGATCATGAAAAATTGTATATCTACTTGCCATGTCTATACATGCTATAAGTGTCGCACTGCTTCACGAGGAGAATCGGATCTAGAGACCAGTCTATTATGTTAGCAAGCGATTAACAGGAGCAGAAAGGAACTACCCGAAGATAAAGAAATAGGCGTACTTCTTGTTGATTGCTTTGCGAAAGCTCTAGCCTTATTTTTAGGCTCATCCCATCAACGTTTACACCGATCAGCGTTACGACTAGTTTTGCAGCGACCTGAGACGTCTGGAAAGTTACTCATGTGGAACATTGAATTAAGTCAATTCAACATCACTTATCTTCCTCGGAGAACCATCCAACGACAAGCATTGGCAGACTTTACAGTAGAATTCACTGCATATGAAGATCTCCCAAAGAGCGGTAGAACCCCACCATTCGGTGGAAAATGTATACCGATGGTGCATCCAATGATCGTTTTATAGAGTCGGAATCATGTTAGTAACTCTGGAAGATCGATCAATTTGCTACGCTTTGAAGCTTGACTTCCTTGCAACGAACAACGACATTGAGTATGAAGCTCTGATTGCTAGACACAAACTTGCCAGAGAACTGGGAATAAGATCTCTTGAAATCTTTTTTGATTCACAGTTAGTAGTATACCAAGTCAGAGGAGATTGCCAAGCTAAAGGACAACGACTCGCCCCGTACCTTATCCAAGTCCAAGAGCCATTGACTGGCTTTGAGTATTATGGCATCACGCACATTCACCAGGATCAAAACAAAGAGGCCGACTTATTAGCAGAGTTTGCTAGCACTGGGAATCCACAACAGATGGGCTTGGTTCCAGTCGAAGTACTACATGCTCCAAGCATAAATCATATGGAAATCGACTAGGTACTAGTGACGGATCTTGAGAATGAGTCGTGGATGACTCCGATTAAAGATTATTTGCTACAGGGAGTCCTTCCCAAACGGAGGAATGAAAGGCGACAAGTCCTTTGTATAGCTTCACGGTATATCATTCGGGAAGGAGTCATGTATAGGAAGAGTTTCTCGTTTCCCCTGCTTTAGTGTATCGCTCATGATGAAGTAAAACAAGTCTAAAAGGAAGTTCTTGAAGGGGAATGTGGCGATCACACCTGGGGACAGACCCTAGCAAAGAAAATACTCTGTTGTGGGTATTATTGGCCGACTGTCAATTGAGATGTTTCCGATTATGCTAGACGATGTGACAAGTGCCAAATGTGTGAAAAAGTTCTGAGAGCTTCACCGATGGAAATCACACAAATGGTCAGTCCATGGCCATTTGCTATATGGCGTATAGATATTTTCGGTTGCTTACTGATCTCTAAAGGTGGTGCGAAGTATGCCATTGTCGCGATTGATTACTTCACCAAATGTGCCGAGGTAGAACCTTTAGCCACAATCATAACAAAGAAAGTAATCAACTACATTTTTCAGAACATCATCGGTCATTTTGGCTTTCCACGAACCATTGTAACTGATAATGGAACCCAATTCGATAGCGCTGAATTCAAAGACTTCTACCGTCGGCATCATATGGAGAAGAGATTTGCGGTTGTTGCTCACCCTCAAGCAAATGGACGAGTTGAAGCTATAAACAAAATCATAAGGTCCATTTTGAAGAAGCATTTGGAAAAGGCTAGAGGCAAGTGGGTGGATGAACTCCCAACAACATTATGGGCTTACAGAACCACCAACAAGTCCGCGACTGGCCATGCTCCATCCCCACTTGCTTACGGCTCTGAATCCGTCATTCCTGTTGAACTCGAAGTCCCTTCTCATTGAGTGACCTACTATGACCCCAGAATGAATAGAGATCTCCTCTTAGAATCTCTAGACTTTGTAGATAAGAAGTGCAAAGAAGCTGATTTGTGGGGAGCTGCACATCAACATCGAATTTCCTGATACTACAACACTAAAGTCCGACCTAGAACTTTTGAAATCAGTGATCTCGTCTTGAAATGGGTTTTTCCTTCCCCATTGCACATGAATCCTACTTAGGAAGGACCATATGTCATTGAACAGAGGCTTGGAGAGGGAACTTTCAAGCTAGTGACTGTTGATGGCGTCACACTTCCAAGAGCGTGGAATAGCGAGCATTTACGATGCTATTTCACTTAGTTTATTCTTTTTCATTTAGTTGGATTCAATTTTCGAATTTTCTTTAGCATTTGATTTTTCAGATATGTAATAAGACAAATTATGTAATTTCTTTTCATTTGGCAAATAAAGTTCAAATTTCCTTCATATCTGTGATTTCTGTAGCATTACATTTTAGTTATGATACTGGACTAACTAAGATTAACATGTCCGAGCAGGTTCCCAGAGTTTGGAGCTAGCTGATTACATAAGTTCACGATTGAACTAAAAAAATGAAAATGATCCAACCGTTCATTTGATGATTCTCGCTGATAATCCGATGGACAGTATACCTAACAAGGAATGGATGTGACTCGACCATCCGATGACTAAGTTAATCCTACCGAGTGACAGGACAAACATGAATCAAAAGCGATGGTGATGTGACCGATCGCTCGCTAAGTTAAACCCTAGACTTGGGGGGAAGTCAATCAATTAAGGAAAGTATGGTCCAACTATTTTTCGAAATAACTCTAAATCACCAGAGTGTGGACTGGAGTATAAACACGAATTGGTAGCGATCCGATCACCCGCCAACTAACTCTTATCCCCAAAGTGCGGATATGAGTATAAACGAATAGATGAGTATGGTTCGACCATTCACTACACCATAAATTCCGACGTAAAACCAACATGAGGAGTATAAACTCGGTATGGATGGGGTTCGACCATCCAATATTTAACTCCGCTAACCCGAAACTGGGGGCAGGAGTATAATCACTCGAACCGCTAAATCCGATGGCGTAACACTAGGGCTCGAGCCCAGTGTTTGACATAACTTAAGACCACGAACACATAGAGGCCTTAAGTAAAAATTAATAGATGATTGTCCACGAGCAACGAATTACAAGTACATTGAATGGAAAAGTAATAGCTCGACTACTTAAAAAAATTCACACAAAAGTTCGACAAAAGTAAAAGAACTTTATTTATGCAGGCTTGTAAAGTCAAGTACAAGTATTCACAGTAAAAGAATCAAAAAAACGTAGGCCGATCCGTATAAATTCGGCCAACGAAAACCCAAAAGACTTGGAAACATGAGTGGATGCGAAAAATCACTTCCTCGTCGGCTTCCTTTTCTTTTTCTTCGAATTAGGATTGATTTCACTTGAGCTTTCTCCACTCCTCTTCTCCCCTCTTTTCCCACTTCCACGGCCTTTAACCGGATTATACTGAGTTAACCCAGTAGGTGCATCTTGAGTAGATTCTGGCGGAGGAGCGGAGGCCTCTACAATTTCTCTAAGTAAAACAATGGAGATGGGAGGGGGAATGATCTCCATTTTCTCCTGCTTGACTTTCGCCTCAAGTGCAATGTCTGCTTCAAGTTTCTGTGCCATTTCTTGCATAGAGGTGCTTGATAAGGATTAGGAAGCTTTGATAATCACGTTGTCATCGGTAGGAATCTTGACACGGATCGCTTTCTACCCTCAATAAAGTGTCCACTAGGTGCTCTTTGATCATAAAGTTTCCTCTTTTGGGACATTTTGGGTTGTTACCGAAGCCATGACAGTAATGGACTCCGTCGTTAGCACCTGAGGTCCTGGTTGAGATTCTTCAGGAAGAGGTGGAACTACAGCCAGCGGATCTAAAGCTAAGGTAACATAACTAAAAAATTAGATATATCGACCGGGGACACTCCAGCTTTTTGGAGGACATGTGGGCTTAAGGAAATACCTTCTCCAGATTGATCTCCCACGTGAATTAGAGTGCCACTGGAACCTCCTTCCATAATCAGCGAGAGCCCACTAGATGTAGCAATATGCGGCTTCTCCGGATTGTAACTAGGCTCGATAGAAAGATCCACAGTAGTGCCGGGAATAGCTTAGGTCACTGGATTTTGGTCATCCCTGATATTTTGATATGGATCTAGAACCTTCACCAACTTCATGTTGAGAAGTTATGGCATGCTCTTTTTGGAGTATAAGCTGGGTTTCATGAAGAACTTTGGGTTCATCAGCCAATAGAATTTCGCTTTGCAGCCTCATTAATTTGATCTATTCAGTGCCGAGAGCCTCCTTCTCCTCCTGAACAAGATTCTTCCAAGAAAAAACAAGATGGTAAGGGTAGTCATTCTGGAGCCACTCCAAGTTTCTATACTTCAAGATGTTGGCATTATAAAGAATGAGAAGTGAATCCAGTTCGTCCATAAATTCCTCCCTGGCCTTTTCTTTCATGGCCTTCACTTCTCATTTAATAAGGGCATCAATGTATTTGTTCTTTCCGATGGCCGCGTCCCTTTCAAGCCTGACGGTAACCAACTCCTCGTAGGCATCCTGACCGATTTTATGTGCCTCCTCTTTATCTTTGTATTCACGCTCGAACTTAGTTTTGTACTCAGTTGTGTTTCTTTGGGCTGTATCCCTTTCTATCACCAGTTTATGATTTCGATGTCGAAGCGCTTCAACTTCGCCTAAGTTCCTGGCTTTCTCATCTTTGAGTGCCTAGATTGCTGTTTCACTTTTATCTTGGCTTCTACCTGTGAACTCCTTAAAGATTCTAACTCATTGGTTAGAGTTTCGATGATCCGCTTGTCCTAGGCCCCTTGGCGCTTCATCTTCTCAATCTTTGCCGCTCTCTGCTAAGATACTTTAGAAATCCTCTCCGCCGCTTTCATCCACTCATTATACTGCTTGTGGATATCAGTCACACAATCAATAGTCGTTTGCTGGACTTTTTCAGGAACTTTCTTAAAATTATGTACAAATAAAAATCCATCAGGAAATACATTTGGAAAATATTACTTAAATTGGGCCATGCAAGCAGCGGCATCGGCTTCTTGAGTTTTGGTGACAACTTGGGTGTCGACACTTTTTTTGCCTGACCTCTACTGGAGAACATCATGATGCCAACGATCACTGGGTCACTGAGGATGAGATGGAACAACGGATTGTGAAGAGATTGAAGTGGAAGGGGGACCACGAGAGGTCTCAATAAGAGGAATAACATCGCGATGGTCTTGATGCCATTTAAAATCTTTAGGGGAAGGAGATCTAGATTTGGACTGATATTTATCGCGGGAAAACCTATCTCTGTCACCTTTATTCTGGTAATCCCGATCCCAGTTGGAGCAATAGCTAGGGTCATATTCATGACTACTACCTTAGCAATATGAGCCCAAACGAGAACCAGGATTCCGGCATGATGTTTCCAGTAGAGACTGAAACATACGCTTCTTCCTCATCAATTTTTTCTGCAAAGAATGATGAAGAATGAATCAGTTTTAAGTATTGAAGGACTCGGAAAAAGTGCAATGCAATATTGTGAAGTGCGTGCGAATGTGCGCGCCCTTGTGTCCCCCCGACGGACCAGTTATAGAAGCTTTACTAGCATGAGTAACCTCTACACTAGTGGTAGGAACGATTCCAGCCCCAGCTCTGGAAGGAGATTCCAGTCCGCCGATGCTTATGTCAGTAAAATGAAAGGCATCAACATCGTTCGGTATCGGAAGACCAGATAAAGCCTCAAATGTTTCTTCTAAGTGTTCTGAAGGTTGAGGAGCAGACTGATCCGAAATAACTTGAGGGTCGATGGATAGCTTGGGTTGTTTAAAAAGATGGCTCTTGGGGAAGCTGCAAATAAGCCTCTTTCCTTTTCTTCTTTTGAGAGCAAGGGGCTGTGAGGTTTGCGAAGATACAGCCGTAGCCCTGATACTAGAACCCGCGTCATCGCCGTCGAGGTCATCACCCTTATTTCCTACTGCGTCTTTATCAGTAGATTCCTGAGCTTCTTCAACTGGGGGCATGATAAGATTGGCTTGATGGCCTTCATCACCATCCGCATCCCACTGCTCAGCCGTTGTTACTCCAGCGGTAACTGGTAGCCCTCTGCTACGACCCTCTTCCATCAGGCCATAGGTAATGAGACATTCATCGGTAAGGAGATTCTCAATGTTCTTATCTTCTGATGGAACATTTTTCAGCGCCAAGACCACATCGGTATATTGTCTCCCATCAGGTCGTCGGTAAGTGCCTGCATAAACCAGAAAAATTGCTTAGTTCAGGATACGACCTAGATACAAGCACTCAAGAAATTAAGCATGGAGAAAGACTTACGTCCTTCTAACCATCGTTTGACAAACCCGAGAGGGTAGCGGATATAAAACTACCCGCTTTTGAAAGCGCTCAGCTTGTTCCAAGTACCCGTCAGGATCTTGCACTTCTTAGCTGACTCTAGAAATGTGAACGAAATGCTTCCCTTTCGTTGCTTGAAGGTGAAAAGGAATTCAGGAGTTGGAGGGCGAAACAAAAACTCCATGAATGCCATGTAGGTATAGTTGAGCAGTGCATAGTCATTTGGATGCAGTTGTGCCGCTGCAAACCTCATATGATGTAGCATTTCTCGGATAAATGAATTGAAGGGTGGGACACATCCTACCCAACACATGAACTTGTTGCATGCAGTGAACCCTTCAGGGGCATATGTGCTCTATCATCCTAAGTCGGGACTCGCACATCATCAAACGGAATCCCATGTCTAGCATAGATTCTACAAAGAGAGGCTTCATTAACTTTTGAAGCCACGAATCCTCCGGATCTTCTAAAAATATGGCGTCTTCTAAAGTGTCAAGTGCATGATCCATCACTTCTGTTGGAAGAATGGGAACGACAAAGAAGAGGTCGAATGATGGACGGGAACTTTCTAGTTGTTCTACTTGATGACTGAGGGAAAATTCATCGGAATCAGTTGCGGAGCTCGATTTGCCACTCGTACTGTTGCGCTGTGAAATGTATTCAGAAGACAATGCAGTTAAACGGCTCGAGCGTCTGGAATCCTGATTATTAACTCAGTAGATAATCATCATTAAAAAAATAACTTGTTTCCCCCTGCAAGTGTTTGATAGTGCAAAGTTGTGTAGTGTCGTGTGATGCAATAAAAACAGTTCAGAATTAAAGGCTATGATTATGACGAGACACCGGGATTCAAATCGGAGTGACCGTCATTGCTGACTGTCTCAATCGATTCGCTACGTCGATGACAAGGGGTTCAGTCTAATCATCGAGATCAGTTGTTGGCATGTCGAAGTTCGAATTGCGAATTTAAAAGTGGATAAGCGTCAAGAATTTGTCCAAGGCATTGGTAACAAACGTAAATATGCAGGTAATCAGTCAAGTTCGTTCCACGGTTCGATTGTCATATACATTTAATATGCAGTCCATTTCGTATGCACATTCTGTATGGCCGTTCAAGCATTTAAGGCCGAAGATCATCACAAATTTTAAATTAAAATTTGAGGAATTTAAGTATGTTTATCCAAGTTAAACCAACAACCGATCCGAAATAATGTTCGACTGATCAACCACAATGCCCATGACTGATTGTTTCTGTACAACTATTTAATAGCCGATTGTTCTTTAACCGGTCGTTCTCTAATCTTCGACCATGGTTCCACACTTTACTCTAATTCAAGATTCGAAACACCGATCAAAAAACAATCGGCCAAAAACCCTAACAAAAAATGATCGGTCTAAAGTTCTCCTCATATTTTCAAATACCAATCCATCATAACGATCGGTCGAACTTCGTTTCATTCCCCTATGCTAATAGCTTCACAACATCCACCTCCTTAGGAACAATCAACTGAAAACAATCTCCCTCCTCTTCTCCAACTAATCGAATTGCCATGACTTAGATTATGCAAGCTAGAACGAGATCCCATTATCTCCTCACAAAATTCTAACAAATGAGAGGAAATTCAAACCTACCTATGTATCAGAGTGGAAAAGCCGAGGCGATTTGGATTCGAGTATGAAGCAAGATCTATAGGAGAAGGCGGTGGTGAAGGTTAGTGTAGCAAGGAGTCAGATTGACCTATGGAGATGGTTGCAAAATGAGTATGGGTTTAGATCGGAAGGCTCGGTGGATCGATGGTGAAGGCAAATATGAAGATGGTTTTTTCTTTTCTTTTTTGGTTCAGATAGGAATGATTTGAAAATGAAATGAAGTAAAGAGAATGGTCTAGGTACAAGAGTATATATATGAAGGACGTGATACAAACCATCAAAATTTGCATTTCAATGGAAGCCCAACCTATAAACAATCGAGTACAATCGTTTTATGAAAGCCTTAGGCTGACCCATTCTTCCTAACATATAGTTCAACCAAATAGCCAAATCAAGAAACGATCGGGTTGTGATCGTTCTGTGATGGATGTATGCCCATCCTTTTTTTTAAAAAGGAAAAAAGGAGAGGGGGAAGAACGATCGGATATGACCTAATCTCAAATAGATTTGGCCCGATCCATAATAAAAATGGATCAAGTACGATCCATTTAGCGATGGATTCATGTCGATCCATCTTTAAAAAAAGAAATGAAAAAATGCAAATGATTGAATTGCATTCCACTAAATTGGCAATGACCCGTCAGCGTATGAACACATCTGGCAGCCAACAACAAGAACGTGTACATGAACGTGCGCATGTGCATCCCAAAAATTTGATTTCTTGAAATCGACAGAAATTGAATTCGCACCTGGAGTTATCAGAGAGGAAACCAGATCAGATAACCAAGGCCTACTAGCTCAATGAAATTGGGTATATGTGTTAATTGGCAAATTAAAGTTCAGAATATATACTATTGGAAATCATTCAATCGTCATGTTAAACAGAGAGATATATGACTCTTCAAGCAACGCAATTCATCGAAGGAATGACAACTTTTCGGAAGGCTGGACGATACCTTTTGGAAAACTCCGACTTCCATCGATTCAAAGCACGTCATGTTGAAACAAGCTGTACTTTACGGGGCACGTGTTATCCAGCCTTTTGGTCCAGCTTTTTTCGAACTGACGGGACAAGTTAAACTCGACTGTCGTCGGGATCGACAAGTCAGATTAACAATAACGAAGCGCAGAGATCAAACACAGATGATAATATGAAGAAGTGGCGGGGTGAAAGCGGAAGACGGAATTAATAAAATGAAAAAAATGTACCATTTGCTAAAAATGGATCAGGTACGATCCATATTCACCAATTATGGATCGTACTGTATCGATATTACAGTTCAATTCAATGGAAAACGATTGATATCTCAAAACCTACAAGTCAACTACACGTAAAACTTTGGGAACATATTGAAGAGTGGAGCTCACCATATCAAACGCATGCCAAAACAAGCCCATATAACGATCGACACCAATCGTTATTTCGAAGGATATGGGTCCCGCGATCAATATCATGACTTCTACTTGATCTGGAGAATCCATTGCTAAAATTTCATGAAGATATTTCACCATCTTCCCCTATAAATATAGACTTAATTGTTCATTCTGAGGGATATTTAGGCTGCTTGTTACTTTGCATTTCTTTGTACCTAAACTTTGTACTCCGATCCATGCTCCTGTACTAAGCAATTCGTGTTTAATAAAGTTATTTTCTCCAAAGTGGACGTAGACTTTCAACGCCGAGCCACTATAAATCATTGTCTTCTCGTTATTGCTTACATTCAGTTATTTAACTGCTTGTTTCCTCAATTTCCATTTTATATTCTTCATTTATTTCTCTACGAAATATTGGGTGTTTGTGCCAATTTTTGGTGCAAACATTCCTATTATGCCTTCCTTATCTCTCCATAATTACCCTAATAATATCTTTAATCGGTCCATTTTAAATTTCGTATTGAATTCTTATAACTCCATATTTATTGCCTTATTAACTTTGAAATTACAACTTTTCCATCTACATTTCCTAAGATGTATTATATGTTGAAATAAAGATTTGCCTAGTGTTTTTGCGTATGTTTAAATAAGTGTGTGTGTGTGTGTATGTATAATAGGATTTTTGAAAACATTTTCAAAAATAACAAGTACGCCTTTCATACGTATACCTACCACGTTGATTGGGTACCCTAAGATACGATACCAAAGGTAACAGTCACCCTAAAACGGTGGTGGCTAAAAATGGTAATCCCAGAAACACTGGTTTTACGGCCCAACCTCTCGACTGCCTAGGCCAGTCCTCTGATTGCCTGACCAACCAACATTATCGGGACAAGTAGGGGTATGAGACAATGCTTTTCCATGATTCACATTGCAAGAACCCCCTATCATGATGTATCCACATGCAATTAGGTCAGTGAACAAAAATTTCGAGCCTTGCTGTAATTGTACTTGGGCAGTATAGTTTAAATAAGAAATGTGTAACGACCCGAAATTTTGGACCATTCGCATCCATTATAAGTGTATAGGTAGACACTCATGCTGGAATTGAATTGCTCAAAATACCGTGTTGTTAATTTAAATTTGGAAAAACTGAACATATACAGTAAAATATATATAATCACAGATCTCAGACACAGAGTAATAAATGCAGCGGAAATAAAAGAGATAGTAGTTCATGAAGCTACTATATGAATATATAAAATACATCAGAGTTTTACAACAGAAGAGTAATACGATACATCAGATACAAATCAGAATACATCACTGGAATCATCGAATACAGAAAGCAGAATGGATGGCTGGATCTTCAAGCAAAGCTCCAACTTCAAAGGTGAGTCTCGAATACTGGATCACTCAGTCTGACCCGAGCGTAAAGCAAAAACACAAGATACTCGAGTCAGGATTAACATTCTTATATTTATAAATCCAACTCAAGTGAAATAGCAATTGAAATACAAGTAACTCAAAGGATGTTTGGAATAACCATCCTTTAAGGATCCGTTAAACTATCTACTATGTAGTAGTGTACGATAAGTAGATAATGTCTATCAGTAATATAAAAAGATATCAAAATAGCGTTAAGTCATGGCCCATTCCACCCTTAACACATTTTGATTCCCAAAAGCGTATACAAGACCGTAGTTTCCCCAAAACCGGAAGTCACCAGAGGGCAATCCATATACTAAAGGTACAAATCAAAATCGTAGTGGTCGCGAATAAATGGAATACAAGTATGACAAGGCACATGAGGCAATACCCAAGGTAGTGATACTACCGTTCGCCTGATCCGGACTGGTGAGAACGCAACACCGCAGCGCCCGCAACACCGTGAAACAACACTCCCAAAATCAAGGGTGCACCAATCGACAATAAGTAATAAGTAGTTCGAAGAAGTCTGTCCACTTGAGGTAGCTAATCCTCCATTGGCCCGGCACAGCTCCTGTTTTAGTCATTTCCAATTTGACACAAGTGTCAAGGCTATCCATCATCGTTCTCTTTCTTCAGTCAACACGTACATCAATCCAACCACTTCATTCTGGATCATCACTCCGCGTATAGTTATTAAAGTGGTTTTCGGTTTAGATAGAGAGTATATCCATAACCGAATTCCGGTCTCTTTAATAACTTCCGTAATTATTTCACCGATTGGTCGTTTATTTATTTCAAAACCAAATCAATTTCAATTTCAATTTCAATGCGTAAATCAACATTTCATTTGGCTTTCTAAACCAATTCCATAAATTTACGTTTCAAAACTTCCAACTTACACTTTCAAAATCTTATAATTCAATTTCAATCTTTATTAAAACAATTCAAATATCAATTCAAGTTCGAATATAAGTTTCATTTCAAAATCATTTAAATTAATTTAACATTCAAATCAATTTAAATCCATTTATCAATTTCATTCAATGTTCGTTTAGTAAATTTTCATTTAAAACAATTTCTGTTTAATTTCCAATTCATTAAATCCATTATTTAAATTCAACTTCCTTATTTCAAAACTTACAATTTGAATTAAATTAAATTCATCAAATCAAATCCTTTAATTTTCAAGTCTTACATTAATTTCAATAAATCACACTTTATTTCTTGTTAAAGAAATTCAATTTCACTTATTTACTTACTTAAATAATTTTCCAAAACTTAATTAATAAAGAAACTCAATTTCAATTATTTGCGAAGTAAAAGTTTACTTATTCAAAAGTTCAATTTTACTTATTAAAGAATTCCATTCAATTTAATCATTAAATAATTCAACCTTATTTAATTATTAAATAATTCAAAACTTAATTATTAAATAATTTCAAAGTTTAATAATTTCAACTTAATTATAATTTCAAACTTAATTATTAAATCATTTCAAACTTTAATAATTTCAAACTTAATTATAATTTCAAACTTAATTCAATCATTTCTCAAATTAAACAACATTTCTTTCATCAATTACATTGTGAATATTTTGTTCCAGATTATTAAATATTAACATTTAAATTTCATAAAAATTTAATTTCCAACTTCGTTTCAAAACCATATTATTTATTCAAATAAAATCTTCATTTTATTTTCAAATCAAATTATTTGACCAATCGGGTTTTATTTAATTTTCTATCCTAGGTCAAAGTTCAATTTGGGTATTTATCATTTCAACCCGATTCCAATTCAATTCAAAATCAAAGCATAGTAAAGGGAATTTGCAGTGTGATAACTGGGATGGTGTCAAAGTAAATAAACAAGCAATAACAACAATCAATATCAATCCAATAATCAATTCAAATAATCCTGAAATAACCATATTAATTCGCATTGTTATTTGTACGAATTAATATAATTATCCCTAGAATCTACACTATCATTTCATGTAGAGTAAAGATTATTACATTACGGTTTTCACTTGTCATCTATTACAATTTCATCCATCATCAATTTAACAACATATATTCAGTGGTTCAAGATGTAATTAAACAAATCCTATGTGTCAATAGATTTAACAGTAAAAGGGGTCATATTATACAAATGTCAGTTAATCAAATTTAACATTTAATTATCCTATATCAAGTTCAATTTCATATTATTTATCACTTACATCATTAACAATTTAGCGTCCGATATAAACATCAAATTAACAATCAATCATTTAACAACCAAACTGGATTATCATTGCATATATAACAGATAATGGTGTCAGATGTCACAGGTGAACTGATACAGGTAATAACAGTGTAAATATCAAACAGCAGCATATTTCAATTGTCGTTTCAATTGAAATCAAATTTAATAAATAAAAGAACGTTAATCGTGAGTGAGTGCTCACCTTTCGAGGCTAGAGGAGTTTGACGATGAAATGAGCTACGAAATTCCAAAGCAAGGCTTGATGGACACGATTCAACGAACCAAGCTGATAGCTAAGGAATAGACGGAATCAAATCAGAATTGGATCGATGAAGATAAATGGGTATAAGTGAACACATATATATAATTATTTAAAACTATATATATATATATATAATCATATTTTATATTTAAGCATATACAGAATAAAATATATATATATATGTTTCAAAATCAACTAAAATACATATAAGACAACATAGGCACAATATAACTTAGATATATATAACAAAACATATATATATGCAACTAACGTGAATATAAAACTTGCATAACTCATATATATGTAGACTTACTAAAATTACATAAATGTATGTTATATATATAAGTTCTTTTTCTTTTTCTTTTTTGGATCAGTGCTTATATAATCCAAATCAATATAACTTTATATACTTTAATAGATGTAACAGTAAAGCTTTAAAATATGCTACGGGTGAAAAAGGTTTTACGTATATAAAACATATATGTATCTTTTGGAAGCCAATATACTCGCATGTATATAAACAAAATCGATAACATACCTATACAAACATATATCCTACTAGGCAACATATGCGATAATAGTATAATAATCGGCAACATATAACACGTAAAAAAAACAAACAGGTCTACCTCAAAACTTATATAACTAGATTCCAAAATCAAATATGTAAGAAACTTTGGAAACATATATATACTCCCTTTATACTACACATACTCTATACCCTTTTACCTACAACATAATATGTGTCTTAAAACTGTGGTAAACATGCAGACCTATCTTTATTTTTACTATAAACTATATACAAAACGATTTACTCATTAATGTATACAAAACTTTTATAAACCTATATAAATTAAACTATTACTTGTATACATATTTTCAGTATAACGAACTGTTATCTGCATATATTACTATATACGGTTTATAAAATAATATAACTAGTATGCAATATATATACATAAAATTATATACTAACTGACATGCACCTACTTGCTAAAATAGACTACTTATGCAATATATATATTTATACAGCAAATGACCATACTTGCCATCAATACATAATATATGCCACTAACAGACATACTTTTAACATACTATATATAAAACATTTATAAAACTTTATAAAAAATATAAATAAACTAATATGTATATATATGTACTTACCCACAAGAAGCAACAGATGAAGTAAGGGAAGGAGGGGCCGGGTTGCGTGAGGCTCGGTGGAAAGAAGCGGAGGTGGAAGTAGGGGTTGCGTGAAAAATGGAGATGCTGAGGCATAGCACGACTTGGTGATGTTGTCGATGGGTTCGGCTGGAAGAAGGAGGGGATTGGCACTCTAGGAGGTGGCGGTGGAGGCTCAGAAGGCGGTTGACGAGGCAAGCGAAGGCGCCGGGGATCAGGGTTGCGGTATGGTTCGACGGAGGACGGAGGTGATGCCGAGGAGGGTGATGGGTCTGTTCGGCTTCAAGGGGTTGTGGGAAGGTTGCTGGCGGCTTCATGTGGCTCTTGTCCGGAAGAAGGCGCGGGGTAGGAGAGAGGGTGGCAGAGGATGTTGGACATGGCCAAAGCAAAAGGAAATGCCTCTCAGGCAAGGTGGCAATGTTACATTTCACGTAACTACATATGAATATGATTTGTAACTTTTTTTTTCTGGGAAGATGAAGACAAAAGGCTTTTTTCTTTATAACTTGAAATAAACAAACCAGTTTGGGAAACGAAACAAAAAGAAAAGAAATGGAAGGGTAAGAACAGTAAAGGTCAGAGAAAGTAAAATATGAACGGACGGCAGAATTTTTTTTTCCAATGAAATAAAACGAACCGGTAGAATAGCAAAAGTTGGTCATAAATTTCTGAAATATTAATAGACTAATGAACATTCGTTTTGATGCTGGATTATGAGAGGACACAGCAATAAAAGTTATATTGAAGCACGCACACAAGTACACAACCCATAAATTTTCAACCGTTGCAAATTGAATGGACAGAGGAATTCAAAAGGGTCAAAATGCACCGATACAATGCACAGTTTTATGGTTTCCGTCACATACCGGACATCAAAATGCAGAAACAAATATGCCACAGAGATCAATACGACGAGATGATCAAAATGGTATACGGATATCAGTGGTATGATTGAATTATAAAAAATTCGAATTTTCCAATAGCGGAAAATGCAAGAAAAACGCTGAAAAATAAGATCGACGGAGCCAAAGATGTCCGAATTTGGAAAAACGACAAACTGACATCTTGCTCAAAAGATGGTTTAGAATTTTTCTATATAAAAATATTTGGGTTTTGAAAACATTTTATTTTCATCGCTTTTTAACTGATTAAATTGAAGTGAATTTACGCGCGAAATAAACTTTCATATTTTCGGACGAAAATTTACCAGTCGCTATGTTTAACTAGGGGTATTCCAAATATTAAATTTTTATTTCAAAATTTTATCGTTTAAAATTTCACAAAATTTCAACTAATTACGTTATTAAAAACCGGTTAAATTTACGGGTCGTTACAAAATGTCTTTCGTATTCGGTCTGCATCATAAGTCTTTCCAAATATAAGTCCAAAGGCTTTCCAAGCATAAACCAAAAGGCTTTCCAAATATAAGCTCATAGCCCTCATGCTTTTAACCTAATAACCCATATTTATCATCAATAATGTTCTATTAATGTAAGAGATAGTATCGCAAGTCACCTAATACCTTTTAATGGGAACTAGGTAGATTCCGACCATTTAATACCTAATTTAAGGCAAGTCCCTATCATTTAATACCTATCCCAAGGTGGACTCCTCACTGGTATATATCTAGCTGACATTACAGGGAGTTTATTTTGCCACTTAATACTTCCTATCGAAAGTAGGCCCTTTTTCGAGATATTCGCTATCATGCCTAACCAATAATCCCGACCATTTATTACTTCCTACATGGAGAAAAGGTAGGTCCTTACACAACCACTTAATACCTTCAATTCCTGAAGCAGATCCTTCATATTATGACCTGTACCCCACCGTGATGTCTTGCATTAGCCCAACTATTCGTTAGTACTGGTAGCCAGATTAACTGGGCAGGTTTACCCCATAGAATTTTGGACTAACCTTGCATCATCCGTGATTACTTATTATGGAGATGTCTCATATCAACCCCAAAGTCACACTGCTAGTAGCAGATTACTGGGCAGACTTCTGTGCGCTTTTGACTGACCTCGCATCCTGTAACTTAGTCATAATTCATAACTCCATATATATTATCACACATATCACCAAATCCATTATTTAGGCTTTATAAGAAATCTTTCTTATTCTGTCTCTACAATTAATTACTTCCCTAAGAGGGTATTAATAAAAATTAATAGCCTATTAACTACGCAATTAATACATTACAAGTATACCTTTTTATGCTAATATATATATATATGTGTGTGTGTGTGTGTGTGTGTATGTATGTATGTATGTATGTGTGTATGTATGTGTGTATGTATGTATATAAGTATGGCCTAGCAATTTCTAAGCTTGCGGAAATTATGCCCTAAACTAGCGTTTAAATGCCAACTCTTTCAAAATTATACAATTCTCGTTTCCATATTATCAATATACCATAAATCCAATATCAAAAATACAATCAACAGACTTGTATACAAATAAAATTCATACTCAACTTATTTTATACTAAAACAATGGGATAAACCAATAGTAGTATAAATTTACAAATTCAATTATTTTACGCTCTGTTCAACTTCTTTTTTATATAAAATTAGACATTGGACTTTCTATTCAAATTGTACAACTAAGCGATGTAAATTACGAATAAGAATTCATACCTTACACACTATTTCCTAATCAAAACACTAAATCAAATTCAAAGAAAAGGAGTAAGGAGTGGACCAGAAGATAAAACACTAAAATTAAAAATCAACACAATTCCCATTATTTTGATATAAAAGCAATTGAGATTCCAACCTAAGAATTGACATTTCGCTTTGGGAGAATTTTGGAGTTTTAATGTGATGTATTCGTAAATCAAAACTCCTTAAGGCATATATCAAATACAAACTACACTAATCAATTACTAAAATAGAAAGGTTAAGATTTCCACTCATAACAAGTCTTTAACTCTTTCTCTTTTTTGATTTATCACGCCTTCAATAATCCCTTTCAGATCTTCCCTAAAACCCTAAAGATTGTTTCTGAATCTTTAAAGAAAGAGACTAATAAAGCTTCGCTTGGTTTCTAAAATAATTTATGAATAAAAGTGAGGGGGTTGGGCTCTTATTTATAGTGGTTGGAATGCACCAGAACCATCAGATTAACATCGGTTAAAAATAATAAAATCCGATACATTCAAATGCAAAAACCTTAGCCGCCAACAACATTTACCAGTCGACCTCCCCTACCCCATCGATCGACTGCTAGCGATCGATCGACCCAAGGTAGGTGGTCGACTGGTGAAGCTATTTTAGGTACGTTTTTAATGTTTTGTTTGCCATTTAATTTTAGGGTGCGTTTGGCATACATCCCTAGTAAGGTTTGAAAATATACAAAACATCCCTCCGTTTTTAATAGGTTTCCAGTCCTTGTTTTCAAATTCTCGCGCGCACAAAGATCCAAATACCCTTTACGTTTTTAACATTTCAAATGCGTATAACTTTCTGTAGAAACATCAAATCAGCATTCATTTTCATCAAAAAATAAAAAATTTATGATCTTTAAAATGAGATCCATTGTTGATACAAAAAAATAATATTTGCAGTAAAGGTGCAATTATTTCATATATTTGCAGACAATTCTGCAAATTTTGAACATCTTCGATTTTTCTTCAAACCTACAACTGTTGCATATAATTGCAGACATTTATGCAATTATATTGTATAATTGCAGACATGTCTGCAATTATTGCATATAGTTGAAGAAAATCTGCAACTATTGCATATAATTGCAGTCATCATTGCAATTATACGGTATAATTGCAGACATGTCTGCAATTATTGTATATAGTTGCAGAAATTTCTGCAATCATACCATATAATTGTAGGAATTTGCATATACTATTGAATATAGTTGGATCCGCGAGTAGCTTGTCCTGCCGTTGTTTTTACATATGCACAACACCGCTCGTTAGAAAGATAATAAAATTTGTGATTTAATGGTGAAAATGGTTTGTTAATCCGTCGTTTCTATAAGAACTTATTGCGTTTTAAAGATTGATAATTAATAAGGTGCAAATTTTAATTATGGATGTGAGAATAACATCCATATATGAAGAATCAACATTGCTGCAATGGAGAAGAGGGCTATTATAGGGAAGAAAATTGTAGTATTTGAAAATAGGAATGTAATTTATATATTTTGTATGAGGAGGATGTTTTGTGTAATAAGTTTGATTTTAGGGATGTGTCCCTTATTTTCACTTAATTTTATTCCTTAGTTAACCAATTCATATTAACGTTGATTTTAACGATTACTTAACCCCCAAGTCTAATTAGTATAACTTTTTAAATTTGAAATTTGAGAATTATTTATTTATTTGAATTTGAATTCTATTTAAATTATTTTGAATCCGAAAACTTCAAATGTCAATAACTTTTTCAGTTGAGATCCGTTTTAAGAACATTATATATGGAAATTGATCAGAAAATCGAATGTAATGACATAATTTCCGTGGTTAAAATTTGACTTTTGCAGAATTTCCAATTTTAGCCTTATCTTATTTAATTAATTTGTTTTATTTTATTTATATCTTATAAATTTTTAAGGGGTGTTATGCCTTTTTAGTTAAATTCCTAAATAGTTTGAAAAAAATTTAAAATGTTTTCTTAACACAATTTTTTAAAAGCATTTGCCTTTATACCTTAAAACTGATCAAACTACATCTTAACGAAATCACGATTCAGTCAATGGGTTAACGATTTATGATTGACCCAAGCATATTACACAGTTAACATCTTTTCTTTTATTTCCAAATAGAAAACAATACACAAGTACATTTATAAATTTTAGCGGCATAGGAATAGTGACTCGTTGGTTTTGCAACAACCCTTCCCTATCCTTCGTTTGTTAAAGTTTATATTTCCTAATATTCAAAAGTCTTTAGGATTTAAGCATTCTTTTTTTTAATTGCTAATTTAATTCATTTCGTAATTTATTTTATAAACTTCCAACCTTACTCTACATTCATCGCTAGATAAGTGTTCATATGGGATTTCCTTAGTACTGTTTCTAATATATTTAATGGTCACAGCTCATCCAGAAAATAAACATATCTCATATCATATCATACGCATTTCCAATACCCAAAATGAGACAACTAGTGGTTATAAATAAATTATAAAATAAATTGTGCATTTTCACGCTATAGTGGGTAAGAAATATAAACTATGCACATTTAGAATAACTCGTCGAAAATTGGCTTGATGGAATAACTTTCCTAACATTTGTCTTGCATTCTTTAATCATGAGTCAACCAAACGTCCTCTATATGTGTTCTTCGTCTCATTACCCTCTTCCCCACTTATATTAGTACCTTCTTTTAATCAAACCTCTTGATTGTATTCTTATATTTCGGTATTTAATTTCTTTACCTTTCATCTGTTATGCGAGTATACTCTAGGACTCGCAAAAGCATACTATGATACCACTCCCTAATCCTTTGTGAGTTCTTCTTATGGCTTTTACACATGTCTAATAAAACATCCCTAGATTCATACCAATATTTCATATATTCAACAGAGATTCCTTATTGCTATCCTATGAGCATTTGTAGCTATTTTATTCATAGCTTTGACTTTTACCCCGTCTAACCTAGGCAGTCATCCTTATCTACCCATATTAATGTTGGTTTAATTTTCATCACTTTTTATAAAATCATTAAACTTCACAATCGTGATATACTTAACCAAATTTTTATCTTTCAAAATATCAATTTATGAACTTTTTATTAAATTCAACAATTGATTGGTTTCCAAAAGGAGCCATGAAAAACTACTTATTTAAACCAAATTTAATTATAGGTGTCATAATTTTGAATTTATGAAGTTCAAAAGTCAAGGTTGGCAATTTAATTTAAAAAAGATCCTCTCCTTTAACAACAAATTATTTCATTCTTTTCCAATAGTAAGAGTCAAGTTTTTATCGTATGAATCGTCATCAAATTAATTTTCCCTTTAAAGCCTTCTCACAACAAATATTTTACTTCATAAAAAGCAGGATTTTTTAACTCAAACCATTTAATAAGTTTTGCATTTAAAAATTCAATTGTTATACCAAACCATTTTTCAAAAATGTACTATTACCGTGTTTCTAAAACATTTTTTTATAGCTTTTAACAATAGAAACTAGAGTAGACAAGGACAACCTTCATTCTATTATTTTCCTATTACTCATGCTATTTCCGCTATCGACCTTAGCAGAGACTCTAATAGCATATGAGATGAACTTCTAATGATTTGTGCAATTACTGCACATATTTATGGAAACTATTCTTTTTTCTTTTAGTTTCCCATATTTTTGGTTATTATATTACTAACGTTATTTTAATACAAATTCGTAACATTGCTTCTATTTAAATTTCTAAATGTTGCAACTATTTAAATTGCTTCTACCTAAATTGCTCTTATTAAATTTTTCTCTTATATAGTATTTTTATTTGATTGTTTTCTTTATAAGAACATCGTAGTGCGTTCACCTTTTGCTTTAGTCATTGGGCTTTTGTGTATACATCCATTTCAATTATTTTTCTTCGTATTTTCCTTGAACGGGAATATTTTTCCTATCTTCATTATCTGAAACATTTCAGCCGTGCGGTGGTTAATGCACACCATCTTGTGGGAAATTGCTTATTCCTATTTATATGTTACCTTTGGATATTTGCAATATATAGGTTCGTACATCCCTTTTGTTCTAGAAAAAATGTACGTCATTAATCAACAATCTAGTGAAATCCATAATCATAAGGTAGTCTAGGCCCAGCAAAAAAGAGTTAAGTACCATCCAGCCTCAAGGACCCTTATGTTGTGCTCATGCTCTTCTTAAGTCAGCGCCTTATGGCACATCCTAAATCCCATAGGGTTATCAGGTTAAGTAAATAAATTTAACTCGATTTATTGTTCTAACTCATAGTTGCCTTATCCACCCATTCAGAATATGAACGCAACTACTTCTATAGTTAGAATTCATAGAGCTTGGCATGTAATATATATATATATATATATAATTATAGGTAAAAATACAAATACATTCACTCAGCGTATCCTAATTCTTATGATCGACTAACATAAGCTTTGATACCAATTGTAACAACCTACACCTTAATGGGTCTGATTTTTGATTAGATAGAAAACCTAAGTCCATTAGGGCATTGTTGGTGTTGGTAACCTGTAATAAACATATCTATACTAGAGAGCTATTTATACGTACTCATAGTGGAAGAGTAAAATATAATAAAGGGACAGTTTGGCTAAAGTCCTTATTAAATTTTAAAATACACCAAACATCATTACCAAAACAGTATGTAAATTAGGTCCCCAGAATTAAGTAATTGAATAATTGCATACATTTATGCAATTATTCATTGAATAATTGCAGATATGTATGCAATTATATCCAAAAATTATAGACAATTCTGCAATTATTCACTGAAAAATTGCAAGCATTTCTGCAATTATTCACTGAAAATTGCGAAAATTTCAATTATTCACCGAATAATTGCATAAATGTATGCAATTATTTAGCAACTTAATTCAAAGGACTTAATTTACAATCTTTTTTTGGAGAGGAGTTTTCCTGTATTAAGTTTGATTTTAAGGATCCGAGCCTAATATTCACTATAATAAAACATATATACTGTTAAAGGCTACTACCTTGGATATCTAGTCGTCGTGTCAGTAAAGATCGTGAATGAGAAGACCTATTCACAAATTGTTCCCATGTTATACGAGAATCATGTTCCTCTAGATCTATCTCGTGGGTTGTAATGAGGAAGGGGTCAAGACAATGTTCTGGTAACTGATAAACTACATACTTTATCCATAACACTAGTTTATGCCAATTGATTTCCATTCAAGTGTTATGTCTACAATTCATGGATTAGTCATTTAAATCCATATGCGCATACGATATGTCCGACCTACTCCGAGATACAAGTATCTATATATGTAACCTACTTTAAGGTATAAGTATCTATATATGTACCTATTCCGTGGTATAGTTATCTATATACGTATATACATATAGATGTGTCACCATAATACCCAAATGAAAAACCTGGCTTGTTAATACATCTCAAATAGAAAGAGGCAAATTCAATAGCCATTTAATACCTCAATCCTAAAGCGGCCCCCCTGTAACTATAGAGTATATTGGGTTCAACAACCCATCTCCCATCCAATCATATCCTAACAATGTGAGAGAAAGTACGCGTGCTACTTAATACCCCTTAAATGGGAAATAGTCAGACCTTCCTGTCATTAAATACCTAACCCTAGGCGAATCCTTCCCGGTCCTTCTTAATTGACATATAAAATCTTATCTATGCCACTTAATACTTCTTAGATAGGGAAGAGGTGGACACTTTAGCCACTTATTACCTCAACCCCAAAGCCCTAAGTGATTTTTTAGTAATGCACCTATGAGATGATTCTGACCATTTAATACTTCTTAAATAGGGAATGTAACTACCCATTATTTTGGACCATTCAAATCGACAATAAACCACACATGTCGGACTTGAATAATACAAAACAATAGGTTGTAATAAATTTGGAGCAAATAAAACCAATCACAGAATCACAGACACGGAATATCAGAATAACTCGCAGCGGAAAATAAAATAAATAGTGGTTCATGAAGCCACTACAATACATAGTCTCAAAACAGATTCAAACTACATAGTCTAAAAAACAGATACAATAGAAGTCAGAATACATAAGCATAGTAGAAATCCCAAGTACATATGTCTCTAATACAAAGCTGACATAGAAATACTAAATGGAAATAGATAGCAACTAAATAAAAGATGATCTCCAGCAGTCCTAGCTCCAGAAGGTGAGATCCAAAGCTGATACTCAGGCTGACCCGAGCGTAAAAAAAACATAAACACTTGAGTCAGGACATACATACTTATACAATGTAAACCAACTAAAGTGAACTGTAATACACAAGTAACTTAAAGAATGCTTGGGATCGCCCATTCTTTAAGGATCCGTTAAACTATCTACTATGTAGTAATATTCACTATTATAATAATGTCTAATTATAAAATAATCATACTTTTAAATAGCGTTAAGGAGTGACCCAATATTCCCCTTAACACATAATAGTCCCAGTAGTCTATCCAGTATTAGCATACTCCCAGATCGGGGGCTACCCTAAATACTCCACAGGCTACGGCACAAATCCAAACTCGTAGTAAAGCTCGATATGGTAGGTGACATGGCACAACTAGGCAATGCCAGGGTAGATATACCAATTACGCATCCGGGCTGGTGGAACGCATAGCAGCCACTACCTCCCACCTCGAGCCACACTCCCAAAATCAAGGGGTGCACCCAATCAATCACAAAAGTAATAGAATGGTATCGAAGAAGTGTGTTCGATCAGAGGTGCTACCTCATTGGCCCGTCAATCGCTCCTGTTTTAGCCACCTTATGCCAACTCACGGGAGTTGGGTCCACGTTCATACCTCAATAGGATCGTCGCCACCATCCTACTTCATTCTGGAAACTCCACCGCGTACACAGTTGTTAAACTGGTTTTCGGTATCGACAAAGAGTATGTCTATATCCGATCCCGATCTCTTTAACAACCAATCGTTATTATAATCCGTAGTTATAAATTTCAAAAATAGTTTATATTTTAAGTCAAAATACTTCATTTAAACCATTTAAAAGTAAAGTCATTATACTTTTAAATCAAATACTCAATTCCCAAAATTTTAGCCTTTTCTGAGCTCATTTATTCACTTAAATACTTTAAAACATTAAAATTTCAGCTTGCGCAGCACTCAGAAAATGCTACGGTAAGTTATATTTGAAAACAGTTCAGTTCAGCAAAGACAGTATTTAAAAACTGTTGTAGTAGTTCAGTTTCATTTGAAAACAAGTTAAATTCAGCAAAGACAGCATTTATTAACTGCTACAGTAGTTCAGGGTTCAATTTGAAAATTTAGTTCAACTCAGCAAAGACAGCACTTATCAAGTGCTACTGTAGCCCTTTTATTAGTTTCAGATTTTAACTTTCTTTCTACAACTACAACACTTACCAAGTGTTGCAGTAGCCTTTAGTTAATAAGCCTTTAGTTCATTTGTATCAACCACATCACTTACAAAGTGCTGCAGTATCTTTTACTCCAGATTTCAAGTTACTTTCAGAAATGATAACATTTCGGAAGTGCTACTAATTCAATTTCCAGATTTATAATAAAATTTCAGAAACAATTAAACTTCAATTTTAACCATTTTAACTTATAAAAATCATATTTTTCCACCTCAAAATGTTCATTTATATACCCTTTAACTTATGATTTTATAAAGAAAATTTTTACAATAAAATAAAATTTTCCAATAATTTCACTTATTAAATTCAAGTGTACAATTTTCTTATTCTTTTCATTTTTAACAATTTACCCTAACACTTAAATTTAAATTTCCATTTCATAAATAAAACTTAATTTCCATTTTATTTAAATAACTTAAACTTCCATTTAAAAATCAAATAACAAATTTCCAAATTTAGTTATGTTTCAAATCACAATTTTTCCATTCATTTATTTAACATTTTTAATACATAGAAAAATCATTAACCCTTTATTAAATCATTTTAAATTCAATTTAAATCAAATTATCATATTTTTACATTTTAAAATACTTAAAATTTTCTAGAAAAATATATATAATAACCACGGGTATGTATAATTTTTTCTAACCTAGGTCAAGTGATACGGATAATATATCATTTCAATCCGTAATTTACAAAGAAAATCCGGGTTTTATCATTTCAATCCGTAATTTACAAATAAAATCCGGGTTTTATCATTTCAAACCCGCAATCCCAAGTAAATAAAATAAATAAAAATCGCTCAAGCCTATCATTTCAGCCCATAACGATTTTTTCCTATTCTAAAGTCCGTTCGGGTATGTATCATTTCAACCCATAGTGATTCTATTCTACAGGGAACTTGCAGTGTGAGAAATAGAATAAATTAAATAATATAACAAACAATAACATAGCAGATGATGTGACAAGTTTATAACAGAGTTTAACATCATATAATACATATCACAGGCAGGTATAACATGGTATAACAATTCTACACATTCACTTATTGTCACTTCACAAATTCTATAAGTATGAATGTCAAGCGTGAATACTCACCTTTTTAAGCTGGAGTTCGCAAATCAAAACACACAGACAAATTCCAGAAAGCACGATATAGCACGACTTTGGATTCAAGTGGAGAGAGAGCCAAGATATTAATCTTGTATACAAAAATAAAACAAAGCAATATATAAATGTATATACAATACAAAGTTTAATTGAAACAAAATGGAAATAGAATTAACAAATGACATCACCAAGCTTTCAACTCAAAATTGTTTGACCAAGACTCCTTGTTTGCTCGGCCATACATGTTTTATTGGATGGTAAGGCTCGGGTTTGGCAACACAAAGGCATGGCTACACAAGAATGTGGAGGGTTTGGAGTTACAAGGTAGGGAATACAAAGGGACAAGGAAAAAGAGAGGGGTTTGGTTGCATCTAGGCTCGGCCTATGGTCATGAGTGGGCTCGGCCATGGCACTATAGGTTAGGTCAGAGGTAGGAGGTGATGTCATCAGGTGGTGGTGGTTCTATGGTGGTGGCCAAAGCTAGAAAGGAAGGGGATAGTGAACAAGTGGCTCGGCTATGTAGTTTTCAAGGAGTTTTTGCAAAGTTTTGAGGAGATTGGTTCATGGGTGGTCACGGCCTGCTTTGGTCAGAGGGGTAGGAGGGTTGTTGGCCGTGGATGATGAGGGGATGGTGATGGTGGTCGGTGAAGGAGTGGAGGCTATGGCCGAGCAACATGTAGATGAATCAAGACAAAAATCAAGCAAAAATGAAGAGAAAAATAAAAAAAGAGAAGCCATTGCTTATAATTTTTTTCAGAAAATAAAATGGCCGAAAGAATGAAGTGATGAGAAGTTTTTCACATGATAAACAAAAGAAATGCACGGCTAAACTCAAGAGTTATGAATGGCTAAGCAATGAAGAGACAAGAAAAGGAAAAGTCACAAGCAAATGAAAAGGCTTTGTCTCTTTGAATTTCCATTTTCTTTTATTTCAATATAAACAAATAAAAAAATCAATTAAACAAAATAAAAGTTAAACAAAATAAGTAGAAATGAAAATAAATAAATAGTCTTAGGAAAATAGAAAAATAAATAAAGATATACTTTATTGAATTGAAACTAGAATTAAAAATTGTAAATAAAATACAACTAACATTGGAAAATTACAACTACACTTTTAAAATGTTTTTAAAAATAAAATTTTGAAATAAAATCTAATTTAATAATAATTGCAAAAATATTGGGTTGTTACACTCTCCCCCACTCAAACCTTTTCGTCCTCGAAAAGAATGAAACAAGGAAAATAAGGAAAAACAAGATAGAAAAGCAAATAGTACCTGAAACAAACAATTCCAGATTCGAAGCACGAATGCTCTCCTCCGTCTCCCAGGTACAGTCTCGATCATCAGTACTCCATTGTACTTTGACCAGACTAACAGATTTCCTTCTTAGCTGCTTCGTACCTCTGTCGACAATACGAAGTGGCTTCCTCTCGACAGTCAGATTAGGTTCTATATCCAAACTATCGAGAGCAGAAGGCTGAACAATAAGAGATGGATCATGCAGATAGCGACGAAGATGCGAAACGTGGAATACCTTATGCACTCCAGAAAACTTCTTAGGCAAATCCAGACGATAAGCTAAAGAACCAATCCTCTCCAAGATGCGGAAAGGACCAATGAACCTAGGAAAAAGCTTCCCTCTATGACCAAAGCGAATGACATTCCTTAAGGGAGAGACCTTAAGGAAAACCAAATCACCAACAGCAAACTCCAAACTCTTCCTACGACGATCAGCATACTTCTTCTGCCTATCCTGAGCAATCCTCATCTTCCTCTTAATCTCCTCAACTCTCTCAGAAGCCTCTAAAATCACATCAGGGCCAAGAACCAAACGATTACCAAATTCAATCCAGCAAGATGGAGATCTACAAGGTCGTCCGTAAAGAGCAGCAAACGAAGACATCTTAATGCTAGCCTGAATTCGAAGTAGAAATGAGATAGATAAAAGATTAAGATAAGATTAAAACAGAAGATTGAGATTATACCTGATAACTATTGTTATAGGTGAATTCGACAAGATGGAGATGATCTTCCCAAGATCCTCCATAATCAAGCACACAAGCACGAAGAAGATCTTCTAGAATCTGATTCACCCTTTCCGTTTTACCGTCGGTCTGTGGATGGTAAGCAGTGCTCAGATTCAGATGAGTACCCAAAGTTTCCTTAAAAGCTTTCCAAAACTGACTAGTAAAGATAGGATCACGATCCCAAACAATATTGAGAGGAACACCATGGAGACGAACAATCTCTCTCGTATAGATCTCAAAAAAGCTAGAAGCAGAACAGGTATACTTGACCGGAATGAAATGAGCTGACTTGGTCAATCTATCCGCAATAACCCAGATACTCTCATTACCTCCTCCTAGTCGTCGGTAATCCATCAATAAAATCCATAGAAACTTGTTCCCATTTCCAATTGGGAACCTCAAGGGGCTGCAACAAACCAGGGGTCTTCTGATGATCTGCCTTGACTTGCTGACAAGTCACACACCTACTAACAAAGATGGAGATATCTCGCCTCATACCTCTCCACCAATACAACTTCCTTATATTCTGATACATCTTGGTCACTCCCGGATGAATAGAAAATCTGGACCGATGATTCTCCCAAAGTAACTCCTGTCTCAATCCATCAACATTCGGGACACAAATCTTATTATTAATCCTCAAAATACCTATATCATCGATCTGAGCTCCACTGCCATCAAGACTACTACTACCAACTCTACTACGAACATTCTCCTTCATCAATCTAAGCATCTCATCCTCATCCTGCTTAGCCATGATATGATCCAAAAGAGGAGAAGAAACAACAAGCTGACACAACATAGCCTTCTTTCGACTCAAAGCATCTTCCACAACATTAGCTTTCCCAGGGGTATAGTTGATGTCGAGGTCATAAGAAGCAAGAAACTCTAACCACCTAACTTGCCTCTGATTCAAATCCTTCTGGGTGAAAATATACCTCAAAGGCCGATGATCTGTGAAAAGCTCAAACTTAGTACCCAAAAGATGATGCTCCAAAGGTTCAAAGCAAAGACAACAGCAAGCAACTCTAAATCATGAGCAGCATAATTGGCCTCATGGGTCTTCAACTGATGACTTGCATAAGCAATGACCTTACCATCCTGCATCAGAACAGCTCCCAAACCTTCACGACAAGCATCAGTGTATACCGTTAATCCCTCATTTCCACTTGGAACGGTAAGAACTGGTGTGGAAGTAAGCTTGTGCTTTAAATCATTGAATGCAGCCTTACACTCATCACTCCAAATAAACTTAGCATTCTTTCGAGTCAAAGCGGTAAGAGGTGCAGCAATCCGAGCAAAATTCTCAATGAATCTCTGGTAATAACCGGCAAGGCCCAAAAAACTACGAATATCAGTTGGAGTCCTAGGAGTTTCCCAATCCTACACAAAATAGGGATAAATAAGGACAACTGGAAAAGATAGAATAAATTGAATGAAACAAGGAAAGAGAAGGAAAGAAAGACTTACATTGATCGCAGCGATCTTGACTGGATCAACAGAAACTCCATTACCAGAAACAATATGTCCGAGGAATCGGACTTCATCCTTCCAGAAATGGCATTTAGAAAATTTAGCCTTCAACTGATGATTTCTAAGAGTCTCAAGAACAGATTTCAGATGCAACTCATGTTCTTCCTCAGACTTAGAGAAAATGAGAATATCATCGACAAAGACTAGAACAAATTTATTAAGCACATCACGAAAAACATGATTCATCAAATCAACAAAGAAAGCAGGAGCATTAGTCAAACCAAAAGGCATGACTAACCATTCAAAAAAACCATTCTCAGTACGGAAAGCAGTCCTGGGAATACTTTCCTCAGCAACTCTAAGCTGGTGAAAACCTGTGGCAAGATAAAGCTGAGAGAAAATAGTGGCACCATAAAGCTGATTAAACATATCATTGATGCGAGGCATTGGATATCTATTTTTCATAGTGAGCTTGTTCAGCTCCCTATAATCAACACACATCCGGAGAGAACCATCGGACTTGGTGACGAAAACCACCGTTGCTCCCCATTTCGAATAGCTAGGTCTGATCAGACCTTTGGAGAACAAGTCCTCAATTTTCTTTCCCACCTCAACCTTCTCGCGGGGTGTCATTCTTCTAGGAGGAAGAACTACAGGTCGAGCTCCAGGAATAAGATCAATACGGAAATCAATTTCCCGCTTAGTGGGTAAAGCAGTGACTTCACCAAATACATCGGGATACAGTTTGACCACATGAGTCGACTGAAGATCAACATGAGAAGAATCCAGAGAATAAATAAAATTGCCAGCAAAATCCTGAGGCATGTGGCACTGAATAATCAAAGGATCACCCTTATCTCCCACAAGAGACACAATTCGGGATTTGCAAGAGATACGGGCATCATGATTCCTTAACCAATCATCTCCAAGCAATAAATCAAAAGCATCGAAACCCAAAACATAGAAATCTCCAAAAAATCGATAACCAGAATGAAAGAGTTACACATGCTTACAAATCCTATTAAGATTTGCAGGACCCCCAATAGGATTTGAAATACATAAAGGAACAGAAGCATACTCAGGAGAAAGAAGATGCTCAAAATTATCACAAAGATCTACAGAAATAAAACTATGTGAAGCTCTAGTATCAAATAAAACATGAACAGGATGATTAAATAAAGAAAAGGTGCCCTGAAGAGTACCTTGATTATCACTAGAAGCAGGAGCAGGTGCAGGTGGAGCAGGTGAAGAAGCAGAGGTAACAGCAAAAATGCCAGATGGCTTGCCCTTCCGATACAAAGGGCAATCATTCTTGAAATGACCAGGCTGCAGACAGGCATGACAAAGATTGTTCTTGGTATTATGAGGTGGAGGAACAGCAACACCAACTGAATTAGGGCAACTATTAGCATATTTTCCCTTCTGATCACACTTGAAACATGTAATGGTAGATAGGTCGATAGGGTGCCTCTGAGAAGGAGAAGATGAAGATCCCAGACCCGGATTCTTAAGCCAATTCTTCTTTTGCTAATGGAAATTTGGCTTTCTCTTCTTAGAGTTAGCAGAGGAAGACAGAGATGCAAGAGCACTAGAAACAACAAGACCCTTGGAAGTAGGGTTCTCATAACGAATAGCCATATCCATAAGCTCGGTGAAAGTGCCATGAACATGAGAAATGAGACGATCATAGAACTCTGGGCGAGCTCCAGCTATGAACTTCTCATTCTTCTTAAGTTGGGTGTCAATAAGGCCAAGACCAAACTTGGAAATTTCATTGAACTTCCGCTCATACTCAGAAAATGACATGGTACCCTGCTTGAGATCCATAAACTCACGATAAAGTTGAGATTTCCCGGCTTCGAGCATCCATTTTGCCACAAAAGCCTCCCTGGAAAGAAGATACAGAAACAAAACTTAAGATAGATTCAAAAGAAAGGAAATGGGGACAAAATTCAAGATAACACAAAGGATACCTAAACTGCTCCCACGAAATATCACCCTCGTTAGTGTGAGCTGTAACAGACTCCCACCAATCCAAGGCTAACTCTTGCAGCGGCCAAGCTGCTAATTGACGCTTCTATGCATCAGAAATATCGACACCAGTAAAGATTCTCTCTAAACTCCGTAACCATTGTTGGGCTTCAATAATGCTCTCTGAACCGGTAAACTTGGTACCACCAAGTTGAGAGAATTCCTTATAGAGAACAGTAAACCTAAAAGGTGCAGCAAGTTGAGGGGCTAGGGCGATACCACGACCCCTACCTCTAGCATTTCCACGATTCATCCTGAAAAATCAAGAATGAATTTTAGGACAAAGGTAAGGAGAAGACAAGGAAAAGATAAGATAAGACAAGATAAATTCACTTGGATGAATATCCTAAAGAAAGAAATTTCTAACAAGGTAGATACGAAAAGAAGGAAGTTTAGAAAATTTGCTTTTAAAACAAGAAAATTTTATATCAAAATAATCTTTGAAAAATCCTTTGAAAACCCATTTAAAATCATTTTATACTTGTAAATACGTTCTCTCACAAAGAAATGATTCTGAGGTTGATTTCACTCATTCTAGGGTATTTCTACCCTATCTCTAATGAGTTTTTGCTCCTTAGGCTAAGGTTTGCCTAAAAACCAAAGCTCTGGTACCAAACGTAACGACCCACTATTTTGGACCATTCAAATCGACAATAAATCCACATATGTCGGACTTGAATAATACAAAACAATATATTGTAATAAATTTGGAGCAAATAAAACCAATCGTAGAAACACAGACACGGAATATCAGAATAACTCGCAGTGGAAAATAAAATAAATAGTGGTTCATGAAGCCACTACAATACATAGTCTCAAAACAGATTCAAACTACATAGTCTGAAAAACAGATACAATAGAAGTCAGAATACATAAGCATAGTAGAAATCCCAAATACATATGTCTCTAATACAAAGCTGACATAGAAATAATGAATGGAAATAGATAGCAACTAAATAAAAGATGATCTCCAGCAGTCCTAGCTCCAGAAAGTGAGATCCAAAGCTGATACTCAGGCTGACCCGAGCGTAAATTAAACACAAACACTCGAGTCAGGACATACATAATTATATAATGTAAACCAACTCAAGTGAACTGTAATACACAAGTAACTTAAAGAATGCTTGGGATCGCCTATTCTATAAGGATCCGTTAAACTATCTACTATGTAGTAATATTCGCTATTGTAATAATGTCTAATTATAAAATAATCATACTTTTAAATAGCGTTAAGGAGTGACCCAATATTCCCATTAACACATAATAGTCCCAGTAGTCTATCCAGTATTAGCATACTCCCAGATCGGGGGCTACCCTAAATACTCCACAGGCTACGGAACAAATCCAAACTCGTAGTAAAGCTTGATATGGTAGGTGACACGGCACAACTAGGCAATGCCAGGGTAGATATACCAATTACGCATCTGGGCTGGTGGAAACGCATAGCAGCCACTATCGCCCACCTCGAGCCACACTCCCAAAATCAAGGGGTGCACCCAATCAATCACAAAAGTAATAGAATGGTATCGAAGAAGTGTGTCCGATCAGAGGTGCTACCTCATTGGCCCGTTAATCGCTCCTGTTTTAGCCACCTTATGCCAACTCACGAGAGTTGGGTCCCCGTTCATAACTTAATAGGATTGTCGCCACCATCATACTTCATTCTGGAAACTCCACCGCGTACATAGTTGTTAAAGTGGTTTTCGGTATGGACAGATAGTATGTCCATATCTGATCCCGGTCTCTTTAACAACCAATCGTTTTTATAACCCGTAGTTATAAATTTCAAAAATAGTTTATATTTTAAATCAAAATACTTCATTTAAACCATTTAAAAGTAAAGTCATTATACTTTTAAATCAAATACTCAATTCCTAAAATTTTAGCCTTTTCTGAGCTCATTTATTCACTTAAATACTTTAAAACATTAAAATTTCAGCTTGCGGGGCACTTAGAAAATGCTGCGGTAAGTTATATTTGAAAACAGTTCATTTCAGCAAAGACAACATTTAAAAACTGTTGTAGTAGTTCAGTTTCATTTGAAAACAAGTTAAATTCAGCAAAGACAGCATTTATTAACTGTTGCAGTAGTTCAGGGTTCAATTGGAAAATTTAGTTCAATTCAGCAAAGACAGCACTTATCAAGTGCTACTGTAGCCCTTTTATTAGTTTCAGATTTTAACTTTCTTTCTGCATCCACAACACTTAACAAGTGCTGCAGTAGCCTTTAGTTAATAAGCCTTTAATTCATTTGTATCAACCATAGCACTTACAAAGTGCTGCAGTATCTTTTCCTTTAGATTTGAAGTTATTTTCAGAAATGATAACATTTCGGAAGTGCTACTAATTCAATTTCCAGATTTACAATAAAATTTCAGAAACAATTAAACTTCAATTTTAACCATTTTAACTTATAAAAATCATATTTTTCCACCTCAAAATGTTCATTTATATACCCTTTAACTTATGATTTTATAAAGAAATTTTTTACAATAAAATCAAATTTTCCAATAATTTCACTTATTAAATTCAAGTGTACAATTTTCTTATTCTTTTCATTTTTAACAATTTACCTTAACACTTAAATTTAAATTTCCATTTCATAAATAAAACTTAATTTCCATTTTGTTTAGTTAACTTAAACTTCCATTTAAAAATCAAATAACAAATTTCCAAATTTAGTTATGTTTCAAATCACAATTTTTCCATTCATTTATTTAACGTTTTTAATACATAGAAAAATCATTAACCCTTAATTAAATCATTTTAAATTCAATTTAAATCAAATTATCATATTTTTACATTTTAAAATACTTAAAATTTTCTAGAAAAATATATATAATAACCACGGGTCTGTATAATTTTTTCTAACCTAGGTCAAGTGATACGGATAATATATCATTACAATCTGTAATTTACAAAGAAAATCCGGGTTTTATCATTTCAAACCCGCAATCCCAAGTAAATAAAATAAATAAAAATCGCTCAAGCCTATCATTTCAGCCCATAACGATTTTTTCCTATTCTAAAGTCCGTTTGGATATGTATCATTTCAACCCATGGTGATTCTATTCTATAGGGAACTTGCAGTGTGAGAAACAGAATAAATTAAATAATATAACAGACTATAACATAGCAGATGATGTGACAAGTTTATAACAGAGTTTAACATCATATAATACATATCACAGGCAGGTATAACATGGTATAACAATTCTACACATTCACTTGTTGTCACTTCACAAATTCTATAAGTATGAATGTCAAGCGTGAATACTCACCTTTTTAAGCTGGAGTTCGCAAATCAAAACACACAGACAAATTCCAGAAAGCACGATATAGCACGACTTTGGAGTCAAGTGGAGAGAGAGCCAAGATATTAATCTTGTATACAAAAATAAAACTAAGCAATATATAAATGTATATAAAATACAAAGTTTAATTGAAACAAAATGGAAATAGAATTAACAAATGACATCACCAAGCTTTCAACTCAAAATTGTTTGACCAAGCCTCCTTGTTTTCTCGGCCATACATGTTTTATTGGATGGTAAGGCTCGGGTTTAGCAACATAAAGGCATGGCTATACAAGAATGTGGAGGGTTTGGAGTTACAAGGTAAGGAATACAAAGGGACAAGTCAAAAGAGAGGGGTTTGGTTGCATCTAGGCTCGGCCTATGGTCATGAGTGGGCTCGGCCATGGCACTATAGGTTAGGTCAGAGGTAGGAGGTGATGTCATCAGGTGGTGGTGGTTCTATGGTGCTGGCCATAGCTAGAAAGGAAGGGGATGGTGAACAAGTGGCTCGGCTATGTAGTTTTCAAGGAGTTTTTGCAAAGTTTTGAGGAGATTGGTTCATGGGTGGTCACGGCCTGGTTTGGTCAGAGGGGTAGGAGGGTTGTTGGCCGTGGATGATGAGGGGATGGTGATGGTGGTCGGTGAAGGAGTGGAGGCTATGGCCGAGCAACATGTAAATGAATCAAGGCAAAAATCAAGCAAAAATGAAGAGAAAAATAAGAAAAAGGAGACGCCATTGCTTACAGTTTTTTTCAAAAAATAAAATGGCCGAAAGAATGAAGTGATGAGAAGTTTTTCACGTGATAAACAAAAGAAATGCACGGCTAAACTCAAGAGTTATGAACGGCTAAGCAATGAAGAGACAAGAAAAGGAAAAGTCACAAGCAAATAAAAAGGCTTTGTCTCTTTCAATTTCCACTTTCTTTTATTTCAATATAAACAAATAAAAAAATCAATTAAACAAAATAAAAGTTAAAAAAAAAATAAGTAGAAATGAAAATAAATAAATAGTCTTAGGAAAATAGAAAAATAAATAAAGAAATACTTTATTGAATTGAAACTAGAATTAAAAATTGTAAATAAAATACAACTAACATTGGAAAATTACAACTACACTTTTAAAATGTTTTTAAAAATAAATTTTTGAAATAAAATCTAATTTAAAAATAATTGCAAAAATATCGAGTTGTTACAGGGAAGATGCAGTCCAACGAACCATTTGTTGGGCGTGTTTCCATCTCCTACCAATCCAACACTCTTCCCACACAGAGCCGAACCAGTCCTTGTTCCACTGTCTGCCGAATCAAAGCAAGATGCCCCTACCGAACCATCTCCCTCCTCGTAACTACCGAACCACCACCCAAGACCAAAGGTGCCGGACCAACCCCTACCGAACCATCACCCCAGGCCAAGGATGTCGAACCACCTCCTACCGAACCAACACCACTCCACCCATTACCGGTCCAAACAACATACCACCTCCTACCGAACCAAAGCTCCACCGGTCCACTCATCTCCTTCCACCGAACCAGCCTATACCGGACCAACTCCCCACCGGTCCAAACCTCTCCACCGAATGAAGCCTCCACCGAATGAAGCCTCCACCGAACGAAGTCTCCACCGAACGAAGCAACCGGACCACTTATCTCACCACCGAACCAAAGGAAACCGGACCAGATCCACCAGACCAGATTACAACAGCCCAGACCCGCCAGCTGCTATATACCTCCAAGACCCCTACCCCCAGCCTCACTCTATAAATAGAGGGGCAGGGGTACAATAATGGGGGACAAGTTTGAGAGCTCAAGCACGGAGAGAACTTTCAAACAACTTTCTTTTACTTGTATCAAAGCTTTGTACTTGTAATCAAAACAAGAGAAGAGAAATAACATATAAAGTGGACGTAGGCACATTCTGGATGAACCACTATAAATCTGTGTGTCTTTTTACAGTTTAGCCCCTGCTTTTCATATATTTGCATAAATCACTCAAATCACTAAGAATAACATAAGATCTACTAAATCATACGACTTTGAGGTGTTTGTCCATTTTTTGTGCAAACATTTTTGGTGTTTTCACTGAGAGCTAGAAGCTCGAAGCTTCAGCTTCATCCACTTAACAAGTTTTCCTAACAGCATCGTCCGCCACTTGGAAAACATGCCTCCCAAACAGAGAAAAGATGTTAACAAAGGAAAAAACATCGCATCCAGCAGTCTTCCAGATCCAGCTGTCACGAATCAAGTAAATCGTCCTCCTCCAGTAGTACCAAATGAAGGACAGGCAAATCCGACCACTCCTGCCACAGAACAGCCTGCAGCAATTACTAAGGCAGATTTGGACAGAGTTGTGGTTGAAGTAACTAACCGCTTCACGTCCCAGCAGGAAGCCTTGGTGGACCATCTCATGTCACGCTTAAGGGATGCTGAAGAATCCAACCGCAACACTGAAACATGGGGCGAGTCCCAGTCTGGAGGATCTCAGAGACAACAAAGATCTTCCTTCTTCGAAGGAGCTAACGGCAGAAGTAGCCATGGTAGGAGCCGAGACCGAGCACAGCCCGAAGTTAGGCCTGAGGAAACGTTTGGTACCGAACCCAACGGGGGAGGTACCGGACGGAGGTCAACTGTAGTTGAGCCTGTCATACTGCCTAACCACGGAAATGCCGGTGAACGGGGCCGAGCTAGAGTCCAGCCCGAAGTTGGACCCGAGGAAGTGCTTAGATCAGAACCCAGCAGGGGAAGATCAAGGCAAGGGCCAACTGTAGCTGACCCTAGCATGCTCCCAGAAGATCAAAGGCAGCCGCTGGAAAATATGAGGAACGATAGACGATACCATCCCTACAGGTCATCTGGACGGAATCAATCCCATAGAACAGAACCAAACTCCTTTCTATCTGCTCCAAATTCTGATGAAAGGATGGCACGCTTATTAAGAGAGTGCATCCAACGGGAGCAAAGAGATCGAGGGATAGGCGTTAGGGTAACCAGCCCTTTCGCCCGCAATATTGAAATTGCCATCACCCCCCGAGAATGGAAAATGCCAACAATGGAACCTTACAAAGGAACCTCTGACCCCGTTGTACACTTACAGAGATACACACAGCATATGCTCATGAGTGGAGCGACAGAAGGAGTGCTGTGCAAATGCTTTCCACTATTCTTAGCAGATCTAGCTACCTCCTGGTTCTGCCATCTACCCCAAGGATCCAACAGCTCATGGGAGATGTTAAAAGAAAAGTTCATCAGCCAGTTCCGCATTCATGTGGAACAACCTAAGGATGCTTATTCCCTATCCAGTACCAAGCAGAAACCTGGAGAGAAGCTGCAACAATACCTAACCCGATTCAATGCCGCAGCGGCCATAGTCCAAGATGTCGATGAGGAGCTTATCTTAATGGCCCTCTGTAGTGGTGTGCATCCGGATACTAAATTTGCTAGAAGATTGACAAAAGAAAAACCAGCTACTTTACCCGATTTCTTCCATGAGGCCGGGAAATATATGAGGCTTGAAGACGCTGCCACTAAAGGGCAGTCAGGGCGACAAAATAAGGCAGCTCATGGCAACACGTCCGCTGTAGCAAAGGACGTTCGAAGGGATGCTTCTAGAGACAATGCCGGGGGCAAGAAGGGAGAAAAGTGCCTATATCGGCCAGGACCGAGATTTGACGCTTATACTCCTTTAAATGAAACGATCGAAAAAATCTCCCTGGCCACTCAAGACGAAGTTAAATACAAACGCCCCCCGCACAAGAAGAAACCAGATATCCTAAACTTGAGAAGCTAGCCTATTGCCTGCTAATCACATCACGGAAACTGCGTCACTATTGCCGATCTCATTCCATCAGAGTTCTGACCGATCAACCACTAAGGCAGGTACGGAGTTCCATTCAAAATCATATCGGACAATGGGCTTCAGTTTGACAGCGAGGAGTTTGCCAACTGGTGCCAGGAGCACGGAATTCACAAAAGCTTCTCATCCGTAGCTTATTCCTAGGAAAACGGAAAAGTCCAAGCCGTCAACAAAACTCTCAAAACTCTAATAAAAAAGAAACTCGAAAAGTCAAAAGGCGAATGGGTGGATGAACCTCCTACGGCACTATGGGCCAATCGCACGTCTTTCAGAACATCAACGGGGCATACTCCTTTTCTCTTTGGCATACGGATCGGAGGCTATGCTCCCAGTTGAAACTATAGTGCCTTCCCACCGTAGGATCCACTACAACCTAGAAGAAAACGAAGAGTTCCTCCTCATGTCTTTGGATCTAATTGAGGAAAGAAGAAATGATGTAGCCCCCCAGGGCAGCAGCTCACAAGCAAAAAGTGGCAACGCAATACAACTCCAAAGTCAAGCATCGTAGCTTACAGAAAGGAGATCTTATCCTCGAGCGAATCTTCCCGCGCCCCGGAGCGCTAGATCCAATCTGGAACGGACCATATGTAATTCATAAAGATCTTTGCAATGGAGCTTATATTTTGTCAACAGTGGACGGGGAGGTGTTCCAGAGGGCATGGAACATCCAACACCTTCGTCGATACTTTTCTTAACTCATACTGCCCATATGAAGTGAATTAACAAAGAGAATCAGTGGACGTAGGCATTTTCGTGCCGAACCACTTTAAAAAACTTGTCTCTTTTTAACTTGTTCCTTCATATATTGGCTGCTTGTTAACTGTATCCTTTTCTGTTGAACAAAATCTTGTGCAAATAGCATTTTCATTCAAGGAGCTCCACAGCGCAACTTCTCCTGGACAAGACCTAACAAGTACTATGCGAATCTATGCCCTCGCCAATGAGACACTTTTGCTCCGGCATCCCTCTGCTGCGGGTTAACTCATTGCTCGCGACGGCCCTTAAAGCCAACTGTAATGAGCCGATTATAAGCCACCGAGAAGGCCGACTATAGCCGAGGCAGCTCATTACGGCGTTAGGCTCGCCGGCAACTGTGAACTGACTATAAGCCCCAACATAAGGTGTGGCCACCCAGGGGCAGTTCACAGTTGACGATCGGCACCCACGCTAGCCGGCCACAGTAAATCGAATAATACCCACGATTCCGGGCCATAATGGCCCGGGTAGTTACTGTGCGCGATCTCGGCTCCGATGTGTCTTAAGTGCGGCTGTGGTAAAAAAGAATTAACTCCCCGTGGAGGCGTAAGATGGGCGACCAATGTCTCCAAGACCCACAGCTAGGGAAAGTGACTACAAAGCCCGTTTGCCACGAACTTAAGCACATCGAAGGCCTTCCGTGATTGGAAGTTTTACTATCTCAATTTTACTTAAGAAACTTTTCTCCCATCCTCTGTAACAATCCCTGAAGTGCAGGACACAAAACAGGAGACACTCACTAATAGAAGCGGATACTCACAGCAAGATACTGGACCGCATCCCTTACTTGGTCATGCAGGCTATTCAAAGCTGCTATCTACAAGCAAAATATAAAGGACGGTATTTCCTTCTTTCATATATACCTATAATTTGTTCACACCTCATGCTAACCCTGCAAGTCATGAAATTATGTTCTAAACAAGAACCTGACATCAAACACAATTTAATTACAAGAATATGCATAGCTATATTTCTTATGCAACATGTCAAAATAGCAAAAACATTCAAAAGACGACAAAATCAGCTTAAGTTAAAGAATTACACATCAAGAATAGAGCTATTTATTACAAGTAGCAAGAATTACAACCTAAAAGTTACTCTACTGTTTTAAGACTAACATATACAGCCATGTCAAGTCCACAAAAAGAATTTTCCAGGTCTAATCAGGGAGCCGGCTGCGTCGGAGTCTTGTCCTTGCCCTGTTGCCCACCTGTCCGGTCAGAAAAAGAATTCATTAGTGATAAGCAACCAAGTTAACGGAAAGACTAGAAAGGAAGACTTACCAGCACCTGCTTCTTGACCATCCTGGTCGTCATCCTCTACCTGCACATCTGCCTCCTCAGCAGCAAGCAACCGCATACCCTCCTTTACCGCCACTTTCTCCTCCTTTGTAAACTGGGCAGTGACCACATCCATGCTGAAGACCGTTCCACCCTCTTTATCCGCATCAGCCTTAGCCTCCTCTAGAGCCCGGAGATAAATCCTAGCCATGACCCTGGTATAATCATCCATCCAGGATAGGTTGCCCTGCTTCCAGGTACGGAAGTACATGTCCTGGAGCATCTCGTCCATCATCCCCTCATTCTCCTCAAATTCCCTCATCCGGGCCTCGGAAGCTGATAGCCTTTTGACGGCAGCTTCTCTCTCCAATCGGTATCTCAAGCAGTCAGCCTGAAGGGATTCCCGCACCGCCTCCATCTCCTCCTTCAGCTTAGCCTGAGCAAGCTCTGCGACCTCAAGCTTCCCAGATAACTCCTCTATATGCTCAAGATCCGCCTTCCGAACCTCATCCACCGTAGCAATAGCCATATCGATCCATTCCTTGCAGGTAGCCTCCATTTTCCGCAATTCGGCTCGGCTGGCCTCTTCCATAGTTTTCTTTAGACGTCCGGAGGTGGCCTCATGCTGAGAGATCTGGATAGCCTGATCAGCAAATTGCTTGGCTTGGTCGGAAACCACTAACCGCAGTCTTATGTTGGCGCTCCCAATTTCCTCCCCAGCCTTGACCAATCGGGCGTGATGCCCCATCAACTTCCTGGTCTCCTCAGCAACCCGGTCGATATTTGCCTTAGCTTCGTTCCCCATAGCAACAACCCGAGTAGTAAGCAAATCAAGGTCCAGGGACTTGGCCTCATCAAGCACCCTTACCATAGGATTGCGAGGAAGAAGGTGCTCACCAGTAACCTCATCAAAAGAGATATCATGAGACGTCGGGTCCAGATCCGGATGACCCGCAAACGGATTGCGTGCTAAGCCCGGATGATCTATTGGGATGACGGTTGGGTTCTCAGACGGATGAGGGGAGGGTATAAGCTCGGTATCCTCCTCTGTAATGTCATGAATAGGCTGGAGTGGGGCCGGGGGTTCAAGAAGAGGTTCAGACGAAGATCGACTCCTCTTCCTCTTCTGTATATCTTCTTCAACAACTCCGAGAAGAGGACGATAGCCGACTACGCCTCCCAGGCGGTTAGTAGAGGGTTTCGGCTTGGCTGAAGCTTTCGAGAGCTTGTATTGTTCAAGCCTGTGCCGAAGATCCGAGGTCTTGGCCGTTTTACCCGCTCCTGATATTAAAACCAAAGTGTCACCGGTATGTTTTAAGCCATCATTCAAAGATTAAAAGAGTAAAGAGAAATTCACCTTGAACCATCGAAGTTGCTTCAGTAGAGGCGCTCCCGGAAGATAAATCAACGCCGGTCCCCACTTTATCGGCTCCCTTGGACTTCTCCGTCCCCTCCGAGCCTTCGAAGGCTTGACGGAAAGCGTCATCCGTCCACTCTTGCATTTCGCCTACTTGCCCGGAAGACAAAGCCCTGGGGCCATCACCACCCTGTCCATCGCCACCATCATCACCATGACGATCACCGTCACTTCCGCCCTCAGCCTCACCTCCTTCGTCCTCACCTTTCTCCTCCTCCTGAACATCCGAGTGTGTGCTGGGAGAGGGACCGTCAGACCTTTTGAGCTTCTTCCCCCCAACAACCGGATGTTTCGAAAAGGGCCTCCTTTTACTGCTCTTCGACGCGGCCCCTTCTTTAGCTTGGGCAGCCTTCTCTTCAGTCGTGTACCTCTGCTTGACCACAGATTGCTGTGGAAGGATCAAGTTGTACTCCAAGAGTGTGGCGTCCCTGATCAGATAGGCAGCCGACCTATCTCTCCCAGTAATAGCTTCTATCTCTGCTGCCGTCTGAACCAGGCGATCATTCTCCACAACCGCAAAACCACCTGTCGCTAGCAAGAAATAAAAGCACGTAAGATAAAGCACTGCAGTTATAATGGAAATTATAAATAAAGCTTCACACTTACAGCTGGAGGTGAAGCGACGAATGGAAACAGAGTCATCCCTGATGAAGAACCATTCTTTCTTAAACATACTAAACTTCGAGTATAAGTCCAGGACGGGCTTAAAGGATACGGCAGATTCCAAGCTGATGTAGGGAGATCCCTTCTTGTAGCCTCTCAAGTTGTACAAATACCGGATCTCCCGGTTGGAAGGAGGACACCCATATCTCCTTTGAAAGATGACGAAGAGACTCACCAGAATGGCATAAGAGTTGGGCTAAAGCTGGAATGGAGCCACCTTTAGATATATATTCAAAGCTGACTACCCAAGCGTTGAGAGGCGGGATGGCACCACACATACAATGGTATCTGCTGTAGGCAAAATATCCTTCAGGAGGATCATACGACATCACTCCCACAGCCGGCAATAACATGCACGCTCGATCGATCCCGAAAGAGCGAGATATAACATCAAGTTGCTCGCCCTTGAGTGAGCTAGGGAAGCAATCAGGAGGCAAGTTGAGGAGCTCCTGAGGACCGTACCCGTCCACTAATGATCTCGGAGTGGGCCCACGTCGTTCTGGATTCGGCTGAGCTGGGGGCACGGCAGAGGACCCTCCTTCGCCCTCGGATTTCTTTTTGTCTGATCGAGTTTCTGCTTTGCGAGACATTATCTGCAACATCGGAAAAACATATTGTTAGAACAGAGGATGTAAACAAGTAAGTGTATAATATGAAATTTCACTCATAAAATCAAAATGCTCAAACTCCCGTTGTCATTCGGTAAAGTGAATACAAAATTCTCAAGGCCATTCGGTAGTTCTCATGTCCATTCGGCATTTAAAGTCACCGGTTCCATCCGGTACTTAAAGCCCCTTGCCCATTCGGCAAACCAAAATCAAAAGAAAAAAGAGAGGAAGCCATTCGGCGAGGGAAGGCAAAATCACCTGATTCGGTATTCTAACACGGTTCGGCAGTGGGTTTGATTCGGCAAGGAAATCAGATTCGACTATCCCTCTGGGTAAGGAATGAACCATAACTTACAACCCCTACTTATAGGCCAATGCCAACAACCGGACCAATGGATTCAGCACACAGGACCGGATAAGAATTCCTCCAAGCTAAGTGGCATCAAACAAAGCGCGACATATGCTGACATATGCCCCACTTTGGGGGGCAAATGTTGGGCGTGTTTCCATCTCCTACCAATCCAACACTCTTCCCACACAGAGCCGAACCAGTCCTTGTTCTACTGTCTGCCGAATCAAAGCAAGATGCCCCTACCGAACCATCTCCCTCCTCGTAACTACCGAACCACCACCCAAGACCAAAGGTGCCGGACCAACCCCTACCGAACCATCACCCCAGGCCAAGGATGCCGAACCACCTCCTACCGAACCAACACCACTCCACCCATTACCGGTCCAAACAACATACCACCTCCTACCGAACCAAAGCTCCATCGGTCCACTCATCTCCTTCCACCGAACCAGCCTATACCGGACCAACTCCCCACCGGTCCAAACCTCTCCACCGAATAAAGCCTCCACCGAATGAAGCCTCCACCGAATGAAGTCTCCACCGAACGAAGCAACCGGACCACTTATCTCACCACCGAACCAAAGGAAACCGGACCAGATCCACCAGACCAGATTACATCAGCCAAGGCCCGCCAGCTGCTATATACCTCCAAGACCCCTACCCCCAGCCTCACTCTATAAATAGAGGGGCAGGGGTACAACAATGGGGGACAAGTTTGAGAGCTCAAGCACGGAGAGAACTTTCAAACAACTTTCTTTTACTTGTATCAAAGCTTTGTACTTGTAATCAAAACAAGAGAAGAGAAATAACATATAAAGTGGACGTAGGCACATTCTGGCTGAACCACTATAAATCTGCGTGTCTTTTTACAGTTTAGCCCCTGCTTTTCATATATTTGCATAAATCACTCAAATCACTAAGAATAACATAAGATCTACTAAATCATACGACTTTGAGGTGTTTGTCCATTTTTTGTGCAAACACCATTTAATATTTCAACCATATACGAGAAAGTTATCTCTACAAGCCCTATGATTGGAGATGTCTCACATCAGTAGTATGTATACACTATTGCTGGTAGCCCCCTTGCCGAGGGCAAACTTTTGTGGTGCAACTCTACTGACTTCGCATCCCAACCCATACTAAACAAGTCATTTATAATTAATCTAAATATTGGGATAGGCCCAGTAATCCACACCCATAGCAAACGTATTATTGAGGCCATAAAATTTCAACTACGGAAACTATTACACCTCCTAAATTCACTTATTAATATTCATTTATTTACTTTCAATGAACTTCTCTTTTATTTTATACGCCAGCTATTTTTAACTTCTTATCTCATTAACTTTATTAAATGTCATTTACTGCTTCTTTTACCTCCAATTAATGTCTTTTATAAATGGTCTTTTATATTTAAATTGGACAAATGTTAATTGCATTTATTTATAAGTTTTAGGATTAATTTACCATGCCTATTTAATTTTATTCATCAATGTCATTTTGGACTCTGTAATTAAATTCATTAAATGGGTTTATACCCATATTGGCTTGATTACTATAACTTCCTATTAACGCTTTAATTTATTATATTGTTCATATTTTAGCATTTTATTTTTAATTAATATAATAACTTATAATTAATTACACTGTACCATATATATATATATATGTTTGTATTTACGTTATAACGGACATTTATTTATTTATTTTTTAACTTATACTTATTATATATATATATATATTTATTTATTTATCTGGAAAAAGGGATTACTTATATTTCTACTTATAACCTTTTAAATTCTACATTCGGGGATTTTTGGAAAAACATTTATGTGTAAATTTTCTAAAATATTTATTTCTACATTTTAATGCATTGGAATTGCATCTTTCCTAAGAAGGAAATGTTACCATTGCAAATTTCCATAAATTACCAATAGTGGGGTAGTACTGCGTTTGCAATTACAAGTAATTATCTCTTTTTATTTTTATTAAAATAGACAGCGCAAACCACAAAAAAATATCCATACTTTGCACATCTCTTTCCTTTGGATATATGAATATTCTTTGTTATTTCAAACAATGCAACTTTCATATATAACCGTGAAGTTGGATAGTTTATGGAAATTCTCATGCCAATCAATACAACTATATTGTATATTCTATAATTCCACATAATCAAAACATAGAAATTTAAATCCTAAATCAAATTTAAGCATCTCCAACCGATGATTATCAAGTTTAACAATTTACAATCCGAATAAAAAAATCTAGAATTAACTATGCAATTCCATCAATATTATATTTCATAAAAAATTTGGACTATTCTCCCTGACATCCAGATCTGTGGTGTAAGCATTTCATTTCATCAAAGTTAAATGGTTTCTGAACATGTAGGGAAGGATTTCAAGTTATATTCTTTTATTTAAACCTACAATCCAATGATTTTCACATAGGAATAATAACAAAATAGAATTTCTACAATATAAATGTAGTATTATATAAATTACATAATTTCTCACTCATCTTATGACTTTCAAATCTCTAGATCCAAACTCATTCTTCTTATTGGACTCTTTTTTCTTTTCAACCCAAATATGTATGTATATATATATATATGTATGTACATATATATATAATTAGAATTATAGATCTTAGAGGAGATTTGAGTTAAGTGGAGTTTAAATTTAAAATTTCTAAGCTTATCTCTTTTGTAGAATTGATTCACTTCTTCTCTTTTATTTACTATCATTCTCCAACATATATTTATTGTATTTTTAATTTTTAGAAATAGTGAAGAAGGAGAAATGGTAGAGCTCCGTTGCTTATTTCAGAAAATATGAGAAGAAAGTGAAGGGTTAGGATTGTATTTATAGGCGTTCGAATTAATTCGATATGTAGGTTAATATTTATTAAATTTGGGCCTTTTTGCCAAGGTTCAACCCTAGTCGCCACAACATAAACCGGTCGACTACTGTTATAGGCGGTTAATCGCTAACTGTCGACATGTCCTAATAAGGTGGTCGACTAGTTGGATTTCCAACGGTTATTCTACATATTACCTAGACGTTAAACATTTTATTAATATTTCTTACCTTATTTCCAAGGTTAAACCTTAATTTTTGAATTAATAGTATGTATTTCACCATTACACAGATTTAATTATATAATTACTTAAATCGGTCCAAATTATTTTTAATCCAAAAACTTCAAATGTTGATAACTTCTTCATTTGAACTTCGATCACGAAGCTTTATATATATAAGTTGCTCAGAAGATTGCTATAAACACAATAGCGTAAGTTTCATGGCCCAATTCTGATGTTTGCTCTAATTCCATTTTTAAGCCTAATAAGTTTATTTATTAATTCTTTTTAATCAATTACTCTTTATTTACAGGGCCTTATAAATACCATTGTATCTTTCCAATGGAAGTGGTCCCGACCCTAATTCGGCTCTTATCAAAAGTTATTTTCCTTACAATGTTTCGAATAAAAACTATAAACTAAAAATTTCTAAAAGTAAAACTATCATAATTTAACATTTGCCAAAGTTATTGTATCATATGACCCAATATGATTTCAAAAATAATAAATTATTCGATCCTCTAATACATAAAATGCGGGTTATTACAATATAGATTTCCATCTTGCTAGTGGGACACTACAGACAAGATCATTCTTAAAACAAACATGATCAGAGAGACTTCGTAGAAAGTAGATTTGATCCATAGGGAAATGAAGGTTGTGTAAGGTAGACAAAATCTCATGCTGATAGGAGACGCATAGAGTTGGGGTTCATGGTAGGCCACATGGTTTTTACGAAGGTCTCACCATTTAGACATGTTATGAGTTTGGTAGTTTGGTAATGTTGGCATCAAGGTTCATAGGGCCTTTTCTGATTTTGGAAAGAGTATGGAAGTTAGCTTGTAGAGTGGATTTTGCAAAAATATTGATGGGGTTTAAGATGTTTTTCATGTGTCATACTTGCGGAAGTGTTTACACAATTCAACTACTATGGTCGATCCGAGTAGTTACAATAGGTTGAGGTGGAAAGAGAGTCACATGTTTGTCATACACCCACCTACATTGTTGAGTTAGAGATAAAGCAACTCCATAATAAAGTTATTAGACTAGTTAGATGCACACTTGGATTTTTGATTGTGATCCTAGATCATTGATGTTGATATTGAGTCTAATTTGCTAGCTGTCAAAGTGGTATGGATTCGGGCCAGCAACAATTCCTTTTGATGTTGATTATTCGTTAACCTTATGATGGTGGTCATTTGTGTCATCATATATCCCAAGTACAATACTCTTATGATGGTAAATATTCATCGACGTTATGTCGGTAGTAATTTGGAAGTGACCTTATGATCTGGATCTAAGGATCGAGGGTTGATGAAGTTGCAACATAAGTAGATGGCCCTATTATTTTGTGGATGCATCCATGACTAGGCACATATTATGTAGCCACGAATCAGCACCTGAATTATTTTTGAAGGTATAAAAACGAGGTGGCATACTAATTATTTTAAGGATGAGGCTATGAGGAAGTTCATCGACAATTTTGTGGATACAAAATTATGATGGATGTGTAGTCAGAATAGAGATTAACACACACGTGTTATTTGTTGGTATAATGATGTAATGATTGCCATTTTGGGGGTGTGTGTTTACTTGATGAGCTATGCTGATTATTAATATTCATTTATTTCAACATGCATGTTAGACCAACCTAAATTTTGTTGTATATTTTTGTTATAGGCAATTATGGTTGGATGATCGAGATGCATTATATAACATGCAGATGAATTTAATCTATGACTGAGATTGTTTTACTCTTTATTGATGGAGTGTTATTTTACATGCTATAGTTTGGATTGTATGATTGAGAAAATATGTGTCAATATAGTATGTACGTGAAGAAAGTTGAGTTCATTATTGTGGATGGGTTTTATTGCGTCATAGCTTATTGTGTTATGCGGTTGTCATATACTACTTTATAGGTAGTTAGTTTATGGTTTGTATACTTTTCCATATTTAATGATTATGCCCATGATGATGCTTTGTTATTGGCTGAGGATTGTTTTTGGGGAATTATGAGGGCGTAATTCTTTTAAGGAGGTGAATGTAATGATCCGCAAATTTGATACATTATTTATTAATTAATTTTGAATAACTATTTAAATTTAATAGGAGATAAAAGGCAATTTTGAGTAGATGTATTTTTGGGGATTTTGATGCTCCCATTGTGTTTAGAAATATTGAAAACCTACATTTCGATATATGGCATGGCATAATTTCGTTAATGTTCGGAAAATGGGTTTTTCGCCTTTATGACTGGTTTGGCCAAACACTACCCTTCTCGCTTATGAATATAAGGTTACAGAACCCTGGCCGACACCTTCTATCTTCATTTTTCTCTTTTAAATTCTGATGTTTCTCAATTACCCGCTAATGGTAGATTAATTACAAATAATCAGAAAGTGTTTTAAATTCAAAGGAGTCTAATACCCATCAAATTATATATCAAAATGATCCTATCGACGACGAGAATCAATGGCAACTGGTCGTTTGTTGTAAAAGTGGTTGAGGTGGCCGGAATCATGGTCAAAGGCGAAGCTGACGAAGTCAAAGGTGTTAATTTGGGCATTTTCAATTTTGATGATGATCGGTGGATTAATGGCATAAGATATGCCCCTCATCACAAGTAGGGCTGTCAATGGATACCCAAAAATCGAAATCTATCTGCATCCGCATTTAAAAAGCGGATAAATATCCGATAACCGGAAAAACGGATGCAGATATGAAGACATTCGCATCAGAAAATTATCCATCCGGTATTTTTCAAGATTATAGTTTAATTTATGTGTATTATAGTACAGTGAAAGATATTTATTTATGGTTTTATTAAGTTAGAAGTTTGTATTATACGCATTAAATGCATAATAACTGCTCAAAACTATATTATCATTATATCTATTTATTTTTAACATTTTATAATCAATGAGATTGAAAAAAGTTCACGATAAACTAAAATTATCCATTTATATTTTTTGTTTTATCGATCGTTATCAGATATGACAATTATTCGATATCCGTCCATATCCGCGGAAGCGGATATCCGATATCCGAAAATGATTTCAGATGCAGATGTAGATATGGCACTATTCGCATCCGAAAGTATCCGTTGACAAGCCTAATCACAAGGAATGGATAGGTGGTTATGGCGTAGCTTATTCATGCTGGTGGTTGCCAAATTTGGCCGATTAGATTTCGAAAACCCAAATCAAATGTGGCAGCGGTGGGTTCGGCCTAGGCTCGCATTGTGCGACCAAAGGAGATGCAGCCAGTGGTGGGGTCGCGACAATGGTGGTGTATGGTGGCAGATGGAAGTTGTAGTTAAATTGGGTTATAAAGGGAGAGGAATATTGTTCATGGATGTATTAATTTACACTTCAGCCCATTTTGTTTATTTATTCACATATTGAACCTTGTAACTTCTAATCGACATATCTTGTGCGTACGAACTTTGATACACACGTGGTTTCTTCTATTATACTCATGGTTGAATTTTAGATGATCCGACATGTAGTATGATGATTATTGAGGCTATTCGCAAAAACGCATTGGTATAGTTTATTTATTTTTGTTAAATAAGGTTTTAAGATATTAAATGCTTATCCATTGATGAAAATTTATATTTGTTTATATGTGTTGTGATCTATTGATGATTGTTCGGTTATTATGATGTTTCAGATGTGTTATGCCTTGATTTGACTGCTTATTGTTAATTGCTGCATTATTGGATGTTTAATTATAAATATTGAATGAAATAAAAAAACCGATTAAAATAAAATGGATGAAATTGTGTAATAATATGAAAAATAGATGAATAACTGAAATATAAGGTTATTTACAAATTTTTGGATGATATTTGTAAATAATAATAAATTAATGACTTATAATGAAATATGCGAGAAATCTAATAAGGTTATTGTTGACTAATAAATTAGTCAACCTTAGAATTAACAAATACGTTTGTGAAACTAAATCATACTTGCTAGCACTAGGCTTAAAATGTAAAATGAGAATAAAAACAAGAAATTTAAAGTAATTGACAGAAAGACATGGCTAAGTTTACCTACGTCTAGTATTAAAATCTCTTACTATATTTATCTCTTACAATTATAGGGAATTTCGGGAGCATCATGAATCGCTATTTATGATACTACGCAATTTATTTCGCCCGATTTACATACAATATGCATGCGATTAGCCACTTCGATGGCATCTTTATTCTGATCGGAGGGGAAACTACCAAATGACTAGCATTCCCCTATGCTTAGCACCAATGAGTTTTTATTAAAAAGAAGAAGAAGAAGAAGACTATGACTTCGCATATTGAATATAAATAATAGGTAATAATAGCATGGCACTTCGAGTTCGATATGGACAAACTATTACTTTTTTTTCTAACATGGTATTTTCTATCGAGATAGTAGTATGAAAAAAGGTTATTTCCAACTTGATCTTCTATGTAGGGAGTGCATTTCAGCATCACAAACCGTTTTCTTCCACAACAGAAGCTTTTTTCTGATATTTCTCTTACAAAGAAAAAAAGAGTGTGAAAAAAATAAACTTTGGGATTGCTAAATCACAGACGAGATAAATATAGAAAGTAACAAAACCATCATAGTATTTTTTACATTACAATATTAACATTTATTACTTCACCTAGTCAATTTTTTTTATTTTCTTTTCAGCACTAATTTAATTAGGTTTAACATAGCCAATTACTTCAATGTTAGGATTTATATCTAATGTTTACTTTAATCCTAACTCGTTGTTATTTATTTCCTTAATTCCTTTTGAATTAATTCCGATCTAAAATCTTCAAAAGTTAATAACTTATTCGTTTGAACTCTAATCGTTAAACTTTATGTATGAAAGTTGATCAGAAAATCGTTACGAACACAATGGTGCAAGTTTCATAGTGAGATTCTAATGTTTGTAAAAATTCTATTTTTGAGCTTTAATAATTATTTATTAATACTTATTAATTAACTACCGTGTAATTTACGGGATGTTATAATCAAGGGCACCATCCGATTGTCCATGGATAGCGCATCAGTATCCAATATTGTTGCCCCCAGCTCATAGCATGAGGTGCTTCGAATCTCCAACGGGACCTAAGGAGTGGCTTCTTCTGAGTTATTTGCTGCCTTGGTAAGTTAGTTGGCCTTAGTATTCAGTTCTATGGGTATATGTTCTAGCTAGAACTCGACGAAAGTGTTGATTGTCCTCTAGACCTTTCCAACATATAAAACCATCGTCTTGCCTTTTACATGGAAATGATCACCAATTTGGTTAACGAACAGCGATAAGTCACTGAACACATAGATGGAATCCACGGGTGACACCTTTTCCATCCCGAGCCCGGTCTAGAAGGCCTTGTACTCGGCTTCATTGTTGTTTGCATTGAAGGTGAGGCAGGCTGCAAAACAAAGTTCTCTTATTTTGGGAGTGACAAAGACCATGTCCGCCCCTGCCCCTTCTCATTTGATTCCCCATCCACGTATAGGTGCCAAGATTGTTGATTGGTGACGATCTCTTTGCCTTTGTCCAGGCTTAAGCACTTAGCAATGAAATCTATAATGATTTGACCTTTGATGGAAGTGTAAGGCTGGAAAGAGATGTGATGTTTCCCTAGCTCGATGGACCACTTCTATGGTTGGCCCATAGTATTGGCTCGGCTAAGAATCTGCTTCAAAGGCTGGTTGGTAGGACTTTGATCGGATGAGCTTGAAAGTATGGCCAAAGTTTCCAACCTACCATGAGCAGGCAGAAAGCGAGCTTCTCCAGTCATGTGTATCTTTTTAGGGCCAAACAACCTTTTGCAAATATAGTAGATTGACCGTTGGATCTTCTCATCTTCTTTAATCAAGGAAACTTGATCACATGGTCAATCACTACCAGATATAGGTACAAATCCTCCCATCAACGGACTTGGATAGTACCTAATGAGTGTCCAATGCTTCTTTAGCTCCTTGAATGCCTTAGTGCATTCATCATTCCAAGTAAATGACTTTCCCTTCTTCATGAGGTTGAAGAAAGGGAGACACCGGTCGGTTGCCTTCGACACGAATTGGGTCAATGTTGCTACCATCACATTCAAGCTTTATACTTGCTTAACAGTTCTGGGAATTACATATCTTAGATGGCTTGGATTTCGTTGGGGTTGTCTTCAATAGCTTTGGCACTCACAACATAATAAAGGAATTTATTTGATTGTACGGCCAAGGAACATTTCTTTGGGTTCAGCTTCATGTTGTACTGGCATAGTATGCGGAAGTCTCGACCAGGTTTCGTACATGCCCCATGGAATTTTCAGACTTTACTAGCATGTTTCCACATACACTTCCATGGAACAGTCAATCTGTTCAGAGAACATATGATTGATGAGACGTTGTTAGGTGATGCCCGCATGTTGTAATCTAAATGGTATGGCGCGATAACAATAAATGCTGGAATTTGTGATGAAGGAGGTATGCTCTTGGTCCGAGCCGTACATAACAATCTGATTATTCCCAAGATAGGCATCCATAAAAGTGAGGAGCTTGTGTTCACTGGTCACATCTACTAGTTGATCGATGGAGGCAATGGAAAGCTGTTTTTGGGGCAAGCTTTGCTGAGGTCGGAGAAGTCAATGAATGATCTCAAAGGCCCATTTGAATCTCTAACTAGCACTTGGTTAGCAACCCAAACTGGATATTCTACCACTTGAATGAAGTTATTGGCTAATAGTTTCTCTACCTATTCTTTATGAGCTCGGTACCTTTCTTGGTTTAGTGTTCGATGCTTCTAAACGAGGGTGGCTTTGGGATCAATGTTGAGTGTATGGAAAATGGTCTTAGGATCAATGCTAGTCATATCAATGTGCTCTCATGCATAAAGTCTTTTTTTTGCTATAGGAATTTGATTAGCTCATCTTTGATTTCTAGGCTGAGCTCTATCATGATTCGAACAACTTTGCTAAAGTCGTCACTTTCTACAGATATCAACTCCAATCGAGTATTCGGCCTGCCTCAATATATGAATTACCTATGTGAGGGTCGAGATCTTGGTTTATCTCCAAGCTACATTGGTCCAACATGTAACTCACACACTCAATGACATCCTCGGTCGAAACAGACACCTATGCTCGAGTCGGTATGTAATTGTTTCCCTTTGCCCTCACAGATGAGTCTGGCCATGTGGGAAGTGTAAGAGTTGCTATGTGCGATGTCCGCACATCCTAAATGGGAGCGACTTGCTCATTCGATTATGTGATAAGCTCTTTTGTTCTTTGGGGAATGGCCAAGGAGATAGATCTCTACCATCCCAGTCTTCATTGTGGCTTGCGATCCCCCCACGAACCTAAGCGCTGCATGGCTCGGGGGTACTCTCGAGTGACAAGCAGGTAGTTGGTGCATATTCATGACTGAGGGTGGTCCCGACACGACCCTAAGTGTTTTAGGCTCGAGGATACTCTTGGTTGACACACCGTTAGCATTTGTGCCTTTAAGGGCAAGGACGGTCCCGACACGAGTGTCGGATACTCTCCTTGGGGATATGTCGATGATTGACACAACTTGCTCAAGTAGGACACTACTAGCACGAGTAGCTGTTGATGTTGATGCTTCATATTTAGAGCAGCTCTCGACACGAACTAGAGCGTTGACCGTCTCGATGATTCTTTTGACTGACCCACCGCTAATTATTGCGAGTTTTACAGAAGCATGAGAACACCCATCTTTTCTAATTTTAGGGTGGTCCCATAACACTTTCCAACATTATGTTGATTTCCACGGATCTCATTGAGTCTGCCTTAGATAGTGAACTTCATGACGAGGTAGTTGTAGGAGACGATGGCATCCAGTTCAACAAGTGTTGGTCGTCCTATTAAAAGATTGTAAGCAGAAGGGCAATCGACTACTACAAAGTTTACTTGAATCTATGGTGTAAGTGCTTCTTTGTTGAGTGGCTTCATGAGCAAGGTGGCACCCATTGGAACAACACTTACACCCCCAAAGCCGTAAATCAGCAATGCACATAAGGTAAAGCTAGAGGCAGGAAGCTTGAGATCCTAGAAGACAAGCCTGAACATGAAGTTGACTAAGCTACCCTCATCTAAGAAGGTTCGATATACATTTGAGTTGGCCATTGAAAGAGTGATGACCATAGGATCGTGATAAGGGTAAGGGATTGTTTTCCTATCTTAGGTAGTGAACACAATGGGCTGATCTTTTTCCATCCTAGCTGCTTTAGATGCTTGATGTTCTAAAGAATAGATCTAGTCGGCCAAACCCACTTCTCTCTGATACCAAGACTGTGCTCCCCAACTGCTTCCGGCCACATGCGAGCCTCCACATGTGGTTAAAATGTTAGTTATGGCTACAACATTGTTGTTGGTTTATTAGAGTGGTTCTAGCCAGTTGCTATGAGCTGTCCTTTGTTCCACTTGATGTCGAACAAACTCAAAAAGTGTCCCCTCATAGTTTAGTCTTCCAATCTCATCTTTAAGCACCTGACACTCACTAGAGGAGTGGCCATTGATTTGATGGAACTGGCAATACTTGTTGTTGCAACATGGTTCCTCCCTTCTTCTACCTATGGTGGTGGTCGGCCTTTGGAATTGCACCCGGTCCTTAATTATGAGATATATTATTCCCATACGTAGTTTAAAGTAGTATAGTTAGTGTACCTAGACCTGTATTGGGTGTCGTTTTCTACATGACTTTTAGTGTTGTTTAGCTGACCATTGGGTTAATGGTCCGTATTTTCATGGTGGTCGGCTCAGCTTGTACGTCGGGTCTCGTTACTACTGTCAGAAAGATATGCATCCTCCATCCTCGTAATGTTGTTCATTCATTGATAGAAGTTAGTTAAGGACGTAGTCGGCTGCTTTTGAAGTTCCTTCCAAAGTCTTGATTTGTACTTGAACCCCAAGCAGAGGGCCACAATCGGCTCATTCTTTAAAGGAATCGGTCCAATTGGAAGCGAGTTGAATTGGTGAATTTCAATTTTTTTTAGATCTTCGTTAAGTCTATGAAGCCTAAATGAATTTTATATCCAACCTAAAAATTTTAAATAAAATCTTATTTTATTTAGTTTGTTCAAAAGAGTTTGAATTTGATTTAAATTTAAATGTATGAGCGTATCAACATACCATACATATGGCAATAATATATATCGCAATTAGAGAGAGAAATGAAAAGTTTTTCTCTCCAATCAAAGCAAAAACTTATGCAATTAATTGGGGGAAGATTTTTCTTTGATTGGAGAGAAAAACTTTTCATTTCTCTCTTCAATTAAATTGATTGATTTATTAAGTATTATTAATGAGAAATTCACACACAACATAAATTGTGAGTATATCCAAATACTCTAGTGAATATTGTGTAAAAGCAGCATATAAGATTTGTGCATAGAAAACGTGACAGTATGTAGGTGTTGAGATTTACATCATAACGGTTCCATTTCCCTTTTACATATGTCCCTGTTGTCCGGGGTTTTGAATTAAAAAACATACATAATAAAAGATGTACAATATTTTGCATATATATATATAGCATTTGGTAAACTTATATAATTTGAAATCTAAAATTAACGTTAATGAATTAACTTTCAATTAGTGAAAGATTTGAAATTAAGAATTGCATTAATGTGTAGAGTTCATCTTATTAATTGGAATGGGGCAATACATATTTTTTTTCTATATATATAAAATAGCATGTGATATTTTAGATCTTAAATTAAATTATTTTTGTAAACATGTAATTAAAATATATGTATATAGACTTATTAGAACATAAAATTAACGATTTTGAAACAAAATTTAATTTTGAAAGGAAAACAACAGATATAGAATATTACACAATACCTCAAATTTAGAAAGGAAATAAAATTGTTGGAATTTACACAAAAGTCCATACATGAATTCAAAAAGGATTTCCCTTTTTTTAATGAAAACAATACTCAAAACAACTACGTTCAAAATATCACAAAGTGATAAAATAAATTAGTTTTCAATGCAAAATAAGGGATTAACACATATATATATAGTATAAAATTATAAAGATAAACTGATTTAATTTGTATTGCTTTTTAGAATTTTAGCCCTAGGCCACCATGGAATTTCGACCATGACTAGATAGGAGGAAGAGAGAAAATTTTATCAGGAAAGAATGAAATGAATGAATAAGAGGGAATATGATTAAAGGAAATAATAAAACCTTCTAATTCCCTCCTTTAAAACCTTCTCCATTTAATTCCCAATTAAATCTCATCAAAATCCTCTTCCCTCCAGCCGGTTATAGAATGAGGTTAGTGTGCCCCGAAAATTTCCAAATCCATTTAGCATTTGTTCCATTTAAATCTTATCTAAATTTTCTATCGATATCGTATATCGATACGCGCGTTTATAACTTTTATACACACACTTTATTAAATACTAATGGTATTTAAACATCAAATAAAATTTAATAATTAATATTTCACAAATATTAATTTAATTAATTTACAATAATTATAAATATATTAAATCATGTGGTTTATTCATAGTATACATCATTTCAGTTGCGCAACTGAAAAGTGTAAAATCAGTCAGTGATTAATATCGAACAATTTGAATATTAATGTTCACATGTCACCTTACCTAGTGATATGACATTTTGGTTGAATTTATCATTTACACATCTTATTCGATAAAATCCAATTTAACTGATTATAAGCAATACTCGGTAGTAACGATTGTTTATACTAAATCTCTTCATCAACACAATTTCACATTAGAACTTATGGAATTTTGCTTTTGGTTAAAATTCCAATATCATCCACATTCAACTTGGTTAGCCCATAAATAAATTCCTTGATTCAATAGATGCACTACTCTGGCCAATGATTTTGACTTTAATTTGATTCGCGTTGACCGTGATCTAACCACATATAACCGAGGAGATGAATTCTCGATTGAATAATGGTTCACTTCCAATGCCTAAACTCAGACCCAACTATAGTTGCTCAATGGAAGACATGCCATGATTTAACTATAATCAAAGTGGAGTGTTTTGAAGTCCCATGTTATTCTCAAGTCGATGAAACTACGTAACATCGCCAGATTGGGATTCTCTATTTCATCTTGGTTATACTAACCAACAGAAAACTCTTGAGTGAGTCACTCCATATTTATCCAATATCGATTAGTACGTAACTCCTTGGCACCCGCAACAACCATGAATAATACACTGCCTAACATTTGGATAACATTACGCACTCTAATCTCAAAGGATATACTGATTTCCATCTCGAAACACCTTGACTAGGATTAAAATAATATGTTATTTTTAATGTGATAAATTACTCATGATTACAACACATTGTAATTAATATCACATAACATATCATTTAAGGATACTCTACTTAATGTTAATATACTTTAAATTAATTTCTTAATTAATTACATCAAATTATAACTAGTATATAATAGAAAAAACACCTTTATTTTCAAACAAAATTGGTTATCGAGTTAGATATATGTAACTAATTACATAATTGCCCTTAGGGCATTCCCCAAACTCTATCAATCTTTTACTTGTAATTGGGACCAATTATGAAATCCTATACCAACTTCTTTGATTGATTTTCTCAAAAATCAATCGGGTTGGTCCCTTATTAAACGGGTATGCTATTTTGTTTTAATAATCTACTCCATCAATCAACTCTCTCCGACTTTGATAGACAACCTTTATCATGTAGAACTATTCATAATATGACTCCCGACTTCAAGTGAGATCTAGATCCTTTAACGAATTATATCGCATCATTATTATCTTATAACAATGTATTTGTAACACCGCGAAAATTTTAATTAATAAATTAAAATACAAATAAGGGTGGAAATGTAATTTTGCATAGAAGAACAAAATAGTAAATTTTCACAAAGTTGGAATTAGGCCTCGAAACCTATTCCCTTGCGTTCAGAATATTGTTACTCTTAGAAAACATATATAACTTGTTAAAATTTATAAAACGGGCTAAAATTAGCGAAAACTTGACCCAATGACATTTCTGTCAATATTAATTTCAGAATTTAACCTAATGGTCTTAGTTTTCAACTGTAAATAAAGATTACTCTCACTCTTCTTCATTCTGAACCCTAGCCCCCCACCTCTCTAATTCTATACTTTCATTTCTTGTAACAAACCGGGATTTCACAGTGATTTATAATCGTCATTAAACGATAAATCTGCTAGTTAATTGCTCATTTGAGTTTTTTTTTATCGGTTGAAATTCTTTGTATTAATTTGTGAATTTGTTATGCGGGCTTAAAAATTTAGATTGGCCCATGTTTTATTTTGTGGCCGTGATAATTACCTTTACCCACGCCCCTTTCTTTCACTTTTGGATTGCAAACCCTAAATAACATATCGTTCGAAAGAAAAAAAGAATGGTGGCGGCTCGATCTTTTCACCGTTCGAATTAGATTAGGGTTTCGTTTGACTTCGAGGTGCCACGCTTCGATTCCGGTGGTTTAATCTTCGCCTTCGGCTGCGAATTTGGGTTTGATTCTTCGAAAACCAGGTGAGTGATTTAAGTATCACTCACATCTATTCAAATAAGTAAATACTTTGTTACTTGATTTTCTCGGCCTTGAACTCTCTATTATTTTGTTGAATTCGCCAGTTGATTTTGCTCTGGCAGTTGATATTCGTTTAGATGTGAGACTGATCTCTGACTTTATCATCTCGGTCGTATGATTGGTTTTAAATACTTGGGAATGTTTTCTGACTTTGGATTTAAATCTATAAACCTAATTTTGAAAATATTTTAGATGAGAATTTAACTTGACAGTGTTTATGTGATGGCTTTTAAGACATATCTGTCTTCGTTCGAAATTGTGTACCATGTTTTTATATACTTGCGAATTTAGTTGCTACTGTTACAGTTGATATTTTCTCTGCTGCATATATGCTTTAGGTATAAGCATTGAATTTCGAAGATTTAGGGACTTTAAAAATATGCAGTTTCAAAAATGAATTTCTAGCTTGACTCTTTTGATACATGTACCTTGAGTTTACTTTGATTTTGTTGATGTTGTATATTTGAACTTGGTTTGGATTTTTCTTTGACATTGTCTATTGTAGTTGCACTTTACATTCATGTGTTTGTACAGTCCACTATATTGTTTTGTAAGAAGCAATGTATTTTGCCTTTTTACTCCGACACTGCACCTTGTTCTCGATTGTGATGTTCGTACAGTAGTTACGGCTTCATGTTCATATGCAATTTCTATTGAGTTTGCAATATTCAGATTCTTGTAGATGTTACTGGTGCCTTGCATCTGTGGCCTTCATGTTCATGCACATTAGACACTGCTTCAGGTTCATATACATTGGTGTCATACTGTGCATATGTACATTTTGATTATTCGAGATTTGTTAGCATATTGGTGCACTGTTTGGGTCATGTGAAGTTGTAGCCTTAGTACATCGCTCACGACATTAGCTTGCATTAGCTTGTGACAATTATGTTGCCGCATGGGGCAGTACTTCACTGTGTTCATGTAGCCCGTTTCACTTGTATACCTTATTCATGTCACTTTACTATCTGCTCGGTACACCTGTCTTGTTGGCTTGCGGTATTTAAACTTCACTTGTTCGAATTCATAATTATCACAGCTTGATTTTTGGTTGAACCTGCATGCTATGTTCTTTCCTTTGTTGGTATTGACTTTTGCTGTTCCATGGTTAGTAGTTTTCCATTCTCACCGTGTTATTGCAGTGAAACTTTGCAACTGTTAATTTAGTTTGTGGCCACCAGGGTTTTAATTCCTGTTAACATCGGTCATTTGATTTGATTAAGGTGATTTTGGCATTCATTTGTTCAACTTGACAATGTGTTAGTTTTGGTATATATATACACATGTGTGCATGTTTATTCTGCACTACTTGTATACCATCAGTTGCCACTGCCTGTTTCAATATCCATATAGTTTTTCCACCGTTGCATCATGTTGTCACTGTACATCCCATCCTCACCAGAGAACACTTTATATAGCATCACATATGCATTCACCTGCTTCAAGTCAGGTTGCATACTCTCTGTGCATTCCTGGAAGAAAAAAAAAGTAAAGTAATGGGGTCTGATATTTGTGAAGCTTGCACTGATTTGTTGCACTATTGCATACATGTCATATCTTTTGCAGTTTATGTTGCCACCTCTGTTTGTCCTTGTTGTAGTTTGATTGCTCGGGTTCAGGTAATCGTGAGATGCTCAGGTTGCAAAATGTTTGCTGCCTGGTCACTATTCCGTGTTGTATTAAACATTGAGTTGAACCCAGTCTCGAAGACTCGGGTTTGACCTTGTACTCTGTTGTGAATTTTTCAATGCGCATTTGTGTGCATTTCGTTCAGTTTGATTTGAGTTGTTCATTTATCTGACTTGATCTTTGCAGTTTCGACGTACCGTAGTGGCGAGGCAGTGCACGCGTGCGTGAACTGCAGCCACACAGTATTGTCGTTTTAATTGATATTTCTTTGCTCGTGATGCATTGATTTTTATACCATATTGGCGAGGCCGTACATGCGTGCGTGTACGGCAGCCAATCGAATTTTTGATGGTTTTAAAGTGACAATTTCAATTGTTTTAAATTGATTTAGTCGATTTGATAAATTGTTTATTTATCTCTGTTGATGATTTAAATCTGCTGATTTTTGTTAAACACTATTAAGGGTTATATTGACCGTTATCCGGTTTCTTTGTTTAAAGAATCGGATAGATGGGAATTATGGTGACTGTCGTCTATTTAAATTATTACTGCCTATATGCACTAATAAACTGGTTTGAATTAGACTGACCTGGGTATTATTTTCTTTTGAATGTAATACTCGGGTCAGACCCGAGTTATTTCAGGTTGTAGATTTTCTTCTTTGAGTTGCTGTTCAGGATATGAAGACTTTTCACATCTTCTGAAGTTGTCAGTGTCATTTTGTAGTAGTCGTGTCATTGTATAGAACGATATGTATTCATGTATATTAGTCGATAATGTACTTGTATATATAACTTCTAGAGTAGGCAGTTGTAGTTGTATCATCTGTATCGTGTCAACTATATTGTAACTGACATCGGTTATATATATATGAGATTTTTGTTAATCTGTGTTCCGCATTTATATTATCTGTGTTATTGTTATATTTAATGTCCTAAACTATTATGAACTATCGTAGTTTGTTTTATACTGATAATTGGATATGTCGACGGGAGTAAATAAATAATAGATGAAAAATAAAAAGTATATACCACTCCTACCGAGATAACCAATATTAGTGTAAGGCCAATTACGGATGGTCGCTCCTATCCAGCCTTATTCTTCGTAATAATAGACAGTATTTCTTTTAATACTCTTTGTTATTATGAGCATAGAGGTGGGGCGTCACATTTCTTCTTCATCCTCCAAAAACTTCTCAAATCCAAACATCATTTTTTATTCTCTTCTCTAAAATTACAAATCAAAAATAAAAGAAGATAACACAAATTAAAAGAGAAAGAGAAGGAGAAGCACGAACAAATTAAGAAATAGAGGAAGAGAAATACTAATTCAAAACGGGTTAGGAAAAGAGATTTCTTCGAACAACCTTTCGAGGTGAGTGGATTTACCTTCAAAATGCTTATATTATAGATAAATAGTTAATTTTCAATTATACACCTTATTAGAATTAAAAATATGATTACTAATCTTGAATTAATGTTTTTGTTCAAAAGTACTTATGCACGGAGAGAATTAGGAAACCCATGGTAATGAATTTATAAAATAATCGTTGTAATATAGGAAGAAAGGTGTTTGTACCAAAAATGGGCACAACACTCTTCGGAAGTTTTTGAAGAGATAAAATGAAGAAATTAAATGGAAAAAGAGGATTATCTAACAAAAACTTCAAAAATAGATACGCAAATGATAAAAAATGCACAGAGACACAAGAGTTTAGAGTGGTTCGGTGTATTGCCTATGTCCACTATGAAATTGATCGCTTTATTGATGTTTTGTTGATGATTACAATTGATTGCAGCGGGTTACAGTAGATAACAATGGATTACAGTAGTAAAATTCGTTAGCAGCATCAGCAAAGGACCTTAGAACTGAATCCGGCAGAGTCTGGGCATTGGAGAATTCAAAGATCCTTTCTCTGTATGCCCTGGGGCTCTATTTATAGGTGTAGGAGGCTAATATTTCGCTCAGATCTCGGGAGACTTCTTCTGGCACATGAGTGGGCCCACGCGACCAAGCCCATGAAGTTTCAACCCGATCCGTGATCGATACGAACGGATTTCGTATCGATCAATATTTCGCCCGATAGAGTCGAAACTTGGTGTGAACATTCTTTAGCATTCATGTAAGCTCCTGTGAAAATTTCATAGCATTTGGACTTGTGGATCTCGAGTTATGATCGATACGAAATGGAGATTTTCGGCAGTTCGTTTGGTTCGAATCGATCTATTCGACTTGATCATGTTCGAATCGATCTATTCGACTTGATCCTGCACGTGCCTTGGTGATGACGTGGTTCGCACTCTTCGGATCGATCCACCTTCTGCGCCGAGTTGACCGAGTCGTCCTTGAACTTCGCCTCGTTCGTATCGATGCTGCTGCCTTGTTCGCATCGATGAAGGAAGCACAGTTCGTAGCGATGAAAGCTCCTTAGTTCGTATCGATTGCCATGCTCTGTTCGTATCGATGAAAGTGGTGTTGCTCGAATCAATGGACGTTGGCTTGTTCGTATTGATAAAAGCGCTCCAACTCGATGGATACGAACAGTGATCCTTCGATGGATATGAACAGTGTGAGTCGATGGACACGAACAAGGCTCTCCTGATGGATTCGAACAAGGCTTGTCGATGGATGCGAAGTAGACTCTGGTGATGGATGCGAAGCTGACTCTGGTGACGGATGCGAAGCTGACCGATTCGAACTAGGGCCTTCTGATCGATACGAAGCCGATGGATTCGAATAGAGGCTTAGGTATGGATACGAAAATTGAGCTGTTTCCTTCATTTTGCATCAATCGTATCTTGAGCATACGAACTCGGATTGACTTAAAATTTGGAACGTTGACTTTCATGGCTTCACTTGTCGTGTGATATCAATTGTAGCTTGATCCGGACTCGGACAAAATTTATCAATATCCATAGTGAGCCCGCGTATAACCGATCTTTAAGACGAACCATCATTGGTTTCTAGTCAAGTTCTTGGTGTCACGGCCTTGCCAAAAGGCGGGATAACATTTGCCCCCCAAAGTACGTCTTGTGGAAACATGATGTGCTTTGAAATGCTGCAATCTTCATTCTGAATAGTTATCGTCTTTTCGTTGAAAGTTGTAATCTTTGACTGATTTTCTCGGTAATGTGAACCGTCGATTGTCAACTGTTGTACCCTGTATTGTTGTAACTGATTGCTGCTTGAATGAGATTAGCTATTTGCTGTTGTAATCATTATCAGATAAGTATCCAATTCCTATGAATGTTAAAAATTGAATATTAGTCCGACGTATATGCATATATGTTATTCTGACTCTCGTTAACTCTGCACGTTCACGAGTCGTTGTCAGTTTATCTCGTATCGAATTCCGTATCGATCCTCTCCTGAACCGATGTGAAATTAGAATTGTAACAACGCTCGATGGTTGTTTTTGAATGTTCCTTCGTATCGATCCTCTCCTGAATTGATGTAAAGGGTTGAAACATTGTCTTTGCATCGGCATACGTTGTATTGATGGATACGAAATGAACATTTCGCATCGATGGATATGAGATTCGATGAATACGAAACGATCGTTCGTATCGATGGTAACGAACTTCGGTGGACTTCATTGCAGTGGTCTTCATTTTCGAATCGATGTGTGGGTCGCAAAGATGGATATGAAATATGCATGCATATCAATAAATATTGGCCTCTGGAAGTTGTGATTTAATGGATTCGAACAGTGGAGTTAGCCTCGATGAATTGTGGATGGAGTCGAAAGCAATGGATACGAACAATAGTCTCGTATCGATGGGCCTTGGTGATTCAGAAAAATCCCTGTTACAGATTTCGTATCGATGAAAATCGAGTGGATGGATACGAATAGTTTATTCGAATCGATCCCGTGGTGATATTTTTGCAACCGGTCGAGTTCGCTGGGAGGCGAATCGTTTCTTCCTCTCACACTCGAGTCCATATAAATACTGTGGACTTAGTCGTTTTTTACTTTTTACTTTTGCGCTTCGTCTTCGTATCGCTCCAGAGACTTGGAAAAGGAAAACCGCTTGCCTTCGAATCGAATCAACCTCTCAATCTCTCCAATCAGCCGTTGTAATTAGGTAATAAGTCAACGAATTCGTATCACGAACGACGAGATTCGAATCCCACCGTTAATTCATACACACATGCGACCGACCTTCAGCGGTGTTGAGATCGAAGTTGGTTTGGAGCATGGTTGAAGGAGGAAAGGAATGGCGTCACGACCATTTTCGGAAGAAGGAGTGAGGAAAAAGACGAAGCAATTGTTCAGTCTAAATTTCATATCGATCGAGGATTAGATAAATTGGGATTTCGCATCGATCCTCCCTTCTGTGACTTCGTATCGATCGTTGACCTCATGATACTGCTTCCATCACTTCATATCTACACGGGTACAAAGCATGTTTGCGGTGGATACGAACTCCGTTACAACCTGATCGATGCAAAGTTAATGGGCCCTGATCGATACGAAATCAAAGGATTCGATCGATATGAAGTTGCTGGTCTTCATCGATACGAAATGATCACCCCAGATCGATTCAAAGTCTTCAACTTAACTGATTCAAACTCGCATGCAGATGGATACGAATTATCGTTACGAACCGGACTTTTGTGACCGATACGAATCGAACCTTAAAGAACTTGTAACTTCTTGCACACTTGAAAAACTGACTCTGACGAGCTTCAAACTTGCATAATTGGACTCGACCTTAGAATGGCATATCTGACTGTCTTGCGAAGCTCGTCGATGGAACTGTAATTTGACAGGATTCTAATAAACTTTTAACGAACTTTAACCCGGATCGGTCTCCGAAATCTAGGTGGTACGGTTGTGATGGTCAGCGATGACGGTCACTCCAGTTGAATTTCGAAGTCTCGTCTTTCGGACATTTTCTTTAATTCTGTTGAATCTTTTCAAGTACTTCACAGCACTGCACTAAACAACACATTCACACACTTCACACCGGGGGAAGCGCGAGTGTTATTTTTGTCTAATGATGATTTCTCATAAGTTAGTTAGTCATGGAACCATCAAGTTCACAACAACAGGAAGTTCAAGGTTCAATCCCTCCAATAATCAAGATACCGGCCATCGAGACCAAAGTCATAGATCCAGCACCGGACGAGTTTCCAGGCACCCGGTTCATTTGTCGTCCACAAGACTCTGTTCCGTCCGGCATTTCCGAAGATATGCTGGGACGGATATGCTTAAGACATGGTCTGTCGCTCGATGACATATTACTGCCAGGGCAAGATGATAGACTGCATGCTCCCCCGGAGGGGTTTACTCCTTTCAATCGTCATGCTTGCACGGCGGGGACACTTCCTCCATTTAATCAGTACATAAGGGAAATGCTGTCATTCCTTGGAATCGCCCCATCCCAGCTACACCCCAACGGATACGCCTTGTTGAATAGCACTTTCATTCTGTTTATGGAGATTCTCTTTCGACCACCAAAGCCGATCGAGATTAGATATCTCTTCAACATCAAGAGTCGCGGAGATAGCCCTTCTTTCACATTCTTGGAAGCGGTCAGGAACTGCCAAATAGTAACGGGGTCCTGGGGAAGGCTGAGTTACTTTAAAACGGAATGGTTCTACGTTCGATGCCACCCTGGATTCGCTAGGCGATGGTTGGATAGACGTAAGTGTTGTAGTCCTTCTCATGAATTATCGGGATAATAGTAATCGTTTTCAGAACTGACATACTTCTCTTCTTTTACAGCAGCAATCTCACGACCCGATGGTGGATATTTCAGAGAGTTAGTTCGGATCCTCCAAGCAGTTCCGGGTGAAGAGAGGAACATTGACTTGGTTCTGACCGACAGAAACCTGAGAATTGTCGGGGTGATTGAACGGAAGCAAAGCATAAGGCTGGAAGGGACACTTAGAGCGGTCTCGAAGAAGCGGGTGAAACGCAAAGTGCCCGGAGTCGTAATAGCTGAAGAAGTTGATCCGAAGAGAACACCCACTGATAACGAACTCCAAGCTGGGCCTTCTTCCAGTTTTCAAGATTCAGGAGGAAGGAGAAAAGGCAAGGCAGTTGCTCATAAGCGTTCTAAATCCATGAGATTGAAATCTGTGGTTATGTCTTTTCCCGTCCCGGGGATTAGAATTTCGGAGGCTCCTCCCCCGCAAGTAGAGAATCCTTTCGAAGAGCTTGCTGGTATTCCGATTCCGGATTATGTGTCGTTTCAACATGACACCAGGATGGAGGAGCTTGACAATGCTCTTGAGCTGAGCGGGTCGCTTGCTATGAGTGCGGCCAACATTTCCGGTTGGTCGGGGGGTTGCACATACATACACTTCACTGCACTACATGATTCATAACTGTAAATCGTCCAACCCAAGAGATCACTAACTTTTCCTTCGTTTCTCATTTTCAGGTATGATGTCTGGGAGAGGATCAATGCTTGGGAGCCTTCGCTCGGCTCGAAAGTCTTCTTCTTCTTATTATGATTCCCGCAGGAGAGATTCGGATAAAGACCGCGATCGCAGGTACTCCAATCAAGAGAGGTACGAGCGGGACAGGGACAAAGAATACAGACACCGATCTAGGTCTCGCTCTCCACCTCCTAGAATCCCATCTCCTCCTCCTGTTCAGACTTCACGTCCTCCAGAGCCTCCACGACACAGGCCATCTTCTCACACTTCTAGATCTAAAACTCATCTCCAGAGAGTCGAAACCACGGCCTCCATAATTGCACAGCAGGTCCCAACTGAGCCCATAGGAGAAGGGGCCATTAAAATGGCTCAGATGAGGAAGGAGTTCCCGAACATATGCTTCGACGGCTACGTCTTCCCACCTCACTTGAAGAGAATTCCTTCGGGGGTGGAGAACACGATGCATGATTACATTCATGACATCTACTCCCAATATAGAGAGTGGGCGAAGGCTGCACAGAAAGCTTCCAAGGTAGCCTTTGAGCGGGCTAAAACGATTGAAAAAATGGAGACCGAAATCGCTCAAAGGGACCGGATCATTCAAGTGCTCAATATTGAGGCCGAGTCTTCTTGGAAATCTGAAATTGAGGCCACCAAAAAAGCTGACGAAGCGACTGTGGCGATGGATAGGTTGAGGCAGACACACGTTGCCTTGGTGGAGGAGATGGGCCACCGAAATACTACAGTCACCGCCAAACGGGACGCGGCGGTCAAGGAACTCAACGAGATCAAGGCCAAATTCTCTAACATGGCCAAGGAAAGGGATGATGCGAACAACGTAGCCCAGGAGGCATGCGAACAGGCTGTCTTGCTCCGGGGTGAACGGGATGCGGCCATGGCTAAGGTTCGCGAGGTGGAGACTGAGGTTGAGGAGAAGGTGAAATCTGCCGAGTCCAGGCTAGAAGCTGATATTGAAGACCTTCTCGTTGTTTACAACGCTAACGTGCTAAGGCACATGGGACTAGCCTGGCTCGATGATTATCCGGCACATCTATACAACGCTTGGGGCCGATTGGTTGAGGAGGAGAAAGCGGTGCATCTGGGTGAGTCTATTGATGAGTTTGAGCTCGAGAATCGTCTGGTAAATGAAGATGAAAAGAAGATTCTCCACGAGTCAATGATTTCTTATGAGAAGGAGAGGCTCGACACCCAGCACCTGGAAATAGGAGAAAGCTCTGGGGTTGAACACGACGATGCAAGTCTTGAAATTCCCGTGTCAACCCAGCCTGAACCCATGCCTGCGGTTGATCCCCAAGCCGTTCCTGCCTACAATCCGGATCAGCCGTAGATGTATACGGCTACAGAGCAAGTTGCTGAAGCTGTTCAGCCGCCTATAAGTCAAACTGAGGAAGGTATTCTGAACATTCCGCATATCTGTCTTAAGTCGAAATCTTCACTCGAATTAAGTTCTAACAGTTCTCTTTTTTTTGTCCATTGATTGATTCTACACCGGTCGTGCCTCCTGTCACTCAAGAATCATATCAGACACATGAGGCTATTGTGACCGAAGCGACCGCTGTAACTGTTACTGCGCCACTTGACGAAATGCAGGGGAGCTCACTTGTTTTTGATGAGCAGCAGATGGAGGAACTCTTTCGCCGTCATGGTGATCCTCTTGCCGACCTGCCATTTGTTATGGGTGGAGGCGCTCCTGCTACAAGTTCTTCGATGCCAACTACTGATGCTCCCAGCGAGGCTCGAGCGGTTACTAAAGAGGAGATATTGGCCGAAATCGACGCTGAAATGGAAGCAGCGTCTCATGATGGCAGTTTTGGAGGAGGGATGGTGGCACCTGGTCCAGCTCCGCTCAGAATGATATCTCCTGGTGGAACAGTTTTCGATACCAGTGTGCCCATTCCACCTTCTACACTTGATCATGTTCCTCCGACTCCGCCCGTAGGAAGCATCCCTATTCATTCGAGCTTGGAGGAGGATGTTGAGATCATGCCCCGGCCTGGAGACCGACCATCGAAAAGTAAAGGCTCAAAGAGGAAAGGTAGTGGCGGCTCCAGTGGGTCTACACCGAAAAGGAAGCCGAGGAAGAAGAAAGATTAGACACGCTTACTCGGTTTATTTTGACTTTCATTTTGTTGGCCGTGTATAGATGCGGGTTCGGCCCCTGCTAGTAGGATTTTTTGGAGTAAACTTGTATTTGGAATTCTTTCACAGAAAGTACAAATGAAACTTTTCTTTTTTGGATTCTTATCAATTATTATGCATTTTCCTAAGTGTTCCAATATCTGAAACACACTTATGAAGTTTCAGCTTCCGAGTCAAGTTTGTTTTTGTTTGCCACGTCCGGAAACTGCGGACACGGCTTACGACCGGGAAGTGAGTTGAATTTTGACGTCGTACCGCTTTAGTCAATGGTCAATGCTTAAGTCCTACCCCCCAGTCTCGGGGATGAGTTGTAGAACATCAGCCAGCGATTGCATTTCACTTATAACACGTTGAGTCTAGTGCCGCTGAATGGATGTTCGGGACAAGTGGGGATTGAGTGGTTCAACCCCACGCGTTAAATTATCGATGATCATATCCGCACTCCGGGGATTTACATTCGTTCACTGGTAGTCGGTCACACCGGTTTAAGTTTTGATTACATGTCCGCGCTCTGGGGACTTGGAGTCGATGTTTATACTCCGACTCGCACTCTGGGATTTCGGAGTTGGTATTTATACTCCAATTCGCGCTCTGGGAACTCGGAGTTGATGTTTATACTCCGTTTTGCACTCTGGGAATCCAGAGTTAATGTTTATACTCTGACTCTCACTCTGGGAGTTCGGAGTTGGTGTTTATACTCCGTTTCGCACTCTGGGAATTCGGAGTTAAAGTTTATACTCCGACTCGCACGAGTTCAGAGTTGGTGAACAGACGATCAGTCACATCTGCTGCATGTTTTTGGATTTCGCTCGCACTCTGGGAACGAAAGGTGTATCAGGATCGTGGATGGTCGGATCACATCCACCCTGAGTTAACAAGTGAGGTCGTTAGATGGATGGGTCCACCCTCCTCAAACTTGGTTCGGATACGGACGAAGTCGTTAGGCGGATGGATCCACCCTCTTCGTAGACGTATTTTTATACTCCAGTTCGCACTCTGGGAATCTGGAGTTAAGTGAAGGATTGTCGTGTATAAATCCTTTTTTTACTTTGGTGTGATGGCTTGTCCTCGAGCTCGGGTTTCACTTAGTGAGTGACCAGTTGCATCAAAGTCACTCTCTATTTGAATAAATCCCACCATATGGTGAAACTTAGCTCTTCGTGCATGGTGATGTTCATATGAAGTATTTTAAGTAAATCACAGCTCTGGCTCGAAGAGATTGCATTTTATTGCTGAAATAAGAAAATATGGCAAAGTCAGTTGCCTTATTACAAATTCTAATTTCGAAATGCAGAAACAAATTGCAAAATGGAAAATAAACTAAATGAATAAACATAGCCTGTTATGTGTAGTAGCGACGAAGACTCTCGCTGTTCCAGGCTCTTTGCAGAGTAAGACCGTCAATGGTCGACAATTTGAATGTGCCATCTCCAAGCCTTTGTTCAATAACATACGGTCCTTCCCATGTCGTCTTCATATGCGAAGGAACCAGATAGATTCTTTTCAGGACGAGATCGCTTAGTTCAAAGGTTCGTGGGCGGATCTTGGCGTTGTACAATCGGGCGACTCGACTTCGATACGCGGCTGCCCTCAAATCAGCCTCTTCATGCTTCTCATCTAGTAAATCGAGAGATTCAGCAAGTAATATAGCATTTGTCTTCGGGTCATAGTATGTCACACGATGAGAAGGTACTTCTAGCTCGACTGGAATAACAGCTTCTTAACTATAAGAGAGAGAGAATAGAGTGTGACCGGTCGCGGACTTGTGGGTTGTTGTTCGACGATGGATTTTCTATCGGGTTAGAAAACCGCCGAACGAATTTAGAAATAAATTTTACCGCAAGCGCACAACGTACACTTGTAGTACGTGGCGAATACGGGTCGATCCGCAGGGAATTGATGATTTTAAAATTCTATTCAATCAAATTAAACCAAAGTCAAGTGAAAGTTAAACTAGAGAATTAGAAAATTAGCTAACTAACTAAAAGAAAAGAGAAGCAAATATAAGGGTTAAATGACAATTTAGAGAATAAATCCACTTTCTAGATCATGTAGTTCAACACATATGAAATCATAATCTCTCTTTTTTAGGTCATCAGTGTTTTAATTGATGTGTTTATCATAGGTATGACATATTTGTGCTATTGATTAGCCAACATAAGCCATCAAACTATAACACACTCCTTAAACCACTTACTAACATTCATGAAATTTGATAATGAAATGAAAATGAAATCTATTTTAAGTATGGTCTATTAACTATTGATTAGAAATATAGACCATCAAATTTTAATTTCAAATCACTTTCTTTTGCCATAATCATATTTTGATGAAAAGGCAATTAGTGTTAGTGATTGTTTAAGCATAGCCTATTTGATGTCAACAATATAGGCTATCAAATTCAAAGCAAAAACAACTAGTAAACCATTTCTATCATCATCATTAAGCACAAAAAGAGAGCATGAATTAACAAATAGTTGAAGCTACATAATTAGAGAGCTTCATTACCCCTAAATTGAAGGGGTTTAGCCTCTCATATTTGTCATTTGATTAACAAATGTAGCTTGCAACAAGAAAGCAAAAAGAAAGCAAAATGAAAGCTAAATGAAAGAAAACTATTCTAATTGCATAAAAGAAAATCTACTCTACTAGCATGAAAGGAAATGAACATGTAATTAAAAGGAAACAATAATTACATTGCATAAAACAAAGGAATTACATAAGAGAAGAAATGGCTAAGTAGCCATGAAAAGAAAGAGAGCTTTGATTTATTTTCTAAGCTAAAAACTAACTAAAAGAGACTAAGAGAGAAGAGGGTTACATGAAACATAAGGGGATTTTATACATGTGTTAAACCCTAATTCATATTTTTGGGGAATGCCCAAAATACCCTCTTAGGAAGTGTGGAGGCCAAGTAATCATTAGCTTCAAATAATCCTCATTTAAGTGTACATGAAGCTATTAATTCCATATGCATGTGCATTAGCCTCTAATTTGTACATTAAGGTAGGTGGGTAGGTGGGGTCCTCCATTATCTTCACTACGAATTATTTCCACCTTCATTTGTTCTCTTCACTCATATGCATGCATATATCATCATGTAACCACTTGTACAATTCACCAAATTTCCTACAAAACAACATAGAAAATTCCAAGTAAATTTTCACAATTTAATAAATGCATAAAATGACCATTTTGCCCCAATATAAAGATGAATATGTGACAAATTCAAATAATTTGAATTTTGGTTTAAACAAGTTAAAATACCCGATATGATCATTTATTTTATTTAAATAGATTAAATATGGTGGTAAAAATATGCACATTTACGTGCACATCAAATACCCCCGCTTATCTTTTTATTCGTCCTCGAATAAAGGAAAACTAAGATAAATCTGTTTTCGTAGAGAGCACAATTGCATTGAGCGTATGCAACAAGCCGTTAAACCTCTGGGTGTCTCCAGTAGGACGAGTGTTGTCTCGTGAGGGTTTTCATCGGATACTACCCACAAAATCCAAATGCAGGATGAAAATATTTACACAATGCAAGATTTATTTACAAAGAGACGAATGCAAGTTTTTAAAAAAATATATACAAATGAAGAGTTTACTTTTAAATCGACACAAATAAGTTAAATATAGGTTTTGGTCATTATCTTGAAATTTAAGTCATTTACTTGTCAAAATTTCCAACAAAAATTAAGTTATCATAACAAATATACTATAGTTTAACTTGTTGTTCCGGTTGATAACACAGTGTAACTATGAAATGGATCCTTAGTTGATTATCAAAGTTTATCAAAGTGGTATTTCATTTCATTTCAATAGCAAATCAAATCAAATAAGTTAAAATAGTGCTTAGATTTCATTTGCTTACTCTCTCCATTTTTTCTTTTGAAAATATTGTTGATATTAACAATATTTACATATGCCTAACTCAGATAAACTGAGGCCAGATATATTACCCATGCACTGTCTTGTGGACTGATGTGAGGGGAATACAGAGCGTGGCGAGTGAACACACGAGTGTGAACACCTATTGACTGTAGGCGTTATTAAAAAGAATTTTTTATATATATACACCTAGCTCAAATAAACTGAGGCCAGATATACCGATCATGCACTGCCTTTCGGGCTTACGTGAGAAAGGTACAGAGCATGGCGAGTGTACACACAAGTGTGCACACCTGTCGACCGTAGGTGTTAATAGAAAATATTTACATATATACAAATGTTTTTTTTTCTTTTTTCAGAATTTTTTTTATAGAACGAGAGAGTTTTTTTTTGCAAAATCATCTTAGCACCACTTAACTTAGAAGACAAAAAAAATGTTATATCCTTTACTTTAAATCAACCACTTTTTTAAAACAAAGATTTTCAATTAGGATATATTTCATAATTATCATGTATGAATCTTCATATATACTAGTTAAACCATTATTATTTGTAATCAAACTTCATTTTTATTTTTGTTAAGACGAATAAATTTTCAAAAATTTCAATTTAATAAACCAAAACCATATATTTATCTTATAGTGCTTCTTTAAAAATAAATCAAAATGCTTAAAAAACAATTATTTTTGGGATTTTTTTTGAGTTTTTAAAAGAAAACGCAAAAATAAATCATGAAAAATTAAAAATGAAAATGAGTCTCCCCCCACACTTGATTTTGACTGTGTCCCCACAGTCAACCCAAGTGGAAGGAGAAAAATAAAAATAAAAACATGACCTTTATTTAAATGAAAATTGACGGTATTTACACGAGATCAGAAAGTATATCATCAAAAAGTAAATGAAACGGTCTTCCATAGACCGATTCATTTGTCTCGTCAAGTATACGAGACACAGCTTAAGCTCGGAAAACCAAACCATAAATGATTTCAAAGTTGAATGTTGATTTGGGAAAACGAATGTCGTTTTATTAAAAATCTTACGAGTTGTTTCTTTTTTGATGATTTTTAGGGTTGATAAAACGATTGATTGAAGTTCAAGTTTATTTTCACCAAATTGAAATTCAAATTTATCATTGAAAACTTCTTCAAAATTGTTGATTTCAAAATCAAAATGGTGTTTTAAATCTTCCCCATCAAAATTCGATAACTCGTTTTCGAAAAGTCCAAAGAATTCGTGTTCATTAAATTCGTCTTCCTTTGTTGGATTATTAACAACTTCATTGCGTATCTCAAGTTCAAAATCCAAAGTTGTTGTATTCAAATTTTCAAAATCGAGAAAAGGAAGATCGAATTTTAAATTTGGTTCCACACCCTCAAATGAATTGAAATCCAACTCAATTACCGTGTTTTCAACAACTTCATTAAGATTATTATTTTCAATTTCAAAAGTTGTTATTTGAAAATCGTCGATTTGGGTAAAAGATGGATTATTACTTAACTCGTCACACGTTGGAATTTGGTTTTGTTGTTCACGTTGTTTCATATAAGTTTAAAACAATGAATCCGTGTGATCATCGTAAATATCGTTCATTTGTTCAACATAATCCAATTTATAATTATTAGCTTGAGGATTTTCGATTGGATTTGTTGAGAACAAGAATTTTCACTTGCATCATAGTCGAGATTATTCCCATTGCCAAAATTATTTGAAAAGTGGATCACATTTTCGTTTTGATTTTGAAATTCATTTTGGAGTTCGAAATTCAATTGGCATGGGTTATAATCAAAATCGTTTGAATTTTGAAGTGAATTCAAATTTTGATAATTTTGAAAACTTCGATTTGAATCATTGCCCAAATATGAATTACACAAATCATTTATCATTTGATTTTGTTGTGTAGAGATTTCAAGTAAAGACGAAATGCTCTTTTCAAGATTTGAGGGTTGGTCATCGTTTTGAAAATTTTGTGGTTCAAAATTTGAATCATTTAAACAATAGTCGTTGTTAAAATATCCATACGAATTTGGGGTGAAATCATATGGATTATATTGATTTTCACAACTATTGTAAAATTCAAGTGAATATGGAAATTCGGACATTTTCAAGAATGTTTTTGGTTTTTTTTATAAAGGAAAAATATTTACAAATAAAATTTATTTTTCAAAAGGGAAATTGATTTTTGTTTTGTTTTTTGGTTTTTCAAATTTTTTTTGTTTTTGAAAAGGTTTTATATTTTTTTTGGATTTTTGATTTTCTAAAAAAACTAAGTAAATTTTGATTTGAAAATTTTCAAAGGAAAAGGAAAAAAAACTAAGTTAAGAAATATTTACAAATATTTTTTTTAGTTTTGGATTTTGAATTTTTTTTCTTTTAAATATGCATGGGCTAATGCAATTAAATGAATGCAAAGTTAATTACAAATGATTTATCCTAAGTTAACCCAAAATTGTATAATCACACTTTGACTTAAATCAACAAGATAGTTCTCTGCCAGGTAACGGGCAGGAGTTATCGGTGCACCACGAATCACCGTAGCAATGCAGTATAAGGTTTAAGTACCGTCAGAGGAGCAACCACTATAATATTTACGAATCACCGTAATATTTATAAATGGTCATTACTCTACCGTAGCCTAGACACCAAGAAAGTAAATTGTTCAAAGAAGATAACTTGTCAATATACAATTAAGAGCTATCGATGTCTAACCGTTATTATTAATCAAAAATGAGATGCAAAACTGAAATTAAACGTGTATTGACAATGCAACTACGAATGAATTTTTGTTTTTTTTATTGTTTTTGAAATTTTTTGATTTTTTTTAAATGCAAGCAAACAACAATGCAAGGAAAATACAAACTAGAGATGAAAGCAAAAAACTTTTTTTTAAACAAGCAAGCGGAGCAGTTTTATAACAGCAGCTCCTCTTCTTCTGAACTTCTGCTTTGTCAACCTAAAATAAAAACAAAATATATACAATTTTTTTATATCAAAGAAAGACTAAAACAAATGAAAAAAATAGAATAAACTAAACCCAAACAAACACAACAACCCCACCTCTTTTTTTTTAAAAACAAATTCCAAAGTTTTTTTTCTTTTTTTTGGGAAGGAAACTTAAAAGTGAGGTTTTACATAAAAAAAAATTTGTTGTTTTTTTTTATTTAACAAACTAAAACTAAACACTTAAAAACAAAAGAAAATATGCTAAAAGAGGAAATTTCTTATTTCAAAACAAGCTAAGATAAAAAAAAGAAAAAGAAAATACACTTAACAACCCGGCCCACTAAGATATCAGACCCAAACTTTCACTTAACAACATCAAACCCAATTTCAGTTTGTCTCAAATCGAAATCCTCTGAAGCGGTTTTGAACTTCAACCAACTCAAAATAAAATGTATAATTTTGAAATCGAAATCCTCTAAAGTTCTGAAGGGCTGTTCGAGGTGATGGTTTGAGAGGCGGCGCTTCGATGCTTCTGGTTGCCGAGGTTGGAGGTTCAGGGCAGTTTAAAGTTGCTCGACGATTGGGTTTGGTGACTTTGGTGTGTGGCTGAGGTGGATAATGTCGTGGTGGTTCGAAAGTGAAGTTTGATTTTGGGGGATTGTTGGCGGTTTTGATATGGTGGCAGGAGTGTCACAGATGTGATTCGCGAGGTCGTTCAAGTGAAACGTGGTTGTCGAGGTGAGTTTTAATGTTTGGTTCGACGTGGGTTGCAGATAGCAGTGGAGGTTGGCACGCGTTTTCTGGTAGTGGTCGTATGCAATTGATTTTTGGTGAACCACAGTTGTAGTAGGGTGGTTGTTTTGGAGATATGTGGTTATGTCAAGGATGATAGTGGAAGGTTGTGAGTTAAGTCGAAGTTGACGATTTTCATAAGAGGTTGCCGAATTGAGGGGATGGATGTGGATTCGATTGGTTCGCAATGTTGTTTGGGATGATTTACAGGGTGGGTTCGTTCAGGTATGATTGTTGCTGTGAGTATGTTGAAGTCTTGAGGAGGAAGTGGATGTTCACAGTTTGACACTGTGTATTGATGTATTGCAGGAAAGTGATGGTAGTTGTGGTGAAATGCTGTGAGGAATGAAATGTTGCAATGGCAATTTAGGTCAGGGGGTGTTTGATGTTTGAACTGAAGTGAGTTGGTAAACGAATTTTTGAATGTGTTGCCTGTATGTAAGTGGAAGATGATGATGACTGGCAGGAACTTGTCAATGATGTAGGTAGCAGGCAGGTATCGCAGTGCACAAGGTGTGTACAGTTGAGTGGGAGTGTAGTCTGGTAGATGAGTGATGAAGTAGTTTGGAAGATGATGAAGTATGGGGTAGGTTCTTGTTAGTAGTGATGAAGAAGTTTGTGATGAACAAGGCAGTTATGTACACTGCACTAGTTAGTAGCAGATGATAATGGGTGGGTTTCGGCACTGTTGTGTTGTGTAGCACTGTGATTAGAGGAGCAGGTTGTTCAATAATCGAAGGGGTGTTTGGCGAAGGTGGAAGTGATGGCGAGTTCATGGATGACTGTTGTTGTGGGGTTTCGAGCTGCTACTCCGATTGGTTTTGGGGACTTTTGGGTCGGAGGAGCTAGTGACTATGGTGGAAGCAAGTTGCAAGGTTGTCAGTTAGATGGTGATTTGGTGTTGTGTTCAGCAGAGGAATTGGAAAGTACGAATGTGGTGGTTTTGAACGTTGTTGGTCTGTGACAGTAGGGGTATTGGTGATTAATGGCCAAGCAAATGACAGTGATGGTGCAGAGGTCAGGTGAATTTGATGGCCAGGAGGATGGTAGCTGAACAAGAGGGAGTGTTAAAGAGTGGTGTCAACAGTGAACAGGTGATGGTCAGGGGGATGAAAGTATGTAGGAAGAATGTGATATGGTAGAGAAGAAGTATGAAAAGAAGAAGAGGACAGTGGTCTATGTTGAAGGGCAGTGGGTATGTAAATGATGAAATGTAACTAAAAAAAATTGTAATTGCAAATATGAAATGTATATGAAAAATGTAAATGTGAAATGTGAAAAGCAATGGCAATGAAATTCTTTTTTTCAAATGAAACTGTGTGCTTTTTTTTAAATATGATATGCAAATGCAACTAGAAAGGAAAACTATAAGCATACTACAAAGTGAAAAAAAAATATCACATAAACACACAAATTTTTTTTATCAAACAGACACACAAAACAAACACACACTAAAATCAAAAGAAAATAATTCGAAGAATAGAAAATTAAAATCAAAGCAATTCTCCGGCAACGGCGCCAAAAACTTGTTCGATGACGGATTTTCTATCGGGTTAGAAAACCGCCGAACGAATTTAGAAATAAATTTTACCGCAAGCGCATGGCGTACACTTGTAGTACGTGGCGAATACGGGTCGATCCGCAGGAAATTGATGATTTTAAAATTCAATTCAATCAAATTAAACCAAAGTCGAGTGAAAGTTAAACTAGAGAATTAGAAAATTAGCTAACTAACTAAAAGAAAAGAGAAGCAAATATAAGGGTTAAATGACAATTTAGAGAATAAATCCACTTTCTAGATCATGTAGTTTAACACATATGAAATCATAATCTCTCTTTTTTTGGTCATCAGTGTTTTAATTGATGTGTTTATCATAGGTATGACATATTTGTGCTATTGATTAGCCAACATAAGCCATCAAACTATAACACACCCCTTAAACCACTTACTAACTTTCATGAAATTTGACAATGAAATGAAAATGAAATCTATTTTAAGTATGGTCTATTAACTATTGATTAGAAATATAGACCATCAAATTTTAATTTCAAATCACTTTCTTTTGCCATAATCATATTTTGATGAAGAGGCAATTAGTGTTAGTGATTGTTTAAGCATAGCCTATTTGATGTCAATAATATAGGCTATCAAATTCAAAGCAAAAACAACTAGTAAACCATTTCTATCATCATCATTAAGCACAAAAAGAGAGCATGAATTAACAAATAGTTGAAGCTACATAATTAGAGAGCTTCATTACCCCTAAATTGAAGGGGTTTAGCCTCTCATATTTGTCATTTGATTAACAAATGTAGCTTGCAACAAGAAAGCAAAAAGAAAGCAAAATGAAAGCTAAATGAAAGAAAACTATTCTAATTGCATAAAAGAAAATCTACTCTACTAGCATGAAAGGAAATGAACATGTAATTAAAAGGAAACAATAATTACATTGCATAAAACAAAGGAATTACATAAGAGAAGAAATGGCTAAGTAGCCATGAAAAGAAAGAGAGCTTTGATTTATTTTCTAAGCTAAAAACTAACTAAAAGAGACTAAGAGAGAAGAGGGTTACATGAAACATAAGGGGATTTTATACATGAGTTAAATCCTAATTCGTATTTTTGGTGAATGCCCAAAATACCCTCTTAGGAAGTGTGGAGGCCAAGTAATCATTAGCTTCAAATAATCCTCATTTAAGTGTACATGAAGCTATTAATTCCATATGCATGTGCATTAGCCTCTAATTTGTACGTTAAGGTAGGTGGGTAGGTGGGGTTCTCCATTATCTTCACTTTGAATTATTTCCACCTTCATTTATTCTCTTCACTCATATGCATGCATATATCATCATGTAACCACTTGTAAAATTCTCTAAATTTCCTACAAAACAACATAGAAAATTCCAAGTAAATTTTCACAATTTAATAAATGCATAAAAATGACCATTTTGCCCCTATATGAAGATGAATATGTGACAAATTCAAATAATTTGAATTTTGGTTTAAACAAGTTAAAATACCCGATATGATCATTTATTTAATTTAAATAGATTAAATATGGTGGTAAAAATATGCACATTTACGTGCACATCAGTTGTTCGGTATGCCCATAAAGCCATAGGAAGTTCATCGACCCACTTGCCCCCGACCTTTTCCGGTCGTTTTTTCAGAATGGATTTTATAACTTTATTGACCGCTTCGACTTGTCCGTTCGCCTGAGGGTGTGCAACTGCAGAGAATTTCTTTTGAATGTGAAACCGTTTGAAGAAATCTTTAAATTCAATACTGTTGAATTGGGTTCCGTTATTAGTAATAATGGTGTGTAGGAGACTGAATCGACAGATGATGTTGCGGACAACAAAGTTGATTACTTTTTTCATCGTTATGGTAGCAAGAGGTTCAGCTTCAGCCCACTTTGTAAAGTAATCAACTGCGACGATGGCGTATTTCGCACCACCTTTAGCCAGAGGTAGAGTACCAATGATGTTAATGCCCCATATTGCAAACGGCCATGGGCTGACCATTTGCGTTATCTCGGTAGGTGGGGCTCTAGGAATCCGAGCATGCTTTTTACATTTATCACACTTCTTCGCATAATCTGACGCATCACGATTCACAGTCGGCCAATAATATCCGTATCGAAGTATTTTCTTGGCGAGTGCTTGCCCCCCGGTGTGATCACCACATTCTCCCTCGTGTACGTCGTGCAATACTCGTTTGATTTCATCGTGAGCGATACACCAGAGTAAAGGAACAGAGTATCCTCTTCTGTACATAATTCCATTCTGGATGGTGAATCGTGAGGCCTTCCGAAGGACTTATCTCTTTTCACTTCTGCACTCCGGCAGGGTTCCGTGCTCAAGGTAATTTCTGAATGGAGTCATCCATGACTCCTTATCGGGAACAGTTTCACATACCCAATCTGCTTCTGCCCGGTCAATACTTGGGAAAGTTAACGTTTCTACGGGAACGAGTCCCATTTGCTGAGCTTCACCTGTGCTGGCTAACTTCGCCAATGAATCGGCTTTTTGATTACATTCTCGAGGTACGCAATAAATGGCATAGTAATCAAACTGATCCAGTACTTCCTAAACTCGAGCTAAGTAGGTAGCCAGCCTTCGATCTCTTGCTTGATATTCTGCCCGAACCTGACACACAACTAATTGTGAATCACAATAAATTTCCACAGCGATAATTCTCAAATCTCTGGCAAGTTTTAGCCCAGCTAAGAGGGCTTCATATTCAGCTTCATTATTGGTTGCATGAAAATCGAATTTTAAAGCATAACATATAGATCGGCCTTCGGGGGTTTCAAGTACAACACCAGCGCCCAAACACCGGTCGTTTGATGCACCATCAGTGTACAGCTTCCAGACGTATTCTGGGGATTCACTAGTTTCGGGCAAGTTTTCTGGAATGGTAAACTCAGCTATGAAATCAGCTAGGACTTGTCCTTGAATGGCTCGCCTTGGAGTATAAGTAATATCAAACTGACTCAGTTCGATGTTCCACTTGAGTAACCTACCAGACGTCTCAGGCCACGTAAGGACCTGTCGTAACGGCTGGTTGGTATAAACAATAATAGGATGTGCCTGGAAATATGGTCGGAGCTTCCTTGATGCAATAACAAGGCAATAAGCCAACTTCTCCAGCTTTGGATAATTCCTCTCAGCTCCAGTCAATCCTTTGCTGATGTAGTATACTGGCTTCTGAATCCTGTTTTCTTCTCGAATCAAGGCAGCGCTGATAGCATTTTCTGATATCGCCAAGTATACGTATAACTTCTCATGATCAATAGGCTTTGACAGGATAGGTGGTGTAGATAGATGCTGAATTAGTTCTTCGAAAGCGCCCTCACACTCTGCGGTCCATTCAAAGTTTCATTTTCCTTTTCGGATCAAATCGAAGAAGGGAATGCATTTGTCAGTGGACTTTGAAATGAACCTACTCAATGCTGATACTTTCCCATTGAGACTCTGGACTTGCTTTATAGTTTTCAGAGTTTCAAGATTTCTGATTGCCTAGATCTTTTCAGGATTGGCTTCGATTCCTCGAGCATTGACGATAAACCCAAGGAATTTTTCGAATGCAACTCCAAAATGACATTTCAGTGGGTTGAGCTTCATTCTGTATTCTCGAAGTATGTTGAACATAGTTTCCAGGTCTTTAATATGGTCGATGGAAAATCGTGACTTCACAAGCATGTCATCTAAATATACTTCCATGGTTTTCCTGATTTGATTGTCAAACATCCGATTAACCAATCGTTGATAAGTAGCCCCAGCATTCTTGAGCCCGAATGACATAACTTTGTAGCAATAAAGTCCCAGATTGGTTACGAAGCTGGTATGTTCTTGATCAGGTAAATACATTGGTATCTGATTGTAGCCAGAATACGCATCCATGAAGGATAAGAGTTCATGTCCAGCTGTTGAGTCTACGAGCTGATCAATTCTGGGAAGCGGGAAGCTGTCTTTAGGACAAGCTTTATTCAGATCGGAGTAATCGACACATGTTCTCCATTTTCCGTTCGACTTTCGGACGAGCACGGGATTCGACACCCATTGGGGGTATAGCGCATCTCGAATGAACCTGTTTGCTTTAAGCTTTTCTATCTCTTCTTTATGGGCGGAAGATCTCTCTGGATCCATACCATGCCTTTTCTATTTGACCGGGACATGCCGCGGGTCAATTTTCAAGGTGTGGCTCGCGATGTCTGGCGAGATCCCACACATGTCTGAATGCGTCCAGGCGAATACGTCAAGATTTGCCTATAAAAATTCAACCAATTCCTCTTGAGTTTGATGGCTTAGCTGACAGCCGATCTTTATCATTTTTGAATCATCATCATTATCAATCGGGACATCGATAGTCAGTTCGGCCGGGGATGCTTGACTTTCTTTAGATTCTCCTCCATCTTCAGTCTCTCTTGGGTCAAGATCCCTTTGGAACTGACTGGGGTGCCCGGGCCTAGGCCCAGGCGTTAATTGTCAATTATCAGCAAAACGGACGCAGAGAGATTCCTCTACGCCCTTTCCTTTCGCTGCGCCTCCCGCAGCTCGGCAACGTAACAGGCTCTCGCTGCAGCCTGATCTCCTTGGATGACTCCTACTCCACGATCAGTGGGAAACTTCAGGGTTAAACACGACGGGGCAATAGCTGCCCTGAACTCAACGAGGGCCGATCGGCCCAAAAAAGCATTATAAGGGGAGTCTATGTCTAATACAACGAACTGTAATATCCGCACTCTCCGGCGTTCTCCAACTCCCAACTCCACTGGTAGTTCCACTACTCTAGTGGGTATAGTAGCGCTCCCATTGAAACCGTGGATTCGGGACTGACAAGGTTTCAAGTCTTTGGCTTCCATTTTCATTTGGTCGTAAGCTTGTTTAAACAAAATATTCACAGAGCTTCCACTGTCAACTAAGATCCTCTTCATCCAAGCAGGACCCACTTGAGGTGAGATGACTAGTGGATCGATAGTGGGGGCTTCAACTTTATCAGCATCTCTGTCTTTGAATACAATGTCATCAATCATCGTCTTCTGTTGTTTGGCTGGAGCCCCTTCATCAAAACTACTATAACACTCGAAGTCTGCATGCTTGATAGAGCTGGCATACGACTCCATTTCCTTCCAGCTTCGGTCTGCTGCATGAGGACCACCACTTATTGTATTAATAACCAACCTCCCGCCAGTTCGAGCGGGTTCTTCCTGCCTTTCTTGATTTGATGCACGATTCTGATTTGATGGGCCCGCACCTCCTGACTGCGGCGCCCGCACATACTGATCCAACTTCCGTTCACGTATCAGCTTTTCAATGAGACCTTGTAAATGACGACACTCATTTGTATTATGGCCATAACTTTCATGAAATCTACAGAACTTTCCTGTTTGGACCTGTCTTTCTGTTGACGGCTTCGGGGCAGGTTTTTTGTATTGCATGGTATTACAGGTTTGCAAATACACATTTTCCAATGACGTATTCAATAGAGTATAGTTGTCGAACATGGGATCTCTACGTCGTGGACCACGACTTTGATCTCGTTTTTTACCTTGATTTCCACTATCCCTCTGCTGGTTCTATTTGTTTTGTATATTCAATTGAACTTTTCCGGAACTCTCCCCAGATTGTTTAACCGCGATGTTACTTTGGATTCCTTCAACGCTGGGTCTTACGTCATCCTGCTTCCTAGACTGTTTTGCATCCTCCCTTCTTAAGAATTGGGCTGCCTTGGAATAGAAACGGTCCAATGACGCAGGCAGCTTTCCAGCTAACCAATTTCCGAACTCGGAATCAGGATCAATCCCCTTAGTTAATGCCATCAGGATAGAGTTGTCATTGGGATTGCTTATTTCTGCACACGCGGCATGAAATCGCTCCAAGTAACGTCTGAGTGTTTCTCCGGAAGCTTGAGTGATACTAGATAGAGTATTAACATCTTTAGGTCTCGCCACGTGCATACAGAATTGTTCAACAAACTTGGTGGCCATTTGGTCGAAATTAGAGATGGATCGTGGTGACAAACGAGTAAACCACATAGTTGCAATGCCCCCCAGGGAAATAGGGAAACTACGGCATTTTACTGCATCATAAGCTCTCGCATCATTCATTAGCCATTCATACTTCAGGAAGTGTTGATTAGGGTCAGAACTTCCTTCATAGACTGGCAGGGTTGACATCCTGAAGCGCCGAGGTGGTTCAACATATAATATGTCATCAGTGAAAGGAGTATGACTCCGGGAGATTCCCCAGTCGTCATTAGTGAGACCCTGACTTTCACGGATCATCTGACGAATCATCGTCGGTATATCCGGCATCCGGATATTTGGAGCATGCTGTGCCAAGGTATGGTCGGGTTCCACAGCGCGAGTCTAGACCGGACACGATCGACGGTCCGTGCCTCGCCTCCTTGGTTCAACATTTTCAGGGACATAAGGTTCTGGAGTGTGTTCTCGTTGGTTACGATGCAGATCAGCTTGGTTCCTGGCATCAACTCCTTATTCGGTAGTGGTGGTGGCAGCAAGGTTGCCTGTGACATGGTAAGGAGTGGCACCCCCTTGGGATGAAGGTCTGGTATGATGACTGGTGGATGGTCTAGTTCTGGGTTGTCCAAGACTTAAGGCAGGTTGGTGTCCTATGGCTTGGGTGTAGCTTACGTCCAGCCGTGGGCGTGTGGCTCGATGATGATCATTAGATGAGGCTGAACTCTCCGTGGAAGAATAAGAAGCTTGGTCTCTTCTGGATCTTCTACACCTTTGGCGATTCAGCTGGTTGGTCAACTTTGTGCTGGCGCGCAGTTGTTCAGTAAGTTGTTGCTGACTCTATGTCAACTCTTGAAGAGGCATCTGAAACTCTTGTCTGGTAACCGGGCCTGATGGATCTGAAGGTCCGGCGGCATCTTGGCTGGATGAAGGCAATTGCACGGGATTCTGTCTATCCTGTCCTTCTTGATCAGCAGCTGTATAAGCAGTTCATGTGCTTACCATGATGAATTGATGAAGTCCTTTCCTAGATCTAATGCAAATCTGAATAGAATGGAAGGGCTTCAAGGTCTGAGATCTGGATCTTCTTCTTGGATTTATGCAATCCAGTATCGATAGCAGATCCAAAGAGCAGGAGAAAAATTGGGTTTTTTCTTAGTGAAAACACCAAAGTGTTTGTACCAAAAATGAGCACAACACTCTTCGAAAGTTTTTAAAGAGATAAAATGAAGAAATTAAATGGAAAAAGAGGATTATCTAACAAAAACTCCAAAAATAGATACGCAAATGATAAAAAATGCACAGAGACACAAGAATTTAGAGTGGTTCGACGTATTGCCTACGTCCACTATGAAATTGATTGCTTTATTGATGTTTCGTAGATGATTACAATTGATTGCAGCGGGTTACAGTAGATAACAATGGATTACAGTAGTAAAATTTGTTAGCAGCAGCAGCAAAGGACCTTAGAACTGAATCCGGCAGAGTCTGGGCGTTGGAGAATTCAAAGATCCTTTCTCTGTATGCCCTGAGGCTCTATTTATAGGTGTAGGAGGCTGATATTTCGCTCAGATCTCGGGAGACTTCTTCTGGCACGTGAGTGGGCCCATGCGACCAAGCCCATGAAGTTTCGACCCGATCCGTGATCGATACGAATGGATTTTGTATCGATCAATATTTCGCCCGATGAAGTCGAAACTTGGTGTGAACATTCTTTAGCATGCACATAAGCTCCTGTGAAAATTTCATAGCATTTGGACATGTGGATCTCGAGTTATGATCGATACGAAATGGAGACTTTCGATAGTTCGTTTGGTTCGAATCGATTTATTCGACTCGATCATGTTCGAATCGATGCCTGCACGTGCCTTGGTGATGACATGGTTCGCACTCTTCGGATCGATCCACCTTCTGCGCCGAGTTGACCGAGTCATCCTTGAACTTCTCCTCGTTCGTATCGATGCTGCTGCCTTGTTCGCATCGATGAAGGAAGCACAGTTCGTAGCGATGAAAGCTCCTTAGTTCGTATCGATTGTCATGCTCTGTTCATATCGATGAAAGTGGTGTAGTTCGAATCGATGGAGGTTGGCTTGTTCGTATCGATGGAGGAAGGCTTGTTCGTATCAATAAAAGCGCTCCAACTCGATGGATACGAACAGTGATCCTTCGATGGATACGAACAGTGTGAGTCGATGGACACGAACAAGGCTCTCCTGATGGATTCGAACCAGGCTTGTCGATGGATGCGAAGTAGACTCTGGTGATGGATGCAAAGCTGACTCTGGTGATGGATGCGAAGCTGACCAATTCGAACTATGGCCTTCTGATCGATACGAAGCCGATGGATTCGAATAGAGGCTTAGCTATGGATACAAAAATTGAGCTGTTTCCTTCATTTTGCATCGATCGTATCTTGAGCATACGAACTCGGATTGACTTGAAATTTGGAACGTTGACTTTCATGGCTTCACTTGTCGTGTGATATCAATTATAGCTTGATCCGGACTCGGACAAAATTTATCGATATCCATAGTGAGCCCGCGTATAACCGATCTTTAAGAAGAACAATCATTGGTTTCTAGTCAAGTTCTTGGTGTCACGGCCTTGCCAAAAGGCGGGATAACAGATGGGTAAACTTGATTTAATAGACCCCAAATTCTATAGATTTGATTTTATGCAACAAGTTTGGATTGATTCTGATAGATTAAAAAGTAAATGAATATTCCCCTTGAATTTACTTAGACTTGAATATTATGAACATTAAATATACATAGAGAATTTATTGAAATACATATAGAAAATTGATTTGAAGATATGTAGATACTTGATTCAAAGGTTATATATAATTGTCAAGGCAGATTAGTTAAAGTTGTGTATAAATAAAGTTGTAATTAAACACCTGTTAAAAATAAATCTAGCATGTATATTTGAATCCATATAGAAGACGAATGAAAAAAATAAAATCAACAAATCTACCCAAAGTAGAGATTCAGAACTAGAAATCTGAAAGTGTGACCAGATATCAAAATTAATTTTCAGACATTTAAGTTTTAGATATTTCAAAACTAAAAGGAATTAGTTCAAAGTTGACTTGATTTAAATATCTGAAACCATATTTAAATGTCGGGAATCATAGTTAGACCTCTAAATAAGGAACCAGACATCTGAATACATGTAATAACATTTTTTATAGGGAGAATCAAATGTCTGAATAATTTTTTAGATGTCTTAATTACTACAGCAAGCCAAGATTGAAGCTGGACCCGATACATGACAAGTAGGATGGATTAGGGAAACTTATTCCGACTTTCTTGTTTTTTCTTGAGAGTTCATGTAGCTGAATGGAGTCGCGTAGCAAGCTAGAAAAATATTTTACTTTGTGAAATCCTAGGTTCTCACTTCATGAAGTTGTTAAACATGACACTCAACGCAGTGAGCGATTACATCACAATTAGGCGCTCTTATCATTCGTAGCCAGTCCTAGCCACTTATGGGTGGAAATTGGTAAGATATGGCAGAGAAATCCATCATGGTAGGATCTATTATCCAACAGAGAGTTGAATCTGTTAATCCGCTCTTGAATGCTACTTATGTAATGGTAAAAGACATAGGATACGTGCACTAATGAAAAGTTAATATTGGGATTGTTAACCCAAAAAATTACAGGGATTGTTGACCCAAAAGATTATCCTGGGATTGTTAACTCAAAAGATTATATCAAGATTGTTAACCCGAATGTGCGGGCTTAGCATGATAAGCTTTACTCGGTTTGGCGTAATTGAATGAATTCTATTGAAAAAGTTATCTCAATATATAGAAAGATAGTTGTATACTAGAATTCTTTTTGGAGTTATACAATTGGCATGTTCAGCCTACGAGTGAAAACTTCTAAAATAAAAAATTAGAATTAGTACACTAGGATTATCCAAGCTATATTATGAAGGTAATTAATCATTTACATATAGAACACACACACACACTAAAGAACGCTCTTAGCTATAGGTTATAATTGAACTTTAATTACTTGTCCATATCATACCACTAGAGACATAATTCACTCACTTGATTTTGTTTGGCCCCCTCTAATTTTTCCTCTTTAAATCTATCATAGGTGGTCAGAGTAGAAGGTGACATAGGCAAGGCAAGGTGCATGAAGGAGGAGAACTATCACTCCAAAGATATATTTATTTATAGTTACTCCACGTGTACTTTATAATTTATTATTTCTGTCAGTCAGAATTTTATGTATTGTCATTTGGAGAAACCTTTGTACGACCACAAATCTTACTTCTTGGCACGACACGAGTTCAAATGCCATATTAGGCTTTGGTTCGATTTGTCTGGACTTTGGAGTTGTTGGTTGCTACAATTATCAACATTTGGAATCACCCTAAGCTCGGTTATAAATTTGCATATTTATTTATACTTCTTTTATTGCAGTGCTTTTTCAAGACGATGTACTTAGCCTTTGGTTGAATCAACCACTACTTATCTGTTTGGAACATTTCCAACTTACAGTTCTTAACTTAAGATTGAATATGAATTTACAATTGACATACTACGCTCGATATCACTTATGAAGTTCATGTTCGCGAACTCCTTCATAAAGAGTTCCTTGTTTCTATAAACAATTCTATAGTTCACAAACATTGTATTACACTCTAAACTATAACTTAGCGATCTTAATTCGGATTTAATACTTTCTATATGTATCGAACACATAATCAAAATATTATATTGTAACAATATAGCATGTATGATAATTCTTACCGTCAATGCATAAGGAACCCATCTTACATGCTCCATATTACACAATTTAATATAAAGTCTATGCATATCATTTTGGGACATTCCCGACATCTTTTTATATTAATTATAAAGGTAGCCTTTTCAAATCCTATACCAAGAATTAAACAACCAAACTGAAATGATGTTATCATGAATACATCATTAACAATCAAAGGTTTATTGTTTACTTATAGTTTTTAGAAAGATTTTAGTACATATTAATATTCTTTCTTATAGACACATGCTTCCACTTTATTTTGACTGAAATTCAAACTATTCGATTTCCTTATCAAGATACATGCTTAACTCTAATACTTATCAATAACAACTTCGTATCGTTTCTTGGATTATATCTAATGCTCACAAACTCAGTTGTTCCTCTTACTTACTTCGAGGAATTTTGGTTGATATGTGCAAATAGCCTATTCTAAATCATTATTTAGAATTTTTGTTTCAACATATATGTACCAAACCTCAAAGTCATACTGAGCGATAGATTTTGCAAGCAAAATCTAAATTAACTAAAGCACGTTGAATGACAAATTTGTTACATTTGTTTCAACAATTGAAATTTACGATGTTATCCATGTCAATGTGTCTTATATTCTAACTGCATTGTTGAAGACACTTTTGCAACCGACAGATCATATCCTTTTGGGTACCAATATCGAAATCATATTTTGATAACATACTTGGAATCCATTACGGATTTGTAGATCATACCACACGATAGAATCAATACTCATAATGACTTATTTAAACTATGGAAGTAGTCTTCTCGACCTTAATAAAATTCATAATTTCTCTTTAACGTGCGATAATATGGTTTGTCTATTTGGTTCATTTAATTTCATTCCATTCTTCATTGTGAAGTTTGTATTTCTTAAAACAATAATTGTTTCTTAGTGCATTGAAGTAGATATTCATAAACATTTAATGAATTGCATATATATATAAATATAAGTTTGATATGGTTTTTAAGTGTACGAAACTTATGTTCATAACATAAATTAATCAATCAATACCGATCGGTCCCAAACTCATTTGGAGTGGTCCACACAAGATCCCTCACATACAAGTATCTTGACTCACACAACCTGTCAACCCTTTAACCTAGGATATATATGGGTTTCTAACAAACTTTTATCATGTATGGTCTTGTCAACTTTGTCTTAGACGATATTATTTTAGCCTTATGTACTTACTCTAAGTACATGACCTTACAGAATGAAGTTAGCTAAACTTGACCCATTTTTAATCGTACCTTATCCAACAAAGTATAATTACTCCTTATTGATACACCATTGTGTGTCATAGGGCGGAGTGAATTTTGAGACTTAATCTTATCAGTTTTTAGGTACTTTTGGAACCTTTTCAATACACTCACTTACTCAATCAGATCGAATATTTATTTCCTTTACCCGTTGAGTTTTCTACTTCCATTTTAAATTCTATGAACTGACCGTAGGCATAAGCCATGTGTATCAAATTCTCATGTCCATTTTGCGAAAATTCATTTGTGAATTTAACGAAGTATTTGGAACCATCTTGGCATCATTAGTCCTATGGTTGCATACATGTATAGGTATCAATCCTAAGTGTTCATCAACTCTTATGTCACTCCCACTGAATGGGTGCTTTGCCCTTAATATTCTAAGATATAATTCATCAATACGATATGAATCATAATCATAGAACTAAAGAATTATTTCTCAAAACTACGTCTTAATCTATAATTCCAAAATAATTGTAAAACTTCAGATACTTCTGTATTATGTAGCTAATGCAACGAATGTTGTTGTTCTAGATTTATTTAATAATGAGTATTCATAATACTCATAACAAATTAAAACTATATATATTTCGGTCAGTACTGAATCATTTATTATTTCGCAAATTGTATTTGGTATATATATGAATTTTTTCCCCTTATCTAGATGCATCGATTTACAAATGTCATATGATACATTTCCAATTTTTCTTCCATTACTATAATAGCGTATGAAATATGAAGTTCCATTTAATAGCTTAATGTGGACTGTTTATTTCTTTTATTGTAACTAATTTATAGTTGAGGGTTTTTGATCAAATATCTTAGACTCATAGAAATAACCTTTATAGAAAATAATTTCCTATATCAAAACAAAATTTGAATAGAAATCACAATTCTTATTCCATATTAAGTATCTTATAGTACTTTAGACAATTCTCATTTTTAATGTCTCTTCATGAAGTGAAGGTGACCATTCCACTCACTTCATCCCAACTGTACCTAGATTACATCCACTCTCACACATTCACTTTCCCTTCCAAAATGACCAAACCATTCAAAGGCAGTCCTTATTGAAATCAATCGTATTGAATACACGCTTTCGCATTATGGTTTATTTGCTTATTTCCAATAAATTAATTTCATTGAAGTTTCATATACTACAAACCACGACTGATCACCATATAACATTTACATGTGATTTAATGCGGATCAAATATCTATATTCTTATACTGCTTAAGAGTTCAAAACTCATAACAGACAATACACGGTCTTGGACAAATAAACTCTTAAGCCTCATGAGGCTTGAATGTTTTAGTTGTTTTTTTAATTCGCACATGCATGGGTTTTGAAGTGAAAACATACCAATGGATTTAAAGGTAAGTATACCTTATATTTCCATGTCAATATTTATTTTAGTTCATTTGTATTCTTAACTGATAAATATTTTATCAAATATATTAGTTGCATAAATTTATTAATGTAGATTAATTTAATTTTACATAGCAGATGTTCTTACAATATTAGAAAGGTTAAACGTTATCATTTAACCTTTCTAATAAGGCTTCCATTAGACCTTTTTGTTTCTAAAAAATCTAAGAGGATACATAGAAATCTTTCGATTTCACTAGAGGTATTAGGACTCGCTTGCCTCGGGATTCTGACCTTAAGGAAGATCAACAAATTGTAGGCCTGCAAACGATGGATACCACTTTATCGATTATATCATATATAGCTCCAAACTCAAGATCTTTGTCCTAATCTCATTTCAACCTTGAGAAAGATCAAAAAATCGAGAGCGATTAAGTATAATGGTTGTACCTTGAGAAAGATCAATAAATACATGCATATACCTTAACTCGTCTACTCAATATACTAATAGTACTACACATAACATCTCAAGCTTAAGGAAGACCAACAACTAAAGAGTACGTAAGTAATCTACTAATATATAAATGATGGAGGAAAACTTATATATTAAGAATTCATAATCTTTTATACACACACACACACGTGCATTCAAGAGTGATACCAATTAATAATAATGTGTTTCTTACGAAATACCCTCGTTATTTAAGTGTCAAACACATCTGAAATCACAGTATACATACCATACGCATGTATTTGTTTATTAAACCTAATTAGGCTTCTTATAATTCCACTTAATTTTTACATATATAGTCATATAAGTATTACTCAGTTATAACTTTAATAATTAATTTTAATTCGTCTTGATTAAATTATATCTAATTAATCTAATTTTATTAATTGAATCATATTCAATTAATTATTTAAATAAAATTTAAATTAATTGAATTTAAATTTCAATTATTGAATTTTACTTCATTCATCCTTAATAATTTAAAGATGGATATGGACTATAACATTTATAGTAATTATATACACATATCATTATACTTGTACATTATTTATCAGTTAGCTTCCAATTAATTTAATTGATTAAAACCATTTTAACTAAAATAATATTAAATAAATTTAAATTTTATCTTCATTTACCTTAAACATTTTAAAATAAATATACACATATCATAATATATGTTTTAATTCAATTAATTATCCTTTAATTAATTAATTAACTTAAGTAATTGATTAATTAAGTCAATTAATTAAATAATTAAGATAAAAAATTGAAATTAATATATTAACTTTTCATAACTAATTTAGAAAACTTTATAACATTTATAATATTCCATACTTTAAACTTATTTAAATTTTAAATATAATTCTAAAATTTTCAGAACATATTTTGAAAAATTAGACCAATGCCTAGAATCAATTAATATTAGGGATAACCTTTAGGATTATTTCATATTTTGGGCCAAAGTAGTAGTCAAACCGAAAGTTGCTATTTGATAGAATAATATGATTAGTTCTACTAAATTAAACCTTGTATATGATATCAGTGGAAATAAATAAAGTAAAGAGAATAAAAATGATCATACCAGAGATTTTGTACTAGTTCGAATGTCCCATTCTACGTCCAGTCTCAGATTCTCTTTAAATTTTAAGCAACACCCTTACTTAACCCGGAGGAATAGGTATTACAACTGCCTGAGCCCCCGAATAGGACTTTTTGCCTGAAGATCTCCAACAAGACTTCGATTACAATGATTTCTAAGTTTGTGACTTCGTGTGCTTTTGAATAGCATGAATGAATCAATAAGCACAACCTTCCAATAACCTTTCTTAAAGTGGTATATGTAACATCCCTTATTCTAAGGCTCAAAACTAACTACTATGGATGCTACAGTCGTCTATAGTTATTAATTCTTAGTGACAAAATGTGGCTATGTTGATCATATCAATAATCAAAAGCACATGAATAAAAAAAATTCAACACAGTTTAATAAATTTCATTTCAAAGATATATTTCATATTCATTACATAACCCCATTCGTAAACCCACGTTTAGGGAAACTGTAATTATCACAAAATATTCTAAGAGCGACAAATGAAGATGCCCCATTGGTTGATCAAAATTAAGTACAAGGCAATATTACAACTTTGCCCATACATAATTTCAAATAAACAGTGGATTAGATAAGAACTCCTAGTTAGCTAGAATGGCTCCTGCACGTCTCCGAAAGCTTATTCCCCTAATGGAAACTTGTAAACTCTTACTCACGATCTACTCAAATGAACACTCGAGAGTTTAAGAGGAAAGACAAAAACTTCGGGTTAGACAAAAGGCTAGTGTGAATAATAACCTACCATCTCAAACCAAATAGATATCTAGTGAGACCACGCCGCTAAGCGGAATGGGTTTTCTCCTCACTGGTATCTTAACCAAAATGAATTAACTATATAGCGTACTCATGCATCCACAATGGTTAAAACGTAACAATGTAAGATGATGTGCAAGAATGCAATATACCCCGGATTATCCATCCCAATTTATATGACTATCTATCCAAATTTATAATTTTTCTAGGGTCACTATGAACCTATTAGTTTTTATGGGTCGACTAATTACATGTCTCACTTCTTAGGGATAATCTGTCCAACTTCATAGTTTTCATGAGATCGCTAAGAACCTATTGGTTTCTACCAATAACCTTCAAATCATAGTTTTTATGGTTTTACTATGAACCTATTGGATTCTCCTATAACATCTCTCAAATCATAGTTTTCATGGGATCACTATGAACCTATTGATTTCTATCGATAACGTCACCAGGACATAGTTTTCATGGGATCGCTAGGAACCTATTGGACCCTTCCTATAACATTTCTCATGAAATAGTTTTATGGGATGACTATGAACCTATTGGAACCTTCTAATAACCTATCTAGATCAATAATCTTTTGATCAGTTTTGGGCATCCTATACTTTTGATCTACCTGTCATGGATGCAATTCTACTCGCTCAGGAGTTAATTATGTTTATACTCACTATTGGGTCAACCTAGCTGGTTATTCTGCCCCTTAACACCCTAAAATGCAGTTATGGATCATAAATGATGTGAGTATGACAATAACAATTAGTCATAGTAACTGATCAAATATAACATCCATCATTCAATATGTTCAATTAATAATATAATTACGTCTCATAATTACCCAATCTTAAGTAGTATTCTCTTTGCTAATTTTAACTCAAAACTTGGGATATTCCATATTTAAAATCCTTGAAACCATTTTTACAATATATGATTAATCCCTTTAATTCATATTTAAAACAAGGAAAATCTTAGCCCTTTATATATTACCAATTTCTTAAACCATTTTATAGTGCCATTTATATTTTCGATGAAAATATGTGTGTGTCGCACCTCATCCTTATAGGGTATATCGCCAAAATAAGTACAAATATGTTTATCCTCGAAAACACGCAGCATCAATAAGGTCGACGTGGGTTGTCACCTCTCTTGATGTCGACCTTTATATAAAAGTGTTCTGATTTCATAAAAAGATAAGGTTATAGTGCCGATAGTAACCATGTCACATGACATAAATGTGTAGGTCGCGGCCTCTATTCAAAACAGCCTTCAATGTTTAAAGCAGATGGATGTCAACATTAAAAATGATCGACGAGCCATCATACACTAATAATATTGGGTGCTTTCAAAACTATTAGGTTGGTATTGATGACTACCAAAGTCAATATCTCATTTTACTTCGAAAATGATCGTTGGTGGCATCAATGCCATAATATAGTTTGACTTTGAAAATAATAGGTGGCAGCTCTAATTAAGCCTTGAAGCAAACATGGGGAAAAGCTATCATCTAAAACAATACAAAGGTCGACAAGCTTGATGAAAGGTGGTATAGGTATACTTACGAAGTGCTATGTCGACGTCGATCTCAATGCCGAATGCCATACCTATGCGCTTCGACCCCATAGGAACCACTCCATGCCAACATTATTGATATCGTGTGCTTCCCTTAAGATTGTCGGCAATATTAATGACTTTGACATGAAGGGCATCAACATTGAACATGGCATCCTCATAATTATTAGTAAAACTGATTTATTTCTATATAAAGACTATACTTTTCCTCAACTCTTAATCTTTGTTAATTTCTTATTAGTTGAAAACACCTACAATACATTCTTTTCAGAAAAATCCACTACACCATGTTTTTACCCAAAAATTACATTTGCACCCATTTAATAATTATTAATTATTTAATATAACCATAAGCTTTTCTAACTTATTAAATTTACAATAAATCGAAATCCCATAGGGAAAATCCTATAAATTTACCGAAAATCAGAAATAACATATTCTTTATCATATAAAAATTTCAAGGCCAAAATTATTGTTTGATTATTTTTAATAATTAAAATCTGAAATAAATGTCCATTCTTTCTTAGGAAATTCATAAAATATTCTCATTATCTTGAAAAATTATGAAATTAAAAACCCATTTCCAAAATTACAATTTTCACAACCTATCCAAAAATCTAATCGTTTGGTGATTAAAAGCTTAGGTTTTACCCTTAAAAAACATTAAAATAATTCCATAAATCATTATTCTATCCAAACAATGATAAAACCAACATCGCACAACAAATCATCATAAACGAATAGCCAAGATTCAAAAGCAAATAAAATAGAAATGAGATGGTCTATTATTATTCAACTTGATTTGATAGTGAGAATTGAGACTTGTTGATTTGAATGGGCTCCCTTAGCTCTTCCTAGGTTTTTCTCCCTCTTTTCTTTTAACTTATGGCCGGCCTTGATTTTCTTTGTTTGATTTTTTTTGTTTTTTGAAAAAGTGAATGATATGGGAGGTAAGGGTTTTAAGGATGAAAGGTTAATCTAGTCCTATTTTATACCTCTCATATATTTTTTTATGTTTTTTAAGTCATTAAAACAATCTTATCAATTTGTTTAGTTAAAGCTTGGCCTTGATGTTTATGAAATCTTAATTACCTTATCTCAATACACATCGCATTATTCTATTTAATTTATCTAATTAAATCTTCTGGATAACATTTTACTAAAATTAGAGATGTTACAGGCTACCCTCCTTTTCGTCCTTGAAATTCAGTAAGGACTATATGCTAAGCATATCAAACATGCATACACCTATAACATCATATAATAGTAATACTAGCCTATCCGACCAGTAAACAGTCTATATACAACAAATATAGAACATCCCCTCAAAATAGTGCAGGATAAGTCTCTTTAATCCTGTCCTCTGTCTCCCAAGTACAGTCTTTCTCGTTGTCACTCCATTGAAATTTCATCAACTTGACTGTCTTGTTCCTTAACTTCTTCTCATCTCTCACTAGAACTCGAATTGATTATCTCACAAAAGTCAGATCCGGTTCTACTGCTAAATCATCCAGTGCAGTCGAAGCAATGGTAGTCTCTGGATCATGCACATACTTCCTTAGATGAAATACATGAAACAAATTATGGACATCTGCCAAACTGCTCGGTAACTCTACTCGATACGCGAGCTTTCTGATCCTCTCTATAATAGGCAACGGTCCAACATATATCGATTCTAATTTTCCTGACTTTCCAAACCGTCCCATACCCTTCATCTGTGATACTTTAATAAAAACATGGTTTCCAACTGAGAACTCAAGATCCTTGCACCTCTTATCTACTTAACTTTTCTGCCTAGACTGAGCTTCCTCATCCTATCTCGGAGTAACTCAATCTTCTATGTAGCTTCTCTTACCATATTTGGACGAAGGACCAATCTGTCTTCGGTCTCTAACCAACATGCTGGTGATTTGCACAGCCTTACATATAAAGCTTCGAAAGGTGCCATGTCTATACTAGCCTGATAGCTATTATTATAGGAAAAATCAACAAAGAGCAAATGGTCTTCCCACGACCCACCAAAACTTAGTACACAAGCTCTCAATAAATCCCCGAGTATCTTATTGATTCTCTCTGTTGGCCCATCTATCTGTGGGTGACAAGTGGTACTCATCCTAAGCTTGGTAGCCAGCACTTCCTGTAGACTCTTCCAGAATTCAATAATGAACAATGCTTCCCTATCGTTGACTACACTACTAGGAATCCCATGCAGTATAACTATGTTCTTTATAAATAACTTAGCCAAAATAGGTGTCGTCCTGGTTGACTTAACGAGAATGAAATGTGCACTCTTGGTCAATCTGCCCACTATGACCCATATACTTTCATTTACTCTACTTGACCTTGGCAACCCATCAATAAAATCCATGGATATCGAATCCCACCTCTAAACTAGTATATCTAAAGGCTGAAGCAAACCACTTGGCTTATGATGTTCAGCTTTTACTTTTCGGCAATTTGCACGCTACTTTACCTATAATCCTACATCCCTTTTCATACCTTCCTAGAAGAAACTTCTCTTCATATCCTGATACAGCTCAGTTCCCCTAGGATGAATCGTAAACTTCGATCGATGACACTCCTTAAGAACTTCTTTTCTAGGTCACCAACATTTGGAACATATAACCATCCCTTCTTCCTTAACTGTCCTCTTTGGTCAAGACTAAAATCTTTCAGATCATCGATCTCATTTCCACTTTCCAGTCTCCTGATCCATTCAGCTAACACTAGATTCTACCTTTATTTAGAAGCAATCCTTTCGATCAATGCCGGTCGAGTTACCAAACAAGACAATATGGCAGTACTTTGACTAGAAATGGCAGTCGATCTTAACTGCACATTACAAATGGTCAATGCCTTTAAATCCTTCCATTCTGCCAACATGGCTAATACCACATTTTGATGTTTCCTATTAAGGGCATCCATAACTTTATTTGCTTTCCTCGGTGTATACTCAATACTGAAATCATAAGCCGCTAAAAACCCCAGCTACCTCTGCTGTCTCATATTCAACTATTTATGAGAGAATAAATATCTTATAGACTTATTATCCGTATAAAACTCGAATCGTTCTCCCAAAAGGTATTGTCTCCACACATTCAATTCGAAAATCACCCCTGCTAACTCCAAGTCATGAGTCGGATATCTAACTTCATATAGTCTGAGCTATCGAGAAACGTAGTCAATCACTTTACCCTTTGCATCAATGCGGCTCCTAACGCTATTCCACATGCATTTGTGTGCACTACTAGCTCCTAATTCCCATCTGGAACAACTAACATGGGTGCACTAGTCAACAATTTCTTCAATTCAAGGAATGCTTCCTTGCATTCATCATACCAAAAAAACTTCACGTCCTTTCTGGTTAGTCTAGTCAGGGGTGCTGCTATCCACGAGAAATCCATAATAAATTTTCGGTAGTAGCCAGCTAGTTCAAGAAAACTTCTTATCTTGGTCACCGTCTTGTTTTCCAACTATTAACAGCTTCGATCTTAGCTGGATCAACTGACAGCCCATTGCAGAGACTACATGACCAAGAAACTTAACTTCTTTCTTCCAAAAATTACACTTCGAAAACTTTGCTTTCATTTGATGCTGCCTCAACACCTTTAGCACTATTCAAAGATGAACCTCGTGATCTCTTTCACCCTTAAAATATACCAAAATGTCGTTAATGAACACCAACATGAATCTATCTAAGTGCTCTTGGAAAATCTGGTTCATCAAATCCATAAAGAAAGCAGGCGCATTAGTCAATCCGTATGGCATTACTAACCACTCATACGAACCGTACCTCATTCGAAACGTTGTTAAAGGAATATTGTCTCACACCACTCTCAGTTGATGTAACCCTGTTGCCAAATCCAACTGGGAAAATACTTTGGTTCCACTTAACTAATCAAATAAATCATCAATTCTCGGTAAATGATATCGATTCTTTATCATCTTTTCATTCAACTTACGATAATCGATGCACAATCTTCACGACCCATCCAGTTTCTTCACGTACACAATGACCGCCCCCTACGTGAACTGCTTGGCCTAATAAAACACTTTCCTCCTAAATTCACTAGCTGTACCTCTAACTCCTTCATCTCGGTAGATGTCATCCTGCCAGGTGGTCAACTTACGGGTTCAGCTCCTGGTACAAGATGTTAGTCCATGAGATGATGGTTTTGATGACAACAACCTTAGAATAGATTTTAAAATATAAATACTAACATTACAAGTTTAGATATATATGTATATGCAGGATCTAACCATGCAGGTATCAAGAATGAAGAATGTACAGTATAGAGATTCAAGATATAGATATAGAAGACTCATGATTATCAAGATTATCAAGAGTTCAAGGTTAAGTTTGTTTTATTAGGAATATTTGTTAAAACTCGTAGAAAAGCACTGGCATCTTAATATCCAATTTATTCGTGGAATGGAATCCGCTTCGAGCCCGTTAAAGGGATGGAACCCTAAGTAGGATGGAACCTACGAAAATCTAGTGGGACATTGTTTTGTATCCACTAATTTTAATTCAAATGTTTTACAAAATTATCTTGTTTTCAAAATGATTTCAAAACTTTCCTTTTAAAAGATTCAAAACTCTCTATCCTGATTTTAAATAATTTTAGCCTCAAAACATCTTTAATTTCAAAGTCAAATTACTTCTGATTTTAAATGTCTTTTCAAATAATATATTTAACTTTTAATATTTATACTTAGATTTAAATATAAAATTATAGTTAAATTATGTATATACTGTTCTTTATATTTACTTATGAATTTCAGCTATATTCAAGTATATTTATAAAGTTTTAAATAGTTTTTATATAAGATAAATATTATTTTTATAGAAATTCAAAATATCAATTTTGGCTGAGGGATGTCGACATGCCCCTAGGCACTATGTCGACATAGTGACAGTTGAAGTTCAAAATTCAAATTTCAAAAGAAGTGTCTATTCGTCATAACTCTTCATGAATGGTCATGGCTGTTGATCTTCTATAAATAGGGGTCAGTTTCAACGAATTTTCAATTACTTTTTTCTGGTTTTCACTCCTCTTCCTCTTCCACATTTCTTAATACAAAATCATACCATTACTCTACCGAAATCAACATCGAATCATACTCGATTACTTCTAGTTTGATTCTCCATCACTATCTCTACAAGGTTCTCAGTGATATTTAGAGTTATAGACTTCTTTGTAATATATTAGCGAGAAAAGGTGTGATTGTAGCTTTGGAAATCAATTAAGCGAGAAAAGGTGTGATTGTAGCCCTGGAAATCAATTGGGTGAACTTGTTGCCCCGAAAATCAAGTATCTCTACCCAAAGGATTGTCATTCTGGAGGGTGTACCTTGTAGCCTTGAAACTGAGGGTTGTAATTGTTGAATTGTTGTTGAAAGGAAATCCATACTTGTGTTGCAGGGCTGGATGTAGGGTAACTCCGAACCAGTATAAAATCCGGTGTGTTCTTTCCTTTACTGCTTTTACTTTATATTTGCATCTGTGTTCATATCTGTGTCTGATTAGTGTATACATTGTTAACAAAGTAAGATAAACTCAAAAAGATTAACAAATTTCTTTAAACACTATTCACCCCCCTCTAGTGTTAATTCTAGCCTTAAGATCCTTAATCCGCATTTCTCACACAAGATCTATTCGAAACTCAATAGCTCGTTTCAGTGGTACTTCTATAGCTGCTTTAGTTTGCATTAGATTGACAAAGAACTAATACATAGTCCCCATATCTACTTATGGGGTTGCAACACCTAAATTGGCATTTGCATTTTGATCAGCATTTTCCTGTCGACCTTGGTTCCTGCTGGTATTGGGCCGAGCATTTTCATTAGTTGTGGTGCTTCCTCTTCCTAGATTCACTCTTCCGTTTCCTGCTTTTGTATCTTTCTTTTTCATAAATTGGCATACGAACGTTAGTAAGATACAGAAGAATGGTCTAAGAGAGAGGAGAGAGTAAAGATGGAATACATACTTATATATAGCAAATACAAGTATTTTATTATAGCGTTATCCCACACCCCAATCTGATTCTCTGATTCATTAGGATTATGTTTTCAAAAACTCTTTAGGTTTAACATTCTTTTAATCATAAACCTATGCTATGATACCAACTTGTAACATCCCCCATTTTGAGGTCCAAAACTAACTGTTACGGATGCTGCAGTCATCCATAGTTATTAATTTTTGGTGACAAAATACGATCTTGTTAATCATATCAATAATCAGAAGCACATGAATATGAAAAAAATTCAACATTGTTTAATAAATTTCATTTCAAAGATATATTTCATATTCATTACATAATCTCATTTGTAAACCCACGTTCAAAGAAGTTATGATTATTGTAAAATACTCCAAGAGGGACATATGAAGATACCCCCTTAGGTTGATCTGAATTAAGTACTAGGCAATATTACAACTTTGCCCTTACATACTTTCAAACAAATCAAACGCATAGTGGATCAGATAAGAACTTTTAATCAGCTAGAATGTCTCTTACATGTCTCCAAAAGCTTATTCGCCTATTGGAAACCTAAAAGCCCTTACTCTCGATCTACTCAAATGAGCACTTGAGAGTTTAATGGGAAAGACAAAATTTCAGGTCAAACAAAAAGTCTTGTGTGAATAATAACCTACCATCTCAAACCAAATAGATATCTATCGAGACCTCGCCACTAAGCGGAATCAGTTTTCCTCTCACTGGTATCTTAACCAAAATACACTAATTATATACTGTGCGCCTGCATCCACAATGGTTAAAACATAACAATATATGATGATACGCAAGAATGCAATATACCCTGGATTACCCATCCCAATTTATCTGACTATTTATTCAAATTTATAGTTTTTCGAGGGTCACTATAAACTTATTATTTTTCATAGGCAGATTAATAACATGTCTCACTTCTTAGGGACAATCTGCCTAAACTCGTAGTTTTCATGGGATCACTAAGAACCTATTGGTTCTACAAATAACCTTCTAATTATAGTTTTCATAGGTTTACTATGAACCAATTGGATTCTCCAATAATATTTATCAAATCACATTTTTCATGGGATCACTATGAACTTTTAGATTTCTATCGATAACGTCACCCGGACATAGTTTTCATGGGATCGCTGGGAACCTATTGGACCCTTCCAATAACATTTCTCATGACATAGTTTTTATGGGATTACTGTGAACCTACTTGACCCTTCCAATAACTTGTCTAAATCAATAACCTTTTGATCAGTTCTTGGCATCCTATAATTCTGATCTACCTAATCCCCCGTAAGCAATTCTACTCACTCAGGAGTTAATTATGTTTATACTTACTGCTGGGTCAACCTGGCTGGTTATCCTGCCCCTTAACACCCCAAAATGCAGTTATGGTTTATAAATGATGTGAGTATGACAATAACAATTAGGTATAATATCTGATCAAATAAATACAAGAACATATAGCATCCATCATTCAATATGTCCAATTAATAATCTTTTTATGTCTCATAATTACTCAATCTTAAGTAGTATTCTCTTTGGTAAGTTTAACTCAAAACTTGGGCTATTCCATAATTAAAATCCTGGGAACCATTTTTACAATATATGATTAATCCATTTAATTCATATTTAAAACAAGGAAAAACTTAGCCCTTTATACATTACAATTTCTTATATCATTTTATAGTGCCATTGATATTTCCGATGAAGATATGAGGGTGTCGCATCTCATCCTTATAGGGCATATCGCCAAAATAAGTAGAAATATGTTTATCTTTGAAAACACGTGGCATCAATATAGTCGACATGGGTCATCGCATCTCTTGCTGTCGTCCTTTATATTAAAGCTTTCTAATTTCGTTAAAACATAAGGCCATAGTGTCAATAGTAACCATGTCGCATGAAATAAAGGTGTAGGTCGTCGCCCAATTCAAAATAGCCTTCAATGTTTAAAACAGATGAACGTCGACGTTGATAATGATCGACAACATCATCATACACTAATAATATTTGGTGCTATTAAAACAATTAGGTCGACATTGATTACAATCAACGTTAATGTCTCGTTTTACTTCGAAAGTGATCACTGGGGGAATCGATGCTATAATATAGATTGACTTCGAAAATAATAGGTAGCGGCACTATTTAGGCCTTGATAAAAACATGCTGCATCACTGCCATCTAAAACAAGACAAAGGTCGGCGACTTGATGAAAGGCGATATAAGTATACTCATGAAGAGCTATGTTGACGTCGATCTCAATATTGAATGCCATACCTATGCGCTTCGATCCTATTGGAACCACTCCATACAAATATCATTAATCTAATGTGATTCCTTTAAGATCGTCGGCAACATTAATGGCTTCGACACTGAATATGGATTTCTCGTCATTATTAGTAAAACCGATTTATTTCTATATAAAGCCTATGCTTTCACCAACTCTTAATCTTTGTCAATTTCTTATTGGTCGAAAACACCTCCAGTGTATTCCTTTTAGAAAAATCCGTCGCACCCTATTTTTACTCAAAAAACATAGTTACACCCATTTAATAATTATTAATCATTTAATAAAACCATAAGCTTTTCTAACTTATTAAATTCACAATAAATCGAAACCCTTAGGAAAAATCTCATAAATTCACCAAAAATCAGAAATAACATATTCTTTAACGTATAAAAATTTTGAGGCCAAAACTATTGATTAATCATTTTTAATAATTAAAACCCGAAATAAATGCCCATTCTTCCTTAGGAAATTCATAAAATATTCTCATCATCTTGGGAAATTATGAAATTAAAAACCCTTTTACAAAATTACAATTTTCAGAACCTGTAACGACCCGTAAATTTAACTGGTTTTAATAATGTTATTAATTGAAATTTTGCGAAATTTTAAACGATGAAATTTTGAAATGTAAATTTGATATTTGGAATGCGTCTAGTTAAACATAGCAACTTGTAAATTTTCGTCCGAAAATATGAAAGTTTATTTCGCGCGTAAATTTACTTCAATATAATCAGTTAAAAAGCGATGAAAATAAAATGTTTTCGAAACCTAAATATTTTTGCATAGAAAAATTCTAAACCGTCTTCTGAGCAAGAGGTCATTTTTCGTTTTTCCAAATTTGGACATCTTTAGCTCCGTCGATCTTATTTTTCTGCGTTTTTGCTGCATTTTCAGCTAGTAGAAAATTCGAATTTTTATAATTCAATCGTACCGCTAATATCCGTATGCTGTTTTGATCGTCCCGTCGTGCTGATCTCCGCAGTGTATTCTTTTGTGTATTTCGACGTCCAATGGACGGCGAAATCTGAAAAAACGTTAAACCATATCGGCACCCGTTTTAAAACCTTTCGGGTTCCATCTGTCCCTTTATCTACCTACATGTCCAGTACCTGTTTGCATTTATATTTCTTAAATTCTTGTGCTTGACTATTGGTTATTCACCGGGTTCCAATATTTTAAAATCTATTTTCGAGAAGAAAAATAATGAACGTGAATTGTTCATTCCTTTCTAGCCTGCATGCCTACCTTTCCAAGGCATAGCCTCACTTCTCCACGTTTGCTTCATCTTCACAAATATTTGTATCCATTCCACCTTCCTTCTTCATTACATCAGCAACCAATCCCCTCTATGTTCGGCAACCACCCAGGCTCACACAACCCCTCACTGTGCAGCACCCCCGCCCTCTTCCACACTGACCCGAGAGCAACACCAAAGCTCCAAGTCCCTCCGCAACCCAAAGCCTCCACGCCCCGCCTTCTTTCCATTCACCATCACCGCATGGCACAGCAGCAGCCGCATTTTTTATTTTGCCGAGCTCACCTCCGACACTTCGTCCCGTCCTGGCCTTCCACCACCACGCCAGTAACCCGCGTGCTGCACCTCTGAACCGCGAGCACCAAGTCACCAGATCCAAACCCGCTTGCCCCTTCATCTCCCATGCAAGTAGCAGTCACCACCCGAGATCCAAACTCCTCCCCTCCACGTCTTTTCCTCCGCCCAGTCTTCCTTCAAGTGCCGCGCGGAAGCTCCGGCCTCCATCTCGAGATCGGCATCCCCTCCTTCCTCCTCCAACCGAACCACCCATGTGCTGCGTGAAAGCCACCCGACTCCCCAGCTAGAACCACCACCATCTTGCTTTTAGCTCCTAACCCAGCCGAGCAGTTCACTCACGCTGTCCACCATTTCTCACCTCAGCCTTCCGTGTCCACTTGCAAAACAATGGTATATAATCCATATATATTTATTCATATTATATTATATTTTGTAAACTTGTAGGTATATTTTTGAAGTTGGTTTTAGTTATTTACAGGCTGTTGCATCCATATGCAGTTATATAAGATTTATATGCATGCATACATTATATTTTGTTTTCAAAGATGATGCCACTTAGATATAAATTTCAGCTGCTGTTATATATGTATAAAATTGATAGTATTTCTAAGTTATATTTTAGATGCAGTTGTATAATAATTTATATAATAGTATATCTATATATATCACTGTTAGTTTATATGTTTTTAACATGTACGTGTTAGTTTATATGTTATGGTAGTAGTATGTAGACATTACAAAAGCTATAAGTATATTTGTTTTATTAGTATTATCTTATTAATATAAATGTGTAGACATATCTCAGCAATCCAAATTCATATTATATTAATGTAACTTACATGCAGGGTGTTCAAGCTGCTGTCTTTATATATATGTATGTACTTTCATATAGTAGCTTTAATAAAATAACTATCATATGCTTGAATATCAATTTCAAATTACGTGATGTGAGTTTGTATATGCTTGTATAAAAATTTATATTAGTAAGTAGAGATGGGTATGGGGTTTAAGGATAATTATATATTGTTTATATAGTGGTATATATATTTTAGTTGCAACCAAACTGATTTTACACTTGTTTGCATGTTTATTTTTTATTTTATTTTTTTTGAACAGCAGTTAGACTTCATGTTCACGATATCATATCTCACTCATGTTTTATCGGAATGGGTTGATTCTATTTTTAAAAAAGAGTCGAAGTTACCTAGTTTATGTCTGTCAAATTTTAGTAAAATCCGACATCGTTTGATTAGTGGTCGAGGATCTGGAAGTTAGACCCAGGCAGCTGTTCTTTTGTACTTGAAATTATTTTACACTGCTGCAAACACGACCTGAGTTCATGTTTGACGCATCGTATCTCTTCTCTCTTACGTCGGAATATAGTGATTCCCTTTTTTTTAAAAGATAAAGTTTTCTACTTTCTGTATATAAAATTTTAGCTTCATACGAGGCGGTTCAGTCCTCTGTTTCTTACCTGAAAGTCAGACCCAGAGGGGTTTTCAGACCTGAACATTTGACAGTCGCAACATGGCATGAGTTTATGTTCGTGACATCGTAACTTTCTCCTCTCTTGTCCAAATCAAGTGATTCTTTTGCAGTTTGAAATACAAATTTTGATCTTTATTCATACCGAATTTCAGACCATTTTGATCTCGGTAGCACATAGAATTATATTGTTAAACTTTGACGTAGGACATGTTTTGTAATTGTTGCTATGTTGAATGTTTTGATTTGATTTCGGCAATTCCTATTTAACAGCTTTGCTCGACGATTCGTGCCAATCTAGTTTATTCCAGAAGTGGTGCTTGCGATCCGTGACTCGACTTCGTTGTCTATTCATCTCTCTAGCCTCAAAAGGTGAGCAATCACTCACGATTAATGTTCTTTTATTTATTAAATTTGATTTCAATTGAAATGACAATTGAAATATGCTGCTGTTAGTTATTTACACTGTTATATATGTTATTACCTGTATCAGTTCACCTGTGACATCTGACACCCTTATTTGTTATTTATACAATGATAATCCAGTTTGGCTGATAAATGATTGATTGTTGATGTTTGACATTGGATGTTAAATAGTTAATGTTGAAGTGATAGATAATATGTAATTGAATTTGACGTAGGATAGTTAGATTTGATATATGTGTTAAATTTGATTAAATGACATTTGTATAATATGACCCCTTTAACTGTTAAATTTATTGACACGTAGGATTTGATCATCGGGATGTGGAGCCGGGAATAAAGGGATGGGTGATTGGCCAATAGGGTGCGGGGTTTCCAAATGGGGACGGTGAGGTGAGGCTGGAGGTGGGTCCGGATTAGATGGTGGAGGTGGGATATTTTGGTGTTGAAGAGTTGATAGGTCGAAATCAGCATATGGGTTCCATCCCTGATCTTGGACAACAGGCCAAGGGTCCCATCCTCTTGGGCCGACAACCTCAATCGAATGATCGTTAAAGTGGTCCAGGGCCTGTAAGGGGTCAGAGAAGAGGGGCTCATAGTTCATCACATCAAATCTGTCCTCAGAACACAGGTTGTCAGGAGCTATGTGTCGTTCAAATTGTTGAAAGTCGTTCTCATAATCAATACCAAGCAGATGATTCTCAGGCCTTCTATTAGGATGTTCATGCTCCCATTTCTCGATGGTAAGGAGGTAAGCTACGTCATTTATTACAGCGGCAAAGGATGAAGGGGAGTGGAATCCGCTGTAAAATTGCATTTTGATATATAGAAAGCGGTGGTCAAAATTTGCCCAATCACAATCATCTTGCATCAAGAATCTACCGACTGGGCTAACTGCATCTGATATGGCTTCTGTATTGTGCCTGAAGAGTTCGGGAAAACCCGAAACTCTTACCCATGCTGGCTGGTCTAGAGGTGGTGTAGGGTTGTCTGGTTCTTCCCATTGTCGAAACTGAATGGCATCTCCTGCTCTTACTATAGTTGAACGAAGAAGGATTTGGTCCCGGACAGCGTATGAGGGGCAGAAAAGGATAAAGCTATTGTTTGTCAGGAGCCATATCGGCCAGTCCTGATGGTGAAAATTGGTAGTGAGGGCGTGGTGAAGAGAATCGATCGACCACACGCCACTGATGATCTCGGCAGTAAGAAGGAGAGAGGGTTCCATTCGGCGAAAAGTTTTTGGTTTACTTTTTGGTTTGAATGGGTTATCAGGGGGTTTAGGAAGTGTGATAGGGGGTGGTAAAGTGCATTGGGAAGCGGGAGGGGAGAAAAGGGAGTGTGTTGGGAAGCGGGAGGTTTTTTGCTGAGCTGGTGATGGATTTGATTTTGGGACCCACTGGCTCGGAGCAGTTTCGTTTTTAGTGAGGAGAGAGAGGGGGCGGCTGGGCTATTATTAATAGCACGTGTGGGTTTACGAGGCTTCTCGGGACAATGTTATTGTGGGTGACCAAAAAATCCGCATTTATAGCAAATCTTTGCATCTCGACAGTTTTTCGACACGTGTCTATGACCCGCGCAACGAAGGCAACGACTTTTTGATTTCAAAAAATCATTAGTGCGACGCACACTCTGGAAGGTCGGTAGGAGGAGACGCCGCCTGGTAGGTGGTTTAGGCAGGAGCGGAGGTTTGGGCGACGAGGCAACCACCTGAGCATAGGTTCTGGTTGAGGGGACTTCTAAGGTTACAGGTTTGACGGGGATGGTGTTGGGCTTAGGCGGAGGAAGGACCGCGACAACCTTATCAACTAAGGGGTTTTCGAGGATGTTGGTGTACTTGGGAGGAACGAAAGAGATGGGTGGAATGGATGTCGAAGGTAGTATGGGAGATGTGAAAGGAGGAGGAGGAGTGGTAGAGGAGGGCGCCATATATCCCAACTTGAACAGTTTTGCCAAATTTAAATTAACAATTCGGTATTTTGAATTATTTAAGTCCGACATGTGCGGATGTGAATAGTCCAAAATAGCGGGTCATTACAGTTGGTATCAGAGCTTTGGTAGCTCTAGCCAAAACTAAGCATATAAGGTAAATGTATTTACAGAATCACTCTCATTCGAGTTTCAATCTCTTCCTTTTGACTCGATTCCTTTGAACTTTGGAACGTTCCCTGCGATTTCAAAATTCATTCGTGTCCCTCACTATTCGTCTTCTTTTAATTCCGGAGTATCTCATAACTCCACTTCGAATGATCTTTACGATGAATCGGCGGTCTCGTCAATCTTCGAATGATTTATAAAGGGGTGAAACTCCTTTACAATAGGCATTGATTTACCGGAGATTTCTGTATCCTCGGTTTACGATGCTATCTATCTCCTGCTATACCTGAATTCTATTTCTTGAGATCGAATGTCGATTTACCTCGGAATTCCACGTCGATCTTATTCTTGAAGTCATGGTCACCCCGGTTATGGTTGCCCGTGATTTATATAAGATTATCTATTTCCTTATTCGGTTAAATAATCATCTTATCTTTCGTTCCAACTTATTCTCAAATTAAAATTTTCTTTGATTGAATTAATCAAATTTGAATCCCTATCCTTGATTTGAAATCCGTTACTGTATCGTTGAGCGAGGAAGTGTATTTGTAAATTAATATTTTAAAATGTTTTAATATACATTGTGTTGTTTGAGTTGTTGATGTTGATTTGGGTTTTTGATCGATTCGTTTGATCAACGCTATCGATAGAATTTCCAAAACGCTTGAACGGAGCAAACTGACACAATATTATTTTAAATTTGGTAAACGAAATAAATTTTGAATAATTATATTATATATATAAGTATGATTTTCTGAATTTTGATAGTTAATTGAATTGCTTGTTAATAAATAATATTGGATTTTAAATATGTCACCTAAACCATTGGCTTTTGTCTCATATATAAATAATTGAAATAAAAACATGGTTTATAATTTATTTGAAAATTTTAATGAATTTAAATCAAGAAACTGAGAATTTAAATTTCCGGTGATTTCATACTTTGATTTGAAAGTTTTAAAGTGTATAGTATTTAAAATATTTTCAAATAGAAATCATTCCAAAGAAATTTTAGATGTTTAATCAGTGCTCTTCTCTTTGTCGCTGAAAATAATTTCGGTGATGGCGGCCGCATCATCGACATTCATTTTCGAGTTTCGAAGCGGAGATACTATTCTGTAGCTTTGCTACGGTTTTGTTTTGAAAAATATTTTGATTTGAATTTCTTCAGTATAATTTGATTTATATATATATATATATGGGTATCTTATTTTAAAATTTTAATTTGATATAAATATATTATATATATCTCTAAATTGTTTAAAGTTAATCAGAAATCTAATGCTTAAATTTTGTTAAAGGATGATTTTAATTATAAATAAAACCAAATTTTGGAATAAATATTTAAACTTGAATAATTGAATTGGGAAAATTTTATTTGTATATTGTTCAACTGCATTCTAATACAACTTACCTAAATCATTCAGAAGTTGAATATGTAATTGGATAATATATAATATAAATTGAATTTATAAATAAAATTTGAGTGTTTATAATAAATGTTATACACTAAATTTTGATTATAAAGATGTTAATAGAGTTAGATAGGATAATAAGTAATTGAATAATAGATGAGACAAATAAATTTGTTTTGAAAGAATTAATAAATTGAAATTTGATCAACTTATGAAAATACCTTAAATTTAAAAGCAATTAGTAAATATAAATTAATTTAAATCGAAACTTTTATGGTTTAAATTAATTTATATGGGTTAAATATATGTGATTAGATATATTAAGTAGAATAAATTTAACAATAATTTGGAATAAAGAAGAATTTAAATTGCTGAAAAAAAATATAATATATGATTATAATAAAAGACTATTCAAATTTATGGTTTTAGAAATTGTAAACTGAAGATAATTGGATAATAAGATAATGAATTTAGAAATAGTTGAGATTGATTTTAGTGAAATCAAATGGATTAAATCAATTATTGAATATCAATTAATTTAAATTTGAATTTATATGGTTTAATTTATTTTTTATTTTGTATTTCAAATCTGTTTTTCTTTCTGGTTGTTTCTATTCTCCTACCTCGTTCCATTTCGGGGATGAAAAGTTTTAAGTGGGGGAGAGTGTAACGACCCGTAAATTTAACTGGTTTTAATAACGTTATTAATTGAAATTTTGCGAAATTTTAAACGATGAAATTTTGAAATGTAAATTTGATATTTGGAATGCGTCTAGTTAAACATAGCAACTGGTAAATTTTCGTCCGAAAATATGAAAGTTTATTTCGCGCGTAAATTTACTTCAATTTAATCAGTTAAAAAGCGATGAAAATAAAACGTTTTCGAAACCTAAATATTTTTGCATAGAAAAATTCTAAATCGTCTTTTGAGCAAGACGTCATTTTTCGTTTTTTCAAATTCGGACATCTTTAGCTCCGTCGATCTTATTTTTCTGCGTTTTTGCTGCATTTTCCGCTAGTAGAAAATTCGAATTTTTATAATTCAATCGTACCACTAATATCCGTGTGCCGTTTTGATCGTCCCGTCGTGCTAATCTCCGCAGTGTATTCTTTTGTGTATTTCGACGTCCAGTGGACGGCGAAATCTGAAAAACGTTGAACCATATCAGCACCCGTTTTAAAACCTTTCGGGTTCCATCTGTCCCTTTGTCTACCTACCTGTCCAGTACCTGTTTGCATTTATATTTCTTAAATTCTCGTGCTTGACTATTGGGTATTCACCGATACCAATATTTTAAATCTATTTTTGAGAAGAAAAATAATGAACGTGAACTATTCATTCCTTTCTAGCCTGCATGCCTACCTTTCCAATGCATAGCCTCACTTCCCCACGTTTGCTTCATCTTCACAAATATTTGTATCCATTCCACCTTCCTTCTTCATTACATCAGCAACCAATCCCCTCTATGTTCGGCAACCACCCAGGCTCACACAACCCCTCACTGTGCAGCACCCCCGCCCTCTTCCACACTGACCCGAGAGCAACACCAAAGCTCCAAGTCCCTCCGCAACCCAAAGCCTCCACGCCCCGCCTTCTTTCCATTCACCATCACCGCATGGCACAGCAGCAGCCGCATTTTTCATTTTGCCGAGCTCACCTCCGACACTTCGTCCCCTCCTGGCCTTCTACCACCACGCCAGTAACCCGCATGCTGCACCTCTGAACCGCGAGCACCAAGTCACCAGATCCAAACCCGCTTGCCCCTTCATTTCCCATGCAAGTAGCAGTAACCACCCGAGATCCAAACTCCTCCCCTCCACGTCTTTTCCTCCGCCCAGTCTTCCTTTAAGTGCCGCGTGGAAGCTCCGGCCTCCATCTCGAGATCGGCATCCCCTCCTTCCTCCTCCAACCGAACCACCCATGTGCTGCGCGAAAGCCACCCGACTCCCCAGCTAGAACCACCACCACCTTGCTTGCAGCTCCTAACCCAGCCGAGCAGTTCACTCACGACGTCCACCATTTCTCACCTCAACCTTCAGTGTCCACTTGCAAAACAATGGTATATAATCCATATATATTTATTCATATTATATTATATTTTGTAAACTTGTATGTATATTTTTGAAGTTGGTTTTAGTTATTTACAGGCTGTTGCATCCATATGTAGTTATATAAGATTTATATGCATGCATACTTTATATTTTTTTTTCAAAGATGATGCCACTTAAATATAAATTTTGGCTGTTGTTATATATGTACAAAATTGATAGTATTTCTAAGTTATATTTTAGATGCAGTTGTATAATAATTTATATAATAGTATATCTATATATATATCACTGTTAGTTTATATGTTTTAACATGTACGTGTTAGTTTATATGTTATGGTAGTAGAATGTAGACATTACAAAAGCTATAAGTATATTTGTTTTATTAGTATTATCTTATTAATATAAATGTGTAGACATATCTCAACAATCCAAATTCATATTATATTAATGTAACTAACATGCAGAGTGTTCAAGCTGCTGTCTTTATATATATGTATGTACTTTTATATAGTAGCTTTAATAAAATAACTATCATATGCTTGAATATCAATTTCAAATTACGTGATGTGAGTTTGTATATGCTTGTATAAAAATTTATATTAGTAAGTAGAGATGGGTATGGGGTTTAAGGATAATTATATATTGTTTATATAGTGGTATATATATTTTAGTTGCAACCAAACTGATTTTACACTTGTTTGCATGTTTATTTTTTATTTTATTTTTTTGAACAGCAGTTAGACTTCATGTTCACGATATTATATCTCACTTATGTTTTATCGGAATGGGTTGATTCTATTTTTAAAAAAGAGTCGAAGTTACCTAGTTTATGTCTGTCAAATTTCAGTAAAATCCGACATCGTTTGATTAGTGGTCGAGGATCTGGAAGTTAGACCCAGGCAGCTGTTCTCTTCTCTCTTACGTCGGAATACAGTGATTCCCTTTTTTTTAAAAGATAAAGTTTTCTACTTTCTGTATATAAAATTTTAGCTTCATACGAGGTGGTTCAGTTCTCTGTTTCTTACCTGAAAGTCAGACCCAGAGGGGTTTTCAGACCTGAACATTTGACAGTCGCAACATGGCATGAGTCTATGTTCGTGACATCGTAACTTTCTCCTCTCTTGTCCAAATCAGGTGATTCTTTTGTAGTTTGAAATACAAATTTTGATCTTGATTCATACCAAATTTCAAACCATTTCAATCTCGGTAGCACATAGAATTATATTGATAAACTTTGACGCAGGACATGTTTTGTAATTGTTGCTATGTTGAATGTTTTGATTTGATTTCAGCAATTCCTATTTAACAGCTTTGCTCGACGATTCGTGCCAATCTAGTTTATTCCGGAAGTCGTGCTTGCGATCCGTGACTCGACTTCGTTGTCTATTTATCTCTCTAGCCTCAAAAGGTGAGCAGTCACTCCCGATTAATGTTCTTTTATTTATTAAATTTGATTTCAATTGAAACGACAATTGAAATATGCTGCTGTTAGTTATTTACACTGTTATATATGTTATTACCTGTATCAGTTCACCTGTGACATCTGACACCCTTATTTGTTATTTATACAATGATAATCCAGTTTGGTTGATAAATGATTGATTGTTGATGTTTGACATTGGATGTTAAATTGTTAATGTTGAAGTGATAGATAATATGTAATTGAATTTGACGTAGGATAGTTAGATTTGATATATGTGTTAAATTTGATTAAATGACATTTGTATAATATGACCCCTTTAATTGTTAAATTTATTGACACGTAGGATTTGATTAATTACACCTTGAACCACTGAATGTATGTTGTTAAATTGATGATATATGAAATTGTAAATAGATTACAAGTGAAGAACCGTAATGTAATAATCATTAATCTACATAAAATGATAGTGTAGATTCTAGAATTAATTATATTAATTTGCACAAACAACAATGTGAATTAATACGATTATTTCGGGATTATTTGAATTAATTATTGGATTGTTATTGATGTCTGCTATTGTTTGTTTATTTACTTTGACACCATCCCAGTTATCACACCGCAAGTTCCCTTTGCTATGCTTTGATTTTGAATTTGAATTGGAATCGGGTTGAAATGATAAATACCCAAATAAACTTTGACCTAGGATAGAGAATTAAATAAAAACCGATTGGTCAATAATTTGATTTAAAAATAAAATAAAGATTTTATTTGGATAAATAATAAGGTTTTGAAATGAAGTTGGAATATGAATTTTTAAGAAAAGAAAATGTTAATAATCCGAAACAAAAATATTAACATAGTAGTTGATGAAAGAATGTTGTTTTAAGTTTGAAATTATTTAATAATTAAGTTTTGAAATTAGTTAATAATTAAGTTTTGAAATTATTTAATAATTTAATGATATTGAATTATTTAACAATTAAATAAAATTGAATTCTTTGATAATTGAAATTGAACTTTTTAATAAGTGAAATTAAGTTTCTTTATTAATTGAGGTTTGAAATTGTAACTAAGTAAATAAATAAGTGAAATTGAATTTCTCTAATAAGAAATAAAATGTGTTTTATTGAAATTAATGTAAGACTTGAAAGGTAAAAAATTTGATTTGATGAATTTAATTTAATGCAATTTGTAAGTTTTGATATAATGGAGTTGAACTTAAATAATTGATTCAATAAATTGGAAGTTAAATAGAAATTGTTTTGAAGGATAAATTCACTTAACGATTATTGAATGAAATCGATAAATGAACTTAAATTGATTTGAATGTAGATTAAATCATTTTAAATGATTTCGGAATGAAACTTATATACGAATTTAAATGAATATTGGAATTGTTTAAAAAAAATTGAAATTGTATTATAAGATTTTGAAATGGTAATTTGGATGTTTTGAAACGTAAGTTATGGAAATTGTTTTAGAAAGACAAATGGAATGTTGGTTTACAAATTCTAATTGAAATTGAAATTGATTTGGTTTTGAAATATATTAAACGACCAATCGGTGTAATAATTACGAAAGTTATCAAAGAGACCGGAATCGGTTAGGGACATACTCACTGTCTAAACCGAAAACCACTTTGATAACTATACGCGGAGTGTGATTCAGAATGAAGTGGTTGGAATGATGTACGTGATGACTGAAGAAAGAGAACGATAATGGATAGCCTTGAAACTTATGTCAAATTGGAAATGACTAAAACAGGAGCCGTGCCGGGCCAAATGGGGGTTAGCTGCCTCGAGCGAACACACTTCTTCGAAACTACTCATTACTTGTTGTCGATTGGTGCACCCTTGATTTTGGGAGTGTTGTTTCACGATGTTGCGATCGCTGCGGCGATGCGTTCTCATTAGTCCGGATCAGGCAAACGGTAGTTTTACTACCTTGGGTATTGCCTCATGTGCCTTGTCATACTTGTATCCCTATATACGCGACCACTACGATTTGTTTTGTGTTATACCTATGGAGTACTCCCTGATATCCCACTAGTTTACGGTGGAGTTTACAGTGCTATATAGTCTATGATGCTTATATAAAACTGTGTTAAGGGTAATAATGGTGACGCCTTAACACTATTTTGATACTTTATATTACTGATAGGCATTATCTACTTACCGTACACTACTACATAGTAGATAGTTTAACGGATCCTTAAAGGATGGTCATTCCAAACCTCCTTTGAGTTACTTGTATTTCAGTTGCTATTTCACTTGAGTTGGATTTATTGATATAAGAATGTTAATCCTGACTCGAGTGTTTTGTGTTTTTCTTTACGCTCGGGTCAAACTGAGTGTACCAGTATTCGAGACTCGCCTTTGGAGTTGGAGCTTCGCTTGGAGATTCAGCTATCTATCCAGCTTTCAGATATCCAGTTGATGCCAGTGATTGTATTCTAATTCTTGTATTTGACTATTGTATTCGAGACATCTGTTGTACCTTATTTAACTCTGATATGTATATAGTAGCTTCATGAACTACTATCTTTTATTTCCACTGCATTTCTTACTCTGTGTCTGTGATCTGTGATTATTTTATTTACTGTATATGTTCAGTTTTTCCAAATTTAAATTAACAATTCGGTATTTTGAATTATTCAAGTCCGACATGTGCGGATGCGAATAGTCCAAAATAGCGGGTCGTTACACAACCTATCCAAATATCAAATCGTTTAGACATTAAAATCTTAGGTTTTACCCTTAAAATCCATTAAAATAATTCCATAAGAACTTCCATAAATCGTTATTCTACCTAAACAATGATAAAACCAACATAACACAACATATCATCATAAACGAATCAATCTAACTAAGATTCAAAAGCAAATAAAACAAAAATGAGATGGTCTATTATTATTCACCTTGATTTGATAATGAGAATTGAGACTTGTCGATTTGAATTGCTTCCTTTAGCTCTTCCTGTGTTTTTCTCCCTCTTTTCTTCTAGCTTATGGTCGACCTTGATTTTCTTTCATTTTTGTTTTGTAAAAACCTGAATGATACGGGAGGTAAGGGTTTTAAGGGATGAAAGCTTTATCTAGTCCTATTTTACCCCTCTCGTATATTCTTTTATATACTTTATAAGTCACTAAAAAAATCTTATCATTTTGTTCAGTTAAGGTAGACCTTAATGTTTATGAAATCTCAATTCCCTTATATCACTACACATCACATTATTCTATTTAATTTATCTAATTAAATCTTCTGAATAATGTTTAACTAAAATTGGGGGTGTTATAGTATACTTGTGTATTCGTGAATAACTGCAAGTGAATTAATCACAAGAAAAGTATATATGAATGTGCAAGTGATCAAGTCAAAAGCATTATGAATATATTGAGTGCTCGGAGAATTCAAGTCAAGATACTGAAAATAGAGAGAGTAGAATTGTTAATTGAATTTAAGAATAAGATTGCTTTATAAAGAATACAAATGGTTGCAACTATTTGTGAAGTGTGATGACTTATTGAAGATTTGCAGCCATTACTGAAGAGAAGCGTCTCTTCGTGGAGAAGAGGAAAACTTCAGAAATTTTATATAAAAAAATAGTTGCTACGTCGACCAGTTGACTGAATGAATTCAACCAACCGACTGAAATGTTATTTAAATTTGATCGAACTTTCCGGAAAGGAATTAGTATAAAAGACAATTATTTTAGTCGACTGAAATTCTTGATTCGGTCGACTTAAAACACAGTTAGTTAACTGAATTGGATAATTCAGCCGACTGACCTATGTTAGTGGACATTCTGTACAAAGCACACAGATTCAGTCGACTGGCCTGATTGTTTCAATCAACTGGTCTGTTTAAAAGAATATAATGAGCTTGTGATCAAATGTGTGTGCATGAAAACTACTTTTGAAGAGATTTTAACATAAATAAACTCTATACTTCTGACTTTACGATTAATATAACATTTTGTGTCATCATTGTCTTCGTCATGTAGATCTCTTCGTTTAGTTGGTATCTTTTCTTGCAATAATCGTTAGTATACATAATAAATTCTTTTTTAGTTGTCACTATCAAAACATTAAAGTATGAGGTTCCAACATTCTCTCTCTTTTTGATGATGACAACTATACAAGTTAATTTTTTAAAAATAAATCAAACTATAGATAGTTCTCCCCTAAAGACTATGCTTCCTCTATCAATTCAGTCGTCTATGTCTAGTTTTTCTCCCCCTTGTCATCGACAAAAAGGAAATAGATATCAATAGGAGTAATCTGAATATTTATAGAGATAGAACTTTCTAGTATAAATTTATATGTATACCAGTACATAAAGACATCAAAAGATATGTTAAGATATTTAAAAGAACATACTTGTACTATAGTCTCAATGTTAAACATCATAAAAAAATCATATAGCACAATAAACATACTACTTACCACATTGTCACAAACTAAACAACACAGTGTCACAAAACATTAGGACTCAACAACAACCAATAATAAATTTTTATTAAGAAAATACATAAGATTACACAAGGCATAAATAAAGATAGATATGAAGAACGAGCTTGCACTGCCCAAAAATTACGACTCTGACTAGTCTCACCACCTCTTCATCGTCCTTATCTTCCTCCTCCTTTATGGTCCATCTAAACATGTCCAAAGCTTGCGGTTCCCCTCTTGTAGGTAGAGAGGATTGAAGTAGATAAAGCATAAGACATCTTGTTTTGTTCATGGACCCTTTTGAGTTTATCTAGCTTGCTATCAGTTCTAGTAGTTGTGCTTTTAACTCGAGATAGACGACGATCAAGTTTGCTTTGGTTATGAAAGAGGATGGCATAAGATTTCCCGACACTTGTTTCCACTACAATCTCTTGTATTTCGTCATCGCTAGCTCCGGCTTGTTGTGCATAAGATGAAGAGGCTAGTATTGGTTCAATGGGTTAAGGGTTCCCAGTATCCCTATTCAATTTCCATTGTTCAAAGGAGACGATGTTGTGGTTCTCAACTCTTTGTGGAAGTCTCATGAGACATAGGGTTTTGGATTAAGGGAACCGATGGTAATCAACTCGGTATTTGGAAGAGGCACTTGAAAATTCATTAGGATTCGCATGATATATTCTCCATAATGAATTGTTTTCACTCGTCATTGATGGAATGTTTCAAATTCAACCATTATCATGTTAGCCCAATTTACATTACGACGTCCCCGCAAAGCGTAAAGTGCTTGAAAGTTATTTTATAGACCATTTCATAACTACCGGTCCCTGGCTGTAGGGAATGAGTGAGTACCCTATGCATAATTCTTCCTTTAGGACGTAGGAATTTAGCTTTCAAGACTTTTAGATTTTTAGCTAAAAAAGGTGACTAATTTCATCACAATTTTTCATGTTTACTTCAATATCATCTAAGTCTTTTCCTTCCGAAGGAAAATTTAAAATGTGACCCAATCTATCTATTGGTAAATAAATTTTGACACCACAAACAAGAGTCTATATAGCATTTTCCCTATTATGAGGTTTCATAAAATCCAAATTTATATTAGCGTAAAATAATGTTACCAATAGGGGAAAAATCTTAAGATTGTTAGCATCATAGTTGAAGAAAGAATCATTGTGATTTGCCTTCGCAAATTCCCGAATATAGTAGCTCGCAAAATCTCAAAACTTGATATAAGAACGTTTAAAAATTCTCATACTTTTCATGTTGTTGAACCTATAAAGTGCTGCTTCATTGTATAGCTAATCCCTAATCTATGCTTCTGATGGTCCAGAGGTGGATGATGAAGAAGTTCTTGGTCGTTTCTTGGGGGCTATTTGCAAAAGGATGGGATTTTTGTGAGTCGGGGTTTTTTTTCTGAGATTTTGGTTTTGTCTTGCTTTTGTAGAAGAAGATGATGAGTGAGGTATGACCATGTCAGTACTTATAGGGTTTGAATAGGTGTAAATGGTGTGAATGGGTAGTTATCTCAAAAGGTGCGTTGGATTGATCGTTATGCCTTTTTTTTAAATGCAGAATTAATGAATAGTCGACTGAATTAGGGAGTTCAGTCGACTTAGTGTAGGTTAAAATTGTTTGCCCTTGGCAAAACGATTGAATTAGGTGGTTCAGTCGATTGAATGTTGGGTATTAATTTTGAATGCTTGCGACCAGTCGACTGATTTAGGTGGTTTAGTTGACTGAATTTTGTGTTGGTTTAGGAAATTTAAAATTCTTCTCGTCCAGTTGACTAAATGTTTTGGTTTAGTCGACTGGTCCTATTGTTTTCTATTTTAAAAGATAGTTTTGTTCAAGAATCTTTTTATGTTGGTCGTTCTATATTCTTAAGTTCTATTGAGTTGTGTTTGTTCAAGGATAGTTTAGTTTATTTGATTAAAACCACTTGTATTCGCCTTGAGTACATTGTTTTATAGCTTTCATTAATGATTTTGTTTATTCATTTTCATTGTTTATTGCAACAATTTATATAATATATATATATATATAGGAATCAATATGAACTACAAAAGTGAGTGACAATCTATTTATTTATTTTTAGATGGATCCCAATCTTCGTCCGATGGCCCTGGTTCCTAAGAGTTTCTTGGTTTTGAGTCATGATCTTTGTCCGGAGTTTCTGTTAAATGAGGAAAGTTTCTACGAATACTATCCTTTGCTGGTGATCTTCCACACAATGCCAAAATGGATCTTTCAATGAAACTTACACGAGCTTGTTGTCTTCGTTGTTCCTAGTACATTTGTTTTTGATGACCCATCGTTTCTTATTGATCATGATGTAACTCATCAATGCGCTAGTCATTATGAGGCAATGTTACGATGTTGAAGTTAATTGGTGGTTTGACTTTCTTTGCTTTCGAAGAGAAACCGGTGTGATATGTAGGTAATGAAATTATTTTCATCGAGGACAAACTAATGGATGGAGTTGTTTTTGAGGATGATGATCTTGTATAATTAGAGGATAGGGAGTTATAATCTATTGAGGAGTAAGATGAACCATTCCCATATGCCATTGTTTTGTTAAAATTCTTTTTAGAAATCTTTATTAGTAAAAAAAAACTTTTCTTGTAATTTAAAATATGATTTTCCTGGTTTTTATAATAGCATGGGATATATAAATCGTATAGGTTCTATGGTTTTCATTTATCATCAATTAATTATTTTAAGGGAACTATTTATACTAATAAACATTATCTAGAATACTAAAAATAGGTAAAAAGTGTGCAGAAAAGAAATTTTTAATTTAAAAGTAAACATTGGTTATTTATAGTATGTCCTGTAAAGACACAATACCCAGTTCACGTCTAAGCTTGATAAATGTACTATCATTTAGTGGTTTGGTAAAAATATCCGCAATTTTATTTTCAGAAGATACGAACTCAACTGAAATTACTTCCTTTTCAATGTTATCTCTAAGAAAATGATGTTGTATCTCTTGCGTTTTGTTCGCAAATAATTTATTGGATTTTTTGATAAGTTTATAGCACTTGTATTATCATAACAAATTGGCAATTTTTGTAAAAGTATCTCGAAATCCATAAGTGTTTGTTGCATGTATAGGACCTGCGCACATGCCAAAGCAGAGGTGATGTATTTTTCCTCACACATCGATAGTGAAACACAATTTTTTTTTCTTACTAAACCATGAACGAGAGACTATCTGATAAAGTGAAAAGTACCGCTCGTACTCTTTCTGTCCGTTTGACGTCCTCCAAAGTCAGCATCGCTATAAGATACTAGCTTAAAATGACATTCTTTTGGATAAAAGATTATGTGGTTTCTAGTATTGTTTAGATAGTGCAAAATTCATTTCATGGCATGCAAATGTGATTCTTCGGGATTTGCCTGAAATTGTGCACATAAGCAAACACTTATCATAATGTTCGAGCGACTAGCGGTTAGATATAATAAAGAGCCAATCATACTCCTATAGAGATTTTGATCCATACTCTTTCTGTTTTCAACTTTGTCAAGGTGAACCGTAGTGCTCATAGGTGTCGGTTTACTTGATGTTTTTTCCATTCCAAATCATTTTATTAAATTATTACAATATTTTTCTTGATTTATAAAAATTCTATTACTAAATTGTTTAATTTGAAACTCGAGAAAATATGAGAGTTCTCCCATATGAGGCATCTCGAATTCTCTTTTTATTATATTTAAAAATTCATAACATAAATTTTCATTTATAGATCCGAATATGAAACCATCTACATAAATTTGTATAATCAATATATCTTTCTTATCCCTTTTTAATAAATAAGGTTTGATTAACTTTTCCAATCTCAAATCCCGAAGCTATAAGATAGCTTTTTACTCGTTCATACCAAGCATGGGGTGCTTGTTTCAAACCAAAAAGACTTTTTTAAGTTTGTAAACGTGATTAGGAAATTTTTCATGTTTAAAATGAGGTGGTTGTTCTACAAAAATATTTTCTTTGTAAAACCAATTAGAAATGCAATTTTAACGTATATTTGATAAAGTTTATACCCTCTTCTTGATTATAATCTTGTGCAACTAATCTATCTTTATTCCGAGTAATATTACCATTTTCATCAGCTTTATTTTTGTATATCCACTTCGTACCAAAGACTATTTGATCTTTTGTTCTTGGAACCAATTCCCAAACGTCATTCCATTCAAATTGATTTAGCACTTCTTGATAACTAAAATCCAATAGTCATCGGTTAAAGTCTCTTTAGGATTTTTAGGCTCTATATTAGATATAAACATGATATGACCCATTTGATTTAATTGATGTTTAGTTTTGACATTTGTATTTATCACCAATTATATTTTCAATTAGATTATTTTTTTAGTATACGTGGAGGTGAGTTTAATTCATTTTCCAAAAGTGGATTATTTTCAGCTGGATTTTCAATAGAATTATTTTCTAACACATGTTGATTTGTATCTATTATTTCTTTTTTTAGCAAAGCTAGCTGGCTTTAAAGTGGGCCGTGCCACTGTATATAAATGGGAAAAACAGCTGTTCTGTACATGCATAGAACATCTAAAAAGGTTTAGAGACTAAACCACAGAAAATAAAAGCACAGGAGCTAGACAGAGGTGTTTAGACTACAAAAAAGAACAAGACTAAGCACCCCCAGAAGAGGAGGAACTGCCACCTCTAACCTCCAACGCTGGACCAATAATATGCGAGTAACCAGAGAAAAGAGTAGCCAGAATCGGATCATAGCCCACAGAATCCAGAGAGTATATAAATTTCCTGTCCCAACTGACATCATAAAAATGACTTTTGTTCGCCTCACCAATCTCGCCAACCCTAGTAAGGGACAGACGCTCACCCTCACCCTCACCCTCAATTAAACATGTAGGCCCCGTTTGGTTTCGTTTTGAGTTTTGTATTTTGTGTTTTCAACGTAAACTACAAAATATAAAAAAAATGTGGGAAATTTTTTACAATTCTTAGCCATCGCGACGATGGACGGAAAACGGAGGAGATGAATTGTTTTTCATCCTTTTGTTATGTCTCAAAACACGAAAAATCAAATAAACTTGTTTTATATTTTATATGTTAGTTTCATTTTTCAAAATTGTGTGTTTTTCAACAATACATAATAAATGCGAATTTTTCTTTAGACGAAAACACAAAACTAAAAATAGCAAACCATACGGGGCCTTAATGTTTCCTTTATTATTTTTTAGCGTTTATTATAGTCTATATATGCTTTGCTTCATTTCGAATAGCCAATAAATATTCCTTTATCGGATTTCAAATCGAATTTTCCCAGTTGATCTTTTGTATTTAATATAAAACATTTTGATCCAAAAATTCTTAGACATGATATACTAGGTCTTTTACCGTTAAAAAGCTCGTATGGAGTATGTTTATTTAAAGTTCGAATAGTGACACGATTTAAGACGCAGCATGCAGTAGAGACAGCTTCTGACCAGAAATGTTTTGGTAGTTGGCTACCACTAAGTAGAGTCCTAGCACATTCCTACAATGTCTAATTCTTTCTACAACTCAATTTTATTGTAGAGTTCTAGGAAATGAGAAGTTGTGGCTAATACCCTTTTTGTTACAAAGTTGTCAAATAGTTCGTTTTCAAACTCGCCACCATTATCACTTCTAATATTTTTAATTTTTAAACCTTTTAAATTTTGAGTTCTTTTAGCAAAAAAATTTAATGCTTCAAAAGTATCACTTTTGTTTTTCAAAAACAATATCCATGTATATCTGGGGAAATCAATTACGATTACAAACAATATTTGTTATGATTTATAGATTGAACTTGAGCGCGACCGAATAGAACCAAATGTAGTAGTTCGAAAGGTTGTAACGTAGAAATGATTTTCTTAGATTTAAAAGATGATTTAGTTCATTTTCCTGGTGCATGACAAATATTATTCACTTTATAATTCATCTTTGGTAGACCTTTTACTAAATTGTTTTTAGAAAGTTTACCAATAGCATTAAAATTTATGTGACAAAAATCTTGTGTGCCATAGCCAAGGATCATTATCTTTGGTTATTAAACACATGTCTATATTGTGGTTATTTTTCATATTTAAAATATAAATATTTCTTTCTCTAATTCCTTCAAAAATTATATTTTTATTTTGATCAGAAATATTATATTTATTTTTAAGAAAGATATACTAAAACCTTTATCGCATAATTGACTAATACTTAGTAAATTATGTTTTAGATTTTTAACTAATAAAACATTAGAAATAAGAGGTGAATTAGATGTACCATTGTTGCTCATGTCCCCTTTTCCAATGACGTATCCTTTAGAGTTATCTCCAAAAGTAACGGATCCTCCATCTATGTAGATAATATTCGTTGGCATATCTTTATTGTCCATCATATGCTTGGATCAACCGCTATCGGGTATCCATTTTCCTCTTTTTTTATTTGATATCTACAAAAATATATTAAATAGTATTGGTACCCACTTCCTCCATTAGGGTCCTAAGAATTAGGTCTTACGAAGCCATACCCAAGAGGGTTGGGTGTTCTCTCTGAAAGTATAATTAGAATTTTTATGTATACAAGATATAAAAGCCTATATATACTTATTTATTATGAGATGGTTGTTTGTCTTCGGAACCCATATCTTTATATTTTTGGGCTCGTATATTGATTTCTATTGATTATCATCCTTCTTTTTGAAATTTGTATATAATGAACTATATTTCTTAGGACTAGCTTTTATTTACTTACTAGTTTATTATAACCCAAAACTTTCTAATTAAAAGAATATTGTGAATTATTAATAAATCTAGATAGCTTTTCTCTACCTTTATTGAAATTAGAAATATTTTTAGAAATATTTTCTAACTTAGTTTTAAGATTTTTTACTTCTATGCGTAATGTATTAATATTGGTATTTCATTCAAAATTTTCTTTTGTTAGTCTAATATTTTCACTTTTCCGAGTTTTGATTTCACTATTTAACGTAGAAACCTTAGATGTTAATATACCAAAATCTTAAGATTTTGCAAATTCTTCTTCAAATATTTTCTTTTTATCATTTAACATGTCAACTTCTAATTCACTTCTATTTAATTTTCCTAAAGCATCTTTGTATTTTCTTTCCAAATCTCTTAGCTTATCTAAAAACTCTAAATTTATTTCAACAAAATCATCGAAAGAGAGATCACATACATTGTCATTAGTGGCCATGAAGCATACATTTGCTTCCTCGGAGTCGCTATCAATATTTGACGAGAAGATGAGTCCAAATCAACTCAAGTTCCCACAAAGGTTTGCTTCTTCTTTTCATGATGTTTTTCGTTTCTGTTTTTAGGCTATTTTTCTCCTTCTTAAGTTCTGGACAATCTTTCTTTATGTGACCTATTTTATTGCATTCGTAGCACTTAAGTGAAGATGTTGATTAATTGGTATTGTTATTTCTATTGTTGCCAAATTTCCTACTCTTTTTGTACTTCAAACATTTTCTAATATTTTTGGCAACAAATGCAGTGTCATCATTATCTATGTCGAAGTCTCCATTCTCTGCTTGAAATGCAATTGTTTTCCTATCTTGAGCTTGTACCCATTTTGCCTGCAAATTTGCTTCATAGGACACAAGATTCCTATTAACCCTTCTGGTTTAATGGTTGAAATGTCATTAGCTTCTTCAATATCTAAGACCTTTCATTCCCACTCATCCGTTAAATAGTTTAGGATTTTTGAAACAATCCCAAAATCAGTGTATTTTCTCCTAGTGCAAGAAGTGAGTGATATATGTCTCGAAATCTAGAATGCATGTCATTTATAGTTTCATCTTGCTTCATGCTAAAGTTTTGAAATTGATTTTTAAGCATAGAATATTGCTTTGTTTAGCCTTATTTGTACCTTCATAAGTTATTTAAAGAGTACGCTAAATTTAATGCGGATGTACACATACTTACTCTATTAAATTCGTTCTTCTCTAAAGAACAAAATAAGATATTCATTGCCTTAGCATTACTAGTAGCATCAATTTTCTGAGTGTTCGACCATTGTGCATAGTCAGTGGTAGGTATAATGTATTCTTATTAAGTGATATTCCAAGTGTCATAACCATTAGTTTGCATATATATCCTCATCCTAGTTGACCAGTAATTATAATCTAGTCTGTTAAATAGTGGTGGTCGTGCAGTAGATTGACCTTCAACAAAACATGATGTAGTACTATCCATATTGCTTGAAATATCAAAAAACTTTGTTACGATTATTTGATGATCTAGCTCTGATACCAACAGAAAGTTGCTATTAGATCGAATAATATGATTAGTTCTACTAAATTAAAACTTGTACATAATAGCAGCGAAAATAAATAAAGTAAGGAGAATAAAAATGATCACACCGAAGATTTTTATACTGCTTTGAACTTCCGATTCTGTGTCCAGTCCCAGATTCTTCTGGATATTAAGCAACACTCTCACTGAACCCATAGGAATAGGTATTACAATCATCTAAGCCGCCGAACATGAGTTCTTGCCTGAAGATCTCTATTAGGACTTTGAATATAATGATTTGCTAAGTTTGTGACTTCATGTGCTCTTGAATATCAAGAGTGAGTCGATAAGCACAACCTTCCTATAATCTTCCTTAAAGTGGTATGCTTGTGTATTCATAAAGAATTGGAAGTGAATTGATCACAAGAAAAGTATATATGAATATGCAAGTGATCAAATTAAAAGCAATATGAATATATTGAGTGCATAGAGAATTCAAGACAAGATATTGAAAATAGAGGGAGTAGAATTGTTAATTGAATTGAAGAATGAGATTGTCTTATGTAGAAAACAAATGGTTGCAACTATTTGTGAAGTGTGATGACTTATGGAAGAGTTGTAGCCGTTACTGAAGAGAAGTGTCTCTTCGTGTAGAAGAGGATCTCTTAAAAAAATTTAAATAAAAAATAGGTACTATGTCGATCGGTTGACTAAATGAGTTCAACCAGTCGACTAAAATTTTATTTAAATTTGATAGAACTTTCTCGAAAGAAATTAGCACAAAAACAACATTTTTTGTCAACTGAAATTCTAGATTCAGTCAACTGAAATTCAGTCGATTGAAATTCAGTCGACTGAAAAGATAGTTAGTTGACTGAATTGGATAATTCAGTCGACTAACCTGTGTTAGTGGACATTGTGTATAAATCACAAAGATTCATTCGACTAGCCTTATTGTTTCAATCGACTGGTCTATTTGAAAAAGATATGTGAATGAGTTTGTAATTAAACTTGTGTGCGTGTATACCACTTTTAAAGAGATTTTAACATATATAAAGTTTAGACTTCTGACTCTATGACTGATATAAAATTCTATGTCATCATTGTCTTCGTCATATAGATCTCTTCATTTAGTTGATATCTTTTCCTACAATAGTCGTTAGTGTACATAATATATTCTTGTTTAGTTGTCACTATCAAAACATCAAAGTATGAGGTTCCAACACAAGTATGGTAGAGTACTTGATTACTCAAACTTAACCTTCGATGCTATCTTTCTAGACACCCTACTAAATGAGCAGGCTTCAATCAGTTAGCCCAAACATTGCTAATCTAGATCGTGTAAACTATTGGGCTCTATAACATCGAAGGAACTGGTCAAATTGAAGGCCGATTAAATGGGTGAATCTAAAAAAAATCATTTTTAGATCTTTGTTAAGTCTATGAATCTAGATGATTTCAGATCCAATTTAAAATATTTAAAAAAAATCTTATTTTATTTAATTTGAAAGAGTTTGAATTTGATTTGAATTCAAATGTATGAGTGTATCAAATACACTCATGTGTGTAACATTTATCGGTTAAAGTTAATTTAGAGAAAGAAACCTTTCGTTTCTCTTTCCAAAACTTATGCAATTAATCGAGGGAAGATTTTGCTTTAATTGGAGAGAAAATCCTTTCCTTTCTCTCTCTTTACTTAAATTTATTGATTTAATAAATATCACTAATGAGCAATTTATACATAGCATGAATTGTGAGTATATCCAAATATACTCTAGTGTATATTGTGTAAGTACAAAAGATAGGAAGCGTACATAGTTAGTTTGAAAATATGTGGGTGTTGAGATTTACACCGCAACGGACCCATTTTCGCTTGACATATGCCTTTGTTGTCTAGTTTTTTGAATTAAAAAACAAACGTAATAAAAGATGTACAATAGTTTACAATATATATATATATATATATATCAAAATTACATTTAGTAAACTTACGTAATTTAAAATTTAAAACTAATGTTAATGCATTAACATTCATTTAGGGAAAGATTTGAATCAATAATTACATTTATGTGTAAAATTCATCTTATTAATTTGAATGGGTCAATACATATATGTTTCCATACATATAAATAGCATTTGATGTTTTAGCTCTTAAATTAACTTATTTATGTAAACATGTAATTATAACATATGTGTATAAACCTATTAGAACAAAAAGCAAAATTTTTGAAACAAATATGTAATTTTGAAAGGGATACAATATATATATATATATATAATATTACAAAATGCTTTAAATTTAGAAAGGAAATAAAATTATTAGATTTTACACAAAAATACATACATGAATTCAAAATGGATATTCCTTTTTTAATGAAAACAATACTCAAAATAGTTATATTCAAAACATCAACAAAGTAACAAAATAAATTGGTTTTCAATGCAAATATAAAAGATTAATAAATATATAGTACAAAATTATAAAGATGGTTTCCAATCAAAAAATAGGTTTTTTAACAAAAAATGGAAAAACAATAAGGATTTGGAAAACTTGGGCATATGTAAGTTTGTGATAAGAATATTCACATCAAAACAATAAAGAGAATAACTATAAAATATCATAGAGATTGAGGATCTAAATTATATGAATCATAATGGACAAAAAGTAAATGGAGATAATATAGTGGTAGATCTGAATAAAAAACAACATAATAAACATACCTTATATGGGCAAATGCGGATTTGAATTAGTCATTGGAAGATGAATAATAAATAGGTAAGATGAATATTATTGAATTCAAACGTATGAATATGAGAATCACATGGATAAATTAAATCAAAATATCTTAGGATTTTTCCAAAAAGTCACACCTTAAATAATGAATCGATTCTCTGAGATTCATGAATCAAACTCCAGATATTGCAAAGATCAAGAGGTAAAAACCACTATTAATAAATCGATTTAATTTGTATTGATTTCTTAAATTTTTAGCTCTAGTCCACCACAGAATTCGGCCATGACTTGATAGGAGGAAGAGAGAAAAAAATTCAACAAAGAATGAAATGGATGAATGATAGAGAATAAGTTTTAAAGGAAACATTGAAACTTTTCAGTTCCCTCCTTTAAAACCTTCCCAATTTCCAATTAAATCTTTTTAAAATACTTTACCCCATATGCATAGTCGGCTATAGATTAAGCTGCAGTAGGCTAAAAAAGTTCACCAATCCATTCAGGATTTGTTCCATTTAAATCAAATTTAAATACTCTATCGATACGTGCGTTTATAACTTTATACATGCACTTTATTAAATACTAATGGTATTCAAACTTCAAATAAAATTTAATAACTAATGTTTCGCAAATATTAATTAATTTAGAATAATTTAAATTAATTAAATCTTGTGGTCTATTCGGAGTATTCATCATTTTGGTTGTGCTACTCAAGTGTATAAATTCAGTCAGCGTTAATATCAAATAATTCGAATATTAATGTTTACACATCAGATTAACTCATGGTATGACATTTTGGCTGAATTTATTGTTTATGCATCTATTTTAGTAAAATCCAATTTTACTTATTACAAGCGGTACCCGGTAGTGACAATTATTTACACCAATTCTCTTCATTAACACTATATCACATTAGGAGTTATGGAATTTGGATTTTGTCAAAGTTTCTGTATCGTCCACATTCAACTTTGTTAGTCCATAAACAAAGTCCTTGGTTTAATAATAACATTTATTATTAACCGTACTACTCTAACCAGAGATTTTGACTTTGATTTGACTACAGTTGACCGTGATACTAACCCCATATAACTGAGAAGATGAATATTCTATTGAATGATATTTCACTTCCAATACTTCAACTCAGACCCAACTGTAGTCCTTTAATTGATGCCATGCCACAATTTAACTGTAATTAAAATGGAGTGTTCATATTGAATTCCATATTATTCTCAAGTCGAGAGAACTGTGTTACATCGTTGCGTCGAGGTTTTATGTTTGGCTTTAGTTATATTAACCAATAGAAAACTCTCAAACGAACCATTCCATGGTTATCCAGTAAGTATCGATACGTAACCCCTTGGTACCCTTGACAGCTATGAGTAATAAACCACCCAATATTTGGATAGCATTATGCACTCTAGTCTCCACGGATCTATCGAAATCTCGTCTCAAAACATCTTGATTAGAAATATTTAAAATAATATGTTATTTTCAATATGATAAATTTCTAATGTTTATAACACATTATAATTACTATCACATAAAATATCATTTAAGGATTTTCTATTTATTATACTTTGAACTAGTTACTTAATTAATTATATCACAACATAACTTGTATATAATAGAAATAAAATGTTGGAACTGGGCCAGCCTACAGGGGAAGAAATGGGTGAATTTCAAAATTTTAACCACATTGGGTCTTTATTAAACCTATGTACTCTAAATTTATTTAGAACATATCTAAATTTCATTTTAAATAAAATAAATATTTTATTTAATTCATAGATAATATTTTATTCTATACAATTTGTGTAATATATGTATAGTGTATACACATATGTGTGTCGTGCACGTGCAATATAATAATGTGTGCATGGTTTAACATGCATATGTATAGATGTTGGGATTTACAATGCAACAAACATGTCCTCTAGTATTTGAGCATATTGTCTAAATGAAAATATTTGTGTGCATATATATATATATATATATATTATCAGCAAATAAATTTACTGACCCCAAAAGCGTTTAGAAAACTTAATTATTCAAGAAGAGGCCCTAAAGAGGCTCATTGAAGCTAGCAATGCAATTACAGTTTTTGTATCCATTCTTGATGTTGTCGTCATAGTCGAAGTTATATATGTAAGATGAATACAAGTTGAAATTTGTATATTCAAGGCAAGTTTAATTTTGAAGTCGTGTGTGCAGAACAAATTCAAGTTTGAAGTTCCTGAGTCGAAGTCAATTATGCAATGATTGCTTCGAAGTCACAACCATTCATATATATGAAGTTAGAAGTATGTTCAAATCACAAGTTTGAATCGGTTACACATATGCTATGTTGTGTCCTGGTTCAATATTCAAAATCCTATATGCAAAATGTTCTTGAATTTAAATATGCTCTATAATCCCCAAATTGATTTAGGGTTTACAATGTAAGAAATGAGTAAAGAGAAAATTCGGCTCCTAAAATGACACCCCTAGGGTCATATTTATAGGGGTTTGCAGCCCTCACTCTGTTCCTTATGTCTTCAAAGGTGTTGACTTCGACAACAGTGACATGAGTCTAGGGCGGAGCCGTCACTAGGTAGCGGTATGCAGGAATGTCTTCGACACACAGGAACATCTTTGTATGCGGGAGTGTTTTCAACCTTCTTTGGCACTCACTTGTTCGCTTATGTCTTCAGTGGTATTAACTCCAAATGGATTTAACCTCAGTTTCTTCGTAGAGCGGCATCTAGCATTTTAAGGAATATTTGCATGACACCATAATCAAAGTGATGCATTCTAATCTTTCAATTTTAACCTATGAAGTCAATGAGGAGGTGTGTGCAAAATCGATTAAGTGCGGTAATGAGGACTTCGTGGATATTGAAAACGTACTTTGTCAACACCGCTTTGCATAAATATGTGGCTTCTTTGAAGTGCTATGTAGAACTGGAATGAGAGGTGGTCCCTTAATGAAGAGCGAAGCGACTCAGTGATCCCATGATATTTCCACAAGAACACCCTCCTCGTCATTGTAGGACAACCTCTTCGAAGTGACTATTGATTTGTGGAGAAATGTATTCTTGATTCCGTCGCCTCTTCGGTCATGTGTGACTTTATTCATCATCTTTCATCATCAAAGAGCATTATCATGTCTCTTCATCACTAGTGTGTAAGTGCCTCATCGAGTCTACGCCTTCGATGTTGATTATAGAAGCAATACACCTTTTCTTTTCTTACTGACTTCGAAGTTGGCTACAGAAGTCACGAGCAAACCATTGTGTGCATGTCTTCGACGAGAGTTGCTTTTACAACTATGAAGCCGTGGCTCTTCGACCCACTTCAATGAAATTTATAGTGATAATATATATATATATAATTATACATTTGTAAAACAAAATAATTTTCATATATATATATATAAGAAGAACTGGTAATTATAATAATTTATATAAATAATTATATATATATATATATGTGCACACACACACACATACACATATATAATAAAATCATAATATCATTTAATAATTAATCATAAATAATTTTAAACATAAATATATATATATATAAGTTACAGTAGCAAACCCGAGAGTAATGTATAAATATATATAATTATAAGTACATATGGATATACAAACATATAAATAAATATAATAAATTTTTATGTAAAATTTGTTCATACTTGTAGTAGGCTCTTGGGCCAAAAACTATATATATATATAATAATAATAAATTTATTTAACTATAAGTATTTATAAATATACAAACGTGTATATATATACACACACATATATAATAAATTATATACAAAAATTGATGCATACTTATAGTAAGCTTTCAGCCTAGAAAATAAAAAAAAATTATTTGGATTTATAAAATGATTTTAAGTCAACAAATAAAAACAAAATAAAAACCATACGGAATTAAATGCTAAAATTATTAAAAATCATTTCTAAATTTGGAAAATTATTTAATGTTATTATATAAAATTTTATACATAATTTCATATTATATATATTTATATATTTATTTATTAACATAATTAGTTTCTAGTTAAAAAATCACAATATTAATATATAAATATATAATAAATATAAATATATAATATATAATATATATATATATATATTAAAAGTTCAATTATTGCTGTCGAATAACTTTTATAGGCAAATAATTTGTTATAAATTTTTAGAACATTTATATTATGATTTTAATGTTTAGAATATGATTTATCAGTTTATAAAATTATGTACATTATTATTTTAGTCAGAAAAAATGTTTTTCAATTTATTTCTTGGGCTGTGAGCTTGAGATCAATATGCATTCAAAATAATTATTTTTACATACACACACACACAGATATATATATATATATATTGATGCACAAATACGTCCATCCATCATGTGATAGCATATGGGTATACAAGATTCGTCATATGATCTAACAGCCTATGAAATGAATCAATAATCCATCTATTACTTAAAAGCAGGAACTAAGAATTGCTTACATGTATACACTGCTTCACACCATTTCAAATTACTACAATTCCCCATTCCTTCTCATTAACCTAATACTAACTGCTCTAGACAAGTTTCTTTCACTCTAATTAATCATCATCTCCCCAAATTATTTCTAAGTCTTCATCGTTATTTCATCTTTCCCCCTAAAATCTCCCTTTTCCCTTTTAATTGCATCAACTAACGTAAGATGGACATCCAATTTTCCTAGCAACCGATTGCAAGCAATGGAGAATCAAACAAAAAATGTTAGTTTATCACGTCTTGTTTTGGATTCTAACGAGGAGATAATATATATTTATGCCAATCTTCCAGTTCCACTCAGTTTTTATAACGACCTAGATTTCTACGCCGTAAAATAAATAAATTTAATTAAAATAAAAGTATTCGGATTTGATATTTGGCAAATATTATTTTTGAAAGTAAATAGTTTATTTAATTGAAGGCTATCAATAAAATATTTTTATGTGAATAAATCGAATTAAATTAATAAATTCCTTTCAAATAATCAATTGAAATTGAATAAATTGTTTTAATTGAATATAAAATATTTTTTAAAGTGTAAATAGTTGTTATTTGATTAAATAGTGAAGAATAAATAAGCAAGCATTGTAATGAATAAAATTATTCAATTATTGTGATATATTCAATATAATGAAATGCAAATCAATTTGAATTGAATCGAAATTTATTTACAAATAAACAAAAAATTATTCAAAAGAAAAGAAAAGAAAAGTTAAATTAATAAGGCCCAAAATCAATTCAAAGCCCAAGTCCATTTAAAAATCCATACTTCTTTTTATTTCTTAACTTCTAACCCAAACCCATATATTCTCCAACCCGTTTCCACCCCGTGCCCTAATCTTTCCCCAAATCAAAAATTTGCATGATTAAAAAAATTCACTATTGAGCTTGACATCGACACGACTAGGGGAGGATGTGCATTCATGGCATTGGTGGCAGTACGATGCGGTGGGGAGAGCCATGACCTTAGTGTCACAATGGAGCGTAGCTGTCACGATGATCGAGGCGGAGGTGGAAATGAGGCTACGATGTGGTAAGCGACTGAAGCAAGGTCAATGTGACTTAAAGGAGAGGTCGATAGCAAAAGCGGTTACGATTGTAGGAAGACCGCAGTTGTCTGTGGGATTGGTTGAAGATGTGGAGCATCGATGATGACAATGGTGGAGGTGCATGCTTTTGGTTGTCTACGGTTAATGACGCAGAGGTGGAAGCCGTGCTTTTCTTGGGTGATAGCTTTAGCATTTGACAAGTATGACTAGGTATTATTAATAGTGAAGACCAAGATTAGAAGGTAAGGCTTCACTGTCTTAATAATCAGAAATCCAACTTAAGTGATGGAGTCTTCGATGGCAGTTAGGGTTAAGGTGAGTTTCTAAACTCGCAGTTATATCTATTTACCCATGTTCATTATAAATATGCATTTATCCCGATAATTGGTTGAATTGCTTGGTTAAGTAGATTGTGATAATTTATTGGATTGTTTAGTTGGATATTAGATAGATTGAGTAATATTGGATATGATTTTTGATTTGACGTAGTGATTTGTGTATGTTGGATCGTCCAAAATGCAAAGGTGATGCTGTCTGATTGCATTTTAATGTGTAATTTATTTTTGTATGTGTGTGTATATTATATGGATGGTCGAAAGTCTATGTAATTCGATTTCGGCTAAATGATAAAATTTATATTGACAATTTTGGAAAATTTTGCTCCATGATTTTTTATATTGTGATTGATTTTCTGGTTTTAAATTATTTTTGAAAGCTTCAAAAAAATTAGTTTTGGTGTTTTAAAATTAAATTAAGGGATATTTATAAATAAATAAAAGTGTTTGGAAAATAAAATTATTTATTGGAAATTGTTTTGATATAACAGTTTATTTAAAAATAAAAATAGAGATTTCAATATATTGTAATGTATGGAATTTTACAAGTGTAAATGAAGGGTTTTAATAATATTTTCGAAAGAGTAATTATCTGGAAATTGAATAATTAGTAAAAAGGATTAAAAAAGTATTTTAAATTATAAAATCTATTTTAAGAGTTTTAAAATATATTCCTATTTTTATATGTTTATTGGTTTGAAATTGGTTTATTTGATTTGATTTGATAAAAAGGATTCGAGAAATATTTTTGAAAGAGGATACTTTTAAAATAAACAATCTATTTTGAAGAATAGATTGAATTGTGAAATATTTAAATAATTTGAGAGTTTGAGTTGAAATCCTCTTTCGTACATGGACTTATTTGAAATGATTTACATTTAGATTTTGTGATTTAATTCTATACATGCGCATATTGAATAAATGATCAGTAATACCATTTGGGATGGGGCATTCGGTATTACTTTTTCGATTATTCTATTGACTCATATTATAAAATAACTAATGTTTGATAAGTGTAGTTTACTAGCTTCTAGTAAACGTTCAAGTAATACTAAGTGGAAAAGGACGCTTAAGCAATACTTGTTCGGTTACTATTGATGAGTAGATGTCACTTATATTCTGGAGATGGGCTACGAATTTGTGATATCATCTAGAGATGACTCCTTTGAGCTTACTAGTTGAGAGTATATTACTCTCCAAGGGCTACAAGCTGGAGATATATTGAGATTTACAGATTTACCATCTTTAGACTAACTATCTGAGTTGTATTATTATTTACTCTTGGTACTAGTAGTCAAGGAATTGTTATGTAGTACGCTCTCATTAGGACGTATAATTATTACTACTCTCTTTAGGACTCATCTTATCGAGAATATTTAATTATACCCTCTAAGGACTAACTAGCCGAGTATCGTTATCTACTCTTAGGGCTAGTAGTTGATGATTTTGTTAAGTTGAGATTACTTCATCAAGACCTCTAAAGTTGAGAGTATTTGACACGGCCCTGATTAGGACTCATTGAGTCGAGAGTATTAGTTATCACTCTTAATTGGACTTATCGAGTCAAGAGCAATTGTTGTCACCCTTATCGGGACTCCTAAAGTCGAGAGTATTAGTCATTACACTCACTAGGACTTATATAGTCGAGAGTATTTGTTGGAAATATATGTCATAGGGTTCACACTACTATGGAGAGCGCGTGAGTTAGACCCACTAGATAAGCTAGTTATCTACCTAAGCGGTCCTGATTGTGGGGTTGTGCCTCGGATCCGTAATGTCAGTTTGTGAGTTTGTAGGCTGAGAGTTATTTCTCTCATTAGAGTCATTGCCCTGACATCACTTAAGGACCAGCAGTCCGTTACAAAGCGCAAGTAGGAGTCGTGGCCAATTCTTGGCATAGTCTGGTAGTGTGTTTATGACATGTGATGGATACGAGTGTCATGATTCTAGGAGTAACTAGGGGACTTTATGAAACAGGCTATAGTCATTAGCATTTCCTAGAGCTGTGCTATGATACGTCAGTCTCCCATCTGAATGAATTAGGTGGATCCATTATATATAAGATATTTGATATTATCACCTCACTAGTGACGTTGATTATATGAAATTAGAGACTAGCTGTAACGTCCCAGATTTTCGCGCTCGAAAATCAACATCCATACTTTACATCGTATTCGAATGCCGTAGATTCGACCGTTCAAATCCGAGTCGCCGGAGCTTATAACAACATTAAGTAAACAACACAGCGGAAATAAAAGAATATAGATATACAATATCTGATACAATATCCAGATACAATGATGATACAATGAATATCTATATACATCAGAGATATGATACAACAAATGGCAGCGGAAAAGAAAACGATAACATCAGCAGCGGATAATCTCCATCTTCAAAGCGCCAATCCATAAATAGCTCGAACTCCCAATAACGAGGCACAAAGATAAGCAAGTGCAGTCCGATCCAAAGACTGAACTAGCTCCAGAAAAATCTACAAATCTGATTATCTGAAAAACCAAACTCTAGACTGCTCGTGTAGAAAATTATGAGCACCCAGAGTTTAGGAAATGAACAATAAACTCCGAGTCAGTCGTGGGACTGGTGTGAGCAACAAAACAGTTTATCTTTAAAAACAACTAGCAGAGAATTTTAAAGTCAATTCGCAATGCTTCTGGAAAATGAAACTACCATAAGACCTCCCACCACACACACAATGCAAACGCAGAATTGGAGGAGATTTCTTCTTATGATAGTCAAAGATGCTTACTACGCAAAATCAAATCATTTTTGATATTATTATTAGTGCATATTGTAGAAAAAATTTCGAAAGTAGAATATAAATCTCAGCCAGCATAGACATTTCGCACTTATGCCTACTATAGCTACCATGTTCAATAGCAGATTACCACCACATTCCATGGCAGGTAATACAACTAAAACCGTACAGGGCTCGTATTGTTTTGTTTGGATTTCCAACAAATGGTCAGGCTAAGGAACTTCCTATTCCACGAAAGAAACGCCTCTGGCGGGACGTTCCGAGAACCAACTGTTCTCTGCCAAACAAGGCCGGCAACCCCTTTTCCCAAGGGATAAAAGAAACCTCAGATATGCCACCCCCGGTCCTTTGGGACCTTTAACCGAGCGCTCGATAACCAACATCACACATCATAAAGAAAGTGTATCCACATGAGTAAGTATCTGGGCTCCATACCATGATACTACCCTTTTCCAGAAGGAATGGTCATACCCTAGGGGAGCTACCCCTGAAAACCTTGCCGCGCGATTCCTGTTTCGACCATTACCGGGTTGTGAGGCTCGACGAAGTCTCGTCCACAAAGCTACGCTTTTTCAAAAAGCCATGCTTTGGGTCAACAGATGATCAACCTATGATCACAAAGATAAATGATCAAACAAAAGATCATATCACAAATGATCAAACATTGATCATCACACAGCAACACTCAGCATGCCACATTACCAAATTGGGATATATCGCTGATAAATTTCAACTACATAACCTCTGAGCTCGTACGTCTCAGAGAAGGGTGTTAAGCTAAGAGAATAAATTCTCCGCCACCAACAGAAATGTATTTGAAAGAAATCGGCTTTATATCTCAAAGTGTAATGTCAGACATGTATCCATATAAGTCTGTTCCGGGTTCGAACAGAACCGAAGGCACTTCTCACGAAGCCCTTGCAAATCCGGATAATTTCCAATCACGTCCGGACTTCCCATCACAAAAAGAGTGATATAAATCTCTATACCGGGGACCAGTCGATGCAGAGACATTCGATGAGTTGTCCTTTCGTTTTCGAAAATATCTGGTCTTCATCACCGGTCTTCAAATGCTATCCATATACGACGTATCACTATTCGGAATGGGTTATACGACCCAAAGGTCCTTTCCCGGCTAACCCAAATAGTGAGCGAAATATTTAAAACATATGGATATGAGATTTCAATTAAGTCACAACTTATTACCCAAAATCTCTCTTCAAATGGTTTAACCAATTACCATTTCAAATCTTTAAACAAAAAGATTCATTTTAAACAACCTTCAACGGTTTAAACACTTTCCACATTTTAATCTTTTAAATAAAAGATTCATTCACAGATTTTCCAAATTAATTCTCATTTCAATTTGATTAACTCGTTAAATCTTTAAAACAAAGATTTAACTTATAGCTTTCAAAACAATTTCATTTCGAAGGGTTTAAATAAATCGTCATTTTAAATCTGTTAAAGATAACAGATTCAATTCATAACTTTCAAAAAGAATTTATTCATAACTTGGAAAACCATTTTCAAATTCAAACTTGAAATTCCTTTAACTAAACTGGAATTTCATTTTCTATCTGAAAGCTTTTATTCCTTTAAAACAAACAGTTTTCATTTTGGAAATCTGATTCATTTATACGAGTTAAAGTTCTTGGGTTAAATCCAAATTCTCAAACAATACTTTTAAAATGGTTTAAATTCATACAAACACATTTATATCATCTTTAACCGTAATTTCAAATCATAGGATTCAATTTCAACTTAAATTCAAATTTAAATCAAATTATTTAAATTTTCAAAACTCGATTAAGTTATTCAAAATAACTTTTAGATTCGAAATTCCATTTCAAAAGCTTTTCACTTTTAAACCCAAATTTCAAATTTCAAAATCAATTGAAATAAAAATTTCAATTTCAAAAACAGCAGATTTAAATTATCTGTGACTTAACCGATTTCCACGTGAAATCCATATTTGTGTGTGTAAAAGTGTAGTCCAGGGGTTTCACACACAATAGTGCAACATCAATCATCACAGATATATCGATAAGCGGTATAATCGATAACGCTTATCTTCATTCACAGATTCATAGATAAAATAAATTTATCAGTCACAAAGATTCACTATTACAATTCGATGTGGGTTTCGAATAACCAACTGGAATCCGACTCCCTGTCGCATCGAAGTTCAAGTGCCGTTTTACGGGCCAAGGGTTTTCACATATATGCATAGTAATATATCACAGAAACAGAAATATCACAGATCACGACATAAATCAGGACGTATCACAAAGCATCATATATCAGGGATATCAAACAATTCATATCATTCAACAGAATCCAAACATTCATAAGTAAGGTCAATTTATATCTGATTAAATTAAATTTGATTAGTCACTAATCCTGGTTAATTAACATTTACTAATTCAAATTTTATTTTAATTAATTAATCTTTAATTATAAACTTCACCAATTAATTGATTATCTTCAATTAATAAATTAACCTTTAATTTATTACCATTTAATTAATTATCCTTTCTTATAAATTAATTAGCTTTAAATTTATAATTAATTGACCTTTAGTTAATTTTAAATCATTCATCAATATAAAATTTACTTAACTTTTAAGTTAACACATTAAAACATTTAATCAACTTCTTAATTACTTAATTAAGTTTTATTTAAAATAAACCCTTTTCAAATATAAGTTTAAAACATTTAAATTTCTATTTTAACATTCAAAATTGTTAAAACTTTTAAACTTATGAACTTAAATTTATTTCAAAACTAAGATTCAAATTTAGATTTGAATCAGATTACCACTACGATTTAACTTTGTTTAAATCGTTTCTTTACATTTCAAACTCCAATTTAAATTCAAATTCCTTAACGCTTGTAATTATTAACGCAATTTAAAACTCTAAAACTTGATCTATTCACAAACTAAGTTTTAAGACAAACTTGAATTTATTATTTAAACATTGATTTAAATCTGGTATGCAAATCTAAGTTTTCATTTGAATTTGTTTATAACAAAATTCTTGCTACCAGGTTTTACAAGTCTGGAACAAACCATATGCTCGAGACAACCCTCACCGCTTCGAGTCATCCCCTTCAAAATCTCGAGTGTTGCTTCGAGTTGCTCGTCCAATTTACCCGAGGCACAATCCCAGGTACGCAACTTTTTCTTCTTCTAATTTTTCTTTAAAACTAAATTTTGTTTTTACCCTTTTTTTTAAAAACCTGTTTCGCTATCAAACAATTCAAGCCTAGTAAAATACTCGAGCCCAATCTACGTTTCCACGAGTCACTCACGAGAATTCAAGAAAACGACTTCGAGTTCAGCTCCTTCTCAAATTCGTCTCTGCCGATATATCCCTGTGCACGTGTACATCGCCGCTGGCGATGTTCCGGCACTACCACTTCGTCGAGCAAGTCGCCACTTCTTCCCAGATCAAACTCCAACCATTCGAACTTTGCCGTAGACTCGAAATCGAAATCGAGTCACAAAACGAAACCTGGAACAACTAGCCCCATCACCACCCACTCCTGTCATCATCTCGTTTTCACCCCTCCAACCACCAGAAAATGCGAGACTTCGGCCACGACCTCGTCGCTATGCCTTCTATCATTCCCCAAAGCCACGTCAGACTCGGTGCCACGATGACGTCGCCGCAATCACATTTCCAGCCTCGACCCATTCTAGGGTTTAAAACCCAAATCGACTAATACCCGGTGCCACGGCGATCAGCCGCCACTACCTCCATTTTTGCCAAACACTCCGATCACCACCCTAGCCTTGACAAAAACCCAGACCACTCAGATCGCTTAGATCATCAGAAAACACTCATAAACTAATTTCCGGTCAACCTCGAAAAGCATCTCCAATACTACACTAAAAATCATGATTTTCTTTTTAAAATTCCTAATTACAGATAAGAATTCAAATTATAAACTTGAATTGATATTTTAAAATGTTTGAAATTTCACTTATATTAACCATTGACTGTTCTTAAGTGTTTTTACAGAGCAGTTCTATCTTATTAACTCAAGTTCAGATTTTTAAAATTGTTTTATGATCAAACAAACCTATCTTGTCTAGATACTAAATCCTATCAATCAATGGATTAAGAAGAGATGATTTTTGAATCAATCCAGAGTTAGAAATCTAGTTACAGAGGTATTACTGATGAACAACATGCAGGCATCACTGAATTGCATACATATATATATATACATAAACATCGTCATTTCAGACATAAGCAACTTTATGAATATACTTAAGCAAGTTTGAATTAAAGTTACTCACTTGGAAATTTGAAAACAGAGAGTTTGCTCACTTGACTTTTGAAAGAGCAGAGACAAGAAGGCCTGGAAATTTTCAAACTGGAAGTGTTTGTTCTTGCTTTGATGATCTGCTTTGTTGTATTTTTGTTGGTTTGCAGGTTCGAATCAAGTTGATTCTTCTCTCAAGCTTTGAAGTTGTTGATTTAATTGTTTCCAGTTGTAGCTTTGTTAAGTTGAGGATGATGTTACTTTAGTTTTATTTACTTTTGTTTTGAATGGAAGAAACTGAGATAAAAAAAATGAGAAGTTGAGGTATAAAAGAAAGCAAGTTTGCAGGCTATCTTTTATTTTATTTATACAATAGGGTGTTATCTTTGTTTAATAAGCATAGCTGAGATGACTTCGACCATGCTAGAGCTGCTGGCATTTAATGCCTCGGTCCTTCCCACGTTTACAAATATTTTCCCTAGATTTTATGTATTTATTTAGTACATCCCATATATATATATTTGACATGCTTTGTATTCCATGCTTTTGTTCTTCCTCCAGGTCTTTGTTTTGATTGGCTGATAGCTCTGTTTTGGTAGCTGCATTTATTTGTTTTACTTACATATGCTGTATATTGTTTTATATTATTTCTATATTTATTTCTAAATTTAATACTAATTATTTTTATTATTCATAAATCTCAAATTTTCTTCATATATGCTCAAATACATATATATATACAATATTTACAATATATTTAAATTAAAATGATTTATATCAAATTTATTACGATCGGGGAAACTCGCTTGAAATTAAAAATTAATTTTACAATTTTAATTCAGAAATTCAATAAATTATTAATTTAAATTAACATAAAAATCTAGGGTCGGTACAAATTTCCCCCCTTAAAAGAATTTCGTCCTCGAAATTCGCAGGCACGAAAACAATCGCAGAGATAGATTCGATCTCCTATAACTCCTCTAACACAAGATACGGATTCCGAATTCAAGTCGGAATATCTCAGAATACATACCAATTTGTCCCTCTTCGGACTTTGGTATTAAAAGAAATTTGAATAAAATTTCAAATTTGGGTTCAAACCATATCGTTTTATTGATTCAATTCAATTTAGCCTTCATATTCTATTAATCAATTTAATTCAATTTCAAATTTCCAATTTCAAATTCAATAAGGTTTAAATCAAAAAGCTGATAAGAAACCGATGAAGATACGAAGTAAAAAATTTCTACAACGATTCGTAGAGCCATCATCACACCGAAACTTCTTCTTGTAGCTGATACGAAACAATGAAAAGAATTTGGAAACGAATCAAAGAAGATTGATAAGAAAGTTTGTTTCCACTGTTGCAGGGTATTGACCATTTATAGTCGTATTTCCCTGTCCCCTATCTCGTCTTCTTCTAGCACTCATATCTACTATCAGTGGATAGTAAGAGAATTTACTGAGACGTTCAGACGGATATCTTAAGGATTACTCATTCTAGAGTTTACTTCACTCTATCTCTAATGAGCTACTTAACGTGTTATACTCCTGAGCTAAAGTTCAACCTTAGCTCTGATACCAAATGTAACGTCCCAGAAGAAGCGTCCACCGGTAGGCTTTGCAACCATCCCAGTCCCACCGTGGCTTACACTGGCACCTCGCATTTACTTTTACGGCCAGCCTCTCGACTGTCACGGCATCTGCCTAACCAACCCATCCCTCTCAGGGACATGTAGGGGTAAGAGTCTCCCGTTCGCCACCAAACTGCGAAGCGAGAACCCCCTATCATGCTGTAATATAGCAAATGCGATCCATATACGACGTATCACTATTCTGAATGGGTTATACGACCCAAAGGTCCTTTCCCGGCTAACCCAAATAGTGAGCGAAATATTTAAAACATATGGATATGAGATTTCAATTAAGTCACAACTTATTACCCAAAATCTCTCTTCAAATGGTTTAACCAATTACCATTTCAAATCTTTAAACAAAAAGATTCATTTTAAACAACCTTCAACGGTTTAAACACTTTCCACATTTTAATCTTTTAAATAAAAGATTCATTCACAGATTTTCCAAATTAATTCTCATTTCAATTTGATTAACTCGTTAAATCTTTAAAACAAAGATTTAACTTATAGCTTTCAAAACAATTTCATTTCGAAGGGTTTAAATAAATCGTCATTTTAAATCTGTTAAAGATAACAGATTCAATTCATAACTTTCAAAAAGAATTTATTCATAACTTGGAAAACCATTTTCAAATTCAAACTTGAAATTCCTTTAACTAAACTGGAATTTCATTTTCTATCTGAAAGCTTTTATTCCTTTAAAACAAACAGTTTTCATTTTGGAAATCTGATTCATTTATACGAGTTAAAGTTCTTGGGTTAAATCCAAATTCTCAAACAATACTTTTAAAATGGTTTAAATTCATACAAACACATTTATATCATCTTTAACCGTAATTTCAAATCATAGGATTCAATTTCAACTTAAATTCAAATTTAAATCAAATTATTTAAATTTTCAAAACTCGATTAAGTTATTCAAAATAACTTTTAGATTCGAAATTCCATTTCAAAAGCTTTTCACTTTTAAACCCAAATTTCAAATTTCAAAATCAATTGAAATAAAAATTTCAATTTCAAAAACAGCAGATTTAAATTATCTGTGACTTAACCGATTTCCACGTGAAATCCATATTTGTGTGTGTAAAAGTGTAGTCCAGGGGTTTCACACACAATAGTGCAACATCAATCATCACAGATATATCGATAAGCGGTATAATCGATAACGCTTATCTTCATTCACAGATTCATAGATAAAATAAATTTATCAGTCACAAAGATTCACTATTACAATTCGATGTGGGTTTCGGATAACCAACTGGAATCCGACTCCCTGTCGCATCGAAGTTCAAGTGCCGTTTTACGGGCCAAGGGTTTTCACATATATGCATAGTAATATATCACAGAAACAGAAATATCACAGATCACGACATAAATCAGGACGTATCACAAAGCATCATATATCAGGGATATCAAACAATTCATATCATTCAACAGAATCCAAACATTCATAAGTAAGGTCAATTTATATCTGATTAAATTAAATTTGATTAGTCACTAATCCTGGTTAATTAACATTTACTAATTCAAATTTTATTTTAATTAATTAATCTTTAATTATAAACTTCACCAATTAATTGATTATCTTCAATTAATAAATTAACCTTTAATTTATTACCATTTAATTAATTATCCTTTCTTATAAATTAATTAGCTTTAAATTTATAATTAATTGACCTTTAGTTAATTTTAAATCATTCATCAATATAAAATTTACTTAACTTTTAAGTTAACACATTAAAACATTTAATCAACTTCTTAATTACTTAATTAAGTTTTATTTAAAATAAACCCTTTTCAAATATAAGTTTAAAACATTTAAATTTCTATTTTAACATTCAAAATTGTTAAAACTTTTAAACTTATGAACTTAAATTTATTTCAAAACTAAGATTCAAATTTAGATTTGAATCAGATTACCACTACGATTTAACTTTGTTTAAATCGTTTCTTTACATTTCAAACTCCAATTTAAATTCAAATTCCTTAACGCTTGTAATTATTAACGCAATTTAAAACTCTAAAACTTGATCTATTCACAAACTAAGTTTTAAGACAAACTTGAATTTATTATTTAAACATTGATTTAAATCTGGTATGCAAATCTAAGTTTTCATTTGAATTTGTTTATAACAAAATTCTTGCTACCAGGTTTTACAAGTCTGGAACAAACCATATGCTCGAGACAACCCTCACCGCTTCGAGTCATCCCCTTCAAAATCTCGAGTGTTGCTTCGAGTTGCTCGTCCAATTTACCCGAGGCACAATCCCAGGTACGCAACTTTTTCTTCTTCTAATTTTTCTTTAAAACTAAATTTTGTTTTTACCCTTTTTTTTTAAACCTGTTTCGCTATCAAACAATTCAAGCCTAGTAAAATACTCGAGCCCAATCTACGTTTCCACGAGTCACTCACGAGAATTCAAGAAAACGACTTCGAGTTCAGCTCCTTCTCAAATTCGTCTCTGCCGATATATCCCTGTGCACGTGTACATCGCCGTTGGCGATGTTCCGGCACTACCACTTCGTCGAGCAAGTCGCCACTTCTTCCCAGATCAAACTCCAACCATTCGAACTTTGCCGTAGACTCGAAATCGAAATCGAGTCACAAAACGAAACCTGTAACAACTAGCCCCATCACCACCCACTCCTGTCATCATCTCGTTTTCACCCCTCCAACCACCAGAAAATGCGAGACTTCGGCCACGACCTCGTCGCTATGCCTTCTATCATTCCCCAAAGCCACGTCAGACTCGGTGCCACGATGACGTCGCCGCAATCACATTTCCAGCCTCGACCCATTCTAGGGTTTAAAACCCAAATCGACTAATACCCGGTGCCACGGCGATCAGCCGCCACTACCTCCATTTTTGCCAAACACTCCGATCACCACCCTAGCCTTGACAAAAACCCAGACCACTCAGATCGCTTAGATCATCAGAAAACACTCATAAACTAATTTCCGGTCAACCTCGAAAAGCATCTCCAATACTACACTAAAAATCATGATTTTCTTTTTAAAATTCCTAATTACAGATAAGAATTCAAATTATAAACTTGAATTGATATTTTAAAATGTTTGAAATTTCACTTATATTAACCATTGACTGTTCTTAAGTGTTTTTACAGAGCAGTTCTATCTTATTAACTCAAGTTCAGATTTTTAAAATTGTTTTATGATCAAACAAACCTATCTTGTCTAGATACTAAATCCTATCAATCAATGGATTAAGAAGAGATGATTTTTGAATCAATCCAGAGTTAGAAATCTAGTTACAGAGGTATTACTGATGAACAACATGCAGGCATCACTGAATTGCATACATATATATATATATACATAAACATCGTCATTTCAGACATAAGCAACTTTATGAATATACTTAAGCAAGTTTGAATTAAAGTTACTCACTTGGAAATTTGAAAACAGAGAGTTTGCTCACTTGACTTTTGAAAGAGCAGAGACAAGAAGGCCTGGAAATTTTCAAACTGGAAGTGTTTGTTCTTGCTTTGATGATCTGCTTTGTTGTATTTTTGTTGGTTTGCAGGTTCGAATCAAGTTGATTCTTCTCTCAAGCTTTGAAGTTGTTGATTTAATTGTTTCCAGTTGTAGCTTTGTTAAGTTGAGGATGATGTTACTTTAGTTTTATTTACTTTTGTTTTGAATGGAAGAAACTGAGATAAAAAAAATGAGAAGTTGAGGTATAAAAGAAAGCAAGTTTGCAGGCTATCTTTTATTTTATTTATACAATAGGGTGTTATCTTTGTTTAATAAGCATAGCTGAGATGACTTCGACCATGCTAGAGCTGCTGGCATTTAATGCCTCGGTCCTTCCCACGTTTACAAATATTTTCCCTAGATTTTATGTATTTATTTAGTACATCCCATATATATATATTTGACATGCTTTGTATTCCATGCTTTTGTTCTTCCTCCAGGTCTTTGTTTTGATTGGCTGATAGCTCTGTTTTGGTAGCTGCATTTATTTGTTTTACTTACATATGCTGTATATTGTTTTATATTATTTCTATATTTATTTCTAAATTTAATACTAATTATTTTTATTATTCATAAATCTCAAATTTTCTTCATATATGCTCAAATACATATATATATACAATATTTACAATATATTTAAATTAAAATGATTTATATCAAATTTATTACGATCGGGGAAACTCGCTTGAAATTAAAAATTAATTTTACAATTTTAATTCAGAAATTCAATAAATTATTAATTTAAATTAACATAAAAATCTAGGGTCGTTACACTAGCTATGTGTTAGTCTGTCATTTGAGTTAGCCTAATCCAAGATAACTGTGTATTATCTATCCATGACATTAGAGACTAATTGTGAGCTTGTTTGTCATTCTCTCATAAGAGCATATGGCTAAAAGATCTCCTTTTGTCTGATTTGTTTTTTCTATCTCTTAGGACTATTCAATCGAGTGTTTTGCTTCTCGGAAGACTGTGGTCGAGATATATGGTTTTATACACTGAGTATTTGATTCATTTTGATGTTTATTGAGTTCGATTTTTCTTGATATCTCCGAGGGCCTAACAATTGGAAGCTATCTCTTCCATTAGGGTTGTAGGTCAAGATAATTATAGGATATTATTTACAATATTTTATTGGATTATGTTTTATTTAGGATTTGAATTTCTAGCTATCTCCTAGGACTAACAGTCAGAAGATTTTACTTCCGTTAGGACTGTAAGTCGAGATAGTATCTTAGATATTGATTTCTGTATTTGTTTTGGATTTTATTCTATTTGAGTTCCATATTTCCCGATTTATCTTTTATGGCTTAGTAGTCGGAAGTTATTACTACCATTAGGGTTGTAAGTCGAGATTTGATGCTTTGACTACTTATTTGGGATTCTGCATCTCTTGGTTCATCATTTAATGCTTAATAGTTGGAAGTCCTCACTTCCATTAGGATTGTAATCCAAGATTGATATGTTGGTTATCGACTTTTGTGTTTGGTATGATTTGTGAATCATTCCTTTATTTGTTATTTTTGTGGACAAATTGTGTGCTTATCCATAGTATTTTGTGATTTCAATGAGTTTGACTATTATCACCCGGTTTATAGATTTCTCTTTTGTTCTTGCCTATATGTATTTCATGGGTGATATTTAAGATGTGTGCATGGTATATTATTATGATGCTATATTGGATATTACATTAAGTTATGGACGTGCTATGTTTTTCATTTACCATGCTTGTTGTTGTGTACTCACATTGGGTTTTAGATATAGTCTGACCCATTTAATATTTATATAATACATGGGTCAGTCCGAGACCTTTCAAGTACAAGGACATTAGCCATTTGGATGTTGGGCTTTAGAGGAGATAGGGTATATATATTATATCATGTCTGAGTTATCGATGTATATTTTTCTTGGTTGTCTCCTTGTATTTATATTTTGGTGAGATAGCCATGAGTTATGTAATTTGAACTTAACCTGGTATGTATTGCCATAATGAGACAAACGTTACAATTAGTATCAGTTTGTTTTGTATTATATTTTTTTGTGGTCTGTGACTCTGTGTTCATTTGTATATAATGTATATTGTTCTATCCTAGTAAGCCCAATTGTTTATTGCTTTGTGCCAATACTAGGTATGTATCTTGCTTATACATTCTAAGGTGAGATATGCACCAATGTTAGCCCAAGGGAACATTCATGTGTGGTCGCTCCTAACAAGCCTCATTCTCTATATTACTACATAGGATTAACTAGTAATTCTCTTTGATAGTATGGGCATAGAGGTGGGGTGTTACAGTCTTATTCCTATTTTTATTCGTACGATTCCAAATATGATGGTCGTTGATTTATTTTGCTTTGAACTTATCGCCGTAAGTTTTAGAAACCCCAAGAAGGTCGACTTAGACTTTATTGTTGAAGATAACTGAGTTTTTTCCACATTGCTCAAAATAGTATATGTTAATTTCTATTAAATTCAACTTAATTTTTCCTTTTAAATTTCATCTAAACTTTTGTCACTTCAAATTTGATTTGTTGTTACCTAAAATTTGTTGTTACTGACTGCATTTTATAGATATCATTAGTTCATATTATATCTGTTTAACAATTACAACGTAACTAGTAAATTTTAGATTTTTAGGTAACAATAATTTTACTTCCACTTTACTTGAATGCATGTGCTATGACCTGCTTTTAAATAACATTTCCAATGAAGCACACATGAATAATATGAAAAATATAAAACAAATTATGCACGAATAGAGAATTATATATGTTTTTTTCTATTTTTTAAAGATATCAATCAATTAAATTTATTAACTTATTCGGTTTGTGGAAATCGTTAAATTTTATCTCACTTGACAATGTCTTCTTTTTTTCAAAAATTGTTAGTAAATAGTGCATCTGGGATATGTTTCATTTTGAAAATATATTTATTATTTATGCCACTTTATGTGACACGTGATATTTTAGAAGATACAAAGAAAATAGCATTAGAGATCCTCTAAGATAACAAGTTTCATATGTGTTGATTTTTGCGATATTTTTGCAAAATTTATTCGGATGGTTTTATTTTTTTGTGTGAAAATAACTATAATTCTTGTGGTAACTTTTTAACTACTACATTCTTTTCTTACTATCATTCATTAACTATTATATTATACTCATTCCCAACATTTGCACTCGATATATTACGGGATAATTGGTATAATAATTAAACAAGCATCTCAAAAGAAACATTTCTTGCCAACTTCAAATTGAAAGCATCACCAAACCTATGCAAAAAAAATTGTGGAGCTTATGTAGATTCTTGTATTTTTATACAATTACAATTTAGTTTGAAACTGATCAAACCACAACTATAACACCCCGTAAAATTTAATAAGAAATTAATAATTAGAATAAGGCTAAAAGTGGAAATTCTATTAATTTCAGGATTTGGTCACGGAAGTTGCACCATTATGTCCGTGGCAGTTTTCTGATGAATTTTCATATATAATATGCTGAAAGGGGAGTTTGTATGAAGAAGTTATGGATGTTTGAAATTTTCGGATTTAAAATAATTTAAAATGAATTTAATATTTAATGTTTGAATCTGGAGGAAATTTCAAAAGTTTGAAATTTGAATTTGAACATTTTCTTATATTGGAAGGTAATGTTAAGAGGAAATGAAAAGTAATGGGGAGAATTAATTGAAGTTAGTTGGAAAATAAATCAAAAATCAACGCAGAAAACAAATCGACCAAGAACAGACACACCGGTTGACCGCCTTTACTGGGCCGATCGACCGACCCAAGGTAGGGGTTTGACCGCTTAGTGCATTCAGGCACCAAAAAAGCATAGCCTGACGGCACGATCTCGTTTATTTTTGATCTAACGGTCCCGTTTCTCCTTAACCCTATAAATAGACATGTAGACTCTCCTTTACTCCATACAAAATTCTATAACTACATAGAGACTCTGTCAAAATCTATTCTTTTAGGGTTTCAGGAAATAGTAAACTATAGTAAGTAATTTTATCTCTAATCTCTATTTCAATTTTATTTTCAATCCTTCTTCCCCTTTCTTCTGATTTTCTAAAATCTAATATTTCAATATACAAGCTTTGTTGTATGATAAAAAGGGAAGATCTTTCAGAGTTAGAAGCAGTTTTATCCAGATCAAACCTTTCATCAAAAGGGGGTTTCTGTGAGTAGAATCTTAATTCTTAACATTATGGTATTTGACTTGTATTGACTTGGATCTGAATATGCCTTGGGGAAATTCTATAAACGCAAACCCTAAAATTTCCCTTAAATAAATATCAATCTTTTGTATGTTGAAATTGTAATTGTTTGATGTTATTGTACTAGAATTAAATCTTTGATTTGAATTAGGTAATCTATGTTCTATCCACCTTGTTCCCTTTTTGTTCTAAATTGTAGTGTTAAAGGATTCAAATTAGAAATGGTGTGTAAATTATAATTTGTATTGTTTGTAATTTGCACCACCTATTTCTAACACTTAACTTATTATAGAAATTCTTTCTCACTTGAAAATAATGTATAAGAAAGTTGAATTGAACATAGGCGATCTAATTTGTTAAATCTATTTATTTAAATAGAAAATGATTCTAGTACATTAACGTACGACAAGTTTGAAAATTCCATTGTTGTACAAGTCTATTTTATTTGGCTACAGGTAATAGTTATTCGCGGATTTGGATAAGACTGATGTTTCATAAATTTCCTGTAAGTGAATTATTATCGTACCATTGGAGTGTAATGTTTAGACCGTTATTTCCGTTTGTACGCAAATATGTAATATTTACGTATTAAATATTAATGATAGTAACGTAATGATTACAACGTATAACATATTGATTTATAGTAATAGCATTAGTTGCATAGGAAAAGAGTTAGGCGAATTATGGAAATTGATCCATAACTAAAAGGCATAATAAGGGGCTACCTTATATGGCCTTAATTACTAATTGTGTAGGAAGGTGTGTATATATATATAGTTAGTATATATATAATATGACTATGTTATAGGGATCCAAGGTCAGTCTAAGGTTACATAGGAGCCTACCCTGTTAAATCTGGCTACCAGCTTTGTAACTTTGGGGACTGATGTAGGACATCGCTTATAATAAATAACCTCGATGGACGCGAGGTTAGTCCCAATCTTATAGGGTAAACCTGCCCAGTCAATCTGGCTACAAGTACCTACGAATAGTCAAAATAATATGAGACGTCATGGTGGGTTATGGGTCGTAATTACGCTATTGATACGATATGAGGAATCTTTAGCAGAGGTCTGCTTCGGGTTAAAGGTATTAACTGGGTATTGTAAGGTCCGCCTTTTTCCGTAGAAGAAGTATTAAGTGACCCAATGAGATTTCATATAATGTTAGTTAGTGAGAACCATGTAGGGATCCGCCTTAGGATAGGTCTTAAATGATGGGGACCTACCTATTTTTATAGGTACTAAATGGTCAGAGTCTACCTAATTTCCATTAAAAAGGTATTAAGTGGTCTAGGTACTCCCTTTTACATCGTAACCACTAGTTGCGCTAGAATTGTGTTGTTGGACTGTGATAGCCTTTGGGTTTACAGTTGATATGTGTAAATATTGTAATGTTAATATGAAAGACAAATATTTTTCTATATAATACTACCCAGATTACTATTATGGTAAAACTTAAGATTTCTTTTATCGGAATTTGTTGTTCTGACTCTCTCCTTATTTCAACAAATAGGCTAAGAGTGCAGCGTATTTCTGAAGAAGCAAAAGGTGGGGAGGCTGATTATTGTAGTAGTATCTATCCGCTATTATTTGTTTATATTATTTTCTTTCATGTACCCAGACTTTGAAACTATGTTGTTGCTATTTCCATTATCAGTTGAGACTTATATATTGAGATGATTATGTTAGGATATTTGGAGATTTTATGACAATGTCTATGCGATTTCTGAAATCGTTGTTATTTATAAGTACATGTTTACTATTATATTTTATCCATTCTACTGTGAGATTCTACGGTTAGTAGATAGCTCTGCGTACTGTGTAATGTTTTTAATTTTCACTAACGAACAATCAGCCTTGGAATGGTTCTAAGTTTCGATGGACCTTTTCTTAGTCAGGATTTAGGTCTGTTTTGGGGCGAGTTGTTACATTTGGTATTATAGCTTTGGTTGCCCGATCAGATGGGAAATAAGTTATGCATGAGAGCGTACTTTTTATATTTGAAAATGTTTCTCAAATGTTTTTCAAATGTTTTCCATATGCCCATATATATGTATGTATGTATGTCCTTTAAAGAACGTATGCGAGCACACTAGGTAAATTTCCTTTTTAGCTATTAGTATTATCTTTAGAAAATGTCACTAAATAAGTTTTAAGCCTACAGGTAGTTGAAATGATTGAGAATTCTGATGCTAGGAACTTGTCTCCCTAAGGAATGCTTAACATTCTTGGCGTGCCTAAGTGGTTCAAACAGTATCTGAGGCATGCAGGAGTGGTTCCACTTCCACAATAAGCTGCTCCTGTAGCACCACCCGCAAATGCAGCACCTAGGCCTTTGGATTTTCTTAAATTATGCAAGGACTTGAAAACTGGGTGGACGTGCATATAATGGAACCGAGAATTTTCTGGAAACCAAAGCATGGATGGTTGACTGTGACCCCATATTTAGGGAGCTTAGGTGGGAGGACAGGGTCAAGAGAAGGATTGCTGCTTGGCATCTGAAGAAGGAAGCCTTAGACTAGTGGACTGTTGTTGTCGGAGAAACTGACGAGGGGAGATTACTTAGGATTGCTTTAGAACTCGCTTTGTGTCAAATTTTATGTGTAGTGCAGAAGTTAGTATGCAGTTGGAAAAGTCCATTCAGTTGAAATAAGGTAATTTACTGTGAAGGAGTACATCAACAAATTTACTTAGTTGGAAAAGTTTAGAATGGGATTGATAGACACCCCAATGAAGAAAGCTATGAAATTTGTGAAAGGCTGGAATTCTCCATTGAGAGAGTTGCTTTTGGCTTAGATTCTCATGGGCGCTACCTATGAGGTTATTGTCGAGATGGCCTTGTTACAAAATACTTGTGGTAAGGAGAAAGAGAAGGTTGAGTCAACATTTAAGCAAGGAGGAGCTAAGAAAGGAATTTGGGCAAACAAGAAAGTTAAGGCTAAGCTGAAGAAGTAAGGCATAGTTTGTTGAAGGTGCTAGAAAAAGGGACACGTTATTAAAGATTGCAAGGCTAGGTTGATGAAGGAGGAATTCATGGGCAAGTGCTTTAGCTGTTTTAAGGATGGGCATTATAAGAATAAGTGCCCACAACTTGCTAAAGGAAATCAGAGTGGGAAGGCTTATGCTATAGAGGTGGTATCTATTGTGAGTAGACCACCGCCTAGGGACCAAGGGAAGGCCGCTTTGGAAGGTACAATTATTATTTATGAGAATTTTATTGTACCTTGTTTGATTCTAGAGCATCTCATTCATTTATAGCTGAGAGAATAGTTAGATCCTAAAACTTTAAAACCAAAATTGTCACTAACCCATTAGAGGTATCAAACCCTATTGAGGGATCGACATCTCTTTCCTTATTTGCAAAGACCTAGTTGTGAACATTTGTAACATTGAGTTCTTATGCAGCAGCCTTGAGTGGTATGGATTTATTTTAGGAATGGATTGGTTATCTCACTATGGGGCAGTCTTAGATTGTGAAAGGAGGATTGTATGGCTAAGTAGTAGATCGGGGATGAACGTCAATGTTCGTTGTTTATCCCAAAACTCAGTTGAGTCGAGCTATCTATATTCTCTTAGCCTACTGAAAAATGATCTCTCATTTGCACCTGTTGTCTGAGACTTTATTGATGTTTTTGAAGATGTCACTAGTCTTCCACCCCATAGAGAGATCGAACTTATAATTGATTTAGAGAAGGACGCTAGACCTTTTGCACTACCACTAAGGCATATGGCTCCCAAAGAGAGGCAGGAATTAGACAAGCAGATTTCGGATTTATTGCAAAAAGATTCATATGCCGCAACATTTTTGAATGGGGAACACCGGTTGTCTTTGCCACTAAGGCAGATGGTTCTTTAAGTCTATGCGTCGATTATTGAGAACTGCACAAGTTGACAGAGAAGAATAGATATTCTCTACCTAGGATAAATGACTTGTTCGATCAGCTCGCTAGTGCCAAAATCTTTTCCCAATTGGACTTGGCCACTAGATTTCATCAGTTAAGGGTAGCTGAAGATGGTAAAGCAAAGACTACTTTCCATACACCGTACGAACGATTTGAGTGTGAGGTGATGCCTTTTCATTTGACTAATGATCCCACCTACTTTGTTGATCTTATGAGAAGAACTTTAAAGGGCAATTGAACAAGTTTGTTGTGGTGTTTGTGGATGATACGCATACACTCCAAGACACAGAGGGAACATGAAAAACACCTAAGGGAGGTATTAGAGACCTTCAGGAGTCACCAGCTTAAAGTGAAATTCTCAAAATCTCATTTTTGGTGAAAAGAGGTGAAGTTCTTTGGTCAAATTGTTTTCGAGAAAGCATTGTTCATGGATCCATCTAAGGTAGAAGCTGTTCAAGGCTGGAAGGTACCTAAGAATGCTACAAAAATTAGGAGCTTCCTTGGCTTGGCTAGTTATTATAGGAAATTCATCAAGGACTACGCAAAGATAGCAGTGCTTTTAACTCGCCTAACAAAGAAGAACCTTGTCTTTTCATGGGACGTAAAGTGTACAAGATCTTGAGACTTTGAAGAAAATTTTGACTTGTGCGTAAGTATTGACGATTCCTGACGGATCGAAACATTTCGCCGTATATACCGATGCTTGTGGAATGAGATTAGGGGCATTCCTTATGCAAGAGGGAAAGGTAGTAGCTTATGCTAGTAGGCAACTGAGTGATCATGAGAAAAGGTATCCTACTCATGACTTGGAATTAGCAGCTGTTGTTTTTTCTTTAAAGATGTGGAGACACTATCTTTTGGGAGAGAGGTTTGAGTTATTCACCAACCACAAATCACTTAAGTATCTCTTTTCCCAAAAATACTTGAACTTAGGTAGCAGAGGTGAATGGAGTTTATAGCATCACAAGACTTTGAGATTCAGTATACTCCTAGCAAAGGAAATATCATTGCTGACGCCCTTAGTCGAAGGCATGCTACTCTTAATGTTATACTTGAGTGGAGGCAATTGGAGTTTCTATAGAATTTTAATTTCCAACCACTAACAGTACCCACCTTTGGATATCTTTTAGTTATGGAATTTAGGCTAGCATTAATGGACCACATAGGGCTAGGGCAGAAGGAGGATGCTATGTTAACTGTGATTTTTCAACAATCTTGAGAGGAGTGAGCGTTTTTCCCATGATGGTAGATGTACTTTTGATCCTAAGGCTTGGCTAAGGAGAGATGGGCATCTTTATGTTCCAGTGAAGGAAGACGTGTTAAGAAGTTCTAGTAGAGTGTTACCATTCTAAGATAACTATTCACATCGAAGGAGATAAAATGTATTGAGATGTGAAAAGGGTTTTCTTTTAGCCCGAAATAAAGAAAATGATAGCATAGCATGTCTCTAAATGTTTGATATGTCAAAAGATTAAGGCGGAGCAAGGGAAGCCTGAAGAACCGTTAGTGTCGTTGGAAATACCGACTTGGAAGTGGGAGTATATATCCATGGATTTTATAGATGGGTTGCCTAGAAGTCAAAGAGGCAATGAGGCTGTTTGGTTTATAGCAAACAGACTCACTAAGAGCAGCTACATTATTCTTGTTAAGAGTAATAGAACTGTAGCATCTCTTACATCAATTTATATTAAGGAAGTGGTACGACTTCATGGAGTTCCAACCAACATAGTTAGTGATAGAGGGACCCCTAATTCATCAATGAATTTTGGAGAAGGTTGGAATATGCTTTGGAAATGACCTTGAGTCTTAGCACCGCTTATCACCTACAGATCGACAGTCAAACTTAAAGGGTTAATAGAATTTTAGAGGACTTGTTGAGAGCATGCATCATGGATTTTGGTGGATCTTGGGAGATACACTAACCTGTGGTATAATTTGCATATAATGATAGTTATCAAGCAATGATGGCATGTCACCTTATGAAGCCTTATACAAGAGGCCGTGCAAGTTGCCTAGTTGTTGGTGGGTAACTACCGACAAAATCTTGCTTGGACCGAATTTGATCTGTGAGACCTCAGAGAAGGTAGAACTTATCAAACAGCGAATGAAGGCCGCACAGGACCATCAGAAGTCCTATGCGAACAGGCGAAGAAAAGAGTTGGAATTTGATGTTGGGGACATCGTTTTAGTCAAAATTTCCCCACTTAGGAAGGTTATGAGGTTTGGTACTGCAGGGAAGTTGGCGCCTAGGTTTGTTGGGCCTTTTTCCGATCTTAGAGAGAGTGGGAAAACTTGCTTATAGAGTAGAACTTCCAACCAAGCTAGCAGGAGTTGATGATGTCTTTCATGTTTCCCATTTGAGGAAATGTCTACATTACACTGCCATAGTGGTGGAGCCTGACCAGTTATCAGATGTTGAGATGGAGTCGATCGCCCCTCATGTCACTACGTGCATCATGGAACATGGTATTAAGAAGCTCCGCAACAAGGGAATTAAGTTGGTCTGAGTTCAATGGGGAGATAAACCGGTGGAAAGAACATGGAAAACAAGAGAAAAGATGAAGGCTTCTCACCCCAAGCTTTTCTCTAGTAAATTTCTCTCTCCAAATTTAATAATTTGGTTGCTTCGTAGTTGCCAGATTGGATGGTAGAGTATGGTTACCACACCCTTATTTGTTTTATTTTGCACTCATATAGAATTTCATGTGTATTTAGGATGCTTGCATATATGCCTATATGTCACAACATTGCATTCACGCTAGGATTGAGCTCACCTATAGTATGTTTGCATACATAATCACATTGCATTTTTGGTTGAGTAGATGGTTGTGTAGATTATTGTAAATAAATTGGTTGTATAACATGGTTGTTGAGTTCGCGTTACACTATCTTCCTCTAGTGATTTTGGGGGCGAAATCCTTTTTAGTGGTGAGATTGCAACACCCTATAAAGCTTAATAAGAAATTAATAATTGGAATAAGGCTAAAAGTGGAAATTCTATAAATGTCAGAATTTGGTCACAAAAGTTGCACCATTGCGTCCGTGGCAGTTTTCTGATGAATTTTCATATATAATATGCTAAAAACAGTGTTTATATGAAGAAGTTATGGATGTTTGAAGTTTTCGAATTTAAAATAATTTAAAATGAATTTAATATTTAAAGTTTGAATTTGGAGGAAATTTGAATTTGAACGTTTCCTTAAGTTGGAAGGCAACATTAGGAGGAAATGAAAAGTAATTAGGAGAATTAATTGAAATTAATTGGGAAATAAATCAAAATTCAATGCAGAAAACAAGTCGACCCGAAATAGACGCACCAGTCGACCGCCTTCACTGGGTCGGTCGACCGCTAAGGTCGACAGCCCCAGGGTAGGGGGTCGACTTGCATTCGGGCACCAAGAAGGCATGGCCTGAATGGGTCAATCTCGAGCTAATGGTCCATGTTTCTCCTTAACTCTGTAAATAGACTTGTAGACTCTCATCTCCTCTACACAAAATCCTGTAACTACGTAGAGACTCTATCAAAATCTATTCTCCTAGGGTTTTAGGAAACAGTAAACTATATTAAGTAATTTTATCACTAATCTCTATTTCAATTTTATTCCCTATCCTTCTTCCCCTTTCTTGGGATTTTCTGAAAAATAATGTATGAATATACAATCTTTGTTGTATGATAAAAAGGGTAAGGTCTTTTAAAGGTAGAAGCAGTTTAATGCATGTCTGATCTTTAATCAAAAGTGGGTTTCTATGTATGGAACCTTAATTCGTATTATTCTAGTATTTGAGTTGTATTGATTTGGATCTGAATATGCCCTGGGGAAATTCTATAAACGCAAACCCTAAAGTCATAAAACCTTAGAATTTCCCTTAAATAAATATCAATCTTTTGTATGTTAGAATTGTAATTGTTTGATGTTATTATATTAGAAACTAATCGTTGATTTTGAATTAGGTAATCTATGATCTATCCAACTTATTTCCTTTTTGTTCTAAATTGTAGTGTTAAAGGATTCAAATAAGAAATGGTGCCTAAATTATAACTTGTATTGTTTGTGATTTGCACTGTCCTTTTCTAACACTTAACTTATTATAGAAATTCTTTCTCACTCGAAAATAATGTATAAGAAAGTCGAATTGAACACAGACGATCTAATTTGTTAGATCTGTTTATTTAAACAGAAAATGATTCTAGTACATTAACATATGACAAGTTTGGAATTCCATTATTGTACAAGTTCATTTTAGTTGGCTATTGATAATAGCTATTCTTGTTAGAGTTGTAGACTTGTATAAGATTAATGTTTCATAAATTTCTTGCAAGCCAATTATTATCATATTATTAGAGTGTAATGTATAGACCTTTATTTCCATGCATACACAAATATGTAATATTAACGTATTAAGTATTAATGACAGTAACATAATGAGTACGAGTATTAACATATTGATTTAAATTAATAGCATAATTAATAGCATTAATTGCATAAGAAAGGAGTTAGGTGAATTATGAAAATTGATCCATAATTAAAAGGCATGATAAGGGGTTACCTTATATGGCCTTAATTACTAACTGTGTGGGACAGTCTATATATACAGTTAGTTTATATATATATATATATATATATATATAATATGACAAAATTATAGAAATGCGAGGTCAGTCTAAGGTTACATAGAAGTCTGCCCAGTAAATTCTGGCTACCAGCTTTGTAGCTTTAGGGACTGATGTATGACATCGCCTATAATAAATAACCTCAGTGGACGGGAGGTTAGTTCCAGTTTTGTAAAGTAAACCTGCCCAGTCAATCTGGCTACCAGCACCTACGAATAGTCGGACAAATGTGAGATGTCACAGTGGGTTATGGGTCATAATTACGCTATTGATACGATAGGAAGAATTTTTACTAGAGGTCCGCTTTGAGTTAAAGGTATTAAGTGGCTATTGTAGGGGTCCACGTTTTTCCTATGAAGAAGTATTAAGTGTCCTAATGAGATTTCATACGATGTTAGTTAGTGAGAACCATATAGGGATCCACCTTGGGATATGTCTTAAATGATAGGGACTGCCTATTTTTATAGGTATTAAATGGCCAGGTCAACCTAATTTCCATTAAAAAGTTATTAAGTGGTATATGTACTCTCTTTTACATCATAGCCGCTAGTTGCACTAAAATTGTGTTGTTAGACTATGATAGCCTTTGGGCTTATGGTTGATATGTGTGAATATTGTAATGTTAGTATAAAAGACATATACTTTTCCGGTTAGTATTGCCCAGATTACTATTATGGTAAAACTTGAAATTTCTTTCACTAGAATTTGTTGTTCTGACTCCCTCCCCATTTCAATAAACAAGTTAGGGGCGCAGGGTATTGCTAAAGAAGCAAAAGGCGGGGAGACCGATTGTTGTGGTAGTATCTGTTTGGTATTATTTGTTTATGTTATTTTCTTTCATGTACCTTGACTTTGAAACTATGTTATTGCTATTTCCATTGTCAGTTGAGACTTATGTATTGAGATGATTATGTTGGGATATTTGGAGATTTTATGATAATGTATCTGTGATTTCTGAACTGGCTTTTATTTATAGGTACATGTTTACTATTATATTTTGTCAATTCCGCTGTGAGATTCTGAATGTTAATAGATAGCTCTGTGTACTGTGTAATGTTTTTCATTTTCATCAACATACAGCCAGTCTTGGTATAGTTCTAAGTTCCGATGGGCCTTTTCTAGGTAGAGATTTAGGTCTGTTTCGGGGCGGGTTGTTACAATAATTATATCATTCGTTCTCTTCAGTAATTATTCTATTGAAGGAAGATGAACTAAATCTACATCATGTGTTGTAGAAAGAACTCGATGCCTCTAAGTGTGACACTATTGTGATGCTATTACAACATATGCTAGAGATGGTTACACATGATATGATGCTTAATGAGAATTGGATGGTGACAAACATACAACCTATGTACTTAAGTGTTAATAATAATTTGTTTGTTCGCTTTGTTATGAACTTCTAAATTTTATGACTTTAATATTTATGTTTCATATATCTTTTACAAGGAGCTAGTTGAACTTGGTCACAAGAATAATGGTGCTATTCCTAGACAAATGTTTGCAGGCATATATTTACAACTAGAGATATTATTTTCTCCAGTAATCACCCCACAATGGAAGGAGCAGGTTATCGTTAAGATTTTGGTTAGCCTCTTTATAACACCGTGACTCAATGTTTTAAATTTTATTTATTTTGGCTAATTAAACCTCTTATTGACAATAAAAGAATAAGCTATATATGTGCCTATAATTCTTGAAGCTTGAAGGAGAATATCATTCTTTACAAACTCTTTATTTGTGGATATGTCATGCTTTTCCCAAGTTCACAAAATGTTATCATTAAGGTTCTTACTCTACTTTCAACACTACATTATATGTAGACATGGAATTTCTTTGATATAAAAGAGTAGCAATGCATCATCCTTGTTAAACAAATCTAAAGTTTAGCAATAAATTATGTTAATGCATACTTCTTAGGATGTTCATTTGTTATTCCTAAATTGAATCCTTCACCTCTATTGTATGGAATTCGATATTTTGGTATAACCGCCATACTAATTAAAATAGTAGACTTAGTCTATATGATTATATTACATTCATCGCTTTATATTTCAAAAGTTGTAATAATATCTATCAAAATCAAACCAGCTTTTGACTATAATTATTGTAAATGTTAGCGGCATGAGGTATAACAATAGAACAAAAATTGGAGTGAAGTCTAATGCCTTAACTAGCACGATGGGTTATCAAAAAAAATCATTTTTTCTCTTTTTTTAGTCGATACAAAATATAGCTGCAGTCTGGCGTAGCCTTTAATATAACAATTCATATTTGACATTCTAATCGAAAATCATTTGCTTAGTATGGCGTTAGAATTGTCATGTTTATTATAGTGAAGAGACCATACATTCCAAGAGTGATAACTTGAGTTGAAGAATGAAGGCGACTTATCAGCAATATTTTACCTTTAAAAAAATTTACCCAGGTCTAATGCAGTTCATTAATTTTAGATGAATGGAACAATTTCAAACAGAGAATTAACTATAAAAAAGGAAATGAATATGGGGGAACGAGGAAAATGCCTTGTCATTACACCACCGGGCCTCTTTGAAAGGGGCAAATGTTGAATAGAACAGGTTGCTCTTTTGATCAGAATATTTCAAGGTTGCATCACATATATGATTCTATTCAAATTAAAAATGGGTGAACTCAAGTTAGGGGTACGATGTAACTACTATATTGTTCTGAAGCTTTAAGCTTTTCGTGAAATGGCTACTGAAAGCAAAGAGAACATTATTATTTTTTTTCTGATTTTCATTAAAAAAAACTATTCATTTATTCATGCAATTTATCTGACATTGGAAGGTGGAAGATAAATATATGTTTTTTCCTTTTCAAACTTGTAGAAATATTATTAGGTTGTAAAGCAATCATTGGTTTAGAAGAAGAAGAAAACAAAGCCAGAGATCTCTATCTGCTCAACATGAAGTAGTAGTAGGCTCAATCGCCCAATGAGAACATTATCCTTAGGAAAGCAATGAGAGCATTATTCTTCTTTCAATGTATCGATTGTTGTGGGAATTCTAACTCGAGACTACTCAAATTAAAACCCCAAAGCACAGCGGAAAATAAGATCGTGGTAAGAAGTGTAAAAATAACTAATCAATCAATCCAATCCAAAACCTATCACAATCTCCAAACATGCAATGGATACTCAAAGCAATAACGATAAAATAAATCATACACCGATTTATAGTGGTTCCACTAACATCTTATTAGTGTACATCCACTTTGAGAGAGAGCCTTTATTAATACCAATGAGAAGAGTACAAGAGATTAATTACAATGATCAAAATTCTAATAGAATTGATTTGTGGAGAAGAGAAATGAAGAAAATTAGGTTAAAATAAACCCTAATTAATGGAGGATAAACCCTAGATTAAACTCTTAATATCCTACCATCTCGCGGTCTCTAATCCTGCAAATAGCTTATATAATGAACCATCCTTCATTGACAAATACCCAATCTGCCCCCATTGAAGCCCTACAAGCGAATACACAAATTATGGGCCAAAAAAACAAAAACTACACCGCGATAGACGTCTGTCATAACCTCTCAGACGTATATCGAAACTTTCGAGCTATAGTAAGCCTATGGACAGACGTCTGTCACAAAATGGCAGATGTATTCATAACTCTCAGGTTACCAAAACCCTGAGCTCGGACGTCTGTCACTTTGTCACAAACGTCTGTCACTTGTTGCTCCAGCATCACTCCACCTTTTTTGCCATATCTTCCTCCTCCTAGCTCCGATTTGCAAACCGTTTTCGCCATTATAAAGCTACTTTCAACCTCTTCAATTCTCCATACAGTGTCACCAAAATTCAACACCACCTCGACACTATATCCATCTCCAACTCCAATGGTACCATACCATCATCAACAACCAATAGCACCAACTATCACCACTTCTACCTTCAACCAAATAAGCTTGAATGCTTTCTCAATGAACTCCAGCAAAGCCACCGCCCATTGCACTCCATCAACGAGCTCGGGCAAAGCCCCCACCTACTAACGAAGTGAAAGCACCCAAATCCAAAACTGTCTCACCAAAAGACAAATGCACTATGGAGTGTAAACCAGTACTCATCAAGAAGATAAAACCACAATCTCTTACCGATACTCACTACAAGAAAAGGTTATATTAATAGCAAGTAGGGATTGCATGGAAACTTGACTTGCTATGGTTAAGTAGTTAGTGGTTATCTAGGTTAAAAGATAGCATGTTTTAACGCAATTATTAATCTAAGAGAAATTAATTTGGTGGTCCAATTGTGTTTCCCCCTTCCTTATTTTTCTGTGCTGCCAAATTCCCTCTTTTCACATTCACTTCCATTATCGACCTCTTCACTCATGATTCTCCTCTTCACTTTCTTTAATAACAAATATGTCTTTAATCTAAAAAGCTCTGCAACCCTCTCTTCCTCAAGGCTCAATCCGAGCGATTTCGACTGATTCTTCAAGGCAGCTTAAGCATGATTCTGCAATGACCAAGCTCGACTTCGCGATTCTTTAAGGTAGTTGAAGCACGTTTCGCCAACCAAGCTCGATTTCAACTTCGCGATTCGTTAACCAAGCTAAAGCATGATTCTTAAAGGCAACTGAAGCGCGATTTCAACTTTGCGAACTTGGCTTTAGGTTTATTTTTCGAAGCTTAAGCACGATTATACAAAAATTATCTTGTTTTCGTTAGCACAAACCACCAATACGTGAACTATTTTACATGAATTTGTTGTATTAAGTGGCACCAGTAGCTCTTTTTGGTTTATAAAAATGCTGTGAGTTTGTATTACATGAATACATGTGAACTGTTTTACATGAACTGTTTTACAAACTACCAATGAATGCTGCTTTACATGAACTGCTTTACATGAATGGTGTGAGCACAAACCACCAATACATGGACTGTTTTACATGAATTTGTTCTTTTATATGAATTTGTATCGCATGTGCTGTGAGTTTAAGTAGTGTTTTTAATGTACTATAACACTACAATTGCCAAGTATACTCCTTCAAATTCCCTTAACCCAATTAAATCTAGTGACATTTCTGTTATAAAAATGCTAAACACAATAATTTGTTGTGTAATTTACATAGACTCATTTAGCTCTTTAGTTTATATCTGCTTGGTAACTTGCTTGACTTTTGGTGTAAAGCTTTGTTAGGGATGTGAATGCTCTTAAAGTTATGTTTTGTTGTACCTGTTCAATATTTTACATTGTTATACATGTTTTAACTTTTTACTCTTTTTCTCCATGGTTATTTAAACTTTTATTTGAAATTTATAAATATGAGATAGTTACGTATGTCTAATTTTAATGTTCTTATAAGAAAAATACTTGTACAAATGGATAAGTAAATCAAACCCTTATTTTTGAAAAACAAAAAATAAAAGCTAACATGCATTTTTCACCTAGAAAGTGCAAGTTAATTGTGCTTTTTGAATTTTCTTTTTCATTCTATTTAATTTGGTAATGGGAAAAAATTTGTAAAATTAGCATTTACATCATTTAAAACGAGTCATGTTCAGATTTTATACAACTAGTTCAAAACATTGTAAACAAGTTCACTGTAGTTTATTTCAAACGTTGTGTTTGTATGTTACCGCTGTTGATTCAACTCTAGCAGCAACAATGTTTGCTAATGCTGGAACTTAGATGATGACATAAAAATTTGGTAGTTTATTGAATTGTTGTTCTATGAGTTATTTATGTTTTAATTATAACTATTGTTTTTTCCTTTCTTTTTGCTAATAGCTGCATTTTCCTGCCATGCTTAGGCAAGTTAATTTGATATTGTGTATGTAGCTTCCTTAGTTTGGGATGTTCTTTAGTATTGTTGATATTTTAGTATAGTAAATTGTTTACTGATGCTGGCATATGGATTGCAAAAACTGATATCTCCCCACCATCACCACCCAACATGAACACCTCCCCACCGCTATTACATAAAGGGAAATGAAAACATATTAGATTTGTACATTGATGGGCAAACAATTTTGTAATTTATGGTTACTTTTCCTTCTTTGTCAGTTAAATTAATAATCATGATAAGCTATATATCCGAGGGAGGGGTGGGGTAGGGTAAGGTGTAAGTGGAGACATATTCAGAAGATATTTTTTGTATTCTTAAATTATAAACATTTTTATATATGATATGAACTTTTTGATAATTGATAGTTGCTGCTTGATTCCATATTATTGATGGTTAGTAAGATTAATTTCAATTTGATTTCAGTTCGATGGTCATAATAATGGTAGTTATTGACTTGTTTATTACAGTTCCGTCTATAATTATATAAAATTTAGAAGGGGTAATCTGAAGTTTTAGTTTCTCATTCAGTTGTATTTTAATTTGGTTTCAAGTCATCCCTAAATGAAATATAAAACAATGTATATGCAACTTATTCTCACAAGAAAATGATACTTTATGGACCTTCCTCACTTACTTTTTTAATTTCAATGGTTTATTGAATTTTTATAGATAACTAGTACATATTTGAAATTCACTACTCGCTAGTACTTTTCATAAATATATATCCTTGATTATTGACCTTTTGTTTTAGCAAAGATTTTTTTGCAAGTTATGAATCTTTTGGATTTTTTTAATTGTTACTGGGTTTAAACTTTTCTACTTTGTTAGACTTTTATGTGAAAATGTAATAGAAAATTATGAGTTTATGATCTAAGTCATGGTAAAGAATTAGATAGAAGGTCAACCGATTGGTCGAAGACGTTTGAACCTCTAACTTTAACCTATTATGGTAACTTTACAGTCCTGATCACCAATCACCAAGAAATGAGACCACTACAAGAAAATTCAACTAATTAAATTGATTCCAACATTGTAAAACCATTTTCGTTTTATTAAAGTGAAATAACTTAAGAATTCATATTTATTTATGTATAAAAAGATGTATAAAATGTAAGTGTTATCTTCATAAGCGTTATTTTCTACTGTAAATCATCAATTAGAATGTTTAAGTTGTCTTCATAAGTGGTATCTATGTTTTGATTCCGCACATCGTCTGATTTTTGTTGTGATGTTGTTTTTCCGGTTTCAGAATTTAAACGACGGTATCTACCATCAGTTCTTAGCACTACTGAAGCAGTTTCAGATTCATCTGCTAGTCCACTAACTTTAGTTTTAGGAATAGCTGAAGCAGCTGAGTAAGATCCCTTATTTTGAGCACTTTGTTTATGTTTTTCATTGTCTTGATTGAATTTTCTCCTTGCCAAGTTTCCTTGTTTGCAAGATTCTCACCTGAATTAATAGTTGCTTTTGGCATCTAGAGTTGAATTTAGAGTTTAGTTGGGTCTGTATGAATAGCTCCACATAAGTCAAGACTTTTGTTCATGTATGGTTCTTCTTTCCCCCTCTATCCAGTTATCTAATTTTAAAAAAAAATAGAATAGCTCCACATAAGTCAGGTTGCAAAAAATTAGAAAAAGATTATGCAAGTAAACGTAATAGCACTATTGATTATGGTAAGTTATGGTATACAAGCTAATGATGTAAAGAGTATTTTTGTTCAGACAAAATAAATATAGAAAACTTTTGCTAATGTTTTTACTAAATGACATCTTAAACATTTAAAAAATGCCTTGGCATATAATGATCCATTTTTGTTTTCATAGTGTTTGGTTGCTGGAATAAGAAATGCATCTTGATAGTTCCAAATATTCAAACATCCAAAGCATTTGGATGTCTTTTACTGTTGTGTTTATCGACCAAATATATAGGATCCAAAACTGACTGATTCGACATTAGTTTGTTAGGAAATCCAATGTTAGTTAGACAATTTGCCACCTTGCAATATATTAAGAATTTTATACTTGTAAATATCGATGAGTATTAAATTATCATGTTTTTTTTAGAAATTTGCTTGTTGCAATATTATATATGGCGATGGAAAAAGATTGGGTGCATTTACATAGGTAATAGTACAATTTTAGCTTAAAATTGAACTTGGAATTTATAATAATGATTTTTTTGTCGTTAAATATTTTATTTTTACCGTAGAACTAGTAAGGAGTACGAGCAAGGAGCAAGGAATTTTGTGCATGCAGCAAAGAGAAATTCAGGAAATATGGAAAAAAAAATTGTGTCCTTGCTCAGATTGTCGAAATTTTAGTCGCCATCATGATTACATTATTGTTGAGCACCTGATTATAAGGGGAATGGATCCTTTATACAAGTGCAGTATGTGGTATAGTCATGGTGAGCAGGTAAATGTAGCTAAAAAAGTGAAGTTGGATGACATATATGAATTACTTCAAGCCATTCACTTTGAAGATGAAGATTTTGTCAACCATACTTTTTTCTCCGATGATAAGCAGAATGATGATGCACAAAAGCGAACGGATGATTTCCTTAAAAATTTGGAAGATGCAGAAACACCACTGTACCCTGATTGTGTAGATAAAATGAAATTATCTGCTATCACTGCATTGTATAACCTTAAATGTGAAACTGGATTATCTGATACTGGTTTTGATAAGCTTCTAAGTGTGCAACAATTGTTATTACCCAAAAATAATGTCCTTCCGAAGACTTTATACGAATTAAAGAAGTTTCTCAAAGTATTTGACATGGGATTTGAGAAGATTCACGCCTGCAAGAATGATTGTTGTCTTTTCAGGAAAGAGTACAAAGATTTGGATAGATGTCTGAAATGTGGTTCTTCGAGATGGAAGACAAATGAGTGGACGAAAGAGATAATGCAAGGTATTCCGGCCAAAGTATTGCGATATTTTCCAATTATTCCAAGATTTAAAAGAATGTTTAGATCCTAATAGATGGCAGAAGATCTAAGGTGGCATTTTAGTAATAAAAGCAATGATGATAAAATGCGTCATCCTGTGGATTCTTTGACATGGAGCATGGTGGATGGTAAATGGAAATCATTTTCAAGTGATTCGCGTAACCTTCGACTTGGTCTTGCTACCGATGGTTTCAACCCATTTGACATTAAGGGCTCTAAGTATAGTTGCTGGCCAGTGATGCTTGTGACATATAATCTCTCACCTATATTGTGTATGAAAAAAGAGAATATTATGTTAACATTATTGATCCCTGGTCCAAAGCGACCTAGGAATGATATTGATATATATTTAGCTCCTTTGATAGAAGATTTGCAGCACTTATGGAGTAACGGGGTGGAGATTTATGATGCATTTAGCAAGACACTTTTTAACTTAAAAGCAATTTTGTTATGGACTATAAACGACTTTCCAGCGTACGGAAATCTTGTTGGATGTTGTGTAAAAGGCAAAAAAGGTTGTCCATTATGTGGTGTTAATACTCATCATCGATGGCTAAATCATAGTCGGAAAAATGTCTATATGGGGCACAGAAGATTCTTACCTCTATTAGATCCATTAAGAAAACAAAAGGCTTGGTTTGATAACAAAGTGGAGAAAGGTAACAAACCGAGAATTCTTACAGGTAGAGATATTTCTGTTATTTTGATAGATTTTCCAAATGATTTTGGAAAAATTGAAAATGTTGAAATAGAAAAAGGCAAGAAGACAAAGAAAAGAAAATGCACCGCCTACGAAAAAGATAAAACCGATCCTACAAAAGTAGAGCTATCAAGGTGGAAAAAAAGATCAATTTTCTTTGAATTACCATATTGGGAGGTTAGTGTTCAAAATTTATTTTGTTCGTAATAGTCTAACTATAAAATTATATAATATTAAATTGTCATATTAATGATGTTTATACGAACTTCCACTCCGCCACAATTTAGATGTGATGCATATTGAGAAAAACGTTGGCGAAAGTTTACTCAGCACAATGTTGCATGATAATAAATCAAAAGATGGTATTAATTCTAGAAAGGATTTAGAGGATTGGGGAATTCGACATGCTCTATATGCACAACCTCGTGGGAAGAGAACATATCTTCCACCGGCTCCATATACTTTGTCTAGTTCTGAAAAAAAAATTTGCAACAGATTGTATGACTTTAAGGGACCTGATGGTTACTGCTCAAATTTCAAAAGATGTGTGTCATTGGAGGATTGCAAAGTTAGTGGATTGAAGTCGCATGATTATCATGTTTTAATGCAACAAATGCTATCGGTTGCAATTAGAGGATTGCTCCCGAAAAAGCCAAGGAAAGCAATAACTCGTTTGTGTATATTTTTTTAATAAAATATGCCAGCGTGTTCTTGATAGAGAGAAGTTGCAACAAATGGATGATGAGATTGTTAAAATTTTATGCGATCTTGAAAGATATTTTCCACCTTCGTTTTTCAACATAATGATACATTTAACAATTCATCTTAGTAAAGAAGCTCGATTATGTGGACCGGTTCATTTTCAATGGATGTACCCCTTCGAAAGGTATATGAAAACACTTAAAGACTATGTAAGGAACCATGCACGACCTGAAGGATGCATTGCAGAAAACTATCTCGCAGACGAATCCATGAGATTCTTTGGCGATTTTCTACATAAATCATCAGAATTAGGGGAGAAAGAAGGTAGAAATGAAGATTATGAGAATGATGATGCAATACTCGAAGGACGTCCAATATCATCATGCAAGACAATTACATTGACGGCTAATGAGAAGGAAGTTGCTCATTTGGTCGTGCTAATGAATATGGCTATAACAGAGCCATATTTAGAGTAAGCACATATTTTTTTATTTTTTTTTGTCTTAACATATGTGTAATTATAAATGTAACTTAGCATTTTTTATATTATGCTAGTATGCATTTGGAAGAGTTACAAAGTTTGGACAAGTGCATGGAAAGAAATGCTACATTGCTATGGAAAACTCACACAAAAAACTTCGCCGATTGGATTAAAAAGAAGGTTAATTAAATATTTTAAATTTCATTTATAGGTTTGAAAATATTATTTTTGACTATATTGAGTGGATTGAGTTTTTTCCAGATATCTATTAACTTAAGTGAACATGAGGAATTATTAAAATGGATTGCCTATGGCCCAAGTAGCACTGCTTTGTCCTACACAGGATATATAATTAACAGGTTACGTTTTCACACAAAAGATTTTGAGAGAGAAACTCAGAATTCTGGAGTGACTTATGATGCTACTACCATGTGTAGAGCAAGTTCGAAAGATGTCTCTCAAGTAGTAGATGTGGTCACTTATTATGGGATTTTGACCGGCATAATCTTGTTAGACTATCACAAATTTTATATTCCAATTTTCAAGTGTCATTGGGCAAACATTGGAAACGGGGTGAAGGTTGAAGATGGATTTACTATTGTTAATTTACATCAAAATCAAGTTTCATTTTCGAGGGATCCGTATATCCTTGCATCTCAAGCGAAACATGTTTTTTATTCAAGAGAGAATGACTCCTCTAATTGGTATGTTGTAATGAAGGCACCACCAAGAGGTTTTCATGAATTAGAGACAATCGATTCTATTGAAAGCACAAGCGGTGTTGTCCAAGATTGTGAAGAAAACGAGGTGGATGTCGATTTTTTGGAGGATGCTAGCTATGTTAGGGAGGATTGTGAAGGCATATTGGAGAAAAGTTTTAAAAACCGTCATTGATTACGCTTGGAAACTATAGGTAAACCTTACATGATTACGTGGGGAAACATGTTCAATTTACAATATTCTCTCTCAACCTTGTTACTGTTTTTTGATATTCTATACTGTGCTATTGAACAATTAAATTTATCTTATACATAATGTTGTCAATCTACTTGAATTATATTGGTAAAAAAATCTTTGAAATCTGATTAAAATTCGGTACAAGATAAAGTTGCTAGCTGTGCCAGATTTGCTTACTATATGTGATAATGCATTAAAGGAAGGAACAATCGAAGTTATTCTCAAGTCTGATGTTTGCTCGTATTTAGATAAGTCTTTTTTATGTATTTGATTTCTGCTTGTATTTGCTTCATTTTTGAACCTGGATATTCGAGTGATGTTTAGGAAACCTTGAATGATGAGCCGAAGTCTGTTGTTTGCGACTAGTTATTTATTTTGAAATTGTTGTTGATTGCGTTCTAGCCAGAAATGCCATACTGCACTATACACTACCACGTCCACTAAATCTGAGTGTAGACCTGTAATATTGTATCTTGACACAATCATTTCTAGAATGTCACAAAGTTTGTTATTGTAGTTATTTTGAAATTGTAGCATATTACTGATTGAGGACCACAAGTTGCTGTTGTATTCACACTTGAAAAATATATGCTCGCTAGTCTCATCATCTTTGAGGCATAATCTGTAGATGGTTGAGTTGATATTCAACCATTTGCAGATTCTATCTAAGGTTTTATGCTGGTTATTTAGTTCAAGGTATGAACACATTGAGTATTTGGGGGTAGAATCCTATTACATATGTGATGATTCCAGTCTTTGACAGAATCACTAGTTCTTATGCAATTCCAGTCTTTGACAGAGTCACTAGTTCTTATGCAATCACTAGTTCGGACTGCATCTTAGTTTCCTGCACACTTCCAATAATCTTTTTTTATATGCAGAAAATGAGTAAAAGGAAGAGGGCTGCTCAAAAATGGCTAAAAACAATCGAAGAATCCACCACGTTCAATGATGTAAACGTTGAGAATAACGATGCTCGAATTCAAGACAACGATGAAGCAGTTGACAAAGATACAATGCAAGTTTTAGAAAATTTTGAAGTTGACACGAATGAGGGAACTACTAGAGATGTCAATGAAAATCCAGTTGTGAAGCGCAATGGCAGAGGTCCAACTAAAGTGAAAAGACTTCCATTGAATCCTTCTAACCGTATTGAAGTCGAATTTGATTTGAATGGCAAACCAATAGGAGATGGATCTGTCAAGTTATCTTCATATCTAGGTCCGCTAGTAAGGGAGCATGTTCCGGTTACGCTTGATAAATGGAAGAATCTAAGTGATGAACTACAAGTTGCTTTGTGGGATTGCATTCAGGTATATCTTCATTTGTTTATATCTATTTATTTGTTATAGCTTGCTGTTTAATAACAATTATTTAATGTTCATTGTATGCTGCGTTATATTACTGATTTTAACATAAAACCGGCTAATGGATTGCCTGACGGAAACATAAGAAATCAATGGTCACCTAAATGTGAAGTACCGTACTACCGACTAGTAAAATTTTGATGATATGTGTAGGCAACATGATTTGATTATATATTGGATAAAATGAAGTGCGCAAAACAATTGACGTGGTAAAATAGGGTAGTAAAATTACTCTTCTTTCTTTTGTCAATTGACGGTCTTAAACTAGCACCACCCTTCACAATAAACTCGTTGTCCAACCAACTTACTAAAGATTGTTGCACAAACAACAACCAACTTAGCGAAAGAAGAATGCACAATTATACAGCGAAGGGGATGAAAATGATATTAACTGTTTTGTTGTTACAATTTACAACAATTTTAACTTCTTCTTTTTCCACTCATCTGCATAACCATGTTACAATTTACAACAATTTTAACTTTTTTTTTCTTCCAAAAATTAAATAAGGGTAGGTTTGAAGTGCTATGGACTCTTACATGTTTCCTAATTCCAATATATCTATTTATTTGTTATAGGTAGCAAGTCATGGTCACCATACTTTGGAAGTTTGAATGTCTTCTGTTCTTATATTAAGTGCCATTGTAATTCGTTAGTCCATGATCAAACATGCTGAGGTAATATGATATTCCTAACATATTTGATCAACGTTATTATTAGTTAAAATCTCAAATACGTCGAGTGATTTCAAAATGATTTCAAACAATCAAATCCTATATGTCAAAAAATATTATGCTGTATAGCACAGTAAACATAACATAAGTAAACTGTGAACTTACAATAATCCGAAACTCTAACCATTTTGTCTACTTTGCTTTTATATTTATTGAATATAAAAGAAGTTTGATTCAATGAGTACCCGTAACTTTCTGAACAGCAACGTTACTTATCAGCAAATTGGTTAACACTCAAATCTCCCGAGTCCTCAACCAAATATAATTTTTATTACGGTACCTAGGGACGGATCTATGTATAAGGTTACCTGGGCTACAGCCCGGGTCCATTTTTCCATAAAACAAAAAGAACACTGGTCAATAATAAATAAGTAATCAACTCAATAGCCTGTAATATAACCAAAATACTTCTTAGATAACAGCCCATCCTTCATGTCCTAGAAAAAAAAGCTGACTGGAAGATTAAGAGAAGGAAATAAATTAAAGAAAATTCAAAATCTTCTCAAATTAGTTATGTTCTCATTCTTGGTACTTCATCTTATGCAGCTAAATTAATTCAAGCCTTGGTTACTTAGCTGGTTAGTTCTTCAATTCTATCCAAATCTATATAATGTATTACTTATTTCCTTATATTAATTAAAACTATTATTTGAGAACTAACATATAAGACTTTAGTTTTGGATTTTCATTGTTCATTGAGATGATTTATGTTATGTTATTGTCAAAAGCTAAAGTAAATAAATTTCATTTTTCTTTGAATCTGCTTGATTTAGATCTTTTTTCTTGGACAATGTAAAACTCTAAGTTTAACAATTTTTTTTATCATTTTACAAATTGAGAGGCAATTTCCCTTTGAACAAACTTCTTCAAACTCTATTGTTTAATGAAATAAATCGCGTATGACTGGATCTACATGAATTTTTCACATTTTGTTAAGATTTCATTAGTATGTTCTTAATATCTATGTGGTTACAATCTTTAATATTATTTAATTATATATGTATGCATATTGTTTTATTTTTTTCCTCAGCCCGGGTCATTATGGAATCCTGGATCCGTCCTTGACGGTACCCATCTAATTTGACTACCATTGAAGTTTAAATAATATGACCTCATATATAAATCATAAGGGTGGTTGACATAGAAATCAACGCTAGTTGTTGGTATTAAAACAGTATGCCAATATTGACCTGACCATGCATGCATCAAACCGTAAGCAACCCATGCTGAAGCATATTACTAAATAGATGACTTTTACAGGTCATATAATGAATGCCTCATGACCACTGCATTGGACGCATTTGAACAGACTTGCACTGGCAGTAACAGTTCTATTATATTGTACAAAATTCGATTCATAAACCAATACATATGAGGTTACAGAGAACTTGTGTACTTACCACCAATTGTTTTTAACTTTACGTGTAGTTTATATTTGATGATGTTGATATAAAGGGTGTTACATGCAGCACAGAATTGCTGGGATGCTTCAATTCTTTCCATTTAACATAACAACACGTGGATCAGCTAGACAACTTATTAAAAAAATGAACATAATTGTCCACCAAGTCCCATTCATGGTAGAGTCATTAGATGAATTAATGATTTGTCAGAATTTTTGTACAAAGCAAGTTTGACGTTCATGCATGTGCCGATATCTTCTTGTACCATTTTTACTGCTGTTTACATGTGCAAAGCGTGTAACTCTTTGTTTTCACATGTAAGTACTGCTGTTTACATGTGCACAGCGTGTACTATGACAAATTTAAACTCTTTTTCACAAGTTCATATGCCTTTAAATATTACAGGTTAGATTTAAATTGGATGAGGAATGGCAAAAGGCGTGCATATTTCATCAAATGGGGTGCATCTTTAGAGGTTCAAAATCTCGATTAGTTCGCAAAATAGCGGAAGCAAGGAATGAAGAAGAAAGAAATTGGTTGAAACCCGACAACCTAAGTATGAATGAGTGGAAGAAATTTGTCGAGTCCAAAACGGCTCCAGAGTTTAAGGTAACATTTACATTTTCAAATGTTGATGAGATGCGAAAACCAAGCTGGATTTTTTAATGCATGTTTTCATTTTATTCTTAGGAATTGAGTCAGAAATTTCAAGCTATTAGAGACAATCAAATACCACACACATGTAGTCGTAAAGGAATGGCTCGAGTGGCCAATGATTTGGTAAGAATTACTAATTTATATACCATAATATTTATTAGCTAGTTAGTCATTGTGACATGTTGTAAAAAATATTCTTTAAACATAGAAAAAGACGAGTCCTCATCCATCTTCTATCGGTCGAACTCAAGTGTGGATCAAATCGCACACACGAAAAAATGGCGAACCAGTAACTTCGATTGCTGCAGATGCTATTGTAAGTACTTTGAAATTTTATTAGATAACAATATGTTTGCTATTGTGATAGTTTGATTGTGTATAATATGCATGTATGATAACATGTGTAGGAAAAAATTAAACAAATACAGAATGAATCAAATTCTAGCTCAACAATTAATTATAAAGATGATGCGCTTGCAAAAGTATTGGGACTAGATAGACATGGGCGATTGAGAGCAATGGGAAGGGGTATGACCTACACCAAAGCAATATGGTCACACGTAAGGGATAAACAAACGGTCGAAATGCAAAATAAAATTTCAGAATTAGACGCGATGGTTCGTATGCTTATGAAAAATCAGGTATATTTGGCATTTTTATTTTATGACATATGTGTAATGTTTCAAAATTAGAAGCGTATGATAACAAAAAACGCTATTGTGCTAAGCTGCTGTACCGTTTTAATATGTGTTGTTTAAGTATTGTTTGTATTACTGTATTTATTTATTTTGTTTAAAAAACATTAACTTTGAATGTACGCTAGGGTTAATCGATTGTAGAAGTATATTGTGAGTTTCAGAGATCTATTTTTATGTTATAGGGGTAGAAGTATACTCATGGTTTGATTAGATGGATTGAATGCTTTTCTAAACTAAAAATAAATAAATAAATAAAAACTTATCATAAGACATATGAGAAAAGAACATTGGTAAGTCAGTATTCTCTTTTACACATTGTTATCAAACAATGCCTTGGTAGATGGACTATTCTTCAGTCTATCCAAATTAAGTAGGTCAATCAAGATTGTTAAAGTGTTAATACTAGATGCGTGTCATGTTTTTATCTCTGTATAACTGGCTAATATGAATGGTAGCATAGCATCTTAGCTTTTTTTTCCAATATCCAACTGTTGTTAAAATGCAAAATAAAAGCAGATTACCATAGGATGACATGATGGCATGAACTAAAATCTCGTTATATTTGCTAATATCATTAGTTATGCTTTATCGGACTATCTTTAATTAATATCATGAAATTATATATCGTTACTGTTTTTTTACGTACTGTTTTTTTTGTTTGACAGAGAAAAGAAAGCCTGGATGAAGCAAATGTGCATCAAGTGGTAAAAGTTATTTATAGTACTAGTGTAATATTATTATATTTGACATTTAATTTCATTATTAATATAATTTGCTTTTGATTAATAATAGAACAAACATGGTAAACAATATGACACATGTCACTTACTGGATTGGAGTGAGACAGACGAAATTGTTGCGGAAGGAAGAGTTGTGCCAAGTAACCCAAAGGAGCTTGTCCAACAAATCCCTTTAGGTTCTGATGCTAATAAAATTATAATAGACACTGTGAGAAAACCGGATGCTTTCTTGTGGAGACCTTCACTTTATTCGACACACATTGGAGACGTTGTTGGTGAGATAGTAGCATGGCCGGTTACTAGAGTTGTTTTGCGCAACTTCGATAACTTTGAAAAAGCTGATAATGGGGTAATCTTTCATATTTTTTACTAATTAATTTTTTATTTTCAATGTACAAAAAGAATAATATGTTTTTTTTATTAGAGTAAAAGCAACAGCGTAAATCATAAATGCAAATTAATCGATTGGAGTGGGAGTGAAGAATTAGTTGCAGATGGATGACTGCATTCGAGTGATCCAAAAGAACTTGTGAATGATCTTCCTCTTGGTCCGGCTGCCATTGCAGTTTGGATAGATAATCCAAAAATCGAAGATGCTTTTCTATAAAGGCCCACTAAAGGATTGACCCGAGTTAGAGAAGCCATTGGTACCAAAGTTGCATGGCCTGATTCGAAAGTAGTTATCGAAACAATTAACACTGCATCATCAAATAATCATACGAGTAATGTTGGAGTTGTCGAGATGGTAGGTATCAAACTTATTTATATGCGATTCAATTATTTTTCATCGGACAAATTATTGAAGCACATACTAAAATAACCTTTTTATTTAATTGATAGAGTATGAATTTTATGGAAAAAAGTAAATGCAAGTTGATTGATTGGTCGGGAAAGAGAGAAATAGTTGTGTTAGGCCGTGTGTCTTCAACCGATCCAAACACAATGGTTCATTGTGTCCCTTTGGGAAAAAATGCAGTTAAAGTTTGGGTAGATCTTGTAATAATTCCAAAAGCACGTCTATGGAGAACAACGTCCGATTTAGAAGTCGTTGAAGATGCACTTGGTACTACGATAGCTTGGCCTGCTGCGAACATTATAATGGAATCGATTTCTAGTAAGTATAATTCAAGCTTTGTTTAACCTTTCGATTTGGTTGAAAAATTAGAATGAAAATAATGAATACACGAATAATTTTAACCTTTCGATCACACAATCATGATGCACAAACTCTATTCCACCCTACTTGTTGTGGTCATTGTACAGAATAACAAACTTGAGGATTTTGTGTGCACAACTTTAGTTGACACATTTGCCCGTTGATTCCGAGAATAAGAAATTTCTTTTAAAAATGAAAAACGCCTTAAGGTACAAGATAGGAACTAGGAGAGGTTGGTTGTGCTGCAAAACTGTTCCACTTAAACTAAAGCTCTGAAAATCACATGTACATTGATTTGAATCCTGCTGCATAACAATTCTTAATCACTCGTTTAAACCTGTACCTTTCTACTTATCAACACCATCAAATAACATGCTTAACTGGCACCGTAGACTAAACTATACTGGCCTTTTTCTATTGTTGATTCGAACTATCGTTGTTGAAAGAACTATGAAACAGTGAATGTCTATTTCGTCCAGTGGTATTCTTTTACAGTTATATTCCAATTCCCAAACCTGAAGGTCAAAACTACATTTACATGCTTAAGAAGTTATCATTGCCTATGATTAAAGTTAATACCTTCCATGTGTGTACCTTTCTACTTATCATTGCCTATCATTGCCTATGAACGTCTATAGGGGAAGTTTTCTTAATTAACAAATAATATTTACTTAAAACTGCATACGCCAGGTTCATATGCCAGTACAAAAAACTGAAATAGATGTTAATATCCGTACGAAAAAAAGAAGATGGTAAAACTACGAAGAAGTCATTATTATAAAAAAATTAGGGCCCCTTTCAAAAAAAATAAAAAAAATAAAAGGAAGAGTTAAGGGTAGGATTAAATAAGGAACAATGCCTAATATACACTTGTGTGTGTAAGTGTGTGTGCACACATCAACGGTAAGGTATTCAGCTGTAAATACATAACCGCTGGAAGCATTTAATACTAACTTCATACACTGAAGCAATTCATAAGGTTCTCGCTGCAAGTACAGCATAGCCCAACTTGTATATTGTCTAACAGCTGTTTTTGAATCAGTTCAAACTAACAATATAGGCATTCTAAAATTGACACCAGTTAACTTATATACAACTGCGACATTTTCTTGAATTTCATTTCAACCACAAATTTTGGAAGACTGTAACCTATTTAGACATAAATTACAGATGGTACTGTACAGACTTGCAGTTATGGTGACTAAAGACACATTTAATTTTGGAGAAACAAGTCGTGCAATAACGTATACCTTAATTTCTTTTTGCACCTTTCACTTAATCCATTGATCTCTTCTTTTTGTTTTGATTTGTCTATAAACAGATTCAACCATCAATGGGTTAGTTTGCTCACCTGGAAGTTGATTAAGCAGAGAAGTTTTGTCTGGAAATTTAAAAACTAGAAGTTGCTTTGATTCTGGAAACATGGTTTTGAACTTTTGATCAGTAGCTTTGAAACTGACATTTGGTTTTGATCTGATCTGAAACCTGAAACTGGAACTTGAATCTGTACTTATGCTTTGTTCTGGTATGCTACACTCAATTTGTGTACTTATGTTTAATTTTTATCACAAATATTTATGTTTAATTCTCCATGTATGAAATATTATGGATATATATATATATATATATTGTGTGATTTGGCTTATGACTCAATTTGTGTACTTATGTTAATGTGATGAATGTGGTTTTTTGAGTTATAATATATAAGTAGAATTGAAAATTGTTAAGCTTTGAATGTTATGGCAGCAAAAAATGTGCAATAGAATTTTTTTATAGCGTTCTAACTATGCAATAAAAAGAAAAATTGTTCAGCTTTGTTATACTATAGCATCATGTTAGTGCTATACAAAATATTTTGCAAAGAGTAAATAGTTTTCATAGCAATAAGACGGTGCTATAATAGATAGTAATGAATTTTCTATAGCATTTCAATGTGTCATAAAAGGTTGACACGATGATTCCATAGCGCGTTCAAATGCTATAATAATATAGCATGTCGACATATTTATAGCAACTAAAATGCATCATAAAAAGTTCTATAGCACGTTTCATAATGCTATAGAAAAGCAGTTGCACCAATATGGCCTATTTTAGATGGCAAGAAAAATACGTTTTCCATTGCAAGTATGACACGCTATAGTATCTACCAGACTTTTTACAACATGTTGATCTATGGCGATTATAAAATCGCTATAGAAAGTTTTTATAGCGGTTTTTACACGCTATAAAAAGTCCTTTTTGTTGTAGTGGTACTCTTCATCATCCATAACCAAGCTCCTCCCTCACTCGTGCCACCTCGTGGCACCTAGCACTTCAACAAGCGAAAAAAGTTCGAGTAATGCTCAAACTTCCTAATCGCCAATGCCTTAGTGAACATATCCGCCGTGTTATCCTTTGTGTGCACTTTCCGAAGATATACTTGCTTATCTTCATCCATGACTACTAGAAATGACTCTCTCACTTTAATATGCTTAGTCCCTGAGCTAAACGCCAAATTTTCCGCCAAGTGAATAGCACTCTGGCTATCATATCGAACATCGACACTATCATGCTCGTATTCCAAGTCATGCAACAATTGCCTCAAGTAAAGTGCCTCCATTGCCGCCTCCACCATGGCTAACAACTCCGCCTCCGTAGTGGATAAAGAAACTACGGTTTGCAATCTCGATCTCCAACTTATGGTCGTACCACCAAATGTGAAGACATATCCGGAAGTTGATTTTCTACGATCCCGATCATCGGCGTAGTCCGAACCACAATAACCAACCAACTTGCAATTCTTCCCAGTACTACCGCCAAAAACAAGACCATGAGATGATGCACCTCTAAGGAATCTCAATATAAGCTTTACAGCTTCTCAATGCGATTTGCTCGGATTAGCTATATACCGACTAACCATCCTGACGGCACTTGCAATATCAGGACTTGTACACACCATAGCATACATTAAACATTCAACCGCACTAGCATATGGCACCTTTGCCATATAAGCCTTGTATTTCTCCAAGATAAGCGATCCCTTACTCGAAAGCTTCATATGCAAAAGTAAAGGTGTATTTGATGCCTTTGCATTCTCTATGCTAAACCGGCAAAGCAATTTCTCTATGTACTCATTTTGAGTCAATTTCAACTCAAAACGCTTTTGATCCCTTTCTATTTCCATACCCAATATCATGTTTGCTTCTCCAAGATCTTTCATTTCGTACTCTGATTTCAAACTAGTTTTAACTTGTTGATTTCATTCTTATCTTTAGAAGCAATGAGCATGTCATCCACATACAATAGTAAATACACCCAACAATCATTTTTCAACTTCTTGAAATATACACAAGCATCCTTGATGCTTTTATCAAAACCATTTTCAAGCATAAAATGATCAAATCTCTTATACCATTGTCTAGGTAATTGCTTTAGACCATATAGTGATTTCTTTAACTTACAAACAAAATTTGACTTACCATCCATAATAAAACCTTCCGATTGCTCCATATAGATGTCTTCATCCAAGTCATCATGCAAGAAGGCGGTTTTCACATCAAGTTGCTCCAACTCCAAGTTATGAATAGCAATTATAGCAAGTAATACCCGGATTGAAGTATGGCGCACAACTGGTACGAATATCTCATCATACTCCTTTCTCTTCCTTTGTGCAAACCCCTTAGCCACTAGCTTAGCTTTGTATCTCCCATCATCCTTCACCTTGTGTATCCATTTGCATCCAATAGCACGGTTTCCTTTAGGAAGTGGAACCAAATCCTAAGTTTGATTCTTCAACAACGATTGTATCTCTTCCTCCATGGCACAAATCCACTTCGAGCTATCACTCGATTCCATGACGTCATTAAGGTCCATTGGCTCATCTTGTACTACGTGAATCACATAGTCTAAATTATCACAAAAGCTAAGGTAGTTCCAATCACCGTATCTATCGGGTGGCCTTATAGCACGACGACCCACCCGACTAGCGATACCATCAGCCAAACTCCTTTCGGCTCCACCTTGAGCCGAATTCTCTCTAGAATCATGTACATAACGAACACTACAAGAGGAGTCCTATGGACCATGTGATGTAATATTAACCGGTTCCTCCTCATAAGCATCTCCAACTACTCTACTTCTTGGATAAAATGTGGGAATAACTTCCTTCTCCTTTGATTCGAACCAAATTCGGAACATCCGATGAGCTCTCATTCTTCTTGAACAAAGCTGACTCATCAAAAGTAATAGGATGAGGATTCACAACCATCTTCGTTTTTGTATTCCAAATCTAATAGCCTTTCACTATGTCCGTATAGCCAAGCAAAATCCCCATGAAAGCTCTACGTCCAAGCTTATCATTCCCTGGATCATGCACATAAACCGGACTACCAAACACATGAAGATAAATCAAGTCAATGCTCTTTCCTTTCCACACTTCCTCCAGAATTTTGTTATCAATAGCTGAGCGTGGAATTTGATTAATAATATGCACTGCGGTTGACAAAGCTTCGGCCCAAAATCCCTTAGACAAACCCAATGTCAATCTCAAGCATCGAGCTTTCTTAAGTAGAGTACAATTCACCCTCTCTACAACACCATCCGACTGCGGATCTCCCGGTGTAGTAAAATGCCTTCGAATACCATGATGCTTGCAAAACTCCAAGAATTCTCTGGAAACATACTCTCTGCCATTGTTGGAACTTAGAACCTTCAAAGACTTGCCACTCTCATTCTTAACAAGACCATTCCATGCTTCGAACTTTGCAAATGCCTCCGACTTGGTCTTCATTACATACACCCATACCTTTTGAAAAAAGTCATTAATAAAAGAAATATAACAGCAAGCTCCCCCTAAAGAAGCTATCGGTGTCGGTCCCCAAACATCCGTGTGAACATACTTAAGAACCTTTTTCAAATCATGATTTTCCTCCCCGAATGAAACTTTTGTTTGCTTCCCATGACACATTCCTCGCAAAACTCTAGCTTGTTGAAACTCTCTCCATCGATCATCTCCCTCTTCCAAAGAATATCCAAACTCCTCTCCGAGACATGACCTAACCTCAAATGCCACAACCTAGTTGCATCCAAGCCACGAGGCTATCAACTCCCACACAAGTTTCACCATCTATAGCCACTCCTTAAAGCAAATAAACACCATAAGTCCTAGCACCCTTCATCACCACAAGCGCATCCTCCGAAATATGCAAGCTATCACTCTCAATAGTGATTTTACAACCTAAAGAATCCAGTCGCCCCAAAGAGATAAGAGACTTTCGAAGTCCCGGAACATAACTTACAGTAGTGAGAGTACGCACCACTCCGTCAAACATCTGAATTTGCATGAAACCAATTCCTTTCGACTTACAAATAGCATCATTACCCATAACAATTGAATATCCTTCTTTGTTGACATAAGAAGAAAAACAATTCCTATTCGTCATTATATTATAAGATGTCCACGAATCGAGCACCCATTCGCAACCCGAAACATCTGGTACTACCACCATCAACACATCTACGTCTCCCTCACCAACTACACTCTCCACCACTACGGATGAAGATGATACTTCCTTCTTTGTCTTCTCCTTGTCCGAACACTCATTCTTCCAATGTCCGGGCTTCTTACAAATATAGCACTTACCCTTTCTATCCTTCGACTTTTCTCTCCAACTGAAGTTCCTTGATTTAGAGCTCCCATGGTTCCATCACCCAACTCCTTCATTTGATCCCGCAACTTCTCGCTAAGAAGACCTATTTTGACGTCATCTAGAGTAAAAAAAATTCTGGATATAGGTCAAACTATTTGAGAAACTCATATAACGGTCCGGTAACGACCACGACAATATCATCGTCTTTTGCTCTTCCTCAATCTTCAAATCTACCGCCTTCATCTTCATTAGCAAATCATCAAAGGTATTCAAGTGCACCTTTAGCGAAGTACCTTCCTTCAACTTATAGGTGAAGAACGTTCGTAATAAGATCAAACGATTAGTTAGTGACTTCTTCATATATAACTCCTCCAACTTGTCCCATATACCCTTAGCAGTAGTCTCACCACTAATTTCGGAGATAATATTCTCCTCCATAGCAAGTTAAAGTGTAGTGAATAACCACTCCTCCATTTTTGCTCTCTCAACATCTGAGATGTCTGCCGGCAACAAATGTGTGTCAAACACTACCCAATGCACCAGATTCCTCCTTAGAACCGCTTTCATCTTCCATTGACACTTTTCAAAATCATTATCGTCATTCCACTTGTCTATAACCAATTGTGATCCCAAAGCCATGTATGATCCATGTACATAAGGTGCTACTCCACTTGGATTAACCATAAAGGAACTACTTGAGGTATTATCTGATTTCGGCATTTCTACAACCACCTACCAAAACCAAAAGCTCAGATACCAAATATTGTGGGAATTTTAGCTCGAGAACACTCAAATCAAAACCCCAAAACATAGCAGAAACGAGATCGTGGGAAGAAGTGTAAAAACAACCAATCAATATCTCAGTCCAATCTAAAACCAATCACAATCTCCAAACAAGCAATAGATAATCAAAGCAATAACGATAAAATAAATCATACTCCGATTTATAGTGGTTCCACTAATGTCTTGTTAATGTACATCCACTTTGAGAGAGAGCCATTATTAATACCAATAAGAAGAGATTGATTACAATGATCAAAATTCTAATAAAATTGATTTGTGGAGAAGAGAATGAAGCAAATTAGGTTTAGATAAACCCTAATTAATGGAGGATAAATGCCAAAACTAAGCTCTTAATCTCATGCCGTCTCACAGTCTCGAATCCTGAAAATAGCTTATATAGTGAACCATCCTTCATTAACAAATACCTAATTTTCCCTTTGAAGCCCTACAAGCGAATATACAAATTCTGGGCCTAAAAAACAAAACTGCACCGCGACAGACGTCTTTCATAACCTCTCAGACGCCTGTCGCAACTTTCAGGCTGCAGTAAGCCTGCCAACAGACGTTTGTCACAAGATGACAGATGTTTGTCATAACTCTCGAGTTACCAAAAGCCTGAGCTCAGACGTCAGTCACTTTGTCATAGACATCTATCACTTGTTGCCCAGCAGCACTCCTCCTTTTTATTATATCTTCCTAATCTGAGCTCCAGTTTCCAAACTGTTTTCACAATTATAAAGCTATTTCTAACCTCTTTAATTATCCATATAGTGTCACCAAAATTCAACACTGATTTGAGTTATTTTACTATAGTTTCGGTGGATGTGCATCAGTCATCCAATCACTAAGCATCAATCTTGATGTGGTTTTATATTTTTTAAGTTCACTGATTTAAAGATGAGAGTTAGGGGACACGCTTTGTGCGTGACGATAGTACATGTTTCGCGAGTAAATTGATTTTTTTAACAAATTATATGTATTTAACATATTTAAGAGAAATAATTTTCTTAATATGTAGCTATGTTTTTACGTTGGAATCATATGTAATCAGTTCGAATTTCACTTCTAAGTTTAAACATTTAATTTTTTGATATTTTGAATTTTTGTTTATGTTAGCAATTAATAAGGATACGTGTAGGAAGTTTAATTGTTAGATCATATATTTAAGTGATACTAAGTTAGGTAATATATGTAGGAGAGCGTATTGAATTTGTAAAGAAGTATAGTTGCTAGATCCTATCTATAAAGTAACATTTGGTCATATCTATAAAGTGGCATTTGTGAAAGTTTACGCTGATAGCAAAAATAGGAAAAGAAAACTGATAAGATGACAAAATTTTAATTATATTATTTTTTCAAATTTTTTGAATGATATATCACTTACCCCTTTAGAAGTAAATTTATCATCCCAGCCATAATTATCTTTTAAGGGGGGTTTTATATCGTCATTTGTTGATTTCTAGACATGTACACTATCTTTCGTTGAAAATGCTTTAGGAAATATATCATCTTTTTTAGTAGACCTTTACTTATCAAAGTGTTTAATATCCATTGGTTGGCTGATAAATTGTGTCTTATGCTGAAATTAATTTTTTAATATATAGAATGAAAGTAATAATAACGGGATTGGACTGACATGTGCTTTTGAACATTTTTTATAAGAAGCATATTTTTTATGCATGTTTAAAAATAAAAAATAACATGAAAAAAAATTACATCGATCAATTGATTTTATGTTCGTAAATAACATGTAATTATGATATTATTTTGAGAATACACAGAGTAATGCACTTAAATAAACAATACAAACAAATTCTATAAAGTGAAAATTACCTTTTTAATGTAAAACATAAGTGTAGAAGTTGAAGTCGCAGAAATGATTAATTTTTTCTATAGAATAAGATTGAAATATATAAGTGCAAGATAAAGCTAAAGTGTAAAGCGTAGTTTCCGTGGTATAAGTACACTAACCTGATGCTGTGATATTGGAGATTAACAATGGTGAGAAACTCAATGAAGTGTGTCCAAAAGGAAACAATGATGGTGAGAGATCTAAATGGAGATGACAGAAGAGAGAAATGAAAATCGAGTATTGGTGGATAGAGATTTGAATATGGTTGGATAGAGTGAGTGGCATTTATACGATTTGGTAGATATTTCTAAAATGTTATATTTGTGTTATGAAGTTTGAATATTTCTATGTTAGACCGATTAAGGGTTATGAATATGCATGCCATGTCTATTTTAACTCATCTGCAATATCTTAACTCATTCGTTGATTTAGAAAATTTTCGATCAGGGTGGGAAAACAATTATAGCCTAGAGAAATCTTATTTGACTGATATGGTCAAATATTATGTAACGTTATACATGGTATATGCTACCGAGTGATATCTAATGGTCATAAATACTCTAATAAGTTTTTTATCGAAAAGTTAACAGGGCGATATCACTGCTATACATATAACATGTTATATTTTTCAATTTATAAATAGAATTTTGCTATGTGTTTATTCTTATAATTGTATAACGTTATATCAGTCACTTGCTTGATGGTGCAGTAAATTGATATAAAAGCGACATTATTGAATTAATGCAAATTAATGCTTATTAATTCCACTTTCCAACATTTTATTCCTCTTTCCTTAAATCTATTTTTTCACTCATTAAGTTTCTCATACATATATGTTTTGATATTTGTAAGATTTATTCACGGTTTAATGCATAACCTTGAAATTCATAAATCTCCAGATATGGTATACCATAAATCAAGATATATTCATTTACTTAAATTTATTAATCAGAATTAACTAATTAAATCGTTTCCAATATTGTAAAACCATTTCTGTTTTGATATTTGTATCATTTATACATAGTTTAATGCATAACCTTGAAATTCATAAATCTCTAGATATGGTATACAATAAATCAAGATATATTTATTTGTTTAAGTTAATTATACATTAACGTTTTTTTTCATGTCCCATATAAAAGGGCAATTTTGGAAGTTTTGTTTTACTTTATTTTTTGATTTATTTACAATAGAAATTAGGAAGATGAAGGGTGTAGAAAATATGAAGGGGTGACAAAAATAGTTAGGACTATGGACAAATAAGTCATGGAAGATAATTGAGTTGATTCCTTGAAGAGCTTAATAGTTAGGGAAATTGATGTTTTATATACTAACATAGGCTGTAACCTAGGTCAATCATTAAATAGTCCAGGTTGATTAAAACGTCGATCAGCCACCATTCCTTTTTTTCTCTTGAATGTGGGTGGTTTCAACTTAATATGGAGTTTTTCATACTTCACTATTTAAATAAACCGCTAATATACTATGTTATAATAAGTGGTCCGAAAAATTCAGATTAACAATTGTAAACATTTTTTCATCCTTACTATGATTATTAAATTTAAATTTTTTTAAGACATTGTGATAAATGATCGATAATAAATAATCTAACTAACTATTGCATTTTTTAGTCTGAACTGCTTCCTCACTATGTACATAATGCTTGTTTTGTCTAAATGGTCTTTACCTTGAGTACTTCCCTATAACATGAAATACATTTTCAAATTGAGATTCTCAAAAAATTACAATGTTAATTCTAATTTTGATTTTTTTCCATTTACTTGATTATTTATGGATACCTGTTGTCACTTTAGGATTTGAGCTGGGTTTTATTTAGACTTAAATTTCATGATAAATTGATAAATAATATTGAAAATAATTCTAAATAGGCTAGCATACATGAATATTTTTTTATTAAGTTTTTACATGTATGTAAATAATAATAATGATGATGATGAATATGACTACTAATGCTATCTTGGTAAACCTATTATATCAAGTTATATTATTAGCTAACATTTGTGTTTATAGTGATGCAACTAACATTTCAAAAACTTAATTTGGTACATGCATATTGGTCAGAACCCTAATAACCCTTCCCCATTTGAAAAAGTAACATTAAGCGTACTCATTGTAAACTTTAAAATTTAAATACTTTTATTTCTGCAGTTTTACGACTAAAGAATTTCAGTCCATGTTTTTAAGTTGTTCCACTCTTCATCTCATTTTAACTATTTAAAGATGAATAAACATCACTCGAAGGGTGCACGCGTTTGTTCATGATATAAATTTGGTTATACAATTGTATAGATTGATCCTAATATTAGGTTTTTACAACCATTCTCACAAGTATTTTTAGTTACTTTATATTTGTTCACATTTTAAGTTTCTATGTTGCATTTGAATATAATTTATTCCCAGTACTTTGATTGATATTTTCATGATTAATGTGACTTTTTTTATTACTAAAGATGAATGACTTCTATTCTTTGTTATCGAGCAGAAAGAGAGTAAAATCAACTAGGTTGAAAATTAGTGTTATTGTTTGATTTTTATAGTAGTATGTTGTTATATCAGATAAATGCATTTTTCATTTTAACCCAAGTTCCAAGTTCCATGCTTTCTTCTAAGAGATACGCGAGACTCAAACACTTGGAGGTAATAATTAGCTTAGAGAACCTTTAGAACATCAAGGATCTTTTATCATAGGTAATTCTATATACTTATACTTAAAGATAACAACCAAATAAAATGATGTATTCTATGGACTTTTATTCAAGTAAAGACTTTTTGACATGTGCATGTACTAAAAATAGAAATAAAAATAAACCTTACTATTGGGTTTTTAATGATCTTTTCTCTTGATCGTAACACATGTAACGACCCGAACTTTTCGACCCTCGAATGTCGACAATAAATACATACACGGTATTCGTGTGTCGAACATCCAAGTGCCAGAAAGACAAAAAGTTAGGGTAAAATATTAAAATATAGAATAAGAAAGGAAGAACGCAACATTAGAATCTCACAGCAGAAAGATAATATATAATATCAAAAGAACCGTACAAAGGGTTACTTCGAATATAAAAAATTTAGAGTTACAAAACATAAGTACTATCATCAGCCTGGACAGTTATAACCGCCTGTCCTCACAATAATGATATATAAATAGCTAATATTGTACAATGGAAATAGAAATAGATAGATAATGAAAGCCTCCATCTTATCTCTTGAACTCTGAAGTGTCTAAAGTAAAACCTGTTATACTCATCTTGCTCGAAAGAGTACGCGAGGAATTTAGGAAAAACAAAAACCAAGCATCAGACATAAGTCTGGTATGAGAAAACTCGAGATACATGAATACATGTAATAGTAACTATGGAGACCATATGGATCCCCGTAATAGTTTTCCCTTAAAAGAAACCAACCATTTGTTAAGTTTAATACAGCAATATGATAGATAATGTCTAGGGTGTAGAATATAAATCATATCAAATACTGTGATGCTTACATTGGTCACACCACAACATATTTAGGGTATAATAAAAACTACTAAGGTATGTTTGTATAATGGATTTTCCACAGAAATCCCTCCGATCAAGCCGAAATCCAATCTCCATGCACATGGATTAGAAAACACCTTTCGAGCGCCATATAAAATATACCATAAGGTAAACACAAAGGCCCATGCCTGAACATAAACATGAACAACGTGGAACCAAATATCATCAACTCTCGGTACCAACATATCGATAAGCATACTCTAGATATGGAGGTTATAATACCATATCGTGGGTCAGCCAGTGTAACGACCCAGAATTTTTGGACCATTCGCATCCATTATAAGTGTATAGGTAGACACTCATGCCGGAGTTGAATTGCTCAAAATACCGCGTTGTTAATTTAAATTTGGCAAAACTGAACATATACAGTAAATAAATAATCACAGAACACAGACACAGAGTAATAAGTGCAGCGGAAATAAAAGAGATAGTAGTTCATGAAGCTACTATATGAATATATAAAATACATCAGAGTTTACAACAGAAGAATAATACAATACATCAGTGTTAAACCAGATACAACGGAAGAGTAACACGATACATCAGATACAAATCAGAATGCATCACTGGAATCATCGAATACTGAAAGCCGGATAGATAGCTGGATCTCCAAGCGAAGCTCCAACTCCAAAGGTGAGTCTCGAAAGCTGAACCACTCAGTCTGACCCGAGCGTAAAGCAAAAACACAAGACACTCGAGTCAGGATTAACATTCTTATATTAATAAATCCAACTCAAGTGAAATAGCAATTGGAATACAAGTAACTCAAAGGATGTTTGGAATAACCATCCTTTAAGGATCCGTTAAACTATCTACTATGTAGTAGTGTACGATAAGTAGATAATGTCTATCAGTAATATAAAGATATCAAAATAGCGTTAAGTCATGGCCCATTCCACCCTTAACACATTTTTATTCCCACAAGCATATACAAGACCGTAGTTTCCCCAAAACCGGAAGTCACCAGAGGGCAATCCATATACTCAAGGTACAAATCAAATTCGTAGTGGTCGCGCATAAATGGAATACAAGTATGACAAGGCACATGAGGCTATACCCAAGGTAGTGATACTACCGTTCGCCTGATCCGGACTGGTGAGAACGCAACGCCGCAGCGCCCGCAACACCGTGAGACAACACTCCCAAAATCAAGGGTGCACCAATCGACAACAAGTATAAGTAGTTCGAAGAAGTGTGTCCACTTGAGGTATCAATCCTCCATTGGCCCGGCACAGCTCCTGTTTTAGTCATTTCCAATTTGACACAAGTGTCAAGGCTATCCATTATCGTTCTCTTTCTTCAGTCAACACGTACATCATTCCAACCACTTCATTCTGGATCATCACTCCGCGTATAGTTATTAAAGTGGTTTTCGGTTTAGATAGAGAGTATATCCATAACCGAATTCCGGTCTCTTTAATAACTTCCGTAATTATTACACCGATTGGTCGTTTAATATTTTTCAAAACCAACTCAATTTCAATTTCGAATAGAATTCGTAAATCAACATTTCATTTGTCTTTCAAAACCAATTTCCATACTTTACGTTTCAAAACTTCCAAATTATCATTTCAAAAACTTTATAATTCACTTTCAATCGTTATTTAAAACAATTCAAAATTGATTCAAGTTCGAATACAAGTTTCATTCCGAAATCATTTAAATTAATTTAATTTAACATTCAAATCAATTTAAACTCATTTATCGATTTCATTCAATGTTCGTTAAGTAAATTTTCATTTAAAACAATTTCTGTTTAATTTCCAATTCATTAAATCCATTATTTAAATTCAACTTCCTTATTTCAAAACTTACAATTTGAATTAAATTGAATTCATCAAATCAAATCCTTTAATTTTCAAGTCTTACATTAATTTCAATAAATCACATTTTATTTCTTGTTAAAGAAATTCAATTTCACTCATTTACTTCCTTAAATAATTTTCCAAAACTTAATTAATAAAGAAACTCAATTTCAATTATTTACGAAGTAAAATTTCACTTATTCAAAAATTCAATTTAATTTAATCATTAAATAATTCAATCTTATTTAATTATTAAATAATTCAAAACTAAATTATTAAATAATTTCAAAGTTTAATAATTCCAAACTTAATTATAATTTCAAACTTGATTATTAAATCATTTCAAAGTTTAATAATTTAAAACTTAATTCAATCATTTCTCAAATTAAACAACATTCTTTCATCAATTTCTTTATTAATATTTCATTTCAGATTATTAAATATTCACGTTTAAATTTCATTAAATTCAATTTCCAATTTCGTTTCAAAACCATATTATTTATTCAAATAAAATCTTCATTTTATTTTTAAATCAAATTATTGACCAATCGGGTTTTATTTAATTTCCTATCCTAGGTAAAAATACAATTTGGGTATTTATCATTTCAACCCGATTCCAATTCAATTCAAAATCAAAACATATCAAAGGGAACTTGCAGTGTGATAACTGGGATGGTGTCATAGTAAATAAACAAGCAATAACAACAATCAATATCAATCCAATAATCAATTCAAATAATCCCGAAATAACTTTATTAATTCGCATTGTTATTTGTACGAATTAATATAATTATTTCTAGAATCTACACTATCATTTCATGCAGATTAAAGATTATTACATTACAGTTTCACTTGTCATCTATTTACAATTTCATACATCATCAATATAACAACATACATTCAGTGGTTCAATATGTAATTAAACAAATCCTACATGTCAATAAATTCAACAGTTAAAGGGGTCATATTATACAAATGTCAGTTAATCAAATTTAACATTTAATTATCCTATATCAAGTCAAATTGCATACTATCTATCATTTTAACATTAACAATCTTAACGTCCAATATAAACATCAACAATCAATCAATTATCAGCCAAACTGTATTATCATCACATAAATAATTAGCAGATAATGGTGTCAGGTGTCACAGGTGAACTGATACAGGCAATAACATATATAACAGTGTATTTAACTAACAGCAGCATATTTCAATTGTCGTTTCAATTGAAATCAAATTTAATAAATAAAAGAACGTTAATCGTGAGTGAGTGCTCACCTTTCGAGGCTAGATGATAGACAACGAAATTTGTGTTACGAAATGCAGGAACGACTTCCAAATCGAAGCTAGATGGACACGATTCGACGAACAAAGCTGATAGCTTGGAATAGACGAAATCAAAGCAGAACTAGATTGATGAAGAGAAATGGTATAAGTGAACTGATATTGATATAACACATAAAATTATATATACAAAATCATATTCTAATTTCAACACATATTAAATTTTAATATAGAACGTATGTTAATAAACTTATATACCTCATACACTCATGCCAATATATATACACGTTACCTTATTTTATCCGTTCGTACTTATAAACCCAATTATATACTAATACATTAAGAATAGCAGAATCCAACGTACCACATATTTATATATAATACTAATATAATACTCCATAGATATCTATTAATATACATGTATTAACGGATTATAAAATAATATAAATAAGATACACCTTACTGTAATAGCTGAAACCTGATCAAAATATGCGTACTATGGTTATATAAATTGTACTATGGTAATATAACAAATAATATAATGTTAACCCCGAAAAATGCAAATATACGAACTATGGTATATTTCTCCTATAAGCATGTAACCCACGGTATACTTCCAAACAAATATTCATTTCTTTTATACGACATATTATATATATTTTTTACTAATTCATATCTAAGTACTGACACAGTAAATCCTTTACCATTTGTATACTTACATATATGTACTTGCATGAACTCACGGTTTTGTATATATAACAACCTTTTATAACATAAACAAATATATACGTATCTTCTAAACAATATACCACTTATACTCTAACAATATATAACAAATCAATATTCTTACAACTTATATAGTACATACTTAACTTATGTACACCAGTAGACCATAACAGGTATATTAAACTAATATATAGTAGAGATAAATCTTACCTATATTTACTATAGAGAGGAGGCTGCTAATAAAAGAAAGAAGGCTGCCTTGGTGAAGGAAGAAGGATACTGGCTGCCATTTATTGAATAGCAGAAAGGAGATCGACAAGCAAGCCAGGGAAGAAGCTGGCTGTACGGACGGTGAGGTGGAAGACTCGGGTTTGAGATGTTGCGTTGGTGGAGAGATGACAATGATGAGTGGTCGGATGAGATGAAGTGGAGGAGGATGTGATGTGAGGAGATGGTTGTGTGTAGGATACAGGGTGGTAGCTTCGGCAAAGAAGAAGGTCAGGTTATGGTCGTGTAGTGGGTTAGGAGGGTGGATCGGCTGAGGGTTAGGGGAAGGTGAACGGGTGTCTACGTGTGCAGGCTGTGAGTGGAAAAGATTGTCAGGTGGTGGGTGTCATGGCGGTTGCGTTGAGATGGGTTTATGGCGGAGGCGAGGGTGGGTTGCTTTCTTGGGTCTGGAGGAAGACACGGCGGCAGTGGTAGGGACAGAGAGGAGCATGACTATGGTTGGCTTCACACTTTCTTTTTTTAGGGAGGCTGTTGGCGTTCAAAAATGAAATTTCAAAACGAATAGAGAAATAGAATTTGAGAAAACGAATGGGGACCGGTAGGAATAGAAATAGTAAATATTTAATACATAGGAATATTAAAAGTTAATGGTAGGTTATACGGTGGAAGGTGAAAAGTTGATATTAAAATCTGAGAATTTTAAAGGCAGGTGGATGTTGAATTATTTGATGGAAAGTCGAATGGACAAAAATTTCAAAGGGTCACAAAAAGCAAAAGTCTCAAAACCGGTATCGATATGGTTACTGTTTACATGAATTTCAACGTGTATCGAATTTCGAATATACAGATGAATACACTGTTGAGATCGGCACGACGAGACTGTCGACATGGTACACAGATATCAGTGGTTTTATTGAATTATAAAATTCGAATTTTTCTACTGGTGGAAAATGCAAGAAAAACGCTAAAAAATAAGATCGACGGAGCCAAAGATGTCCGAATTTGGAAAAACGACAACTGACATCTTGCTCAGAAGATGGTTTAGAATTTTTATATGTAAAAATATTTTGGTTTTTGAAACGTTTTATTTTCAACGCTTTTTAACTGATTAATTTGAAGTGAATTTACGCGCGAAATAAACTTTCATATTTTCGGACGAAAATTTACAAGTCGCTATGTTTAACTAGACGTATTCCAAATATTAAATTTTTTATTTCAAAATTTTATCGTTTAAAATTTCACAAAATTTCAACTAATTACGTTATTAAGACAGTTGAAATTTACGGGTCGTTACACTCTCCCCCACTCAAAACTTTTCGTCCCCGAAAAGGAACGAGGTAGGAGAATAGAAACAACCAAAAGAAAAACAGATTTTGAAATACAAAATAACAATTAATTTAAACCATATAAATTCAAATTTAAATAAATTGATATTCAATAATTGATTTAATCTATTTAATTTCACTTAAGTTAAATCAATCTATTTCTAAATTCATTATCTTATTATCCAATTATGTTTTAATTAACAAATTTCTAAAATCATAAATTAGAATAATCATTTAATAAAACCATATTTATTCAACAAATTTAATTCTTTTTTATTCCAAATTATTATTAAGTTTATTCACTAACTATATCTTATTACGTATATTTAAACCATATAAATTAATTTAAACCATATAAATTTCAATTTAAATTAATTCATATTCAAGAATTGATTTTAAATTCAAGGTATTTTCATAAGTTGATCAAATTTCAATTTATTAATTCTTCAAAACAAATTCATTTCATTATTAATTGAGTTTTTTTACTTATTATCCTATCTAACTCTATTAACATCTTTATAGTCAAAATTAGTGTATAACATTTATCATAAACACTCAAATTTTATTTATAAATTCAATTTATCTTATATATTATCCAATTACATATTCAACTTCTGAATAATTTAGGTAAGTTATATTGAAATGCAATTTAACACTATACAAATAATATTTTCAAATCCAATTATTTCAAGTTAAATATTTATCCAAGAATTTGACTTCAGTTTATAATTGAAATCATCTTTAACCTAAAATTTAAGAATTTAAATCTCCGATTTTCTTCAAACAATTTAGAAATATATCTATATATTTATATCAAATCAAATTTAATTTTAAAATAAGATACTTATATATATATAAATCAAATTATACTGAAGAAGTTCAAATCAAAATATTTTTCAAAACAAACCGTAGCAATGCTACAGAATAGTATCTCCACTTCGAAACTCGAAAATGAATGTCGATGATGCGGCCGCCATCACCGAAATTATTTTCCAGCGACAAAGAGAAGAGCACTGATTTCAACATTTTAAAATTCTTTGAAAATGATTTCCATTCGAAAATACTTCCAATAATATATACTTTTAAAATTTTAAAACCAAAATTCGAAATCACCGGAAACTAAATTCTCAAATTTCTGAATTAAATTCATTTCAAATTCCAAATCAATTTATAAACCGTATTTATAAATTTATTTAGAACAATAAATGATAATCAAATATTATCATTTCAACAAACAATTTAATTAACCTTTTAAATTCCAGAAATTTTTTTTTTACTTATATTCACAATATAATCAAACAAATTTATTTCATTTACCAAATTTGAAAATAATATTGTGTCAGTTTGCTCTGTTCAAGTGTTTTGGAAATCCTATCGATAGCGTTGATCAGACGAATCGATCGAAAATCCAAATCAACATCAACAACTCAAACAACACAATATATATTAAAACATTTTTATATAAATTTACAAATACACTTCCTCGCTCGACGATACAAGAATGGATTTCAAAGCAAGGATAGAGATTCAAATTTGAAGTAAATCAAATCAAAGAGAAATTTAAATTTCGAAGATAAATTGAAACAAAGCCAAGATGATTAAATAATCAAATAGGAAGATGAATAAGTTATTAGATCGCGGGCAACCTTAATCGGGTCGACCGTGACTTCAAGAATAGGATCAATGCAGAATTCCGAGGTAAATCGACATTCGATCTCAAGAAATAGAATTCAGGTATAGCAGGAGATAGATAGCCACGTAAACCGAGGATACAGAAATCACCGGTAAATCAATGCCTATTTTAAAGGAGTTTTGCTCCTTTACGAATTATTCGAAGATTGGTGAGACCGTCGATCTATTATAGATATCATTTGAAATGGAGTTATAAGGTGCTCCATGATTGAAAGAAGACGAATAGTGAAGGACACGAATGAATTTCGGAACCGAGGGGAACGTTCCAAAATTCAAAGGAATTGAGTCAAAGGAAAAGATTGAAACTCGAATGAGTGTGATTCTGTAAATACATTTACCCTATATGTTAAGTTTTGCCTAGAGCTACCAAAGCTCTGATACCAACTGTAACGACCCAGAATTTTTGGACCATTCGCATCCATTATAAGTGTATAGGTAGACACTCATGCCGGAGTTGAATTGCTCAAAATACCGCGTTGTTAATTTAAATTTGGCAAAACTGAACATATACAGTAAATAAATAATCACAGAACACAGACACAGAGTAATAAGTGCAGCGGAAATAAAAGAGATAGTAGTTCATGAAGCTACTATATGAATATATAAAATACATCAGAGTTTACAACAGAAGAATAATACAATACATCAGTGTTAAACCAGATACAACGGAAGAGTAACACGATACATCAGATACAAATCAGAATGCATCACTGGAATCATCGAATACTGAAAGCCGGATAGATAGCTGGATCTCCAAGCGAAGCTCCAACTCCAAAGGTGAGTCTCGAAAGCTGAACCACTCAGTCTGACCCGAGCGTAAAGCAAAAACACAAGACACTCGAGTCAGGATTAACATTCTTATATTAATAAATCCAACTCAAGTGAAATAGCAATTGGAATACAAGTAACTCAAAGGATGTTTGGAATAACCATCCTTTAAGGATCCGTTAAACTATCTACTATGTAGTAGTGTACGATAAGTAGATAATGTCTATCAGTAATATAAAGATATCAAAATAGCGTTAAGTCATGGCCCATTCCACCCTTAACACATTTTTATTCCCACAAGCATATACAAGACCGTAGTTTCCCCAAAACCGGAAGTCACCAGAGGGCAATCCATATACTCAAGGTACAAATCAAATTCGTAGTGGTCGCGCATAAATGGAATACAAGTATGACAAGGCACATGAGGCTATACCCAAGGTAGTGATACTACCGTTCGCCTGATCCGGACTGGTGAGAACGCAACGCCGCAGCGCCCGCAACACCGTGAGACAACACTCCCAAAATCAAGGGTGCACCAATCGACAACAAGTATAAGTAGTTCGAAGAAGTGTGTCCACTTGAGGTATCAATCCTCCATTGGCCCGGCACAGCTCCTGTTTTAGTCATTTCCAATTTGACACAAGTGTCAAGGCTATCCATTATCGTTCTCTTTCTTCAGTCAACACGTACATCATTCCAACCACTTCATTCTGGATCATCACTCCGCGTATAGTTATTAAAGTGGTTTTCGGTTTAGATAGAGAGTATATCCATAACCGAATTCCGGTCTCTTTAATAACTTCCGTAATTATTACACCGATTGGTCGTTTAATATTTTTCAAAACCAACTCAATTTCAATTTCGAATAGAATTCGTAAATCAACATTTCATTTGTCTTTCAAAACCAATTTCCATACTTTACGTTTCAAAACTTCCAAATTATCATTTCAAAAACTTTATAATTCACTTTCAATCGTTATTTAAAACAATTCAAAATTGATTCAAGTTCGAATACAAGTTTCATTCCGAAATCATTTAAATTAATTTAATTTAACATTCAAATCAATTTAAACTCATTTATCGATTTCATTCAATGTTCGTTAAGTAAATTTTCATTTAAAACAATTTCTGTTTAATTTCCAATTCATTAAATCCATTATTTAAATTCAACTTCCTTATTTCAAAACTTACAATTTGAATTAAATTGAATTCATCAAATCAAATCCTTTAATTTTCAAGTCTTACATTAATTTCAATAAATCACATTTTATTTCTTGTTAAAGAAATTCAATTTCACTCATTTACTTCCTTAAATAATTTTCCAAAACTTAATTAATAAAGAAACTCAATTTCAATTATTTACGAAGTAAAATTTCACTTATTCAAAAATTCAATTTAATTTAATCATTAAATAATTCAATCTTATTTAATTATTAAATAATTCAAAACTAAATTATTAAATAATTTCAAAGTTTAATAATTCCAAACTTAATTATAATTTCAAACTTGATTATTAAATCATTTCAAAGTTTAATAATTTAAAACTTAATTCAATCATTTCTCAAATTAAACAACATTCTTTCATCAATTTCTTTATTAATATTTCATTTCACATTATTAAATATTCACGTTTAAATTTCATTAAATTCAATTTCCAATTTCGTTTCAAAACCATATTATTTATTCAAATAAAATCTTCATTTTATTTTTAAATCAAATTATTGACCAATCGGGTTTTATTTAATTTCCTATCCTAGGTAAAAATACAATTTGGGTATTTATCATTTCAACCCGATTCCAATTCAATTCAAAATCAAAACATATCAAAGGGAACTTGCAGTGTGATAACTGGGATGGTGTCATAGTAAATAAACAAGCAATAACAACAATCAATATCAATCCAATAATCAATTCAAATAATCCCGAAATAACTTTATTAATTCGCATTGTTATTTGTACGAATTAATATAATTATTTCTAGAATCTACACTATCATTTCATGCAGATTAAAGATTATTACATTACAGTTTCACTTGTCATCTATTTACAATTTCATACATCATCAATATAACAACATACATTCAGTGGTTCAATATGTAATTAAACAAATCCTACATGTCAATAAATTCAACAGTTAAAGGGGTCATATTATACAAATGTCAGTTAATCAAATTTAACATTTAATTATCCTATATCAAGTCAAATTGCATACTATCTATCATTTTAACATTAACAATCTTAACGTCCAATATAAACATCAACAATCAATCAATTATCAGCCAAACTGTATTATCATCACATAAATAATTAGCAGATAATGGTGTCAGGTGTCACAGGTGAACTGATACAGGCAATAACATATATAACAGTGTATTTAACTAACAGCAGCATATTTCAATTGTCGTTTCAATTGAAATCAAATTTAATAAATAAAAGAACGTTAATCGTGAGTGAGTGCTCACCTTTCGAGGCTAGATGATAGACAACGAAATTTGTGTTACGAAATGCAGGAACGACTTCCAAATCGAAGCTAGATGGACACGATTCGACGAACAAAGCTGATAGCTTGGAATAGACGAAATCAAAGCAGAACTAGATTGATGAAGAGAAATGGTATAAGTGAACTGATATTGATATAACACATAAAATTATATATACAAAATCATATTCTAATTTCAACACATATTAAATTTTAATATAGAACGTATGTTAATAAACTTATATACCTCATACACTCATGCCAATATATATACACGTTACCTTATTTTATCCGTTCGTACTTATAAACCCAATTATATACTAATACATTAAGAATAGCAGAATCCAACGTACCACATATTTATATATAATACTAATATAATACTCCATAGATATCTATTAATATACATGTATTAACGGATTATAAAATAATATAAATAAGATACACCTTACTGTAATAGCTGAAACCTGATCAAAATATGCGTACTATGGTTATATAAATTGTACTATGGTAATATAACAAATAATATAATGTTAACCCCGAAAAATGCAAATATACGAACTATGGTATATTTCTCCTATAAGCATGTAACCCACGGTATACTTCCAAACAAATATTCATTTCTTTTATACGACATATTATATATATTTTTTACTAATTCATATCTAAGTACTGACACAGTAAATCCTTTACCATTTGTATACTTACATATATGTACTTGCATGAACTCACGGTTTTGTATATATAACAACCTTTTATAACATAAACAAATATATACGTATCTTCTAAACAATATACCACTTATACTCTAACAATATATAACAAATCAATATTCTTACAACTTATATAGTACATACTTAACTTATGTACACCAGTAGACCATAACAGGTATATTAAACTAATATATAGTAGAGATAAATCTTACCTATATTTACTATAGAGAGGAGGCTGCTAATAAAAGAAAGAAGGCTGCCTTGGTGAAGGAAGAAGGATACTGGCTGCCATTTATTGAATAGCAGAAAGGAGATCGACAAGCAAGCCAGGGAAGAAGCTGGCTGTACGGACGGTGAGGTGGAAGACTCGGGTTTGAGATGTTGCGTTGGTGGAGAGATGACAATGATGAGTGGTCGGATGAGATGAAGTGGAGGAGGATGTGATGTGAGGAGATGGTTGTGTGTAGGATACAGGGTGGTAGCTTCGGCAAAGAAGAAGGTCAGGTTATGGTCGTGTAGTGGGTTAGGAGGGTGGATCGGCTGAGGGTTAGGGGAAGGTGAACGGGTGTCTACGTGTGCAGGCTGTGAGTGGAAAAGATTGTCAGGTGGTGGGTGTCATGGCGGTTGCGTTGAGATGGGTTTATGGCGGAGGCGAGGGTGGGTTGCTTTCTTGGGTCTGGAGGAAGACACGGCGGCAGTGGTAGGGACAGAGAGGAGCATGACTATGGTTGGCTTCACACTTTCTTTTTTTAGGGAGGCTGTTGGCGTTCAAAAATGAAATTTCAAAACGAATAGAGAAATAGAATTTGAGAAAACGAATGGGGACCGGTAGGAATAGAAATAGTAAATATTTAATACATAGGAATATTAAAAGTTAATGGTAGGTTATACGGTGGAAGGTGAAAAGTTGATATTAAAATCTGAGAATTTTAAAGGCAGGTGGATGTTGAATTATTTGATGGAAAGTCGAATGGACAAAAATTTCAAAGGGTCACAAAAAGCAAAAGTCTCAAAACCGGTATCGATATGGTTACTGTTTACATGAATTTCAACGTGTATCGAATTTCGAATATACAGATGAATACACTGTTGAGATCGGCACGACGAGACTGTCGACATGGTACACAGATATCAGTGGTTTTATTGAATTATAAAATTCGAATTTTTCTACTGGTGGAAAATGCAAGAAAAACGCTAAAAAATAAGATCGACGGAGCCAAAGATGTCCGAATTTGGAAAAACGACAACTGACATCTTGCTCAGAAGATGGTTTAGAATTTTTATATGTAAAAATATTTTGGTTTTTGAAACGTTTTATTTTCAACGCTTTTTAACTGATTAATTTGAAGTTAATTTACGCGCGAAATAAACTTTCATATTTTCGGATGAAAATTTACCAGTCGCTATGTTTAACTAGACGTATTCCAAATATTAAATTTTTTATTTCAAAATTTTATCGTTTAAAATTTCACAAAATTTCAACTAATTACGTTATTAAGACAGTTGAAATTTACGGGTCGTTACAGCCAGACCCCAAATTGTGCATCCTACTCTGTCTTTAGCCATTTCTGATGTCGATGTTACGTTTGGCATTTCTCACATGAGTCTTCATTACTTAAACAGAACACGAATTCCCAAATGGATTCTAGTATCTCGAACAGATCACGAACCACTACATGGATTCGAGCATCTCGAATGAATCTTGAATCTCTACATAGCTTCTCCTTTGTAACCGCTTCCAAAACATAGAACCCGTATACTAGTTTTGAAGTGGTATTCCGTAAGTAAAACACTTACCAATCCCGGACTCTTTAAAACCAATCGATGAATTTTTGGCTAAGTCAATTTCGGTTCTTTTAGAAGTAAGTAAAAGCTAGAGACGTTTCATATCAGTGTTCCTCCCTAGGCATTCTAATTGGTATGAAATCACAAAGCCTTTCGATACTTCTTAAGTCATATTAGGTCAAGTTCGATAGTCGACAACTATCTAGTAAAAAACAATTGCTTCTATAAATCAATATTTGTATAGTTAACCCATTTCCAACATTCCAACTTAACTATTCTTCAACCAAGAGTAAATCCAGGTAAGTTAGAGCACTGATTGCATCAAAGCCTTACCAAGACACTTCATTCTTGAACCTCATAAATAGATAAGTCTACCTCATTAGCTTTTAATGTTAAGTAAAATATCAATAATTTCCACAAGCAGGTAAGCAATCAACATGGTTAACACATTCCCAAAATTCTCGACAACTATTCCTTAGTTAAGAGTGAAGGCAGTAGGTTATAGCTCTATTGCTCATATCCCTACTCGAACATCAATCTTAACTTTCACAAAGAGACAAGCCTACTTCGTCAGCTTTTAGTATTAAGCATGGTTATTTACCTTTCAAACAAGTAATTACACAATCAATGCCATTAAGCAATTTCTAAATCCTTTCTAAACATTTTGTTTATACTTTTAAAACCTTTTTAAAAATGGTATATGTGTACGGTAATTTATACAACTAGATATTAAATAAACCATTTTTAGAAGATATTTATTACATAAGATATAAATTGGTCAACATATTTTCTAAAAACTATATACTTAAAATGTTTTTAAAATAATTTATAATACTTATAGTAGGTTTTAAAATATTTACTCAAGATAGTACTCCAAAACAACAACTTTATAATTTACTTAAGGGCTTGGAAAAACAAGTTTTCATTATAAAAACCTCTTATTTAAAAATTCATAACTAATTCTTAAAAATTCATAAATATCTCAAACCACTTTTGAAACACTCTAATATGAGTTATTAATCGCTATTAAAAATAATGAAAGAAAATAATTAAATTTAAATATCTTTTCAAACCTTCAAAGTCCAAAAATCGAGGCTAAATGGGGCAGTTTGGCACAGGTGAAGTTTTGGCCACTTTTTGAAATGTTACTTAACTTTTTACTATCCAAAATTTTTATGAAAGAAAGGATACATATAAGGCATCATAAATATGGCGAGCACCCTAAAGGGTCTCTCTACAAAGTTTCATATAAATCGCTAAAGCAAGGCAATTTCAAAGTGCATCCATAACGACTATCTTATAAGTGCACTTTCAAATCCAAGTCTAACCTAAACCGAAGCCCATCTACAACCTATGTGCTTTGTTTCAAGGTTATTCCACATGTTATTCAAGTCCATTCAAGTCCGTTCAAGTCCATACATATGCCACTTTCTTTCAAAGCAAGAATCAAAACCAAAGTTTCAACATATATCACTATCAGTTTAAACGCATCAAACACATCAAGCACAAACATATATTGGTTATATTTTCATTCAAAGTGGTGAGTTAGTCCATCTTCTAGCAAACAAACTATCAAGATTCAGGCACCCAACTCCAACCTCACCTTACAAACACCTTTCCTTCCCTTCCTCCTCCTTGCTTTCATCTTTTTTTCCCCAAAAAGAACAGTAATGCTCACGGTCAAAGGGGATGGGGAGAGAATGGTTTTGCTTCTTCAAATTATAACTTGGTGCAAGGTGTTGTAATATTATAGTAAGGCTCTAGTTCAAATTTACGTTGACTTGGATAAGATTTGCAATAATTTTCTTTAGGAATTTTGAGTAGAGAAAGACATTAAAATGTGATACTGTTGCCTTGTGAATTTGTGATTATTTAACAAAGGTATGCCTCTTTTTATATAGGATTTAGAAGCCATTGCCTAAGATTTCTCTCACCTTCCCCTCAACTGTGGCATAGAAGGCTCACCACCCCCACATGCCCATCACTTCTCCTTTACATCACTTTTGTTAGCAAAATACTCTTATACCCTTAACATTCAAAATATCTTTTATCCTCTTGGAAGATTCTAGAATGTTATATTTGCTTTATAAAGAGAAGTGTTAATTAGTTGTTAATGTGTTTATTTAATCACTAGACAGGTGCACAAGAGTTTGAACAACTTATATCGATTGAAAAGTTGTTTACCGATAAACCGATTTCTGGTCATATTATCGATTTTTCTTCGAAGAATATATTTTTACAAACAATTTTCAAAAATAAGTTTCTTATCATTATCCATTGATTAAATGATATTTAATAAGGTTATAAAATTCCATTTTTAACGAATTGTTCATAATTTCGTGTCGCTACAACACATAAAAATTTCTATATAAAAAATCATCTATATTAAACTAATGCATGCTCTATGTATCAAATACACAAGTATGTGCCTAAAAGGATGGAGAAACATGAATTGAAACTCTAAAGCACCATGCCATATCTATTAGCATGATATTTTCGTAGGTAAACTATTTAGAGAGAATGATTCATGGATAAATTTTGATTTTAGGAAACAATAGCAGAGAAATAAAAGCCTTTATCTGGAAGAAACAAAACTGACTACTATTATGATGTTTCACATATATTAATGGTTCCAATATGAAGAAAAGTGGAGAATATCTTCACTGATAGCAGTGCCTATAAAGAATGTGAATAATCGAGGAAAAAAAGAAGTTTGAGAGTTCACCAATTTGTTGTTCAAAAGTCCAACACTACATATAGTATTCATATTATACTTTTTTCAGTTCTATTAACATTTTGTTACTAAACTCTACAAGGATGACTAATTAGTATGCTATAATTTTAATTCTATGCAATGCACTACAAAATGCTACCACTGCCTTTTAGTACTCCAAAACTTTGTTTTACAGGTGAACTCATGCTTCACAAAATAATATTATCATGTTTTCTGGAACAACTGCTACTCTAATCAATAATATCAAATGGTCATGCAATGTTATAGCTTTCCTAACAATTTAGAATCTTAAATGAATTTAAATACAAGAATAGTGCATGCATATGTGCTCCACATTGTTTTATAACTGATGTTGCATAAGCATGTGTTCGTGCACGTTATCCCCCATGGTGTGTGTTCTGATTGATGTAATTAACTTCATTCGAACTAGAATGCCTATATTAATGGAAGCCAAAGCATAAAATCTAAATGGTGGTTTAAATACATGGTTGTTGTTACTTTTTGATGTGCTGACAACATTATGGAGTTGCATGTAGCCCATGTATAGGATGAAATATATTAATGGTGAATGTTAGCAAGTTTATGTTGAATAGTAGTGGAGTGTAGGATCTTATATAGTACCAAAAGTGAATCTCTACTATATAAAATGTAGCGTTTCACACACTAAAATTAAAATGTAGCATTTCAAACCCGAACAATACTTGCTGCATTTAAATCTATTTTAAATGCGTACTGATTACATATATCGATCAATATTTATAACTATTATAAACACACTATTTAAAATTGTTCACAATATCAAATAAAATTTTGTAATTAATATTTCATAAATATTAATTAATTTAATTTAATTTATAATAATCACAAATTAATTAAATCAGGTGGTCCAAGGAATATTCAAAGTTTCGTTTGTGTGACTCTTAGGTGTAAATTTAGTATATGATTAATATCGAACAATTTGAATATTAACGTTCACACATCACGTAGCAAGTGGTGTGACGTTATGGCCAAAATATCGCTTACTTAGTTTCGGGAAAATCTAATTTTACATTAGTAAGCATTACCTGATTATGACAATTATTTATACTCATTCTCTTCGTCGAAACTATATCACTTTGGACTTATGCAATTTGGTAATGGTCAAAATTCCAATATCATCTATATTCAACTCTATAGTACAATCACAAAGTTCTTTAGCTTAATAATAAAAATATATTATTAAAAGTACTATTCTGGCCAAAGATTTTGACTTTGAGCTGGCTTTAGTTTACCATGATACTAACCTCATATAACTGAGGAGACGAATCCTCTTGAACAGTGTTTCACTTCCACTCGACCCAACTATAGTCATTCAATGGACACCGTGCCATGATTTAACTATAATGAAAACGGAGCTTCCACATTGAAGATCAACAGTATTCTCAAGTCAAGAGAACTATGTAATTTTGTCACATTGATATTTTCTATTGGACCTTATTTATATTAACAAACAGAAAGCTATCGAGTGATTCATTCCATAATTATCCAATAATTATTAGTACATAACCCCTTAGTGCCCACAGTAGTCATGAGTAATATACTTCTCTACATTTGGAGAGTGTTATTTACTCTAGTCTCAATGGATGCATCGATATCTAGTCTCGATACATCTTGATTAGGAATATTTAAAACGATATGTTTATTTTATTGTGATTAATAACCCATGGTTACAACACATTGTAAGTATTATCACAAAACATACCATTAATGGATTTTCTATTAAATATACTTTAATTAAATTAATTAATATAACATATTATATCAAGTATATAATAGAATGAAAACACCTTTTATTTCAGACAAGATTGGTTATCGAGTTAGATATATGTAATAGATTACATAATTGAACCTAAGGCATACCCTTAACTCTATTAGTCTCCAACTTGCATTTGGGGCCACTTATGGAATCTTTATCCCATTCCTTTACTCAGTTTGATGAGAACTGATCGAGTTAGACCCTTTGTGAATGGATCTACTATGTAAGTTTAATTAACTACTCTGTCAATCAATTCTCTCCGATGTTGAAAAAAAATACCTTTATCATGTGGAATTATTTGGAGTATGTTTCTCGAATTCTAATAAGCTCTTATTATTACATTATTATCATATAACAATGATGTGGTATTCTTAATACTTTGAATCACTCCTATCTCAGTTATAAATTTATGCATTTATATTTATTTACATTGCTTTTATTGTGACGCTATTAAAGACGTTGTACTTAGCCTTTTATTGAATTAGCCACAACATTTCGTTTGGAACATTTCCAACTTAAAGCTTCTCAATTAAGGTTTGAACATGAATTTAATATCAACATATTATACTTGATAGCACTTATGAAGTTCGAATCTAAATACTCTTTCATAAAGAGTTCATTGTTTCTGCTTCATGCATCAAATTTGATATATGCTTCATGCATCAAAAACATAAGCAAATTACGATATTGTAGATAATTTAACATGACTGATAATTCACAACTTGTTAATACATAAGGAATTCATCTTATATGTTCCATATTGAACATTTTAATATGGTGTCTTTGCATACCGTCTGGGACATTCCCAACACTCTTTATACTTATTATATAAAAATATAATTTACAAATCCAATACCGAGTATTGAACAACCAAACTATTACTGACTTTAACAAAGTACATTATTCACAATTAGCATTATGTTGTGTACTTATAGTCTAGAAATATCTATGTACTTTTTTGTGGTTCTTTCTTATGGACACACGCTTCTGCATTCTGACTAAAAATAAAACCATTTGATATTTCAATCAAAATACTTACTAAATTTTGATGCTTATAAAATGATCCTTTCGTATCATTACTTGGATCATATCCTAAAACCCACAAACTCAATATCGCTACTACTAACTTCAAGACACTTTGGTCGTTACATGCAAACAGTCCATTCTAAATCATTATTTAGTATTTTCCATTTCAACACATATGTACCAAACACAAAGTCATAACAAGCAATAATTTTATGAGTAAATCCGAATTAACTTGAATAAGTTGAATGATGAATCTATTACACTGATTTCAACAATTGAAATTTATGGTGTTATTCTTATCAATGTTGCCATTAAATTCCAACTGCATTAGTCTTACTCATAAAGACACAATTGCAGCTAATAGATCACGTCCCTTCGGGTACGACTATTAAAAATATATTTTGATAACGTACTTGGAATCCTTTTAGACTTACACATCATATCATATCATAGGGTCAATACTCCTAATGGTTTAAATGACAACCAAGGATTATTTATTCTCAATATTGATAAGAAACACATAGTCGCTTTTCAATATGCATGAATATTTATTAGACATTCCAGTGCTCTGTGTTCAATTTGGTTTGGTTAATTTCATTTCATCCCTCGTAATCTGTTTCATATTTGGTTTGTATCCAAATCGATTTTATTACCAATAATTTCTCAAAGAAATTCCTTCTCTTCGAAATTTGTATTTTTTGAAGCAATAGTTGTTTCTCGATGCCACAAAATATAACTGCATAAACACTTTATGAATTGCCTTGTATATATAACTGGTTTGTTTTTAGTTTATAATACTTCTATTCAAAACATAAATTGGTTATCCAATGGCAGTCGTTCCAAAAATCCTTTCGAGGCGATTCATACAAGATTCCTTATGAACAATTATTATGTGCAGTCTTTAGACTCGCTATACCCGCCAACTCCTTAGCTTAGGATATGTTGGGGTTTCTTGTAAAATCTTATCTTGTATGATTTTGTAAACTATTATTTAGATGAAATTAATTTTAACTTGCATACTACTCTCGAGTACATGACCTTATAGAAAGAAGTTAACTCAACTTCACTCACAATTATTCGTAGTTTGTTCAACAAAGTTCGATTATTCCTCATCGATACATCATTATGTGTAACAAAGAGGTGTGAATTTTGAGATTGAATCTCTATTCATTTTAGATACTTATGAAACCCATTCCAATATACTCACTTGTTCGATCAAATCAAATCAATTTTATTTTCTATTGCATGTTATTTTATTTACTTTCGTTTTATACTTTATGAGTTTATCATAGACATATTATATGTGTATCAAATACACATGCCCATGTTAATGATAACTCATTGATGAGTATAACAAGGTACGGGAATCCATTTTGGTACTAATAGATTTGTAGTTGTATACATCAATATGTTTCGATTCGAAGAGTTCATCAACTCTCATGACGTTCCCACTGAATGGGTGTGTTGCCTTTAATTGTCTGAGATACGATTTTATAGTACCATATGATTCATAACTATATAATCAAATAATTGTTTCTTATAACTATAGCTTAGTCTATAATTCCAAAATAATTGCAAATAAATTTAGATACTTCTGTATTTTCAATTGCATCACAAATACTAGTGCTATAGTTTTATTTTATAACGAATATTCATAATATTCATATTGAAATAAAACTGTATCTATTTTTCAGTCAACAATGAAAAGTAGTTATTATTTCATAAATAACGTTTGGTATGCTTTACAAAAATAATTTCATAATTTGATGCATCTAACATGTGCTATATGGTATGTCCCACAATTTTCACCATTATTGTAATAGCATATGAAATACAAAGCTCTATTTTACCACTTAATATAGGCTATTTATTATATTTACTATAACTGGTTCTCAGTTGAGAATTTTCAGATTAAATATCTTAAATTCAAAGAAATAAATCTTATAGAAAACAATTTTCTATTTGAAAATATGTTTTGGAATGGAAATCATATTTTTTATTCTAATGTTAAGTATCAACTATTATTTTACCATTCTCGTTTTCAATATTTATTTATGAAGCAAAAGTGACCATTCACTCTCTTCGTCCCAACTATGTCATAGGTTACATCCACCCTTATATATTCGATTTTCTTTCTAAATGGTCGAACCATTCCAAGGAAATACTTACTACAATATCATAACGAACTCTTCAAAAAATGCATTTGGTCATCCTTAACTTTTAAGGATATCAAATAAATTACACTTTATGTAAACTAATCAAATTGACATTTCAATGATCGAATTTTTAGATCTATCTTGTAGCCTTTAGTCCAGTATTACATTTAACACAACAAGATCATTACTGTAATCAATCATATTGAATACATGATCTCACACTATAATTTACTTGCTTATTTCAATGAACTACTTTCATCGAGGTTTCGTACATTACGAATTGTGATCATTCACCATGTAACATTTATATGTGATTGTATATGGATCAAATATCCATATTCTTGTATTGTTTTTAGAGTTCAAAACTCATTGGAGGCAAAACAGGGTCTCAAACAAGTAAACTAGTAAGTGACTAAGTTACGAATGTTTTTAGTGGTTGTATAATTGGGCACTTGCGTGGGTCAACATACAAAATTTATTGGTAAGTATATTTAATATTTCTTAGTCCATATTTAATTCAATTCCTTTGTATATATTACTTGATAAAAAATTTATCAATTATATTTAATGCATAAATTTACCGTAGTAGATTATTTTAATTATACGTAACAAATGTTCTTACAATATTAAAATGGTAAAATGTTGCCATTTCATTTTCTAATAAGGCTTCCACTATATGTTTTTTGAATCCTAGAATGAAACATAGAAATCTTTCGGTTTCATTAGTAGGTGTTAGCACTCGTATATCTTGGGATTCTGACCTTAAGGAAAGTTCAACAAACATACTCCTATATACGATGAATAACTCCTTATCGAATTCAACTCCTATCCTTGTGATTTTCTTGTCCTAATCTCATCTTTACCTTGAGGAAAGCTCAACAAATAAAGAGTGATTATTCACTCGTACTCACCAATACATACCTTTAGGAAAGCTCAACAAATATATATATATATATATATATGTATATGTATATGTATATAAGTATCTTACCTCTTCTATTCTATATATTAATAGTACTGCACATAACATCTCAAGCTTGAGGAAAGCTCAACTACTTAGGAGTATGCAAGTAATCTATTAATATATAAATGGTAGAGAAAAACTTTATATTAAAGGTTCATGATCTTCAATATATTCTATCGAGTGATATCAACTCTTGGAATAATGTATTTCTTATGAAATGCCCTCGTGATTCAACGGCCGGACATACCAGAAATCACGGTATAAGTACTTTTACATATGTATTATTTCCTTAAATCTATTAAATGTTTCTTTAATATCCTACCTTTTATTATACATTTATATTATATATCTTTTATTATATAACTTTATAATTTTATTTGCTTATATAACACTCTTATGTGCAATATTATATTAATTAAATGTTTTATAATTAATTGACACTTTAATTAATTATTATATTATTCAATTATAACATATTATACTGAATATATATACTATAACCTTTACAGTAATAAATATATATATCTTATATATATTTAATTTAATATACTAATTAAATTTTTAATTAATTATTTTTTAAACAACTTTAATTGAAATTTATTGACTTTAAAAATTCTTTTATACATGCATATATACTCATATTGTCTTATACAATTCAAGGTAACATAACATACAATGTATATATTATACATGTATATATATTTAATTAATTAACTTATTTAATTAGTTCATTCATTTTATTAGTCTTATTAATAAATAATATTTTCGAAATTAATTTATAACATTTTGAAAATTATATTATAACTTTTACAATATGTTTTTTATTTTAAATTTAAACTTTAAATTTAAAACTTCTATTTTTAATTTCAAAACAATTTTCAAATTAGCTTAAGGCCCAAATCAAATTTGGCATTTTATATTTGTAGCAACCTCGGGCTCACATAACTATTCGGGTCGGGCCAGTAGCCAGGTAGGAAAAGGTTGTTAATTACCCAACAGTCTAGCCTAGGCACTACCTTTCTTAGACACCCTACTAACTAGGTTGTAAGCTTAATTAGTTAGCCCTAATATGACTAATTTAGAACACACAAGCTATTGGGCTCTAATACCAATGTCGGAACTAGGCGAGACCGTAGTGGAAGAAATGTGTGGATTTCAAAAAATTTATCATTTGGGGTCTTTATTGGACCTATGTAGTTTAAATTATTCAGAACTTTTTTATATTTCTTTTTAAATCAAATCAATATATTATTCAATTCATAAAATAATATTTTATTCTATATAATTTGTATTATATTTTGGATATGCGTATCATATGCACATATGTGTGTATGTGCCCGTTCAACATAATAATGTATGCATGGTTTGACATGTCTATGTATAGATGTTGGGATTCACACCGCAATGGACATATTACGCCCTCTAGTGTTCGAGCATGCTGTCTAAATGAAAATATTTATGTGCATTAAAATGATACACACACATAATCATACATATGTAAAAAAAATCATTTATACACACATATATATATAAAGAATTGATAATTATAATAATTTATATAAAATAATTATGCATGTGCATGTGTGTGTGTGTATAATTAAATCATAATATCATTTAATAATTAATAAAAATAATTTTGAACACAAATATATATATATATAAGTTACAGTAGCAAACCCGATAGTAATGCAAATTTATACATACATATATATATATATATACACACATATATATTTAACTACAACTACTTATGATATATGATAAATTTTTATGTAAAATTATGCATACTTGTGGTAACAACCGAGAATTTCATTCAATCAAATTTGGAATATTTAATTGATTTTTAAATATTGAAAGTTAATTTTATAAGTTAAATAACTTGAATTTCAAATATAATTGTTATTTGAATATTTGGAATTATTCAAAATAATTAAATCTTAAATTTTATGTAAATGAAAATGATTTCGAAAGTTGATTTAAATTCTATTTGAACAAGAATAAAGATAGTAAACTTTTGAATTTGAATTTAAAAGTGATTAAACTTGTTTTTATAATAATCGTTTTAATTAACATGTGAAAATAGCATTTCGAGACACTGTCGCGGATTTGGACGAAACTAGTTTCATTGGATCCACAATAATGAATCGCTGTAAGCCGTCGAATTTCGTAACGATTGGGGTCATGTGAGCTTGAATCGTGTAGAATTAATTACAGGAAGTTATTATAATATAATTCAATTTCAAAAGTTAACTTCTGCATATGATTGAATTAGGTCCTGATAATAGTTCCATTGAGTTTGGAATATGGGTATCTAGTATAGAAGGCCAAGCGACATGTCTCCATAGAAGTTCGAAATTTTCGGGCATTTAAAGCTAGATATTTTTTATTTAAAATAATATGTACCATCCTAGCCCATACCAGGCCATATTCCCCATGACTCCACCTATACTCCTTCCGCTATAATTGTTGCGTCCAACTTGAGAATAAGGAGTTCGCCATTTTTCTAAAATCAAATCCCTCAAAATCCAACGGCTGTAGTTCGATGGGACCACCAGAGACCATATCAAGGGAAGCCGCCAACTAGAGTTTTGTTCATGTCGAGGTGGTGATTGCATTCAACGATGGTGATGGGGTATAGTGGAGTGAGGTGGCGACAAAGGAGGGATGAATAGCGGCCGTGGTTTCATCGATTTCGACGAATTGGTGGACTTTACGATGATGTGTTGTAACGACCCAGATTTTTGGTCGTTTAAATTTAGAATATTTAATTGAATTTAAATATTGAAAAGTAAATTTTACAAGTTAAATAAATTATATTTTGAATATAGTGATTTATTTAGATAATTAAATTGTTAATTTAATATTTGAAATTGTAGAAATAATTGAAATTTGAATTTAGTATGAATGAAAATAATTTATAACATTTTTTTAAATTCTATTTGGATTAGAATAGAGATAGTAAACTTTTAAAATTGATTCAAAAGTTAATTTACAGAAATTGGAAATTTTAATATTTAATTAACGTGCTAAAATAGTCATTTTTGATACTGTCTCAGATTTCGACAAAACCAGTTTTATTGGATCCATAATAGTGAATTATTGTAGGATTTCAAATTTCGTGTCAATCGGATTTACCATTTGATCGTGGGAAGCTGAAACGCCTAGAAATTTATTTAAGTAAATTTAATTAAAATAATTTGATTCGAAAACCTATCTTCCAAATACGATGGAATTGGCCTCCGATATATATTCCATTGTGTTTGGAATAGGGGTAAAATATTATAAACGCCAGGCGGCACGCTTCGATTGGAGTTCGGAAAATTTCCGGATGAATAGTGCATGAAAATTTTATATAAAAGGCCATCACTTTTTCCATTTGCAAACAAAACCTAAACCTAGGGTTACAGCCGCCATTAATATTTCAATGGCCAAAAACACTCCTCCTTCCTCCTTGTTTTTCTCTCGATCCATCTCATATTACCAAAATCTTCCTAAACGAAAATTGTAGAGCTCGGCACGATCTTCAATATGAACGGCTACAATCGAATTTGGAGCAGAGGATCGGCGTGGATCTCGATGAAAAGGTCGCGCGTTTCGGCATGTTTTTTGAAGCAATGACGAGGCTGGAGGGATACGCGCTATGGCCAGAGGAGGAGCTCGCGTAGGCGCTCCGTTTGGCGTTGTCTAATCGTCCTCTCGATGGACGATGGAGGCGCGGTGGACGATGGGGGATGCACGATGATGGGTTTCACGAACGCGTTCAAGAAGAAGAAAGGAAGAAAAAAAAGCGGTCATGATTTACTAAATATGAAATGAACGGCTGAGGTGAAGGTTGATTTAAAATAAAATAAAAAATATTTGTAAATTATTTGTAAAATAATTGTGTAATCTTATAAAATTCATATCTTTGTCATACGAGGTCGTTTTCGCACGAAATGAATTGCGTTGGGTTCATATTGTCGAGCACTTCATTTTTGAGCTAATTTGGATGGATTTGGAGCTATTGAAAATTTTGGTTAAAATTAAACGCTCGTTTAATTTCAATTGAAATAAAACGCTGCAACGACGATTGATGGCAAAGTGAGTACAACTCACCTTCTCTATCTCGCTTACATTTTTATATAAGTGAGAATAAATTTATTTATGATGATTGATGATTGTTTGGGTGATATATGATATATGATATATATATATATATATTGATTGGTTTGGATATATTCCCACATATTTTAGCGGATGAGACCCTATACGTTCCCGTGTATGAGCGGATGACCCTTGGTACACGCGTCTGCCTCGAAGCGGACATTGTACGTATTTTCTAATATGTATATTTGTTGTAGGTGACAGGTTGGAAGGATCCAACTGGATTCCTCGCCAGTATTGATTTTATTTACTGATATTGTTATATATGATGTTATCATGTGATATATGATATATGGACGCCATGATTGATATGATTGATGTAAATTTCCTTATTTAGCGTTTTTGCAGCATTAGGCCATATTTTGGAAATTTAAAAATATTAAAACAATGATTTCAATTTAAAAAGGATTTCAAAGTGATTTTGAAAATATATACGTTTTAATAAATTTTGAATTATAAAAGAAATGGATTTATTTTTAATAAATAAAAGTTATAATTTTTACGTTGTAAAAATTATGGTTTTGTGAAATATAATCAGAATATGATTTTTGAAATATGAAGTTAACTATTTTGTTAAAATAAGTTAAAATAAGAATTTTGAATTTATTATAAATGGTTTATTTATAAGGTTTATAAAATTGTTTAAATAAGTTAAATTGGGATTTTGAACTTATTATAAATGGTTTATATATACAAGGTTTATAAAATGGATATTTTATAAAGGAAAAGTAATGGCATTATAAACGAATTTTGTAAGTGTTAAAATGAAGTTATAGTTGAATCTTATAAGTAAATAAGATTTATAAATTTATAAAAAGAATGAGTTTGCAAATAAAAGAGATTTATAAGTAAATTAACTTATAATTGGATTTTGACTTATAAATGAGATAGAAATGGAAATTTGTTAAAAAGGAATTATATATATGGAAGTGTTTATAAATTATAAATAGAATTCACAAACACTGTTTTATAAATGTGAAATCAATTTAATCTGATAAGTTAAATATGTAAGTTTATTAAAGGAATTATATTCACGATTTTGGACAGTGAATAATTCTTTAAATTAAATGTGTAGAAGCAATGAATTTGGTAAGAGAATTATTCACGATTTTGGACAGTGCATAATCCTTTAAATAAAATGGATGTTTTGGAAAGCAATATTATAAAAGGGAATTTAAATGGTTTGAAAATAAAATAAGTCGTGAATTTACTTATTATTAAAATAAGTATATGAAAATGTTTTCCAAATATCCAACAAGTGAAATGGTTTTGAATATTATCTTTTTAAAAGTTATTTTGAAGTGAATAATTGGGAATTGTTTTGAATTATAAACGATTAATGAAATCAGGCCTAATGATTATTTAAGTGCTAGATTTTGTTTGTTGCTTTGATAGTTAAATAACCGACTATCAAATTTGGCCATTTTAGTTTCTCAACTTGATGTGGAAACTAATTAGTCGTACACATAGTACGTAACTGACTGTGTAGGCTTGATTATCGTTTGTGTTGAGAATGTTGATTCGTGTAGTGCGGAGTGATTACTCCAATCTATCAAGTTTCCTTCTTGGCCGAAGGATAGAAAGTTGAAAGTTGGAGACATGATAAGTCTATGAGACTTAGTTTCTATGTGAGGTTGAGAAACGCTTTTGCGTTGTTGGTGCGAAGAGACAGGGATCAGATTTATCTGAAAACCACTTCGGACCAACATATATACGACGATTGTGCAGGTTGGTCGATGATATTGATGTTTAGGATTTTCATAGTGAAGGACTGCTTGTTGATCGTCTGGGGTTAAAATCCTAATATACATATAGTAGTTGTAGTCACTTCGTTATGAAATATCCAATGCAAGGACTATTCGCTACTAATCCTAGGGATTTCCCGATGGGATGTGGTAGGAAAGTACCTTCGGTTTGTCCTGTTCCTGGACAACTTGTATGGACGAGTGTCTGACATTGCATTTCTAAGATTACGTACATTGGTTTTTACAAACGTACATCATTTGGTGGTGGAGAAGGCAACTTCTCTTAGCTTAACATCCTCCTTGAGACGTACGAGCTCAAGGGTTGTATTTTTGTGGAAGGCAATTAGTAGTCAACGGAAATGGCAATGTGGCATTCAAAGTTGATGTGATTTGTGATATGTAATATGTGAAAGGTAATCGATACCTCTTTGGCCTCACTCCTCGGAAAATGACTGAAACAGGGATAGAAGCAGCAAGGCTAAAATGGGTCGCTCCCATTAGGAGATGCCATCACTCTTCTAGATATATCTTTACACGCTATGATGTCGTGTATCTGATTATTGTTGTGTATGCTTGTGGCCATGGATTTTAGGTCGGTAACGGCCGGAGTGATGACATATTCGGTACTATTCAGTGTAAGGGGTAGGCCGGTCTAGTGTTGGTTAAGACGCCCAGTATCTGGACCGTAGGTACATCCCTCTAGAGGTGTACTGAGTTTTCGGAAAGGTTGTCCCTTCACCTAGTCATTTGTATGGAAATCCAAAATCCAATACGTGCCTGCCATTTTCTATTGTAGAAAGCCTTGTATTACAAGGTGTATGCTGGAATTTAATAATGTAATAATTTCAGCTATTTTAATATTATTTGTATACTAGACACTAGTATAATATAAGAGGATTTGATATGAAAATGTTTTGGTTATCGTAAGGTAAAAACCTTGTCGGTATTTATTTGCGACTCAGTCTTACGAGATACCTTTTGATTTGATAAAGGAAAGTTTTGATAACTTTATAAATTCAGTTGAGGTGTGTTTTCTAATGCTGGTTTACCAGACTAATCCGTGCGTTCTTCCCTTTCAATGCTCGGGTCAGACTGAGTATATTTCAGGTTTAGATTTGGTGCTTTTGGAACTTCAACAGGCGAGCTGGAGATCTTCATGTCGTATACACGTATCTGTTTACTATTTCGCTGCATTGCATTGATTGTTGTTGTTGTAAACTATCAGCATTTGTGAGGACATGTTATTTTAACTGTCCAAGCTGATGATTACTTATTGTGTACTCTGATATCGATTTATGTATATTACAGTTTCACTTTGTAAAGATTATTGATCTATATTATATGTTTTTCCACTATGATATGATATTCTGTATTATTTTTGGTTCTGCTTCTCTCTTTTTCTTCTCTTCTCTTCTTCTTTCTTCTCTCTTTCTTCTCACCCTCTCTTTTGTTTCTCATGATTATCTGCAATCGTTGCGCTCTGGGTCGGACATGTGTGGTTTACTGTCGGATTCAGAGGGTTCTGAGTGCGGGTCATCACATGTGTCATGAAGGAGAAATGTAGGGGACAACTAGGTCTAGGCTTAGCCAAAGTTTGGCGGCACGATGTGGCCATTGGTGGTAATCGCGAGATGAATGTCACAATTGTTTGGGCTCGGTTCTATTCAACGGGGGCGCTAAGGGTGGAGGCTGGGGCGTGGGCTTGCCGAGGTCTGGGGGTGCTTGGGGAATGGTCGCGTGGTGGCATGTGTGGCGGGAAGGGTGATCGAAGTGGCACCTGAGTTTGGGTTCAAACACGAACGAGAGTGAGGAGGAGAGATATGGTAGTTAGTTGAGTTAAGTTATAATTAGTTTATTGATTATAAATTTAAAATTGATAAATTAAAATTTGTATAACTCTCTCATACGAGATCCAATCGAGACGTGGATTTTTGCAATGCGCTCGTAATGAAGAAAGCTTCGCGATAGAACTAGTTGGTTAAATTCTAAGCATGTTGAAATTTTGGCTAAAATCAGAAGTCGTTCGATTTTAGTTCCAAATCGAAACGTTTTAGCGACGATTGGAATTTTATGAGTTAACCTCACTCTTTTGGTTAACCAGTATGTTATATAGTTGGTAAAATTATGGATTGGATGTTTGGATGATTTACTATTTTAACAGTTGGTTCAGATTTATTCCTACCCCTAGAGCGGATGACCTTATATACATACATGCCTAGTAGCGGATGACCCATATTATAGGATTATATACTTTTTGTGATGTGGTAGGACAGGTTGGAGTGATTCAACGGGATTCCTCGCCATTGTTGAGATGTTTTCAATAATATTATTGTTGAATGATTATGAAATATCAAACCTGATTGTTAACCCTATGGGGTATGACATTGTTATAAGTTCAACTTAAACCCTGTAGTGATAGTAAACCAATATCGATATTGGTTAAACGTTGGGTAGCTATTGGCCTCAAATTTGTATTTTAAAAATACTATAATTTAAGCTAGAGTTGTTTTTTGAGATAGAAAATGATTGTAAACATGAAATTGGGTTTCAAAATATTTTGTTTTAAAGGATTTAACTTCTATTTTACTTCAACCTTTTTATCTATCTTTTCTATGTTATTTATTTATATTTAATATTATTTTGAGATTATTTATTTATAATTAATATTGTTTTAAAGATTATTTATTTATATTTATTGTTGTTTTAAAGTTATTTATCAATATTTTAATATTTTGAAAAGTTAATCATTTAAATAATTAATATGGCTTGAAATTAATAATAATGATTTATTATTAATGTTTTGGAAATTAATTATTATATTTATAATAATGATAAAGATTAATTATTATTGTTTATTTAATAATGTTTTGTAATTATTAACTATTATTTCTAAGGTGTTTTGAAGTTAATTATTATTATTTATTTATAATGTTTATGGTTAATAATTATCTATACTATAATATTAATACCGAGTTTGCTTTTCTTAGCTTAGAGCCATGCCACATGTATTTAGAAACTGAAGCGTTCTGCCTTTTCCTGCCCTCATTCACCTGTCCTTTCCCGAGTTATTCTGCCTGGCTTCATCGAAGGTTTATTCCTAAAATTTTCTTCAGAAGTCCTAATCAAGATATGCTACAATGTTTGAAGGAGAAACTCCACATCAGAACAATTCAGCCTATTCTTAGCGGTATTAAACTAATTAAAGTAGTGGATTAGACCACAATTGACATGCGGTAGGTAAGCAATCTAATTTTTCATCGATATGTATTCCTTTTAGGTTTCCTAATTCTTTACTATTTGTCAATCCGCTGTCATTTTTGTTTCTTCCTGCACTTTATTCTTCTACGCCCTAGGAAAATATACAGTCCGGTAGCCGCCAACATCTCGCTCTCTTTCTGCCTTTCCTTATCGATCTGCTTCCCTTGGCCCTATCTTCTGCCCTCTCTATTCAACAGGTTACTCCCAATTGCTCTTCCCTCATCGTGCGTGCTACGTTGCAACTAACCCAGTCTCTCCCCACCACCTCGCGTTGCATCCTATGGACGCCCTACAGGTCAGCGTACTTATTGCGTTTGGTATATATGAACTGATTGACAAATAAAATTGAGTATTTTCTCTCTTTGTTCATTTACTCTCTTCTATCTCATGTTTGAATTGTCCAAACTTTGAAAAATCGGTGAATGTATTAATTCTAATATATTCTCTATTACTTTACAGATATGAATTTATATTCTTGTTTATCATTTTTGGCAATTTCATGGTCATTTTTGTGCAGAAGAATGTTAATTACGAATAGGACTTCTTTGACTACTTTTCCACCTGACTTGCAACTGCACTAAGAAATAAGCTATGTTTCTATTTATTTTTCCTTAATTTTTTCTGCTTTAACAAGGTTCTTGAATACTCAATATATGTGAAATAAGTACTGTTTTTATTGATTTTCCATAATTTCTTTCTACTATTTTTACCGCTACAATTTTTTAGTGATTTAAAATTTGAATTGTTCATCTATTGGAATTTAATGGTTTCTTTGATCATCCATATTCAGGAAATATTTTTTTGTACCAGTTTTTTCATACGCACAAAAGGCATATTGCTAATCATATATCAATCATAGAGATCTATATGTTTGAAGCAAATATCTCCTTTAACTGAATATTTGATTTGATGATTGTACCTACATGCAACATTTCCAATATAGTTATTGCAATTCTTTAATTATCTTAATCACTAATAAGTGTCATTTCATGATAAAAATTTCTCTACTTGATGACGAAAAAGTAATGAACAAACAAGATTCTTATGAAATATTTTGTAAAAGTATAGAAAATCTACAACGTAGTACTCAAGACCATTATCCTTGACTTTCTACTTCCTATCTTATTTCTAATTATATTAATTAGTTTGGGCATTGATTTAACTTATTTCCATCATTTATGTAATACTGTAACAAAGATCCATGACTAACCAATCTTAAGTTTTTTATGCAACAATGGATTGTAAAAAAAAATCACCTCATATGTATCACATGAAGAGTAAATCATTTTGATTAAGACCATGGAGAGAAAAAATATGGTATATGGGGCTTAAAATTTATGAATCCTTTTCTCTGGTGCCATGCTTTGGTATATTAATTTCAAACTGAAAATGTTCAATTGCTAATTGTAATTTTTTAGTGATTTTCTATAAAATTACATGATTCTTGACCTATATTCACCTTTAAGTAGATAACTTACCAATAAATTATTTTTTTGTATGAGTTGACCATGGTTTAAAATATGATATTTCTTCAAAGTGATATATACAATACATATAAGAATTGTGACCTAGGAATTATTGTTTTTTTGTTGCTAAATCGATAATGGTCGGGTTATCTTAAATGATCAATTTTTGGTTGACGTAGGGTTAGCTTTGCAAAATTAATAACTTCAATGATACCATATTTTTCTATCCCTTTTCCTTAAATACCTTTTGCAGATGATACCATATTCCTAATTTTGTCTTATTCTTGCTTCTTATATACGTGCTCATATATCAGTGCAAATAAAAGATTCAGAATAGTTTTGCTTTTTATGCCTTTACTTTTCATGTTAACGTTGATATAAAATTTCATTGTTTTCTACTTCTCTAAGCTTTTAATAGCATAACATTCCATGTTAAGTTTATTAAACATTTCCTCATTTCCTATTGCATCAAGTCAGTTACTTTTTTAATTTCGCTGATACAATTAGTAGTAGAGTTCTTGTACTGAGTTAGGTAAAGAATGAGCATTCTAACCATATTTTTAATGACTCTTCGTAAATAGGCACTAGATTTTACATTGTTGATTCAGCTGATAAAGATGTAAAGATGAAGGATCTTTACTAATGCCTTTCATATTAGGAAAAATAGATTTCAAAGTCTATACATATATGTATAACTATAACTAGAATAAGTATAATATTTGCTTCCTAATACTTCTTTTCCAAAGCATGTCAGAATTTGACAAATAATTTTGCCTGTTCAAGTTCATTTTCTTTACTGATTGGCACATATTAAGAAGAAACACTATCTTTTGTCACTGTTCAACACTCAAAATATATTGATCCTTATGTGATTTACCTTTGGATGCTATAAAACATCATTTTTTTGTTAATAGTTGTCACGACCGGGGTTTTCGTCCTTCGAAAATCGACATCAATACAATCACTGTATTACATGCCGAACAATCGAAAGCCGTAAATACCATATCGTTAGGGAAAAGAAGAAAGAGGTAAAAGAAGAAAATAGAAAACAACATCAGAATATCACAATCGCAGCGGAACAATATATAATAGATAACAACGGATCTTTATACAAAAGAAAACTATAACCGTTTTATTACATTACATCATCAGAGTACAACACAATCAATAACACAATACTGGACAGTTATAATAACATGTCCTCACACAAGCTGACCATACAGCTTACACTTCACAGCGGAATACACATCAAATACGTGTGATACGTCTCGCCATCCAGCTCGCCTCCTGAGCTCCATAGCATCCTATCCTGAATCTGTAATACTCGGTCTGACCCGAGCATTATAATAAAATAACACCCGAGTTAGTCTGGAAAACTAGCGTGAGTGTGACAACCCGGAATTTTTGTATATTTGAAATATGAATATTTAATTTATTTTAAATATTCGAAGGTTAAATTTTTAACTTTAATTTCAAATATACAGTATTTCTTTGGATAATTAATTATTAAATTTAATTATCGGGATTGGGTAAAATATTGAATCTTGATTTTAAGCCTGTTAAAAATAGTTCAAAGGTTCAGAAAATTTATATTGTTAATACTGAAGATGATAGAACTTTTAAAATGGAATTTTAAAGAGTTTTGTTCAGTTTTAAAAATATATCGTTGAAATTGAATTTAAAAATAGCCGTCCGAGGCACAGTCTCGGAATTCAGCGAAACCAGTTCCATTGGGTCCGTAATATTTAATTATTACCGGATTTCAAATTTTGTAGTTTTCGGAACTACCGTGTGACCGTACGAGTTAGAAACGTATGGACAATAATTAATCGTTTTAAATTTAAATATCCTTCGTCTTTTCATCTATCAGATCTTTTTCAACTCAACCGACTTTCCCTTTACTTGATCACGTGTTCGTTGTCTTCCCTTAGAAGCTATAATCAAATCCATCTGTTTATGAATCACGGCACTTCTTCTTTCGCCTAGAAAATCAAAATAGGAAGAAAAAAAGAAACCGCCTCGTTTTAAATCGCTAGCTCTTCCCAGTTTTTATAAACCGTCCCCTCCCTCTTTCCCCTCCATTCGAAATCAATCCCAGACCTACCTCCATTCGTTCGAATCGGAGTCCAAGCAAAGGCGAGCGGCGCGACTTAGTTCAAGGTCGGGAGTGTTTGGATTGGCGTGTTGCTGCAACCTAGGGTTTAAAGTGAAGTCGCGATGGGGGCTTCGCGTTGGCTGGGCATCGCAAACGAAGGAAGAGGGTAGCGACAGCGCTCGTATTCAAATGGTAAGGGACCGCGTGCTCGCGAGGCTGTGAAGAGGGGCGACTCGACTGTGGCGATTAGTTTCATACTCGCGATCTAATTTGAATAAATCTCGATTCAACTCGAAGCAGTTGGGGCGGCGACGAGAGAAGCGGAGTCGAGTAGATGGCACGGTGGCAGGATCGAAGTCACGTTCGTGGGTAGCTCCCACTGGAGGGTAAGGTCATCCCTGTCTAGATGTCCCTTTTTATTTCGGCTTAGTGGTGCGGTTGCTGATCCCAACCGTGGGGTGATTTTATTCGGGATCATCCAGTAAGGGATGGTTCCGGCCTTGTGTTGCAGGGGAGCGGGCGTACTCCTCGGTACGGTGATCTAGGCCACGTACTGTGATAGGTGGTACCCCAGTGCCTAGTCATTCGTTGGAAATCCATTCTTCCTACGTGCCTTGTACGGTTTTGATTGTGCCCAACTATTGTTGAAATGTGAGATGCAAGCATTTCAGCTAGATTATATTTTACTTTCTGTAGACACTATTATAATATCAGAGGATTTTGATATAAAGTGTTTTAGCTATCGTAAGGTAAAAACCCGACATGTTTATTTGTGGCGTGGTCTTACGAGATGCTTTTGTTTTCAAAGGATTTTGAAACTTTAATAATCAATTTGAGTGTGATTTTCTCACGCTGGTTTTCCAGACTGACTCGGGTATTGTTTTATATGATGCTCGGGTCAGACCGAGTATTATAGGTTACAGGATATGATGATGTGGAGCTCAGGAGACGAGCTGGATGACGATACGTACTCTCGTACTTGCTATTATTTTTCCGCTGTGTATTCAGTTGTATAATATTGATGTGATGTACTCTGATGATGTATTTGGATGATGTATATATAAACAGATATAGATTTCTTTTTGTGTAAAGATATGCTATTACCTATTATAGTTTATTCCGCTGCGTATGTGAGATTCTGTTGTTGTTTTCTATTTTTCTTCTTCTTCTACCTCTTCTTCTTAACTCAAATGGTCCGGTTTTTCGTGTAGGAAAAACCCGGGTTGTTACAGTGGTATCAGAGCTTAGGCTAGCGATAACCTTGGCTCTGGTGGGAATTTTGAGAGTATTAATAGATATGAGCGCGTATTTGTTAGTGAATATAAAATGGTTTTATATTGTGTTGGTTGATTTATTGAGTGGCATATGAACCTTCGTCGGCACAGTCTGGACAACTGTATCGAAGGGGTTTCTAAACACTTGAATAGAACAGTTCGACACAATATTGTTTTAAATAGGGTGAATGAAATAATTTTGCCCAAATTATTTTGTATATAAAAGAAATAATTATTTAAAATTATTATAGTTATATATTTGGATGCTTGGTTGTTAGAAAATGACAATAATGAGTTAGTCTCATTATTGAGTAGAAATTGAAACTTATAACCTAAGTTGAAGAATAAATTTATATAACAAAATGGAATTTGAAATATAGACTATAAATGAAATTTATAAATTGAGATAAACTTTATATACAAATGTGAATTATGAATATGATTTATAATCAAATAAGATTAATTCATATACAAATGAAATTTGTAAATGTAAATGGTAAAAGTGACTTATAACTTGAAATAAATTGTGATAGAATTCCAAGTAATGTTTGGATATAAAATTTAATGGATTTTGAATTTGAAGTTTTGGGAAAGGTTTAAATTCCTTTGGATTTAAAAATAGTTTTTAAAGGTTTTGGGGAAATAATGGTGATATTATTTCATGAATATTTTTGAAATTGAATTGAAATCTGGTGGGATTTGGGATTTAAAAATGTTTGAAATGTTTTAGAGTGATAAAAGCATTAAATTCTCTTTTGGTCGCTGGAAAATAATTTCGGTGATGACTGCAGCATCATCGATGTCTATTTTCGAGTTTCCAAAGAGAAATTGCTACCAAACTGTTTTAAATTGGAAATGATTGTGAATTGGGTTGGTTTTGAAATTCTAAGGGAAAATTGTTTGGTAAAAGCAGATTGTTTTGGAAATTGGGATTTGACGTTATGTCAGATGTGTGTGAGTTATTTATGGATTCAAAATGGTTTTGAAATAAAACCGGGCAATTGAATACTGGGAATTCTATTTAAAATATAAATGTGAAAATTTAAACGAATCAACAATATAAAGTATAGAATGAAGTTGATTGAAATAAGAAAGGAATGAAAGTTAAATTCTGGGATTATAATTATGAGATGAAAATAACTCAATGAGTAATATAAGTTGGTAGATAAAAGAGTTAGAGAATTTGAAGGTGAATGAATTGTAAAACTTGTATAAAATTGTATCCTAGAATTAAAATTTAATTCGAGTATATGAAGGTGAATAAAATATATTTGAATTTAACTTAAGATAAGTTAAATAAAATTGAGAATTGGAATTGAATTAAATGTAAGTAAGTTGAAGTTGAATTGAATTGGATATAAAGGTAATGTAAAATGCTTATAATTGTGTAAAGAAATTCATATTCTTAAATTCTTAAGTGTAATAATTTGAAATTTGATATGAAGATGGAAATGGACTTAAATGAATAGTCCTAGATCTTAAGCAAGTAAGTTAAACTTATGAATAGAAATGAAATTGTAAGTCATAAATGGGAATTCATTTCTTTGAACCATTAAGAGTTATAATTTGAAATTGTAATTATCAAATGGAAACGACTAAGATGAGCAATCTTAATAAATCCAAACTTGAATTATAAAATAAATTGAACTTAAGATAATTAAGTGAAGTGATATTTGGAATTAAAAAGCAAGTATTTAATTTTAACCAGCGGAGGAACTAATTTGATAATAAATTAGTTAATGAAATTGAATTGTGAGTTAATGAAATTGGATTAAAATAGTGATGGTTTGAATTGCGAATGAAATCCAAATAAGTGAAAATAAATTGGAAATGACCTGGTTATTAATAAAATAATTCCAGATAAATTGAGTATGGAAAATAAAATTCATAATAATTGAGTGAATGAACCAATTAGATTTAATAAATATGGATGGAATTTGATTAAATAAGAATCAAATGAAAAGATGGAAATAAAACTTTAAAGGGTTGGTTAAATGGAAAATAAACTTAAGTTATTGACTTAAGTAAATGTTGAATGGAAACTGAACTTAAACAGAGGAGTGGTTTAAATAAGTTGAGAAATAGTTATTGAATGAATTAACTTGGATTGTTTTCGAGCTAAATAAAATTCATTTTTGGAAGTTGAAAATAAATTGAATTTAAGGAAAAAAAAATTTGGAAATGAAGTAGTAAATTGAAGTAAGTTGGAATTCATATGAAATGGGAGTTCAATTTGAATATATACACTTCGGTGGTGAAGTAGTAAATAAATATAAGAAAATTTATATGAACTTAAGAATTGAGGAATGAAATTCTTAAGAAAATTTGTATTGGGAATATACTTAGTAATTTTGGAATGGAAAAATATATATACTAAGTGAATAGTTCAATGAAGACTAAAACTGAAGTTGTGAAATGGGATAGTTGTGAATAAGGGGATAACAATCAAAAGGAATGTGAATAAAAGAGAATTGATATAACTGATAATCAATTGGAATTTATACGTAAGATGTACGTATATTATTTTATTCGCATAGCTATTTGATCCGGATTCGAACACAGAATTTCGAGATAGATATATCGATCCGAGTTGGAATTTTTCACTCGATTTTCAACGGCGAACCTGGATATGGATTGTTGATTGATTCTGGATATTCTCTATCATAGTTTGTGGCTATGCAAGGAGAATGACGGTTTCTGATCGAGAAACCAGATCTGAGTCCGCACTAGGAAGTCGGGTGGACGATACTAGTTCGGAAGTGGAATTGTGTGATCGATTGAGCGATCGAATGTGATATTGCGTACGGATGATATATGTGCATCGTACGGGCTTAAGTAAAGCAAATATTGAAAATTTGTAAAGGAAAGTATAAAATGACTTTGGGATTTGTGATTGAATATTATTGCTTAGTAGGATATACAGGTGTATAAAAGCAATGGATAAATTGGGATTTTTGATTTAGAAGATAAAATTTAATGGCCCGTCAAAAAGGTATGTATTTGAATTTCTATATGAAATTTGATTGGATTTTGGATCCAGCCACTTGGCTTTTTGTTTTCTTTTTGAGATTGGGAGGCCGTAGAGCCATTTTGTAGTAGTACCGAGCTAGCCGCGCAAAGGAGACGCTGGCGAAATTTTTCGGAAATTTAGGGAGTTAGAAAAATTTTGGAAAATTTTGATAAGAAAATTTGAATTCAAATTTAAATTTGAATGGATAAGCAGGTGGTATGGGTTGAACTTATGAATAAGTTTGGGAAGTTAAAAGATGATTAGAGTATCATTAATAAAAGATTGTTTGGGTATTGTTAAAACTGTTTGAACTTGGGAAATAGTAATGGGTATTGGATCATTCTTCCTAACTGGTAATTTCGGGGACGAAATTCTTTTAAGGGGGGAGGAATGTGACAACCCGGAATTTTTGTATATTTGAAATATGAATATTTAATTTATTTTAAATATTCGAAGGTTAAATTTTTAACTTTAATTTCAAATATACAGTATTTCTTTGGATAATTAATTATTAAATTTAATTATCGGGATTGGGTAAAATATTGAATCTTGATTTTAAGCCTGTTAAAAATAGTTCAAAGGTTCAGAAAATTTATATTGTTAATACTGAAGATGATAGAACTTTTAAAATGGAATTTTAAAGAGTTTTGTTCAGTTTTAAAAATATATCGTTGAAATTGAATTTAAAAATAGCCGTCCGAGGCACAGTCTCGGAATTCAGCGAAACCAGTTCCATTGGGTCCGTAATATTTAATTATTACCGGATTTCAAATTTTGTAGTTTTCGGAACTACCGTGTGACCGTACGAGTTAGAAACGTATGGACAATAATTAATCGTTTTAAATTTAAATATCCTTCGTCTTTTCATCTATCAGATCTTTTTCAACTCAACCGACTTTCCCTTTACTTGATCACGTGTTCGTTGTCTTCCCTTAGAAGCTATAATCAAATCCATCTGTTTATGAATCACGGCACTTCTTCTTTCGCCCAGAAAATCAAAATAGGAAGAAAAAAAGAAACCGCCTCGTTTTAAATCGCTAGCTCTTCCCAGTTTTTATAAACCGTCCCCTCCCTCTTTCCCCTCCATTCGAAATCAATCCCAGACCTACCTCCATTCGTTCGAATCGGAGTCCAAGCAAAGGCGAGCGGCGCGACTTAGTTCAAGGTCGGGAGTGTTTGGATTGGCGTGTTGCTGCAACCTAGGGTTTAAAGTGAAGTCGCGATGGGGGCTTCGCGTTGGCTGGGCATCGCAAACGAAGGAAGAGGGTAGCGACAGCGCTCGTATTCAAATGGTAAGGGACCACGTGCTCGCGAGGCTGTGAAGAGGGGCGACTCGACTGTGGCGATTAGTTTCATACTCGCGATCTAATTTGAATAAATCTCGATTCAACTCGAAGCAGTTGGGGCGGCGACGAGAGAAGCGGAGTCGAGTAGATGGCACGGTGGCAGGATCGAAGTCACGTTTGTATGGACGAGGTCGAGATTGGGTTCTAGGAAGGATTCGCGAGAATTAGGGCATGGGAATCTGGTTGGGATCGAACAGCGGTGAAGGCTGCCGTGTTTTGGGTAGCGAGTAGATTCTCGATCAGGGCTGGAGCAAGCGGCTTCGCATTGGTGATGAGGGTTTGCATTGTCCCAGTAGGTAATTCCTATTTAACCTAAATTATATTGATAGGAAGAGGGAATTTATTTGCAGAACATAAATTACTGGTTATAGAAAAATAAAAATAGATGATAATAATAGATATACATGCAACTCAGTATTTGATTTTCTTTTCCAGTAAGGGTTAAAACCCTTCTTAGTCTTAATTATATGTATAGGAAGGAAATTCATAGACATGCAAGATTTTAATGTTCAGTAAGGGGTAAAATAGATATGTTAATTTTTATTTTCAGTTAAAAGTTTATATGTATATTAGCATGCAGTAAAGAAAAGTTGAATACAGGCATAGGTATATACATATTTACACATACTTTTATTTTTTTTCATTTGAAAGTATAGATAGACAGTAATATTGTATATAAGCTTTGAAAAATGTATGTTGGTGAATAATTTGTTTAATAACATACTTAAATTATTTTAGTTATTAAAGATTACTAAAGATTATTTAAAAGGGAAATTAGTTTTAAATTAAATTGTTAGTTAATTGAATTAATAAATGGTAATTAATTTGTTCGATTATCTCAAATATTAATAAACCTTATATATACAAGGTCAAATCGGGAAAGAAACAAGATGGTCTGGAATGGATTGCAAATAATAGCAAAAGGTGAGTTAATCTCACTCAGTTGAATTTTATTTTAAATTTAAATGGTTAAATTTAAATAATTGATTGGATGATTGCATTGATTGAATATACTATATTATATATATATAGTAGTATATAGCAATATATACATATTGGCATATGTATATATTTGAGTTGTTGATATTCCCGCATTTATATAGCGGATGAGACCCTATGCGCCGCATAATAGCGGATGATTTTATATAAATCCCATATACCGCGATATTCCACCTTGAAGTGGAATTGGTATTGTGCTAACGTCTGTGGATGCAGGGAAACAGGTTGGAGGGATCCAACTGGATTCCTCAAAATATTTAATTTTTGTTTAAATATTCTGTGATATGATTGTTGTTATCCTGTGATAATTTATATTGGATAATCTGGTTGGATTGAATTTCCCAGTATAATGAGTTATCAAAAGCAATTGAATTGGATTTTTGGAAAAATATAAAAGAGTAAAATTAAGTTAAGTAATTCTAGTGAATTCGAATAAATTAAATATGGAAAAGAGGAATTTTGAATAAATAGAGAAATGTTGAATTTAAAGAAGACTTATGCGATGTTATTTAAAGGGATAAAAATTTATTTTAATTCAATGTTTAAATGTAATTAAAAAGAGAAGGAATTTGGGAAATCTGAAACTTGTGTTTCGGTTTAAAGATTTTAAATCATAATGAGAAATAAAATCTGGAAGTTAATGAATTTGGAAATAAATGGATTAAGTAAGAAAATTATTTCAAAGTAAAATAAATTGGGAAATCAATTATAAATTGATTTAAATACTTTGGAATTTGAATTTTAAAGAGAAATGAGATTTGGAGAGATAAACTGGGTTTGTAAAGTAAAATAAAATATCAGAGGATATTTGAAAATATAATTTCAAAGTGGGAATTTATAAAAGGATATGGTTTGGTTTAAAAATAAATGTTATTTTATTTTTAAAGGATGGGAATGAGAAGTGTATTTCTCCTGGTAGCCAAGTACGTTTTTCAAGGTAGTTTAAATATAAGTTAAAAGTTTTAATATGTTTTAAAAAGCATGTTTTAGAAAATTGATTATTTTTAAATGTTAAAATTTTAAAGTATGTATTTTCAAAAATCTATTATTGTAGTAATTATATAAAAGTGTTTTGGTATTATGTTTTAAAAAGAGAAATTTAGTTTATATTTGTAAAGTGGTTTCATTTTAAATATTTCTTAAGTATATATTTTGTTAAGGTATTAAAGTAGTTTTTAAATTTCAATATTATTAAGTATATTTATAGTAAAGTGTTTTAAGATTATTTTAAAATCTAAGTGTTTTGTACTTGGTGTTTCAGAGGAAATAAATAATTGGAAATGTATTCCGTAAGCGGAAAATGTTTTGAAATTGTTTTCAAATGAGCTTTGAAAATTTGGAAATATATCTTGGAAAGATATTTAGGCAAATAAATAATGTGGGAAATTATTTATTGTGTGATGGTTGCTTGTGGATGTTAATTGATAGATAAATAACCGACTATCAATATTGGCCAATGCGCTGATCGTTTCGAAGAGACCGGGATCGAGTTTCCGTATACCAGGATTCTAGGTCTGGAGACTCGAATACCACTTCGATTCGGTTTGTACGTTTCGTATAACGATTTCGGAGTCGAAGATGGAGTAGTGAAGTGCAAGGGCTAGTCGCTACTAATCCTGAGGATATTTCCAAAATGGATGTAGTAGGAATAGTGCCTTCGGTTCCGTTCAAACCCAGGACGGACTTGTATGGACGAATGCTTGCGAAACATCGTCAGCGGACGATGGGCATTCTAAGGGATATGTTCTCTAAAAGGTATCGTTTAGCCTCGAACCTCATCAACCGGGAATGACTGAAAATCAGGGGTTATGCAGCAAGGCTTCGTGGGTAGCTCCCACTGGAGGGTAAGGTCATCCCTGTCTAGATGTCCCTTTTTATTTCGGCTTAGTGGTGCGGTTGCTGATCCCAACCGTGGGGTGATTTTATTCGGGATCATCCAGTAAGGGATGGTTCCGGCCTTGTGTTGCAGGGGAGCGGGCGTACTCCTCGGTACGGTGATCTAGGCCACGTACTGTGATAGGTGGTACCCCAGTGCCTAGTCATTCGTTGGAAATCCATTCTTCCTACGTGCCTTGTACGGTTTTGATTGTGCCCAACTATTGTTGAAATGTGAGATGCAAGCATTTCAGCTAGATTATATTTTACTTTCTGTAGACACTATTATAATATCAGAGAATTTTGATATAAAGTGTTTTAGCTATCGTAAGGTAAAAACCCGACATGTTTATTTGTGGCGTGGTCTTACGAGATGCTTTTGTTTTCAAAGGATTTTGAAACTTTAATAATCAATTTGAGTGTGATTTTCTCACGCTGGTTTTCCAGACTGACTCGGGTATTGTTTTATATGATGCTCGGGTCAGACCGAGTATTATAGGTTACAGGATATGATGATGTGGAGCTCAGGAGACGAGCTGGATGACGATACGTACTCTCGTACTTGCTATTATTTTTCCGCTATGTATTCAGTTGTATAATATTGATGTGATGTACTCTGATGATGTATTTGGATGATGTATATATAAACAGATATAGATTTCTTTTTGTGTAAAGATATGCTATTACCTATTATAGTTTATTCCGCTGCGTATGTGAGATTCTGTTGTTGTTTTCTATTTTTCTTCTTCTTCTACCTCTTCTTCTTAACTCAAATGGTCCGGTTTTTCGTGTAGGAAAAACCCGGGTTGTTACAGTGAGAATACACACTCAATTGAATTATTATTATAGTTTTCAAAATCCTTGGAAATCAAAGGTATCTCATAAGACCACGCCACAAATAAACATGCCGGGTTTTTACCTTACGATAACCAAAACATTTTTATCAAATCCATCTGATATTATAATAGTGTCTATAGAAAGTAAAATAGAATATAGCTGAAATGCTTGCATCTCACGTTCCAGCATAGTTGGGCACAATCAAAACCGTATGGGCGCTTATTGGAAAATGGATTCCATACAATGGAAGGGCTACTGGGGTACCGCCCATCATAATACCTGGCCTAGATCAGCGTACCGAGGACCACTCCCGATCCCCTGCAACACAAGACCGGGCTACCCCTTACTGGGTAGCCTGAATAAGATCACCCTGTGGTTGGGATCAGCAACCGCCACACAGCCGAGATCTAAGGGACTCTAGACAGGGATGACCTTACCCTCATTGGGTGCTACCACTTAACCTTGCTACACCTCCCCTGTTTTAGCCATTCCTGTTTGATGAGGCTTGAGGCTAAGCGTTACCTTTTAAAGAACACATTCACTTAGAATGCTCATCGTCCTCCAACGACGATGTTCTGATAGCATTCGTCCATTCAAGTTGTCCTGGGTCTGGACAAACCGAATCGCCGTCTTCAACATCTTCATGGTATTCATTCGCTACATTCAAACCGCATCGAAGAGGTTTTCGGATAATTAAATCCGATTCCGGTCTCTTCGAAACGATAAGCGCATTGGCCAATATTGATAGTCGGTTATTTAACTATCAAATTAAACAATCATTCAACCAATTATTTTATTTCCACTGAAAAACCCCAAGTCTTATTAAATTTAGATTTTTAAATAAATTAAATCACTTTATCCCAAAAATATACACTTAAAACATTTAAGTATAAATGTGACGACCGCCCATGACCCATGCACTGAACATAAAGATAGTGCGCTGTAAAGTGTGCCAGGCAGCCATGGACGATTGCCAAGGTAAATTAAAACAGCATAATCTATCGTATTACTCACAGCGCCCGGATAAAATACAATAGAGAATATATATAGTGAAGCATCTCAAAATAGAATCTCATCAATTAAGCTTCATAATAGTTGAATACAAACATCTGAATAGTCAATACATCAAGCCTCACTACATATCACTCAGGGAATTATACAAAGCAGCGGAACATCCAGTACATATAGTAAGAAAATAATATGCAAGCCTCCAGCTCGTCTTCGTCATCAGCATCGTCGGAAACTAAGAACAGCACCTGTCACCTGCTACCTAGTCTGCCCATCCCAAAGCGGATGAACAGCCCAAGGCAATAAGAGTTAAACATAAAGCCTTGAGTCAGACAACAGTCTTAGTGAGCGGTAAATTAACTAACAACATACCAAAAGAACATAAAGGAAAAAGGAATAGGAATCCAACCCTCCCACTCCACCTCTTTCTACAGTGATAGCCCCCAGACACACTAAGCAGAAATAAACATAGCAAAGCAGACATTTAAAGTAAAGCAATTATCACTCGAGTCAAGGTCAACATTTTCCAAGTACAAACCCCCAAGGCCTAAACCAAGATCAGATAAGCACCCAGAAAACATTGCTCTTGAGACCGAATGACGATACAACCAAACATCCATGACTCTGGCTATCACTGTTATCTTTGCTTCGATACCACTGTAAATTGAATGACCGGCACAATCTCTCTTGCGGCGGTAACCCTTTGACCTCATCAAAGACATCCTCAAATCCATTAGCGATTGGCACCGATGACAGTCCATCCCGTGGAACAACCAACGAATACATGAAGCTCATGAAGACGCCTTCCTCATGCTTACATCGTATCACAACCTTTCGCCCTTTCACATTCTCGACTGTCACCTCCAACCTTTCACAATCAACCTTTGTCGCATACTTCCTAAGCCAGTCCATACCCAAAATAATTCTGAACCCCGCAAAGTTCAGAACAAAAAAATCACAAACAAAAGAGCAATCATGACTCGATTTCAATCAGACCACGGCATAGCATACACAGACAAGACGAACCCCCAACTGGATTAGTCACAACCAATGGCCTATCAACGATATCCGGTTCTAAACCCAACCGGCCTACAAGTTCATTACAAACAAAAGAATGCGACGCCCCAGTATCGAATAACACTCTAACTGGAACACCACATATGGAAAGAGTACCTTGAACCACCACACTCTTTCCTTTCTCTTCAGAGGTAGGAGCTTTTGAAGATGATGGAACAACCCCCAAAGCATAAGCTTGCACAATCTGCTTGTCCTTTCGCGGTTCAGGACAATTCTTCTTAATATGCCTCGGCTTGTCATAGTTGTGGCACTTCACCGGCACCTTCGGATTCTTGCAATCTCTGGAGAAATGGCCCTTCTGCTGACAATTGTAGCAGGTCACTTCGCCTTCGGCTTCTTCTGACCATCCTTACCCTTTTGCTGCTGCTTCCTCTTCTTGTTTCCACCCTGCTGTGGTTTAGACTCCTCCTTGGTCACAGCAACAACAGATCCTTCTTTAGGAAACAGATTCTCGTGCCTGAGAGCTTTCTCCACAAGCTTCTCAAATGGATCGTCCAAATGATCCACCAACTGCCTCCCAAGATAACTGTCCAAGCCTGTCACAAAATTCTCGTTCTTCTGATATGAAGATTCAATATACGACCGGGCATACTTGGACAAGGCTTCAAACTCAGAAACATACTCAAGAACTGGTCTTCCACCTTGCTTGAGCTCCACAAACTTCTTGAGCAGAACAGACTTCTGGGCTGTAGAAATGAACTTAGCTTCAAATCTGGCTTGGAATTGCTCCCAAGTAATTTCTTCCTCCGGAGTATCAATGGTGATAGAGTTCCACCAATCAGAAGCTCTTCCTTGAAGCTGTCTTGATGCTAGCTTCCTTTTGGTTGCATCCTCAATTCCCAAGTCACCAAAGATCCTTCTACAAGCATCTATCCATCTCTGAACTTCAATGGTTGACTCTGTTCCTAAGAAAACCTTTCCTCCAAGAGCAGTATAATCTTTACACAGCTTAGCAAAATCCACCGGTTTTGGAGTTTGAACTTGAACTCCAGCATCTACTGCTGACCCCGGAGCTGGCATCCTTCTCATGATCGAAGTCATCATAGCCTCGAACATAGCAGCATAATCAGTAGCCCCCTCAGCAGCACGGCCTTCCCTAGCAGCTGGTCTCCCTCTTCGACTCATCCTTAATATCTATAAAAAGGAATGATTAATACACCTTGAGAAACAACTACATAAAGGACTCAAATCCTTTTAAGCTACTATATTATATATAGTAATCATCCATCAAAATACAATTACGTCTCTCATATGTAGTTACGTCAGCGAGCATTGGGTAAAATCGATTAACCAAAGCTCTGATACCAAATGTGACGACCGCCCATGACCCCTGCACTGAACATAAAGATAATGCGCTGTAAAGTGTGCCAGGCAGCCATGGACGATTGCCAAGGTAAATTAAAACAGCAGAATCTATCGTATTACTCATAGCGCATGGATAAAATACAATAGAGAATATATATAGTGAAGCATCTCAAAATAGAATCTCATCAATTAAGCTTCATAATAGTTGAATACAAACATCTGAATAGTCAATACATCAAGCCTCACTACATATCACTCAGAGAATTATACAAAGCAGCGGAACATCCAATACATATAGTAAGAAAATAATATGCAAGCCTCCAACTCGTCTTCGTCATCAGCATCGTCGGAAACTAAGAACAGCACCTGTCACCTGCTACCTAGTCTGCCCCTCCCAAAGCGGATGAACAGCCTAAGGCAATAAGAGTTAAACATAAAGCCTTGAGTCAGACAATAGTCTTAGTGAGCGGTAAATTAACTAACAACATACCAAAAGAACATAAAGGAAAAAGGAATAGGAATCCAACCCTCCCACTCCACCTCTTTCTACAGTGATAGCCCCCAGACACACTAAGCAGAAATAAACATAGCAAAACAGACATTTAAAGTAAAGCAATTATCACTCGAGTCAAGGTCAACATTTTCCAAGTACAAACCCCCAAGGCCTAAACCAAGATCAGATAAGCACCCAGAAAACATTGCTCTTGAGACCGAATGACGATACAACCAAACATCCATGACTCTGGCTATCACTGTTATCTTTGCTTCGATACCACTGTAAATTGAATGACCGGCACAATCTTTCAGCCGTCCGTCAAGGGTTAATGGCAATCCCGGTTCTAGACAGAAACTCCGCACGTCGTCGCAGCCCGTGCCTAGGACTATCGAATCTGCCCAGAGTACTCGACTACAATCATAGTCTTTAGGGACTATCGAATCTGCCCAGCGTACTCTTTCTTTGAGTCTGCTAGAACCTTCAATAACGATGAAACCTCAGCCTTCTAGTCATCCTCCTCGACGGCTATTTCCATACTAGCTCAAGCGCCTCTCGAGCAAACCATTATCCTCAAAACCCGAACCATTTCACCGAGTTATCAACATGCTTGGAATGATCCCGTCTGGATTAAACCAAGGCTATCTCATACCATGCCTCGCTTCATCTCATCATAGCAAAGCCTCATCTCAACATCAACATCATCAAATCTATCCATATGAGCTTCATCATCCGCCACATATGCCACGAGCAGCTTTTCCAATTCAAGAGCCTTTCCCTTAGCTTTTGAATCATCTTCGACCATCTTGTCCAAATCAAATCATCAATCAACTAATTTATAACAATCAATCAAGTCAATCATTAATCCAAGTAATCAAGCATTCAAACATGATCTAATAAATAATTATAACAATAATGGCAATTCTGTAAATAAAGAGTCCAAATCTAACAAGCATGAAACATGAGCAATATCTCTACAACTTGATGAATGAACTTGCATAGATTAACATGTAGTAAACTGGATGTCAAATCATCATGAACAATGGATCTATACTTAAGTTTACGAAAATGCATGGAAATCACTATTTTAAACACATAATCAAACCATCAATCCGATATACTCCTTTGGATCCGTGTGAGAGATAACCACCACTCACCAAATCACCTAAACACCTTAAAAGCAACACACTTCAGATCTGGACAGCGAAGAATCTAACTCAATTCTCCAAAATTCCGCTTCAAACGATGAAATCTCTCTTCGATGGATGAAGATCTTCAATCTTTACCTCTTGGATCTTCGATTTGGATGGAAGGAATCACAAGATTAAAGTGGAGGAAAAGAAGTGAAGAAGTGTATAACTCGAGCTCTCAAAATAGCAGCACTTCGTCGCTTCAAAATCCAGATTCCAAAAAGTGAGGCGAGGACGTGTATTTATAGGCAGATCCTTAAGTCGTTTGCTCGCTTTTAAGTCGTCCATGACTTAAGAATCCCACGACCTACGACTCATAAAACTTACGACCTAAAACCCCACGACTTAACTGAGATGCGGCTTAGCGACTTAACAAAAGTCGCGACCTAACACACACACGGTCTAGCAAACCCTATGACTTAACTGGGATGCCGACCTAAATATTCTCACGATCTGGCGACTTAAATACTCATGCGACTCAACGACTTAATGACAACGCAAGTGCGCGACTTATGACTTAACAAAAATGTAGCCTATCGACTTAATTGGGTTTCGACTTAACGACTCAGGCCTACTACAGAAATGTCCTAACGACTTAAGCACCCACGCGACCTAACATAAGTCGTCTACGACTTAACTAAACACGCCATAGCAAGCTCAATGACCTAACACCTTAACTCGTCCACGACTTAACTTCCTTAAGTCGTTAACTCACTCAATCCCTAGGTCGCTAACTCTACCACCAACTTCCTTAGGTCGTTGCCGACCTATCCTCCTTAAGTCGCTAACTCGCCCAGTCCCTTAGGTTGCTACTCTTATGCCGCTGACCCTTAAGTCGCCTACTCTCTTAAGTCGCCAACTTCATAAATCGGTCAATTCCTTAAGTCGTCTACCCTTCTTAAGTTGCAACCTCTTTAGGTCGCTCCACGACTTAAGCTACTACACGACTTAACTTCTAGACGTCTTAACCTCTGAACAACTTAACAACACTAACAACCTAATACAACAGTTTTACGATGTTTCAATCCGTAAAAATATGGGTCGTTACAATAAAACTACTTATATTCTTTATTCAAAATAATACTTATGAAATTCTAAAATAATTCTCTAAGTAGAACTTAGCCAAAAACTACTTTTTAAAATAAACTACTTTATAAAGTATAAATATTTAATAATTATCTTTTAAATCATAATACTAATTTAACCTTTAAAATAATTACTACTAAAATTAACTTAATTAATATTTACTTTAAAAAAAATTAAACAACTAAATAATAAAATTTTCTAAAACATTCCTTTAAAACTTCTAATTTATACTTAAAAATCTTCTTTGAAAATATACTTAGCTTTTCAGGAAAATACCCTTTCCACTCCAATAAAACTGGTCTAATCATTTTAAATCCTTCTCGATTTATCTCCAATTTAATTTACGTCCCAAATCCCGTAAATTTTCTATCCCATACTTTTAAAAATAAAACTCTCCTTTATTTTTAAAATGATTTACTCATCCCCTTATAAATTTCCACCGTGAATTTATAATTTCAAATTATCCACTGATAATTACCTCAGTTTATTTATAAACCCGGTTTATAAATCCATGACCTCACACTCCTTTTAATCACTATTTCAAAAACACCTAATCGATTCTCTGAATTAATTTCATTTTGAAATTTATTTCTGGATTTATCAAAATTACCCCAAACCCCGAATTTTCATATTTACTTCCCTCTTCTGATTCAAAATCTTATTTAAATCTGAAACATCAATTTCATACTTTATTTCAAAATTCTCCTTTTATTTTCCCAAACCATTTAAATCTTGGATTTAAAATTAAATCCTTTAATTCTTTAACAATATCGCTTAAGTCCTCAAAACTCTTTATATCCCATTTATTCAAAATCCCTATTTTTCCCTACTCGGAATTTATTTAATAGGACTTTCAAAATCAAACCCTTTTTCCCAAATTCATTCTTTTTAATTTATCCACTTCGCTATAGTATTTTACTTAAAATTTTCTTTTTATTTTCCTTCAAAAATCCAATCTTTATATTTTTGATATTTTAAAATACCAAAATATATTCAGCCAAACCATAGCATTCAATAATTTCAATTTACACTATAATCTATCACAGATTATTAAATAATCATATCACTAAATATGAGAATAAATTTCAATATTTTTGAGGAATCCAGTTGGATCCCTCCAACCTGTTTCCCTGCATCCACAGATGTTAGCACAATATAAAAATACCAATCCCACTTCGACGGGAATATCGCAGTATAAAGGGTCATCCGCTATTATGCGGGGCGTATAAGGTCTCATCCGCTATATAATGTAGGAATATCAATCACTCCAATATATATACTATTACATATAATATCACATCCAGACTGATAATAAGTTATCAATTCAATCAATCAACCAATAATTTAAATTTTTACTATTTAAATTCACCAGTAATCCAATTTGAGTGAGATTAACTCACCTTTGACTTTTAAATTTGCAATCTGATCCAAACCGGCTTGTTTTCTTCACGATTTCAGACCTTGTATAAACATTATACGATTTATTAACATTTTGAATAATCGAACAATAAATTATCCTTTTTAATAAATTTAATTAACTAATAATTTAATTTAAACTAATTCCTCTATGATAAATAATTTTTAGTAATTAACATAATTAAATAGGTAAATTAAACATGTTAATCTCCATAATCCATTATTTAAAATAAACTAGTAAGTGAAAATAGATATGTATATTTTTATATAGATATATTTATATTTAGATATTTTTCTGTAAATAACAAAACAGTAAATTTCTTTACTATAAAACTTTCTTTCTTCAATATATATATATATATATATATATATATATATTTGTAAAAACAGTAATTTCCTTTCTCTGTAAAATATATATGTGTGTGTGTGTTATTAAATTTTATATTGAAAAAAAATGGATTGTATATACCTCACTGCGTCGCTTAACTCCCCTGTGTCGACCATCGAGTGCCTCCACAGTGAAACCGCTCTGTCGTTCATCGCATCACACACGTCCGGACTTCGCCGCCCATTCACCGTTGGCAGCCCCCAACCTCTAACCCCCACCTTGAGCCACCGCGTGCCCCTCGGCCTTCACCCGAATCGCCAACCAGGCCTCATCGCGGCCAACCACTGCGGAGCCAAAACCTTGCGTCGCCCCTCCTCGTTCCCAAAGTCGATCGAACAAACCCCAAACGAACTTGAGCTGAATATCGCGATTTGAAATCACGCCCAAAATGCCAACCAAAATCCACATGCACGTCCAGGCTTCACGCCGAACTCGATTTCCTTTTTAATGAATAGGCTCTCGATTTTTTTTTTGGATTTCGAAACCTGAATTGAGGAGACGAAGAGAGGGCGCCTCAAATTTGCTCGATTTCGGAAAGGAGGGCAGCTCGTCATTCCATTGAGAACGAAAGCAGGTTAAAATGATGAAGGCTAATTGATACCCATTTTCTTGAAGTTGAATTTCTTTTTTTTCGTTTTCAACTGTTCGGCTATCCACCTTTATTTAATTTTATTTTAAAACTGGGCATTTTGAAAACGCAAATAGAAGAGGGGAGTTCAATTTGTTGAGATGCTCTGCCATTCTTTTGTTTGGTTCGAACAGCATAAAAAGAAAAGGAATAAGGAAGAAATGAAGATCGCGATTCATATATATATATATATATATATATATATATATATATAATTTCTTTTCTTTTCTCTGATATTTTGAAAAGCTCAGCTATGAAATGAAATGAAGGGGGAAAGTGATACTTGAAAGGAAGTTTGCGTGTGGGAATATACTTGCTACAGTGACTGAAGAAAGGGGAAAAAGATCTGACGAGAATGGAATTTTGACCGGTCAACTATATATATATATATATATATATATATATATATATATATATATATATATATTCAAGTTTTAAATCGTCTCAAAATCGAAACCTAAAATCTCGATCTCCTATCGAGGAGTGCCACTAGGCGTTCATAATGTTATACCCCTATTTCAAATGCAATGGAAAAGGTTCTGAGTCTTAATTTGATCGTATGGAGAAGACAACTTTTTGGACCCAATTATTATATTGAATTTTCAACATAAATTTCGACGCGTTTATATCACGTACGGCCACACGATAACTCCAAACGTTACGAAATTTGAATTCCGATAATAATACACTATTACGGATCCAACGGAACTGGTTTCGTCGAATTCCGAGACTGTACCTCGGAAGACTATTTTTAAATGTCAATTTAAACGATATATTATTAAAACTGAATAAATCACTTCCGAATTCAATTTTAAAACTTTTATTATCTTCAATATTATCAATATAAATTTTATAAGCCCTTGAAATATTTTTAACAAGCTTGAGACTCCAGATTTCATATTTTACCCAATTTCCAATTGTTTAATTCAATAATTTAATTATCAAATAAATAGTGATATTTGAAATTCAAGTAAAAATCAACACCTGAATATTTAAAATCAATTAAATATTCCAATTTCAAATATCAAAAATTCTGGGTCGTTACAATAGTTGCTGAATTTTCCGAACCAACCTTGTTTTTTCCCTAAAAGCTTAAAGTTTATTTATTTCGGATGAGCGAAACTTATTTGAATCTTATTGCATTTTTTCATCAACGATTATTGCTTTAAATGTGACCATTAAAGAGATCGATATTGATTTCTTTTCATCTCAAATGGCTTAATTGACCTATAAACTCAGGATTTAAACCAAGTGGAAACTATTACTATTCCACATCAAGTTTTAGGGTTATAAGGTAATCAACGTCCAATTGAACTCTACTCACAAACTGTAAATGTAATTCTTTATTCGTTGATATTTATGGTTATTTGGAACAGTTAATGATTTTGGAAAACTATCTCACTCATTCTCTCAGGCTTGCATTTACTTATGTTGCTTAACATAATATGATTCATATATCTATTTGATTTCATGTATCAGCTAAGCAACGGGTGTTGTAAAAAGTACCTTGGAAGTAAAAATACACATCTTAGACTCTTAAGGTAAGAAACTTGCATCAATTTTACAGTCAAAAATATAAGTTTATGTGCATACCTCGATTAACAACTTGGTACTGAGCAAGTCCCTTGCACTGTTTTCTTTAAGCCACAATTGAAATTTTTAATAGAAGTGGTTTTTATTTTTATTTTATGAAGAGAGGACAAGTTAAATGACAGGAAATCATTAGTTACAATCCACCATTATATTTTCATCTATTTTTGTAACTAACTCTAAAAACTTCATTCTTTAACCATGTATATCATTGCAAATGTTAGCATATATGTATAGAAAACAATATCGATAATCGCTTATTACATGATATATTATAAGTTATTCAACTACCTATAATATATTAATTTTTTATTATCATCATAGTTATACAAATATTAAAAATTCACAATTAAAAGTCACAATATTGGAAAAACATATATGAGTGTGTGTGTGTGTGTCTATTAGTCTGTTCGTGTTTGTGTATTTATGTATATAGAGATGCCCCTTAGATCAAGTTAGTTTTCCTTGCTTAATTCAAATTATCAAATTTACTTCAATTGCTTTACTATGTTTCCATTAATAATTATATCAAATAACCTTGGTAATATGTTTACTTACCCAGTTATTATTTTTTCCTTGCTTCGAATATCCACATACATGATGATTAAACAATATAAAGTCTTGACCATCCAAGTGTATACAAGTTCTAGCAAACCTTTTAATGTGATTTAATTTAACATCCTTTGCCCTGTATCTATATTGAAGAAATAAATAAATAAATATTCTTTTTTGCATGAAAACAAAAAAATGATTCAACAATGATTGCTAAATTAGGTATAGTTACAACAGTCTACATAGCATGTCAAGTGACATGTTTAATATTTAATTATGGGCATGCTATCTATAGTTCGTACAAATGATGGGAGCAAGCTAAACATTTGTGTGTGATTAAATAGGGAATTTTTTATTGCTTCATATTTACTAAGTTTTGCTTAAACTTTCTGTGCTTTCAACTCATCTTATTATGTTTTTTTAATTTTATAATAACAAGGAGAAAAAAGCCTTTCTCCAGAGGCTCACAGAAAAAGGCAAGGCATACGAAAATATGCCTCCCATACTACCGAGAACAGATACAAGCCTATAAAGATCACAGGAAATAGAAAAAAGCTGCACTAACAGAAGAAACCAAATAAACCCAGCTGAAACATTTGGAACAACAGCCCGCTCTACCAGCTTCCCCGCTACACCTGTAAAGGTGTAGGCCATACCACCAGATAGTAAACCAACCACCGCCATAATGAAAAGGGACCGAAAGAGGACCAAAAGAAAAACACGCTAAGCAAAGAAACCCACAACAAACGACCTCAAGCACACCATGGCTGCCAAGAGACAACACCCGATGAGCTCCGACAGCCACCACCCGAACAGAAGGTCGAATACCAGAAGTGCAAACCGAAGAACCTACCACAGCCAAAGACATCGACGAATTCACATCCTATCAAAACCAAAACCGGGCAGTCGACTCCATGACAACGCCTAAACCTGAAAAACTAGCAAACTCATCAAAACCAAAAATTGGGGGGGTGAGGGAATCAAGAGCGTTGGATGAAGGCCAACGCCTCGCCTGGATAACTTAACCAACGCCTATTCTAGTGGAACTCAACACACAAGAAATAGAAAGAAGACCCACGAGACGCTGAATACGGAAGCCCGTGCTTCCCCTGAAAGGCCTACCTCGAAAAGCAAGGAATACGTCATTCCTAACGTGCCGAATAATGGCCGTAGGGTCCATAGGAGAGCTATCGTAGATTGCCTTATTCCGAGCACACCAAATGTGCCAGCAAATAAGACAGGGAATCAAGCGATGAATGATCGAACGAAGAGATTTCCTAGAGTTCCCAGCCCACCAGGTAGATGGTAGATCATTAACAGATCTGGCACTTCCTCGGACACCAACCAAGTTTCCGAAGTAATTCCAGCAAGATCTGGCTGAGGAACTGTCGAAGAATAAATGGTTCAAGGATTCCGATTCACCGTTGCCACAGCATCTGCATCGGGATACTAAGGGGATGCCTATCCTCTTGTGATTCTCGTCTAATGGCAGCCCATCATGAAGGATACGCCACATCAGAATAGAAACCTTAGGAGGAGATCGAGAATCCCAAATGAAGGAAAACAAAGGACGAATGGGGCAAGGAATTCTAAACGAAGTCCAAGCTCTCAGGATGGAAAAAGAAGCGTCGTCCCAGCCTGAAAGTCCGCCATGAGAATCAGAGAAAGACTTCACTGACTGCATGTGCTTCCATGTCTCACTTGCATAGGACGGGGAACCCGAATAATTAGAACCCGCCAGTCTATGGTACTTTGCGTGAAGGAAAGAAGCCCATAAAGAGTCGTTAGCACCAAATCTGTACCACAGTTTACAAGCAAAAGCAGCACAAATATCCTTGGGGTTACGAAGCCCCAAGCCGCCCTCGATTTTGGGACGACAAATTGTGTCCCACGAAATCCAATGATGACGACGGCCGTCCTCCTTGTTGCCCCAGAAAAAGGAAGAGGCCAAAGACCGATACGATCGGAAGAAGGAGGAGGTCAGGGTCATAGCCGCAAAGACATGAGTTCCCATAGAATCTAGCACAGACTTTATGAGAACCAGTCTGCCGGCCTGGGAAAGAAGAGCTGCATTCCAACGAATGATCTTACCCCTCACCTTGTCAGTTAAAGGGTCGAAAAAAGCGTTAAGCTTCCTACCTCGGAACAGAACAATACCCAGGTAAGGTAATGGAAGGGAAGTTTCCTTGAAGCCCGAGAATGTCTCAATCCAGGAAGATCGAGAGGAAGAGCAGTCCATCGCACGAACGAAACAACTTTTGGAAGGGTTTACGAGCTGACCAGAGGACCTCTCGTATTGATGGATGAAACTAAGGAGCCACCGGATAGAGGAGCGACTACCGTTTGAGAAGATAACAATGTCATCAGCAAAAGACAAAGAAGAAATAAGAGGACAACCCCTAGGGATCCCGAAACGCTGAATCTGACCATAGACCGTTAAGATATGAAGACCGCGAATGAAAGCTTCTGCCGCGATCACAAAAAGCGTGGGCGAAAGCGGGTCTCCTTGACGCAAACCCCTCCCCGCCCTGAAATACCCATTAGCAGAACCGTTAATGAGCACTGAGAACCAGCAGTTGGAGATAAGCCTCCAAACCAGGTCGATGATGGTTTCTGGAAAACCGAAAGTTCTCAAAACCTTAATGACGAAAAACTAGGACATATGATCGTAAGCCTTAGCCATGTCTAGTTTGAAAACAACATTTGAGCCCCGAACTTTCCTGTCAAGCTGGGAGATCAGTTCCTGGGCCAACAGGATGTTATCGGAAATTAAGCGCCCTTTAACAAACCCCGCTTGAGAAGAAGAGATAATACGCTCAAGGAAAGGGGCCAAACGACTAGCCAGAATCTTGGAAATAACCTTATTCGAGAAGTTGCAAAGGCTAATGGGCCGAAAGTCCCCACAGGACCGCGGGATCTCGCACTTAGGGATGAGAAAAAGGTTGGTGGAGGTCCAGCTAGTGGGGAGGAACCTCCCAGAGAAAAAAGACTGGACAGCAAGACAAAAACAGCCTGAATAATAGGCCACGAGCAACGGTAAAAGGTACCGTTGAAGCCGTTTGGGCCGCTGGCACTATCCTTACTCAGGGCGAAAACACTAGCTCGGATTTCCTCAGGTGATGGGGGATCTGCTAGGAGGTCACTTTCAGGCGAGAGAACCATCCTGGGAATGAAGGCTAACAGAGCTGGGTCGGTTACCGCAACCGACGGAGATCCAAGAAAAGATTGGAAGTGAGCCAAAATTGTATCTTTGACTTCCTCAGGCATGGAGGCTATAGATTGATCAGGACACAAGATCTCATGAATAGTGAGAAGGTTGTTCTTCTTGCGAATATAAGAGTGGAAGAATTTGGAGTTCGCATCACCGTCGACCACCCACTTGACCCTTGCCTTTTGACGAAGGAAGTCATTCTCTATACGAAGTTCTGAAGTGAAGATGGATTGAGCTAAAGCCCACGCCTCCTTGTTGGACGAGGACGGAGTCTCGTCTAACAAAGATTCAGCAACGATAAGAGATTCTTCGGCTAACCTAACACGATCAAAGATGTTCTTGAAAACATCAGCGTTCCATACCTTAAGGCAGCACTTTAGACGCTTCGGCTTGCGACTGAAGACAGAACAGGGAGGGCCAACAATGGGAACGGTCCAAGATTCAGCTACCACTTGAAGAAAAGTATGGTGAGATCTCCACATGCTCTGGAAGCGAAATGAAGAGGGCCTCGAAAGGGAGAAAGGAGAGCATCGAACAATCAGAGGAGAATGGTCAGAGAATGTCCGATGAAGATGAACAACCGAGAATGAAAAGGGTAAGCGAAACCAATCCTCCGAGTCGAAAACCCGGTCTAGCCTAGAAAGAATACGGCTAGGGTCTACTTGGTTATTAGACCAGGTGAACGCCGAGCCCACAAAAGGGAGCTCAGAGAGACCAGAGCCGACAATGAACGAGTTAAAATCCGCCATCGCAAGACGGTTGATGGCTGCTCCTCCCCGTTTCTCTGCCTGGCATGCGACGATATTAAAATCGCCGCCAACCACAGAGTTAGAAAAACCCAAGGAACCGAGACCTAAGATGTCGTTCCAAAGAGTTAACCTCTTCGAGCGATCGCATTTGGCATAAACAGCCGAGAATAGAAAAGGAGAAGCAAAAGAGAGAGATGAGCAGGCAACCGAGAAGAGTTGAGATGAGTCAAAAATAGATTGGACCGTAATGGATTTGGACCATAAAATCCAAATCTTACTGGAGACATTGGCAGAGCCGCCTCCAAAACCTAAGGATAAAACGGTACTGTTTATGCCCTCCGGATCTAGAAAAGGTTCCAGAAGAGCAATCAAACCAACCGAGTGTTTCCGGACAATGCGTTTTAGCCTAGCCAAAGACGCATCGTTGCCAATACCGCGAACATTCCAAAAAAGAAAGTTCGACATGACGGAAAAACCAGAAAGAGGATGATAAGACCAGAGAGAAAAACAGCAAGAGCGGAAGCCAGACCACAACAAGCGGAATGACAGAGCGAGCTCAAACAAGATATAGCGAGTATCGAGTAGATCTATCGATCTGCTCGGACGCCGCTATAGAGCGTGTACGGATGGTGCGAGGGGTAGAAAGGACTCTACGCGATCTGCGACGGGACGAACAGATAGGAGAAGCAGCCTCCACAGCAACGGTCAAGGCCGAATGAGACTCCACAGCAACCTCCGGAAAGGAGTTCCTGGACAAGCAATCAAGGCGCTCATTAAGAAGCGCAATTTCTGCCTTACTCATCAGCGGGATGGTAATGGACAGAGAGCAAGCAAAAGAGGGGAGGGAGCACACCGAAGAGCAGGAAGAGGAAGATGTGCCCAAGAGATCTGAAGGATCAGAAAGTTCAGAAGAAAATCGTAAACAATAGGGAAGGCGAACCAGGCGAACACCAAACTGCCACCTGAGCCAATCAAGAGCGGGACACGGAAGATCTGCTATATAGGGAACGATGGAGGAGGAAGAGACAACAGAAGCAGAGACCCCCGACGCAACGGACTGCGAGATGAGATCAGGATAAGAATGGGAAGGAAAGACGAAACGGGGCAGACAAAAAAAGGTCCGGACAAGTGTAAGGGAGCAAACCAGTCGCATCCCAAATTGCTGTGGGAATCTTACCAAAACGAGACTGTCACTAACAATACAGCCCCGCATCACCGGTAAGATTCGCGAGTCGCACCAAGCATAGGGACCAGAAGAACGGAACACTGAAAGCTGGCAGTAACCCAGGCTGTCCGTATAGTGATCACGGGCGGTCACTATACGCACAGATAAGGGGATGGGATACCGCCCTAGCCAATCGCTCCAGGTCCAATGTGATGTCCGATGGCACCGAGGGTATCCTACCAGTATCGGGATACGATAAAGAGACCAAGTCACTAACGACACAGAACTGGACTCGTAGTGACTCAACATCAAAACCCAACAAAAAGAGCTCCTCGGATCGCTCCATACTAACATCCTAGTATGGACACAACCGATGCCGCAGCTGTAAGCCAACAACACCGAAAGTAGCCAAAAGCTCTTCTGCAAACCACCGAACAAACAGACATAGGAAAAGGAGAAACCAAAACAACAAGGACCTGACACACTATCAGACTCGTACGAGGCAATAATGTCAGGGAGCACACACCTAAGTGTGTCAAGGCTCAAGAAAACAGTACCGACATCAACGGATAACCACCAAAAGTAAAAAGGCATACCAGCAAAATCTACAAAAAAAGAAAGCGAACGAGAAAAGCAAACCTTCCAACAAAGATCCTCAGCAACCCGAAGAAAAGAATAAGGAGCAGCCGAGACCGCATTCTCCGAATCTCCCAAAATCAAGACAGAGGACGAGTCCCCGCCACCAACCATGGACAACCCACAAGAGACACCCACTGACACGGAAGATTTCCCAATCAAAACCGCATCAGTAGCAGACAGATGGCACGGGGAAGGAGATAAAGCGATCAACTCTTTATCTCCCATACCACCGATAACCGATCCAAAGAAGAGATCGTCACCAAACGGACAAGCATTCACAGATCTGCCCAAAACAGACGGGCGAGGCAAAAAAGGAGTAGTGAACTCTCCCTTCTTCCTCGTCATTAAATCAACATCAGAGAAAACGCCCGCTTGACCACTATCGGGACCACCATCAAAAGAACCAAAGACAATCTCAGACGATCCCGAAGCCATCAAGTCCACCGTAGCCCCAAAAATCAGTTTGGCACAAATCGGGTAGTGAAATCCCGATTTGCCAAAGAAGCGGATCTAAGTGAGCAATGGATCGACTTCACAAAACACGGCGACAACTCCATGAACAAACCATCGACCAACAGAAACCTGAAACGAGCCAAAGCAGAGAAGGCCACAGTAGAGAATACGGCAATCTCGATCGAGCGCTCACTCGTGAAACACACCGACAAAGGGGGAGCTACAATCGCGAGCAAGGCTTCGGCGATGTCGGCGAACGAGGGGCAAAGCCTCACGAAATCTCCAGTGAAGGAGAAAACCCCCAAATCCATAAAAAACAACCAAAAGCCAACAGCGGACCAAATTAAAGAAAATTAGCAAAGCTATCGCACCACAAGGCGCTCGCTGAGAAGCAGATCGAGCTGGAGAATTGCTAAGGAGGAAGAAGCAGGAGAGAAAAGAGAAATCACGAAACAGACAGAAGTCTGGAGGCCATTAATGAGTTTTTGACCGTTGAGAATGTTAGTTGCAAGAAAGCATTTAAGTAACGAGATGAATCATCTTATGTTCTTGCTTATGTTCTTGACCGTTGAGAATGTTTGCTTATGTTCTTGCCATTTGTTGTTTGAAGCCGAGGGCAAGTGGAAGCAACAGAACTCATGCTTCAGCTTTCTACTTTCATTAAGTATCCCGCAATCTATTCTCAAGGTATATATGCACGCATACATTTATTTTTAATCTCATGGTAGCATTGATAAAGGATATCAGTATTATTTTACATAACATCTATAACGGCGTATATAATACAAGTTTGTGTCTTGACTTTGCTGTATGGAATTTAGTTGCATTTTAATGACAAGTATTTTATAATAAAAACGCCAAAAATATTGAGGCACAAATACAAAAACAGGATATTTGTTTTTTTTACAAGTTATTGCGCCCTTAAAATATGAACATTCATGCCTTCCTCGTGTTATATAACCATTTCCTACCATTTTTGTGGTCATTTCCGTGTTGTGAGAGTCAAAATACCTTACCATTAATTTCACTTTAGTAGAACGACAAGAGCCATCAAGTTGTTTGGGAGCAAGTATTTTTATTACAAAGGGATAACATGTATGAGCATAGTTTAACAGCCCGCGTGCTATAATTTTTTAACAACACAGCAATTGGTAGTTATTGGCTTTCATTTTTTTAATGGATTTCACAAATTTTTTTGGATGTCATCATGCTAATTAGAGAGCAAATTAATCAAGGCCCCACATCATTGCTAATTTTCTCAATTTATATATGTTCACTTTGTATAAATTTCTATTTCATTACAACGGATTTTGCTTACTGCTATTGCTTACCATTGCAGTTCTAATTTGCATATTTTGTTAGAGTTTACTAAACTATTTCATATTCATATGTTGTATTTTGATTTTACCTGTATTTGTGTTTACCAATGGTTCTCCAGACTGTTAATGCAAACTTAGGTGTATTGGTTAAACCTTAAATTGTTTTGGTAAACAATGAAATGAATATTTTAAACTACAATAAACACATTTTTAAACTACATACTCTATTACTTATCGGTGGCGTGGTATATAATAAGGTCATGTATTTGCTTTTTTTCTTTGACTAACCATGTATTACATTCAAATTAAATTTTTAAGAGAAACATTTTTACGTTTTATACTCTAAAAATTGGTTTTGAAGTAGCTGTTATAATTATATAGACTTAGAATAGAGTAAATGAATATTAATTATTTCTCATGTTATATCTATGGCAGTGGAATTTTTTATACAGTTTATTCAACAAATTCTTTTACCTTACAAGTTTACATAGTGATATAAAATTGACAGAATGCATGATTGAATTAGTATAAGTCCAGACAAGTATGTTCTTTGTTTCTATATTTAACCGTACATCAAATAAATAGGGACATCATATTTAACTTTCCTTAACTTTCTTGGTTTAATCAATGATTTGATGCATTATAATACTTACTCATCTTATGACCTGATAATTCATTTTTTCAATTCGCTATGTTTACGCAATGATATTGTTTAAACTCTATCTAATTTTTGTGTGCCTTGCTTACCGTTTTACTTGGTAATCTTCTTTATGTGCATAGCCTAAAAATTGCTTCGTTCTTTATGCATGAACAAATAAATTAAATATTACCTGCTTCATAATTTGTATTTTATAGCTCTTACCATTCTCTACATAAAGCTTCCTGATATATAACAATTTTTACCAACTTTTTGGATTCGTGTTTTATTTCAATCTTAGACTATAGCTTCACGATAATTTCTTTAAATCTATCTGAATTTTTATAGTTTTGTAAATCAATGTACTATTCGAATTTCAACTTTCACCTTCGATTGCTAAATTATTAATCAAAAAATCTATGTTTATCCTTTATTACATGACTGCTGGGAAGTATAGGATATATTTGCTTTAACAGAAACAACTCAGCTTTGTTTTTTTTGGTCCAGCTAAGTTATATACATTATTATAAGGTTGTATTAAGATTAAAGTTGTTCAAAGTTTATAATTTCTGGATTGCAAATTTAAAGGTTAATACTTGGGTTTAAAGGAATTAATGGTTTTCTTAATTATTTTGAACTATATTTGCCAACAATCAACATTGATGATCAACTGGCAATTAAAAAACTATATTTTTCTTGACAAGTCTCTATGGATAAATTGTTTTTTGGACAATTTTTGATCAAGACTTCCCAGAGTAACCAATTATCAAAATAAGCACTATCAAAAACTAATTAGCAAAATAGGCCTGGTTTTCATTTGTACTTGCGCAAAAATGGAATGCGCAAAGCCATTTTTTTTATACGGAGCTTGCGCATTCCATTTTTGCGCAAGCTTTATTTTTATGCTTGCGCAAATATGGAATGCACAAGCTCTTTTTCGGACATCAAAAGGACAGAGAGCTGATTCTGGGGTCATTCCTCAACCCTACCCCTTTCTTCCCAAAACCCTCCCCATTTCCAACTTCAAACCCATTACAAATCCAATATTCTTAAGTCAAAATCATTTTTCCTCATCTATTTCTTCAAACAAACACTCTATTGCCCATAAAATAGAAGCCAGCTCTTCATCTACGTTGATTAGAGGTAATTATAATTCCTTTTTTTGAAAATTAAGATGTAATTTTTGTTGAAAATGAAGAGTTATTGGTGGTGGTGGTGTTAATTATTAGACAATGATGTTGTTGTTGAATTAGTTGTTAGTGTTTGATGAATTGAGAAACCTATTTAAATAGTAGTAAATTAAAAACCCTAATTTACACCTTAATTGTTTATTGTTTATGATGACGGTAGACATTAATGATTGGGAGATAGACGACGAAACTTTGATGAAACATTTTGATGAGCTTGAAGAGAAAATCGGAGTTGCAAGTTCAAGTCATATTGACTTTGATGTCGATCATGTTCCGAAAACACAGTTTGAACCAGTACCGCGTAAATTTCATTCTGGATCATCAACCTTACATGGTCGTTTATGTGAAGTTGTTTCTGCGGAAATGCCCGGCCATCAACATAGAGTTGGTGGGAATTTGCTGACGCCTATACATCCTGTTGGTCCATCCGTGCCTAGGGGGCAACGATCATATCCAACTTGTTATTGCGGAGTTATGTGTGTAGTGGTTGTTTGCAGAAAGGAAAAGAATGCTGGACGAAGGTTTTTCGGGTGCAGTTCGTACAACGAACATAGATTGAATCCTCGTGAATATGATTGTTGCAATTATTTTAAATGGATTGATCAACCCCTGTGCGAAAGGGGACTTGAGTATGCCCACGAATTGCAAGCCGAAATAAATCGTTAGAAAATTATGAATGAAGAATTAAGGACGAACATTGGAAGACCTAGAATGTGGTAGATGTTTGTGGCTTGGTTAAGTTGTAATATTTGGATTTTATGTTGTACCGTTGGATTTGTATTGAGTTGTTGCGAAAATGTTTGTATCTGTTGTAACCCATATTGTGAGCATGGTGGAAAGTTTATTATGTTTTTGAAATTCATGTGATAGTGTTGACTTCAATGACAACATATATTTGTTGTATTATTATATTGATTTGCTTGTTTCTGTTTTTTTAAAGATTGAGCTGACTGCTTTTGGTTGAAGATTGCATGCGGAAGAAAAATCTACTTTGAAAAAATAGGTAATAATTCATCAAATTGATGTTTATACTTATGTCAGTGAACAAAAACTATAAATGTAGTGTTGGAACTTATTTTGCAGATAATGTCAAAGGTTCCGACTATATTTTACTTTGATGGTGAATTGTTGGTTGATGATGAAGGTAAACCTAGATATGTGGGCGGGAGGCGAAAAGGATCGACAATAAAGAATCATTGTAGTTTCGAAGAGCTTAAACAGAGGGCATTTGAAGTGACAAAAGCAAATCCTGTGATATATGATTTAAAATTAGCGGTGAAATGGGTTCGCGATGATGGTGCATCCGCTATTGATTTGGAAGACGACGACGATTTGAACTCCACTTTTTCAGTTGGAATGAGAGTGATAGAAATATACGTTGTGAGAGTGGACATGAAAATGTGGTTGAAACACAAGCGGCAGTAATATCTGGGGATGAGTATATGCACACTACACAGTTACAAGAAACACAATGTTCGGCCTATCCGTCGTATTTTCCAAGCCATCAAGGTGGAGAGTTTACAAATTTACTTCAAAGGTACAGCGGAGTGGTTGGAGTCTCTTCTAGTCAGGAACAACATATAATGCCGAACGCTATAAATCCAAATCAGTCGCAGGCGTTTGAAAAGTGAGTACTATTATAAGTTTGCACTTGTATTTTGACTTACGTTAATGCTAAATATATGACCTTTGTTTTTTGTATTCCTAGTGTAGAAGATGAATTTACTGGTTGTGACGACGATGGTGCCGATGATCATGTTCTTACTCCACACGAGATTTGTGGACAATTGGATAGCATGGAAGTAGCTTGTGCGGATGATGAGGATAGAACTTGGATCCATCAAATGCAAGTTAACAATGATGCAATCATATATGCAGACATTGAGGAGGCTGATGATGTAAATGCGGAAGAAGAACAAATCACATATGAAGAGGCTCTAGCCGATGATTTATGCACGGCATCAATGATGGCGAAATCGATAACTCACTATACAAATAGCATAGAACAACGTTGCAGAACCCCCTAAAACTTTTCGACGTTGCAAGGCAACGTTCGATAACTCACTATACAAATAGCATAGAACAGCACTACCCCAAGAATGATAACCACAGTCAGCCAAATCATCCAAAAATGGTAAAATTTTCAAACTTAATCTCCCTTTTGAATGATCGGGAAATAATCGGCAAGTCAAAAAATACAATATCACGGCACGAGTGCGGCGAAGTATATCTAAATCGGCCGCCCCTTCGGGTAGTGGTTCAGAAAATTCGCTTTAAAACCAAGTCATTGACAAATCACTTTTAGACTTAATCGCCTCTCTTGGCGGAAAAATACCAAGCAAGTCATGAGCCAATTCCATGTAATCGATATCTAAATTTTGCACACATACCGGACGGCCGTCTCCTTTAAGACCGAAAAGAAAATGCACATCCGCCAGAGTCACTGTCATCTCCCCGACTCTCATATGAAACGTATTTGTTTCCGGCCTCCATCTATCGCACAAAGCGGTAAGAAGGTGATGATCGAGCCGAATGTACTCGATTTGCATAGCTTTCCAAAATCTGGAGATTCGTAGATTCGGCTCCAATCTTAGATCTTTAAAATCGATCTCCTTGAGCTTGCTCGAATGATCGTATATCTTCATAGTTTCAACACCCTGCAATATATAAACAAATTATAATTAGGACTTCATATTTGACTTCCCCGGTTTACCAATATCGAACATTTACCTCCATTAATGTGTCGTTTTGGCTCCTATGGTGTTCTTGAAGATAGAGAACACTTCTATCTTCGGGCCCAGGAGACAATTCTACAAACAACAACAACCGTTTATCAATACAAAAACAATGTACAAAGTTAGGGTTTTTGCTATATTACTACTTCAAATCCTTTTGCATTGTCATCAAAGAAACCAACAATGTGAGTACATCCACATCAACATCACCAACACTACCTCTTCCGCAAACAACAACAATCATTTCTAAAGTAGCATCTTAATTTTCAAAAAAAGGAATTATAATTACCTCTAATCAACGTAGATGAAGAGCTAGCTTCCATTTTATGGGCAATAGAGTGTTTTTTTGAAGAAATAGGTGAGGAAAAATGATTTTGACTTAATAATATTGGATTTGAAATGGGTTTGAAGTTGGAAATGGGGAGGGTTTTGGGAAGAAAGGGGTAGGGTTGAGGAATGACCCCAGAATCAGCTCTCTGTCCTTTTGATGCCCGAAAAAGAGCTTGCGCATTCCATATTTGCGCAAGCATAAAAATAAAGCTTGCGCAAAAATGGAATGCGCAAGCTCCGTATAAAAAAAATGGCTCTGCGCATTCCATTTTTGCGCAAGTACAAATGAAAACCAGGCCTATTTTGCTAATTAGTTTTTGATAGTGCTTATTTTGATAATTGGTTACTCTGGGAAGTCTTGATCAAAAAATTGTCCTTGTTTTTTTATTTACTATCTTCTTTTTTCAATGTAGTAAGCACAACCATGAAGTTGCAGAAGATGTTTAACTACGTTTGTTGTCCACTTATTCAACACGTATAATGCTCTTACAAAGGTATATAATTAACTATTCCACCACTTACTTTGGGTCTGCATTCAAGTTTTTACTATTTACTAAACTACTCTGCTCTTCAATGAATATTGCTCATATAAGTTGTATAAGGAAGATTGTTCACCCCTAATCATCGACACCTTTTTTATTTTTCCAGGTTGCTTTTGATATTTTGGACAAGCTTTACAAAGATGGACGAAATAAAGCCAATGAGTAATTTTCACCTGAAATTTAACCAACTGCAATGCACTAAGTATTTGATTTTTACTATTTTTGTTTTATCGTTAGTAAAAAAACTAGTAACACACTATTTTCGGTTCATTATTTTCTTGCCCTCATGTATTACAGCATTAAACGTATTGTTGGAAATGGGAAAAAGTATCCAACTATTGCTATACATTTATGATCCTAATTCATGTCCTGTTTGAGGCCTTACATAGTCAGTACTGTTTACTAAATTTAAATTAGGAAGAATTAGTAATTTTGGTTCTTTAAATAACTGTTCATTTTATGACCAAGGGTGTCACTATGGTTTCAAGAATATTCAGTTTCGACTCATATAAATATAAAGAAAGGTGTTGCTTCACCTAGACAATAAAGAATTTAGTGCCATATGCATTTTCTATAACAATTAGGAATGAAAGTGCTTGAAATAAAATCTTTACTTGGAGTAAATATGGTATGATGTACATGGCAACATATACTGCTTTGATTACAGTGTTTTTCCAAATAAAATGCACTTCAATATTAGCCATGACAGTACGTTAAGTGGAATAAATATTATTCAGATATATCTAATTGATTATCAATTAGCTGATAGTTATCTTGATTATCAATTAGCTGATAGCTCTTTCATGTGTAAAACCACTCTTGCTGTTAAGTTATAACTACTACCACATACCCAGCCTCTTTAAATGAATATACGTCCACACACTACAGCCTTCTTATGCTCGCTTGGAAAGTATTAGCTTTGCACCAAATCTAAAAAGTCATATGAAGAGTTACTAATTTGATTAGTTGAGGAGATACCAATACAGATTAAATCTGCAGACGCAAAAGACTTAACGTATATTGCATGTCTTCATGCTTCAAAATCTCTGAACTCTTAGCCCTTATGTCTTCCTCTTCCAAACAGTGATCATATGATGAATGTTTTAAAGGCATTACATTAAGTTTATTCTTCATAACGGAGCTGAATGTTGTAGCTAAAGAAAGAGGTTGCACACCACCTTCATATTCTATCATGTCATTCCAATTTTCATATGCCCTCTTCACTAATAGATCAACAACATCTATATTATACAGTTGAAAAACAATGAATTAAGTTGTTACATGAGAAGGATACATGTTGACCAACTTAGGATTTATTTACTAACCATATGGTCATGAGAAATGGATTTAACGGATTTGGTGCCACACCCATTCTTTCTGTTTGATTATAACCTCTATGAATGCAATATTTTCACGACATTCGTGTGCGAAGCACGGGTTCGCACTAATTATTACATAATAGTGTTTTAAAGTAAATGGTTTTTATTTATCTATAAACGTTTTCGAGACTCATAAATAGAGTTTTATAAACGGACTTAGGTTTTATAAGCGGATTTTTTTAAAATGGTCTGAAGACTTAAAGGAAGATTATTTACAACGTAAAGGAGTTTTATAAATGGTTAGATATTTATAGACGAATTTTAGAAATGGATTTATAGTATTTTAAGAGGAATTTTATAATTAGTTTTGTGGATTTATAAAGAGTTTATAAATGATTTGAGAACTGATTTAGAGACGTTTTTAAATGGTTTTTCGAGATTTATAAAATAGTTTATAAATGTGTTTTAGAAATTTATAAATCATTTTAGAATTGTGAAAAAAGGAAATCTTCCTCCGTTCTGTGAATATATCCGTGTAAAATTATTTTGATACAAGTATTTCCAAGATGAATTTAATTAATGAAAAGATTAATTAAGGAGGCTAGTGGTTACTTATGTTGTGACGACCCGTAATTTTTGGATATTTGAAATTGGAATATTTAATTGATTTTAAATATTTGAAAGTAAATTTTTAACTTGAATTTCAAATATCACTATTTATTGAGTAATTTAATTATTAAATTAAATAATTTGAAGTTGGGTAAAATGTTGAATCTGGAGTTTTAAGCTTGTTAAAAATAATATGAAGGCTCAGAAAATTTATAATTGATAATACTGGAGATGGTAAAAGCGCTTAACTTAAATTTGGAAGCATTTTGTTACGGTTTGAAATTTTATCGTTTGATTGATATTTAAAAATAGCCTTATGAGGCGTAGTCTCGGAATTCGATGAAACCAGTTTCATTGGATCAGTAATATTGTATTATTACCGGATTTCAAATTTCGTAGCGTTTGAAGTTATCGTGTGATCGTACGGTAGGTAAACGCGCTGAAAGTTAAATCGAAAATTTAAAAATAACCTAATTTTGACTGATCAGATTTCATCTCATATCAGCTGCTTTCCTGTTATTTCGAAATCACTGTAGCATTCCTTCTTCCCTACGCTATGCATTATCCTGAAATCGCGCTTCCTGTCTCCCTCTGTTCTTTTAATATCCATGCGACTTTTCACCTCAAAAAAATAAAATAAAATAAGAATATGGGTCTTCTTTTATAAAATCTCGAATCCCTTTTTTTCACCTTCAGATCGAAGGGGAAATTAAAATTCAAATCAATGGCCGCTCTCTTCTCCTGTTCAAACCAAGGAATCGTGCATTTCTCGTTAAAAGTATATAGTAGCAGTTATCAAATCGAAATCACAATTTGAATCTAGGGCAGCTTCTTCTTTCGTTCAATTAGAACAAGAGTCGAGATCAATCAGTTAGGGTTTCGCGTCAAGGTCGCGACCGCGTGTGAAATCAACAGTGCGGAGGTTCGATTTGGGATTGGAACAGTGGCTAACGAGATGGAAGGTGGCGTTCTTGGTTCTCGTGGATCTTGAGCTAAGTCACGATGGTCGACTTAGGTGGTGGCGTTTCGTGGGGGAACTCGAGTAGGTGAATGGTGATGAGCGACAGTCGAATCCTTATTGGGCTGATTGCAGTAGGATTTTAGCTGAGGTATTTTCTTTATTTAATTTATATATATTTATATACGTTGAAAAAAAAATATTTACAGAAAAGAAATTCCAGTATGTAAAATTTATATACAAGTATGAATAAATATAACATATATGTATAGTTTAGGTAATAGAGATAAATAGAAAGTATAACTCAACATTTGATTTTACAGTGAGGGAAAAGGCAAATGTTTAAACAGAAAATTATTTTTTTCAGGGTATAAAATAATTTTTGCTTTTAATTTAATAAAAATATATATATCCTCATACCTGTTTTGATAGATAGAAGTTAACAAGAGTTTTAAATGTGTAGAGTTTATATAAATTAGATTTTTAAATATATATGGAGTTTCAAAAGAAAAAGGAAGAGGATTTATATATGAATATAAAGTATCTATATAAAAATATATATACATATTAAACTTACTTGTAATTTTAACTAATAGTTTGGTGGTTAATTCGTTTTATTAACCTATTTAGTTAGTTCAACTATTGGAAATAATTTATTTAAAGGAAATTTAGTTTTAATTTAAATAATTAATAAATTAAATCATTAGTTATAAATTAAATCTTTAGTTCTAATTAAATTTATTCAATAGTGATTAATTGTTTAGTTAATTCAAATAGTAATGAATCGCAAATTGTTTATACAAGGTCAAAACTGTGAAACCAAGTCGGGATCGAAGTGAATTTCAAACAAGAAGAAAGGTGAGTTAATCTCACTCATCTAGATTATTATTTAAATTTAAATATTTGGTTGAATGATTGAATTGATTGGATATGGTATATTATATAGAAGTATATATATATATATATATATATATATATTGGAGTGATTGATTCCCACATTATATAGCGGATGAGACCCTATGCGCCGCATAATAGCGGATGATATTTTATAAACCTATATACCATGATATTCCACCTCGAAGTGGAATTGGTATTGTGCTAACGTCTTTGGATGCAGGGAAACAGGTTGGAGGGATCCAACTGGATTCCTCAAAACGTTTGAATTTATTTTGTATATTCAACGTTATGACTATGTGATGATCTGTGATGAATTTTATTGATCCTAATGGGAATTGGAATTTATTGATTACTGTGGCTTGGTTGTATATATATATATATATTGGAATTTTGAGAATAAATATATATAAATATATATATATATGAAGTTTGAAAATTTTAAGGTGAATAAAAAGGAAAATATCAAATAAATAATTATAAGGAATTTGGATAATTTAAAATGAATGGGAAGAATAAAAGTGGTTTTTCATAAATTGAACAAGTAAGTCCAAAGTTTGGGAAAAGAGATATTTTGAATAAATAAATTCAAGTGATAATATTTAAAAGGAGTAAAGAATTTATTTTAAAAATTCAAGGTTTAAACTTGTTTGAATGATAAAGAAGAAATTTGAAAATAAACATGGAATTTGTAATTTCAAGTTTTTTAAAATCCTAATTTAGAAGCTAAATCTGGAATTAATGAAATTAACAGATTTTAATGTAAACTTGAGTAAGTAAAAGAATTTATTTCAAAATGGAATTGATTTGGAAATCAATTCGAAAATTTGATTAAGTGTTTGAAATTGAAATTTTAAAAGGAAGTTGAGATTATGAAATTTATAAACTGGGTTTATAAAGTGAAGTAATATATCAGTGGATATTTGGAAGAATAAATTCACGGTGGGAATTTATTAAAGAAATGGATAAATTTGATTAAAAATAAATAGTGATTTATTCTTAAGATGTGAAAGAGAAGTATATTTCCCTGTATAGCCAAGTACGATTTCAAAGCAAATCCTTAAGTATAAGTTAAAGTTTTAAAGTTGATTAAAGGTATGTTTTAGAAAATCTATTATTCTTAAAAGATTAAATTTTAAAGCAAGCATTTTTCAAATTTAATTAAGTAATAATTATTTAAAAATGACTTGGTATTATGTTTTAAAAGGTAAAAAATCTAGTTTATATTTTATTAAGTAGCTTTATTTTAAATATTCTTAAAGTATATATCTTTGAATATAGTATTAAAGTAGTTTTAATTTAAATGTTTTAAAGTATATTTTATAATAAAGTGTTTTTAAGTTATTTTTTAAAATCTAAAGTATTTGTACTTGGTGATTTCAGTGGAAATAGAAATTATTTGGGAAATTTATTCCATGAGAGAAAGACGGTTTGAAACTATTTTCGAAGGGTTAAAAGGTGGAAATATATCTTGCGAAGATATTTGAGATAAATAAATAATTTGGAAGAAATTATTGTGGCTTGATGATTGGTTGTGAATGTAATTGATAGTTAAATAACCGACTATCAATATTGGTCAATGCGCTGATCGTTTCGAAGAGACCGGAATCGAGATTAATTTCTCGAAAACCACTTCGATCCAGTTTATACGTTTCGTGGGAAAAACGAGTTTGGAATCGAAGATGGAGCAGTGAAGTGCAAGGGCTAGTCGCTACTAATCCTGAGGGTGATTCCAAATGGATGTAGTAGGAATAGTGCCTTCGGTTCCGTTCGAACCCGAAACGGACTTGTATGGATGAATGCTTTCGAAACATCGTCAGGTGGACGATGGGCATTCTAAAAGATGTGTTCTAAAGAGGTAACGCTTAGCCTCAAGCTTTATCAACCGGAAATGACTGAAAATCAAGGGTTATGCAGCAAGGCTATGTGGGTCGCACCCATTAGGGTGAGGTCATCCCTGTCTAGATGTCCCTTTTTATTTCGGCTTAGTGGTGCGGTTGCTGATCCCAACCGTGGGGTGATCTTACTCGGAATTATCCAGTAAGGGGTAGTTCCGGCTTTGTGTTGCAGGGGATCGGGCATGGTCCTCGGTACGCTGATCTAGACCAGGTACCGTGACAGGTGGTACCCCAGTGCCTAGTCATTAGTTGGAAATCCATTCTCCCTACGTGCCTTTACGGTTTTGTTTGTATACCTATTAGCTGGAATTTAATAGATGTAACAATTTCGGCTATTTGAATAAGTATTTGTATATAGAGACTATTATAATATCAGAGGATTTTGATAAAAAGTATTTTGGCTATCGTATGGTAAAAACCCGACATGTTTATTTGTGGCGAGGTCTTACGAGATGCTTTTGATTTCAAAGGGTTTGGAAAACTTTAATAATCCAATTGAGTGTGTTTTCTCACGCTGGTCTTCCAGACTGACTCGGGTGTTATTTTATTATAATGCTTGGGTCAGACCGAGTATTATAGGATACATGATATGATGCTGTGGAGCTCAGGAGACGAGCTGGATGGCGAGACGTATCACATGTATATGATGTATATTCCGCTGTGTTGTGTATGTTGTGTATTCTGTGTGGGACAAGTTATTATAACTGTCCTGAATCGTGATGTTGATTGTATTATACTCTGATTCTGTACTCCGATGATGTAATGTATAAACAGATGTATTTTCTTTTGTGTGAAGATCATTTATTATCTATTATATTTTATTCCGCTGCGTTGGTAAGATTCTGATGTTGTTTCTATTTTCTTCTTCTACCTCCTTCTTCTTTAATCCTGATGGTTCTATTTTTCGGGTATGAAAAATCGGGTTGTCACAGTTGGTATCAGAGCTTAGGCTGGTGATAACCTTGGCTCTGGTGGGAAATTACTCATTAGAGATAGAGACAGTAGTACTCTAGAGTAAGTCTGAGAGTATTAATAGATATGGGCGCGTATTTGTTAGTGAATATAAAATGGTTTTATATTGTGTTGATTGGTTTGTTGAGTAGTTTATGGATTCTGGTCAATACGAGTAATTAACGTTATTGATAGGGATCTCTAAAACTTGAATAGAACAATTCGACACAGTATTGTTTTAAAATAGGGTAAATGAAATAATTTTACCCAAATTATTTTATGTACAAAGAAAATAATTTTTGTAAATTATTATAGCTATATATGGTTGCTTGGTTGTTAGGAAATGGTAATATTAAATTATTATCATTATTGTGTAGAAATTGAATAAGAAATGGGAAGCCATAACTAAAGGTTAAGAAATAAATTCATAAACAAAATGGAATTTGTAAATGTGAATTATAAATGTGATTTGTAATTTGAAATAAAATTCCAGAGTGATAGTTGTATGTGAATTGAAAGGATTTGGAATTTGAAATTTTGAGGAAATTTAATTCCTTTGAGTTTGAAAATGTTTTCAAAGGCTTGAAGGAATAATAGTGATATTATTTGGAAATATTTTTGAGTTGAATTTGAAATCTGGTGAATTTGGGAATTAAGAATATTTGAATCGTTTATAAAGAGATAAAAGCATTGAACTCTTCCGGTCGCTGGAAAATAACTTCGGTGATGACTACAGCATCATCAACGTTCATTTTCGAGTTTCCAGAAGAGGAATTGCTGCCAAATTTTTTTGTATTTTGGAAAATGAAAGAAATTCAAACTGGAATTATAAAATAAAAATTGAACTCAGGAAAGATTTAATGAAGTAATTTTTGAAATAAAATCAAATACTGATTTAAAAGTTGTAAGTAAGCTAAGTAGCTAAATAAATTATTTGGTAGAGTATGTTAATAAAATTTAACTCGGTTAAATAAGATGGATTATAAGTTAATAATGAAGTTTGGAAATAGACTCAAATTATAAATAGAATTTGACTGGGATTGATAATGAACTGGAAATAAGTGGATATGTTGTAAAAATAAAATGGAATCGGATTAAAGTGGTAATGGTTTGTATTGGAAATAAAATCCAAGAGAGTGGAAATAAAATTGTTGTCGAGATTTATGAAATGGTTTTGGATGAAACTAAATGAGAGGCGAGTGAATGGATTAAAATTTAAAATGTAGTGAAAATGAGAATGCATGGATTGTGAATAAATTTAAAATGGTTTTAAGCTTAAGTAATTATTTATTCACATGAATATCGTCGAAGTGCATAAGAAATTGGTCGTTCGACGAAAATGGAATTGAATAAAATTCTATGAATTGATAGAAGTAAACAAAATTGATTTTTGAATTAATTGACATGAATATGAGTTGTTTGGATTACAAATGAATTGAATGTAAGAAAATGAGTTGTAAATCACTTGAATTGAATAGAAATGATGTGTGAGGTAGTTGTAAGCAATTTAATTTGTATCGAGACCATATAAATTGCTAATGGAAAGAATTTTGAATGTTTTGCTTATGAAAACTATGTGTTTAATGTTGAAAGTAAGTGAAATGTTAATAAATTGCATATATTTGTCACTTACATATTTGAATTGAGTAAGTACAGGTTCAGGGAAGCCGTTTGGCTGGGTTGGGTCATGCAAAATGCTAAAATAATTATCTGCTTGCTTAAAAATGCTAAATAAGGTACGCCTACGCAATAAAAATAGGAAATATGAACTGTTTTTGTTTTTCCAACCGTGTGGGTCGATGTATATATATTTTTATCTCTTGTCAAATTGCAAAAGCTCCTCCGCGCAAAGGAGATTTTGCCAAAAAAATTCGGAAATTTTGGGAGTTAGAAAATTTTTGGGAAATTTTCATTAACGACAAATGATTTAAATTTAGAATTTGAGATAAGGTAAATAAAATTCAATATTCAGAGGTTGGAGATGAATTGAATCCAAGTAAAATTGAAAAAGAAAATCTGGATGAAAATTTGGAAAAGTATTTAGATTTGTAATGATTTGTAAATTGAAGTAAATTGAATTCAAATGGAATTGTAAAGGCAAAGTGAATAGAAATGGATATAAACTTCAATAGTGAAGTAAAAATAAATTTAAGAAGTATATAAAATATTTATATTGGACTTAAGAAATGAAAGGATGAAATTCTTAAGTAAATTTGTATTGGGAATATACTAAATAATTTTGGAATGGAGAAATATTCTAAGTGAATAATTGAATGAAGATTAAAACTGAAAATTGTGAAATGAGATAATTGTGGATAAGTGAATAATAGTCAAAATGAATGTGAATAAAAAAAAAAGAGAATTGATATAGTTAAAAATCAATTGGGGCTAATTATGTAGGATGTACGTATATTATTTTATTCGCATAATGGTTTGATCCAGATTCGAGCACAGAATTTCGAGATAGTTATATCGGTCTGAGTTGGGATTTTTCACTCGATTTTCGACGGTGAACCCTGGATATGGAATTTTGATTGATTCTGGATATTCTCTATCATAGTTTGTGGCTATGTAAGGAGAATGACGGTTTCTGATCAAGAAACCAGATCTGAGTCCGCACTAGAAAGTCGGGTGGACGATACTAGTTTGGAAGTGATATTGTGTGATCGAGTGAGCGATCGGATTTGGTTTTGTGTACGGATAATATGTGTACATCGTACGGGCTTGAATGGAATAAATATTGAAACTTTTGTAAAGAAATGTGTAAAGCAACTTTGAATGTTGTAAATGAACATTATTGCTAAGTAGGATATTCATGTGTTAAAAAGCAAAAGGAAATTGAGATTTTTGATTTCCGAAGATAAATTGAAATTTTGCTCGGCAAAGGTAAGTATTTAAATTTCTGTATGAAATTTGATTGGTTTTTTTATCTAGTCACTTGACTTTTTGTTTTCTTTTGAAATCTGGGAGCCCGTAGAGGCATTTTGTAGTTGTACCGATCTAGACGCGCAAAGGAGACACTGGCAAAAAAAATTCGAAATTTAAGGAGTTAGAAAAATTTTGATAATTCAAAATTTGGTTCCAAAATTAAATTTGAATTGTTAAGTCATATTGTTTGGGACTTATGGATAAGTTGGAAAGTTAGAAAGAAGGGTAGTGTGTCTTAATAAAAGATTATTTTGGAAAGTTGTTTGAAACTGTTTGGATTTGAGAAAATAGTTAACGGGAATTGAATCATTCTTCTTAACTAGTAATTTCGGGGACGAAATTCTTTTAAAGGGGGAGGAATGTGACGACCCGTAATTTTTGGATATTTGAAATTGGAATATTTAATTGATTTTAAATATTTGAAAGTAAATTTTTAACTTGAATTTCAAATATCACTATTTATTGAGTAATTTAATTATTAAATTAAATAATTTGAAGTTGGGTAAAATGTTGAATCTGGAGTTTTAAGCCTGTTAAAAATAATTTGAAGGCTCAGAAAATTTATAATTGATAATACTGGAGATGGTAAAAGCGCTTAACTTAAATTTGGAAGCATTTTGTTACGTTTTGAAATTTTATCGTTTGATTAATATTTAAAAATAGCCTTCCAAGGCAAAGTCTCAGAATTCGACGAAACCAGTTTCATTGGATCCGTAATATTGTATTATTACCGGATTTCAAATTTCCTAGCGTTTGGAGTTATCATGTGATCGTACGGTAGGTAAACGCGTTGAAAGTTAAATCGAAAATTTAAAAATAACCTAATTTTGACTGGTCCGATTTCATCTCATATCAGCTGCTTTCCTGTCATTTTGAAATCACTATAGCATTCCTTCTTCCCTACACTATGCATTATCCTGAAATCGCTCTTCCTGTCTCCCTCTGTTCTTTTAATATCCAAGCGACTTTTCACCTCAAAAAAATAAAATAAGAATACGGGTCTTCTTTTATAAAATCTCGAATCCCACTTTTTCACCTTCAGATCGAAGGGGAAATTAAAATTCAAATCAATGGCCGCTCTCTTCTCCTGTTCAAACCAGAGGAATCGTGCATTTCTCGTTAAAAGTATATAGTAGCAGTTATCGAATCGAAATCACAATTTGAATCTAGGGCAGCTTCTTCTTTCGTTCAATTAGAACGAGAGTCGAGATCAAGCAGTTAGGGTTTCGCATCAAGGTCGCGACCGCGTGTGGAATCGACAGTGCGGAGGTTCGATTTGGGATTGGAATAGTGGCTAACGAGATGGAAGGTGGCGTTCTTGGTTCGCGTGGATCTTGAGCTAAGTCACGATGGTCGACTTAGGTGGTGGCGTTTCGTGGGGGAAATCGAGTGGGTGAATGGTGATGAGCGACAGTCGAATCCTTATTGGGCTGATTGTAGTAGGATTTTAGCTGAGGTATTTTATTTATTTAATTTATATATATTTATATACGTTGAAAAAAAAAATATAATATTTACAGAAAAGAAATTCCAGTATGTAAAATTTATATACAAGTATGAATAAATATAACATATATGTATAGTTTAGGTAATAGAGAGAAATAGAAAGTATAACTCAACATTTGATTTTACAGTGAGGGAAAAGGCAAATGTTTAAACAAAAAATTATTTTTGCAGGGTATAAAATAATTTTTGGTTTTAATTTAATAAATATATATATATATATCCTCATACCTGTTTTGATAGATAGAAGTTAACAGGAGTTTTAAATGTGTAGAGTTTATATAAATTAGATTTTTAAATATATATGGAGTTTCAAAAGAAAAAGGAAGAGGATTTATATATGAATATAAATTATCTATATAAAAATATATATACATATTAAACTTACTTGTTATTTTAACTAATAGTTTGGTGGTTAATTCGTTTTATTAACCTATTTAGTTATTTCAACTATTGGAAATAATTTATTCAAAGGAAATTAAGTTTTAATTTAAATAATTAATAAATTAAATCATTAGTTATAAATTAAATCTTTAGTTCTAATTAAATTTATTCAATGTTGATTAATTGTTTGGTTAATTCAAATAGTAATGAATTGCGAATTGTTTATACAAGGTCAAAACTGTGAAACCAAGTCGGGATCGAAGTGAATTTCAAACAAGAAGAAAGGTGAGTTAATATCACTCATCTGGATTATTATTTAAATTTAAATATTTGGTTGAATGATTGAATTGATTGGATATGGTATATTATATAGAAGTATATATATATTGGAGTGATTGATTCTCGCATTATATAGCAGATGAGACCCTATGCGCCGCATAATAGCGGATGATATTTTATAAACCCATATACCGCGATATTCCACCTCGAAGTGGAATTGGTATTGTGCTAACGTCTGTGGATGCAGGGAAATAGGTTGGAGGGATCCAACTGGATTCCTCAAAACATTTGAATTTATTTTGTATATTCAACGTTATGACTATGTGATGATCTGTGATGAATGTTATTGATCCTAATGGGAATTGGAATTTATTGAATACTCTGGCTTGGTTGTATATATATATATATATTGGAATTTTGAGAATTAATATATATATATATATATATATATGAAGTTTGAAAATTTTAAGGTAAATAAAAAGGAAAATATCAAATAAATAATTATAAGAATTTGGATAATTTAAAATGAATGGGAAGAATAAAAGTGGTTTTTCTTAAATTGAACAAGTAAGTCCAAAGTTTGGGAAAAGAGATATTTTGAATAAATAAATTCAAGTGATAATATTTAAATGGAGTAAAGAATTTATTTTAAAAATTCAAGGTTTAAACTTGTTTGAATGATAAAGAAGAAATTTGAAAATAAACATGGAATTTGTAATTTCAAGATAAATAAGATTTTAAAATCCTAATTTAGAAGCTGAATCTGGAATTAATGAAATTAACGGATTTTAATGTAAACTTGAGTAAGTAAAAGAATTTATTTCAAAATGGAATTGATTTGGAAATCAATTCGGAAATTTGATTAAGTGTTTGAAATTGAAATTTTAAAAGGAAGTTGAGATTATGAAATTTATAAACTGGGTTTATAAAGTGAAGTAATATATCAGTGGATATTTGGAAGAATAAATTCACGGTGGGAATTTATTAAAGAAATGGATAAATTTGGTTAAAAATAAATAGTGATTTATTCTTAAGATGTGAAAGAGAAGTATATTTCCCTGGATAGCCAAGTAGGTTTTCAAAGCAAATCCTTAAGTATAAGTTAAAGTTTTAAAGTTGATTAAAGGTATGTTTTAGAAAATCTATTATTCTTAAAAGATTAAATTTTAAAGCAAGAATTTTTCAAATTTAATTAAGTAATAATTATTTAAAAATGACTTGGTATTCTGTTTTAAAAGGTAAAAAAATCTAGTTTATATTTTATTAAGTAGCTTTATTTTAAATATTCTTAAAGTATATATCTTTGAATAAAGTATTAAAGTAGTTTTAATTTAAATGTATTAAAGTATATTTTATAATAAAGTGTTTTTAAGTTATTTTTTAAAATCTAAAGTATTTGTACTTGGTGATTTCAATGGAAATAGAAATTATTTGGGAAATTTATTCCATGAGAGAAAGACGGTTTGAAACTGTTTTCGAAGGGTTAAAAGGTGGAAATATATCTTGCGAAGATATTTGAGATAAATAAATAATTTGGAAGAAATTATTGTGGCTTGATGATTGGTTGTGAATGTAATTGATAGTTAAATAACCGACTATCAATATTGGCCAATGCGCTGATCGTTTCGAAGAGATCGGGATCGAGATTAATTTCTCGAAAACCACTTCGATCCGGTTTATACGTTACGTGGGAAAAACGAGTTTGGAATCGAAGATGGAGCAGTGAAGTGCAAAGGCTAGTCGCTACTAATCCTGAGGGTGATTCCAAATGGATGTAGTAGGAATAGTGCCTTCGGTTCCGTTCGAACCCGGAACGGACTTGTATGGATGAATGCTTTTGAAACATCGTCAGGTGGACGATGGGCATTCTAAGAGATGCGTTCTAAAAATGTAATGCTTAGCCTCGAGCTTCAACAACCGGGAATGACTAAAAATCAGGGGTTATGCAGCAAAGCTATATGGGTCGCACCCATTAGGGTGATGTCATCCCTGTCTAGATGTCCCTTTTTATTTCGGCTTAGTGGTGCGGTTGCTGATCCCAATCGTAGGGTGATCTTATTCGGAATTATCCAGTAAGGGGTAGTTCCGGCTTTGTGTTGCAGGGTATCGGGCGTGGTCCTCGGTACGGTGATCTAGACCAGGTACCGTGACAGGTGGTACCCCAGTGCCTAGTCATTAGTTGGAAATCCATTCTCCCTACGTGCCTTTATGGTTTTGTTTGTATACCTATTAGCTGGAATTTAATAGATGTAACAATTTCGGCTATTTGAATAAGTATTTGTATATAGACACTATTATAATATCAGAGGATTTTGATAAAAAGTGTTTTGGCTATCGTAAGGTAAAAACCCGACATGTTTATTTGTGGCGAGGTCTTACGAGATGCTTTTGATTTCAAAGGGTTTGAAAAACTTTAATAATCCAATTGAGTGTGTTTTCTCACGTTGGTCTTCCAGACTGACTCGGGTGTTATTTTATTATAATGCTCGGGTCAGACCGAGTATTATAGGATACAGGATATGATGTTGTGGAGCTCAGGAGACGAGCTGGATGGCGAGACATATCACACGTATATGATGTATATTCCGTTGTGTTGTGTATGTTGTGTATTCTGTGTGGGACAAGTTATTCTGATGTTGTTTCTATTTTCTTCTTCTACCTCTTTCTTCTTTAATCCTGATGGTTCGATTTTTCGGGTATGAAAAATCGGGTTGTCACATATGTGCTTAACCAATGTTGGTTTTCCCTTTTGAAATAAATCTCTGATTTTGATGTGTTTTTTAGTATAGTTAAATAATCGACTATCAAATATGGACCCAAAACGTAACCTTAGATATATCTAGGAGAAACACAAGAATTATATGGCACGGTCATCTTCGATGATGTTGTACTGTACGTATAAATCTCGTTCGTTCCCCTAGGACAAAAGATAAGGAAATCTGTCCACTAACGGTTAGGCGGTGATTTTCGCTCATATCTTTGACTGTTTATTTCCTAAAGAACTAGGTTTGAGTTTACTAGAAACTATCAAATGTTGTTTCAAAGAGACCGGGATCAGATTTGGTTGGTGAGGTTCATGCATTAAAAGGGGTTCTCGCTTTGTGTTTAGTGGCGAGCAAGAGATTGTTACCCTACATGTCCTGGAGAAGTAGTATAAGGCCTTGAAGGGTTGGTTACGGCTCGAGAGGTTGACCTTAAAATAAGATTTGAGGTACTAGTGTAAGCCACGGTGGGTTATACGCACTGCTAATGGTTGAAAAGCCTAGGTCGTTACAGCTGGTATCCAAGCCAGGTTGAGCAAGAACCTTGGCTTTGGTGAGATAGCTTATTAAGAGATAAGGTAATGGAATGCTTTATTCTAAGTTTGAATGTAGTATATATATGAGTGCGTATTTGTTAGTGATATAAAAATGTTTTATATTATGTTGATTGATCTGTTGAGTGGCTTATGGATTCTGGTCAATATGAGGAATTAACGTTATTGATAGGGCTCTCTAAACACTTGAACATAGCAATTTGGCATTGTATTGTTTTGAAATTAGGTAAATGAAATAATTTTACCTTGATTATATTTTATATATAAAGAAATAATTTTTAAAAAATATTGTAGTATATATGGTGTGTTTGGTTGTTAGTTAAAAATAATATTTGATTATTATCATTTGTTTTTTGGTGTTTGTTGTTTGTTGTTTGTGTTCTAATAAAAGTTGTTACTATTATAATGTAAACAAGGACGAACAATTAAGAAATGGTTTTATATAACCATAGCGAAATTATATATAAGGGAAATTACAAATATGATTTGTAAATAAAAAGAAATAAAACCCAAGAATTTGATAATTTAAATCACATTGATTTTGAAAATTATTTTTCAAAATTTGGGAAAATAATAATAATGTTATTTGGAAAATAATTTTGAATGGAAATATTTTAAAATGGAATTTAAAAGAGATAGAAAGCACTAAACTCACTTTGATCGCCAGAAAATAATTTCGACAATGACTGTATCATCATTGGCATTCATTTTTGAAATTCTAAGTGAACGGATTGCTACCATAGGAGACTTGTTTTGATAAAACAAGTTTTGATTTAAATCCCAAATATGATTTGTTATACAAAAAGAGATATATATATATATATATATATATATTATGTTATGTATTATTTCAAAATAGAGTTGAAACAAAATAGTGTGTTTAAATTCTGAAAATTTTAATTTAAGTATTTTGTTGAAATCGTAAGAAATCGGTTTTGTAGCTTATAAATTGAGGAATAATAAGTTAAAAAAAGTTTTAAATTGATGAATATGAATGTTAAGAAAAAAAATTTGAAATGAAATTTAACTTAACTTAAGTTAAATGAAATGATTTTTGAAATGAAATTGATTGTGATTTGTAATGAATTAATGAAATTGAATAATGAAATGAGTTAAATGAAATTAAATTTGATTTAAAACAAATATGAACTTAAGTTGTAAAGTGATAATAAACATGAGAAGTGTTGTATAAAATGTTTATAATAAATTTAAGTAAAATTTGATGGAATGGTTCTTAAGTAACATTAGTATTGAAAGAAATATACTAAGTAATAAATGAATGTGAATAAAGCAATGGGAATAATGATTATGAATAAATGAATGTAAATGACAGAATCTGAATAATGAGAAACCAATTGAAATAAATACATAAGTATACGTATATTAGTTTATCCGCATAACTGTTTGATCCGGATTCGAATATACGATTTCAAGATAATTTACATTAGTTCGAGTTAGAATTTTTCACTCGATTGACGGCAAACACTGGATATGGATTTTTGATTGATTTTGATATTCTCTATCATTGTATATGGCTATGCAAGGAGAATAATGGTTTCTAATCAAGGACAAGGATCTGTATCCGCATTAGAGTGGTCGTGTGAATGATACTAGTTAGGAAGTGAAATTGTGTTAACGAGCGAGCGATCAGATTTAATATGCGTACGGATAATATATGTACATCGTACAAGCTTTAATAAATTAAATGTTGACATTGGAAAATGTAAATTGATATGGTTATGAACTAATTGAATAGGTATATTTTTTTTGATGGTTTCTCTAGTTACATTTGCTACATTTGCATATGTTTATTGTATAATCTATGTTACATATTGATATTACTTTCTATATACATGTTTGCATTGGTTATTGAGTGATTAGTAGGTACGGATGGCGTATACTTCACATTTAAAGCTTGCTTTCGCATTATATTGATTGTACATGCTTTCTAATACTAATAAAACGTACACATCTCGAATTACATATCGTATTTTTATATTTTTCCCTATGGGATGCCTCATCCTTGAAGATGTGATTTATATTTATGATTATATATATATATATATATATATTGTAAAATTTTCCAATCGAACCGCGCAAAGGAGACGTTGGAAAAATATTCCATAAATTTAAGGCATTAGAATTTCTTTGAGAATTATGGAAATTTTTTGATAACTAAAATTTGATGTTTATGTTATAACATGGAACGGTATTCGTTAGTAACTATGAATGAATAAAGATTTAGAAGATGTGATAATAAATTTTCAACAAATTGATTTTGAAAAGTTAAAGGCTTAAAGAATTTTGGTAATCCATTCAACAAATTGGTTTTGAAAAGCTAATGGGTTTGGGGCATTTTTCTTACTTGCTAATTTCGAGAACGAAATTCTTTTGGGGGGAAGTATGTAACAACCCATTAGTCATTCAAATTTGGAATATTTAACTGATTTTTAAATATTGAAAATTTAATTTTATAAGTTAAATAACTTGAATTTCAAATATAATAGTTATTTGAATATTTAGAATTGTTTAAATAATTAAATCTTGAATTTTATGTGAATGAAAATGATTTTAAAAATTGATTTAAATTCTATTTGAATAAGAATAAAGATAGTAAACTTTTGAATTTGAATTAAAAAGTACTAAACTTGTTTTATAATAATCGTTTTAATTAACGTATGAAAATAGCTTTCCAGGACACTGCCTCGGATTTGGACAAAACCGATTTTATTGGATCCATAATAATGAACTGTTGTATGCCATCGAATTTTGTATTGATTGAACATATCATGTGGTCATGCGAGCTTGAAACATGTAGAATTAATTACAGGAAATTAATATAATATAATTCAATTTCCAAAGTTAATTTCTGCATATGATCGAATTAGGTCTCGATAATAGTTCCATTGAGTAAAGAATATGGGTATTTAGTATAAAAGGCCAGGCAGCACACCTCGATAGGAGTTCAAGATTTTCGAGCATTTAAAGCTAGATATTTTTTTATATAAAATTATATGTACCATCCTAACCCGTACCAGGCCATATTCCCACGACTCCACCCATACTCCTTTCCCTATAATTGTCCCGTCCAACCATAGAATAAGGAGTTCGCTATTTTTTTTTCAAAATTAAATCCCTCAAAATCCAACTACCTTAGTTTGATGGAACCACCAGAGGCCATACCAAGGGAAGTTGCCAACTATAGTTTTATTTGTGTTGAGGTGGTGAGTGCATTCCACGGTGGTCATAGGGTATAGTGGAGCGAGGCGGCGGTAAAGGAGGGAGGAATGGCAGCCGTGGTTCCGTCGATTGTGGCGAATTGGTGGACTTTTGGGTGATGTATCGTGAAGGAGAAGCATAGGAGACGACTGGAATTTCGGTAGTTAGTTTGGGTTCGAACGCAAACTAGAGTGAGGAGGAGAGAGATAGAAGTTAGTTTAATTAAGTTATAATTAGTTTATTAAATATAGATTTAAAATCGATAAATTAAAATTTGTATAGCTCTCTCATACAAGGTCCAATCGTGACATGGATTTTTGCATCTCGTTCGTAATGACGAAAGCTTTACGATGGAACTAGTTTGGCCAAATTTTGAGCATATTGAAATTTGGACTAAAATCAAACGTTGTTCGATTTTAGTTCCAAACCGAAACGTTTCAACGACGACTGAAATTTCAGTGAATTAAACTCACTCTTTTGGTTAACCGGTATGTTATATAGCTGGCAAAAATTATTGATTGGATATTTAGATGATTTACTGTTTTCAGTTGGTTTGTATTTATTCCCGCCCCTGGAGCGAATGACCTTATATATGATCATATACTGTTTGTGATGTAGGGGGACAGGTTAGAGGGATCTAACAGGATTCCGAGCTATTGTTGAGATGTTTTCAATAATATTATTGTTGAATGATTACGAAATATCAAACCTGATTGTTAGCCTTATGAGGTATGACATTGTTATATGTTCAACTTAAACCCTGTAATGATAGAAAATCAATATCGATATTGGTTAAACATTGGTAGCTATTAGCCTCAAATTTGTATTTTAAAAATAATATAAACCGCCATTTGAGTTGGAGTTGGTTTTTGAGACAGCAAATGATTTTAAATTTGAAATTGGGTTTCGAAAATATTTTGTTTTAAAGGATTTAACTTCTATTTTACTCCTACCTTTTTATCTATCATTTCTAAGTTATTTATTTATATTTAATATTATTTTAAGATTATTTATTTATATTTAATATTGTTTTAAAGATTATTTATTTATATTTAATGTTGTTTTAAAGTTATTTATCAATATTTTAATATTTTTAAAAGTTATTCATTTAAATAATTAATATGGCTTGAAATTAATAATAATGGTTTATTATTAATGTTTTGGAAATTAATTATTACTATTTATAATAATGGTAAAGATTATTTATTATTTTTTATTTGATAATGTTTTGAAATTATTAATTATTATTGTTAAGGTGTTTTGAAGTTAATAATTATTATTTATTTATAATGTTTATTGTAATTATTATTATATAATAGTGTTTTGAAGTAAATTATTTTTATTTATTTATAAATTGAGACTCATAGATAGTTTTATAAACGAATTTGGGTTTTATAAGAGGATTTTTGTAAAATGGTTTGAAGACTTAAGGGTAGATTATTTACAAGGTAAAGGAGTTTTATAAATGGTTAGATATTTATACAATAATTTTAGAAATGGTTTTATAGTTTTTATAAGAGGAATTTTATAATTATTTTTGTGGATTTATAAAGAGTTTATAAATGATTTGAGAATTGATTTAGAGACTTTTTTAAATGGTTTTTATAGATTTATAAAATAATTTATAAATAGGTTTTAGAAATTTATAAAGGAGTTTATAAATGGTTTTAGAAGTGTGTAAAAAGGAAATATTCCACCATTCTCTGAATATATCTATGTAAAAGTATTTTGATAAGTATTTCCAAGATGAATTTAATTAATGAAAAGATTAATTAAGGAGGCTAGTGGTTACTTATGTGCTTAACCAATGTTGGTTTTCCCTTTTGAAATAAATCTATGATTTGGATGTATATTTGAGGATAGTTAAATAACCAACTATCAAATATAGACCTGGAACGTAACTTTGGAAATATCTAGGAGAAATACGTGAGTTATATTACATAGTCATCTCTGATGATGTTGTACTGTGAATATAAATCTCGTTTTGTTCTCCTAGGACAAATGATAAGGAAATCCGTCCACTAATGGTTAGGAGGTAATTTCCACTCTTATCTTTGACTGTTTATTTCCTAAAGAACAAGGTTCAAACCACCAAAAAATATCAAGTGTTGTTTCAAAGAGACCGGGATCGGATATGTTGTCTAAAAACCACTTCGATCCAACTCAAGCGTTTCAAAGTGAAGACATCTTAAAGATGATTGAATTGAAGACAAAGCTCTTTGAAGTACAAGGGCAGCTTGGTACTAATCCTGAGGGTGATTCCAAAATGGATGTAGTAGAAGTAATGCCTTCGGTTTGTCCATCTTCTGGACAACTTGTATGAATGAATGCTGGCATTACATTGCTCCCTAAAGGGTAGTATTAGCATTCCAAGTGGGTAGTGCTATATAAAAGGTAAAACGTAGCCTCAAGCCTCATCAATCAGAAATAACTAAAATTTACACCTATGAGTAAAACATATTCAGCGTTTCGATTGTGTGACTCTTAGGTGTAAATTTGGTCAGCGGTTACTATCGAATAATTCGAATATTAATATTCACACATCATTTAGAAGGTAGTGTAACATTATGGCCAAATTTATTGCTTACTTGGTTTCGGAAAATCTAGTGTTACCTTTTTAAGCATTACCCGATTGTGACAATTATCTACACCCATTCTCTTCATTAAAACTATATCACTTTGAACTTATGGAATTTGGTAATGGTCAAAATTTTAGTATCATTCATATTCAACTCTATAGTCCAAATACAAAGTCCTTTGGTTCAATAATAATAAATATTATTAACTGTACTGCTTTTGCTAGAGACTTTGACTTTGAATTGACTTCGGTTGACCATGATACTAACCTTATATTGCTGAGTAGATGAATCCTCTCTTGAATAGTGTTTCACTTCCAATGCTTCCGCTCGACCGAACTATAGTTGTTCAATGGACATCGTGCCACAATTTAACTATAATCAAAGCAGAGCCTCCACATTGAAGATCAACAGTATTCTCAAGTCAAGAGAACTATTTAATTTTTTCACATCGATAGACCTTAGTTATATTAATCAACAAAAAAAATATCGAATGAGTCATTCTATAGTTATCCAACAACCATCAGTACGTAACTCCTTGGTGCCCCCATTAGTCATGAGTAATATACTACCCAATATTTGGAGAGCATTATGCAATCTAGTCTCAATGGATACAACGATATCCAGTCTGGATAAATCTTGACTAGGAATATTTAAAAAGATATGTTTATTTTATTGTGATAAATTACTCATGGTTACAACATATTGTAAATACTATCACAAAACATACCATTTATGGATTTTCTATTAAATATACTTTTACTTAAATTAATTAATATAATATATCAGATCAAGTATGTAATAGAAAGAAATATCTTTTATTTCGAACAAGATTGGGTATCCAGTTAGATATATGTAACATATTACATAATTGTTCCTAGGGAATACCCTTAACTTTATCAAAAAGTAGCTTTTATTTTTAAACAAGATCGGTTATCTGGTTAGATATTTGTAATAAATTAAATATTTCCCTAAGGGCATATCCCTAACTCTATCGTTCTTGTCAGCACCCCTAGCCTGGGTGGATTCTTTATTAAAGCGATCACATATGACCAAAGTCTCCCGGGCAGCTCATGTCTGCTACTACCTAGATCACTTGCCATTATAACATGGGTCTTTGAGGTGAAGAACCAGGTCTTGAAGTCTACACACAGTTGTGCCCAAGAATGGTTGCTAGATGATTGTAGATGCAAGAACCAATGGGAGACTGGTCTTATGAGAGTAGAGGGGAAGAGTAGATATTTTGCTGGACCGGAAAGCTGGGTGATAGAGTTGAATGCAATAATCTGTTATGATGGGTCAGCACTCCCATCATACTTGTCACTCGGTGTTAAGGCATACCGTCGGTGGATGTAAGTTTTTAGGATTTCCATAAAAAATGGTGTTCCATTCTCATCATTAAAAAATCTTCACCCTTGGCATTCTGAGCATGCATTCTGTTGAGCTGTTGGCGAAGAATATTCATTTCCTTACGAAGGCCAACATCGGCCTATTGCGGGATTTTCTAGCCAATGATCGATGTTGGGATCAGCTGACATCTTCTTAGAGTGGAAGATCGGTGATGATGAAGAGGTGGAGTATGGTGGCAATGATGACAAGCTGGAGAGAGAGCCCTCCTCTCTCTATGTACAGGGAGTAGTCGTAAATGACAACCCATCCCACTTTTGGTCTAGGTCTAGCTGCACCCCTATGGGATTAGAAGTGCACTGATGGGGCCCTTAGCTCTCTACTGAAGGCATAGGCACCACTGCTAAGATGCTCAAACCTCAAGTCTCGAGCTTCGTTCGCCACCAAGAGGCATTCAAGGCTGAATGCCATTCTACTAAAGGAGAGCGGCAATGTCTTAGTTCCCTATGCATGGCTATCTACAGGTCATTGTCAAACATGACTTGGCCCACGCAAAACATGCCTTCTTTGATAAGGATGAATATCCATGATTGGGGTTCAAGAACCCCCTACCCTGAGCATTAACGATGTTTATATGGTCATAAGTATAGGGGAGAACAGGTTGGAGAGGAGTAAGTTAGGCAACTAAAGGGGGAGGTGGAACAAAGTTCATGGTTGTCTAAGAGTCCAACCTTGTTAGAGTTCCCACATTGGTCAAGCTTTGGAGCACACTTCGCCACGTGTCATTATTATGCCCTGGGATGGGACTAATAACACTGGCGACTAAGTTACCATTAGTTTCATGGTTATTAGAGTTAATGAGTTTCATTTTTGCCAATAGAATTTGATATAACAATGCATAAAAAGGGTGTGTAGAGACGAAAAAGTGAAGAAAGGTAAGATCTTTAAGGGGAGGTCCTCCTTCTAGCACCAGAATGTTGACTAATAAATTAGCCAACCTTCGAATTAGACTAATGCGTTTGTGAAAGCAAAGGTTACTTGTTAACACTAGGCTTTAAATGTAAAATAAGGAGATAAACAAGCAAATTAAAGTAAATGACACAAAAGATGTAGAGTGGTTCAGCTAAGCTTGTTTACATCCGCTACGAAGATCTCTTACTATGTTTATCTCTTACAATTACAAGTAATTATAACAGAATAATAAGAAATTAAACATTCAATACTAAATAGTTGCTAGTCTTAAGAGCTTAGGGCTTTAGTTTACTGCGAGGAGTGAATTCTAAGCTTGAAAATCAACCCTTTTAATGTTGTATGGTATTGGGTATTTATAGTGGTTAAAATGGATGATGGATGATTGAGACTGCATAGTGACACAAGCACGAAGCGTGCCTAGTCATATGGGCTGATGGAAGATAGCTATAAAGGTGGTGTAAAATGTGTGACTGAGAAATATTCTAATTATCACTCTGTACCAAGTGCGTGCTTTGCATTTAATGTTGGCGGCATGCTACGGTAATAGGCATGCTTTTGCGAGACATGCTACGGTACCTAGTTTGACTTGTCGTTTAATTTTGCATGTCTATGTGGCAAGACGAATGAGTAGCTTCGTCTGGGATGTGTTAGCCAGTTATTTTGTTACCGACACTTACTAAGGAAAGCTAAGTATTTCTAAGAACCAATCGTAAGGGACATGTTGAGTCGACTAAGGGATGATGAAACGACTGCCTGGGACCAGTTGACGGCGGGCTGTAATGAAGCCGGGCCAAAGACCAGTCGCGCTTGAGTCGGGCCTTGTCTAATGAGTTGGCCATTGAAGCCACATTGAGTTGAGCCAACCGATAATTGGCCTAGAGTGTTGCTGAGTAGATGGGATAGCTTAGGGTCAGGTTAAGTGAAAACCGGCATGAACTGGCCATGCTTAAATATGCTAGGCCAGACTGAATTAAGTCGATCCATGTCGAGTTGGCCTGCTTATTATACAAGTAATTTGAGCAACAGTTATTATTTGTGAATTTATAGGGAAATTCATAAATAATAATGAAAATCTATTTTTTAAATTAAGATTAAGGAGTTTGTTGTTATTTATACAATAAAATAAGCTTTCATAAATAATAATATAGTTCTTTTGTAAAAGTCATATTGTTTTAAATAAATGATGATATAATTGATTCTACTATGTTTTTATTATTGTTATTGTTTAGGCAATAAAATAAAAAATATTTTTTGGAACAATAATAATAGTAAAAGTATGTTTTCAAAAGTATTTTGGGTTAGATGAATGTTATTTTAAGACGAATGAGTATAAAATGAGTTTTGAGGTATAATATAGAGTATTATTACAACGAATTAGTTTTGGAAAATATCTAAGTGGGTTTAATAAATATTATTATTTTGGCGTAAAATAATAATATTATAGTTTGAAAAATGATTTGATGTAAATTACTATTTTTGATTAAAATACGATGACTTAAGGGATTTGAAGTAATAGAAATGAATATAGGATTTTGAAGTATAGTATTATTCTGGAAGAATTATTATTTTTTGAAGGTAAAGTAAATAAAGGTACCTTTATAAAAAAAAAAAAAATTATACTCTTAAGGGAAAATAATAGTCGTAAATATATTTTTTGGATGTTTGTAAAATATGCGATTAAACATTGGTTGTAATTATAACAAATATTTGTTGTATGATGTTGAAATCATAATTTTATGAATGTGTGATATTTTGTCGTTATTATTATCGAACGATGGATAGTTAAATATGGGTTGACTATTTAGATGATATTGATGATTTTGTTACTAATGTTGATTGGTTAGTACATATTTAAGGATTGATGTTTGTGTTACTAATGTTAATAAGTAAGTACACCTTTGATGATTGATGTTTGTGTTACTAATGTTGATTGGATGGTATAAATTTGATGGTATTGATGTTGTATTACCATCACGAGGTAGTTAGTATACATTTGTTTGATTTATACTCACGTTGATGGTATATTACTAATGGTTGGTTATTAGTATGCATGTAAGTATATTTATTGTTATTGGCTTATTTGATGCTTGAGGTTGACATTAGGTATTATTGATTTTGATGGTTGTGTGTTATTATTGTTGTTACCACATATGATGATTGATTGTGATGATTTAGTAGAGGCTGTATTTTCTTCTTGCATTGATTGCATGGATGCTACAGTTATGTTGTAATGACCCAAAATATCAAACACTTCGTATTTAAATATCTGAATTATTTAAATATTTGTATTTAAGATTTAATGTGATTAAATATAATTTTATAACCTTGTTAAATACTTTTTTATTAATAACTAATGTTAGAAAAATTATTTTTGAAATGTTTTAACAAAAACATACATTCGGATAAATACTGAAAATGTGACTGAAAAACGTTTTGTTAAAAATCAACTTTTTTATTTTAATACAAGTTGTGTAAATATTCTACAACTTGTATAGTTATCATATACGCATATAAACAATATTAAAATATCTCTTTTCCAAATCAAACTAATTAAAGTAAGCATGTATAATTAAGGGAACATATGAGTACAAAAGGACCCTTAAATGGTGGAGTAATTTAAGCAATGGATTATGGGTATGGCCTTACATGCTCGGAGTCCTTTTGCTTTATGGTGAAGGAAAGGTTTTTACAAACATTTTCACACAAATCCTAAGGTTATAAATAGGAGGGGAAGCCTTTTCATTCTCTACACCAAATCACTTCTATTACATATGTCTTCACTTCTTTCTCCTCTCCTCTTTATGTCTTCTTCTCCATGGCCATGAGCATGGGATGAAAACAAGGCTTTTAGGCCATTAGTGTGGTGAGGAGAGGTGGTCTTGGGCGTAGGAAGAAGGGGGTGATGGCCATGAGTTGTGGAGGAGGGGGATGCCTTGGACGTGAGCAAAGAGAGAGGGGGAGGCTAGGCCATGAGTGATGGAGATGGTGGAGGAGGTAGGCGTGTGCTATAGAAAGAGGAAGGATGGTTTGGGTGATGTTTTGGTGAAGTAGAAAATAATTGTAGAGGTGTTGTTTGAAATGAATGTTGGTAGAAAGAATATTTGATTTGATAAATGTGAGTTAATATCACTTTGAATCACTTGATAATCACTTTTTTATATTACTTATTAATCACATAATATTGCTTGCTATTAGTGACAATAATAATTAGTAATTACTTAAAGTTATAACTTTGATCATATGCCAAAATGATTGCTTATATGGTTGTTTAATATGTCTGGATGATGATTGGTTGATTATATAAAAGTTTGGGTGTGATAGATATGATTATTATGATTTATAAGTTGAAAATCATATATGATGACAAATGATAGTTATGGAATTAACAATACGTATCTTGTGAAAAATTATTCACATTATACCCAAAAATAATATGTATACAACATATGTTAGGTCTCTTTGTTTTTAAAATCAAAAGTAATTCCATTTTATTATATAGGAATTTACTTCGGAAAATTAAAGAAATGAGAAAGCAGAATTTTGAAATAGATTTGGAACTTGTTTTAAAAAGAAAGGAATCAGAAACGTATAGTTTTGAAAATATTTGGAAAATAAAATCTATTGTTTCATTTATGAAAAAAATAGTTTTAAAAGGTAAACAATGATATAGAAGTATCATACGGTTTAAAATGAAGTATTTTGAATTAAAAAGGTTGGAAAAATGAATATTATAATAGGTGAAAAGAAGTAAAATAGATTTTTAATAAGTAAAATGGTACAATATTGTTTTAAATTGGTTAATAATAGTTTATTATGTTATAAAATGATTTTTCTTGAGAGAAATGCATGATCCTCTAAAGTAGAGGAGAGCGCACATGTACATATATATAACAACGGTAGTAAGGAGCTGCCAACAAGCCTGGCACATAACAAAAACCCCTCATACAAAAAGAAAAAATAAAACCCTCCCCAAAAACCTATAAGACTAAAGACTCACCTTAAGCTAACAACTCAAACAAGAAAATAAAGCCCGGAACGTCTCCAAAAGATAAGCTGCCATCTAAAACTACCTCCACAACTTCAAACTCAACAACCAAACCAGGAAAAAAACAAAAAAAAAGACAAACTGCAACTACACAAACCACGGACAACAATCGCCAAAAATAATTCCCCAATATAACCTCAACCCTTATGTATAAGACTTAGAAGCTTTAACTTTTAAACGTGGACTTCTCCGAATATTAACTGCAAAAAAACTCCTGCTATTTCTTCTACCAGATTTGGATGCATGAGTCGAATTACAAGCATGGATAGGAGATCGTGGAAACTTACCTATAGATGCAAGACAGCAACACATTACAAATCTAAAACCCCAGTATGATAATAAACTGCCTGCTCAGAATCGACTTCTCCAATCAAGTAGAACCCACATCTAGCATCAACAAGCCCCTATACGTTGAACATTGCACTTAGTACTGCTCATAGGTACTCCAACCACCCAATCATCTCGACAAGCTAGCCCATTCATGTTATCAAAATCCATTACAAAAACAACAGATCTCAAGAAACTCTTAACCAAAGAACTATCACCAACCACAGTTTGAAACGCACCAAAATCAGCTGCTGATCTATGCGCACACAGAGATAAATCTCTAGTCAAAACAGATTCAATAGGAAAATTATCAACTTAAGATTGAACTCTAATCAAATCCAAAGCTAGCATACCATCACCACTTTGAAAAACCCTTGACACAGTTCGAAAAGCAAAAATATCAGAAACAACATAGAAAAAACTCCATGATATCCTTACCTGTACACATTGTTACATCAACAAGAGTTGATCGAACTAAAACCCCCTTATTAATAACACTAGACATCCCAGCAAATTACCTGGCCTCAATATCGAAAAAATATATCCCATTAACACGATCCAGAAATGGAAAAATATTAATAGTATTGCACTTGAGAAGATCATCAACTTCACAACGGACATAGGCTTTCGTTGTATTACCAGATATAACAAAGCAAACTGAAATATCTGCCTCCCTGTTATCAAAAAAATGCCCCACCAAACCTCCTACATAGTTACCAACACAATGAAAAGCATCGAAACTATCACTACTGGTCTTAACCACTTCCTTCACACAATAAGATGAATGAATCTCTCCATCAGCAACATGTATACATTGATGAAGACAATCAACTTCTTTATTGATCAGATTATCAGAAAACATTATATGTTCAACACCAGCCATATGAGCATTTCTTACAACTGGTACTCTATCATCTGACCAACCACTATCATCTGAACAAACACTATCGACAGAAATGGAGACATCTGAAGCAACACTGACATCTAAAAAAGTTGATACAGAAACATTTGAAACAACATTATCACTAGAACTTCCATCCTCGGACTCAGAAATAGAAGAACCATATTCTCTGACAATTGGATCCAAAAGAAAAAAATCTACACGACTATCCTTACCAGATCCATACTCATATAAATCTTCAAGATTAATCCACTGTGAGTCCACACTATCTTGAAAAACATCTTCTTTTTTCCAAAACTCGCTATATTGAAACCCATTCCTATTTCTATTATTAGGATACTTTCCAATATAATCTGCGGTTAAACAATCAAAATACCAGTACACTTTGTTACAAAGATGACAACCCTCCTCTTTATTCCCAACACAATTATCAAGCAACAGGCCTCTTAACCTCAAGAATTCTAAAGCAAAATTGAAATATTGATCCTTAAGACTCATCAATTCTGTGAAAGTAGATTCAGAATATACGAAAGATGGATCTGAATTCAGGAAAGGATTATAAACCATTGAACATGACATTTTCTTGTGACCAAACACGCCACACTTAAAACAATGAATCGGATATCAACAATCTTTAGCTTTATGATTCTTATCCCCACACCTAAAACAGTGAAAACTCCTTTTCCAATTCGGAATCCAAAAAGATCGAGATTTTCGGAAATGGATATTTGAGTGCGAAACCCTATCTTCTTCTACAAATGAACTACAACTGAAATTGGAATTGAAATGTTTATGAGATGAATATGGATATCTGAAAACAGGATGAGAAAAAGAAGACGACGATTTAAAAGCGTCGATCGCCATTTTCTTGAAATCGAGCAAATTCTTTTCGATGAACAAAACCATGTTCATCTCCATGTTATTAAAATGATTTTAAAAGTGTTTCAAACAATTTTTATAAAATTTGACTAAAAGGGGAAAAATAAGCCATCGCGTTTCAACAGTTTGCGATTTCGTGACCTAAAAAGTTAAACGAATGTGTAGGATAAATTATAAGTCAGAATACTTTGAAATAAGAACTTTCCAAACCCTTGTGGGTATGGTTTTCAAATGAAAAGGAAAATCAAGATTTCATTCAGTAAGTTTGAGAGATGTTCAAATCAAGTTTTCAAAATCGCCGCGTTTTGGCAGTTCGTAAAACATAGTATTCAACACTTTAAAAATAGAAAATTTTAATCATTAAAAATATGAAATAAATTCCATAAATATGTTAAAATGTTCTAAAAGGGATTTGAGTTATAAAAATGGACATATATATAATGGAATAAGTGTTTTGATCTACAAAGCTTTAAAACTGCTATTCGCCAACAATTTAACAATTAAATTTCACAATTTTTGAACAAATGATTTAAACTTGGATTACTCTTTCCGAATCTTTTGGAAATGTTTTTTAAATAATTATACAAGTATTTAAAAGGTTTACAGTCGACCAAATAACTTGACCATTTTATGGGTGACAGAGAAGTAGTCTCTAAGTTGGAGTTTGGAAGACCAGTTGCATGCTCCTTCTAGCTATTCGGACTGGCCTAACGGAAGGGGTACTAAATTTGATTCATTTGGACCACATTTTCCTTGGATAAAAGTAAATATTTATAAAATCGTATTTTCTAAATAAAGTGATAGATTTATAAACGTTGTTTTATAAATAAAGGGATATATTTATAAATGACATTTTTATAAATAAAGTGATAACATTGTCTTTAACCTTTAAAGATATGTTTTGGAAATATGAAATCTTCATTAAAATTGGAATTACACTAATAAAAGAATATGGAAATATTTTCCTAAGTAATTAAAAGAAAAGTGATTTGAATATTTCTAAAAGTTAAAAGAGGTTTTAATAACCAAAAGGATTTAACAAAAGAGGCTTAAAATTTCTTTATACACATACACACAACTTTTTATCGATAATTGGTTCAGAGAGACCGGGATCGAATTTGGGCGATTTTTATCTGAAAACCACTTTGAACCAATATACGCTTTCGAAAGTGGTGAAGAAATGATTTTGAAGATCGGAGCTCTTCGTAATTTAGGGTTGCTTTCCACTAACCTCTAAGGTGATTCCCATATTTTCTACATTGTGGCAGTGGTACCTTCATTTAGAAATCTTCGATACAAGGACTGCTCGCTTCTAATCCGAAGGGTGATTCCCAAATAGGATGTAGTAGGTGTACCTTTAGTTTGTCTTATTCGTGGAAACTAATTTGGACGAGTATGTAAAATTGCATTTCTAAGATCATATACATTGGTTTTTACAAACGTACATCTACTTGGTGGTGTAGGAGATAACCCCTCTTATACTTAACATCCTTCTCTGAGGTGTATAAACTTGGGGATTGTACTTTTATGTAAATCAATTAGTGTGTTGTTAGAAATGGCGATGTGGCATTCAAAGTGGGATTTGTTATTTTGAGAAAGGTAAAACATTACCTTAAGCCTCGCACATTGGTAATGCCAAAGACATGGTAGATGCAGCAAGGCTATATGGGTCGCACCCATTAGGATATGATTATCACCTTTCTAGATTGCCCTCTATATAGCGGGTTTGTTGTGTATGCTATAAGACGTCTCAGATAAGTCGGGAATGATTTGGGAAGATGTCATATTCAGTACTATCTATAGTAGAGATATGACGGTCTTGTGTTGGTAGAGGGCAGTGGGGCTGAGCCTAGTACATTCCTCTAGAGATGTGTTGTATGGAAGGTAGCCCCTTACCTTGTCATTGTAGAAATCCAATCTCCAATACATACCTTTAACGGACTTTATTATATACCTAAATATGTTGTCGAATTTAACAATGTAACAATTCCGGCAATTTTAATATGTTAGTTGAAAGGATTTTCAAAGCAATGTCATTAGAAATAATATCAAATGATTTGATAAAAAAGTTTTATTTATCATAAGATAAAAACTCATCCATGTTTATGTGCAGCGTGGTCTTATGGAATACTCTTCTTTTGAAAAGTTTTGTTTGGCATCAAAGTCAATCTATGGCACTATCATATTTATTTGTTATTTGCATTTCTCATGCTGGTTTGCCAAACTGACCTGGGTATTTTTAATGCTCGGGTCAGATCCGAGTAAGTTTCAGGTTTAGCTTAAGATGCTTGGAGTTTCCAAAGAAGATCTAGATATCTTCATCAACCTATGATCGTAGATTATATTCCTGCTGCATTTGTTTACAATTTTGTATTCAGCATTTTTAAGGATAGAGGTTTATAATAGTCCAAGCTGAATAGGCTCTAATGTATATATTTAAAAGATTCCGCTGTAAAGATTATTGAAATAATATATTTTATTTCATTTGTGTGAGATTCTATTCTATGTCTTTATTTTCTTTTTACTCTTAGCGGTCCACCTTTTCATGCTTCGAGTTGGATATGTGTGGTTTATTTTCAATTTAAAATGTACGAAAAAGCAAGTTGTTACAGTTGGTATCAAAATTAGGTTGAGTGAACACCTGAGCCTAGTAGGGGTAAAATCTCATTAGAGATAGTGTTAGTAATACCCTTGGATGAGTAACTCATTAGAGATATGGTAAGTGACACCCTAGAATGAGTTGAGAGTATTATGTATGTGCACGTATTTGTTAATGCTATATAAAAATGATTTTTATTTTGGAAAATTGGTAAATGAGATAATTTTACCTACGATTATATTCTGAATATAAAGTAATATATTCCAAATGATATAATTATTTGTGTGGTGTTTGGTTGTTAAGAAAATGATAATATTCGGTTATTATCATTTATTAATTAGTTGTTTGATTTAAAAGTTTAAATACGAACACCTCATTAATTTAGTTTCATAATTTGACTATGTGGTTTCCGATAAATAATAATGTTGGTTTAAGATTAAAGGAATTTATTTAAGATAAATAAATTTTATGAATGCGTTTTATAAGCGATTTTGTAAATTGGATTTATAACATGTTTTATAAAGATATTTTTGAGAATTTAAACCTCGGTATTTTTGAAAAAATGTTATGACAACTAGTTCGAGTGGCTCAAAAGTAACTAAAAATGGGCAAGAGTTGTGTTCTAATGGTGAACACTTCTCTTAATTTTTTTTCTCTTCTTGTTAAGGGAATATGCGATACTATTGATAGTACCTAGTTCCTTGGTATCATTTTTGAGTTACTCAATCTATATAATTTTCTAAAATTAAAAAGATAATGTGAATCATTAATTGATATACTAATTAATGATTGTTAATTTTTATCAAGGTGTTTCATTTAATATTGGTTAAAGGGAGTATATTATAATATAAGGAGTTTATTTTAATCACTAATTTATCTTTTAAATTGAAATGGTTTCTTTGGAAAGAAGATAGAAATTTTTGGGTGAATAAATATTTTAAAGTGATTATATATAAAGACACATCTTTATAAAAATGTTTGAATAAAAGATAAAAGCCTATGAAATATTTTCATAAAATTTTGGGAAATTAATAAACGTGTATAAGGTATGTAGATCACTTCGTGGCACGATTCTGATCTAAGATTCGAGTACAGAACTTTGAAGTGTTTACACCAGTCCGAATATGGATTTATCACTCGATTCTTAAAGGCGAACATTGATGAGGGTTTGTAGTTCGGTACTTACGTTTTCTATCATAGTTGAGAGTTATGTAAGAAAAACGAAGGTTTCTGATCAAGCTTAATCAGAGTCTGCACAAGAGGATCGAGGAATCAATACTATTTCGAAAGTAAAGTTGTGGATTCGAATAGAAGATCGAATCAAATATTACAGATGATCTACTAATATCATACAGAATTGAGTTTAAAGAAAATATTTTGGGTAAACTCTTTTGGGTTTTGGGTTGTTATGAAATTTCGGGGATGAAATTCTTTAAAGGGGAAGAATGAAACGACCCAGAATTTCAAACACTTCATATTTAAATATTTGAATTATTAAATATTTGTATTTAAGATCTGTTGTGATTAAATATGATTTTATAACCTTGTTAAATATTTTTTAATTAACAACTAATGTTAGAAAAATTATTTTTGAAATGTGTTTACAAAAACATACACTTTGGAAAAATACTGAAAATGTGACCGGAAAATATTTTGTTAAAAAATAACTTTTTATATCAATACAAGTTGTGTAAATATTTTGCAACTTGTACAATTATCATATGCACATATAAATAAGTATTAAAACATCTATTTTCCTAATAAAACTAATTAAAGTAAGCATGTATAATTAAGGGAACATATGAGTAATAAAGGACCCTTAAATGGTGGAGCAATTTAAGGCATGGATTAAGGGTATGGCCTTACATGCTGGAGTCCTTTTGCTTCATGGTTGAGACGGGGTTTTTATAAACTTTTCCATATAAATCCTAAGGTTATAAATAGGAGAGGAAGCCTCTTCATTCTCTACACCAAATCACTTATATTACATATTTCTTCACTTCTTTCTCTTATCCTCTTCATGTCCTCTTCCATATGGCTGTGAGCATGGGATGAAATGAAAGGCCTTTAGGCCATGAGTGTGGTGAGGGGAGGTGGTCTTGGACGTAGGGAGAAGGGGGTGATGGTTGTGGAGGAGGGGGATGCCTTGGCCGTGAGCAAAGATAGAGGGGGAGGCTAGGCTGTGAGTGATGGAGATGGCGGAGGAGGTAGGCATGTGTTATAGGAAGTGAAAAGATGGTTTTGGGTGATGCTATGGTGAAGTAGAAAATGATAGTGGAAGCCTTGTTTGAAATGAATGTTGGTACGAAGAATATTTAATCTGATAAAAGTGAGTTAATCTCGCTTTAAATCACTTGATAATTTTTTGTTTATATTACTTATTAATTGCTTAATATTGCTTGCTATTAGTGATAATAATAGACATTAATTACTTAAAGTTATACCCTTGATCATATGCTAAAATGATTGCCTATATGGTTGTTTGATATGTTTGGATGATGATTGGTTGATTATATAAAAGTTTGGTTGCGATAGATATGATTATTATGATTTATAAGTTGAAAACCATATATGATGAGAAATTATAGCTATGTGAATTAACAATACATATCTTGTGAAAAACTATTCACATTATACCCAAAAAAAAAATATATACAACATATGTTAGGCCTCTTTATTTTTAAAATCAAAAGAAATGTCATTTTATAATATTGAAATTTACTTCGGAAATGTAAATAAATAAGAAAGTGGAGTTTTGAAAGACATTAGGAATTTGTTTTAAAAAGAAAGGAATTGGAAAAGTGGAGTTTGAAATTATTTGGAAAATAAAATATATGGTTTCATTTATGAAAAAATAGTTTCAAAATGTGGGAAATGATATAGAAGTATTATATGGTTTAAAATGAAGGATTTTGAATTAAAACAATTGGAAAAATAAATATTATATTATAATAGGTGAAAAGAAGTAAAATAGATTTTTAATAAGTAAAATAGTAAAATATTGTTTTAAATTGGTTAATAATAGTTTGTTATGTTATTAAAATGATTCTAAAAGTGTTTCAGACAATTTTTATAAAATTCGACTAAAAGGTGAAAAATAAGCCGTCGCGTTTTGGTAGTTCGCTATTTCATGATCTAAAAAGTTAAACGGATGTGTAGGATAAAATATAAGTCAGAATTCTTTGAAATAAGAATTTTCGGGACCTCAGTGGGTATGGTCTTCAAATAAAAAAGAAAAATCAATATTTTGTTTGTTAAAGTTTGAGATATGTCCATCAAGTTCTCAAAACCGTCGCGTTTTGGTGGTTCGTAAAACATAGTTTTCAACACTTTAAAAATGTATATTTTTAATCATTAAAAATATGAAATAAATTTCATAAATTTGTTAAAATATTTTAAAAAAGGGATTTGAGTAATAAAAATGGACATATATATAGTGGAATAAGTGTTTTGATATACAAAGCTTTAAAACCACTATTCACCAGCAATTTAACAACAGAATTTGACAATTTTAGAATAAATTATTTAAACTTGGATTTTTCTTCTCGAATCTTTTGGAAAATTTTCCAAATAATTATACAAGTATTTCAAAGGTTTAGAGTCGAACAAATAACATGATCACCTTATGGGTGATAGAGAGGTAGTCTCTAAGCTACGAATTTCCGTCACACTCTCTGGTCTCTTCCAATGTTGAATCGCTTCAATCTTTGAAGGATCCACGGAAATTCCGGATTCAGAAATAATATGCCTCAAAAATTTCACACGAGATTGCCAAAAGTGGCACTTAGAAAATTTTGCTTTCAATTGGTTGCTCCTAAGAGTTTCCAACACAATCCGAAGATGATTTTCATGCTCTTCCTCAGTTTTAGAATAAATAAGAATATCATCTATAAAGATGAGAACAAATCGATCGAGGAAGTCTTTGAAAACTCGATTCATAAGGTCAACGAAATAAGCTGGAGCATTCGTCAAACCAAATGGCATAACAAGTCATTCATAAGATCCATAACGAGTACTGAACGATGTCAAAGGAATGCTATCCTCTGCAATACGGAGCTGATGGAAACCGGTTGCTAAGTCTAACTGTGAAAAGACTCTAGCACCACTAAGTTGATCGAATAAATCATCAATCCGATGTAAGGGATATTTATTCTTGATGGTGAGATCATTAAGCTTGCAGTAGTCAACGCAAAGCCTAAGTGTACCATCAGATTTCTTCACAAAAATAGCCGAAGCTCCCCATGGAGAGGAACTAGAACGAATAAACTGTTTCCCTTCTAATTCGGATAATTGATTACGCATCTCCTCATTTTCCTTATTGGACATACGATAAGGAGGACGAGTAATAGGTAGAGCTCCAGGGATTAGATTAATTCTGAACTCAATTGCTCGCTTAGGTGGTAATCCTAATACAGGCTCAAATATGTCGGGAAATTCACGAACAATGTGAATGAGAGAAATAACATCCTCCTCATCATCATTATCGTCATCATGAGGATTTAGAGAATACAAGGATGCTCCCGAATTGGAATCTGAATCTTTAAGAACAAGAGAAATCTGCTTAACAGATTGAGGATGTCGAAGATATATAGTCCGCTCAGGACATAGGATATGGGCTTCATATCGGTTAAGCCAATCCATCCCCAAAATCATTCTGAAACCTAGGTAACGCATAAAATGCAAATCGGCACGGAAAGAGTAATCACATAAAATAATCACGACATCTTTACACAGTAAACTGAGTGTTGCGGATCCACCAACAGGGTTCGCAATTCTCAATGAAGTCATCAAGCCAATAACATTCAAAGACAAAGCATCAACAAGTTCTTTTGATATAAAAGAGTGAGATGCACCCGTATCAAAAAGAACTCAAATAGGGAGATCACGAAATATAATAATGCCATCAAGGATAGAATGAGAAATACCTTGACCAAGAGAAGTCTTAGTTGGGGCTTGCACAACATTTAGCTTCCCTTCCTTCTTGCTTTGAAGTTTGGGGCATGAAGGTATAGTATGACCCGAACTTTTGCAATAGCGGCAAGTAAGGGGCTTCGGACACTTGTTTGCATAATGGTCCTTAGAACCACAATTGTAACATTCTCCATGACTAGAGATTGGAGTCTTTGCTACCGAAGTCGCTTGCTTCCCTTTCTTGTTGGGATAAGGCTTAAACTAAAAAGGCCTCTTCTTATTGATGTTTTGTTTGGCCCCCACAACTTCAACATCACTTTCTTTATCGGCCTCTTCGAGTCGAAGAGCGATATCAACAAGCTGATCGAAAGAAACTTCTAATTTCAGAAGTAATGGCTTTTTGAGGTTCTTATTCAACCCATAGACAAATCTCTGATTTTTCTCAATGGGGTATTAATATACTCGACCCCATATTTAGATAGAGATTCGAAAGATGCGACGTAATCCGTCACAGAAGATTCACCTTGAACAAGGTCAATAAAGCATCGAGCTAAAGATACTTTTTCAGCTTTTGGGACAAATTTTAACTCGAACCTTTCCCGAAATTGCTCCCAAGTAAGATCCGCTTCAATAATTTCCGAGATCAAAAGCTCATACCAATCTAATGCTCTCTCCTGGAGCATGCTAGAAGCCACTTGGACTCGATGTAAATCAATAAGATTCATGCGGGAAAAGATGCAATCGCATGTTCTAAGCCAAGCTTGGACTTCTATAACCCTTTCGGATCCCTTGAAAGGCCTTCCACCCAACTTGGTGTAATCACTGCTCAAGCGTGCAAACCCAGATTTAGGATGAGTAGGCTCTGGAATAGGTCCGATAGCTTGAGCATTTTTCACAAGATCTAAGAGCTGATGGGCAGACATAAATACTCCATCCTGAGGAGTAGCACTGGATTGACCGGCGCTGGGACGACCTAGTCTAACCATTTCTCTTCTTTAAGAAAGAAAGAAAGAAAGAGGAAAAAGGTTATTCACAGAATGAATATCAAACAAACTTGATTGATAAAACAAGGCATCGTAAAAAGAAATAGGATAGAACGGTACGAAGACTCGAATTAAATCCTATAGCACGATTCCTAAGAAAGACTTAGGACAATGATCCTTGCTAGATTATTCTACATTGTTCCGAAGTTTGGCTCTGATACCAAGCTGTGACGCCCCACCTCTATACTCACACTAGCCAAGGACACTACGGGGAAATGCCATCAAATAGCACGAAGAATAAGGCTGTTGAGGAGCGACCATCTGTGTAATTGCTTTGTGCGAGTACCGATATGTCAGATAATATAACTTACATTTCAATTCAAGAGGAAATCCGACATATCAAATACAAACTCAAAGCTACCACACAGTGGCTATATGGACTTCGGAAACAAATATAGAAATAAGCATAACACAAATCAGTCACAGATATTCATATCACAAAGGCGGAATCAGATAAGAATATATCACATAAAAGTGTACATCAAAATAGTGGTCATATAAGATCCACTACATCACAAAAGAATAGGTACAAATGCTAGGCAAAAGAATATGTATACATCAAGGAGTCTCTATCTCGAATGTATAATAACAAAAACTACTAATCTAAAGTAGTTAGCCAAAAATAGATGATGAACCCTGATAAGAAGTCAAGCAGGAGCACCTGAAATACCTCGGTCTGACCCGAGTATTATTTAAGAAGAAAATAATAAACGGATCAGTCTAGCTATAAATATCAGATAAAATTAGATAGGATAAGAGATATCACAAAAAACGTATGATAACAATAATGTCATACAGTGACAAGTATACATCAGATAACAACAAAAATCATACAATATCTCAAATATTCTCAAACACCAAAAGAATGTCATATTCTTTAAATTATTCACCAAAACACAAATATTGATAGAGCTTATCAATGCAATCCACGAAAATTGGTGAAACGCAAATTCTAGAAATCTACCACCAGAAATCCAGAAATCACAAAGGGGGGAGGCCTATCACAAACGGGAGCATGAAAACTCACCACCACGTGCATCACAAACGGAACGCTATTCCATGGTCGCTAACCATCAATTTTGAGCCGAAGCTCCACAAACGGCCCGAAGACCATGGGTCGCTACCCCACCAATTTTGAGTTGAAACTCCACAAACGGGGTTTAACCCCCACACAAACAAAGAGACGTCGCACATCGCTAGTCTAAATCACAAAATGATCATCATCGATCAATAAAAAGTGTGAATCACACTAAGCTAGTAAATATAAGAGTTTAGCTTCATGTCCCATAACCATTGGCTTAACTTAAATATTTACGAACAAATTGTAGATTTCCACTCGAAAATTGTCACAAGATTTTCAATCGAACAAGTCCAAAAATTAACCGACGAAGTAAACGTAAGTGTTTCGTACCACTTGTTTTGCTAAGCCGTTTAATTAGATTTCTTATACGAATGAGGTAAAGGCTTGTATATATTAATAGATTGGAAAACGGTTTTATAAACGAGGTTTGTATTAAAAATAGAGTTGGAATCATCTTGGTGAAAGAGTTTGAATATTTACTACTAGTATAGAAACCTTTGTATTTTAAAGTGACAAATCACAAAAATGATTGTAAAAACAATCAACCACCAAAGATTCACATTCGAAGACGTGAATCAAAACCATAGAAATCGATATCAAATCCATCAAACAGATATTCCTAAAAATCCAAAGAAAGAAGTCATCAAAGGCGATAATAAGTGATAACAACTAACCGGATCGAAAAGAATCGATTAAAAATCGGAAACCCACACAACTACCTCAAATAGGCAAAAATGTAGATTTCCAGATTCAACCGACTAGACTGTAGGGTCAGTCGACTGATTCATGCCTAGAAACTCTCGGTTTATAGGTTCAATCGACTAACCATATACGTCAATCGACTGATACAGGGACAGAAGGTTTTTGTTCCCTGGTTCAGTCGACTGAACTGTATCATCAGCCGACTGATACAGGGACAGAAAGTTTTCTGTTCCCCAGTTCAGTCGACTGACCTTACAGTTCAGTCGACTGAACTGCAATTTGCAGTATTTTCAGTCTAGCCAAGAAGGGGCAAAAATCCAACGGAAGTGATCGGACGAGCAACGGAGACTAGGGATTTATGCCAAGCGACAACCCAGCCTTATAGGCTCTTCGATACACCCCAAAAACGTGTTCAGACATCAAAGATAGGATTTTTAAAGATTTGACTTCAAAATACCAAAAATTGGAATATTCATCAAACCAATTCAATTCAAAGGCAAATGGACAAGGAATAGATGTTAGGAATTACTACCGAACAACTATCAATATAGACATAGATGTGAGTTCAAAAACTCACCTTTTAATTCCAAAACAACAAATGAGAAGCCCTAGAACAAGCAAAGGTTGATTTCTCTTTAACAACATGTAACAACCCGCATATTTTACGATTGAATATTTAAATATTTTATTTAAATATAGAATCGTTAATCGGATTAAAGTCCAAAAAGCTACTTTTTGTAAACCGTCGAATTAGGACTCGAGGCCACCTCCATTGAGTCCAAAATGGCATTTACAACTTTTTTAAGTATAAACATCGATATGTGTGGAGTGAGTAAAATTTTGATGTTTTCAGTTAGGGTTTTGGGTTTGGGTTTCAACCCATTAACCCAACATATCAACCCAACTCCACTTCACTCCTCTTCACTTCTTCATAATATTTCCTAACACTCTAGCTTAAGAAAAATGGGGGAAGAGAAAAAGAATTAGAATTCCTAAGCCCTAATCTTCTTTGCAAATACAAATTCTTGCCCCAAATTCAAAGAGTGGTAAGTATCTCCTTCTTCTTCTCCAACTCATTCTCTCTTAATTTCAGAAATTTCCTAAACCTAACTTAGGAATTTTTCTTCTTTTGAGCTTAGATTCAAGCTTTTAGAGTTGAAGTGGTAGAGTAGTTGATCTTCCTTTGCTTTCAAGCTTCTCCTTCATCGTTTTTGAGAAAAAGGTGAGTTTTTGAACTCACATCTATTTCTATAGATATCGTTGTTGTTGGGTATGAATTCCTAACACTTATTTATGTTCATTTGCTTTCGATTTGGATCGAATTGGTGAATTATTCAATTTTTGGTTTTTGGAATCCAATTTTTTGTAAAAATCCAATCTTTGATGTTTGAACACGTTAGTGGAGCATTTCGGAGGGCCATACAAGGCTGGGTTGTCGTTTGGCGTAAATCCTCAGTCGAAGTTGCTCGTTCGTTCGCTTTCATCCGTGTTTTTGGATTTGCCCCAAAGGGGGCTAGGCTGAATATGCTCCTGAAGCAGGTTCAGTCTACTGAACCAAAAGGTCAGTCGATTGAACTAGAACCTGAAAAATGCTTCGGAGCAGGTTCAGTCGACTGAACCAGTGGTTCAGTCGACTGAACTAGACCCAGGAAATTGCTTGGGTCTGTATCAGTCGACTGACCATCTAGGTCAGTCGACTGACTCTGGGGATACAAAATATGTATCCCTGTGTCCGTCGACTGACCACCTGGGTCAGTCGACTGACCTGATTGTCTCAGCTAAAATTGATTATTTTGTTTGGATTTCCTATTTTTATCGATTCGTGATCTTCCGATTTGTTGTTATCATCGATTATCTATTCTGATGGCTTCTTTTTCGGGATTTTTGTGGATATCCATTTTTGATGGATTCGGTATCGATTTCTCCGGATTTGATTCACGTCTTCGTATGTGAATTTTTGATGGTTGATTGTTTCTACAATCATTTCTGTAACGACCCACTATTTTGGACCATTCAAATCGACAATAAATCCACACATGTCGGACTTGAATAATTCAAAATAATAGATTGTTAATTTAAATTTGGCAAACTTAGCATATATAGTAAATAAATCAATCACAGACACAGAGTAATACAATAATACGCAGCGGAATAGATAAAATAGTAGTTCATGAAGCTACTATATAAACATCAGAGTTAAAATAAAATACAACAGAATATCTCAAATACAGTGAAGTCTTCAGTACGAATAGATGACCTCTCTGAACAAATCAACTGGAAAAGATGAAAGCTGAATCGATAGTTGGATCTCCAAATGAAGCTCCAAACTCCATGGGTGAGTCTCAAATGCTGTATCACTCAGTCTGACCCGAGCGTAAAGCAAAACACAAAACACTCGAGTCAGGATTAACATTCTTATATCAATAAATCCAACTCAAGTGAAATATCAACTGAAATACAAGTAACTTAAAGGATGTTTGGGATAACCATCCTTTAAGGATCTTCGGAACTATCTACAAGGTGGAAATATACACTATAACACCGTGGTCATTTCAAATAAATTTATACTTCAAAACCAAAATATCATTTTCATTTCAAAAATATCTATTTTCCAAAATATTGTATATACATTAAATAATTTATAAAGTAAAGTATTTAATTTCCTCAAGTCTCACAAATCGATTCAAATTAACTCAAATTCCAAATTCAAATTTATTCAAAGCTCAATTCATCAATTCAATTCAGTTCTAAATATACCATTTAAATTTTCAATATATTTCAAAGCTTTAATATTCAACATTTTCAAAGTTAAATTTAACAGTTTCATATAGCTCTTGATTTAACTTTATTATTATTTAATCAGGAAATATTCACTTAATAAATTCAATATCATTTAACTAGCCTTAAATTTCATTTTTACTAAATATTTCCTTAAATTTATTTAAATAAGAAATATTCATTAAATTATTTAAATTAAACCCAAGTTATAAATCATATCTTAAATCCCAATTTCAATAAGTTTCAAATCGGTTTAATTAAATAAAATTATCTTCCCAATCTTAACTTATTCAAATTATTACCGAAATCTATTTTGAAACATAAATTTAAATACTTAACCATATTATATGTATTAAATCAATCTTAATTAAATTATATATTATTATTAAATCTATTTATATACCATTACCATTTATATATAATAATTTAAGAATCAACATTTATTAAAACCATATATTTCTTCCTAAATCCATAGAATTTATTTCAAAGTATTTATATATATGGACCAACGGTGTCTGTATATATATCTATCATATGGTTAAGTGATACAGATATTTATCATTTCAATCCATAATTTAAATATATACGGGTAGATATCATTTCAACCCGTAATCCCAATTTCAATTCAAATGAAAATCGCTTGGGTTTATCATTTCAACCCATGACGATTTCCTCATATTCTAAAGTCCGTTTGGGTATGTATCATTTCAACCCATAGTGAATTCTATACTAACAGGGAACTTGCAGAGTGATAACAGATAATAATATAAAATACAACAATAGACATATATCATCAATAACAATATAATATAAACAACAGGATATGGTGTCATACCCCACAGGTGAACAGTTACAGATAATAGCATATATAACAATTTAGATAACTACAGCAACATATTTCAATTGTCGTTTCAATTGAAATCAAATTTAATAAATATAAGAACATTAAATCGTGAGTGATTGCTCACGTTTCGAGGCTAGAGAAATTTGACAAGAAAATGAGCTACGAATTCCAAAGCAACGCTGGATGGATATGATTCGATGAAGAAAACAGGGACGATGGATAACTAAAAATGAGGAATCGATGGAACGATTAGGGTCAGTTTGACATAAATTGAAAATAGACATCAAAATAATATAAAAATTTCTAAATCATCATTCTTAACTCAAGCATTAAAAATCAAAGTTTTTTTTTTACTTAAACTATTTCCCACAACAATTTCTTAAACACATATTATATCTATATACACACATATTCCAAAATCCATTGTTTTAGAATAAAACACAATTTATCTAAAACACCTACATTTACCTAAAGTCAATACTCATCTTATATACAAGCTTTTAAGCATACATAAAAATATACTGAATACATATCTTAGAATATGAACAACTTAACAAGTATAAAATATGCAGACCTAAAAAAATTCATGCTGACGCCTAAAAAAATAAGATGCCGTTTTAAAACAAACCAAATATATAATACTTAAAATAGCCGATTAAAACAAAATAACTATATATTTTAACTTTAACAATGAGTTACAACACTAATAAAAAGTTTATTTTTTCTATTTAAACCAATGTTTATAAAACTCCTCACTAACTCAAACAAAATAAAAGTTTAAAGCAAAATTTTACACAAATTTCTTTACACGACAAAAGACTACTGCTCCCTAATATATACATATATTTATTAAAGAATCAAAACATTGATATATAATAAAAATCAAAACTGTTATATATATCTAATTAAACACATTACTAATATAAAACTATAACCAATTTTAATATAACATACTATAACATAATTAATATATGCATGAATAGTAAAATTTATATAACAGACAAATTTAAAATTTATATAAGTTTATATATATTATATTAAAACGTATATATATAAAAATCAGAAAGCAAAGTATTGATATAAACGAAAATAGAATATATACTACCTTTATATATATAATAGATAGAACTCATAAGCAAAACAAAATATAAGTTTGTACATATATTAACCCAAAATAGAAAGCTCTGAGTTATATCTATATATACTAATGTATTTTGATCCAAAACTAACATATACATACAGTAAATTATATATATGTACTTTAAAATCATAAACAACAGTGATAAAATATACTATGATATAATATACTATACTATTATATGTAACACACGCATCATACAAAAAAAAGCGACTTATAACACCATATAAAATGATTTGATAAAAGAAATATATTATAACAAAACCATGCAAATCTTGATAACAAAACTGCATATTAACCCAAAATAAGTTTTAAAACAACTTACTTACTTATATAAGTATATAAATGAGGGGAAGGAAGCAGAAGGCTTGTTCTGGAATTGGCGAAGGCAACGAGATCCAGGCGGCAAAAGATGAAGCAGCGATGCTTTTATTGTTATAATTTATTTTTTTGTCGAGTGAAAATATGAAGGTGGATTTGGCAAATTTATATTGAAAGCAGAGAACGGGGAGAGGGGGAAGAAAAGAAATATATAAAATGGGTAGAGTGGAAAAACTGAACTGTCAAAAGGTTAAAAATGTTTCAGCGGTTAAAACAAGTAATGTAAGAAAACGAATAGGCACAAATTGGGAAACGTATCACATAAATAATAAATATAAAGTAGCGGGTGAGGATTTTAGGCAATAAATATTCACGTTGATTTATACACGCAAATAAAATATGAGCTGCAGCCAAATCAAATAATGAAAAAAAAGGAAAAACGTACGTACGTTATACGTTTCTTCAAGTGATCGTGCAGAACAAAAGATAAAGGGAGTAATAAAGCTAGATGACCGTTTGAATTTGTACTGTTGGCAATCAAATAAATGAGAAGTAACATAAACACTTGATTGACGCAGTTTATTAAGCAATTGATATGCGTGTGCAGCGCGTTTCAAAATTTAAAACTGAAGGGAAATTAACTGTCACAATTAAAGGTATTGATATAAATGTAAAGTAATGAATGATTTGCTGCAATGAAATAGCAACGATTAGAAGCATTGATTCAGGAAAGATTATTAAAGCAATAAATTTGATTGGACAAGAAGTTTTGAAAAAAAAAAATTCAAACGGAAGGAGATTGAAGAGTCAAAATAAATGCTTCAGGTAAGAGAAAAGAGAAATAATAGAAACGCACGCTAAAATTAAGCAGGTGGAATAATACACAAAGAAGGCAACGTATATTTCCTTCCGAAAGCAACAGAGAACCTGAAATATATCAACAAAATAATGGCAACGGTTCAATCCCCTTGATTTCAGCTGAAAAGCTATTTAATGCACTTTAAAATTTGCTTGTAAAGAAGAGGAGCAGAAAAAGAAAAGACACAGGTAAGGTAAGGAATATATATATAATTTGTACTAAATATGATACGTTTGTTGAAGCCAACAGCACCAAAAATCAAGGAATGAAAAAGGCAACAAGGAAAAGAACGGAACAAATAGAAATTAAACGTACCAAATTAAATATGAGCAGTTTTAAAAGCAACGGTCACCCATTGATTTAGCTGACAAATATTACATTTTTATTTTAAAATATTATTGTTTAAAATTTCTCAAAAATCAAATTAAATACGTTATAAAATTTATTAAAATCTACGGGTCGTTACAATTTCTGTGCTTTGTCACTTTAAAATACAAAGGTTTCTATACTAGTAGTAAATATTCAAACTCTTTACAAAGATGATTTCAACTCTATTTTTAATACAAAGATCGTTTATAAAACCATTTTCTAATCTATTAGTATATACAAACCTTTACCTCATTCGTATGAGAAAATCTAATTAAACGGCTTAGCAAAACAAGTGGTATGAAACGCTTGCGTTTACTTCGTCGGTTAATTTATGGACTTGTTCGATTGAAAATCTTGTGACAATTTTCGAGTGGAAATCTACAATTTGTTCGTAAATATTTAAGTTAAGCTAGTGGTTATGGGACATGAAGCTAAACTCTTATATTTACTGGCTTAGTGTAATTCACACTTTTTATTGATTGATGATGATCATTTTGTGATTTAGACTAGCGATGTGCGATGTCTATTTATTTGTGTGGGGACTACATTCCCCATTCGTGGAACTACGGTTCAATTTGGCAGGGTAGCGACCCGTGGACTTCGGGCCATTTGTGGAGCTTCGGCTCAAAATTTATGGTTAGCGACCATGGAATAGCGTTCCGTTCGTGATACACGTGTTAGTGAGTTTTCATGCTCTCGTTTGTGATAGGCCTCCCCCTCTGTGATTTCTGGATTTCTAATTGATGATTTCTAGAATTTGTGTTTCACCAACTTTTGCGATTGGCATTAATATGTTTGCCAATATTTGAAGTTTGGTGAATAAAATAAAGAATATGATATTCTTTTTGGTGCTTTTATGAGATGTTGTATGATTTTGTTGTTGTTTAAATCATATTTGTTCTGGTATGACATTATTGTTATCATACGTTCTTATTGTATCTCTGCTTATATCTCATTCCTTTATCTGATATTTATAGCTAGACTGATCCGTTTATTATTTTCTTATTAAATAATACTCGGGTTAGACCGAGATGTTACAGGTGCTTCTGCTTGACTCCTTATCTAGGAGCATCTTCTGACTTTTGTCTAACTACACAGTTTTGTAGTTTTTTGTTATTATACATTAGAGATAGAGACTCCTTGATGTATACATATTCTTTTGTCTAGCACTTGTATCTATTCTTTTGTGATATTGTGGATCTTGTTTGACCACTACTCTGATGTACACTTTTATGTATTATATTCATATCTGTTTCCGCCTTTGAGATATGAACATCTGTGACTGATTTATGTTATGTTTATTTCTATATTTGTTTCCGAGGTGCACTTAGCCACTCTGTGGTAGCTTTGAGTTTGTATTTGATATGTCGGATTTCCTCTTGAAATGAAATGCATGTTATACTATCTGACATATCGGTACTCGCACAAGGCAATTACACGGATGGTCGCTCCTCAACAGCCTTATTCTTCGCGCTAGTTGACGGTAGTACTCCGTAGTGTCCTTGGCTAGCGTGAGTATAGAGGTGGGGTGTCACAGCTTGGTATTAGATCCAAACTTCGGAAAAATGTAGAATAATCTAGCAAGGATCATTGTCCTAAGTCTTTCCTAGGAATCGTGCCATAGGATTTAATTCGAGTCTTCGTACCATTCTATCCTATTTCTTTTTATGATGCCTTGTTTTATCAATCAAGTTTGTTTGATATTCATTCTGAGATTAACCTTTTTTCTCTTTTCTTTCTTTCTTAAAGAAGAGAAATGGTTAGACCAGGCCGTCCCAGTGTCGGTCAATCTAGTGCTACTCCCCAAGATGGAGTATTTATGTCTGCTCAGCAACTTCTAGATCTTGTGAGAAAAGCTCTACCTGCCGGACCTATTCCTGAGCCCACACATCCTAAATCTGGGTTTGCACGCTTGTGCAGTGATTACACCAACTTGGGTGGAAAGCCACTCAAAGGTTCCAAGAGCATTATAGAAGTCCAGGCTTGGCTTCTAACATGCGACCGCATCTTTTCTCACATGAATCTTAATTATCTTCATCGAGTCCAAGTGGCTTCTAGTATGCTCCAAGAAAGAGCATTAGACTGGTACGAGCTTCTAATCTCTGAAATTATTGAAGCAGACCTTACTTGGGAGCAATTCCGGGAAAGGTTCGAGTTGAAGTTCGTGCCGGAAGCTGAAAAAGTATCTTTAGCGCGACGCTTCATAGACCTTGTTCAAGGTGAATCTTCTGTGACGGACTACGTCGCATCTTTCGAATCTCTCTCTAAATATGGGGTTGAATATATTAATACCCCATTGAAGAAAAACCAGAGATTTGTGTATGGCTTGAACAAGAGCCTCAAAAATCCATTACTTCTAAAATTAGAAGTTTCCTTTGATCAACTTGTTGATATTTCTCTTCGACTCGAAGAGGCTGATAAAGATAGTGATGCTGAGGTCAAACCAAACATCAACAAGAAGAGACCTTTTAAATTCAAGCCTAATCCCAACAAGAAGGGAAAGCAAGCAACACCAGTAGCAAGTACTCCTAACCCTCGTCATGGAGAATGTTACAATTGTGGTTCTAAGGACCACTATGCAAACAAGTGTCCGAAGTCTATTTCTTGCCGCTATTGCAAGAGTTCGGGTCATACTATATCTTTGTGTCCCAAACTTCAAGGCAAGAATGAGGGCAAGCTAAATGTTGTACAAACCCCTTCTAATACTTCTCGTGGTCAAGGTATTTCTTATTCTATCCTTAATGGCATTATTATGTTTCGTGAATTTCCTATTCGAGTTCTTTTTGATACGGGTGCATCTCACTCTTTTATATTAAAAGAACTTGTTGATGCTTTGTCTTTGGATGTAATTGGCTTGATGACTTCTTTGAGAATTGCGAATCCAGTTGGTGGATCCGCAACACTTAGTTTACTTTGTAAAGATGTCGAAATTATTTTATGTGATTACTCATTCCGTGCTGTTTTGCATGTTATGCGTTACTTAGGCTTCGGAATGATTTTGGGAATGGATTGGCTTAACCGTTATGAAGCTCATATCCTATGTCCTGAGCGGACCATATATCTTCTACATCCTCAATCTGTTAAGCAGATTTCTCTTGTTCTGAAAGATTTAGATTCCAATTCGAAAGCATACTTGTATTCACTAAATCCTCATGATGACGATAATGATGATGAGGAAGATGTCATTTCTCTCATTCACATTGTTCGTGAATTTCCCGACATATTTGAGCCCGTTTTAGGATTACCACCTAAGCGAGCAATTGAGTTCATAATTAATCTAATCCCTAGAGCTCAACCTATTACTCGTACTTCTTATCGTATGTCCAATAAAGAAAATGAGGAGATGCGCAAACAATTATCCGAATTGGAAGCAAAGCAATTTATTCAATCTAGTTCCTCTCCATGGGGAGCTTCAGTTATTTTTGTGAAGAAATCTGATGGTACACTTAGGCTTTGCGTTGACTACCGCAAACTTAATGATCTCACCATCAAGAATAAATATCCCTTACCGTGGATTGACGATTTATTCGATCAACTTAGTGGTGCTAAAGTCTTTTCACTGTTAGACTTAGCAACCAGTTTTCACCAGCTCCGTATTGCAGAGGATAGCATTCCTTTGACATCGTTCCGTACTTGTTATGGATCTTATGAATGGCTTGTTATGCCATTTGGTTTGACGAATGCTCCAGCTTATTTCGTTGACCTTATGAATCGAGTTTTCAAAGACTTCCTCGATCGATTTGTTCTCATCTTTATAGATGATATTCTTATTTATTCTAAAACCGAGGAAGAGCATGAAAATCATCTTCGGATTGTGTTGGAAACTCTCAGGAGCAACCAATTAAAAGCAAAATTTTCTAAATGCCACTTTTGGCAATCTCGTGTGAAATTTTTAGGACATAACATTTCTGAATCCGGAATTTCCGTGGATCCTTCGAAGATTGAAGCGATTCAAAATTGGAAGAGACCGGAGAGTGTGACGGAAATTCGTAGCTTTCTCGGATTAGCGGGCTATTACCGTCGATTCATAAAAGACTTTTCCAAGATTTACGTACCTCTTACTAGTTTGACAAAGAAGGGAGTTAAATACATTTGGTCAAACAAATATGAAGCTTCATTTCAAAAATTAAAGGAACTCCTTTCCGATGCTCCTATTCTTGTGATTCCCGATGGGAACCAAGATTTTATTGTTTATACCGATGCTTGTCGTGTTGGTTTGGGTGCCATTCTCATGCAGCAGGAACGTGTTATTGCTTATGATTCTAGGCAATTAAAGCATGCCGAGACTAGATATGCCACTCATGATTTAGAGCTCGCAGCTATTGTTTTCGCCCTTAGAATTTGGCGTCATTATCTTTTGGGATAGAAATTTATTCTCTACACCGATCACAAATCTTTGAAGTATTTATTTTCTCAAAAGGAACTTAATTTGCATCAACAATGTTGGCTCGAGTTCCTTGCATCTTATGATCTTGATATTCTTTATACTCCCGGAAAAGGAAATCGTGTTGCCGATGCCCTTAGTCGTAAGCAACAAGCGGTTGTTTCTATGATGATATCCGAGTGGAATGATCTCGCGACTTTATCCACTTGTGAGAATCGAGATCGTGAATCCAACTCATGTTTATCTCTTGTTTTATGTAGCCTTGAGGCTCATCCCTCTCTTTTAGACTGCATTCTTGAAGCTCAAAAGCATGATCCCGAATTGGTTCTTCTTAGCCAAAGTTGTAGGGATAAAATTGATATTGAAGTTTTGAAAGACTTTGATATTGATGCTCGTGGCGACATTTGAAAATTTGGTAGACTTATTGTGCCAAATATTATTGATCTTCGTAAAGACATTTTAGAAGATTCTCATCGTTCTAAATTTATCATTCATCCCGGTAGTAGTAAAATGTACGCGGACATGAAGCGACTTTATTATTGGGATGGAATGAAATCTGATATTGCTAACTTTATTAAGCGTTGCATGACTTGCCAACTCGTGAAGGCCGAACATCAAAGGCCCGGTGGGTTATTGCAACCTTTGGACATTCCAATATGGAAGTGGGATCAAATTTCCATGGACTTTATTGACGGTCTTCCCCGTTCTCGTTCGGGTCATGATAGCCTATGGGTGATAGTGGATAGACTTACAAAATCCACCCATTTTATTCCCGTTCGGTCCAATCGGACCGTACCTATTTTGGCTAAACTCTATGTCAAGGAAATTGTTAAATTGCATGGAGTTCCTACTTCTATTGTTAGCGATCGTGATCCATTGTTTACTAGTGGATTTTGGAAGGGTCTTCAAAAAGCTTTGGGAACGAAGCATAATTTTAGCACCGCTTATCATCTTCAGTCCGATGGACAAACCGAGCCTGTGAATCAAACTCTTGAAGATCTCCTTCGTGCATGTGTTCTTGACTTTAGTGGAAGTTGGGAGGATCATATTTCTCATGTTGAGTTTCCCTATAATAATAGCTTCCAATCTAGTATTGGTATGGCACCTTTCTAGGCACTCTACGGAAGGCTATGTCGATCTCCTTCGCGTTGGCTTGAAGCCGGTGGGAAGCTGGTTTTAGGTCCAGATTTTATTCGTGATGCCACAGAAAAGATTGACCTTATTCGTCATAGAATGAAAGAAGCCCAAAGTAGACAAAAATCCTATGCCGATAACCGAAGAAGGAAATTAGAATTTTATGTGGGAGATTTTGTGTTTATTCGTGTTTCACCTATGAAGGATGTTGTGCATTTCAGTCGATCGGGAAAATTAGCACCTCGATATATTGGACCATTTCCCATCACCGAACGCATTGGTTCTGTGGCTTATCGCCTTTTATTACCGGCTCAGTTTTCTGCTATTCATGACGTATTCCATGTCTCTCAACTACGGAAATGCCTAATTGTTCTTAAAGATCGATATGTTTGGAGTTGAGTAAAATTTTGTTCTTTTCATTTAGGGCTTTGGGTTTGGGTTTCAGCCCACCAACCCAACATAATTCCCTAACTCCACCCCCTCTCCTCTTCATACATTCTCATTTCCTAATACTCTCTAACTAAAGTAAAAATCGAGGAAGAGAAAAGAAATTAGATATTCCTAAGCCCTAATTCTCTTAAGTAAAATCATCTTCAAGCTAGAAAACAAGGAGAAGCTTAGGTAAGCATCCTCTTCATCTTCTCCATCTCAATCTCTCTTCAATTTCAGAAATTCCTATAACCTAACTTAGGAAAAACTTCACCTTTGATAATAGATAGAACATTCTAGAGGTGTTGTGTGACGCTCCACCTCTATACTCACGCTAGCCAAGGACACTACGGAGTACTACCGTCAACTAGCGTGAAGAATAAGGCTGTTGAGGATCGACCATCCGTGTAATTGCCTTGTGCAAGTACCGATATGTCAGATAGTATAACATGCATTTCATTTCAAGAGGAAATTCGACATATCAAATTCAAACTCAAAGCTACCACACAGTGGCTAAGTGGACCTCGGAAACAAATATAGAAATAAACATAACATAAATCAGTCATAGATGTTCATATCTCAAAGGCGGAAACAGATATGAATATAACACATAAAAGTGTACATCAGAGTAGTGGTCAAACAAGATCCACAATATCATAAAAGAATAGATACAAGTGCTAGACAAAAGAATATGTATACATCAAGGAGTCTCTATCTCTAATGTATAATAACAAAAAACTACAAAACTGTGTAGTTAGACAAAAGTCAGAAGATGCTCCCAGATAAGGAGTCAAGCAGAAGCACCTGTAACATCTCGGTCTAACCCGAGTATTATTTAATAAGAAAATAATAAACGGATCAGTCTAGCTATAAATATCAGATAAAGGAATGAGATATAAGCAGAGATACAATAAGAACGTATGATAACAATAATGTCATACCAGAACAAATATGATTTAAACAACAACAAAATCATACAACATCTCATAAAAGCACCAAAAAGAATATCATATTCTTTATTTTATTCACCAAACTTCAAATATTGGCAAACATATTAATGCCAATCGCAAAAGTTGGTGAAACACAAATTCTAGAAATCATCAATTAGAAATCCAGAAATCACAAAGGGGGAGGCCTATCACAAATGGGGAGGCCTATCACAAACGGGAGCATGAAAACTCACCAACATGTGTATCATGAACGTAACACTATTCCATGGTCGCTAACCATAAATTTTGAGCCGAAGCTCCACAAACGGCCCGAAGACCCCGGGTCGCTACCCCGCCAAATTGAACCAAAGTTCCACAAACGGGGATTGTAGTCCCCACACAAATAAATAGACATCGTACATCGCTAGTCTAAATCACAAAATGATCATCATCGATCAATAAAAAGTGTGAATTACACTAAGCCAGTAAATATAAGAGTTTAGCTTTATGTCCCATAACCACTAGCTTAACTTAAATATTTACGAACAAATTGTAGATTTCCACTCGAAAATTGTCACAAGATTTTCAATCGAACAAGTCCGTAAATTAACCAACGAATTAAATGCAAGCGTTTCATACCACTTGTTTTGCTAAGCCGTTTAATTAGACATTCTCATACGAATGAGGTAAAGGTTTGTATATACTAATAGATTAGAAAATGGTTTTATAAACGACCTTTGTATTAAAAATAGAGTTGAAATCATCTTTGTAAAGAGTTTGAATATTTACTACTAGTATAGAAACCTTTGTATTTTAAAGTGACAAAGCACAGAAATGATTGTAAAAACAATCAACCATCAAAAATTCACATACGAAGACGTGAATCAAATCCGGAGAAATCGATACCGAATCCATCAAAAATGGATTCCCACAAAAATACCGAAAAAGAAGCCATCAGAATAGATAATCGATGATAACAACAAATCGGAAGATCACGAATCGATAAAAATAGGAAATCCAAACAAAATAATCAATTTTAGCTGAGACAATCAGGTCAGTCGACTGACCCAGGTGGTCAGTCGACGGACACAGGGATACATATTTTGTATCCCCAGAGTCAGTCGACTGACCCAGATGGTCAGTCGACTGATACAGACCCAGGCAATTTCCTGGGTCTGGTTCAGTCGACTGAACCTTCTCCGAAGCATTTTTCAGGTTCTGGTTCAGTCGACTGACCTTCTAGTTCAGTCGACTGAACCTACTTCAGGAGCATATTCAGCCTAGCCCCCTTTGGGGCAAATACGATAACACAGATGGAAGCGAACGAACGAGCAACTTCGACTGAGGATTTATGCCAAACGACAACCCAGCCTTGTATGGCCCTCCGAAACGCTCCACTAACGTGTTCAAACATCAAAGATTGGATTTTTACAAAAAATTGGATTCCAAAAACCAAAAATTGAACAATTCACCAATTCGATCCAAATCGAAAGCAAATGAACATAAATAAGTGTTAGGAATTCATACCCAACAACAACGATATCTATAGAAATAGATGTGAGTTCAAAAACTCACCTTTTTCTCAAAAACGATGAAGGAGAAGCTTGAAAGCAAAGGAAGATCAACTACTCTACCACTTCAACTCTAGAAACTTGAATCTAAGCTCAAAAGAAGAACATTTCCTAAGTTAGGTTTAGGAAATTTCTGAAATTAAGAGAGAATGAGTTGGAGAAGAAGAAGGAGATACTTACCAAAGCTTCTCTTTGAATTTAGGGCAAGAATTTGTATTTGCAAAGAAGATTAGGGCTTAGGAATTCTAATTCTTTTTCTCTTCCCCCATTTTTCTTAAGCTAGAGTGTTAGGAAATATTATGAAGAAGTGAAGAGGAGTGAAGTGGAGTTGGGTTGATATGTTGGGTTAATGGGCTGAAACCCAAACCCAAAACCCTAACTGAAAACATCAAAATTTTACTCACTCCAAACATATCGATGTTTATACTTAAAAAAGTTGTAAACGCCATTTTGGACTCAATGGAGGTGGTCTCGAGTCCCAATTCGACTGATTACAAAAAGTAGCTTTTTGGACTTTAATCCGATTAACGATTCTATATTTAAATAAAATATTTAAATATTCAATCGTAAAATATGCGGGTTGTTACAGACTCCCCTCCTTAAAGAAATTGCATGCTCGCAATCTTTAATAAATAAATAAGAAGTAATAACAATAAAAGCATATCAACACAAAGAGAAGAAATTTGAAATAAGAAGTTCACCTTAAGGAGCACGAGAGAGCAAGTCCGGATGTGTTCGCTCGATAAATTCTTTGGATTCCCAAGAGCAATCCTTAGGATTTGAGGACCATTGAACTTTCACAAGAGGAACATCTTTATTTCGAAGGCGTTTAACCTCCGAAGCAATGATACGTATATGATGTTGCTCATAAGTCAAATTAGGCGAAACTTCAATTTCTTCAATAACACCGGGCTCAAGAACAGAATCGGAATCTCGAAGGCATTTCCGTAGTTGAGAGACGTGGAATACGTCATGAATAGCAGAAAACTGAGCCGGTAATAAAAGGCGATAAGCCACGGAACTAATGCGTTCGGTGATGGGAAATGGGCCAATATATCGAGGTGCTAATTTTCCCGATCGACTGAAACGCACAACACCCTTCATAGGTGAAACACGAATAAATACAAAATCTCCCACAGAAAATTCTAATTTCCTTCTTCGATTATCGGCATAGGATTTTTGTCTACTTTGAACTTCTTTCATTCTATGCCGAGTAAGGTCAATCTTTTCTGTGGCATCACGAATAAAATCTAGACCTAAAACCAGCTTCTCACCGGCTTCAAGCCAACACGAAGGAGATCGGCATGGCCTTCCGTATAGTGCCTCGAAAGGTGCCATACCAATACTAGATTGGAAGCTATTATTATAGGGAAACTCAACAAGAGAAATATGATCCTCCCAACTTCCACCAAAGTCAAGAACACATGCACGAAGGAGATCTTCAAGAGTTTGATTCACAGGCTCGGTTTGTCCATCGGACTGAAGATGATAAGCGGTGCTAAAATTATGCTTCGTTCCCAAAGCTTTTTGAAGACCCTTCCAAAATCCACTAGTAAACAATGGATCACGATCGCTAACAATAGAAGTAGGAACTCCATGCAATTTAACAATTTCCTTGACATAGAGTTTAGCCAAAATAGGTACGGTCCGATTGGACCGAACGGGAATAAAATGGGTGGATTTTGTAAGTCTATCCACTATCACCCATAGGCTATCATGACCCGAACGAGAACGGGGAAGACCGTCAATAAAGTCCATGGAAATTTGATCCCACTTCCATATTGGAATGTCCAAAGGTTGCAATAACCCACCGGGCCTTTGATGTTCGGCCTTCATGAGTTGGCAAGTCATGCAACGCTTAATAAAGTTAGCAATATCAGATTTCATTCCATCCCAATAATAAAGTCGCTTCATGTCCGCGTACATTTTGCTACTACCGGGATGAATGGTAAATTTAGAATGATGAGAATCTTCTAAAATGTCTTTACGAAGATCAATAATATTTGGCACAATAAGTCTACCAAATTTACGAATACCGCCACAAGCATCAATATCAAAGTCTTTCAAACCTTCAATATCAATTTTATCCCTACAACTTTGGATAAGAAGAACCAATTTGGGATCATGCTTTTGAGCTTCAAGAATGCGGTCTAAAAGAGAAGGATGAGCCTCAAGGCTACACAAAACAAGAGATGAACATGAATTGGATTCACGATCTCGAATCTCACAAGTGGATAAAATCTCGAGATCATTCCATTCGGATATCATCATGGAAACAACCACTTATTGCTTATGACTAAGGGCATCGGCAACAAGATTTCCCTTTCTGGGAGTATAGAGAATATTAAGATCATAAGATGCAAGGAACTCGAGCCAATGTTGTTGACGCAAATTAAGTTCCTTTTGAGAAAATAAATACTTCAAAGATTTATGATCGGTGTAGAGAACAAATTTCTCTCCCAAAAGATAATGACGCCAAATTCTAAGAGCGAAAACAATAGCTGCGAGCTCTAAATCATGAGTGGCATATCTAGTCTCGGTAGGCTTTAATTGCCTAGAAGCATAAGCACTAACACGTTCCCCTTGCATGAGAACGGCACCCAAACCAACACAACTAGCATCGGTATAAACAATAAAATCTTGGTTCCCTTCGGAAATCACAAGAATAGGAGCATTGGAAAGGAGTTCTTTTAATTTCTAAAAAGCAGCTTCACATTTGTCTGACCAAATGTATTTAACTCTATTCTTTCTCAAACTAGTGAGAGGTATGGAAATTTTAGAAAAGTCTTTTATGAATCGACGATAATAACCCACCAATCCGAGAAAGATACGAATTTCCGTCACACTCTCCGGTCTCTTCCAATTTTGAATCGCTTCAATCTTTGAAGGATCCATGGAAATTCCAAATTCAAAAATTATATGCCCCAAAAATTTCACACGAGATTGCCAAAAGTGGCACTTAGAAAATTTTGCTTTCAATTGGTTGCTCCTGAGAGTTTCCAACACAATCCGAAGATGATTTTCATGCTCTTCCTCGGTTTTAGAATAAATAAGAATATCATCTATAAAGATGAGAACAAATCGATCAAGGAAGTCTTTGAAAACTCGATTCATAAGGTCAAGGAAATAAGCTGGAGCATTCGTCAAACCAAACGGTATAACAAGCCATTCATAAGATCCATAACGAGTACGGAATGATGTCAAAGGAATGTTATCCTCTGCAATACGGAGCTGGTGGAAACTGGTTGCTAAGTCTAACTGTGAAAAGACTCTAGCACCACTAAGTTGATCGAATAAATCATCAATCCGAGGCAAGGGATATTTATTCTTGATGGTGAGATCATTAAGCTTGCGGTAGTCAACGCAAAGCCTAAGTGTACCATCAGATTTCTTTACAAAAATAGCCGAAGCTCCCCATGGAGAGGAACTAGAACAAATAAACTGTTTCCCTTCCAATTCGGATAATTGATTACGCATCTCCTCATTTTCCTTATTGGACATACGATAAGGAGGACGAGTAATAGGTAGAGCTCTAGGGATTAGATTAATTCTGAACTCAATTGCTCGCTTAGGTGGTAATCCTAATATGGGCTCAAATATGTCGGGAAATTCACGAACAATGTGAATGAGAGAAATAACATCCTCCTCATCATCATTATCGTCATCATGAGGATTTAGAGAATACAAGGATGCTCCCGGATTGGAATCTGAATCTTTAAGAACAATAGAAATCTGCTTAACAGATTGAGGATGTCGAAGATATATAGTCCGCTCAGGACATAGGATATGGGCTTCATATCGGTTAAGCCAATCCATCCCCAAAATCATTCTGAAACCTAGGTAACGCATAACATGCAAATCGGCATGGAAAGAGTAATCACATAAAATAATCTCGACATCTTTACACAGTAAACTGAGTGTTGCGGATCCACCAACCAAGTTCGCAATTCTCAATGAAGTCATCAAGCCAATAACATTCAAAGACAAAGCATCAACAAGTTCTTTTGATATAAAAGAGTGAGATGCACCCGTATCAAAAAGAACTCAAATAGGAAGATCACGAAATATAATAATGCCATCAAGGATAGAATGAGAAATACCTAGACCAAGAGAAGTGTTAGTAGGGCCTTGCACAACATTTAGCTTCCCCTCCTTCTTGCTTTGAAGTTTGGGGCATGAAAATATAGTATGACCCGAACTTATGCAATAGCGGCAAGTAAGGGGCTTCGGACACTTGTTTGCATAATGGTCCTTAGAACCACAATTGTAACATTCTCCACGACTAGAGGTAGGAGTCTTTGCTACCGAAGTCGCTTGCTTCCCTTTCTTGTTAGGATAAGGCTTGAACTTAAAAGGCCTCTTCTTATTGATGTTTTTTTTGGCCCTCACAACTTCAACATTACTTACTTTATCGGCCTCTTCGAGTCGAAGAGCGATATCAACAAGCTGATCGAAAGAAACTTCTAATTTCAGAAGTAATGGCTTTTTGAGGTTCTTATTCAACCCATAGACAAATCTCTTATTTTTCTTCAATGGGGTATTAATATACTCGACCCCATATTTAGATAGAGATTCGAAAGATGCGAGTAATCCATCACAGAAGATTCACCTTGAACAAGGTCAATAAAGCGTCGAGCTAAAGATACTTTTTCAGCTTCTGGCACAAATTTTAACTCGAACCTTTTCCGGAATTGCTCCCAAGTAAGATCTGCTTCAATAATTTTCGAGATCAAAAGCTCATACCAATCTAATGCTCTCTCCTGGAGCATGCTAGAAGCCACTTGGACTCGATGTAGATCAATAATATTCATGCGGGAAAAGATGCGATCGCATGTTCTAAGCCAAGCTTGGACTTCTATAACGCTTTCGGATCCCTTGAAAGGCCTTCCACCCAAATTGGTGTAATCACTGCTCAAGCGTGCAAACCCAGATTTAGGATGAGTAGGCTCTGGAATGGGTCTGATAGCTTGAGCATTTTTCACAAGATCTAAGAGCTGCTGGGCAGACATAAATACTCCATCCTGAGGAGTAGCACTGGATTGACCAGCGCTGGGACGACCTGGTCTATCCATTTCTCTTCTTTAAGAAAGAAAGAAAGAAAGAGGAAAAAGGTTGTTTACAGAATGAATATCAAACAAACTTGATTGATAAAACAAGGCATCATAAAAAGAAATAGGATAGAACGGTACGAAGACTCGAATTAAATCCTATAGCACGATTCCTAAGAAAGACTTAGGACAATGATCCTTGCTAGATTATTCTACATTTTTCCGAAGTTTGGCTCTGATACCAAGCTGTGACACCCCACCTCTATACTCACACTAGCCAAGGACACTACGGGGTTATGCCGTCGGCTAGCACGAAGAATAAGGCTGTTGAGGAGTGACCATCTGTGTAATTGCTTTGTGCGAGTACCGATATGTCAGATAATATAACTTACATTTCATTTCAAGAGGAAATCTAACATATCAAATACAATCTCAAAGCTACCACACAATGGCTATGTGGACTTCGGAAATAAATATAGAAATAAGCATAACACAAATCAGTCACGGATATTCATATCACAAAGGCAGAATCAGATGTGAATATATCACATAAAAGTGTACATCAAAATAGTGGTCATATAAGATCCACTACATCACAAAAGAATAGGTACAAGTGCTAGACAAAAGAATATGTATACATCAAGGAGTCTCTATCTCGAATGTATAATAACAAAAACTACTAATCTAAAGTAGTTAGCCAAAAATCAGATGATGAACCCTGATAAGAAGTCAAGCAGGAGCACCTGAAATATCTCGGTCTGACCCGAGTATTATTTAAGAAGAAAATAATAAACGGATCAGTCTAGCTATAAATATCAGATAAAATGAGATAGGATAAGAGATATCACAAAAACGTATGATAACAATAATGCCATACAGTGACAAGTATACATCAGATAACAACAAAAATCATACGATATCTCAAATGTTCTCAAACACCAAAAGAATGTCATATTGTTTAAATTATTCACCAAAACACAAATATTGATAGAGCTTATCAATGCAATCCACGAAAATTGGTGAAACACAAATTCTAGAAATTAACCACCAGAAATCCAGAAATCACAAAGGGGGAAGGCCTATCACAAACGGGAGACCAACACGTGCATCACAAACTGAACGCTATTCCATGGTCGCTAACCATTAATTTTGAGCCGAAGCTTCACAAACGGCCCAAGACCATGAGTCGCTACCCCACCAATTTTGAGTTGAAACTCCACAAACGGGGTTTAACCCCCACACAAACAAAGAGACGTCGCACATCCCTAGTCTAAAACACAAAATGATCATCATCGATCAATAAAAAGTGTGAATCACACTAAGCTAGTAAATATAAGAGTTTAGCTTCATGTCCCATAACCACTGGCTTAACTTAAATATTTACGAACAAATTGTAGATTTCCACTCAAAAATTGTCATAAGATTTTCAATCGAACAAGTCCAAAAATTAACCGATGAAGTAAACGCAAGCGTTTCATACCACTTGTTTTGCTAAGCCGTTTAATTAGATTTCTCATACGAATGAGGTAAAGGTTTGTATATACTAATAGATTGGAAAACGGTTTTATAAACGAGATTTGTATTAAAAATAGAGTTGGAATCATCTAGGTGAAAGAGTTTGAATATTTACTACTAGTATAGAAACCTTTGTATTTTAAAGTGACAAATCACAAAAATGATTGTAAAAACAATCAACCACCAATGATTCACATTCGAAGACGTGAATCAAAACCATAGAAATCTATATCAAATCCATCAAACAGATATTCCTAAAAATTCAAAGAAAGAAGTCATCAAAGTCGATAATAAGTGATAACAACTAACCGGATCGAAAAGAATCGATTAAAAATTAGAAACCCACACAAAACTACCTCAAATAGGCAAAAATGCAGATTTCCAGATTCAGTTGACTGGACTGTAGGGTCAGTCGACTGATTCATGCCTAGAAACTCTCGGTTTCTAGGTTCAGTCGACTGACCATATACGTCAGTCGACTGATACAGGGACAGAAGGTTTCTGTTCCCTGGTTCAGTCGACTGAACTGTTTGGTCAGTCGACTGATACATGGACAGAAAGTTTTCTGTTCCCCAGTTCAGTCGACTGAACTGCAATTTGCAGTATTTTCAGTCTAGCCAAGAAGGGGCAAAAATCCAACGGAAGTGATCGGACGAGCAACGGAGACTAGGGATTTATGCCAAGCGACAACCCAGCCTTATAGGCTCTTCGATACACCTCAAAAACGTGTTCAAACATCAAAGATAGGATTTTTAAAGATTTGACTTCAAAACACCAAAAATTGGAATATTCATCAAACCAATTCAATTCAAAGGCAAATGGACAAGGAATAGATGTTAGGAATTACTACCTAACAACTATCAAAGATATAGACATAGATGTGAGTTAAAAAACTCACCTTTTAAACCCAAAACAACAAATGAGAAGCTCTAGAACAAGCAAAGGTTGATTTCTCTACAACAACACCTCTAGAATCTACAATCTATTATCAAAGGTGAATTTTTTCCTAAGTTAGGTTATATGAATTTCTGAATTTGAAGAGAGATTGAGATGGAGAAGATGAAGAGGATGCTTACCTAAGCTTCTTCTTGATTTCTAGCTTGAAGTTGATTTTACTTGAGAGAATTAGGGCTTAGGAATATCTAATTTCTTTTCTCTTCCCACATTTTTACTTTAGTTAGAGAGTATTAGGAAATGAGAATGTATGAAGAGGAGAGGGGGTGGAGTTAGGGTATTATGTTGGGTTGGTGGGCTGAAACCCAAACCCAAAGCCCAAAATGAAAATATCAAAATTTTACTCAACTCCAAACATATCGATGTTTATGCTCAAAAAGGTCGCAAACGCCATTTTAGACTCAATAGAAGTGGTCTCGAGTCCTAATTCGACTGTTTGCAAAAAGTGATATTTCGGACTTAAATCCGACTAACGATGCTATATTTAAATAAAACATTTAAATATACAATCGTAAAATATGTGGGTTGTTACAGCGGGGCTATGCCTCGGTACATTCCTCTAGAGATGTACTGTATGGAAGGTAATCCCTTACCTTGTCATTTTGGGAATCCAATCTCCAGTATGTGCCTTTAACGGACTTGATTGTATATGTATCTATGTTATCGAATTTAACAAATGTAATAATTTTAGTTATTTTAATATGTTATTTGAAAGGATTTTCAAAGTAATGTTATTAGAAATAATATAAAATGATTTGATAAAAATGTTTTAGCTATCATAAGATAAAAATCCATCCATGTTTATGTGCGCCATGGTCTTATAGGATACTTTTTTTTCAAAGGTTTTGTTTGGCATCAAAGTATATATATGACACTGCCATATATATTTATGATTTGCATTTCTCATGCTGGTTTGCCAGACTGACCTAGATATTTTTAATACTTGGGTCAGATATGAGTAAGTTTCAGGTTTAGCTTAAGATGCTTAGAGTTTCTTAAGGAGAGTCGGTGATCTTCATCGACCTATGATCCTAGATTATATTCCCGCTATGTTTGTTTACTGTTTTGTATTCAGCATTTTTAAGGACAGAGGTTTATAACTGTCTAAGCTGAAGAGGCTCTGATGTATGTATTTATAATTTTCCATTGTGAAGTTTATTGAAGTAATATATGTTATTCCATTCGTGTGAGATTCTATTCTATATCTTTACTTTCTTTTTAACCTTAGTGGTCCATCTTTTCATTCAATTTGAGTTGGATATGTGTTGTTTGTTGTTAACTTAAAATGTATAGAAAAGCGGTTGTTCAGTTGGTATCGGAGCTTAGGTTGAGCGAACACCTAAGCCTAGTAGGGGTAAAATCTCATCAGAGATAGTGTTAGTAATACCCTAGGATGAGTAACTCGTTAGAGATAGGGTAAGTAACACCCTAGAATGAGTTGAGAGTATTATGTATGAGCATGTATTTGTTAATGCTATATAAAAATTATTTTATTTTTGGAAAATCGGTAAATGAAATAATTTTACCTAGGATTATATTTTGAATATAAAGTACTATCTTTAAAACGATATAGTTATTTGTGTGGTGTTTGGTTGTTAAGAAAATGAAAATATTAAGTTATTATAATTTTTGATTGGTTGTTTGATTTAAAAGTTTAAATATGAACACCTCGTGAATTTAGTTTCACAATTTGACTACGTGGTGTTTAATAAATAATAATGTTGGTTTAAGATTAAAGGAATTTATTTAAGATAAATAAATTTTATGAATGCGTTTTATAAGTGATTTTATAAATTGGATTTATAAAACGTGTTTTATAAAGGGATTTTTGAGAATTTAGTCACGGTATTTTTAAAAAAATCTTATGATAATCAGTTCAAGTGGCTAAGAAGTAATTAAAAAAGGTCAGCAGTTATGTTCGAATGGTAAACACTTATCTTATGCATTCTCCTTCTTGTTAGGTGAATATGCGATACTATTAGTAGTACCCAGTTCCTCTGTATCATTTTTGAGTTACTCGATCTGTATAAATTTCTAAAGTTTAAAAGATAATGTGAATCATTAATTGATAGATTAATTAGTGATTGTTAATTTTTATCTAGGTGTTTGCATTTAATATTGGCTAAAGGGAGTATATTATAATATAAGGAGTTTATTGTAATCATTAATTTATCTTTTAAATTGAAATGGTTTCTTTGGAAAGAAGATAGAAATTTTTATGTGAATAAACATTTTAAATTGATTATATATAAAGAAACATCTTTATAAAATGTTTGAATAATAGATAAAAGTTTTATGAATTGAATTCATAAAATTTTTGGGAAAATTAATAAATACGTATGAGGTACGTAGATCATTTCTTTGCACGATTCTGATCTAAGATTCAAGTATGGAACTTTAAGGTATTTACACAAGTCCGAATAAGGGTTTATAAGTCGATTCTTGATGGCGAGCATTGATGAGGGATTGTGGTTGAGTACTTACGTTTTCTTATCATAGTTGAGATTTATGTAAGAAAAATGAAGGTTTCTGATCAAGAAGCCTAATCAGAGTTCGCACTAGAGGATCGAGGGATCAATAGTAGTTCGAAAGTAAAGTTGTGGATTACAATAGAAGATTGAACCAAATATTACGGATGATTTGTGAATATCATATGAAATTGAGTTTAAAGATAATATTTAGTTAAACTCTTTTGGGTTTTGGGTTGTGATGAAACTTCAGGGACGAAATTCTTTTAAGGGGGGAAGAATGTAACAACCTAGAATTTCAAACATTTCGTATTTAAATACCTGAATTATTTAAATACTTGTGTTTAAGATTTAATGTGATTAAATATGATTTTATAACCTTGTTAAACACTTTTTAATTAACAATTAATGTTAGAAAAATTATTTTTGAAATGTGCTTACAAAAACATAGTCTTTAGATAAATACTGAAAATGTGACCAGAAAATGTTTTGTTAAAAATCAACCTTTTATTTTAATACAATTTGTGTAAGTATTTTTGCCACTTGTATAGCTATCATATACACATATAAACAAGTATTAAAACGTCTCTTTTTCTAATCAAACTAGTTAAACTAAGCATGTATAACTAAGGGAACACATAAGTACTAAAGGACTCTTAAATGGTGGAGTGATGTAAGGCATGGATTAAGGATATGGCCTTGCATGCTTAGAGTTCTTCTGCTTCATGGTTAAGGAAGGGATTTTACAAACTTTTCCTCACAAATACTAAGGTTATATATAGGAGGGGAAGCCTCTTCATTATGTACACCAAATCACTTCTATTACATATGTCTTCACTTCTTTCTCTTCTCCTTTTTATGTCCTCTTCCCTATGATTGTGAGCATGGGATGAAAAGAAAGGCCTTTAGACTATGAGTGTGGTGAGAGCAGATGGTCTTGAATGTAGGGATAAGGGGGTGATGGCCGTGAGTTGTGGAGGAAGGGGATGCCTTGGACATGAGCAAAGAGAGAAGAGGAGGCTAGGCCGTGAGTGATGGAGACGATGGAGGAGGTAGACGTGTGCTATAACAAGAGGGAGGATGATTATGGGTGATGTTTTGGTGAGGTAGAAAATGATAGTAGAATGTTGTTTGAAATGAATGTTGGTAGGAAGAATATTTGGTTTGATAAAAATGAGTTGATCTTATTTTGAATCATTCGATAATCACTTATTTATTTTACTCATTAATCACCAAATCTTGCTTGCTATTAGTGATAATAATAGACATTAACTACTTAAAGTTATACCCTTAATTATGCTTAAATGATTGCTTATATGGTTGCTTAATATGTTTGGATGATGATTGGTTGATTATATAAAACTTTGGTTGTGATAGATATGGTTATTAAGATTTATAAGTTGAAAATCATATATGATGAGAAATGATAGCTATGTGAATTAACAATACATATCTTGTGAAAAAATATTCACATTATACTCAAAAATAATATGTATACAACATATGTTAGGCCTCTTTGTTTTTAAAACCAAAAGAAATGTCATTTTATAATATTGGAATTTACTTCGAAAAAGTAAAGAAAAAAGAAAGTGGAATTTTGAAATAAATTTGGAATTTGTTTTAAAGAGAAAGAATTGGAAAAGTGGAGTTTTGAAATTATTTGGAAAATAAAATCTATGGTTTCATCTATGAAAAAAATAGTTTTAAAAGGTGGAAATGGTATAGAAGTATCATATGGTTTAAAATGAAGGATTTTTAATTAAAAAGGTTAGAAAAATGAATATTATAATATATGAAAAGTAGTGAAATAGATTTTTAATAAGTAAAATGGTAAAATATTGTTTTAAATTAGTTAATAATAGTTTATTATGTTATTAAAATGATTATAAAAGTGTTTAGGACAAGTTTTATAAAAATTGACTAAAAATTGAAAAATAAGCTATAGCGTTTCGCCAGTTCGCGACCAGAAAAGTTAAATAGATGTGTAGCATAAAATATAAGTCAAAATTCTTTGAAATAAGAATTTTTCGGACCATTGCGAGTATGGATTTTAAGTGAAAAAGAAAAATCAAGATTTCATTTAGTAAAGTTTGAGATATGTTCAAAGCAAGTTAATGAATACCCTTCACCCATTAATGAATATGCTTTTCATGGTGTCTTTTTGAAATTCCAAAAATACCCTTCACCCATTAATGAAATCTCATCATCCGTTTTCAACCTCAACCACCATCCCTTTTTCAATTACCCATCAACGGAATTCCGCTATCAATTTGCAACTAACAAAACCAACAAAGCTGTTTGAAATTAAAGAGTTGTGGCCGTCAAAGTTTTTGCACTTATAGTCGCATCCCCTTCCATTAAATTTTTATTAAATAAAAATGGAATATTCACGTAGATGCACGTACATGCAATTTACACTAGTATTTATGATTTGCATCTCTCACATTGGTTTGCCAGACTGACCTGGGTATTTTTAATACTCAGGTCAAATCCAAGTAAGTTTCAGGTTTTGCTTTATACGCTTGGAGTTTCCAGAGGAGAGCTAAAGATCTTCATCAACCTATAATCGTAGATTATATTCTCACTGCATTTATTTACCGTTTTGTATTTAGCATTTTTAAGGATAGAGGTTTATAACTATCCAAGCTGAATAGGCTCTATTGTATGTATTTAAAATTTTCTGCTGTAAAGATTACTGAAATAATATATGTTATTCCATTCATGTTAGATTCCGTTCTATGTCTTTATTTTCTTTTTACCCTTAACAAACCGCCTTTTCATTCAATTTGAGTTGGATATGTATGGTTTATTGTCAACTTAAAATGTATGAAAAAGCGGGTTATTACATATGTGCTAACAAATATTTAGATGCAGGAGAAGAGCGGGAAACAGAAGTATGTAGGCTTGACCCCCAAAAGTGTTCGTAGGAAGTCTTTTACTATGCAATAGCTCTTGAGCCTTTGGCCAGGGTGTATAGGTTAGACGCAGTCTAAACATAGTTGATCACATTTTCCCTTTATCGTGTGTGTGTGTGTGTGTGCGAGAGAGCGTTCAATGGCTCCCCAAAAAGTGCAGCACTCCTATAGCACCCTGATTTCCACCACAGAATCCGAATTAAATAATATGGTTTTCTCTTTCTTCTCACTAGCCATATTATTTAATACAGATTATGTAGTGGAAATCAGGGGGCTATAAGGGTCTTGCACTATATGGGATGAACGCTTCATATATATATATATATATACATATATATATATATATATATATACTAATACACACACACATATATATATATATTATAGATTACACCATAATATATTATTATTGATAAATTGTCGTAAATATATTGGAAAATGTGAATGTGATTTAATTAATAAAATCTTCACGGTATTAAATTGTTGGGATGATGTATATGAATTGTCATTTAATTCCACTCTGAGGTTTCCCTTTATATTCATTGTTTTAGATTTTTAATTTTATATACCACGGTCCACTGCTTTTAATATCTGATATTAGTTGCAAGCGTATTTTTACGGCGTTTGTAACTGATTTTAGAGTTAAAAATAGTGGGTTGTTGCATATCCCTTGGATAGTTAGAACCAATGCATCTTTGATTAATTCCCAATGATATTTGTAAAATTTAGCCCCAACCTCATTAAGGCCTAGGCTGTTGTTAGTATCAATCTAGAAAGTAACTTTTTTAACTTTATCAAAATTTACCTCCTCATATATATTTTTCTAGCATTTTCTCTCAAAATTTTCTTATAAAAAATATTATAAAAACTTGAGAATATATGCTCAGCGTTATGCAGATCCATAAAATATGTATCAACATAACATTTGAGAGAATTAGAATCAGATAAAACATTACCAGATGAGTCACTTAAAGACCTGATTGTGTTTTTATTTCTGGTATTAGTCATGCTTTCATAGAAAATTTTGGAACATTGGTCTCCTTCATTGAGCCATCTAATTTTTTATTTTTTTCTTGTTATTTAAGGCATGATTGTACATGATACTTTCACGGTTGAAAAGACTTTCTCTATATTCATTCACCATAACTTTCAACTGAGGGATCTTCTAAAATCTTTATAGAAAGAACATTATTTTCTCTCTTATTTATTCAAAAAGAGCCTTAAGTGATGAACGCTCTTTATTCCACTTCTTTAATGCCTTCTTCACACTTTTCAGGTTTTGTAGGAAAGCAAACAGAGGTTGCCTTATTGTGGAACTAAGCAAGCTCTCTCCATTGCCTCAGCATATCTGTTTGAGTTGATCCATATGATTTGATTTTTACATTAAGAAAATTTAAGAAGAACATGCCATATCATCATAGGATGTCTAATCACTACAATGTAGCTTGGGATTTGTTATCCTTGAAAACAACAATTTTTTTGCATGCACTTTAACTTCGGGGAGCTCCGAATATGCTTGAATATATCGCATAGGGGAGTGATGGGTGCTTCCTTTGATGGGTGCTTCATCCCAATACTTTTCACATTATATATTCATTCTCAATATTTTAAGCTTACTTTCACATTCCATACTTTCTTCACAAGTGCTGGTGAGATTTCATCTCTACATTGTATGAACTATATACATATAATTAAACATATTATTAACAAAACAAATATACATAACAGATATGTATATCATTGGATAATAAATTATTTTACTAGAAACTACCTCAAACGTCACTTTCTTTACGTCTTTGGGGGAAGATCTAAATCTTGGCTAAGAATCTTAATCTATTCTAATATACCACCACAAATAAGAGAAAATTTAGCACTAAAAGTGAATTCATATTTGCACATGCATAAATTGTATTAATAAAATTATTTTAGAGAATATAATAGAATGCATATGTGCATAAATAGGGCATATATCAATGTATGTGTGTGTATCAATGTATATTTAAGTGTATATACTAGAGTATATATATCGATGTGTGTGTGTGTATTAATATACATATATGTGTGTATCATTATATGTGTGAATCAATGTATTTGAAGCAAATATATTAATGTATGTGTATGTGTTAATATATCAATACAAAATATAATATATTTTTAAAAGAATAAGGCATTTATTAAAAATAAAAAATAAGCCAGACATAAAAATTAAATGCATTGCCTCAATTAAGTGCAAATTACACTTGCTTATAGGAAAGTGCATTAGTGCACTTGCTTGAGGCATGTGCAAATGCGCTTGCTTGTGTAAGAAAGTGCAAATCAATTCCCTTGTGAAGTTAGTATTGCATGATAGTTTCGCTACGAAATAGCAAAACTCCGCGGTGTAGTTTTCTATGCAGTTTGTCCCAAGTTAGGATAAAGGAGGAGGGTTGTGATAGGCTTGGCGAGCTAACATAAAAACCATAGCCTCTCTTGTGGAAATGGAACCTTATTATATTTCTACAAAATGGCAATCAGGACTGGGATGTTGTATGGTGCAGAATGTTGGCCTACTAAAAGACAACACGCCTAGAAGATAAGTGTAGTAGAAATGCATATGCTGCGATGGAGCTATGGTCATACAAGACGAGACCGAATTAGAAATGATGATATACGTGACAAACTTGATGTAGCACCAATTGAAGAGAAGCTAGTCCAAACAGCTTAAGATGGTTTGGACATCTCCAATGGAGGCCTCCTGAGGCATATGTGCACGTTGGAATTATAGACCGCATCGAATGCTCAAAGAGAGGTGGAGGTCGATTAACGTTGACATGGGAGGAAGTAGTAAAAAGAAACTTGAAGAATTGGAATATATCCAAAGAGATGGTGTCGGATAGGAGCACATGAAAGTTAGCAATCCACGTACCAGAACCATGAGTTGGAGTCTTTTTTGCTTAAGGTTGGTTTAGAGGTAGTGGTATAAGTTTCAGATTATAGGATTAGTGAATAAGAGCATAAGAAGTAGTATTTGGTCTTTGGTCTATTACTATTGGTAACGTTATTACTATTACTATTATTATTATTATCATCGTCTTGTTTTTTCTATTTTTTTGTTTTTTTTTGTTTATATATTTTTTATTCTTGTTTTATTTCTTAATTTTTATCTTTATTTTTGTTTTACTTATTTATTATTATTATTATTGGTTTAATTATTTTACTTTATTTTTTTATTATTATCATGGTTTTTTTAATTATTGTTATTGTTATTATTACTTTTAAATTAACTTTGTCATTTAGTTTTGGGTTCCATCTCTAGCTGACCCCAAATAATGGCTTAGTTGTTGTTGTTGTTGTTGATTTGGTTAAGGTTTTTAATTTATTTCAACAAATTTATTAAAACATGCTTAACTTTGAATTTATTTATAAGTTTATAAAATGTATGCTAAAAATTACGTAAATTAAAAAACTTTAAAATTTTATTCAAGTAAGAAAACGACCTTAAAAAATTATGCAAATGCTAAATTTTAATTATTAATAAGGGATTTAAAGAAAGAAACTAGGGATAATATATCTAACATACAAAAAATTATGCACTTTAATTTAACATTTTAGAGTGATTTAAACATTAAAACTTCCAAATGTTCTTAGTTTATAGACATAGAATGTTTAACATAAATCATAGTGGCCACATATGTAGATCACGTGCATCAAGAAATGATGTAAAATGGGCAAATTTAAAAAATCCTCTTTAATTCATTATGAACTAGACCTTTTAAATTGTTGTTATGAATAATATCACTGACAATAAATCATATTTAGTATTCTATGGTTTATGATTTAAAATTTATTTATTTTGATTAAGTTATATATATATAGTAACTTAGAATTATGCATTTTCATTGTAAATACGAATAATAATTATTCATTTATGAGGTTTACAAAACATTTTGTTATCAATATATATATAGTAATATATTTGAAACAATTTTATCTTTACTTTGAATAATATTTATACCAATATATTGTATAACAAAATAATTTTTTATACTTACTCTAAAGTAAGTTATATATATATAGTGTATACATATGTGTATATCCAAATTATAATTTTCTTTTGTTCTAATACAAAAACATTCAAATTGTAAATAATATTTGCACATGCGTAAATTTTGTTAGCATAATTAATTCAGATAATATATTGAAATGCATATATATGTGCATATGTTGGGTATATATTAATGTATATGTGTTATATTAATGTATATGCGAGTGTATGTGCGTGTGTGTGTGTTTGCATGTGCACGTGCATGCGTGCGCATGTATATATCAATGTATGTGTGTATATCGATAAATGTACGTGTGTATCAATTTATTGAAGCTAGATATATAAAAAATATATCAATGAATATGTTTTAATGCAAAATAAAATTATACAATGAAGAAGGCATTTATTGAAAAGAAAAATAACAAAGAAATTGGACATAAATATAAATGCACTTGACTAGTCAAGTGCAATTTACACTTGGCTGCTGGAAAGTGCATTACTGCACTTGCTTATGGCAAGTGAAATTGCACTTACCTTTTAAGCAAGTGCAAAACCACTTGCCTTGTGAAGACTAGTGTCGCACAACAGTTTCGCTGTGCAACAGAAAAACTTGCTTAAAATTTTATTTTTTAATTTGGTTAAAATTGTTTATTTTTATAAGAAATGTATTAAAACATGCATGATTTTAAATTTATTTATATGTTTATAAAAAATGTGGAAAAAATATTATAAATTTAGAAAAAGCCTTAAAAGTTATTTAAGTTCGCAAAATGCCTAAATTTAATTACTAATTAGTGGTGTAAAGCAAGAAACTAGGGTTAATAGATCTAATATGCAAAAAATTATGTACTTCTAATCCAACACTTTGGAATGACTTAAACAGTAAAACTTCCAATACTCCTAATTTCTAGATATAGAATTTTTAACATAAATCATACTGATTACGTGTGTTGGATCAGGTGCATTGGGCATCAGGGAAAAAGAGGCAAATTTCAGAAAAAATATTCTTTTTAATTCATTATGCACTAGACCTTTTAAAGTGTTATCATGAATAATATTATTGACATTAAATCATATTTAATATGTCGATGGTTTATGATTTAAAATTTATGTTATTTTGATATATATATATATAAAAACTTAGACTTTTGTATTATTATTATTAATATAAATAGCGACTTTTTGAACATGAGTTTTACAAAACATTTTTGTTTTATATATATATATATCTGTGTGTGTGTGATTTATTTAGAGTAATACATTTGAACAATCATTATTTTGAATAATATTTATACCAATATAATGTATAACAATACAATACTTTTATTAATTAAATAACATTTATTCTAATGTAAATAATATATATAAATATAAATTGTACACATATGTGTATACACAAATTATAATTTGCTTTGGTTTTAATAAAAATATTCAAGTAATATAATATACTAACTTGTTAATCTCGTATCACCTTTATTATATCTTATTATCAAGTATATGTGCCAATGCATTTATATTGATATCTAGTTTACAATGGTCTTTATAAGCATATTATACACAACTAGATAATATTAATGTGTTTAGTATTTCAATATGAACCCAACGACTCAAGTTGCGCGTAAAATGGAGTTCGCGGGTAAAAGATAAGTGATTTACAATTTATTGTGTGGAATATGTAATTAATAATTTTATAGAGGTTTTCATACAAAACTACATACTTGAGATTCGAAGCAAATCATCTAACTTTGAGCATATTTATCTCCATCCCTTAACCATAGGAGAAGTCCTCAGCTTGCTAAGACGAGTTGATCGAAGCCTACCATATCGCCTTTGATTATGATCGTTGTTACTTGTAATTTGATAAACAAAAGCCAAGTTCAACTTTCGTCATCATTATTCGAAATAGAATGTTGTCGCTGCCACCATTGGACGACCCTTTGAAATCTGAGCTTATCCATGCCTACCATAATGCCTCTAGTGATAATTCATTGGTATTCAAATTACAACCATCAAACTTTGACGTGTCTTTCCCTCGAACTCTTCATCGGATTGACGAATTTTCGATTACATATTGTTCATCACATTAAAGTGAATGGTTTGAATTTTTTTTATCTTTTTGATGAAATTGATACATATGTCACATTTTTCAAAAAACGATTACATGTCAGATCTCATCATTTATTATCAAGTTGAACTCTCAGCGTTATCTCTTAGAAAAGTGCTTCTCTAATTTTATTAATGGTATGATTAGTAATTAATCAAAGTTGACTCAATGATAAAGTAATTCTATATTTCTATATGGATGCTTTATAGATTTACTTATAACATCAAATGTAAAAAATATCACCTTAATATTTTTCAATAAGCCAATTTTTTTTTATTAATTAGTTCCATCAACCAATTAAATGATAAACCATTTAGCTATTACCAATATCGTTGCCTCTTTAATTACTAGTCATTATTAATAATTTCGGTTACTGTATGATATTTATTATTTAAGAAACATTATTTTTGGTCTATATAAATAACTAAACAAATATATATAACAATTATATATTTTACCAATTACTTTTTCAACCCTTTGATAATATTAACAAAATAATAATTAATTAAACATAACAATTATATCAAATTTTCCACACTAATTTATAACATTTAAAAATTATTTTATTTGAGTTAATTTCAAACACACATTGAAAGTTATGGTTGTGAGACTCCCAAGTGTGAATTAGCCCTCGGGATATTTAAATAATTTAAATACTAAAGACTATACGGACATTGCTGGGAATGGTAGTTGACACAAGTTCAGTTGCTTATATATCGTCTAGGTGAAATCCAATTTCTTATCTTTTAAAGCGACACCTTTAAGAAACAATATATCATGGGCGTTTTCTCTTCATCGTCACTATTTCACTTACATATCTGGAGTTTGGTCAACGGTCAAAACCGTAATATACATAGTTAATTGCAAAGTCCAATGTTAAAGTCCACGGTTCAATTCGATAACTTTGATTGATTAACCAATTAGCTTTGGCCAAAGACTTTGACTTTAAGTTGATTGCTAATTATGATGATTATAACCATTTATGCAAAGGAGCGAATCCACTCCTAAATAGTGTTTCACTTTAAGTGATTCAATTTATACCCAACTATGACCTTTGTTGGAATTGGACCAGCCTGTAGCGAAGTAATTGGGTAAATTTCTATTTTTTTACCTTTTGGATCTTTATTGGGCCTATGTAATCTAAATTTATTTAGAATTTTCTAAATTTTGTTTTAAATAAAATCAATGTTTATTTACTTTATAAATAAGATATAATTTTGTACGCTTTGTATGTTATAATATATATGTATGTATCATATACACATATGTGTGGGCATGCATGTGCAATAGAATAAAGTGTACATGGTTTGACATGCCTATGTATAGATGTTTGAATTTACACCGCAAAGGACATGCTAGCCCTATTCGTTTATAAATATGTTGTCTAAATGTATATATGTGCATATATGAATAATATAAAATATATACACAAACACACACATATATATACATCATAAAATGGTACTTGTAAAATAATATTGAGTAATGCATTTGTATAAAACATATATATTTTTACATAAAATATAATTGTTATTAAAATACAAAATAAATTTATATAAATACAATAAAGTATTATGTACATAGTTCGAAAGCTAGAAAATAATTAACATTGTTCAACACACGTCAACATTATTCAACACTATTTAACATTATCCAACACACATTAAATAAATTTTTATAATTAATATTTCATAAATACTAATTAACTTAATTAATTAATAGTAATCATAATTTAATCTAATTAAATCAGGTGGTAATAGAAGTATTCAATGTTTCGGTTGTGTGACTCTTAGGTGTAAATTTGATCAATGATTAATATTGAACAATTCAAAAATTGACGTCATACTTCACTTAACAAGTAGTGTGACATCATAGCCAAATTCATTACTTACTTGGTATTGGTAAAATATAGCTTAACTTTATTAAGCGTTACCTGGTAGTAACAATTATTTATACTAATTCTCTTCATCGAAACTATATCACTTTGGATTAATGGAATTTGATAATGGTCAAAATTCCAATATCGTATATATTTAACTCTATAGTCCAAACACAAATTACTTGGTTCAATAACAACAATTATTATTAACCGAACTAATCTACTTAGAGATTTTGACTTTGAGTAGACTTCAGCTAACCGTGATATTAACCTCGTGTAACTGAGGAGACAAATCCTCTCTTGAATAGTATTTCACTTCTAATACTTCCACTCGACCCAACTATAGTCATTGATAAACGTCATGCCACCATTTAACTATAATCAAAGTGAAGCTTTTATATTGAAGATCAACAGTATTCTCAAGTCAAGAGAACTGTGTAAATTAGTCATATCAATATTTTCTATTTGACCTTAGTTATATTAACCAATAGAAAACTATTGAGTGAGTCATTCCATAGTTATCCACTAACTATTAGTACGTAACTCTATGGTGCCCTCCAGTAGTCATGTGTAATGCACTGCCCAACATTTGGAGAGCGTTACGTACTCTAGCCTCAACAGAAGCATCAATATTCAGTCTCGATATACCTTGATTAGAAATATCTAAAATGATGTGTTTATTAAATTGTGATACAATACTCATGATTATAATTACTATCATAAACACACCATCTATGGATTTTTCTATTTAATATACTTTAATTAAACATTTAATTTTCTATAACATGTTATAACAAGTATATAATAGAAATAAAACACCTTTTATTACGAATGAGAATTTATTACAGAGTTAATAATTTACAGTAAATTATATAATTACTCCTAGGGCATAACCCTAACTCTATCAGCCTTAACACGATCATCATTGTTGTTTGATTGATCGTAATCAAGGTATAGTTCAGTCACTCGAGATTTACATTATTCTCAAGTCAAAAGACTACTGGACATCATCACATTAGATCTTATATTTGACTTTTAACCTATAGAAGGCTCTCAAGGAGTTGTTCTATAATTATTCCAAACAACTACACATGCTTAATCTCTTAATGCCCACCAACTTTCAGGAGTAATCCACCTTCCGTCAAATGTGGAGAGTTACGTACACTAGTTACAATGGATATATTGATATCTCTTCTTGACACATCTTTACCAGTAATGTTTAAGGACAAGAATTTATTTTTATACGGTCCTCATAGTTACGAATGCATTCATAACTGCAATCGATTAAATACTTCTCATTTTTTACTTGTACTTATTTACTAAATACTTCTCATTTTCTACTTTTACTTATTTACTGTATTTAGTACATTATTCAAATCCCAATATAACAATATATATAATAGAAAATAAATCCAAAATCTTACTTTATTTAGAATAAGATTCGCTATAAGAGTTAGATTATATAATTAAATTACATAGTTACCTTTAACATCCCCCTACTTGGAGGCCCAAAACTAACGGTTATGGATGATGTAGTCATCCGTAGTTATTAATCCTCGACGACCAAATACGGCGGCATTAGATACGCAATATTCCAAATTGATTACATAATCCCAATTCGCAGACCACGTTCAGATAACATATAATTGTTACAAAATACGCCAAGAGCGATATATGAAGATGTCCCCTTGGTAGATTAGCGTATGTAGATAGGTAAGAAAACAATTTGCCTTTACAAACAGAACACACAGTGGAAATAAAAGAACTTTAATAACAAGCTTGCCTCTTGCACGTCCTCTGAAGCTTTATTCGTCTAAAAGAACACCTGGAAACCTTAACTCTCAACCTACTCAAAATCAATTGAGTACCCGAGAGTTTAAGAGGAAAACAAAAACTTCGAGTCAGACATAAAGCCTGTTATGAATAATAATTTACCATCTCAAACCATTTAGATATCTAGTGAGACCATGCCACTTAGCAGAGCGGATTTTCCCCTTACTAGTATCCTAAAACATTTATAAAACCATATACTGTGCTCCTGCATCCACAATCGTTAAAACATAGTATTTCAAAACTTTATGATGATATGAAAAACAAGTAAATCAAATATGGATTACCCATCACCATTTATTCTGACTATCTGTCCCAATTATAGTTTCTAGGATTACTATTAAACCTGTTAAATGTTTATGGACCATCTGTCCAATATCATAGTTTTCATGGGATCACTTAGAACCTATTGGTAACTCCAATATCTTATCACTTATCCTAGTTTTCATGGGCTAACTAGGAACCTATTGATTGACTGTCAATATCTTAATCCGGATATAGTTTTCATAAGCTAACCACAAACCTACTGGCCCCTGCCAATATCGAATCATAGTTTTCATGGGCTGACTATGAACCTATTGTCCCCTACCAATATCATGCAGTTTTCATAGGCTTACTATAAACCTATTGGCCCCTTCCAATATCTTTAATTAAGATTTTAACATCTGTTAAGTTATATTCACTACTAGGTCAACCGAACTGATCATTCTGCCCTTTCCCCAAATACAGTTATGGGTTAATAATGATGTGAATAATATTTCCAAAATATTTATTTATGCCATGGTTTTTCCTTTAAAAATGAGAATGGGTTATTTGTTTTGAAACTTTAGAACATCACTTTCAAAACCACTGGATGACCTCCTTCGAAAGCATAGAAAACTATTTTCAAAACTCTAAGTATATACCTTTCGAAACCAATGATACCTTTCGATGGTATCAAGAAAACATTCTTTAAAACATAGTTTCAAAACAAATAAAGTACCCTTTCGAAAGCATTGGATTTACTCTTTAAAAACATCATTTGGGTCAAAATGGTTATATATGAAAGTATCTCTTTCGAAACCAACTAAAATTAATTTGGGGAAAAGTTGATGGTGTCGGAACCATCTAGTCGAAAGCAAAGACCTTTAAAAATTAAAACTTCGAAGGACAGAGTCGAAACCCCCTTTCGACTCCATCACCTTCAAAACCCTTAACCCCTTTCAATAGCAATTAGGATGCGGCTTAACTTAGGTAAAAGCAAGGATAACCTTTCGAAGGTATTGATGACTTCAATACTTTAGAAGGAAAATAGTGGTTAGGTTTTGACTAGGTCGGAACCAACCCTTCTGAAAGCTCTTATTTAAAGGAAAAAGGTACCCCTTCGAAAGCTGATACTTCTTTATATATCACAACAACCATCTTTGAAAGCCATTTATAAAACATTTTCGAAAGCATGTGTTTTGACTATGTCGGAAGCTTTGAATAAAACAAGGCAAGGCTTTAACTTTTGAATACAAAGTAGGGTTTCGACCCCATCATAAGCTTACCTTTCGACACCATGGCTTCCGCCTTCCTTCTAATCCATTATGTACCACTAGGTGATACCTTGTGTATTGGTTTCGACTATGATGGTTTCGACTAGGATAAGGCGGAATCATTTGAGTCGAAAGGGACTACTAATTGAGGCGGAACACCTTTTTCTAAATTAAAGGCTGAAATGTTGCTTCTTTTAGTAATTTCTTTATAACAACTTGCCTATTTATAAACCATCGACTGGCTACCATAAAACTTTTCTAATACTTTACAATTAAAACTGCTGCATTTATACCAGATCTAAACCATAAAAAATGCAACGTTTAAGTCCTTCCATATAACAAAAGTAATATTTGTAGAAAAGTCCCACTGTTAAAATAATTAATTTTCCCTAGTAAACCAACTGGGAAAAATCCCCAAAAAATCACAAAAATTTGATTTCATCATGTAATCAAACATATTAAAAATTTAGACCCAATTTCTTCCTGAAATATTCAAAACAAATTTTTAAACCTAAATTACATCATCTTTTATCATCAAAAATTCATAATAAAATTTTCATAGCTTGGAAAATTCTGAAAGTTAAACCCCATCTCCAAAATCATGTTTTTCTTAATATAAACATTTTCCATGGCATTTAAAACTCAGTAACCCATGGTTTTGCCTTTAAATCCATACGAATTTCATGTACCAATAAATTATTAAAATCAAACAATTCATAAATTAAGCATATCATCATCCAATATATCTTAGAAACAAAATAAATAATCAAATCCGAAATCATATGATTATAAAACCAAAAGGAGATGGAATGAATTATTATTCACCTTAGACTTGATAAGGAATTTGAGATTTTTTGTTGATTAATCCTTCCTAGCTTTGATCCTTAGCTTTAGATTGAAATTTCTCCTTTTTTCTCCTTGTTAATGGCCAGTTATCTTAGGGTTTTGCGTTTTATTTTTGATTTGAGAAAAATGAACGTGAATGGACAATAGTGAGAGATGTTTAGCTATGTAAAATAAAGAGGCTATTTTACTAATATGCCCATGTGCGCACTAATTATCCTTTAAACCAATTAAAGCCCATTTATTTAATTATTAAGCATGGCCCTTTTACCTAATTTATTCAATTCTCAATCCCCTTATCATTATTCTATTTGATTTATCTAATTAAATTTCCCTGAATAATGTTATCAAAATTATGGATGTTACATGCCCCTAGAGCACACTCATAACTCTACCAACATGTATATATCAATTGTATTAATAGCATCACTTTCCCTCCTTTAGCTTTCTTGTAGACATTGACCTGCATTATAGAACTAGAGTCCATCATAGATGCACGAGTCAATGGAACGGTAGCATCAAAATCAAGTAGAGTGGCGGTATGCTCAACGATGAGAGACAGAAGATGCTGCTATGCTAAGTGTGATTCGATCTAAAGGCGATGCACTATGATTTCAGTAGTTGGTGCAATGTTGCTAGTATCATGACTAGTAGGTTCTTGACTCAAACAATGAGCACGATCAGCACGAGTAACCATATCTGTTATTTTAATTAGCAGAACCATGTATATGATAATAGATATGCACGTGAATGAAATATAATCAACCTTAACATAACATGAATTGAAAAATTGAACGTATAAAGCTAATGAATCACATGAATGTAACTAGAATATATATTTATGACAATAGAAAAAAACAAAATGAATAAGTAGTCTAATAATCAACCATACATATTACCAGTCTATATTATCATAATCAATCTCGTTATTTACACTATTATCTTTGTCTTCATACTCATCTTCATCAACTTCGACATCACATCATCAACTTAACGTCATCTTCATCTACCTCAACATCTTCCTTTCATTTGATTCAACCAAAATACTTCATTGTTAAGTGGTCCTAATTGCTGATATCCATTGTGGTTTGCAGAAGTCCATTGGGGGTACATATCATTTTGGTATTGTTGATCGTCGACTATGATCATGTTTGTAACGATCCCGAATTTTATATAAATTTAAATTGATAATTAATTTAATTTTTGAATTAAAATTGTTAAATTAATTGATAGATGGATTGCGAGTTCCCCGAAGCCCAATAAATCATGTATTAAATCATTTAAAATTTAAATATTGTATGTATATGTACAGGTGTATATCTGAGTAGATTTGAATTTATATATATATATATCTACATTTGAATTTAATTTAAATTGTAAATAAATGGTTTAAAGATAAATATAAAAATAAATTGATAATAAATATTTAAACTAAAAAGATTAAAGAAAAATAAAAAAATACACTCAAACATGAAAATAAAATATTTAAGTTAGAAATATAAATAAAATTTATACAATATAAAATTATAAAATTGTATAGCAAAACACATTTGATAAATGCCAACAACACATTAATGTGTTCATATGACAAAGTAATAAGACAAGATAAAACAAATATACATAGTTATGTATATACACTTGCAAAAGAAAAACTAACATATTCAAGAAAGTAAAAATATGTATAAGTGTGAATGTTGCATAGGAAGCCCCAACAAATCATCTCAGCCGAAATGAATTAAAGAGAAATATCTATGTACAATCAAATAAAATAAGTATTTGTACAAAGCCTAATTAATACAAGCCACCAAAGAAAGATTTCAGCCGGCCAAACAAAGAAAAGATCTCTGCCTATTTTACTAGAGAAGAAATAATATATCATTTTGTACCAAAACCATATTATCACTCTGTACAAAATATTGTATACCCTGTAAACTCATTTTCTTTTATATATCAAGCTTTCCATCAGTTCGTTCACTTGAAACCTGAGCAAAAAAAAAACATATAAACATCATCTTAGAATTTCAAACTCAAGATCATTTAACAAAGCAAACAACTACAACCTGGAATTAAATACAACAACATCATCAACAAACTAAAGTCTGGAACAAACAAATCAAAACCAGATATCAAAGAGAAAGGTTTCAACTTTGCAAATTTTCTCAAGCCTGATTTAAAAGAAACCTTTGTTCAACAATTTCAGGTGAGCAAACTTTTAATTTAAACCTTTAATCTGTTTATATGTGTTGATTGTGAGTAAACTACACCTTTTATAGCTGAATCTGTTAATTTTATATTCTGTTGCATGTGCGTAAATAGTTTTAAACCTATGATATGCTTAAATATTTGTGATTGATTTCGTAGAAATATAGCTGGCATTTGATATGTATGTGTATGCAAGGTTGTGTATATGTATGTATATGTTTGTATTAAAATGTTTGAGCATGACTGGGATCAGGCATAACTATCTCTGTTTGGAAACAGTTTTCCAAGATCTGTTGAATTCAAAATCCTTCTTTTTTCTGATTTTTCTTGTTAAGCCTTAGAATTAAAAAAAAAGGTTTGTTTAAACATGATTCGAGTTTTAGAAACAGATTGTTTTAAACTAAATCGAGGATTCTCAGAAATCTTAAATATACAGGCAAGTTCAAACGAAGTCAAAATTTAATCATCAGGTTGTCTTATTTAAATAATACCATCGTAAACGTTATCGAAAAAGATGATTTTTAAAACTTAAATCAGGATTTTTAAGCATGTGTTTATGGAAAATTCGAATGATGAACGGAAATTGGGTTTCGAGTGATTTCTGGTGATCGACGTGGTGGAATCAGATGATTTTTGGGTTGAAGGTGGCTGAAGTGTTGACGGTCATGGGAAAAATAGTTGTGGATTTTATCATCGGCCGTGGTGGCCAAGCAGCGGTGATGTAGGGTTTAATAACCCAGTGGAGTCAATGAAGTTTTGGGGAAGTGTTCGTCAGCGTTGGGCACGAGATGGCGATCGCACTTAGGGGAAAATGTTCTTGGGTCGTAGGGGCAACTTTGGTCGAAGTGGCGTGGTTGACGATGGACGTGATCATCGTCATGGTGAAGTTTTGTTGAGCCGTGGGGTTCCAGTTTTTGATCGAATAGCTCGTTTTCGTTTTGTCGTCGAATTCATCGATTCGTGGTGTTGTGTTAGTCGACAGGGTTGCTGATGACTTGTTGACGATGGTGAAGTTGATCGGAGCTCTGGCAATCTCTCGTGCACGTGCACGGCGATGGAAATTGGTGTCAACATTTGTATTCGAGAAGATGAGGATGGGTCTCGGGCACTGCTCGGGAAATTGGGGTAGAAACTCGAAGACGTGTTCGAGTCGTTTTGGGTTGTATCGAGTCGATTTTAAACTTAACAAATTTTTGAAAAGAAATTGTATCATATGGGTAGCTTTGGGCTGGAACTCGAAGCAGGGAGCATTCTTGCTCGGGTGTGACTCGGGTAAAGTTGAGTCTGTGCAATTTTGTAAGATAACAAGTTTTAAATTCTGAAACAAATTAAGTTTAAACAAACTGTGTTAAACAACTTCTCTTAAGTGTTTAAAGGATTAATTATTTGATTCAAGTAATTAAGGATAATTTATTTAATGATTAAAGTTGATTAATTGAATGATTAGTTAAAGGATAATTAATTAATATGGTTAATTAATTAAAGCAATTAATTTGAAGATAATTTATCAAAGATTTATTAATTAATGTAAGTGGTTAGGGATGATCACTTATTGAAATTTTATTAATTTAATGGTTAATTAATAAATGATTAAAGAATAATTAATCAAAATAATTTGTAATTTATTAATAATTAATTAACCAGGATTGGTAATTTATTCATAAGAAATTAATCTGATTTGAATAAATCAGACAATTAACTAACCATACTTATGGATATTTGGATTCTATTGAATGTGAATTGTTTGATATCCCTGATATATGATGCTTTGTGATACATCCTGATCTATGTTGTGATCTATGATGTAATTTATTATCTGTGATATATATCTGTGATCTGTAAAAGAGTGATAAGCATTATAGTTTATATCGCTTATCAACTATATTTCTGTATTCTGATCTGTGATAATTGAATGATGTTGCACTATTGTGTGAAAACCCTGGACTACACTGTTACACACACAAATATGGATTTCACGTGGAAATCGGTTAAGTCACAGATGATTTAAATTTGATGTTTTTGAAATTGAAATTTTAATTTCAATTTATTTTGAAATTGGAAATTTGGGTTTAAAGTGAAAAGCTTTTGAAATGGAATTTTAAAGATAAAAGTTATTTTGAATAACTTAATCGAGTTTTGAAAATTTAAATAATTTGATTTAAATTTGAATTCAAGTTTGAAATTGAATTCTATGATTTGAAACTAGGGATTAAAGATGTTGTACAAGTTATATATCGGTTAAACCATTTTAAAGGTATTGATTTGGGAATTTTGAATTAAATTCAAGGGTTTTAACCCGTGTAAATATAACTGGATTTTTCTGAAAACGAAACTATTTGTTTTCAAATAGTAAAAGCTTTCACATAAGTACTGAACTTCCAAATTGTGTTGAACGATTTCAAGTTTGAAATAGAATTGAAATGTTTTGAAAACTATGAAATGAGTCTTTGATTCAAAGACCGAATTAGTTAATCCAACTTGAAATAAAATTGTTTTGAAAGGCTATGAATGAATCTTTGGAAACTAGTTTTGAAAGCTATAAGTTAAATCTCGACTTAAAGATTTAACGAGTTAATTCAATTGAAATGGAAATTGTTTGAAATCCATGAATGGATCTTTGTGAACGGGGTAAACTTTGTGAATTGAATCTTTTTGTTTAAAAGATTAAAAGTGTGGAAATTTTTTAAACCATTGAAGGTTTTTGAAATGAATTTTTTTTGTTTAAAAGATTGGAAATGGTAATTTGTTTTAACCATTCGAATGAAAAGTTTTGAGCTTTAAGCTGTGATTTAACTGAGACCCCAGTATCCATATGATTTTTAATTGCGCTCGTTATTCGGTTTAGCCGGGGAAGGACCTTTGTGTCATATAACCCATTCCGAATAGTGACACGACGATATGGAGAGCATTTGAAGACCGGTGGTGAAGACCGGGTATTTGCGAGAACGATAGGATGACCTATCGATTGTCTCTACACTGAGTCGCGCCGGTATAGAGATTTCCTAAGTGATGGGAAATCCGATCGGGATTGTGAATACCCGGATTGCAAGGGCTTCCTTGAAAGTGCCTTCGGTTCTGTTCGAACCCGGAACAGACTTGTATGGATGTGTGTCTGACGTTACACTTTGAGATGTAAAGCTGGTTTCTATCAAATACATTTCTGTTGGTGGCGGAGAATTTATTCTCTTAGCTTAACACCCTTCTCTGAGACGTACGAGCTCAGAGGTTATGTAGTTGATGGTTACTAGTGATACATTCCCAATTTAGTAATGTGGCATACGAAGTGCTGTTGATCATTGTTGGTCAAAGCGTTGCTTTGTGAAAAAGCATTGCTTTGTGAAAAAGCGTGGCTTTGTGAAAAAGCGGTGCTTTGTGAAAAAGTGTGGCTTTGTGAAAAAGCGTGGCTTTGTGAACGAGACTTCGTCGAGCCTCACAACCCGGTAATGGTCGAAACAGGAATGTTGCGGCAAAGGTTTGTAGGGGTAGCGCCCCTAGGGTATGTCATTTCCTTCTGGATAAAAGGTGATATCATGGTATGGAGCTCAGATATTTTACCTATGTTGATGCTGCACAGTTATTATACTTTGTGGTTGTTGCTTTATGATCGAGACGTCTCGGATAAAGGTCGGTGACGACCGGGGGATGACATGACTCGTGTGTTAGTTACCTAGTTACAGCTGTACAGCGTGAGGTGGCGTCAGTGTGTTAAATACCTAGTTACAGCTGTACAGCGTGAGGTAGCGTCGGCCTTTTGTTTGTAGAGATCCGGTTAGGATCCGAGGCGTCTTTCCAGATGCGTTTCTATTTCGGTGTAAGGAAGTTCCTTTGCCTGACCATTTGTTGGAAATCCAAAGAAACAATACGAACCCTGTACGGTTTTAGTTGTATTACCTGCTACGGAATGTGGCGGTAACCTGTTATTGAACATGGTAGCTATAGTAGGCATACAATAATGGTTGTATGCTGGCTAAGATTGATATTATATTTTCAAAATGTTTTTCTACACTGTGCACTAGTAATAATATCAAAAGAGTTTTGATTTTGCGTAGTAAGCATGTTTGACTATCATAAGGAGAAATCTCCTCCAATTTTGCGTTTGCATTGTGTGTGTGGTGGGAGGTCTTATGGTAGTTTCATTTTCCAAAAACATTGCGGATTTCAATGTTTGAAACACTCTGTTGTTGTTTTAAAGATAAACTGTTTTTGTTGCTCACACCAGTCCCATGACTGATCCGGAGTTTATTGTTCCCTTCCTAAACTCTGGGTGCCCACCATTTTCCACACGGGCAGTCTAGAGTTGGGTTTTTCAGATATTCAGGTTGAGTAGATTATCTGGAGCTAGTCAGTCCTTGGACGACTGACCTTGCTTTCCGCTAGCTATGGATTGGAGCATTCTATTGGAGATATTCTATCCACTGCTGGTGTTATCTATTTTCTTTCCGCTGTTATTTCTTGTATCATATCTCTGATGTATATTGATATCGGTTGTATCATTCTGTTGCATCATATTGTATCAGATTTTTGTATCTGTCATTGTATCAATGTAATATATATTGATATATTCTTTTTCTTCCGCTGTGTTGTTATACTTAATGGTGTTATAAGCTCCGGAGAACCAGATTCGGCGTTTGAATCTACGGCATTTTGAGTACAAGTGAAGTACGGATGCCGATTTTTGAAGGTCAAGTTTTTGGGTCTTCACATTTGGTATCAGAGCTAAGGTTGAACTTTAGCTCAGGAGTATAACACATTAAGTAGCTCATTAGAGATAGTGTGAAGTATACCCTAGAATGAGTAATCTCTAAGATATCCGTTCAAATGCCTCTATATATTCTCTTACTATTAGCTGATAGTAAGTATGAGTGCAAGAAGAGGATGAGATAGGGGACAGGGGAATACGACTATAAATGGTCAATACTCTGTAACAACAAGGAAGCAATCTTTTCTCTATCAGTCTCTTTTATTCGTCATCTTTTCTTAATTCTTCGATGATTTCTGGTAGATCCAGGAAGAAGATTTGCTATATTTGATATGGGAAATAAACTCCAGATAGGCCAAAATTGTTTGTTGGATGAATTGTTTGCTTTGTTTACTATGGTTGATGGGTATAATTTAGTTCTAAACTAAAAGTTTTGAATTTGTATCCATATGTCTATCTATTCTTTGGGTCCGGATATATCCTACGAATGGTTAGTTATCCCTTTGAACTAACCGATGCTATTGTATATTTCGTAGATTTGGATAACCCGAGTATCTTGTGAAGTGTCAAATAGATTCGTTCTTGTATCTATTATCGATATTCTGATTTGGTAAGCCAAATGCAGAATAGATGTTCAGTTTGAGTTGATGAAATATTTTTCATCTATCTTTGTGTCTCCTTGGCAATTTCGAGGAAGAAATTCTTTTAAGGGGGGAAGTCTGTAACGATCCCGAATTTTATATAAATTTAAATTGATAATTAATTTAATTTTTGAATTAAAATTGTTAAATTAATTGATAGATGGATTACGAGTTCCCCGAATCCCAATAAATCATGTATTAAATCATTTAAAATTTAAATATTGTATGTATATGTACAGGTGTATATCTGAGTAGATTTGAATTTATATATATATATATCTACATTTGAATTTAATTTAAATTGTAAATAAATGGTTTAAAGATAAATATAAAAATAAATTGATAATAAATATTTAAACTAAAAAGATTAAAGAAAAATAAAAAAATACACTCAAACATGAAAATAAAATATTTAAGTTAGAAATATAAATAAAATTTATACAATATAAAATTATAAAATTGTATAGCAAAATACATTTGATAAATGCCAACAACACATTAATGTGTTTATATGACAAAGTAATAAGACAAGATAAAACAAATATACATAGTTATGTATATACACTTGCAAAAGAAAAACTAACATATTTAAGAAAGTAAAAATATGTATAAGTGTGAATGTTGCATAGGAAGCCCCAACAAATCATCTCAGCCGAAATGAAGTAAAGAGAAATATCTATGTACAATCAAATAAAATAAGTATTTGTACAAAGCCTAATTAATACAAGCCACCAAAGAAAGATTTCAGCCGGCCAAACAAAGAAAAGATCTCTACCTATTGTACTAGAGAAGAAATAATATATCATTTTGTACCAAAACCATATTATCACTCTGTACAAAATATTGTATACCCTGTAAACTCATTTTCTTTTATATATCAAGCTTTCCATCAATTCGTTCACTTGAAACCTGAGCAAAGAAAAAAAAACATATAAACATCATCTTACAATTTCAAACTCAAGATCATTTAACAAAGCAAACAACTACAACCTGGAATTAAATACAATAGCATCATCAACAAACTCAAAGTCTGGAACAAACAAATCAAAACCAGATATCAAAGAGAAAGGTTTCAACTTTGCAAATTTTCTCAAGCCTGATTTAAAAGAAACCTCTGTTCAACAATTTCAGGTGAGAAAACTTTTAATTTAAACCTTTAATCTGTTTATATGTGTTGATTGTGAGTAAACTACACCTTTTATAGCTGAATCTGTTAATTTTATATTCTGTTGCATGTGCGTAAAAAGTTTTAAACCTATGATATGCTTAAATATTTGTGATTGATTTCGTAGAAATATAGCTGGCATTTGATATGTATGTGTATGCAAGGTTGCGTATATGTATGTATATGTTTGTATTAAAATGTTTGAGCATGACTGGGATCAGGCATAACTATCTCTGTTTGGAAACAGTTTTCCAAGATCTGTTGAATTCAAAATCCTTCTTCTTTGATTTTTCTTGTTAAGCCTTAGAATTTAAAAAAAAAGGTTTGTTTAAACATGATTCGAGTTTTAGAAACAGATTGTTTTAAACTAAATCGAGGATTCTCAGAAATCTTAAATATACAGGCAAGTTCAAACTAAGTCAAAATTTAATCATCAGGTTGTCTTATTTAAATAATACCATCGTAAACGTTATCGAAAAAGATGATTTTTAAAACTTAAATCAGGATTTTTAAGCATGTGTTTATGGAAAATTCGAATGATGAACAGAAATTGGGTTTCGAGTGATTTCTGGTGATCGACGTGGTGGAATCGGATGATTTTTGGGTTGAAGGTGGCTGAAGTGTTGACGGTCATGGGAAAAATAGTTGTGGATTTTATCATCGGCCGTGGTGGCCAAGCAGCGGTGATGTAGGGTTTAATAACCCAGTGGAGTCAATGAAGTTTTGGGGAAGTGTTCGTCAGCGTTGGGCACGAGATGGCGATCGCACTTAGGGGGAAATGTTCTTGGGTCGTAGGGGCAACTTTGGTCGAAGTGGCGTGGTTGACGATGGACGTGATCATCGTCACGGTGAAGTTTTGTTGAGCCGTGGGGTTCCAGTTTTTGATCGAATAGCTCGTTTTCGTTTTGTCGTCGAATTCATCGATTCGTGGTGTTGTGTTAGTCGACAGGGTTGCTGATGACTTGTTGACGATGGTGAAGTTGATCGGAGCTCTGGCAATCTCTCGTGCACGTGCACGGCGATGGAAATTGGTGTCAGCGTTTGTATTCGAGAAGATGAGGATGGGTCTCGGGCACTGCTCGAGAAATTGGGGTAGAAACTCGAAGACGTGTTCGAGTCGTTTTGGGTTGTATCGAGCCGATTTTAAACTTAACAAATTTTTGAAAAGAAATTGTATCATATGGGTAGCTTTGGGCTGGAACTCGAAGCAGGGAGCATTCTTGCTCGGGTGTGACTCGGGTAAAGTTGAGTCTGTGCAATTTTGTAAGATAACAAGTTTTAAATTCTGAAACAAATCAATTTTAAACAAACTGTGTTAAACAACTTCTCTTAAGTGTTTAAAGGATTAATTATTTGATTCAAGTAATTAAGGATAATTTATTTAATGATTAAAGTTGATTAATTGAATGATTAGTTAAAGGATAATTAATTAATATGGTTAATTAATTAAAGCAATCAATTTGAAGATAATTTATCAAAGATTTATTAATTAATGTAAGTGGTTAGGGATGATCACTTATTGAAATTTTATTAATTTAATGGTTAATTAATAAATGATTAAAGAATAATTAATCAAAATAATTTGTAATTTATTAATAATTAATTAACCAGGATTGGTAATTTATTCATAAGAAATTAATCTGATTTGAATAAATTAGACAATTAACTGACCTTACTTATGGATATTTGGATTCTATTGAATGTGAATTGTTTGATATCCCTGATATATGATGCTTTGTGATACACCCTGATCTATGTTGTGATCTATGATGTAATTTATTATCTGTGATATATATCTGTGATCTGTAAAAGAGTGATAAGCGTTATAGTTTATATCGCTTATCAACTATATTTCTGTATTCTGATCTGTGATAATTGAATGATGTTGCACTATTGTGTGAAAACCTTGGACTACACTATTACACACACAAATATGGATTTCATGTGGAAATCGGTTAAGTCACAGATGATTTAAATTTGATGTTTTTGAAATTGAAATTTTAATTTCAATTGATTTTGAAATTGGAAATTTGGGTTTAAAGTGAAAAGATTTTGAAATGGAATTTCAAAGATAAAAGTTATTTTGAATAACTTAATCGAGTTTTGAAATTTTAAATAATTTGATTTAAATTTGAATTCAAGTTTGAAATTGAATTCTATGATTTGAAACTAGGGATTAAAGATGCTGTACAAGTTATATATCGGTTAAACCATTTTAAAGGTATTGATTTGGGAATTTTGAATTAAATTCAAGGGTTTTAACCCGTGTAAATATAACTGGATTTTTCTGAAAACGAAACTATTTGTTTTCAAATAGTAAAAGCTTTCACATAAGTACTGAACTTCCAAATTGTGTTGAACGGTTTCAAGTTTGAAATAGAATTGAAATGTTTTGAAAACTATGAAATGAGTCTTTGATTCAAAGACCGAATTAGTTAATCCAACTTGAAATAGAATTGTTTTGAAAGGCTATGAATGAATCTTTGGAAACTAGTTTTGAAAGCTATAAGTTAAATCTCGACTTAAAGATTTAACGAGTTAATTCAATTGAAATGGAAATTGTTTGTAATCCATGAATGGATCTTTGTGAACGGGGTAAACTTTGTGAATTGAATCTTTTTGTTTAAAAGATTAAAAGTGTGGAAATTGTTTAAACCATTGAAGGTTTTTGAAATGGATTTTTTTTGTTTAAAAGATTGGAAATGGTAATTTGTTTTAACCATTCGAATGAAAAGTTTTGAGCTTTAAGCTGTGATTTAACTGAGACCCCAGTATCCATATGATTTTTAATTGCGCTCGTTATTCGGTTTTGCCGGGGAAGGACCTTTGTGTCATATAACCCATTCCGAATAGTGACACGACGATATGGATAGCATTTGAAGACCGGTGGTGAAGACCGGGTATTTGCGAGAACGATAGGATGACCTATCGATTGTCTCTACACTGAGTCGCGCCGGTATAGAGATTTCCTAAGTGATGGGAAATCCGATCGGGATTGTGAATACCCGGATTGCAAGGGCTTCCTTGGAAGTGCCTTCGGTTCTGTTCGAACCCGGAACAGACTTGTATGGATGTGTGTCTGACCTTACACTTTGAGATGTAAAGCTGGTTTCTATCAAATACATTTCTGTTGGTGGCGGAGAATTTATTCTCTTAGCTTAACACACTTCTCTGAGACGTACGAGCTCAAAGGTTATGTAGTTGATGGTTACTAGTGATACATTCCCAATTTGGTAATGTGGCATACGAAGTGCTGTTGATCATTTGTAACGACCCTGAATTTTTGACATTTAAAATGTGAATATTTAATTGAGTTTAAATATTCGAATGATAATTTAAATTTGAAGTTCAAGTATCAGAATGAATTTGGCGAGTAAATTATTAAATTTAATTATTGAAACTGGGAAAAATTTGAATCTTCAGTTTTAAGCAGATTAAAAATAATCTGAAGGCTTGGAAAATTTATATTGATAATTCTGAAGATAATAGAACTTTCACAATTGAAATTGAAACTGTTTTGTTCAGTTTTGAAATTTAATCGTTCGAATCGATATTTAAAAATAGCGTTCCGTGGCACGGTCTAGGAATTTGACGAAACCAGTTTCATTGGATCCATAATATTGTATTATTATCAGATTTCAATTTTTGTAATATTTGGAATTGTTGTGTGAGCGGACGATAAGCAAACGCGCTGAAATTAAATCGAAAATTTAATATTTTAACTGGTCCAAAAAGCTATATTCTCCATACGATCGAATTTGGACCCGGAACCTTTTCCATTGCGTTCGGAATAGGCATATAACAGTATGGACGCCTGGCGGCACGCCTTGATAGGAAGTCGAGATTTTTGACTTCAATTTTGAGTTGATTCGAATCTGAATTTAAATTTAATAACTTTATCTTAGTTGACTTCAGTTGAAATTCCCTCACATCAACACTTTTCTCTGCACCTCTGAAGCACGACAGCCTTTCTCTACATGCAAACGTCTTCTCTCGTCCTCTTATTTCTTTTCAGCCGAAGAGAAAAAGAAGAAACAAAATCATTTCGTTCAAAGGAAATAAAAAAATGGCAGACCGATATTTTATTTTTTTTCCTCTCGTTCAAAATCTTATTCTCTTCAATCAAAAATCGCGATTTCCCTTCCTCGTTCAAATTCCAATCGGCAGCCCACTTAAAAATAAAATAAAATAAAAGGTATTCGTATGCGATTGGAATCGAGTTCTTTCGACTGGGATTCGCGACGGCAACATCGAAGCGGAGGCGACTTGTGATGTCGCGATGGCGACGCGAGCTCCTCGCGTGTGCGAGCATCTGGGAGGCGCTTGCGTACGTGAAGACTGGCTCGAGTGGGGAGGCACGGCAGATGTGCTAGGGTTTCGTGAGCACGAAGTCGGAGTCGAAGGGGTCGATGAGTTTGCGTGCAGGCCAGAACGATGGTCGATGGCATTTCTGTGGGTTCGCGAATCGTGCTGGGGGCAGGGAGGCTCTCGAGCATTTCTGTTGATGGCCGGAGCAGTAGGGGTAGGCAGCGAGGTATTCTCTGTCTATTTTGTTAAATCATAAATATATGGAATATTTATATATATACAGTAATATATATAATAATAATAAGTGTAACTCAATGCTGTTTTTAATTTATATATGTATAACCTACAGCAGAAATTAGTTTTACAGTAAAGTTATTTGTGAATAAGCAAGTTGTTTTATTTAAGAAATGAGTTGTATATATTTGACAGAAAGGGAAAGGAGATTGTTTTAATATGTAAAATATATATATACCAGTAAGGAAATTGTACAGTAGGTCAAGCTTTATGAAAAACATATATATACAAGATGGAAAAGAAGAATTTAGAGAATTTACAGTAAAGAAAATTTGTTTAAAATTTAATTATTTGTTTAAAACTGAGTTATTAGTTGAATTAAAATTTTAGTTTCAAATGAAAAATATTTTGTAAAGGGAGATTTGTTAGAAATTTAAATCATTGAATAATTAAAATTACCAAATGAAAATTTATTATTCGATCTGTTCGAATATTAATAGAATTGTATAATTATTTATACAAGGTTAATACAATGAAGAAATGATCGGAATGGAAATGGATTGCAAAATTAAAAGCAAAGGTGAGATCTTCTCACTCAAATGAAAGTGGATTTTCTTTTACAGTTATTGATTGATGATTGATTGTTTGGATGTGTATTAGATATAGTAGGATATATCTATATATATATAGCAATATATACATATTGGCATATGTATATATTGGATTGATTGATTTCCCGCCTCGTATAGCGGATGAGACCCTATTGCGCCGTTAGTAAGCGGATGATATTTTTATAAAACCCATATACCGCGATATTCCACCTCGAAGTGGAATTGGTATTGTGCTAACATCTATGGATGCAGGGAAACAGGTTGGAGGGATCCAACAGGATTCCTCAAAACATTTGAATTGATTTCATATGTTGTTTAATTGATTATTTATAATCTGTGTATGATTATATCTGTGATTGAATTTGTTGAGAGCTATAATTTAGCCGAATGTGTTTTTGGTATCGTTGGATACCAGAAATAAATGAAACTGGATTTTTGAAATTAAAATTGAATTTTTGATGGTTTGGGAAAATAAAAGAATTTATTTTAAAGGAGATAAATTTATTTGAAATCAAAGTGATAATTGATTGGGTATTTAAAATAAATCTTTGAGAAATCGATATGAAAACTTAGTTAATGTTGAATGAAAAATTGATTTTTGTGTTGAAAATAAATTTGGGAATCGATTTGTAAAATGATTTGGTAATTGGGATTAAAAGTTAAAATCAATTTGAAATGTGATTCGGTGTTGAAGTAAATTCAGAAATCAATTTGAAATTCGATTTGGGATTTGAAATAAAATGGAGAAATCAATTTTTAAAGTTGATTCGGGGTTGAAAATAAATATTTGGAAAACGATTTGAAAATCGGGTAAAAGTGGATTTTTAGGAATGTAAATTCCGAATAGAAGTTGTAAAGGAAAGGGAAATTTGTTTTAAAAATAAATATTGATTTATTTTTAAAAGTGTGGAAAATATGGTTTGAAATCGGATTTTCAAAGTGATGAAGTGTGGAAATAAATTTACAAATTTGAAATGTAAATTTGAAATAAATCGATAAGGATTTATCAAATTGGTTTAAATGGACCATAATATGATTTGAAATTGATTTTCAAACGTGAAGTGTGAAAATGTGATTTGAAATTGATTTTTCAAATGTGAAGTGTGAAATACGATTTGAAATGGATTTTCAAATGTGAAGTGTGGAAAAATATATATCTTGTGAAAAGATTTGAAATTTAATAATTTGGGAAAAATTATTTGAATTGGATGTTTGTTGTGAATGTTGTTTGATAGTTAAATAACAGACTATCAATATTTGCCTTTGAAATGACACTTGATTTGTTTTTTTTAACAAACGCTCATTATTCGGTTAAGCCGGGAGAGGACCTTTGTGTCATATAACCCATTCCGAATAGTGATACGTCGCGAATGGATAGCATTTGAAGACCGGTGTGAAGACCGGATATTTGTGAAAATGAAAGGACAACCTGTCGAATGTCTCTGCACCGAGTTGCTCCGGTATAGAGATTTATATCACTCTTTTTGTGATGGGAAGTCCAGACGTGATTAGTGAATATCCGGATTGCAAGGGCTTCTTTGGAAGTGCCTTCGGTTCCGTTCGATCCTGGAACGGACTTGTATGGATGTGTGTCTGACGTTACACTTTGAGATGTAAAGCTGGTTTCTATCAAATACATTTCTGTTGGTGGCGGAGAATTTATTCTCTTAGCTTAACACCCTTCTCTGAGACGTACGAGCTCAGAGGTTATGTAGTTGATGGTTACTAGTGATACATTCCCAATTTGGTAATGTGGCACACGAAGTGCTGTTGATCAGTTGTTGGTCAAAGCGTGGCTTTGTGAAAAAGCGTGGCTTTGTGAAAAAGCGTGGCTTTGTGAAAAAGCGTGGCTTTGTGAAAAAGCGTGGCTTTGTGAAAAAGCGTAGCTTTGTGGACGAGACTTCGTCGAGCCTCACAACCCGGTAATGGTCGAAACAGGAATGTGCGGCAAAGGTTTGTAGGGGTAGCGCCCCTAGGGAATGCCATTTCCTTCTGGATAAAAGGTGATATCATGGTATGGAGCCCAGATAACTTACCTATGTTGATTATATTTTGTGGCTGTTGCGTTGTGATTGAGGATCCTCGGATAAAGGTCGGTAACGACCGGGGGATGGCATAGCTCGTGTGTTAGTTACCTAGTTACAGCTCGGTTAGAGCGTGAGGTAGCGTCGGCCTTTTGTTTGCAGAGATTCGGTTAGGATCCGGGGCGTCTTTCTAGAGGAGTTTCCATTTCGGTAAGGAAGTTCCTTAGCCTGATCATTTGTTGGAAATCCAAAGAAACAATACGAACCCCGTACGGTTTTTAATTGTATTACCTGCTATGGAATGTGGCGGTAACCTGCTATTGAACGTAGTAGCTATAGTAGGCATACGACAATTGTTGTATGTTGGCTAAGATTGATATTATACTTTCGAAATGTTTTCCACACTAGACATTAATAATAATATCAACTGATTTGCATAGTAAGCATTTTTGACTATCATAAGGAGAAATCTCCTCCAATTCTGCGTTTGCATTGTGTGTGTGGCGGGAGGCCTTATGGTAGTTTCATTTTCCAAAAGCATTGCGAAGCTGTTTTATTTTCTTTGAGAAAATAACTGTTTTACGATCTCACACCAGTCACCATGACTGACTCGGAGTTTATTGTTCCCTTTCTAAACTCTGGGTGCTCATAATTTTCCACACGGGCAGCCTAGAGTTATTTTATCAGGATTTTGGATATTCTAGAGCTTTGGAGATGAGCTGGATGGTGATGCGTACTTCCGTACTTGTTATTATTTCCACTGTGTATTCTGTATGTGGACAAGTTTATATAACTGTCCAGTGATGTGTATTGTTGTAACTCTGATGATTGATGTATGTATAAACTGATATAGTCTTTTGTTTTAAAAGATTATTAATTTATCTATTGTATATTATTCCGCTGCGATATGTGAGATTCTGATATTGTTTCTGTTTCTGTTCTTTCTTTTCTTCTGTCTTCTTCTACCTCTTCTTTTAACCCTAAAGTTTCGCGTTTCTGCCATTCGATCGCGCGGCATTTGATACAGTGGACGTATCGGTGTCGAGTTTTCGGAAGACGGATTTGCGGGTCTTTACAAGTGGTATCAGAGCATCCGGTTAAGCGACAACCCTGCTCTGTTGGGTGTTACTCATTAGAGATAGAGTCAGTAGTACTCTAGAATGAGTGTGAGTGTAATAATAGATATGAGCGCGTATTTGTTAGTGAACACAAAATTTGTTTTGTATTGTGTTGACTTAACGGTTGATTGTTTATAGATTCTGGTCGATGCAGGGTGGCCAACTGTAATCGATAGGGGTTTCTAAACTCTTAAACAAGATAAACCGACACAGTATTGTTTTAAATAGGGTAAATGAAATAATTTTGCCCAAAACTATTTTTGTATAGAAAAGAAATGATTTTCTATGAATTATCATAGTATATGGATGCTTGGTTGTTAGGAAGAGATAATATTGAATTATTATCATTGTTATATGGAAATGAATAAGAAATTAAAATAATAACCAAAGATTTGGAGATAAATTCATTTAACAAATGAAATTTATTAATATGAATTAAAAGTATAAGAAATAAATCCATATACGAATGAGATTTGTAAATGTAAATTGTAAATGTGATTGATAAATTGAAATAGAATTCCAAGAGAAATATTTGAAATAAAATTCATTAATGGAATGTAAATAAGTTGATAACTTATAAAATATTTGAAATTTGATTGGAATAAGATTCAAATTGAAAAATGAATGAATTTATGAATGAACAAATGAAACTACATTTGTAAATAAGTGAATTGGAATTGAAAAATGAAATGAGATTGATTTGAATCAAGTGAATAAAAATCCAAACTTGGAGGAATAAAATGAAATGGTTTGAATTTGTATATAAATTCAAGTAAGTAAGAAAGAAAAATAAATTGAAATTTCCTTGTTATTGATAAAATAAATTCGAGATGAATTGAATATGGAAATTTGAAATTTAAATTGGATGAGTGAATATACTAATTAAATTAGTAGATGGAATAAATTTGAATGGTTTTCAATGAGATTTGATTTATGGAATGTCATTTAAAATTGAATGGAATCAATTGGAAATGAAGTACTATACATATATGACATATTATGTTTTCTAAACTAAGGATATGAAAAAGTACCTTCCATTGAAAAATTGTGAAGGTATTGGAACTCAGTATGAGTATCCGTTTGATCGTGATGGGATCATATTGATTGATCATGACGTATGCTAGCGTAATTCGAGGGGTGTGATACCCACAGTTACAAGCGATTCCACTGAGATAGTGGCGCAGCTGCCGTGTAAACTGCGATCTAGATGCCACAGCGAAATTCGAGGGGCGAGATGCCTATGGTTACAAGCGATTCCACTGGGATAGTGGTGTAACCGCCGTGTGAACTACGATTTATGGCAACAACCATGGCGAAATTCAAGAGATGTGAAATCTACAGTTATAAGTGATTCTACTGGGATAGTAGCGAAACCGCCGAGTAACTGTGATCCATGGGGGAACGTGCTTTCCATATCCATTTTAAAATGATTTTTAAGTGTTTTCACTGGGAGTTAGAAAAATTTAGAATTTTTGAAAATTTTCACTTAACGACAAGTGATTTCAAATTTAATTTGAGATAAAGGTAAATGAAACTCAATATTCAGAAATAGAAGATGAATCGAATTCAAGTTAAATTCGAAATGAAAATCTAAATGAAAATCTGAAGATAAAATGAATTCAAATAGAATTGAAATTTGTAAATTGAATTCAAATGGAATTGAAAATGTAAAGTTGAATGGAAATGAATATGACCTTGTTAATGAAGTGAAAACGAATATAAGAAGTATGTAATACTTATATTGCACTTAAGAAATGAATGAATGAAATTCTTAAGTAAAACAGGTATTGAGAATCCAATAAGTAAATTTGGCCATTGTTGTTAGGTAAAACATACAGGGTATATGGAATTGGATTAAATTTTGAAGATAATTTGAATTTGCTCGACAAAAGGTATGTATTTAAATTTCAGTATGAAATTTGATGAGTTTCTGATTTTGCCACTTGGCATTTTGTTTTCTTTTGAGATCTGAGAGTCCGTAGGGACGTTTTGTAGTCATACCGTATTAGCCGCGCAAAGGAGACGCTGGCGAAATTTTTCGAAAATTTCGAGTGTTAGAAAATTTTGAAAGTTTGAAATTTGAATTTAGATTTAAATTTGAATTGTTAAGGAAACAATGTTGTTTGAAACTTATGGAAAAGTTTGGAAAGTTAGTTGAAGTAATAGTGGGTTGTTAATAAAAAGATTTGTTTTGATAAGTTGATAAAACTATTGGAATGTTGAAAAATAGTAGACGAGTTAAGGATCATTTTTCCTAACTTGTAATTTCGGGACGAAATTCTTTTAAGGGGGGAAGATTGTAACGACCCTGAATTTTTGACATTTAAAATGTGAATATTTAATTGAGTTTAAATATTCGAATGATAATTTAAATTTGAAGTTCAAGTATCAGAATGAATTTGGCGAGTAAATTATTAAATTTAATTATTGAAACTGGGTAAAAATTTGAATCTTCAGTTTTAAGCAGATTAAAAATAATCTGAAGGCTTGGAAATTTTATATTGATAATTCTGAAGATAATAGAACTTTCACAATTGAAATTGAAACTGTTTTGTTCAGTTTTGAAATTTAATCGTTCGAATCGATATTTAAAAATAGCGTTCCATGGCACGTCTCGGAATTTGACGAAACCAGTTTCATTGGATCCATAATATTGTATTATTATCGGATTTCAATTTTCGTAATATTTGGAATTGTTGTGTGAGCGGACGATAAGCAAACGCGCTGAAATTAAATCGAAAATTTAATATTTTAAATGGTCCAAAAAGCTATATTCTCCATACGATCGAATTTGGACCCGGAACCTTTTCCATTGCGTTCGGAATAGGCATATAACAGTATGGACGCCTGGCGGCACGCCTTGATAGGAAGTCGAGATTTTTTACTTCAATTTTGAGTTGATTCGAATCTGAATTTAAATTTAATAACTTTATCTTAGTTGACTTCAGTTGAAATTCCCTCACATCAACACTTTTCTCTGCACCTCTGAAGCACGACAGCCTTTCTCTACACGCAAACGTCTTCTCTCGTCCTCTTATTTCTTTTCAGCCGAAGAGAAAAGGAAGAAACAAAATCATTTCGTTCAAAGGAAATAAAAAAATGGCAGACCGATATTTTATTTTTTTTCCTCTCGTTCAAAATCTTATTCTCTTCAATCAAAAATCGCGATTTCCCTTCCTCGTTCAAATTCCAATCGGCAGCCCACTTAAAAATAAAATAAAATAAAAGGTATTCGTATGCGATTGGAATCGAGTTCTTTCGACTGGGATTCGCGACGGCAACATCGAAGCGGAGGCGACTCGTGATGTCGCGATGGCGACGCGAGCTCCTCGCGTGTGCGAGCATTTGGGAGGCGCTTGCGTACGTGAAGACTGGCTCGAGTGGGGAGGCACGACAGATGTGCTAGGGTTTCGTGAGCACGAGGTCGGAGTCGAAGGGGTCGATGAGTTTGCGTGCAGGCCAGAACGATGGTCGATGGCATTTCTGTGGGTTCGCGAATCGTGCTGGGGGCAGGGAGGCTCTCGAGCATTTCTGTTGATGGCCGGAGCAGTAGGGGTAGGCAGCGAGGTATTCTCTGTCTATTTTGTTAAATCATAAATATATGGAATATTTATATATATACAGTAATATATATAATAATAATAAGTGTAACTCAATGCTGTTTTTAATTTATATATGTATAACCTACAGCAGAAATTAGTTTTACAGTAAAGTTATTTGTGAATAAGCAAGTTGTTTTATTTAAGAAATGAGTTGTATATATTTGACAGAAAGGGAAAGGAGATTGTTTTAATATGTAAAATATATATATACCAGTAAGGAAATTGTACAGTAGGTCAAGCTTTATGAAAAACATATATATACAAGATGGAAAAGAAGAATTTAGAGAATTTACAGTAAAGAAAATTTGTTTAAAATTTAATTATTTGTTTAAAACTGAGTTATTAGTTGAATTAAAATTTTAGTTTCAAATAATAAAAATATTTTGTAAAGGGAGATTTGTTAGAAATTTAAATCATTGAATAATTAAAATTACCAAATGAAAATTTATTATTCGATCTGTTCGAATATTAATAGAATTGTATAATTATTTATACAAGGTTAATACAATGAAGAAATGATCGGAATGGAAATGGATTGCAAAATTAAAAGCAAAGGTGAGATCTTCTCACTCAAATGAAAGTGGATTTTCTTTTACAGTTATTGATTGATGATTGACTGTTTGGATGTGTATTAGATATAGTAGGATATATCTATATATATATAGCAATATATACATATTGGCATATGTATATATTGGATTGATTGATTTCCCGCCTCGTATAGCGGATGAGACCCTATTGCGCCGTTAGTAAGCGGATGATATTTTTATAAAACCCATATACCGCGATATTCCACCTCGAAGTGGAATTGGTATTGTGCTAACATCTGTGGATGCAGGGAAACAGGTTGGAGGGGTCCAACAGGATTCCTCAAAACATTTGAATTGATTTCATATGTTGTTTAATTGATTATTTATAATCTGTGTATGATTATATCTGTGATTGAATTTGTTGAGAGCTATAATTTAGCCGAATGTGTTTTTGGTATCGTTGGATACCAGAAATAAATGAAATTGGATTTATGAAATTAAAATTGAATTTTTGATGGTTTGGGAAAATAAAAGAATTTATTTTAAAGGAGATAAATTTATTTGAAATCAAAGTGATAATTGATTGGGTATTTAAAATAAATCTTTGAGGAATCGATATGAAAACTTAGTTAATGTTGAATGAAAAATTGATTTTTGTGTTGAAATAAATTTGGGAATCGATTTGTAAAATGATTTGGTAATTGGGATTAAAAGTTAAAATCAATTTGAAATGTGATTCGGTGTTGAAGTAAATTCAGAAATCAATTTGAAATTCGATTTTGGATTTGAAATAAAATGGAGAAATCAATTTTTAAAGTTGATTCGGGGTTGAAAATAAATATTTGGAAAACGATTTGAAAATCGGGTAAAAGTGGATTTTTAGGAATGTAAATTCCGAATAGAAGTTGTAAAGGAAAGGGAAATTTGTTTTAAAAATAAATATTGATTTATTTTTAAAAGTGTGGAAAATATGGTTTGAAATCGGATTTTCAAAGTGATGAAGTGTGGAAATAAATTTACAAATTTGAAATGTAAATTTGAAATAAATCGATAAGGATTTATCAAATTGGTTTAAATGGACCATAATATGATTTGAAATTGATTTTCAAACGTGAAGTGTGAAAATGTGATTTGAAATTGATTTTTCAAATGTGAAGTGTGAAATACGATTTGAAATGGATTTTCAAATGTGAAGTGTGGAAAAATATATATCTTGTGAAAAGATTTGAAATTTAATAATTTGGGAAAAATTATTTGAATTGGATGTTTGTTGTGAATGTTGTTTGATAGTTAAATAACAGACTATCAATATTTGCTATTGAAATGACACTTGATTTGTTTTTTTTAACAAACGCTCATTATTCGGTTAAGCCGGGAGAGGACCTTTGTGTCATATAACCCATTCCGAATAGTGATACGTCGCGAATGGATAGCATTTGAAGACCGGTGTGAAGACCGGATATTTGTGAAAATGAAAGGACAACCTGTCGAATGTCTCTGCACCGAGTTGCTCCGGTATAGAGATTTATATCACTCTTTTTGTGATGGGAAGTCCGGACGTGATTAGTGAATATCCGGATTGCAAGGGCTTCTTTGGAAGTGCCTTCGGTTCCGTTCGATCCCGGAACGGACTTGTATGGATGTGTGTCTGACGTTACACTTTGAGATGTAAAGCTGGTTTCTATCAAATACATTTCTGTTGGTGGCGGAGAATTTATTCTCTTAGCTTAACACCCTTCTCTGAGACGTACGAGCTCAGAGGTTATGTAGTTGATGGTTACTAGTGATACATTCCCAATTTGGTAATGTGGCACACGAAGTGCTGTTGATCAGTTGTTGGTCAAAGCGTTGCTTTGTGAAAAAGCGTGGCTTTGTGAAAAAGCGTGGCTTTGTGAAAAAGCGTGGCTTTGTGAAAAAGCGTAGCTTTGTGGACGAGACTTCGTCGAGCCTCACAACCCGATAATGGTCGAAACAGGAATGTGCGGCAAAGGTTTGTAGGGGTAGCGCCCCTAGGGAATGCCATTTCCTTCTGGATAAAAGGTGATATCATGGTATGGAGCCCAGATATCTTACCTATGTTGATTATATTTTGTGGCTGTTGCGTTGTGATTGAGGATCCTCGGATAAAGGTCGATAACGACCGGGGGATGGCATAGCTCGTGTGTTAGTTACCTAGTTACAGCTCGGTTAGAGCGTGAGGTAGCGTCGGCCTTTTGTTTGCAGAGATCCGGTTAGGATCCGGGGCGTCTTTCCAGAGGCGTTTCCATTTCGGTAAGGAAGTTCCTTAGCCTGATCATTTGTTGGAAATCCAAAGAAACAATACGAACCCCGTACGGTTTTTAATTGTATTACCTACTATGGAATGTGGCGATAACCTGCTATTGAACGTAGTAGCTATAGTAGGCATACGGCAATTGTTGTATGTTGGCTAAGATTGATATTATACTTTCGAAATGTTTTCCACACTAGACATTAATAATAATATCAACTGATTTGCGTAGTAAGCATTTTTGACTATCATAAGGAGAAATCTCCTCCAATTCTGCGTTTGCATTGTGTGTGTGGCGGGAGGCCTTATGGTAGTTTCATTTTCCAAAAGCATTGCGAAGCTGTTTTATTTTCTTTGAGAAAATAACTGTTTTACGATCTCACACCAGTCACCATGACTGACTCGGAGTTTATTGTTCCCTTTCTAAACTCTGGGTGCCCATAATTTTCCACACGGGCAGCCTAGAGTTATTTTATCAGGATTCTGGATATTCTAGAGCTTTGGAGATGAGCTGGATGGCGATGCGTACTTCCGTACTTGTTATTATTTCCGTTGTGTATTCTGTATGTGGACAAGTTTATATAATTGTCCAGTGATGTGTATTGTTGTAACTCTGATGATTGATGTATGTATAAACTGATATAGTCTTTTGTTTTAAAAGATTATTGATTTATCTATTGTATATTATTCCGCTGCGATATGTGAGATTCTGATATTGTTTCTGCTTCTGTTCTTTCTTTTCTTCTGTCTTCTTCTACCTCTTCTTTTAACCCTAAAGTTTTGCGTTTCCGCCATTCGATCGCGCGGCATTTGATACAGTGGACGTATCGGTGTCGAGTTTTCGGAAGATGGATTTGCGGGTCTTTACATCATTGTTGGTCAAAGCGTTGCTTTGTGAAAAAGCATGGCTTTGTGAACGAGACTTCGTCAAGCCTCACAACCCGGTAATGGTCGAAACAGGAATGTTGCGGCAAAGGTTTGTAGGGGTAGCGCCCTTAGGGTATGTCATTTCCTTCTGGATAAAAGGTATATCATGGTATGGAGCCCAGATATTTTACCTATGTTGATGCTGCATAGTTATTATACTTTGTGGTTGTTGCTTTATGATCGAGACGTCTCGGATAAAGGTCGGTGACGACCGGGGATGACATGACTCGTGTGTTAGTTACCTAGTTACAGCTGTACAGCGTGAGGTAGCGTCAGTGTGTTAGTTACCTAATTACAGCTGTACAGCGTGAGGTAGCGTCGGCCTTTTGTTTGCAGAGATCCGGTTAGGATCCGGGGCGTCTTTCCAGAGGCGTTTCTATTTCGGTGTAAGGAAGTTCCTTTGCCTGACCATTTGTTGGAAATCCAAAGAAACAATACGAACCCTGTATGGTTTTAGTTGTATTACCTGCTATGGAATGTGGCGGTAACCTGTTATTGAACATGATAGCTATAGTAGGCATACAATAATGGTTGTATGCTGGCTAAGATTGATATTATATTTTCAAAATGTTTTTCTACACTATGCACTAGTAATAATATCAAAAGAGTTTTGATTTTGCGTAGTAAGCATGTTTGACTATCATAAGGAGAAATCTACTCCAATTCTGCGTTTGCATTGTGTGTGTGGTGGGAGGTCTTATGGTAGTTTCATTTTCCAAAAACATTGCGGATTTCAATGTTTGAAATACTCTGTTGTTGTTTTAAAGATAAACTGTTTTTGTTGCTCACACCAGTCCCATGACTGATCCGGAGTTTATTGTTCCCTTCCTAAACTCTGGGTGCCCACCATTTTCCACACGGGCAGTCTAGAGTTGGGTTTTTCAGATATTCAGGTTGAATAGATTATCTGGAGCTAGTCAGTCCTTGGACGACTGACCTTGCTTTCCGCTAGCTATAGATTGGAGCATTCTATTGGAGATATTCTATCCACTACTGGTGTTATCTATTTTCTTTCCGCTGCTATTTCTTATATCATATCTCTGATGTATATTGATATCGGTTGTATCATTCTGTTGTATCATATTGTATCAGATTTTTGTATCTGTCATTGTATCAATGTAATATATATTGATATATTCTTTTTCTTCCGCTGTGTTGTTATACTTAATAGTGTTATAAGCTCCGGAGAACCAGATTCGGCGTTTGAATCTACGGCATTTTGAGTACAAGTGAAGTACGGATGCCGATTTTCGAAAGTCGAGTTTTTGGGTCTTCACAATGTTTAAGTTGAATGGCCATCTTGGTTTTGTTTTAATTAAAACCCACAATTATGACTCATTATTGTTCATAGCGGGATAAGGAATATAACAAACCTATATTGCTTGTGTCGCTGACATAAATAGATCATAACCTTAATATTGCCTTTTGTGATTTGCTTCAATAAGGGGATAATATTTATGTCCATAGTGTACTCCCACATCTTTCCTACTATCAAGCCATGTTCTACTTCATCTGCTTCCTTATTATCAAGCTTTTCCATGGCTTCCTACCTTAAGGAAATTATGAAGAAAAATATTGCAAAAATCAAATTTATATAAGTATATATGCATAAGCAATCCACTTCAAAACCAAGGCAAATCACTCTTTTCCTCCCTCATAATCCACAGCCACCACCTCCGACCACCAAAGCCAAGCCACTTCCACTTGCAAGCATAGGTCATGGCTTTTCAAAGGTCTAAGGTTCGATTCCTTAGGCTTTAATTCGAACGTAGCGACGCTATAGAGAATTTTTGAGAAGTTAGAAACTAATGAAGGTGAGAAGCTCTATTTATATATGTATGTATGTATGTATGTATGTATGTATGTATGTATGTATGTATGTATGTATGTATGTATGTATGTATGTATGTGTGTGTGTGTGTATATATATGTATGTATGTATGTGTGTATATACATATATATATATATGATGGTGATGATGTGATATGGTTGCTATGGATGTTTACTATGCTATGATTATCAAGTATTAGTTGATTTAATATAGTGTTTAATTGTGTAAACAAGTCATGTTAAACACACGTCGATATTGCATATGGAAATCACTTTCCGAATCAAGTTATACAAGTAATATGGAATTATTAAACCTCTTTGAAATGATTTAAAATGATTTATAAATGTTTTATAAACACTAAAATCCAATTTGGTGAAGTTTTGACAAGTTATGAAAATTGAGTCAAAAATAGGCTCGTCGTGTAACGGCAGTTCGCGATTTCGCGTTGTAGAAAGTTAAATCGCTTTATACGATAGATTAAAAGTCGGAATTCTTTGTAATAAGAATTTTCCAAATTCTTATAATCATAGTTCTCAAATAAAAGAAAAGGATCAAGATTTTGTGTAGTATGTTTGAAATATGAGCAAATCAAGTTTTCTAAATAGTCACAGTTTGGCAGTTCGGAAACCAAAGTGATAAATTATTTAAAAGTGATATTTTTAATTCATTAAAATATGGTATAAATTCTATAAATCTTTTAAATTGTTTTAAAGGAGATTTGAGTTATAAAAATGGATTTCTAAATGGTAGAAAAGTTGTTTTGACCAAATAAGCCTTAAAAGTACTATTCGCGGCACTATTAATAGCACTTTTTGTAGAACTTTTAATAACTTTTGAAATATGGCTTTAAACTTAAGTATTATTTTTCAAATCTTTTATAAATGTTTTCAAATAAATCATTAAGTATTTTAAAGATGATTTGGAGGTTTTATAATTTATTTAAAAAAGTTTAAATAAACGATTTAAAGAAAAGTTGTTATAATCAAGTGATTTAATCTTGGCTCTAAAAGTCGATGAGTAGATTGGATTTTTCTATTCATGAGATCCAAACGGGAGATGCTTAAACTAAGGAGATGTTCATAAGCAACCAGTGCCCTGGCTCACCTGACCTTTTTCCTAGGCGAGGAATAGATAAGGTTGAAATGTCGGAAACAAGGCAAGTATAAAAGATTAAATTTTTATGAATTTAATTTCATACAACTTGGATTGTATAGAAATAATCTTCTTATACTTAGTTTTAAACTCTGAGGAGGGAACCCGTGCTATCCATGTGAATCTAAAAGATGATTTCACTATTATTTGACGGATTGTAAAGGTTGAATACGAAAATTGATGTTGAGTATAATTAGTATAATTTCTATCAGCTCTTTTTACTCAAAAAGGTTTTGCAATATGATTTATGAGAAATGATTTTGATTTAGTACAATTTCTATGGATCTGGTTTGCTTGAATACTAACTAATTTGGATTTAGCATCCTAGATAACATGTTTTCAACTTATTAAAAAGTTATGATTTGAAAGTAAGAAATCTTTTGTTAAGATTTAAATAAATGATTTGGAAGTATTTTAATTCTGATGGATACTTTTACTTAAAATCAATTGTTTTGGGTTTACAGTAAACGATGTCTTAAATAACATTGGCTTTGATCCATTTTAAAAGTTATGATTTGGAAATCTTTGTTAAGATTTAAATAAATGATTTGGAGATATTTTCTTAAGTAAAGGATGAAATGATTTGGAATTATTCCAAGATTTAAAAAGGTTTTAATTAAACAAAGATTTGATAAATTAGGTTTATTGATTCCGTATATACCGTAAAGATTAAAGATATATATATATATATATCTTTAGAAGATATTTTTGATAAAGAGAAAAGTAATCAATCAAATGATAAGCACCTATTTATTTAAACATCTTTTTATCGATGATCGGTTCGAAGGAACTAGGGTCGGATTTGGGTAATTCTTATCTGAAAACCACTTTGAACAAATTTACGAGTTCGAAATTGAAGACATGTTAAAGACAATGAAGTTGAAGGTGAGGATCTTCATAATGGAAGGACTACTTATTGATAATTTAGGAGTAGCTTCTGAGATAAATAAATAGCAGTAGTCTTTTCACTTTAGGATTTTCATATGAAAGGACTACTCACTACTAATCCTAGGGGTAACGCCCATGTGGTCGAAGAGTGCCTTCGGTTTGTTCTGTTCCTAGACAACTTATATGGATGAATGTCTGATATTGCATTTCTAAGATCATGGTACATTAATCTCTATAAACGTACATCTGTTTGGTAGTGTAGGAGGTAACCCCTCTTATACTTAACACCCTTCTCTTTAGACGTACGAGCTTAGAGCACTATTCTACAAAGTGAATCAAACAACAATGATCACATAATATAATGTATATTTTCTGTTATTCCACTTTTCACACAACATCTGATAACATCATATGTTGTTTGAATAGCCCGTGAAATCTTTCATATGTTGTCTGAATAGCCCGCGAAATCTCTATGAACATGCTTGTTATTCAAACAAAATTTTATCTTTCGTATGATTTAAGTTATCAATTTTTTTTGTTTTGACTCAATATTTTCCCTTTCAATATTTGGTGGCCGCGTTTCTCAATATTTTGGCTCCATATTTTCCCTTTTCACTTTCTTTTATTTTCGTCTTCTCATAATATATTTCCCTCTTCTTAAAACTTTCCCTCTTCTCAAAATTTATTTCCCTCTTCTCAAAATCAAATCATAACCCTAAATTGTCTTCCTATTGTCTTCGACTTGTCTTCTTATCTCATTTTTTCATCTACTTCAGTTTTTTCCCATTTGTCCTAAATCCCTTCTTTGCCTTAAACCATTTATCTGGACGAAAAAAGAATCACGATGCTTGTCTGATTGATCAATGACTGTACTTTGCTTTGTTCTGATTTCATTGCTACCTCGTCTGAATCTGGTGCTCTTGTGATGTCATATGGATGCATGATTGTCAATCTGCAGCGATTGAATTTGCGGTTGCTATCACTTATCAAGAATTACTAATTAATTGCTCGGTATGATTTATGCCTCTTTTAATTTTGTATTGTTCTCGACTTCGATTATATGCCGATGATGAATTGGGTACTATTTATAGGGTTTGATTCCCTATATTTTTGGTTTGAGGGTTTTAATTTTCTTCTTGTCTAATGTCCGAAATTGTTGCAGTGTGTTTTAATTTGTGTGTATAGATGCCTTGAGTTGTTTTAGTTTGAAGAATTACATTTACCTTAAGTGTTGATCATGAACCTATGTCCTTAAGCGTTGAGTTGTTAGTTTCAATTTGAGTTGTTTCTGATTATTGCCTAAACCTGTGTCCTTGTTGTCTCCGTAATGTGTCTTGCATACTTCCACTTAAATTATGTACTTCATGATGGCTGCACTATGTATACATACATACATATGTATGTATATATGTGTCACACCATTTCTTTTTTTTCTATATAGCTTTGTGTGAAGCTTTGATACATGTTTGCTTGCCCATGTTGGTTTATCTGCACTTGTAGTCCTGTGTATGTCTTTATTTTTGGTTTGTTGGTCTTGCCTTGCACACGAGTTGCACTCCTCTATTGTCTCAAGTATATGTATACATATACACATGTATGTGTATATATGTACTTGTATGTGTGTATGCTTGCTAAGCTAGTGCATACATGTATATACATACTTCCATGTATGTGTATATATGCACTTGTTGTCTCAAGTATATGTATACTTATATGCGTGTGTGTATGTGTGAAAGCTTGCGAAGCCAGTGCATACATGTATATACATACTTCCATGTATACTTCCATGTATATACATAATTTGTGGCACTTTGATGGCTCGAATCTCATGGCTGCACTTTGATCTTGAACTTGAACTTCCTAGACTTATTATTATGTGATGATGGTCCATTTTGCCACAAATTATATGTGCATATTTGTATGTTTTCATATATATCTATGTTTATATCTGCATATCACTATATATGTGTGTGTGTATGTGTGTACTTCCATGTATATACATACACACATACGTATGTATGCATATATGTGTCGGTGTTCTTATATTTTACATATATGTGTGTGTGTGTGTGTGAACTGCCTTTTGTACACAAGCCTGATCTAGTTCATATCAAGTAATGAGGCTTCCATGTATATACATACATACATATGTATGTATGTATATGTGAATGTTGTCGCTGCTTCATATCAAGTAATTTGTGGCATTTATTTTAATTTATGGCACTGCCTTGTTTTAATTTATGGCACTGCCATGTATATGCATGTATATACTTGTATACGTGTGATTGCATGCACTTGTATGTGCTTGTATATAATTGTATATACTTGTATGTACTCTTATGTATATATGTGTGATTGCAATTGTTGTTAACCTTATGGTTCACTATATCAATGCATTTGCACTGGCACTTGCACTTGCACTTGTATTTGCACTATCCCTCGTTTGTCCTAAACCATTGTCGTTGCTTTTGCTTTAGTCCCTGGTTTAATTCATGCTTGCTGTTGCATTAGTGCTTCTTGGAGTTCAAAGTTGCCACCATGTCCATGTATACATGTATATACATACATACATACATATGTATGTATATATGTGTGAATGTTTGTGGCACTGCCTTGTTTTAATTTGTATACTTGTATGAACCGTGTCCATATATACTTGTATGAACCATTTTGAGTTGATCTTGTTTTGAGTTTTCTTGAGCTACTCCTATGTGCATTGGCACTTGAGTCTTGCTGCTCCTATGTTGAAACTATCCCTTGTTTATTTATATGTATGTTTTTATATACACGTTAATGTTTTCATATGTTTTCATATATTTTCATATGTCCTTTCTTTATCTGCTACTATGTTTTCATATACACTGTCACTTGCTTCTCCTTGTTGCTTTGAGCTGAACCATTTTGAGTTGACCTTGTTGCACTACACTTTGATTCAAATATCATCCATGTACATACATACAAATGTATGTATATATGTGTGAATGTTGGTGATTGATCTTCATCTATACCAGTACTTTCCTTTGCCGCCTGAAATTGAAACTGATATTGTCCCTTTTTTATGGTTTGCTGCCTGAAACTATTGTTATGCCATCTTGGTTCATATCCATGTATATACAAGCATATGTATGTATGTATGCATGTATGTGTGATTATGTAATGCTTCCTTGGTTGAACCTCATTTTTGTTTTTCATGTGAATGTGCCTTGGTCTGTTTCTGGTTATGCTCATGTTTGGTTTGCTGTCCGTGAGATTTAATCGATGCCCGACCTTGTGATATTCACAGTGATACACTATACACATCATAAGTTGTACATGCACATATATATTTGTCCCTATCTAAAAATGAAAAAAAAACAATAAACTGAGGCAATATTTAATATTCAATTTTATTTTTGCAATTTAGGTTCTTTTCTTTTTCAAGTTTATTGCATTGTTGTTTATTTGACAAGTATAGGAGATAACTGGATACAAGCTGGAGCAAGCAAATCAAGATCAATATATCAAAAATAAACTTGAGTGAGTATGAGTGAGTGTGAGTAAAAAGAAGTTATATCTGAGTGTAGAGAAATGTTGTAAATATGAGAGTGATAATGAAAGTTGTAATGTATTTGAAAATGTAAATAGAGTGATAGTGAAAGTTGTATTGTATTCGAATTTGATTTGAAATAAAAAATTTATTTAAATAAAATTGTTATTCATTTATTTCAATCTGTGAACAATTATTGATATTAGTCGATATTTATACGTTGTCTAATGGAAAATTCTAGAAATGATACTATAACATCAGACAACATATGGTTTAGTTTTTTGTTATTGTGTTAGTACATATCAGACGATGGGGCATAAATGTGGTCTAATGTGCAATAAGACGACACGGGATTTAACGACAGATAGGTATGCAATCAGATAACAGAGCGTATCTTTCGTCTGATTCGTTTTTTCCCATATTGGAGGTTGTAAATCAATAGTGTGTTGTTGGAAATGGCAATATGGCATTTTAAGTAAAAATGTTCTAAGAAAGGTAAACATTACCTCTAGCCTTACAGTTGGGAAATTGTGAAACAGGGGTTGCTTAAGTGGATCGTAACCATTAGTGTATGATATCACCTTTTTAGATTTATTTTGTGTCTACTATGACGTTGGGTAAAAAATATATGGTGTATGGTATGAGAGCTCTCGGATAGGTCGGGAACGGCCAAGGTGATACACATTTGGTTCTATCCACTACCAGATGGTTTTGCAGGTAGACCTGTCTTAATTCGCAGAGGTTTCGAAGATGTCGATTCACGATGCATCCCTCTAGAGATGCACTGTACGGGAGGTAGTCCCTTACCTCACTATTCATCGGAAATCCAAATCTCCAATAAGTTCCTTTGGACTTAGTTATAAACCTATTATGTCATCAAATTTAACCAATGTAACAACTTCGGCTATTTGAATATGTTTATTTAAAAGGTTTTCAAAGAATGTCATTAAAAATAATATCATTGGATTTTACATAGAATGATTTGCTTATCATAAGGTAAAAACTCATTCCATGTTTATGTGCGGCGTGGTCTTATGAGATACCATTTGTTTTCAAATACTCGTATTTTGAGTTTCTCACACCAGTCTCATGACTGACCCGCAGTTTATTTTCTTTCCTTTAAACTCTGGATGCCATTTTTCTCCGAGTAGCCTAATACATTAGGTTTTTTTGAAGCATTTTGAAGAGCTCAAGCATAAAGCTAGAAGATTCTTTTGAAGATTTTTATCCATTGCCACCATACTCATGTACTATTATATTATACATTTGTAAGGACATATATTTATAACTGTCCATGTTAATGTTAAGTTAAACTCTGATAAACGTATTTAAAAATTTTCGCTGTAAAGATTATATGTTGAAATAATACATGTTATTCCATTCATGTAAAATTCTGTTCTGTCTTTATTTTCTTCTTTCCCTTAACGGTCGCAGTTTCAAGCACTTGAATTTGCGGCACGTGAATATTGAAGATATATTAGTGTCGATTTCTGAAGGTCAAAAACCCATTCATCACTTTTGGTATCAGAACTTAGGTTGAGAGAACACCTGCGCCTGATAGGGGTAAAGTCTCATTAAAGATAGGGTTAGTACCAACCCAGAATGAGTAACTTATTAGAGATAGGGTAAGTGACACCCTAGAATGAGTTGAGAGTATTATATATGAGCATGTATTTGTTAATACTAAAAATGATTTTGTTTTGAAAAATACGGTAAATGAAATAATTTTATCTAGGATTATATTTTAAAAAATATACAGTTAGATATGGTATGACTTGAATGATAGTTTGAGATCAAGATTTGTAAAATCTAAGTATAAACATCTTAGAATTTCACAGTTTAACTATAAAATGTTTAATAATAACACTGAGAAAATTGAGAGTAATACTTTGGGAAAGGATTTGGATAAATGAGAACATTTATCTAAAAAGGGTTTTTGGGAATAGAATTTCAAATGAATTTATTTGAATATTATGAGTATTGGTTCAGAAGAAACAATATCATGTGCTTAGTAACTATCACCCTTAAAATTGTATAATTAAAAGGGATTTATGCTGGGATAAACTTAGATTTATAACCTAAATTAGATTCAGTTAAGACAAGTAAAATGCTTAGTATCTAAGTGTTTATTGTGATAATTGTAGAAACCCTCGAGCTATGGGAGGAAGTATTCAAAAGGGGAGACCTCAAGAACAAACTATGGTGAGAAGAATGACTTAATCATTCTTTCGAGTGATAAGGAGGAACTTGGGAAATGGCCACATAGCAATATTAAGTCTATTATTAAAGGAGAGTTAGATACGTACACTCGACTAGATAAATACAGTTACCCTATGACTGAAATGCCTATATTTTCCTCGATTCTAGAACTTATTATAGTGTTTGGTGACGAAGAGAACCCTAAGGCCTCAGAAGGAATGTGGATCATTGACCCATTAAGTTTGGAGATTGAATTGGAAGAAGAAATTCTAGAGGAGGAGCCAATGGAAGAAGAACCTGAACCTGAAGAAGACCCGAACACTATGATGTCCCATGAATCAAACAACAGTAGTACAGATGGTAACGTTATATGGAAGATGGACGGTGACCATATTATTTGGCGCAAGGAGTCATCAGATTCCCCCATTCATTGGGACAACATGGAAGATGAAGAGAAAATTTTTTTGGATCCCTAGGAAGAAGAAGTGCAAGGTTTAGAAGAACTATAAGAAGGAGAAATTATGCAAGAAATGCCAGCCAGACTGGGGCATGTGCCATGGAATCAGCCCTGGTTACATAGAAAGTGGATGTGATACCACAGTTTGAGGACAGAAATGAAGCCGATAACGAACAAGATGAAAGTGATGATAATGGAGAAATCTTATTTGATTTTGGATGCGAAAGTGGACCATCGGCATCAGACTCAGAGGAGTTATTATGATGTGAGATTGGAAGATTTGGAAACACCTATCTAGTATTATGTAGTAGCATATATAGATATGGCTTGTAAGGTAGTTATGTTTGTATCAGTATTATGAAAACCCAAGTAGATTTAGAAGGACTTAAGAATGGTTCAAGTATGTAAGGAGAAATGATTTGTGAACGCAAAATATTAAGCATGTATAATATAATTATGTCCTATGTTTATGACTTTGTTCAAATGTGAATACACAAACCAGTTAAGAAAATTTCATAAGAATAAAACTATATCTTTTATGAAATATTTAAAAACTTAAGCTAAGATTTTCTAAATATTTTGGAAAAGATAAAAAGTATATGCATTCTATACGAATTATTTTGTAACACAAATTTGGCCTAAAGATTGGAATATATGATTTTGATATTCGGAAAGGATTTGTCACTAGATCCCTTAGGACAAACATTGATGAGGATTTATAGTCGGATCCTTACATTTTCTATCATAGTTGAAAGCTATGTAAGGAAAATAGAAGTTTCTGAGCCTGATCAGAGTGTGCACTAGAGAATCGAAGGATCAATACTAGTTCGGAAGTAAAGTTGTATATTGAATAGTAGATCTAATCAGATATTGCGTACGTATATATCTATATACATTATACAAGTATAAGTTTAAAAATAAATATTTTGGGCAAACACCTTTGGGTTTTACGTTGTAATTTTGGGGACGAAATTCTTTTAAAGAGGGGAGCCTATAACGACCTGGAAATTTATCACTTTGGTAAATTTTATTTATTTTTAAAATATCCAAGTATAAGCTTTTTAACATAGATTATGTTGTCTTAAACAATAAATAATAATGGTAATCTTATTTGAATAAGTAATTTGCAAAAATATATACATTGGAAAAATATCGATAAAATGATCCAAAACCATTTTATCAATAAACAGCTCTATAATTATCAGAAGTCGCACATGGAGCTGGATACATACACTTATTTATCCGTTTAAATAAGAATATGAAATAAAATTATTTATTTTATTTTTGGGAATAAAATGTATTTATGACATCATCAATAATGACATCATATTTAATAATGGATTTATGAATTTAAATTAAGATTTAATGATTTAATAATTATTATAAATACTCAAATAAATATTTAAAATGATAATGATTCATTTTAATTAATTATGAAGTGATAATAAGTCATTTATAATAGTTTTATAAAGATATATACTTGATTTGAAAATATAAGAAAATTCGTATCGCTTTATCAATATAACTGTACTTTTTGTAAACAATTATTTAATATTAATTTATATCATTTTATAATTAAAAAGAGATCATTTTAATTAGTTAAAAATGATAAGAAATTAGTTTTCAAATTTTGTTTCCATTTCTATGTAAATTAATTCATAAGTGAAAATGTGACCAAAAATCGGCTTCTTGATTTTCAACGGTTTAATGAACGAAAGATGTTGCAACCTTAGATTGGGGATTACAATTGGTTAGTATGACAATTAGATTAGGGATTATAATTGGTTAGTATGGGAATTAATGATGGTAACTCCAATAAATAGGCAATTAATGAAAATGAATTTGGGAGTTACAATTAATAGGGACAAATGGATAAAAATGGACTGATAAAAATTGAATAGATATAAAAAGGTTACTAATTTGAAATTAGTAGCCATACATAAATGTCTTAGGAAATGTCCGTTAGGATTTTATGGACAAATTGACATTTATGAGCGTTAAAAAGGGATTTATGGGTAGACCAGTATTTAAGGTAAATCTTATTGCCTTAAATAAAAAGGAAATTAGTAAGCTAAGTCCAATGTCTACCTAAAATAGTATAAGTAAAAACTTAGGATAGTTAATTGGACTTGGTAGGTTAGTGATGCGAAGTCAGTAGAGTCACTCGACGGAAGACTGCCCTTCACTTTAAGGCTACCAGCAGTCAGGTGCACTTACTACTGATGTGAGACATAACTAATCCTAGGACCCATGACTTTGCAAGAGGTAGGACATGCTTTAGGTTTAGAGATATTAAGTGGTTATTTGAGGGCCTGCCATCCCAATTAAAAAGTATTAAATGGTCCAAATTTTGAATTAGAAGTGATGAGGGATATCTCCATAGGGATTTGCTTCTGGTTTGAGTTATTAAGTGGTTGTAGGGTCTGCCTCTCTCCTAAAATGAAGTATTAAGTAATCTAGTGAGATTCCAAATAAATAAGGATGTCTCTAAAAAGGTTTTCTTTAGTATTGAGGTATTAAATGGCTATCTTAGGGCATGCCTCCCTATAAGAAGTAATCTAATGAGATTCCGTATTTATAATTAAGAGTGATGATGGATGTCTCGGAAAGGGTTCACTTCGGGTTTGAGGTACTAAGTAACTGATCTAGAGTTCGCCTCTCCTCTATAAAAGAAGTACTAAGTAGCCTAATGAGATTTCCAAGCAATGTCAGCTAGATAGCACCAGTGAGGAGTCCACCTTTGGGTTTAATATTAAATGGCAAAGACCTCCCTATATATACGTGTTAAATGATCAGAGGCATGCCTAGTCTTTGTTACTAAGGTATTAAGTAGCTTGGGCACAGTTTCTCATATTGTTAATACTTTAATAACAATAGATGTGTTAGTGTTATGGCTATTATGAATTATAAAGCCATAGATAGTGGTCGATGGTCTCTATAGTTAGGACCAATAGACCGATAATGACGATCCTAGAAGTTCATCTTTGGAATAGGTCTTAAATAGCGGGGTCTACCTCGATTGAGGGATTAAATGGCAGAGTCTGCCTATTTCTCTTTTAAAAGTATTATGTGGTGATAGTAGAAGCCGCTTCATATTTAGAAGTATTAAGAGGAAAATGAGTATGAAAGTATTGGATGGTTGATAAGGCTTCATCGGTATTTTGTACACTAGGAATGGGTAGGTAAGTAATTGTGTGTGCGATGCAAGGTTAGATTAGAATTTCTAATCTTAATATACATAACAATTAAATGAAAACCAATTGGTATAAATTTATATTATGGACAGTTTATAGATTTTTCCAGTCACCAGAATGTTGTTCTGGCCCCCTCCTCACTATAACCCACAAGATAAATGTAGAGGAATAGATCACTGGAGTTGGATGTGTTTAGTTTGTGGCAAAGTCTCCTTTTCTCTCATGCTCGATGCTGAGGTGACAGTTTGCTTTGTGCAATTTGAAATCATCCATTAATTTATGCTCTGCCTTCTTCATTGGGAGATTTTTCATTTTCCATAATTTTGGCTTATAAAGATGAAAGGAACTGAAAGAAGTGTTTTAATAATGGGTGAGAACATGTGATAACCGATCTCCACTATTTGTTCAAATGACAAAAATGCCATGTAATACTTGGTAGTGTTAAATGAAAGAGGCATTTTCGAAAATGAAAAAAAGACTTCGCTTTGACCACATTGACCAAGTATTCGCTTTATATGTAAAATAATACCATATATTATTATTGTTTATTAAAATACCATATATCATTATTATTTTACCAATAATACCAAATATTATCATATTTTATAAATGATATCACTCGTCATTATTTTTATACATAATATCATTCACTCTTATTGTTTTGTTAGTAATACCATATATTATTAATCTCTATAATTAATACCATTATATTTTTATCATTTATTCATGATACCATATGTTTTTATATTTCACAATGAATAATTTGATGATAATGGATTTCATAAATAATTTCATAATAATGGATTTTACAATTTAATATGATATGGGCTTCACGATTAAAGTGACAATAACAAAACCATTGCTATTTTTAATGGTTAACCATCCTACATCTCATTAGAAGTACAATGATATTTATATCTCGAGGATTATTTCAACTAAAATGATTTAACAAATTTTAGCGGCACCTCCCCTTATTCTCCGTATGGAGCACATAAGAGCGTACATGAGGAACAAAAAGGAAGTATTGTTGAAAATTTGTGAGTCTTTGAGTAGAAATGAATTATGAAATGCAAGTATTATTATGTTTATAACTTGTCCAAGGTTGGGATAAATCCGATAAATACTGTATTATATGAATATTGATTTCTGTTTTGGTAAATAAAATGAATATCATTGTAACGATCATATAAGGTATTTGTTTGACAAAGCCAAAACATCTAAGGGATTTCACAAATATACCAATGTCACATTTTTCATTCGATTTTGCAGTAATATCAAATACAAAATTTAATGTGAATGTCAATCTCATGAATATCAAATGTACTTATCATACCAAAATCATTTTTTAGATCCAATACCACTATCATATATATTTTAAATTTCGTTCAATTATATCTTATGTAACCAGTTCTGAAAGTTCGTACCCAATGAAATAAAGCGAGACAACGATGTGCAAGGTAGGAAGGAAGCATCAATTGGAGCAAGGGACCTTGAGAAGCACATGATGGAAGGTTAGAGGCTAAAGCTCGACGACGACAAAGGGGCGGCTTGGACGATGTTGATTTAGGGTTGGCATGGCGGTGGACATTGGAGCAGATCAAGGCGGCGGTGTATGCTAGAGCTTGAAGATGGCGTAGGCTGGAGCTCGGTAGTGGCTTGGACGTTAATTTCGGGTTCTGGTGGTTTTTCTTATTTTGGGTAAAAACTAAATAATGAAGAAGAGGGAGTTGGTTCGATGTATTTTGTTGGGAGATAAAGCGGAGACATCCGTATGACATAGAAAAGTGTAGAAACTTTCAAACACATCTTTGTTTATCACACGAAAATAACAGCTGATGTATTAGTCTTTCCTACGCCAACCTATTAGCAACTCTAATATATATAGGTGTAGGAAAGCCGTAAAAAATTTCTTTGTCTTTCCTATACCTGTTTAACCATCGAACTTATACATATCCCCTTCCCATACTAATCTTATACCCTGCCTAAAGTTGTTGGAATGACGTACGAAATTTTGCATTGAAAGTTCATTATTTTCCAAGCCGTGTGTATGTATAACTTGTGTTTCCGATGAACTCAATATTTTTCATTGAAGAATTTTAGTTTTTTCTACTTATTTAGGTAAAAGTATGTCGTTTTAATATCTTTTTAGACTATAGGATTCAACTATGGTAAAATTATACTAATTAAAATTTTTGATTCATTTTACTATTAGCGTCATACAACAAAAAAAACTCATTTATTTAAAATTATATCTTTATTGGTAGTTGTAGTTAGTTCACAATGTTTTGATTCAATCATGAAATTTTCAAGTGCTCTTATTTACAAATAAAATGTTAGAAATCCGAATCATTCATATGAAAGTTTTTCCATTGGAAATTTTGATATACATTAAGGTCTCAAGTTCGAACACAATCTAGAAAAGATTACTTTTTATAATCGTTTGTAACTATATACGAAATTGAAATCTAAAAATTACACGTCAATTTTTTTTTAAGATTATATTTAGAGTTGGTGTTGCATCCTTATTTCCATACTCAATTCAAAATCAATTCCCCTCGATCAAACTTTCCAAATTACCCACCTAAAATTATTTTGGTAACTGTTTTTTCACAACTGAAACATGTACTGAATCACATTATCTAAGCAGAACTAAAAAACAAAAAACAAATTCTTTTTTTCAAAAAATATGCAGTTTTAATACAAATATCTGTAAAATAATGCAAATATTTATATGTTTTTTTTTTGCAAATATTTGCATAAATAACTATAAATATTTGTAACATTGTTACAAATATTTGCATTTTTTTATAAATATCTGTAACATATTCAAAAAATGTAAATATCTGCAAAACACTATGTTAAATTTTTTTCCCCACCGATTTCATCGTTTTTGTTTTTTTAATGCAAATTGAAAAAATAAAACAGAATTCACCCTTCTTTTTCCTATTTACATTGATGCCATTATTGGAAAAATAAGAAGAGACAACAAATGGAACAATATTTAATAAGTTTTTGAATCGCCATACCATGCTTAAACTAAACTTTTCTACAGCTTTACATATGTCAAACTGACGTTATCGTTTCATTTAAAAAATTAGTTTGAAATTGTTAGTTTTCGTCGTTCCCGTGCAAAGCGTTTGTTGTTTGTACCAATTGATATACATCTCATATGCAGGGATAACATAATATATGTTTAATTTCCTTTTTATTGAAAGACATACCAATTATATTAATTAGTTTGTCTTACACCATCTTGTGTAGACTAATTATTTTACCTTGCATGTGGATCATTTACGGTCGCACTATCCTAATATAAAAAAATCTATATGATACAATCAATCTTTTTCTCACCCTTCCGAATTCTTTATCCTTTTATTTCTCATTGATAAAAAAGTAAAGCAATTACCACGAATTTCACAAATAGCTATGAAATCCATTAATTCTGTTTATTTAGACTCTTTGCGCATGCTATGCACTAATTAGATACAAAATTTAACATAAAATGATGAAATAAACATGTTTTTAAATTCCGAATTGATTAATACCTTTCTATTTCAGAAAATTCCATTTTACAGTATCCATTTCGTGGACTACCTTCTAAATAAATATTTAATTCGGTAACAAATGTAAATTTATGTTCACATTCTCCCACTCTTTCCTTCAATTTCTCTCTCTCCCCCCCCCCCACTTCCTTCGTATAAAAATCTCCATTGAAATTAATGCCAACAAAAGTTTGTTTCTTCATTATTAATTAGTATTAATCAGCCGCTCTTGAATCTAAAGTAAGTCACATTTCACTTCCGGATTTTTGTTTGATTTTGATTTTCGTACCATTTCCTCCTGTTTTTTTGATGGATACATGCGTGGTTACAGCTAAAATAGTTGATTTTTATGCAGAAGATTCTACGTGTACAAATTTATTAGGAAATTCGATTGGTTAATTGTTAGAATTCAAATCAAAGATTGCAACTTTTTAATAGCGGCAGCTTTTAGCTTAAAACATTTTTTCGTATGCTTATCATTAATATTTTTTTCTTATCTACATGGCGATTTAGGATCCTCAAACTCTTAGTACCCTCCTTGTTTGTCAGATTTGCGATTATTATGAATTTGGAATCACTTCCCTAACTTCTGAGATAACAGGTAGATTTTCTTCGCACGTTATTATTGTGGATAATGGTTTAAACAGTGTTTAAATATTTACATTCAGTATTTCATTTCAAAATTTTGATTCTTCTCTCAGCAGTTGGCATGTCAAATCATTTGTTTGGTACTTTCACATGCTATGTTTTTTTTTAAAAAAATTGTAGAATGCGTTAATGTAGGGGGTTTATAGTTAATATTGCAAACAACTAGCTTAAGGCATATAATTTATGTTTTTATTCAATATAATAGGGAAAAAAATGCATTAATTATCTTTTATTTTAAAGTTGCTGTGCTTGTTTTGATTGAAAAAAAATGTTGAATGGAGCATGTCACCATGAGTTTCACTGAATTTAACAAGTGCCTCAGATATATTCTTAAACTTCCAATAGAATATGAAGTAATCACCAGCTGCTTGATTATTGGTATTTTTTTGCTACTTATAATTATTGAAGTGTTTACTGCTTAATATTTTTAAACACAAATTTCTGATTATCAACAAATGGTGTGCAAAATTTTATGCAATAATTAGAGTTCCTATTGCAAACAAACACAACTTAAGTTTTAAAGTACAGCTATTCTGAATTGTTTTGGTGCTAACTTATTTTCGTTTTCTTTTACTTCCATGCAACATCCTTAAAAATATCTTGAAAATCCGTTTCACTTTCTTTTTTAATTATGAATTGCTTCATTGCTTTGTTAATCAGAATGAAAAGCTAACATTTTATTTTTGTTTATGACTTACAAGTCAAAATTCCTGCAAGTAGCTTTTGAGAAATTTTTGACTAAGCTATTCCCAAATAACCTTTTATTCCAATTTTAGCAAGCGAACATACATTTTATTATTTCGTTAGAAAGATGAAATTATTTTAGGTCAGTATGATCATTTGTTTTATGTCATTTTTCAGGTTAGAATTTGAATAGTCTGAAGAATATGGGGAGGCTGAATGATTATAGAGAAGGTATCTTTTATATATCTTAATGTATCCTTTAGAAGTTACTGTTTTTAATAGAAGTCTTTTGGTTTTATTTTATTTTCTATTGATTTGATGATTAATTTTTGCTGAAATGAGAGGTGCTTCAACATTAAACCACCGTATTATTTCAAAGTTCAGATTTGGAAAGAATAATATCTATACCATGATCTTAATTCTATTGATAATATGATTTTACTTTTTGCACTTTGTTTGAAATCAACCACTCTATTTATAGGTGACTAGATCAATTTGCAGCTTGCAGATGTTTTCAATACCATCATTTTCTAGCTTGGATTTTGTAGAGGCAATTTTCTTCACCTTATTTTCTTAATAACTCTATACTATTGCAGGTTCTTCAGGCCGCGAGAATCAACATGGGATTAAATTTGTTGACAAACAAGTGAGTATTTGGGAAATAGTCTAAATATCTCATTGGAAGTTGTAATATTACCTTGAAAAAAAATGGAAATTTATGCCATAATCTTTTTTTGTGTGAAATGTCATCGTAGGTAACACATACCGAACTGAGAAAGAGTTATCTGACAAAAAAATCAAGAGGAACGCCAATGAAAATGCTTATAGCTCAAGAGATGCGTAAAGAAACCGTTTCTTCAAAGGAGCAACCTAATGTTGTTGCACGGCTAATGGGTCTTGATGATGTGCCTACTCGTAAAAACTACAAGCCTGCCGAATATAATTATTTGGAGAAGAGGCATAAAGACGTTTTTGATGTTTGGCAGGAAAGACCAAGAGCAAAAAGTTTGAAAAGTCTTTCTGTTGGAAAAGAATTGTATATGGATATTCAAAATGATATGAGGATGGCTCTTGTCCGTGAAAAGTTCATGGAAGCAAAGCGCCTGGCCAAAAGCGATAAACTTTTAGAGTCCAAGGAATTTCTAGATGCAGTCGAAGTTTTAAGTTCAAATCGAGACTTGTTCCTCAAATGTCTTGAAGGACCTAATTCCCTCTTTTCCAAACAATTTGAAGAACCGAAGCCATCTCGAACAAGCACAATTTCTATGCTCAAACCATCAAAATCATCATACGGGAAACAAAGTTTTCCAGTTAAGCAGCCTACAAGAATAGTGATATTAAAGCCTAACCCTTTAAACCAAAACAAAGCTTCTAGTGATGATTTTGACCATTTTTCGGATGGTGCAGCCTCAACAAAATCTGTACATAAAACAAATGGTAGTGCACGTCATATGAAGGAGAAACATAGCAGTAGAAGAGATGAGTCTTTATTGTCTTCTTCAGCCTTATCAAGTGGATACGTAGGAGATGAAAGTTCATTTAATAGATCTGAAATTGAAAGTAAACTCAGTGATTCTGATATTTCAAGACATTCTTCAGACTACTCAAATAGATTTGGTAGCCCTTACTCGAGTTCTTCGTACAGTAGAGTATTCTCTTCCCCTGAACCATCAGTCATTAGAGAAGCAAAAAAACGACTTTCTGAGAGATTGTCTATGTTGGCATCAAGTGTAAATAAAGAGCAAAGTAGAAAGAGTTTAGGTACAATAGGTGAGATGCTTGCAAACAGAGAAGTTGAAGTTGGAAGATCGTTTGAGTGTGAAGACCATTTTCATACAGCAACATCGCAAGATAGTTCGTCTATCTCTCAATCAATGGTACCCAACATCAACCTTTCAAGGTCTAGATCTGTTCCACTCTCTTCTGATTATGGACTTAATTGGGATGACGACTCTTCTCAGGCAAAGAGAACTTCTGTCACCAAAAAAATAAAAGAGTCAAAATTTTTGAAATTGTCATTTAAGAGCAAGCTATCAAGTATGTTTTCTCCAAAAAGTAAGAAGGATGGTAGAAATAGATCGGTTACGTCTACTAGGATGAACTCAATAGAATTTAGTGGTGAAGTAAATGATCAAACGTTGAATTCATTTGTTATCAGCGAGTCAGAAAGCTGTCATCCAGTTAGCTCTGAAGAAGAATCAACAAATGCACCCTCGCCTGCGTCAGCCATTACCGAACCAAAACAAGATGGGTCTTTTACGGTATGTTTTCCTTCAATTTCTTTTTTGATATCACCAATTGCAGAATCTTTTGAACTAGATGCTCATTTTATGCACAATTTTTTAGCATGTCTGACTTGAATTCATTTTTTAAGTGTCATTGATTATGGTTGGACAAGTAAAAATAAGTGCAAGTACCTCGTTTCACCCCTCTGCACCCCTATGGATTTTGGTGCTAGAATATTCGGAATGGAAAGAAACCTTTGGAATGTTTAATCTCCACTATGAACACCATGTCCAAAAATAGATCATTTCGAACATTTATTTTAACCGTTGTTTTGAGATATTATTTTTAGTATGGTTGTACTATTCAAGATAATCAGAATTTTGTGGAAATGCTTTAGGCATGTAAGAACATATCCGTAAATTTCCCTTCGCTTTAGATTGTGTAGCTCAAAAAATCAGATGGGTGTAGCGGAAAACACACACATACGTGTGTGTGTCACATTTCACACTTCCATAAAATATTTATTAAATAATGATGTACCTATAAAAAAGAAAGAACAATATTTACTTGGGAAGAAACTATTAAAAATGATCTAAATTTAATTGAACGTATGATTCAAGATAGAAATTTATGGAAAAAGTGGATTCACGTCACCAACGCTAATCATTCGAGAAAAAAACAACCAAGTTGATGATGGTGCTGATGATTATTACCATAAAACCTTGATTAGCTACATTTTGTCCTAACAGGAAGCTAATTGTCTTGAAAAATCAAGCACAACTGGTGAAACTAGCGAGAGCCAGAATGAGCCTAGCCCTACCTCGATTCTCCTAGCATCATTCGAAAGCGATATAAGCAACAATACTAGTTTTTCTGAACCTTTGGACTCAAAAGATTCAAGTAAGCTACCACCTCCCATTCAATTCAATTTCACAGTTCATCTTAACCAAACTAAACCTACATTCTCTTATATAATAATCACAGCAACACAAGCTGATACAAATGCTCACACTTCATCATGGGGCGGCACCAGCTTTGAAGCTTCATTATCCGACACTTCAGACGACACTTCTTTCTTTGTTCACACCATTCTTTCAGCTTCAGGTTTAGAAAGCAAGAAGTTGATCGATATTTTCACAAACCGGTTCTCGGTCAGGAGCCCGTTGGACCCGAATTTACTCAACGAGTACCATGAAACTAAAGACGATTACGATAATAATAGCTGGGAAATGCATTCGAACAAGAAGTTCATCTTCGATTGCATAAACTATGCTCTTATCGAAATAAGTGGATACGCATATTATAGTGCATATCGATGCAGTAATAGAGTTTGTTGCGCAAATAGACCGAGGTTCAAGGTTGATGCTTTGATAGTCGATGAAGTATGGTTGCTCATAAATAGCTGGATTTCTAATGAACATTGTGAAATCGAAGATTATGGTATGATAGTCGATAGACTGTTAAGAAATGAAGTGAATGGATGTAGATGGTCTGATCTGATGCATTATGAAGTCGATGAGATGATCACTGAAATAAGCGAGGAGGTTTTAAGCGAGTTGATTGCTGAGGTCTTTTGAGACAGCGAGTGGTTTCTTTTCTTGGATTATGACATTATTATGTGTATAATGAATAAGTTAGTGTATGCTGTTTATGTGCATGGTTTGGTATTCAAACATTTCTAAAAATGTGTACATATTTGATTTTGATTGCTTGGTTGAACGAAGGAATTTGTCTATGACGATGATTATAGTGAATTATGTGTTGACGAGAAATGCTAAGTACATATGTTTAAAAGCAAGTGTGCGTGGTACTTGTTCTATTGTTGGCTCTAGCAATGACTGCAATAATAAAAATTGTAAAATAATTAAATTGACATGTTTGAACCAATCAAGTATCATGCTCACTCCAAAGATATGTGCATAGCAAATCTCTATTTTGATTGTGCATACCAAATCCCTGTTTTGATTTTCAGTGTCGAGAAAGTAATAATGCTTATCATTGTAGTCAACTATTGTTTCTGTGCATTAAAACTGACTAACAAATAAAAATTATATGAATCAATAATGTAAGTAGGTAAGATTAAATGCTACTAATAATGATAAAGATTCTGATCAATGGCTGGAATCCAGAATGTTTTGAGGGTTTATTTGTTGGCACTTGAATTTTGAATGAAATAATGTCTCATGCATACTGATTTTGTCATTATTGGGAAAGCTGCAGGTAGTTTTATTTATTATATTGCATACACGGAATTATCCAGTATCATCTTAGCATTTAGGGTATTGTTAATGTGTATGTGTGCTTCATGGGGTACATATTAAAAATGATAGTTATTAAATAAAGGTCAAAAAAATTATTTCAAATATCTAATTTATTCTTATATAATTTAAAAAGATGAAATTCGGAAGGGTTATATTGATAATTTAATAAGTATAACATATGGCCTTAGGACACATGTTAACAACGTTAACATTTTCCTAGTATTTATTAATCACTGAATAAGAGTTAAATTTCAATTTTTTTCCTCAATTACAGTGCAAGGGTTTGCTCCTTTGAGTGTTTTAAGGTTCAATTTCAAATAAAACTTGGTAGAACAAAGATGTATACTATAAAAAAGTCCATCTACAAACATAAGTTTTGTAAGAGGTATTTGCTTGGACTAAAAGTAATTTTGGATTAAGATAACCGGTTTTTGCTAGTTTGATTTTATCATGAAAAATGTTAACGAAGAAAAAAACCAATCTAACTAATAGAATTATTATTATTTTTGGTTCAGTTGATTTTCGATTTAACCAAACTTAAGAATGTATGACATATGATTAGAATGTTTTGTTTATATGAAAAGAAAGCATAAAATTGCAATAAAAGGATTTTAGGCTAGTATTTTTTATCGTTTTATGAGTAAAACTAATTTATGTACGATATAAAACATATATCGACTGCTATACGGGATAAAATTTTGATTAATTTGGTTTAATCAATAGCCAAATAAAATTAAAATGTCGTTATTTAGATCCATCGAAACACTTCTCAACGTTATCTAACGGTGAAATAAAATAAATTCAAATTCATAAATTCACTTTTAATAATCGGTTTTTTTCCTTCTCCGATCCAGATGACTTTTCTGCTCATTTGGCTAAAATCAAACAAATCGATTTTGAGAAATCAACACAAAATCAAATCTCATAAACTCATGCAGATTGAAAGAGTGTGGCGAACTTTGAATTTAAGTCCATTAATTACAAAATCAAAATTAGAGCTACAAACCCGAACCGATTTAAGAAGATCCGAGTCCATCGAACTCAATGGATTTCGAGTTGGGTCCGAATAACAAAAAAGAACCAGACTCAAACCAACATGTCCAAACCAAAAAATATTAACTAACTAGACTCAAACCAATCCAACTCTAATCGTACCTCAAATTGGATCGGTTTTTGACATTAAAACGTATTACTCGACATGAAAAACCATGACCCGTCTAGAATCGAGGCATGTTTGGTTGCATATCCGACGAATCTAATTGGCTCTCCTAATCTAAATTTGAATTTTAATCCACGGAATTTATTTAAGTTTTGATTATTTAGTGGACGGACTTGGGATGATTTCAACCTTGAATTTAGGTGCAAGGGATTAATTCAAAAGGAACAAAAAGTACTTTTTTTGTTTTGAATCCAAACAAAAAGTACTTAAGTACATAAACGTCTGTTGGTTCTACACTTTGATTATGTACTCTCACGCTTTATTTTAGGAAATGATTTGCTGGTTTGCAGCTTTTACAACAGTAGAAATTCCTGATACATCATCATAAAATCGACAGATATTCGGAAAAAGTACAAATAAATCTATTCAATTATGTTTTTTTTCTAATGTCAAATTATAGTTTTTTTTTTCCTTTACATTACTGAACGATGTTAATAAAATTGAATAAAAATGCATATATTGTAATGCTTTGAAGCAAAATACCGAGAAAGTACTTGAACTTAAAAGATGAGTGGTTTTCAATGGGTGAGTTGATTGACAACTTATGTCGCTGAAAAAATAACATAAGTAGTTTTCAAAACCTATAATTTAAGGGTTATTTAAGTTTCAAAACGCAGAGTCCATCCTTCTAAAACTTAGAGTGCAAACATTTGAAGTTCACGCGCATAAATATTTACAGAGAATATTTCCAGATTTTCCTATAATATTTGTGGTTTTTCAAAAAAATTTGTTTTGACCATATAAACACATGATTATTATTCAGATTTAATTCACGTACCAATTTTGAAAATAATGGACGAAACCAAGTTTTCACTGATTATCTTACTCTATAAAGCAAAACACTGGGTACTGTTACTGGAACTCCTCTTATGTCAATAGAAGATCATTTTTTATTTGCACTCCACTGAATTCAAAATTGCTACGAGGGATATCCATGCCGTATAAATAATACAGAATTGCTACGAGGAATACCCATGCCGTATAAATAATACAGGAAAATAGGCATGGGGACAAACTAAAAAAAAAATTAAGTTGAAGAACAACAAGTTTTGTTTTTGTTTTTCTATTTTACTCATCGTTTATTTTTAAGCAATCTTCTTCTTCTTCACTTACATTTTCCACTAAGTTCAATTTAGTTTTCAGCAATGGTGAAAACCAATCTTCTGCTTCCAAACCAAAAATACCTTCATATTTTATCCGTTTATTTCGATTTAGAATTGCCGACAATCAAATTAACATGTAAAACGGTAGAATTTATAAAAAACCATCTGCTTGTTTTTTGAATAAAATTTACATTACAGATACTTTCTTGGGTAACAATTAATTTTGTGTTTTTCTCTTTCGAAACTTTATCTGCAGGTAAGTTTAATTTCTCCATGATTATTGATTTGAATCACAAACAAAAGGAGAAGAATAGTGAATATTAAAGGATATCAAAGCAAAAAATAAAGGGATAAATTAGTTAATTTACAAATATACTTATATGAGAAGACTATTTTTGTTGGTACTTCCTATGATAAAAAAAAGAAGAAAATTAAAAAAAGATTGATGTCTCTCTTAATCGAAAGTGAAGCGTTACTAACAATTCTCGTAACTAATAAGAATATGTGAGATTTCAGTTGTAAAGGAATTAACTTGGATTGTTAAGTATGACTGGAATACACTAATCAATGCTAACAATAAATAAATATTATATACAGACATTATCTTCACGATAAATACTTCTATCGTTAAATATCCAATATGCCTAGCAATTTTAATTTTTACTCACTAATTAATCGTATATTCACACATTGAACTTTAAATAGTATACAGAAAAAATATCTACGCATCCTGTTATTCACTTTGAGTATGTATGTTGCATACTCCCTCAAAGTTGATAGGTCTAAGCTTGTTCTGTGTTACAAACAAAATCGATATTATTGTAGATGAGTTATAAAATAAACAAATACATAATCCTAAAATATTGAAATAAATTAACAGTAGTAATTAGTCATAATACCCTATTAAAAAACCCACATGTAAATTAAGGGCCTTCAGAATTTTAGTTAACCTTTTAGACCGTATTTCATTGATTTAGACCTTAACTTACTTCTCAGTTTATTCATTTACTCACTCATATTCAAAATCTAGTTCTAGTACAAAATAAGGGGACTTTCTTTCTCCTCTAAAATTACGCATTAGTATTTATTGCTTGATTTTCTTGCAAAATTATAAATAAACCCATCGGATTCCCTATCATATGTAAACTAGGATCTTTTGCGGTCTAATATGTTTTATTTAATGTGTTTGTTTAGTATTATGTACGTGTAGGATTTAGACTTCATGCTCGACGAAGAAAAGAGCATTTGAATATGAAAATAAATTTTATACACGAATTTGTCATTCGTCAAGATTAGAATATTTTGAGGAATGTTGCCGATGCAATCATAATATTTTAAGTCCATTAATCACAAAATCTAATTTAGGGCTAGAAATTCGATACAATATCGGCAAACCCAAGCCTCTTTAACAAGATCCGAGCCCAATCCAAACTCAATGGATTTCAGATTGGATCCGGATACGGATAACAAAACTAACCCGATTCAAACCAACATGACCAGACCAGAAGACATAAAAGAAAATGCACCTTAAGCGTTATTAACTAATTAGACTCAAACCAATCCAATCCTAATCGTACCTCAAGTTGTGTCGGTTCTTGATTTTGAAACGTATAGCTTGAACATGACAAAACACGAGTCCGTCTAGAATCGAGGCTTGTCCGACCGTGTTTGGATCCAATCGGACCAACTAATTGTCTCTCCTAGTCTAAATTGAATTTTTAGTGATGGAATTTATTTAAGGTTTGATTATTTATTTACTAGGCGGACTTACATAAAGATGGCGGAACCTTTTTTTAGCATGGTAATGGTGATTAGTGGGAACAGTGTAGATTTCTTTGATACCCTTATTTTAGGGGCAAGAGATTAATTCAGAAGGAACAAAAAGTAATTTAGTACATAAATGTCTGCTGGTTCTACATTTTAATTATGTCCTCACACTTTATTTGAGGAAATGATTTGCTGCTTTGCAGATTTTATAACAGTAGAAATTCCTGCTATATCATCATAAACTCGACACATATTCAGAAAAGTACATATAAATCTAGTCAATTATGTTTTTTTTTCTAATAGTAAATTGTAGTTTTTTTCTTCTCATTACTCAACGATGCCAACAAAGGGCCGGTCGCAGTACGTTTGGTGAATGTTAATGGAGATATGTTGGCGTCCGATGCGTCTCCAATGGTAGACGTCAATAGCCGTTGATTTATGTTCTCCTTCCATCTTTTTCTACAAATACTTTGCTAAAATACGTTGCTCAAATACCTCGTTCACATCGCCAAACGCGTTCCTCGTTCAAACAACTTTTCTACTCAAATACCCCATTACCGTTCGTCGAGAACGCGAGTAAAAATGCATATTTTGTATTACTTTGAAGTGCACTTTGGCCATCAAAGTTGAGAAAGTCTTTGAACTAAAAGATGAGTGGTTTTCATAGGGTTAGTTAATCGACAGCCTAACACAACATATATCGCCGAAGAAGCAACAAAAGTAGTTTTAGAATTACGTCTCTTCTTCAATTTCTGTCTAAAATTCATATCAATCGCAGTTTCTTTTTTAAATTTGATTCTCCTCTTCCTTTTCTTCATCTCAATCTGTATTCTTCTTTGCATTCTATAGGAAGTTCGTAGCTTTTAGCTCATGTGGGCATGCTTACGTAGCTTTTAGCTCTCAGTCTTCCTCTTAACCATTTCGATCATTCTTTTACTTTTGATTTAGTTATTTATTTTGCAAGTATATTGTATTATGCTATGCATATATATCAGTTATAATTATATTTTTTATTTTTAGGTTATTTGGTTCGTTATGGATGATTTGGGTTCCTACAGCAAAGTAATTTCAATTCCAAATTCAAAGTTCGGTCGGTTAGTTATTCGATTTTAACTGAATAAAAAATGATTCACATTTTACGTTTGGAATATTCATTATACTTTAAAATAAAAACCGAATATATTACTAAAGTATTCTTATTTAGTATTTTTATGCTTTCAATTAGTAGTTTTGACACACATATGATAAACAAGATTTATTTAGACTCTTAAAAAAATCTCAAAAACTATTTTAACATTAGTAATTTTGACAATTATAATGAAAGTTCGGTTAATTTGGTTAAACTGATAACCAAAACTACTTTTCTTTATGGGCCAATTATAATCCAATCTATTTTCAAAACCAAACCAAATCGATCGAAATAAACTGGTTTGGTTGGTTTAGTTGATTTAACCAATGATTGCATGCTCCTAGTTTTTGGTGCATACTCCTTCAAAGTTCATAAGCCTAAGCTTGTTCTGTGAGATTACAAACAAAATCAGTATGACTCTAGGTGACTTATAAAATAAACAATTACACGCGTGATACTAAAATACTGAAATAACAGTAGTAATTAGTCACAATACCCTACTAAAAAAATCCATATATAAATTAAGGGCCTTCAAAATTTAGTTAAATTTTAGACTATATTTCATAGATTTAGACCTTAACTTACTTATCGGTTTACTTATTTACTCATTCATTTTCAAAACCTAGTTTCTAGCCTAAAATAAAAGGACTTTCTCTTCCCTCTAAAATATCACATTAGTATCTATTGCTCGATTTTTTTGCAAAAGTTTAAATAGATCCATTGGAACTAATGTCCAATGTCAAAGACCTGCTTATCATATGTCGATCAAGATCTCTTTCGGCCTAATATGATAGAGTTAAGAATGTGCCTAGGGGCAATTATGTAATTTTGTTATATAAACTTAACTCCATAAACAATCTTATTCGTGATAAAGTATGCTTTTGGTTTTATTTGCTATTATATGTTGTTATATTATGATATAAACAATGAATTAATTGTATTAAACATATATAAATAGAAAATCCTTAGGAGTAGCGTTTAATTGATGACAGTTATGTATGTGTTTCTAACCATGCATATTGAATTGATATAAACAAAACACTAACTTCTTAAATGTTCAAAGTCAATGTGTATTCAGAAAAGACCATCGATACGTCTGTTGAGACTAATGTACCTAATATTCTTCATATGATGGATAGTGATTTACTTATGACTATTAGGGGGAACCAAGGGGTTACTGTAAAGACCCGCAAATCCGTCTTCCGAAAACCCGACACTGCTACGTCCACTGTAGCAACTGCCGAACAATCGGATGGCGGAAACGCGAACTTTAATGTTTAAAAGAAGAGGAAGAAGAAAAGATAGAAGAAAAAGAGAAGAAAGAGAGAATAGAGAAGAACAACAACACAGAAGAACAACAGAACAGAAACAGAAACAGAAAACAATATCAGAATCTCACATTCGCAGCGGAACAATATATAATAAATAAACACTAGTCTTTTAAAACAAAGAACTATATCAGTTTATACATACATCAATCATCAGAGTCAATATACAACAATGGACAGTTATATAAACTTGTCATCATACAGAATACACAGCGGAATAAATACTATCAGATACAAATACTACGTCTCGTCATCCAGCTTGCTTCCAAAGCTCCAGAATATCCAGAATATCCTGATAATATAACTCTAGGCTGCCCGTGTGGAAATTGGTGGGCACCCAGAGTTTAGAAGGGAACAATAAACTCCGAGTCAGTCATGGTGACTGGTGTGAGATCGTAAAACAGTTATCTTTAAAATAAACAACAGAAGAATTTTAAAGTCAATTCGCAATGCTTTTAGAAAATGAAACTACCATAAGACCTCCCGCCACACACACAATGCAAACGCAGACTTGGAGGAGATTTCTTCTTATGATAGTCAAAGATGCTTACTACGCGAAAATCAAATTCTTTTTGATATTATTATTAGTGCATAGTGTAGAAAACATTTCGAAAGTAGAATATAAATCTTAGCCAGCATAGGTACCATTATAGTATGCTTGCTATAGCTACCATATTAAATGGCAGGTTCTACAACTAAAACCGTACAAGGCTCGTATTGTTTCTTTGGATTTCCAACAAATGGTCAGGCTAAGGAACTTCCTTTTCCACGATGGGTACGTCCCTGGAATAGACGACCCGAGAAATAACCTAACATTACGGTTAGATCTCTGCCAACACAAGGCCGGGTTACCTCTGCAAAAATAGGTAACTACTGACACGCGTATGTCATCCCCCGATCGTCACCGATCTTCCCGAGGATCCCCGATTTCCAACAAACCACATAGATAATAATAATGCAGTAACCACAGAGGTTAAGTATCTGGGCTCCATACCATGATACCACCTTTATCCAGAAGGAATGACATACACTAAGGGGCGCTACTCCCTAGAACCTTGCCGCATCCTTCCTGTTTCGACCATTTCCGGGGTGTGAGGCTCGACGAAGTCTCGTCCACAAAGCTACGCTTTCTCAAAAAGCCCTGCTTCGGGTCAAACAAAATGATCAACCTATGATCACAAAGATATAAGATCAAACAAATGATCATATCACAAATGATCAAACACTGATCATTTCACAGCAACACTCACTATGCCACGTTACCAAATTGGGATATATCGCTGATAAATTTCAACTACATAACCTCTGAGCTCATACGTCTCAGAGAAGGGTGTTAAGCTAAGAGAATAAATTCTCCGCCACCAACAGAAATGTATTTGAAAGAAATCAGCTTTATATCTCAAATTGTAACGTCAGACACACAATCCATACAAGTCTGTTCCGGGATCGAACAGAACCGAAGGCACTTCTCACGAAGCCCTTGCATATCCGGATAATTTCAATCACGTCAGGACTTCCCGTCACTAAGGGTGATAAAACCTCTAAATCGGAGATCAGCCGATGTAGAGTAACTCGACGGTAATCCTTCCATTTTCAAAAATATCCGGTCTTCAACACCGGTCTTCAAATGCAATTCATAACGACGTATCACATATTCGGAATGGGTTATACGACCCCATGGTCCTTTCCCGGTTAACCCGAATAGTGAGCGCTTATTCAAAAATAAGTGTGGCATTCAAATTCATCCAATTCACAACAAATACCTATCTAAAGGTAATTATTGATAGTCGGTTATTTAACTATCAATAAAGATGCGCAACATCATCAGATTCCAAATAATTTTCCAAATTATTTCATCTTCAAAAATATCTTTACTAGATATAAAAATTTCCACACTTCAAAAATAAATCAACGTTTATTTTTCTAAACAGTTTCCCTTTCCTTTATAAATTCCATATTGAATTTATATTTCAAAATATCTACTGATATACGATTTTCAAATCGTTTTCAATATTCAATTTCAATTTATCTTTAAGAAGATAAAATCTCAAAACGTTTCATTTCATTTTGGAAATCATTCCATACTTATTTAATAATAAGTATTTCACAAATCATTTATTTTCAACACTTAGAAAATATTCGATATACTTAAATCAAAATAAGTATATATTTCATTCTTTAAGGAAATCATTCTCTTTCACAAATTTTATTTGAGTCAAAACGAATGTTACGTAAAACATCGTTACGACGACTCAAAATCACTAGTATAGGGATTCGAAATTTAGATAGATATATAAATCCCAATACTACATAAAACATTTTCTTTCGAAAATCATTTACTATAACAACAGTGTTATACTCCATCATTTCCTTATTTCTCGAAACGTCTATTTCAACAATAAATGTTGAAATCTATGATTTCGGTAATTCACACGTTTTAAAACATCTTTTAAAACAATCACTTCATTTCAAATATCGCTTTCCCGAAACATATCCATTTTATTTAATAATATATTCACCGTCCAAAATCGTGAATATACTCCAATAATTACATTTCAATCTTTTCTACACGTTTTATTCCAAGAATTATCCACTATCCAAAATCGTGGATAAAATTCCCTTAATAACTTCTATATTACATTCATCAAATTTGATTGATTTCAAATTCATAAAACAACGTTTATAAATTCACCTTTATATTTTCTAACAACTTCGATTTATAAAATTCTCCTTTTATTAACTTCTAAAATTACTTATCAAAATAAGTGATTTCAGATTTATAAACAACGTTTATAAATCACATTTATACTTCATAACAATTTCAACTTATGAAATCATTTCATTTAGCAATTTCTATTTATATCCCAATTAAGTGCAAACAATCTAATTTATAAGTAAATTACTTATAAATCGTTTATTCTACAACATCTATTCACTTTATAACTTCACGTTATAAATCTATTAATTTCATTCACTTATGAAATCCTTTTATACTTCTTTTTAACACTTATAAAAATTCGTTTTATAAGTCCAATATTTTGATTTACAACATATCAATTTTATAAATCTTTCTATACAAATCGTTTATAGTTATTCAAAATCCCAACTTAAACCATTTTATAAATAAATCGACTTTTATTTCAAAAACGACACTTCGGTTATATTTCACTAAAAATTATAACTTTTATAACTTTAAAATTTTACGTTTATAAATCGATTCAAAAATTCCATAAAACGTATATTTTCAAAAATCACTTTAAAAACCCTTTTAAAGTAAAAGTCGTTATTTTTAAACTTCAAAAGCTGAACCCGATGATGCAACGCATCAATTAGTCCATCACAACAACAACATCATATATCAACATATGATAACAGAATATACATCAATATCTGTAAATAAATAACTATTGGTGAGGAATCCAGTTGGATCCCTCCAACCTGTTTCCCTGCATCCACAGATGTTAGCACAATACCAATTCCGCTCCAGTACGGAATTATCGCGGTATATGGATTTTATAAAAATCTGCTTACTAACGCGCAATAGGGTCTCATCCGCTATACGAGGCGGGAAATCAATCAATCCAATATATACATATGCCAATATGTATATATTGCTATATATAGATATATATCCTACTATATCTAATATCACATCGAATAGCAATCATATCAATCAAATCAATAACTGTAAAAATTCCACATTCAATTTTGAGTGAGAAAAATCTCACCGTGATTTTAATTCTGATTTCAGCGTTTATTTTCGAATAAAATTAAACACGCGTTTAATTTTACCCGAAATTCCAACTAGCTCCAAATGGCTCCAATTCAGTTCCAAAGCGAAGTACGCGTCGAGACGATTCCAACGCAATTCGTTTCGTCCAAAACGGACCTCGTATGAAGAAGTTATGATATTTCAAAGATTGCACGAATTTAAATATACAATTTCAGCTTTTATTTTAATTTTCAAACCCTGGAATCAATCGTGGCCGTTCATTTCTGCATCTCCAGATCTGGCCGTGCACTTCATCTTCCCTCCCATCAGGTTTTGAACGTGAATATGAGAACCCATAGCCTCCATCTTTTCCTTGAATTATACTCCACCCTCGACGAACTAGAACCCATCATACCACCGCCAAACGAAAGCCCATCACACGAGCTACCTCCAGCCTTTACCATGACAAGCTCGGCCCCCCCTTCATGCCTAGAAACGCGTGCGACCTGATGGTGAACGGCAGCCCCTACCTCCCCCCACGTCGCACCATTCTCGATCATCACCGTATAGATTCGAAGCTCTCGAGATGCTCTTCAAGTTTGTAGTTGAAAGTTTTAACTAATTCTTCACGGATTGGAAGAGATTAAGGGGAGAAGGAGAGTGATTTCTGGCCATAGAATAATATGGTGGCGGCTGGAACAAATTAGGGTTAGGGTTTGATTTTAGTTTGCAAATTGAAAAATGGAGGGCCTTTTATAAAAAAACAACGAAAACACTATTCACCCGAAATTTTCCGAACTCCAAACGAAGCATGCCGGCTGACGTTTCTAAGGTTTACCCCACGTTCTGAACGCAATGGAATGTGTTTGGGGAGCTAATTCGGACATCTGTGCGAGATACGGAGAAAAACGATAAATTTAAATTAAACCGATTTAAATCGATTTCGAGGCGTTTTAGCTTGCCCCGGACAAACGGTACATCCAAAAATTATGAAATTTGAAACCATGCAATAATTTCACATTACGGATCCAATGAAACTGGTTTCGTCGAAATCCGAGACCGTTTGAAAAATGACTATTTTAACTCGACGATTTAAAATTAAAAAGATATCGATGCGTTTCGAGTTGCCAGGGTCAATCGACAATCCCGATTGCTACGAAAATTGAAATCCGATAATAACTAACTATTACGGATCCAATGGAACTGGTCTCGTTCAATTCTGAGACTGTTCGAAAATTGGCTATTTTTCAGTCGATAATTAAATATTAAAATAATCGATTTTCACAAATTAACTCCAAATTCGATTCTGAAAGTTATATAACCTTTCTATAACTCCAGTATGATTAAATAAAATTTTACAAATCATTTTCAATCACTTTAAACTCGATTTACAATTATCTCTGGAATTTCACTATTTAATTTATCGATTTAATTATCCAATTAAATCCAATATTCGAGAAATAAATCATTCGACTTCTAAATTCCATTTATTAATATTAAAAATCAATTAAATATTCGAATTTTAATTATCAAAAATTCTGGGTCGTTACAGTTACATTCATGTGGTTGTTTACAACAATTACAGAACCACTTGACGAAAGTGTTCTATATGTTAATATAACTAAGTCAAAATAGAAGATCTCATGGTAACAACGTATAAACAGTCTTCTGATTTGAGGGGTACAGTTGATCTTTATGGTTAAATACCTGGTATGACAATCTTGTTATTGATAGAGTTAAGGGTGTGTCGTGCCGTAGTGACAATTGTGTAATTTATTACATAACTTATAAAAGAATCTTGTTCGAAATGATGCATACATATGGTTTATTTTTCTTTTATATATGCTGTTATATATAGATATGAATAATGAATCAAATACATTAAACATATACAAGTAGAATATCTTTAGGAGAAGTATTTTATCGATTGTACCATGAGTATTGAATCAATACACACACCCACACACACACACACATTTTGAAGGAAATATATATGTGCGTGTGTGTGTGCGTGTGTTTGTGCGTGTATGCAAGGATCAGCTATACCTTATTTTTGCTACACCTCATATCCTCCAGATTTCAACCACATGTTCAGAATTAAATAATAGAGTGAAATGACAAGAGAGAGAAAGTATAATTATTTAATTCAGAACATATGGTTGAAATCATGAGAGATTTGAGGTGTAGCAAAAATGAGGTGTAAGGGATCATTGCCATATACATACATATATATACATATGAATATGTTTGTATGTGTGCGTCTGTGCGTATGTCTGTGTATATATACACACACTCTCCTTAAATGCTCATAGTCAAGATATACTGAGAAAAGGATATCGATACATCTGTTGAGACCAGTATACGTAACACTCTCCATATGATAAACGGCGATTTACTCATGAACATTGGGGGTACCAAGGAGTTACGTACCTGTGGTTGTTTGGAACAATCATAGAAGGACTCAATGAGAGTCTTCTATAGGTTATTATTACATAGTCAAAATAAAAGATCTCAGGGTAACAACGTACAATAATATACCTTGCAGAGGTGGCAGCGGTCCAGGATTGGAACCATCCCAAGAACGTTATTGATGTGAGGAGTTTCCTAAGATTGGCGGCGATATCTAATGTCTACTTTGAAGAGTTGGAGGCATTATCTGTTAGAAAAAAGGTTTGAGTTATTTATGTATCACAAATTCTTGAATTACCTCTTCTCCCAGAAGAATCTCAAACCTTCGCCGGCAGCATGGTTGGAATTCTTAGCCTCCTACGACTACATGCCCGGTAAGTGAAACGCAGTCGCCGATGTTTTGAGTAGAAGACAGGCCAGTTTAGGAGCGATGTTCCTAGAATGGAAGTGGTTGGAGTATATTGTTGGTTATAACTTTAGACCTCATTGCGAGTTACACTCAGAGATGTTGGAAAGTTTGAATATCAGACCTACCTTAATTGAGCTGATCGGTACTAATCAGTGGTGAGATATCAAACTAGATGAGATCACGAATATAAAATAAAAGAAGGGGTAGAGTTTGAGGAGCTGAAGCAATACGGACTCAACCGAGACCGGTGGCTTCGTAAGGATGGGAGATTGTTTGTTCTCGACGTTGATGGGTTATGGAATGAGGTGCTACGAGAGTGCCTTCACTTAAATTGACTGTACATCCCGGTGGTAATAAGACGTATCGTGATATGAAGTAGACATATTATTGGGAAGGTATGAAGAAGGAGGTCGATACATTCATCTCAAAGTGTGTGAACTACCAGTAGATGAAGGCACGACAAAAGAAGCCAAGTAGGTTAATTCAACCACTTGAAGTTTCCGAGTGAAAGTGGGAACAAGTTTTAATGGACTTCATTGATGGATTGTCAAGGACTAAAGCATGGTACAATAGCACTTGGGTCATAGTCGATAGATTAACGAAGAGTGTCTGATTCATAACCATCAAGTCTAGTTGAACGGCATCCAAATTGGCCGAGTTTGTATGTGAAGTGTGATTCCATGGTGTGCCGAATGTTGGAAATGGGCCAGTCTGCAACGGAAGTTATGAGTGAATTTCAAATTTGTTTACCCGATTGGATCTTTATTGGGCCTATGAAGTCTAATTTATTTAGAACATTTCTAAATTTAGTTTAAATAAAATCGTATATTTTATTTAAATTCATAAATTGCTGTTTGAAATTTATTTGATTTATTTTCACTTATTATATAAGTATACATTTGTATCATATACATATGTAAATGTGTGTGTATATGTAACATGGTATACCATTCACAGTATAACATGCCCGTATATAGATGTTGGGATTTACATCGCGATGGACACAGTTGCTCATTTTATATGTATTGTATGTTGTCCAAATATGTGCATATACTTATAGTTATAAATATCCAAGTAAATATATATATATACATATTATGAAAAACCATTATAAATATGTGTACGTGTATATATATATATATTTATATATTATATTACCAATAACAATTAAACATATACATATATATGTTCATATAAAATTATAAATTTAGGGAAATAAATTATTTTATTTACTTATATATACACATACGAATTAAAGTAAATAATTATGAGGTATATATATATATAATTAAATGTAAGTTTGTGTTATAATTAATATATATATATATATAACTAATTTTTTATTTTATTTTAATATTCCAACTCGAAATCATTACAGAGCCATATTTTTTATAATTTTAACACACTAATATATATTTATTATGCATTAATTAGTCAAACTATCATAAATAAATAATACAAAATAATTATTTAATAAAATATCAAAATTTAAATTAAAAAAAACCAATAATAATATTTTAAACGTTATAAAAATTTTCTATATTTTTCTGAGTAAAAAATTATATTTCTAATTAATTAGATACTAATCAGTCGATTTTTAGGTTAATTTTTAAAAATATAAACACCTTTTCAAAAAATATGATTTTTTTAGATCTTCTGAGATGATAAAATAATTTTAAAAAATTTAAAATTTAATTTTAGAAATAATATTTATTTTATATGAATTTATTAAATCTTATAGTGATTAAATAATGATAAAAATATCTAATAACAATAGAAAAATTATTTTCGACTACTAAAATTCATAATTAATATAAAAATATATTAGAAAATTATTATATCAAATTTTATATTATATATATATATCTGTGCGCTTTGATAAAAATTGTGTAAATAAATTAACTTATATATATATGTGTGTGTATTAATTAATGTAGTATTAAAATAAAACACATTTATTTGGTATAAAACATTAGATTATTAATAATATATGTGTATGTATGGGTATATTAAACTTACGCACATAGCCAATCATTATTGTGACAACAACATTACTATAGAAATCTCAGCTAACTAACTAAGCAAACATAACATCTATATACAGATGTACTTAAGCAATGAATTATTATACCATAATCATATACCTTATTATGTAAATAAACAATTACCCATAACTAATGCCCTCAAGTCCACGTTGAAAAGATGAATCCTCTTCCTTCGGAAATTTCCTCGATTCGTTAGGTTTCTAGTCTTGAATCGCGGACTTTTTGCAATCAAATAGCTGTCGATTTGAGTTGATCTGAGATTTTTTAGGGCTTTTTAAGGAATTATTTCGACCACAATAATGATGAACGAGGAAGCCAAAAAAAGTCAAAGGAAGTAGGTTTAGAGAGGATTTTATATTGGTTGAATGAGAGAGAAAATAGGATAGTACTCATACTTTTCCTTACCTAATCTCAACCATGCATTTCAAAACCAACTTGCAACATCTTATGCCGCCCTTGTGCTCTGTTATTGCTGCCGTACCATGCCTTAAACAACATGGGCCAATAGCCCATTTAATCCCAATTAAATATGTCTAGTTAAATCCAATTCAATTCGTCATCGATATTTCTCATATTGATCGATATATTTATAACTATTGTAAATATATATGACAATATTTATTTCTCAAATCATTTTCAAATTTTATAATTAATATTTCATAAATATTAATTAATTTATAATAATTATAACCTAATTAAATCGTCTGGTCTAAATAGAATTCATCATTTCGATTGTGTAACTCTTGGGTGTGAATTCGGTCAACAATTAACATCGAACTATTCGAATGTTAATGTTCACATGTCACTTAGCAGGTTGTAACATCCCCCTACTTGGAGGCCCAAAACTAACGGCTATGGATGCTGCAGTCATCCATAGTTATTAATCCTCGACGAACAAATACGGCGGTGCTAGATTCATTGATACACAGATCACAAGAATATGGAAAGAATTTAACAATTCAAAAACATATTTTCCACATTCCATTCAAAACATTTCATGTTCATTACATAATCCAAGAACGTTAACCACGTTCGGCAAAATATAATTATTACACATACGCCAAGAGTGACATATGAAGATGCCATCTTGGTTGATCAGAGTATATAATAAGGCTATATAATCTGCCTTTACATCCAAATACACAGTGGAAAAAGATAACGCTAAATAACTAACTGCCTCATGCACGCCTCCAGAAGCTTTATTCGTCTAAGAAGAGAACCTGGAAACCCTAAACTTCAAACTACTCAAAATCAATTGAGTACCCGAGAGTTTATGGGGAAAATAAAAACTTCGAGTCAGACATAAAGCCTAGTATGAATTATAATCTAACATCTCAATTCTTTTAGATATCTAGTAAGACCACGCCGCTTAGCGGAACGGGTTTTCCCCTCACTAGTATCCTAAAACCTTATAAACCATATACTGTGCTCCTGCATCCACAATGGTTAAAACATACATTTCAAAATATTATGATGTTATGCATATATAAAAACATTTAGGATTTCCCATCCCAGTTTAAGTTGACACCTCGTCATAAATCATAGTTTTAGGGTCACCGTTAACCTATTAGTTTTCATGGGTTTAGTAATAACCTTTTTCAGTACACATGAACCTCCTGTGCTAATTAACTTAATTAATCTATGGGTCTCCCTGAACCTATTAGTCATTCCAATAACTAAACCCCTTATCTTAGTTTTCATGGGTTGACTAGGAACTTATGGATTTATCCAGTAGCTCACTTCTCATCCTAGTTTTCATGGGTTGACTAGGAACCTACTGATGCTTCCATTAACTTCTTTCTTATCCTAGTTTTCATGGGTTGACTAGGAACCTACGGACTGATGTCAATTCTTAATTCGGATATAGTTTTCATGGGTTCAGTACAAACCAATTAGCCCCTGCCAACTGTCCTTAATTCATAGTTTTCATGGGTTTACTATGAACCTGTTGGTTACCTCCAATAACTACCTTATCATAGTTTTCATGGGTTTACTATGAACCTATCTCCTAGATTGCTTCAATGTTTAAGCATCCTATATTTTTGGTCTCCCTAACTCCCTGGATGCAATTCTACTCATTCAAGAGTTTAATCAATTTATATTCACTACTGGGTTAACCTAGCTGGTTCTTTTATCCCCTTTTATCCCCAAAATACAGTTATGGATTTGCATGTGAATACCTTCATATTTGAAGAAGCAAACATAACAATTTAACAATACCACTTCTGTGGGTTTAAGGTCCTTGAAATACATTTCATATAAAACATAGTTAATCCCTTTAACTTATATTTTTATCAAGGCGATACTTCTTCAAATTTACTTACTTAAATTTCTTTCAAAACTCCTTTATTTAAGCCATGGGTTTCTCTTTTAAAAATCTGAGTTTGTGTCTTAAAACCTTTCGACTTCTTTGAAATATTGCTTTCGTCCTCATAGTATGATCTCCTTCGAAAGCATTAAAAGCTAACTTTAAAACATCAGGTTCCTGCCTATCGAATACTTTTAAAACATCCCTTTCAAAACCTTTCGACTATGTTAAGTATTATCGTTTAAGTATAGAAGCATAGCTTCAAAACCATTTGAATGTACCCTTTCGAAACCAATGAAGGTTACCCTTCGAAACTATTGAAAGCCCCCTTTCGAAAGCATTGGGTTTATGCTTAAAACATCATTTTGGGTCAAAGTGAACATAGGCAAAAGCACCTCTTTCGAAACCATTCTTTAATTCAAAAAGTATTGGGGAAGTTTGATGGTGTCAAAACCATCCTTTCGAAAGCTTTAAAACATCTGGGTAAACAATTGAAGGTTAGCTTCGAAACCCCTTCCGAAACCATTGCCTTCGAAACCCTTAACCTCTTCTGAAACCATTAGGAAGTGGCTTGTATTTATAAAAACAACTAAACCTTTCGACAACATTGATGTCTTCAATGCCATCAGAAGGTCACCAATTCAGAGAACGGTTTCGACTTGGTCGAAGCTACCCCTTCCGAAAGCTTTAAACAAAATCTAAGTAACTCCTTCAGAAGCTACTTCTTTAAAACATAGGCGGCGGCTCTCTTTCGAAAGCCTCTTTAAAATACCCTTTCGAACCCATTGGTTTTGGCTACTTCGAAACCCATTTATAAATAGGCAAGCACTTTTCTTTTAAAACAAAATAAAATAAAGGAACCAACCTCATCGAAAGCTACCTCTCGACACCCTACCTACTGCCTTTCTCCAATCCACTACGTACCATCAGAATGATATCATGTGTATTGGTTTACTGGTTTCAACCTAGAAGGTTTTGACTCGGTTGGAGGCGGAGGCTCTGAGTTGAAGGGTCCTTCTAGAGAAGGTGGAACCCTTTTTTCTAAGCAAAAAAGCTGTTTTTACCAAATAATGTAAACTTTTTGTAACTAACTTGCCCACTTGTAAACATCTGATTGGATATCTTAAACTTTCAAATTTCAGACCCAAATTCTCATTATATTTTCCAAAATAAACTTAAAAACCCAAATAACCATATTTTCCTTTGAAAATTCATAACTAATTCTCCCCGGCTTAGAAAATTATAAAAATTTAAACCCAACTCCAAAATTATGTTTTCCATTACATATAATTTTTTCATGGCATTTAAAAATCATTAAATCTCGGTTTTACCCTAAAACCGTTCATACCTCCTTTAACCAACCTTGTTTAAACCATATAAATCATAAAGCAAGCATATCATCACTCAATATATCATAAAAGCGGATTTACCTTTAAATCCGAACCATATGATTATAAAACCAAAATAGAGATGGAGTGATTATTATTCACCTTAGATTGGATAAGGAAATTGAAGATTGATTGAGATTGATTCTTCTAGCTTGAATCCTAAGCTTTATTTTGATTTTCCCTTCTCTCCTTCCTAATGGCCGGCCTAGTTCTTCTTCTTACGTTTTATATTTTTTTATACTTGTGATAAAAATGAATGTGTATGACCTAAAGAAAATGGTACAAGGGTAGAGAATGTGTGCGACAATTACCCTAATGCCCTTACATTTATTTAGCTAACACTTAACCATTTATAAGTTCATTTAATTTAAATAAGCATAGCCACTATATATTTATTAATCAACCTCAATCTCCTTATCTACATTATTCTATTTAATTTATTCTAATTAAATCTCCTGAATAATGTTATTATTAAAAATTAGGGGTGTTACAGGCTCCCCTCCTTAAAGAATTTCGTCCTCGAAATTTAGTAAGGACTACATAACAAACATACCAATTATCTGTAACATCTCCTAACAACCATACTAGCCCACCCGACTAGCAACTAATCTATATAAATCTAATATAGACATTCCATCAAAGTAGACCAGGATAAGCATCTCAAATCATGTCCTTTGTCTCCCAATTACAGTCCTTCTCGTTGTCGCTTCACTGAACTTTCACTAACTTGGCTGTCTTGATCCTCAATCTTTGCTACAATTTGACTATGATTGAATATAATCAAAGTTGAGCTTTCATATTGAAGATCCATAGTATTCTCAAGTCGAGAGAACTGTGTAAATCAGTCACATCAATATTTTCTGTTTGACTAGTTATATTAACCAATAGAAAACTATCGAGTGAGTCGTTCCATAGTTATCTAATAACTATCAATACATAACCCTATGGTGCCCCCAACAGCCATGAGTAATACATTCTCCAGCATTTGGAGAGCGTTACATACTCTAGCCTCAATGGATACATCGATATCCAGTCTTGATGCATCTTGACTAGGAACATTTAAAATGGTATGTTTTTTTCATTGTGATAAATTACTCACGGCTACAAAACTTTGTACCTAATATCACAAAACATACCATTTATGTATTTTCTATTAAATATACTTTTAACTAAATTAACTAATTAATATAACACATTATATTATGTATATAATAGAAATAAAACACCTTTATTTCGAACAAGATTGGTCAAAAAGTTACATATATATGTAACGAATTACATAATTGCCCCAAGGGCATACCCCTAACTCCATCAATCTCCCAATTGCACTTGCGGTCAATTATGGAATCTTATTCCAACTTCTCCAATTAGTTTCTCAAAACTAACTGGGTCAGTCCCTCAGTGAATGGGTGCACTATTATGTTTAAATTATCTACTCCGTCAATAAACTCTCTCCGATGCTGATAAACTACCTCTATCATGTGGTTCAATTCACAGTATGTCTCTCGACTTCTAATGAGTTCTAAGTTCTACTACAAACTATGTCATGACATTATTATCATATAACAATATAATAGGATTCTCAACATTTGGAACCACCCTCGATTCAGTTATGAAATTGTGCATTTATATTTATATACATTGCTTTTATTATGGCACTATTCAAGTTAATGAATCGGCAACAATCTCTTCTATTTGGAACATTTCCAACTTAATGATTCTTAATATATTATTGACATATTATACTCAATATTAGTTATGAAATTTGAGTCTGAACACTCCTTCATAAGGAGTTCGTTGTTTTTGTAAACCTTTCTCTAGTATTTCATAAATACACGAGAACACCTCAAACAAACATTTAGTAGATTTGATATTTGCTTAATGTATCAAATACATAAATAAAGCCCGATATCGTAGACGACATAACATGTATGATAATGTCTATCACCAATGCATAAGAAATCCATCTTACATGTTCCCTATTAAACATTTTAATAAGGTGTCATTGCATATCATTATGGGATATTCCCAATATCTTTTATACTTACTATAAAAGACATTATTTACAAATCCAACGTTGAGTATTAAAACAACTAAAACTGATTATAAAACATGTACATCCTTAAAAATTAGCATTGCGTTGCTTACTTATGGTTTCGAAATATCTATGCACCTTTTAACATTCTTTCTTATAAGCACAAGTTTCCTCTGCATTTTGATTGACAATCAAACTATTTGATATTTCCATCAAAACATTTGTTCAATTTTGACGCTTATTAAATGATACTTTATATCATTCCTTAGATCATATCCAAAATCCCACAAACTCAAAATGCTCCCACTGACTTCGGAACACTTTGGTTGTTATGAGCAAATAGTCTAGTCTAAATCTATATTTAGAACTTTCTATTTCAACACATATATACCAAAACCTAAAGTCATACTAGGCGATAATTTTGTGATTAAATCCGAATTAACTTGAGTAACGAATCTATTATGCTAATTTTAACAATTGAAATTTATGAGGTTATTCTTGTCAACATTTCTCATTAAATTCCTATTGCATTAGTCTCTTAAAGACACAATCGTGATCGATGGATCACATCCCTTTGGATACGACTACCAAAATCATATTTTGATAACGTACTTGGAATCCCTTTGGATTTGCGCATCATACCATATCATAGAGTCAGTACTCTTAATGGCGTAATTGATAACTGAGGATTATCTATTCTTGACATTGATTAGAAACTCATAGTTTCTCTTCGGTGCGCGTTCATTTAGGTTAATTTCATTTCATCCTATGTAATCACCTTTATCTTTGGATCGTATCCACTTCCATTTTACTACCAATAATTTCTCAAAGAAATTCCTTCACTATGAAGTTGGTATTTATTGAAATAACAATCGTTTCTCTGTGCAATGGAATGGGCATTCATAAACATTTTATAAATTGCATTATATAAAACTGATTCGGTTTTAGTTTACAAAACTTATGTTCAAATCATAAATATGCCATCAATGATAGTCCATCCCAAACTTCTTTTAGGGAGATTCATACAATATCCCTTATGAAAAATTATTACATGCAGACTTTCGACTCGCACAACATGCCAATTCCTTGGCTTAGGATATGTTGGATTTCTCATAAACCCTTATCTTGTATGATTTTGTAAATCATTATTTAGATGAAATAATATTAACCTTGTGTACTACTCTTAAGTACATAACCTTATAGAAAGGAATTAACTCAACTTCCCTCACATTTAATCGTACTTTGTCCAACAAAGTTCGATTACTCCTTATTGATACATCATTATGTATTACAGAGAGGAGTGACTTTTGAGATTGAATCTTTATTCATTTTTAGGTACGTTCGGAACCTTTTCCAATATACTCACACATTCGATCAAATCGAATCATTTCTATCGCATGTTATATTATTTACTTCTATTGTACATTTCATGGGCTAATCACAGACTTATACATGTGTATCAAATACACAAGTCCATGTGTGTGATAACTCATCGGTGAATATGATGAAGTATGTGGAACAATTTTAGTATTAACAGACTTACGATTGCATGCATCTATATGTATCAATCCAAAGAGTTCATCAACTCTTATGATGCTTCCACTAAATGGGTGCATAGCCCTTAATTGTTTGAGATATAATTAACCAATATCATATGATTCATAAACATATGATAAAACTATTTCTCAAAACTATGGCTTAGTCTATAATTCCAAAATAATTGTAAATAATTTTAAATACTTCTATATTTTCTAATGCATCGCTTTGTCATGAAAACAAATACCACATCATAGTTTCATTCATAACTAATATTCATATTGAAATATAATTATGTCTATTTTCAGTCAACACCAAAAATAGTCATTATTTCATAAATAATGTTTGGTATGTTTTATGAAAACAATTTTCGTAGTTTGATGCAATCAATAAGTGCTATGACATGTTCCCACTATTTCCGCCATTACTGTAATAGCATACTAAAATTTGGAGGTCCATCATTCACTTAATATGGATTATTTATTTCATATACCGCAACTTGTTTACTGTGGAGAGTTCTTTGATCAAATATCTCAAACTCAAAGAAATAAATCTCATAGAAAACAATTTTCTATATGAAAATACATTTTGGAACAAAATTCATATTTCTTATTCCAATGTTAAGTATCATTCATTATTATTACAATTCTCATTTTCGATGTTCTTTAATGAAGTAGAAGTGAATGTTTGCACTCATCATCCCAACTGGACCTTAAATCGCATCTACTTTTATACATTTGCTTTTCTTTCTAAATGGTCGAACTAGTCAAAAGAAAACCCTTACTACAACATCATAACGATTTTTTTATGGAGATGTATTTGATCATCCTTAACATTTAAGGACATCAAATATGATGCAACTTACGTAAACTGATCAAACTGACATTTCAGTGATCGAATTTTATGATCTTTCTTGTAGTTTTGGTCTAGTGTTACATTTAACAAAACATGATCATTTTGTAATCAATCAAATTGAATAATCGATCTCACAACATTATTTATTGGCTTATTTCGAATGAATTAACTTTACCGAAGTATCGTATATTATGAACTGTGTCCGTTCTCCATATAACACTTATATACGATAGTATATGGATCAAATATCCATAGTCTTATATTGCATGTAGAGTTCAAAACTTATAGAATGCAATACGCGACATTAACCAAGTAAACACGTAAGGGACCAAATTACGAACGTATTAGGTAGTTGTAAAAATAGGAGCTTGCATGTGTGTTGAAATATTAACATGCAATAAGAATTTAGTAGTAAGTATATGCCATATTTCTATTTGTCAATTTTCAATTTAGTTCATTTGTATATCTTAATTAATAAATTTTTTATCAATTGTATTAAATGCACAAATTTATCAATGTAGATTATTATAACATTATATAGAATATATTCTTACAGTATTAGAATGGCCAAATGTTATCATTTCATTTTCCTGATAAGGCTCCCACTATTCTTTTATGTTTCACCGAATCCTAAGCAAAACATAGAATTCCTTCGACTTCACTAGTGGGTGTTATGAATTATTTGTCTTGGGATTCTGACCTTGAGTCTGCTTAACAAATCATAGCGCCATAAACGATGGATAACTCCTTATCAGTTGTATCACATATAACTCCTAACCCTTTGGTACCCTGTCCTGATTCTGCTTCGACCTTGAGTTTGCTCAGCAAATCAAAACGAAATTATTCACTCGTACCTACCGTATCACGACGACATAAGTATAGTATACGTACCTTAAGTCTGCTCAACAAATACACATGGTTATCTTACCTCGTCTATTCAAATAATACTACACATAACATCCTTAGCTTGAGTCTGCTCAACAACTAAGGAGTATGCAAGTAATTTATTAATATATATATATATGGTAGAGGACAACATTATATTAAAGAATCATAATCTTCAGTATATTATATCAAGCGATATCGGCTTATGGAATAATGTATTTCTTATGAAATACCCTTGCGTTTCACTTGTCGGACACATCTGAAATCATGGTATACATATAATATGTATGTATTTATCCTTTAAGTCTGTTTAGGGTTTCTTTAATGTTCCACATTTAGTTTATATAGCTATATTATATAAGTTTTATTATTATATAAATTTTATATTTCATACTACTTATATAATAGTTTTATATATAATATTATATTAATCAAATCCTATTTAATTAATTAACATTTTAATTAATTTTATATTATTTTTAATATAACATTTAAAGTAAAAGCTTATTACGTACTATAGCCTTTATAATATTACACATATATCTTATATGTGTGTACATTCATTTAATTAATTAACCTTTAATTAACTAACCTTTAATTAATTCATTTAATTAAATAATTCTAATAAATTATATTGATTTCAAAATTCAATTCATATACATACATGTATACTTATGTTATTTTACACATTTTAAAAAAACATAACATATATCATAATATATAATACATGCATACATTTATTAATTAATTAACTTATTTAATTAATTTATTTTATTATCCAAATTAATAAATTTTAAAATTTTCAAAACTAATATATATTTTCAAACATTTTGAAAATTTTATTATATTGTAACTATTATAATATATTTATATCTTATTTTAAATTTAATTTTTAAATTTAAAATCTTATACTTTAATTTTCACACAATTTTGTAAATATATATTATGATATTTTTGTAACGACCCACCTTTTTGGACGGTTTAAATCGACAATAAACCGCATGTGTTAACTCAAACCATTCAAAAGGGAGGATTCTTAATGCGGTAAATAAGAAAATAAGAGAAAAGAAAGGAAAAACAAAACACAGAATCTCACAGTGGAATGACAAAATATAATAATCAAATAAACTGTTCATGAACCTGTTTTACAAATAACATTTGATTACACTTTTATAATATAGATCAGAGTCATACATATAGCAGGAATAAATAAATAATGTAGCGGAACAACATGATGCGGTGGAATAAATATAATAAATAGTAATAATATACTAAATCTTCGTCTTCGTCCTCTAGAATAAGGTCTTCAACACTGAAATGCTCAGGCTGACCCGAGCGTAATGAAAATAAAAAACACTCGAGTCAGAACTAAAAGATCTTATGTAAGTAAATCAAAATAAGTAAATATGAGTGTAACGGCTTCAGAGAAGTTCACGGGATTTTACATCTCCTATCCAGTGTCTAATGTGCATGCAATAACTTAAGAGATGTTCGAGATTTCATCTCCTAAGGCTTCGTTAAACTATCTACATATGTAATACAACGCGCTATTATAATATGTCTATAGTAAAGTAAAGTATTAAAATAGCATTAAGGCATTACCCATATCCCCCTTAACACATTTTTATAAATACCGTAGTCTATACAGTACCGTAATTCCTCCGTAAACCGGAGGGCTATCAGAGGACACTCCATAGTGTATGACACAAACCAAACTCATAGTGGGCGCGATCAGGATAAATATGACAAGGCACACGAGGCAATGCCCAGGGTAGGATACTACCGTTTTGCAGATCCGGACTGGTGGTAACGCGTAGCAGCTACTACCGCCCACCTCGAGACACACTCTCATAATCAAATCAAAGGGTGGCCACCAAATCAAATCACAAAGTAATATATATGGTTTTGAAGAAGCATGCTCGATAAGGGGAGCGACCCCACTTGGCCCGGCGTGGCTCCTATTTTAGTCATTTTAATTATGACCCGATGGTCAAGGCTATCCATTATCGTTCTCTTACTTCATTCCAGTAGCGTTCGCCAAACCATCCTACTTCATTTCGGATTCTCCACCACGTGCACAGTTGTTAAAGTGGTTTTCGGTATTGGTAGAGTATGACAATATCCGATCCCGGTCTCTTTAACAACCAAACGCTTATTTCACACCGGTTGGTTCTTTTACATTTTCAAAACCAATTCATAATTGATATCAAAATATCGTATTCAATTCAAAATATCCTTCATTTCTTTTCTTTTTTGAAAACCCAGGAGAACCTGACCATTTCAAAACCATCATATTTACTCAAAATATGTCATTTCACCAGAAAATATAATTTCAATTCCAACGTAAGTTATAACATCATTTAACCACATTCGCCCTTAAATCAAGGATTTAAATATATAAAATTCAACCTTGCACGGTTTGAAATTTGGAAAATAGATGGTCATAAATAGTTTAAATAGTTTTAGTTGTTTAAAATAGTTTTAATAGTTTAAAATAGTTTAAATTAGTTTTAATAGTTTAAAATAGTTTTAATAGTTTAAAATAATTTTAATAGTTTAAAATAGTTTTAATAGTTTAAATTAATTTTAATAGCTTAAATTAGTTTTAATAGTTTAAATTAGTTAAAGTAGCTTAAAATAGTTTTAATAGTTTAAAATAGTTTTAATAATTTAAAATGGTTAAAATACTTTAATATAAAATGGTTTGATTATTGGAAATGGTTTATATAGTAAATAGTTTTTAGAATCTAAATAATCTGAATTTTAAAATAATAGATTTTTAATAGTTTATATTAAAATAATTTTATTTTGAAAATAGTATCAAATCAAACTGTTTCTTCCATTTCAACAAATCTGGACTATATCCAGATTTCAAATCAACAAAACTCAAATTTAATCTTTCAATTCACATGACTCAATTTCGATTTAGTTCCAAATCAATGTGATTTCGATTTCAATTTCAATTCGAAATAACTTCAATTTCTGAAACATTCATTTTTAACTTCAATTTCGACTCAACAATTCAAATCAATGATTTAAATTCAATTCCATTCTTATTTAAAACCATTTCAAATCATATCAATTTCAAGCCCAGTTTCAATTTACTTATTTAGACTACTTAAATCTGATTAACTTCATTGTTAAAATTTTAAGATCCAAATCTTTCAAAATAATTCAAATTTCCGAATTAAAATCATATATCGATTTTAACTTTATATTCCCAGTTTAATTATTAAACAATTTCTTTTTTAACTATTTCAATTTCAACTTTTAAAGCTTGAATTAGAAAATAATTAAATTCATATAAATCTATAATTTATTTCCTTTAAAACAATAACATTTAATCAAAAATCCAAATTCAAGATTTTAAACCATTTAATTTAACCAATCCGGTGTTCGTATATTATTTTCTACCCTGTGGTCAAGTGATACGGATATATAACATTTCAAACCGTATCTCGAATCACAATTTTCCAAATCCATAAAATCGCTCGGGTTTACCATTTCAACCCATAACGATTTTTCCCTAATCTATAAGATCGTTCGGGTATGTATCATTTCAACCCATATAGTGATTTTCCTAACAATAACTAAGGGAACTTGCAGTGTGATAACAACATATAAAATAAACATAACATCAAATCATCCAAAATATCAACAAAAAAGCATCCATCACAATCATTATTCAAATTAACCAATAAATCACAACAATTAACTGGTTATAATTATCAGGTATTTAACTAGCAATTCAATTCCAATATTAATTCAAATGGCAATTAAATTCAATATAAATTCAAATTAAATTTGAATGACAATTTAAATATACCAAACAACAATCAATAAATTTCTAATCACACTATCAATTTAATTTAACCAACATAAGATGGTTTAGCATTTGTGAGTGGGTTAAAACACTCACCTTTGATTTCAAATCGATTTAAAATCCAAACAAAGCCTAAAAATTTAATAGTCTCAGAATGCAACCAAACTAGTTCCATAATGTCCGAAGTCCCGATACGATCGCAACGGAGAAAACTGCGCATCAAACAGAGCTCGTATCAAAAGTTATGCTAGTTAGAAGGTAAAAAATAAATTAAATTTTAAATTAAAATAAACAAAAGTCAAATAGGTTAACACGTCACCTTCCTCACGACCTAACCAACATTCGCGCACGCTCTACCCTAGCACAGCTGCCACTTACATCCAATTCCACCGCTACCACGAACATCGCCTCCCAGATCAAAAACCATCGCCATGCTCCTCGACCAGAGCCGACCCTACCACAGCCAAGCGACTGCTCTAGGTGCCGCCCACGGACTCCGCCGCCACCACCCTGTAAACGCCTATCTAGGCAAAATTGATCACCTTTGGCACAAAACGAACACCCTAGATTTGCTTCACTCGTCGACCTCTACGCAGCAGCGCCTCCCGATCGTCGATCGCGAAACCTAGAAATGGACGGATGAGAAAGATCACCAATTTCTGGCCAAACCATGATTCGATAGCAAAAACGAATTGCAGTAGTAGATTGCACTCATTGAGAGCTTTCCAGCGATATATAATTTGCTATGATTTGAGGAGTTTAAATTTTTGAAATTGATTTTGAATTGAAATTAGGGTTTTAGAATTGGGAATTAGGTTTCTGCCATTGGAAGGAGGAGATAGGAATATGCAGATGGAAAAATAGTATGTACAAAAATAAGAAAAGGCTACTAGGGTTTGGAAATAGAATGGACTAGGATAAACATATATTCACAGCATACGATCAATTGGTTCCAAATGGTCGCACAGGCCCAAAAAGCTCATTTCCAACCCTGAACGTAAGCATGACATTCTATATATCGAAAGTGAGGTTTTCGATATTTCTGGACTCAATGGAACAAGTCTCAAACCTTAATTCCATCGTATCCAGAAGTTAGCTTTCAAAATCAGATTATATTTTAATTGAATTCATTAAATTGATTTCTACGCGTTTCGAGCTCATACGATCAAACGATAAGTCTGCTCGCTACGAAACTTGAAATCCTACAATTTATCGCTGTTACAGATGCGATGAAACTGGTTTCGTCGAAATCTGAGAGAGTGACCAAAATGGCCATTTTCACGTTACTAAATTAATTTAATCACTTTTAAATTCAAATTTAATAGTTAACAATTTTCATCATTTCTGATTACACAGAAATTAATAATCTATTAAATTAAAATATTCCATGTCAAATTCAATATTTAAATATTGCACTAATTACAGCGTTCAATTACAACTGTAATAAATTCATTAATTATAATTTAAATTCCAATAAATTCATTTATTTTGATTTACATTCTTATTATTCAATCAACAATACCCTATGAATTTTATTAACATAAGTTTACATTTTATTACATTCATTATTTTACAGTTATCATCTTTTACCATTTTAATTATAATATTTCAATTTCATTAATTCTATTAATTATCAATTTAATTCTGTAACGACCCGACATTTTGGACCATTCGCATCCATTATAAGTGTATAGGTAGACACTCATGCCGGAATTGAATTGCTCAAAATACCGCGTTGTTATTTTAAATTTTGCAAAACTGAACATATATAGTTAATAAATATAATCACAGATCACAGACATAGAGTAATAAGTGCAGCGGAAATAAAAGAGATAGTAATTCATGAAGCTACTATATAAATGTATAAGTTACATCAGAGTTAAACTAGATACAACGGAAGAGTAATATGATACATCAGAATACATCACTGAAATCATCGAATACTGAAAGCAGAATAGATGGCTGGATCTTCAAGCAAAGCTCCAACTTCAAAGGTGAGTCTCGAATACTGGTACACTCAGTCTGACCCGAGCGTAAAGCAAAAACACAAGACACTCGAGTCAGGATTAACATTCTTATATTAATAAATCCAACTCAAGTGAAATAGCAATTGAAATACAAGTAACTCAAAGGATGTTTGGAATGACCATCCTTTAAGGATCCGTTAAACTATCTACTAGGTAGTAATGTACGCTAAGTAGATAATGTCTATAAGTAATATAAGGTATCAAAATAGTGTTAAGTCATGGCCCATTCCACCCTTAACACATTTTTATTCCCAAAAGCATATACAAGACCGTAGTTTCCCCAAAACCGGAAGTCACCAGAGGGCAATCCATATACTAAAGGTATAAAACAAATTCGTAGTGGTCGCGAATAAAGGGATACAAGTATGACAAGGCACATGAGGCAATACCCAAGGTAGTGATACTACCGTTTGCCTGATCCGGACTGGTGAGAACGCAACGCCGCAGCGCCCGCAACACCGTGAAACAACACTCCCAAAATCAAGGGTGCACCAATCGACAACAAGTAATGAGTAGTTCGAAGAAGTGTGTCCACTTGAGGTAGCTAATCCTCCATTGGCCCGGCACGGCTCCTGTTTTAGTCATTTCCAATTTGACACAAGTGTCAAGGCTATCCATTATCGTTCTCTTTCTTCAGTCAACACGTACATCATTCCATCCACTTCATTTTGGATCATCACTCCGCGTATAGTTATTAAAGTGGTTTCCGGTTTAGATAGAGAGTATATCCATAACCGATTCCGGTCTCTTTAATAACCTCCGAAATTATTTCACCGATTGGTCGTTTATTTATTTCAAAACCAAATCAATTTCAATTTCAATCAGAGTTTATAAATCAACATTTTGTTTGTCTTTCTAAACCAATTTCCATAATTTACGTTTCAAAACTTCCAAATTACCATTTCAAAATCTTATAATACAATTTCAAATTTTATTTACAACAATTCAAATATTGATTCAAGTTCGTATATAAGTTTCATTCCGAAATCATTTAAATTAATTAAATTTAACATTCAAATCAGTTTAACTTCATTTATCGATTTTATTCAATATTCGTTAAGTAAATTTATCATTCAAAACAATTCTATTAAATTCCCAATTCATTAAATCCATTATTTAAATTCAACTTCATTATATCAAAACTTACAATTTGAATTAAATTAAATTCATCAAATCAAATTCTTTAAATTTCAAGTCTTGCATTAATTTCAATAAATCACATTTTATTTCTTGTTAAAGAAATTCAATTTCACTTCTTTACTTACTTAAATAATTTTCCAAAACTTGATTAATAAAGAAAACTCAATTTCAATTATTTACGAAGTAAAATTAACTTATTCAAAGGTTCAATTTTTCTTATTAAAGAATTCAATTTTATGTAATCATTACATAATTCATTATTAAATAATTCAAAACTTAATTATTAAATAATTTCAAAGTTTAATAATTTCAAACTTAATTATAATTTCAAACTTAATTATTAAATCATTTCAAACTTAGTTCAATCATTTCCCAAATTAAACAACATTCTTTCATAGATTTCATTTTTAATATTTTGTTTCAGATTTTTTTTATTAACATTTTCCTTTCATTAAAAATTCAAATTTCAACTTCATTTCAAAACCATATTATTTATTCAAATAAAATCTTCGTTTATTTTCAAATCAAATTATTTGACCAATCGGGTTTTATTTAATTCTCTATATCCAAGGTCAAAGTTCAATTTGGGTATTTATCATTTCAACCCGATTCCAATTCAATTCAAAAATCAAAGCATAACCAAGGGAACTTGCAGTGTGATAACTGGGATGGTGTCAAAGTAAATAGACAAGTAATAACAACGATCAATATCAATCCAATAATCAATTCAAATAATCCCGAAATAACCGTATTAATTCGCATTGTTATTTGTACGAATTAATATAATTATTTCTAGAATCTACACTATCATTTCATGTAGATTAAAGATTATTACATTACGGTTTTCACTTGTCATTCAATTTCAATTTTATACTACAACAATTAATCCAATATACGTTCAATGGTTCAAAGTGTAATTATCACTATTTTACATGTCGATTAATTTAACAAATAAAGGGGTCATATTCAACTAATCAAATTCAACATATGTGTCGATTCAAATTTTAATTATCCTATGTCAAATTTACTTGCATAATATTTATCACTTTATACATTTCAATTTAACATCCAATATAAACAACAACAATCAATCAATTATCAATCAAACAGGATTATCATCGTATAATTAACAAATAATGGTGTCAGATGTCATAGGTGAACTGATATAGGTAATAGCATACATATAACAATGTAAATAACTAATAGCAGCATATTTCAATTGTCGTTTCAATTGAAATCAAATTTAATAAATAAAAGAACGTTAATCGTGAGTGAGTGCTCACCTTTCTAGGTTAGAGATGAACGAGACTGAGATGAGTTGCGAATCCAAGTACGAAATCCAAATCAAATCGAGTTTGGCACGGATTTTGGCGACGGAGCTGATAAAGAGGAATTGACGAAATCAAAACGAATTAGCTTGATAGATGGATAATATTTTTTTGGAACAATACTCATAAACATATAAAATAAATATATTCATTTTTTTTAAAATGAAAGATACTTATATATATACATAATTTAAAACAAATATTATTATAACATATACACTTATATACTTAACAATCATTTTTTTTAAACCTATATCTTTATAAACTAACATAAAATTCAAATATAGCCCGTACATATACACTAACAGTAAACAAAATCTTAATATATAAACATGCCTATAAAGTAAAACCAGCGAATCCAAAAGTTTATAGACCTATATATATAAAACAGCAAGTTGTGTAAGAAACACTATCAATGTATTATATCTCTAAAACCATATATATAAACTTACTTAGACCCATCCACCATATATAAATAGAACGTATATATATACCTCTTTATAACATGACACACCCAACAATATACCTTTGAACACATACTAGAGTATTCCAGACATGTTATATTACATATCAAAACCAGCATATATAAAACTAACAAAGCACTTTTTCTTTTCTCTGCTTTTTTTTACACTTCTGTACCAATATAGAAACAGAAACCACAAATATACTTACATATATCTTAACACGCAAGTACTGGTTTCCGAAGAAACAAAATATATACTACTAGAACTTATATTAGCAGCATTTGTAAACTTATATATATAAACATGTAAAATTATTATATACCAACATATATATTATTATTTTGTATACATGCAATATACAACAAAATCAAACACAAAAATACAGTCGAAACAACCAACATATATATTATTATTTTGTGATGCAGTGCAGAAAGTTAAAGGCTTAGGTCGCTCACGACCTAAGGAGAGTGTAGGTCGTTCACGACCTAAGGAGTTAGAAGGGGGAGCAAGTGATGCTGAGAAAAGTGGTTGCACAATCCAATTTGGTGAAGTATTAGGTCGCATACGACCTAACAAGGCCTCTAGGTCGCTCCAACGACCTAACGATATACTGGAACGACCTATCTTGTTTTTAGGTCGCATACGAGCTAACGAGTTAAGGTATTGGTCGTGGGAACGACTTAACATATCACCAGGGAAAGAACTACGACCTAACGGGTTGGGGGATGCCGAGTTAAAACAAGGAGATAGGTCAATGGAACGAGCTGAGAAGATGCTGCGACCTAACAAATCACGACCTATGATAGGTCGCAAGAAAACTGAACGAGCTAAGTTAGGTCGTAAAGTCTTGGGTCGCGGGGACTTAGGTCGCGAGGCCTTAGGTCGCGAAGAATTCCCAAAACCGCTTCTGTTAGGTCGCAAACGAAAGGATGCCGTTCATTCTTAGGTCGCAAAGCTCTGGATACCATTGATTTCCTTAAGTCGTTAAGTTGGGATACCGCAAAGTTCTTAAGTCGCAAAGCTCTGGAGATCATTGATTCTTATGCCGCGTGGATCTCTGCCGTTGATTGTTAAGTCGTCAAGTCACTGTGTTGTATTTTCTTATGTTTGAACTGTTAGGTCGCTGCCGACCTATACTAAGTCGTGTCTGTCCTTAGGTCGCGCCAAGTTAGGTCGTAGGTCGTTGCCGACCTAAGTACTTGTGTTTTTTTTTTGAAGTTTTTGTGTTGAGTTGTAAAAGCTATAAATAGCGGGGTTGAGTCATTTGTAAAGGTTGTTGAATATTGAATAAAATTCTCTTTTGATTGCTTTGTGCTTTCATTCAAATTGGTAGTTGAGTGTAATCTCCTATCTCCTCTTTCGGATAATCGAGTGCGCTCGATTCAACGATTGTAGAAGCCGATTTGCGGAATCAAGTGCGCTTGATCAACGCTTGAAGAATTGAAGATCTTCGAACCCGGTATCGTGCGCGATCAACGAGTTCAGGATAGCTAGAATTCGGTATCTTCGGATCAACGAATTTGGGCATTTCAGCATCTTCCAATCCACCGATTGCTACATTCAACGATCTACATCATTTTGTAATATCCGCTGCGTCAGTTTTTGGTATCAGAGCTTGTTCTAACCAATCATAGTTAGATCGAGACTTGGAGCCTATTCATTTGAAGATTTGAAGTTAATCCTCACGGCCGAGAATTTGAAGAAGTGGGTCGTGCATACTTTTGAAGTTTGAAGTTTAGATTTGTGATTTGGAGAAGTCGTGTTCATCGTGTTCATCGAGATTTGCAACAAAGTGGAAGATTTCGATCCGTTTCATTTTGGATCAAAGTCCGAATTGTGTTTGAATTTTGAATTGTTGGAAGATTTTCAAGTATGCTGCCAAGAAGAGCTAATCGCCACCAAAACGTAGAAGCTTTGTATCGAAGAGAAGAAGCTGATGAGATGGAGCAAAGAATCAATGAGAATTTTAGTGAAAAGCTTAACGAAGGAATTGGTCGGTTAGAGAAGCTTATGACAGAAATGAATCAAAATCAGAGAAGGGTTTCACCAGAATCTACCCATGGGGGTAGCAGAGTCTCGCCACATTCCAATCGAGACAGAAGTGTTGAAAATGATCAAGGACGTGGGAGGAACGTGAATGATCGAGAACGGAGGAATGTAGATAGAAGGGATGATGGTGGAAGGCGTAATGGTAGTAGAGATGTTGGTGGTCAGAATCGACATCGTTATACATCTGATTTTGAAGAGGAGTATGATGGTGGTAGTGTTCAAGGAAGAGGTCAAGGCAGAAACTATTCTGAGTATGATCACAAATGGGAGTCGGGGATGAAGACAGAAATTCCTGAATTCAAGGGTGGTATGCAAGCGAAGGAGTTTCTAGATTGGGTGGCTAATGTTGAGGAGATTTTTGACTTCAAAGAAGTTCCAGAACAACGTAGAGTGAAGTTGGTTGCTACGAGGCTGAGGGGTAGAGCTTTGGCATGGTGGCAGCAAACCAAACTTACACGTGAACGAATGGGAAAGTCAAAAGTTGAATCTTGGGAGAAGATGAAGAAATTGATGAAAGCAACGTTCTTACCATATAATTATCAATCTTTGATGTATCAACGTTTGCAGAACTTGAGGCAGGGCACAAAGACAGTTAATGACTATGCTGATGAATTCTATCAACTTATTGCAAGGAACGATATTATGGAAACAGAAGAGCAGCTGACATCTAGGTTCATTGGGGGATTGAGAATGCAGATTCAGGATATGGTTAATATGTTCGATCCAAGATCTGTGGCAGAAGCACATCAGAAAGCGTTGGCTTGGGAAAAACAAGGGAGACGAGGAAGTGGTGTGTTTACTAATTCTAACAATCAAGCGAAGGGTGTTGGTGGAAGTTCTAATGTTTCTAAACCTATCAGTAGACCAGTGGTGAAGGAGGCTGAGAAGGCAAGGGTTAACAATGGTTTCAAATGGGTCATAAAAGCAGTGAGTGTCCAAAGCCAAAGAAGAGAACCATGATTGTGGAAGTTGATAATGAGGATGTTGATGGAGATTGTTCTAATCCAGCTGAGGAGGATGAACAGGATATTGCGTCAGGAGACGAAGGTTGTAATCTAATGCTGAGGAGATCGTGTTTAACACCAAAGTAGGAAGAAGCTAGTTGGTTGAGGAGTAGTATCTTTCAGTCAACATGTACTATTCTGGGGAAGGTGTGTAAGTTTGTGATTGACGCAGGAAGCTGTGATAATATTATTTCAACCGAGGCTGTGACAAAGTTGAAATTGAAAACAGAGAAACATCCGAGTCCATACAAGTTAGCATGGTTGAGAAAAGGAGGGGAAGTGAAAGTGGATAGACGAGTTCGTGTTCCATTCTCTATTGGGAAGAAATACAAAGACGAAATCTGGTGTGATGTCGTAGAGATGGATGTTTGTCATTTATTATTGGGAAGACCATGGCAGTATGATCGAGCAGTACAACATGACGGTCGGACCAATAGCTACAGTTTTATGTTTGAAGGCACGAAGATTATCCTAGTTCCAAAGAAGAGACCACAAGGAGAAAGTAAGTCAGAAGAAATCGAAGAGCTGAAAACTTTATTATCTTTGAAGGAGTTTGTTAAGGAGGTTGAGGAAGAACCAGAAGTATTCTTGTTGATTGGACGTGAGAGCAGTGAAGAAGTTTAAATTCCAGAAAAAGTTAAACCAGTTTTGAAAGAATTTGACGATGTATTTCCAGAGGAATTACCAACGGAGTTGCCACCGTTGAGGGATATACAACATCAGATAGATCTTGTTCCAGGTGCTGTATTGCCGCACAGACCACATTATCGAATGAGTCCGAAGGAACATGAAGAATTGCGGAGGCAGGTAGAGGAATTGCTTGAGCAGGGGCGTGTGCAGGAGAGTCTGAGTCCTTGTGCTGTACCAGCTTTATTGGTACCCAAGAAGGATGGGACGTGGAGGATGTGCACTGACAGTCGAGCCTTGAATAAAATTACTGTGAGATATAGATTTCCAATGCCGAGGTTGGATGACTTGTTAGATCAAATAAGCGGAGCCACTATATTTTCGAAGATTGATTTAAAGAGCGGATATCATCAAATTCGTATCAGACCAGGAGATGAGTGGAAGACTGCTTTTAAAACCAGGGAGGGTCTATACGAATGGTTGGTCATGCCATTTGGTTTATCCAATGCACCGAGTACTTTCATGAGGGTGATGAATCAAATTTTTAGACCGTTCATTGGGAAATTTGTGGTGGTGTATTTCGATGATATTCTGATTTACAGTGGGAGTCCAGAGGAACATTTGAATCATCTTAGAGAAGTGCTAATGGTATTGCGACAAGAACAATTCTATGCTGCAACGAAGAAATGCGTGTTCATGACGCACAGTGTTTTATTTCTGGGGTATGTTGTTTCAGAGAAAGGAATACAGGTTGACCAAAGTAAAGTTGAGGCGATCAGAAATTGGCCGCAGCCCAAGACTATAACGGAAGTTCGTAGTTTTCACGGGTTGGCTTCATTCTATCGAAGGTTTATACCACACTTTAGTAGTGTGATGGCACCTGTTACCGATTGCATGAAAGGTAAACAGTTTGCATGGACAGAGGAAGCAGGGAGTGCTTTTGGGAAGATCAAGGAATTGCTGACGTCTGCACCAATTCTAGTGCTACCTGATTTTCAGTTGGTGTTTGAACTACATACTGATGCATCCAAGGTTGGGATTGGAGGGGTGTTGAGTCAGAAGGGACGTCCAATTGCATATTTCAGTGAGAAGTTGTCAGGAGCGAAGATGCGGTACAGTACATATGACGTAGAGTTTTATGCTGTTGTACAATCTATTAAACACTGGAGACACTATCTATTTCAGAAGGAGTTTGTTCTGTATACTGACCATGAAGCATTGAAGCATTTGCAAGGGCAAGGCAAGATTTCAGCGAGACATGCATCGTGGATTGCATATCTGCAACAATTTACATTTGTTGTTAAACACAAGTCAGGGGTGACAAATCGTGTGGCTGATGCTTTAAGCAGGAGGAGTCATTTGTTGACGACAATGAAAGTTGAAGTGACAGGTTTTGAATTATTGCCGGAACAGATTGCAGAAGACTCTTATTTTAAGAAATTTGTTGAAAGGAACAATGAAGGGAAGACTGATGAGTTTATGTTGGTTGACGGTTTTCTTTTTAAAGGAAGTCGATTGTGCATTCCGGAAGGTAGTCTGAGAATGAAGATTATCAAAGAGTTACACGAAGAGGGACATGTTGGGAGAGACCGTACCTTACAGTTGATTTCACAATCCTACTTTTGGCCATCAATGAGGAAAGAGGTGGAAAGGTTTGTGGAGCGTTGTCATATTTGTCAGGTTTCGAAAGGAACTGCGACTAATGCTGGTTTATATATGCCATTACCTGTACCAGTTAAACCATGGATTGATGTGAGTATGGACTTCGTGTTGGGATTACCGAGGACACAGCGTGGTAACGATTCCATATATGTGGTGGTGGATAGATTTTCGAAGATGGCACATTTTATTGCTTGTAAAAAGACGGCGGATGCTGTTCATGTTGCTCAATTATTTTTCAAGGAGATCTATCGACTTCATGGATTGCCAGAATCTATTGTGTCGGATAGAGATACTCGATTTCTGAGTCACTTTTGGTTGAGTTTGTGGAAAATGGTGGGAACGAAGCTGAAATTTAGTAGTGCTTATCACCCGCAGACGGATGGACAGACTGAGGTGGTAAACAGATCATTGGGAAACTTGCTGAGGTGTCTTGTTCAAGATAATCTGAGGAGTTGGGATGTGAAGTTATGCCAAGCAGAATTTGCTCATAATCATGCTGTGAATCGAAGTACTGGGTTCAGTCCATTTCAGATTGTTTATTCGAGCTTACCGAAGGGACCGTTGGATTTGACGGTAGTGCCACAATCAAAGAAGACAGTTAAGAAAGCTGCTGATTTTGTTGAGGGGTTAGCGGAATGTCATAAAATCGTTCAAGAACGATTGGAGAAAGAAAATGAAAAGTATAAACAATCTGCAGATTTGAAACGAAGGAGTGTTGAATTTCATGAAGGTGATTTGGTTTATGCAGTGTTAACGAAAGACCGTTTTTCAGTGGGCACTTATAACAAGTTGAAAGCCAGGAAAATTGGTCCGGTGGAAGTTGTGAAACGAATCAATGAAAATGCTTATAAATTGAAGCTGCCAGATGATGTGTATACGTCTGATGTGTTCAATGTTAAACATCTCGTACCATATCATGGGGATGAACGAGCTGATGTGGAAGAATTTACAAATTCGAGGACGAATTTCTCTCAACCAGGGGAGGATGATGCAGTGCAGAAAGTTAAAGGCTTAGGTCGCTCACGACCTAAGGAGAGTGTAGGTCGTTCACGACCTAAGGAGTTAGAAGGGGGAGCAAGTGATGCTGAGAAAAGTGGTTGCACAATCCAATTTGGTGAAGTATTAGGTCGCATACGACCTAACAAGGCCTCTAGGTCGCTCCAACGACCTAACGATATACTGGAACGACCTATCTTGTTTTTAGGTCGCATACGAGCTAACGAGTTAAGGTATTGGTCGTGGGAACGACTTAACATATCACCAGGGAAAGAACTACGACCTAACGGGTTGGGGGATGCCGAGTTAAAACAAGGAGATATGTCGCTGGAACGAGCTGAGAAGATGCTGCGACCTAACAAATCACGACCTATGATAGGTCGCAAGAAAACTGAACGAGCTAAGTTAGGTCGCAAAGTCTTGGGTCGCGGGGACTTAGGTCGCGAGGCCTTAGGTCGCGAAGAATTCCCAAAACCGCTTCTGTTAGGTCGCAAACGAAAGGATGCCGTTCATTCTTAGGTCGCAAAGCTCTGGATACCATTGATTTCCTTAAGTCGTTAAGTTGGGATACCGCAAAGCTCTTAAGTCGCAAAGCTCTGGAGATCATTGATTCTTATGCCGCGTGGATCTCTGTCGTTGATTGTTAAGTCGTCAAGTCACTGTGTTGTATTTTCTTATGTTTGAACTGTTAGGTCGCTGCCGACTTATACTAAGTCGTGTCTGTCCTTAGGTCGCGCCAAGTTAGGCCGTAGGTCGTTGCCGACCTAAGTACTTGTGTTTTTTTTTGAAGTTTTTGTGTTGAGTTGTAAAAGCTATAAATAGCGGGGTTGAGTCATTTGTAAAGGTTGTTGAATATTGAATAAAATTCTCTTTTGATTGCTTTGTGCTTTCATTCAAATTGGTAGTTGAGTGTAATCTCCTATCTCCTCTTTCGGATAATCGAGTGCGCTCGATTCAACGATTGTAGAAGCCGATTCGCGGAATCAAGTGCGCTTGATCAACGCTTGAAGAATTGAAGATCTTCGAACCCGGTATCGTGCGCGATCAACGAGTTCAGGATAGCTAGAATTCGGTATCTTCGGATCAACGAATTTGGGCATTTCAGCATCTTCCAATCCACCGATTGCTACATTCAACGATCTACATCATTTTGTAATATCCGCTGCGTCATTTTGTATACATGCAATATACAACAACACTTACCTCGAGTTTACACGTATATACATAAATATATATACATGCATCAACAAGTGCAGGCCCGAGCTAAGAAAAACAACAAGGCGGGAAGGGACGAGACCGATGCAGGCTGTGGTGAAGATCTTGTGGAGGGTCGATGGTCGATTTGGCCGAGGGTGGCTGTTGCGGGTTGGAGGATGAATAGGTTCAGAGATTGTGGCAGTGGGAAGCTTTGTTCGGTGGTGGTGGCGGAGGCTGTTGTACGGCCGGAGGCGAAAGAGGGAGGGGCTGCTGACGAGGTGATGGTCGCGTGCACGTGGAGGGCTCGGAGGTGAGGCCAGGCGGAGCACGAGGCGTTTTGGGTTGTGAGCAGTTGTGGTCGAACGGTGATGGAGGAGAGAGAGAGAGAGGGGAATGTGAGCGTGAGAAAGAAAGGAAGGAGAATGGTGACAGTATGAAACTTTGGAAAAAAAATGTAAAGTTAGCCAATTGTCGCCAGAATGTTAATAGGCTGTACGATTCTTTTCTTTTTGAAAAAGAATGAATAGAACAGACAAGGTGAGATATAAAGAGACGAGTTAGAAATAGCAATAGTCATAGTTGAATTCAAGAAATAATTAATTTCCAGTGGCTGAACAGCTTTTCACATTGGGAATGAATAGACAAGGGAAACGAAAAGACTCAAAAATGAAAGAACTCAAAAACGGATACGATACGATTAACCGTTTCGCGGATTCCGCTGCGTACCGGACACCGAAACATATATATGAATATATTATGGAGATCAGCATGACGAGACGATCAAAACGGTATACGGATATCAGTGGTACGATTGAATTATAAAAATTCGAATTTTCTAATAGCGGAAAATGCAAGAAAAACGCTGAAAAATAAGATCGACGGAGCCAAAGATGTCCGAATTTGGAAAAACGACAAACTGACATCTTGCTCAGAAGATGGTTTAGAATTTTTCTATGTAAAAATATTTAGGTTTCGGAAACATTTTATTTTCATCGCTTTTTAACTGATTAAATTGAAGTGAATTTACGCGTGAAATAAACTTTCATATTTTCGGACGAAAATTCACCAGTTGCTATGTTTAACTAGACGTATTCCAAATATTAAATTTTTATTTCAAAATTTTATCGTTTAAAATTTCACAAAATTTTAACTAATTACGTTATTAAAAACCGGTTAATTTTACGGGTTGTTACAAATTCCATATTTACAACTACAACCAAATTAACTTTACCATTATTTCAGTTGATTGAATTATATTAAAAATAATTTTAATAACCTCCAAACAACATTATTAAATCATATTCTAATTATTTTTCTCATTAATAAATCATAAGTTTTAATTTCTTACAATATTAAATTCTAAAATCTTATTAAGTTAAATACTTTAATTATCAAAAATTACGGGTCGTTACAATTTTATATTATCTTTCTTATTTTAAATTTAAAAGTTTTATTTTTAATTTTAAACAATTTTGAAATTAACCCAAGGCTCAATTCAAATTAGGTATTTTCTATTAGGGATAACCTTTTGGGCTGTAAGCTTAATATTTAACCATAATATGGCTAATATAGATCGCACAGGCTATTGGGCTTTGATACCATTCTTGAAATTGGGCCAGCTTGCAGTGGAAGTTATGAGTGAATTACAATTTTTTTTACCCTATTGAATCTTTATTGGGCCTATGAAATCTAATATATTTAGAACATTATTAAATTTAGTTTAAATTATGTATTTTATTTAAATTCATAAACTGTTGTTTGAAATTTATTTGATTTATTTTCACTTATTATATAAGTATAAATATGTATCATATACATATGTAAATGTGTGTGCATGTGTAACATGATATTCCATGCTAGTTATAACATTCTTGTATATAGATGTTGGGATTTACATCGCAATAGACTCATTAGCTCGTTCTACATGTGTTGAATGTTGCCAAAATATTTGCGTGTACTTATAGTTATGAATATCCAAGTAATTGTATATGAATATATATATATATATATGTATATACATATATTTATATATTATATTATAAATAGAAATTAACCATATACATATATATCTACATATAAAATTATAAATTTAAGGAAATAAATTATTTTATTTATTTACGTTTATACATATGAATTACAGTAAATAATTATGATATATATATATATAATAATTAAATGTAAATTTGTGTTATAATAAATATAAATATATAAAAAATTAAATTAAATTTTATTTTAATATTCCAGTTCAAAATCTTTACCGATCCAAATTTGTTATAATTTTAATATATTAATATATATTTATTATGAATTAATTAATCAAACTGTTATAAATAAATAATATAAAATAATTACTTAATAAAATATCAAATTATAAATTTTCAGAAATAAAGAATAATATTATAAGTGTTGCGAAATTTTTCTAGATTTTTCTTAGTAAAAATTATATTTTAATTAATTAATTATAATCGGTCGATTTTTAGTTTAATTTTTAATTTTTTTTAAAAGTCTAAAGTTTTTCGAACTTATTCAAAAAATAAGTTATTCAAATTTATTCAAAAATATTTAAAACTTATTCAAAAAATATTTATTTTATATGAATTTATTCAAATAATATTACAGATCCTAACTTATTCAAAAAATATTTAAAAAATTTATTATTGAATTCGAAACAATATTTATTTTATATGAAGTTATTAAATCTTGCAATGGTTGAACAATGATAAAAATATCTAAGAATAATAGAAAAACTATTTTTAGCTGTTAAATTCATAATTAATATAAGCATATATTAGACAGTTATTATATCAAATTTTATATGATATGTATATGCTTTGATATAAATTGTGTAAATAAATTGATTTACATATATATATATATATAATGTATATGTATATATGTATGTATGTATTAATTAATGTGATATTAAAATAAAATACGTATATTTGGTATAGAAAATTAGATTATTAATAATATATGTGTATGTATGAGTACATTAAACTTATGCACATAGCCAATCATTATTGTGACGACGACATTACCTATAAAAATCTCACCTAACTAACTAAGCAATAATAACATATATACATAGATGTACCAAAGCAATGATTTATTATACCACAATCATATACCTTATTATGTAAATAAATAGTTACCCATAACTAATGCCCTTAAGTCCATGTTTATAGGATGAATCCTCTTCCTTTGGAAATTTCCTCAATTTGTCAGATTTCCAGTCTTGAATCGCACTTTTTGCTATCAAATAGCTGTCGATTTAAGTTGATTTGATTTGAGATTTTTTAGGGTTTTTTAAGGAAGTATTTCGAGCATAATAATGATGAAGGAGGCAGCCAAAAAAAAGTCAGATGAAGTTAGGTCTAGAGATGATTTTATATTGATTGAATGAGAGAGAAAATAGGATAGTACTCATACTTATTCTCACCTAATTTCGACCATACATTTCAAAACCAACTTGCAACATCTTTTGCCGCCCTTATGCTTTATTATTGCTGTCGAACCATGCCTCAAACAACATGGGCCAATAGCCCATTTAACCCTAATTAAATATGTTTAATTAAATCTGATTCAATTAAACATATATTTATAATTATTATAAATTATATGACAATATTTATTTATCAAATCATATTCAAATTTTATAGTCAATATTTCATATAATTAATTTAATTAATTTATAACAATTATAATCTAATTACATCGTTTGGTCTAAAGAAAATTCATCATTTTAGTTGTGTAATTCTTGGATGTAAATTCAATCAGCAATAAACATTGAACTATTTGAATGTCAACGTTCACACGTGACTTAGCAGGTGGTGTGACATTTTGGCTAAATTTATCGCTTATTGAGTTTTGATAAAATCCAATTTCACATTATTAAGCGTTACCCGGTTGTGACATTAATTTACACCAACTCTCTTCGTCAAAACTTTATCACTTTGGACTTATGGAATTTGGTAATGGTCAAAATTCTAATATCATCCATATTCAACTCTATAGTCCAAACACAAAGTCCTTGGTTCAATAATAACAATTATTATTAACCTAAATGCTCTGGCCAAAGACTTTGACTTTGAGTTGACTTGAGTTGACCATGATACGAACCTCATATAACCGAGGAGACGAACTCTCTCTTGAATAGTGCTTCACTTCCAATGCTTCCACTCGAACCAACTATATTCACTTGATGGAACGACATGCCATGTTCTGACTATAACCAAAGTTGAGCTTTCATATTGAAGATCCATGGTATTCTTAGGTCAAGAGAACCGTGTAAATTAGTCACATTGATATTTTCTGTTTATCCTTAGTTATATTAACCAGCAGAAAACAATCGAGTGAGTCGTTCCATAGTTATCCAATAACTATCAGTATGTAACCCCTTGGTGCCCCTAACAGCCATGAGTAATACATTGTTCAACGTTTGGAGTGCGTTACATACTCTAGCCTCAACGAATACATTGATATCCAGTCTCGATGCATCTTGACTAGGAACATTTGAAATGGTATATTTGTTTTCATTGTGATAAATTACTCACGGTTACAACACTTTGTAACTAATATTACAAAACATACCATTTATGGATTTTCTATTAAATATACTTTTAATTAAATTAAGTAAATTTATATAACACAATATATCAAGTATACAATAGAAATAAAACACCATTATTTTGAACAAGATTGGTCAACAAGTTAGACATATATAACGAATTACATAATTACCCCTACGATATATCCTTAACATTATCAGCATAGTGAGAGACTGAGACCCTTTATTAACTAGTGGATTTTGGAAGAGCTTACCAAAGGCATTGGGAATGTAGCTGCATCTCAATACAACATATCAGCCACAAACCGATGGTAGACGGAGGGGGTGAATCGTATATAGGAGGATCTCTTGCGAGCTTACATTCACTATTTTGAAGGCTCATGGGACGATCACTTGCATTTGGTAGAGTTCGCATACAACAATAGCTATTAGTTTAGTATCGGTATGGCACCGTATGAAGCATTGTATGGTCGATCGTGTAAGGCCCCCTCACATTGGTGCGAAGCGAGCGGGAAACTAATACATGAGCCAGATATGATTAGATGGACCTCATGGAAGATTAATATCATTTGGCAATGAATGAAAACTGCTCGGGATAGGCAAAAGAGCTACTTTGATAAGAGACGTCGAGATTTAGAGTTCTCTGTCAGCGATATAGTGTTTATGAAGATTTCTCTACTAAAGAATTGTAACAACCCACTCCATAAAATGCCCCAAATTTCAACCAAATCGAAACTCAAGTACACTCGGGCACGGATCGTTGGTTTTGGTAACCTTGGAATTAGTAGTATTCCTTGGATATCTGATTACCTTATTAACGCCATTCATGTATAAGAAGAATTCACCATCTACCATTTGCATCTTTCACCAGTAGCCCGTCCATCTAAATCTATCCTCTAGTTTGTAAAGAGGAGGGGGATTAGAACAACATTTCAGTGACTAGAATATTACACACTTTACCTATAGCATTAATTGATGCCGATTGATTTTCATTTAAGTGTTATGCCTATTATTTACGGTTAATCCATTAAATCCTATATGCGAGTACAATATGCCAAACCTCCTCCGAGGTATAACTATATTTGTGTCTATATACATATATCTAAACATATACTATCCAAAAACCCCGTCTACTTAAAACTTCTTGAATAGGGAGGAGCCAAACCCAACGACTATTTAATACCTCAACCCTATTCACTTTGGACTTATATTCCCTCCTACGCGTATCCATCATTATTAATACTTACTTGTTCACTGTGTAATTATTCCTAATTATTACACTTACTCCATATATTCCTTGTTTCCTTCTTATATCTAATAACTGTCAATTGTCCGTAATAAATGGTCATTAATATCAAAATTGGACAATCTCTAATGACATTTGTTTACTTGTTTCAAAATCAACCTATTATGCCTATTCAATTTCCCCATAAATGCCATATTTAATTCTCTAACCAGTTCCCATGTAATTCCTTTAACTCTCTATTAACTACAAATTTATTTCCCATTAAATTTGTAGTTATTGTCCATAAATTTTGGAATTACTATTTCTTCCTTTTCAACCTTCTAGTCCTATAATTACTATCCTATTAATAAATAGTCATCCTAAATATAACTAATACGAGCATTACATATATTATGCTATATAAATATATTTTTATTTTTAATCGGTAAGCGTGGATATACGTATATGTAGTCCTATTCTTAACACATTAATGCCCATACTTAGGAATTTCAGTACATATACTTGTATGTAAATTCTGTGAAGAACAAACACATTCTATTTTATTAGAGCTATCCTCCTAAAAGGATTACCGTTATAACTTTTCATAAATTACCCAAAAATGAGACTGACTCCGTTTGAAATTACAAGGAATTATCTCTTTTCTTTTATTGAAATAGACAATGTAAACTATGGAGAAGAACCTCTATACTTTACAAATCCCTTTCATTTTTATTATATTTCTTATTATTTCAAACTTGTACTTTTCGCAAGTTCGATGGAATTGGATAATTCATGGAGGTTACACAGAGATAGATACAACTAAATTGTACCTCGCTCCTAAAAAATTAAAACACAAAAATTCACATTCCAAGTCAGCTATGGTAACCTAATTTACAACCTAAATATAAATCTAGAATAAACTTTACAACTTCATAAACATTCTACAGTAATAAATATTTGGGATTGATTTCAAATTTCCAGATTAGGTTGTACATACTATTCTAATTCTCTAACTTCCTGAAATGTAGGTAGGGTTTCAACTAGATACGTTTGTTTAATCCTGCAACTCAATAGATCAACATAGGCATAAGAATTAAACAAAACTCATCGTTATAAATTTCAATGTTATAAATAAATTATATAATTTCCCACCCACCTTTCAAGTTTTCCAAATCTCCCAAATCCAAATTTATCTCTTCACCAACTTCTTTTCCATTCTAATCTAGAAGAATGTGTATAATAAGGGATATATATACTATTAGAATTACAGATATGAGAAGAGATTTCAGTTAAAGGGAATATAAATTTATAATTATAGAAATTTACATTTTTCTGTAGTATTGATTAACTCATTCTCTTCTTCCCTTTTATTTTTTGCCCTTCTCCAATATATATAATATAATAATTGATAATTAAGTGGAGAATGGAAAATAGCATAGCTTCGCTGCTTTGATCAAAGTGGTTAGGCCAATATTTATAGGCGCCAGAATCAATCGTAACCGTTAAGTTAAAATAATTAAACCTAGACCACTTGGCGAAGGTTCAAACTCTAGCCGCAACCTCCCGACTGGACGATCGTCCCCTATAAGTGGTTGATCCAAGTAAGGGGATCGACCTGTGGGGTTCCACATTTATTATTATTTATTACTTATTTCTCGTGTTTAATTATTTTCATTTTGGAAACTTTGAACGCTGTTTACTTCTTTGTTTGAGTTCCGATCGCCAAACTCAAATATGAAAGTTGCTCAAAAAATTGCCAGGAACACAATGGTGCAGGTTTCGTCACCAAAATCCAACATTTGCTCAAATTACTTTTTGGAGCCTTATTAATCATTTATTAATCACCGTTAATTTTTCTAGGTGTTGCATCGCCCTTAAAATAATTTCATCGTCAAAATTTCCTAGGGGTTGAATCATGTAACATACGCACAACCAATCTAAGTTATCTAACCAATTAGAGTTCAACCAACTTTGCAGCCAAACGTGTACAGGTGCATGGTGTACCACAACATATAAGACATGAATCGATGCCTCTTATGTGAATGCATTCTTTTTAAAAACATTTTGAAAATATGATGCAAACAACCTATATATACTGGCAGTTCTATATGAATGCAAGATTTCAAAAATCAAAAATCTTTTTTCACACAATAATTTCCACACCCCTACAAGTAGGAGTATGGTTCAACCAATTTTGCATCCAATCACTACCGTCTAAAACCTAGCACACAATTTCTACATTAATTTTTTTGAAAAGTTTCTAAATATATACTCTTATGCCGAAAAAGGACTTTAGATGATTTTTTTTACATTTCCACCTTTCTTGTTTTTGATACTTATTCCGTCGTACCTTAAAACCTTCTCTTTGCCCCTAATTCTTGTCCAATTTTTTTTCAAGTACAATACGCATAATGAGGTTTATTTTTGGATGTTAAAACGTAATTATCTTGAATACAAGTTCATTTCACTATCAACATGGTAAGAAAATAGAAACTCCAAAGCTAAAACAGTATTTCCATTGTTATTATCTATGTTTTGTATACTGATACCCTTGTCGGATAAAAAAACTCATATTTACTAACATATCGATGCTTCCTACGCTAAGTGTGGCATTAGAAAATCAGAAATTTCTCATTTCAAAAGAAAACTTCTAACCCCTTCAAATCAATTTGCAAAATATTTTGAAAAATCGATTAAAACACTATCTTCTTTTTCAAAAGCACTTGAATAAAATTCTCCAAAAGCATTTGAACCTAATTTCTCAAAAACATTTAAACAAAAGAACAAAAATTTTCAAAACATTTGCCGCTCCTTCCTTAAAAATAAATCAAGCCACAACCTAATGTGATCGGGACTCAATTTATGGATTAATGTATACGGTTGACCTTAATACTGTGCAGTTAATCCCATATTTGAGGAACCTATTCTTTTTGTCCCAAACAATGACAATAACACTCATGCCTATTTATAAATTTTAACTTTTAAGGCATAGGGATAGTGACCCGTGATTTCGCAGCAAACCTTCCCCGTCCTCCGCTTTCTAATTTTTTTTCATAATCCTATAGTATTTGGGATTAAAGCATTCTTTATTTCTAGTTTCTAATCTAATTTCCTAATTAACTTCTAGCTTTAATAACATTTATCGCTAGTTAAGTGTCCATATGAGATCTCCTTATTTAAACTATTTTCCAATATATACATGGCGAACAAAGCTTATCTAAACCATCAACATTCTAATAAAATTAGAACATATCTCATATCATATCAAATGCTTTTCCAATATCCAAAGGAGACAACTAGCGATTACAACCCAAAAACCTAAAAGAAATAATTGCCGGAAACTGCTCTTTTTCATCAACTAGTGTTAATGATGTTATGACACTATCACTCCATCCTTAATTAAGATGGACAATTCTAGTACCATTCAACTATAGTCCACATGTCTTCACTTACTTCCTTGGCTTCTAATAAATAAGGTCCATCAATTACTTCAATTATTACACTCAACTTTGGGACAAATTGTGCATTTCCACACCGTAATGGGTAAGAAATATAAGCTATGCACATTGTAACGTCCTGAAATTTTCAACCATTCGCGTCCGCACATGTCAGACTTGAATTGCTCGAAATATCATATTGTTAATTTATATTTGGCAAAACTCAGCATATACAGTAAATAAAATAATCACAGAATCACAGACACAGAGTAATAACAATAAGCAACGGAAACAAATGAATAGTAGTTCATGAAACTACTATATATATACATCAGAGTTAAAACAAGATACAACAGAAGTCTCAAATACAATAGTCAAGTAACAAAAGCTGAATATATCACTGGATCATCTGAATAACTGAAAGCTGAATAGATGGATGGATCTCCAAGCAAAGCTCCAACTACAAAGGTGAGTCTCAAATGCTGTGACACTCAGTCTGACCCGAGCGTAAAGCAAAATCACAAAACACTCGAGTCAGGATTAATGTTCTTATATCAATAAATCCAACTCAAGTGAAATATCAACTGAAATACAAGTAACTTAAAAGATGTTTGGGATAACCATCCTCTAAGGATCCATGGAACTATCTACTATGTAGTAATATACGCTATTATAATAATGTCTATAGTAAAGTAAACTATTAAAATAGCGTTAAGGCATTACCCATATCCCCCTTAACACATTTTTATATATTCCCATAGTCTATACAGTACCGTAATCTCCCCCGTACTGGGCGTCGTCAAAGAGCACTCCATAGGTATGGTACAAAACAAACTCGTAGTGATCTCGCTAAGTAGGTGACACGGCACAACTAGGCAATGCTAGGGTAGATATACCAATTACACTTCCGGGCTGGTGGTAACGCATAGCAGCAACTATCGCCCACCTCGAGCCATACTCCCAAATCAAAGATGCGCACCAAATCAATCACAAAGTAATAGAATGGTAATCGAAGAAGTGTGTCCGATCGGAGGAGCTACCTCACTTGGCCCGTCAATTGCTCCTGTTTTAGCCACCTTATGCTAACTCACGGGAGTTAGGTCCATGTATATACCTCATATAGGATCGTCGCCACCATCCTACTTCATTCTGGAATCTCCACCGCGTACACAATTATTAAAGTGGTTTTCGGTATTGGCAGAGAGTATGACAATAACCGATCCCGATCTCTTTAACAACCAAACGTTATTTTAATACCGCGGTCATTTCAAAATAGTTTATACTTCAAAACCAAAATATCATTTCCATTTCAAAACCATATCAATATGATACCATTTTTCACTTCAAAAATATCCATTTCCAAAATCATAGCACTTTCAAAGTTATAACACTTTCGAAACCAAAAACTTGAAATCATAACACTTTGGAAATCATAACACTTTGAAAATCATAACACTTTGAAATCATAACACTTTGGAAATCATAACACTTTGGATATCATAACACTTTCCTTTAAACAGTTTAGATATTAATAATAGTATATATAATAAAATAGTTTATAAGATAAAATAGTTTATATTAAAATAGTTTATATTAAAATGATTTATATTAAAATAATTTATATCAAAATAATTTATAAAGTGAAATATATAAATAGTTTTAAATATAATTTAAAAATACTTTATATAATAAAATAGCTTTCTCAAATTTCACAAATCGATTCCAAATCAACTCGAATTTCAATATTCAAATTTAATCCAATCTCAAATCATCAATTTCAATTTATTTTAGTTTCTCAATAAACCATTTCAAATTATATCGATTTAAAAAAAAATATTTGAACCACAAAATAAACCATTTCAATTTCAATATACTTCAAAGCTTTGAATATTCCACAATTTCAAAACTAAATTTGATAATTTCATATATATCTTAATTTAACATCATTATTATTTAGTTTTGAAATATCCACTTAATAAATCCAATATCATTTAAATAAATCTCAAATTACAAATAATCTAAATATTTCCTTTAATTTATTTAAACTTGAAATATTCATTACTCACTTTAAACCAAAAATCAAGTTATAAAATCATATCCTTGAATTCTCAATATCCAATGAGTTTCAAATCGATTTTATTTAAATATAATTCTTAAAAGAATATTATTTCAAATCAACTTAAATTTATCTTCCCAACCTTAACTTATAAAATCATTATAACAATCTATTTTAAGATATAATTTTTAATAAATACTTAAGCATATTATATATTGCTTAAATCAAAATTTTGTTAAATTAAATCTTATTATTAAACTTATTTTATAATAAAACTAATTTATATATATTTTAAATAGTAAAATTATAAGTAAATTCTTAAAATTTATAATTTCAAAACTAACTTATAATTTTAAAAAAAATTCAAAACATAGAATTTTAAAATCAAGAATTTAAACTTTATAAAATACATTTATATATTATATCTTGAAATCAATATTTATTAAACCATATATTTCTTTCCAAAACCATAGAAATCATTTTCAAAATATTTATATATATAGACCAACAGTGTCGGTATATAATTTTCTATCCTATGTTCAAGTAATACGGATATTTATCATTTCAATCTGCAATTTAAATATCTACAGGTATATATCTTTTCAACCCGCAATCCTAAATTCAATGTCAATGAAAATCGCTTGGGTTTATCATTTCAACCCATAACGATTTTCTCCTATTCTACAAGATCATTCAGGTATGTATCATTTCAACCCATAGGGAATTCTATACTAACAGGGAAATTGCAGAGTGATAACATATATGATAATAATACAACAATCAGTGACAGGCATATATCATTAGTATAAAATAATAGATAATGGTGTTAGATGTCACAGGTGAACAGATACAGATAATAGCATATATATAGCAATGAAAATAACTAACAACAGCATATTTCAATTATCGTTTCAATTGAAATCAAATTTAATAAATATAAGAACGTTAATCGTGAGTGATTACTCACTTTTCAAGGCTAGAGATGAACGAGAAATTGAGCTATGAATCCAAACACGAATTCCGAAGCAAAGCAAGATTGGCACGAATTCGACGAATAGAGTTGATAATAGGAATCGATGAAAACAAATCAAATTAGCTTGATATAAGCTGAACAAAATATACGTTATATATATATATATAATTCTTCTCTTAATCAATTTAAAATAAATTCTATATATAAAATTTCAAATTAATATGGACTTACTTCATTATTATATAGGAACTTTAAAAATCAATATAATATTCAACATATGCATAAACGCTATGCAAATATTTTTTTTGAAATATAAACATATATACTGGAATAAACGCATACTGCAAATATATATATTATAAATTAAGATCACTATTCAAAACAAAAATCTTTATAAAAAAATTATTATTAAAACCAGCCCATATCACTCAAATATCTATACATGTCCAGATCTTTAAGGCAACATAAATTTTTAACACTCAATAACTAAAATCCCAATACATTATAATTAAACTTCAGATTCCTTCTCTAACGTGCAGCTATGTCTTATACTTTCCAAACAAACCGAGCAGGCAAAGCTTTTATATTTTACAAAACTTATATATATACCATTAGACATATTATAAAATATTATATAACATACATATGTAAATTGCAGATTGTAAAACTTATACAGACCAACATATATATAAACATATAATGCAAACACAATATACAAATACCACTAAAATGTACTATGCAGGCAAACAAATATGTATATATATATATACAAATACAATACTGTAACTTATATATAAATTAAAACAACAACAGATATAACAAATCCGACATACATATAACTAATATATATAAAACTAATATAATTTTATACACCATACACTATATATATACTATATGTATATTAACTTGAATATAACCTGTACAGTAAGACTATATATATACTATAAGCATATAGATACATACAAACACCTTAAAAAATCAATTTTTTTATATATCAGGTTAAAACCCCAAAACTAAAATCAATATATATAAGCAATTATATATTAGCATATATATATATGCTGCTTACAACTTAGTAACATAATATAATACGACTTATACTTTATAAACACTGTAAACACATAACTATGTATACTGTAAATAGATAGAGATACATAACAAGATAGTATACCTTAATAGAGACGGACGACATGGCTTTGGAGGGTAGGGAAGTCTCCGCTGATGGCTTGGGGAAGAGAGAGGGATCAGGGAAAGAGAGGGGAGGCGATGGGTTGCCAGGATGGGTCGGCACAGGCAGGGTTAGGTCGGCGAGAGGAGCAAGGTGGTGAGGCCGTGCTAACCAGGCTCAAAGTAGGTTTGGGTTCGGTGTTGTAATTTTTTTAGATGGAGAGGCGCGGGCTTAAGGCCAGAGTGGCTGTCAGGAAGGAGAGTGATGCGGGGTCTCGGGTGGAGGAAACGTGGCCGAGGGGAAGGAGGTAGGGTGCGTGGGCAAGGTGAGCATGAAGGAGGTTGGAAGGAAGATAGGAATGGCTACAGGCAACAAAGATTAGTTTTGATATTTGTATACGTTTAATCTAACTGACTAAACCAAAAGAAACGAAAAGTCACGAAAATGAAGAGTGGAACCAGGAATATATAAAACGGTAGGAATAGTAATAGTCAACCCATAAATTCTGGATTAATAAAGGCAACGACTACTTGATGTATACGGTATAATGAATGGACAAAAGGAATTCAAAAGGGCTCAAAATGTACCGATACGGTGAACCATTTCACAGATTCCGTTGTCCATCAGACGCCGAAACAAGCAAATGAATATACCATGAGGATCAGCATGACGAGATTATCAAAACGGTATATAGATATCAGCGGCACGATCAACCTATCAAAAGTCGATATTTAGTACCGAAAATGCTGCTAAAACGCCAGAATTAAGATAAACGGAACAATAGCAGTCCGAATTTGATAAAACAAAATATGACATCTCACTCAGAAGATGATTTACAAATTTATTATATAAAAATATTCAGGTTTGGAAAATATTTTATTATCAGCAAATATTAACCGATTTGAATTTAAATAAAATTACACAAGAAAATACACTTCCATATTATCTGATGAAAATTTACCATTTTCTATGTTTATATAGACGTATTCCAAATATTAAATTTTTATTTCCCAATTTAAACAATAAAATTTCACAAAAATTTAGTTAAATATATTATTAAAACTAATAAAATTTTATGGGTCGTTACACACATTTAGAATAATTTATCGAAAAATTGGCTTGGTGGAATTGGTGAAATAGCTTCTACCACTTGTCTTGCCTTAAGTCAACCAACATCATTTATGTGTGTTCACCATCTTATTACTCATTTCTCCAATCATAATACTATCTTCTCCCAATCAAAATATCTTGATAGTATCCTCAAAATTTAGTATTTATTTCCTTTATCCTTGATCTTTCAGACGAGTATACTTTAGGACTCACAAAAGAGTACTTTGATATCGTTTCACATTCCTTTGCACGTTCTTCTTATGGCTTTCACACTTGTCTAATCAAACCCTTCTAGGTTCATTCTAATATTCCTTATATTCAACACGGATTCCTTGTTGTTATCCTATGAGCATCCATAGCTATTTTATTCATAGCCTATACCTATACTTCATCTTACCTAGGTGGTCATCTCTATCCACTCCATATCAAAAATTAGTGTTTCACCACTCTTTATAAAACTATAATTTCACAATCATAAAGTACCTAATCCAAAACCTTTATCTTAAAAAAAACTTAGAAACCCTTTCTAAAAACTTCTACAACAAACATTTACTTCTTCAAAAGTAGATTTTTAACCCAAAACATGTTTAAAAACCCAATTACCATACCAAACCATTTTTTAGAAACATCTTCTATAACCTTAAAAAATAAAAATTGGAGTAGACAAGGATAACTTCCATCCTATTATTTTCCTATTACTCATGTTATTTCCACTTTCACCTTCGGCAGAGATTTTAATAGCACATGAGAGAGACTTCTAAAAGATACGTGCAATTGCTACATCTATCTAAGCATCTATCTAAAACATATGAGCAATTACTATACATATCTTTGGAATTTATCCATTTTTCCTATCATATTCCTATTGTTTATCTCCTATACTACTTATAACTATATTACTAATCCTATTTTTTTAATATAAATTCCTAATGGTATTTCTTTTTTAATTTCCTAATACTACTACTATTAAAATTTCCCAACCTAAATTGCCTTCAAGTGGCTGCTTTTCACATAGAACTTTTCCCCCTTTATTGTTTTCCCGACCCATTGCAGTGCGTTCACCTACTGCTTTAGTAATTGGGCTATTTTTCATTGACATGAAAAGAGATATGTATAAATCTATTTCAGCCGTTTTTCTTCGCATATTCCATATACGGGAATATTCCTCCTACCTTCACTATAGGGTATTCTTATCCTTTTATTCTCTTTACCCCATTTCAATTAAGTACCATTTCCATTTATCCACCCTTAGAAAGAATTTTAAAAAGGAACTTCCAAATTTACAAAAATTGTGAAAATCATCGAGCCGAACCTATCATCTATTTTCCATTCATTTCAAAAACAAAAAACCCTTTATTAAAAACCTTTAAATCCAAACTTTTTGACTCAACCATTTTAAACCAAGAATTCCAAAGTTTCCTTACCTTTTCAAAATAACAACTTCTTTATAAATCCTATAAAACTATCCATTCAAAACGTTTCAAGGAATTTTCAGAAATATTTTTGTCAAATTCTTTCACATGGGGTTGGGCATAGAAATGGACTTTAATCATCCTTTCTTTTGGACTTTCCTTCTTTTTACTCATCATAATAAAAATCCAGTTTATCATAATGTAATGACCCAAGATTTTAGGAATCTATTCTGAAAATATAAATGAATTCAAAATAATTTTTGAATTAATTTTGAAAGGGGAGTGATATAGCTTGATAGTGTATCAGTATGTGTGTACATGTGTGCACAGGAAATGCACATGAACAAAAGCTAAAATCCCTGAACTCTAAGAATAAATACATATTGATATGTATGGAAATATATATATATATATATATATATATAAATTAAATCCTTAAAAGTTGAATGCATAAGAAAATATGCATATATGGATGCTACTGAATATTTTTGAGTGTACATGTGCATGTGTGTGTCAATACAGTATGATGTATAAATATATATATATATATAGGTGTACTAATTATTTCAGTAAGATTTATATAAATATATATATATATATATGTGTTAATAAAATACTAGAGTTCAAATTAGTAAGATAAAATATACAGACATATTTTAGTATATAGGAAGAAAGAAAGAAAAACTGAATATATAAAAAGGAGTAGTCCTCTTGTAAATAAATAAAGAAGGTACATACCATTTACATGAAAGCTAAAAATAGGAAAAATAAGACAAACAAGGAAATGTTTGCTATAGGCAAAATTAGGAAGAGTATTTGATAAATAATAAAATCAAGTCACATTTTTGGCATGATTGTAGACAAAGGAAAAAGTATTTTCTGAAAAGCAAAATTCTGAAAAGAATGTAACCACTTTTCTCTTCACCTAAATTAAGCCGGGAAGGGTAGGACTTTGGGTTTAAATAAAATGCAGATAACATGATTTTTCTAGTGGGCAAAAATGGCTTTAGCCAATACCCAAAACCCTAAGGAAGACCCTGTATATATACATGTATATGCAGCAGCCTCCTCTCCTTCTCAGAAAAGAACTTTGAGAAAAAAAAAAGAAACAACACCATAGAAATCATAAGGCAAGGGAAGGAAGAGAGCTTGAGGCTAAAGGCAGAAGTTCATCAATTAATTAAGGAAGCAAAGAAGAGAGCTAGGTGAGAAAACTCACTCAAAAATCTAAGGCAATAAGTCCTAATGTAGGCAGCCAGCTATAAGTAATTTTCTTAAAAATATACTTTCATATGAGAATGCTTATCTGTGATTTTAAAACTGAAAATGTTTTGATTCTCTTTGGTTGATCACTTGTTTTATTATAAGAAAGCTTTATGCGTTGTTAGTATACATATATGTTTTATAAATACAGATCTATGATATGTTAATGTTTAGGAACATAAACAAATACCCAGAAAATAAAATGTTGAAAATAGGCAAGTAGTATTGGTTTTGGCTCAACCCAGAAAGATGTAAATAATGTTGAGCTGCAATATACTTATGTATAAGTGCTGAGGCTTGAGACAAAAAGGAATTAGGGGTGCAATAGGGTTGCCTATGTGCTGATGCTCCTGATTCAATGAAAAAATATATATGTTCATATGCATAGCAAACAAAATTTTGTGATTCAGTGGAACCAGGTCATTCTGAGTTTAACTCAAGCACAAATGTTTGCAAAAAGGAAAAATCCTCTCAAAATCCATAAGCCAATGTTAGTTGCCTACACCCTTTTTAAAATGCCAGAATGTATACATATGCATACAGAACCTTATTTATTTAGTCACCAATGGTTGTTTGCATGCTTGTCTCTGTATGGTTTTGAATAATATGAGATGCCATGATATGAATGTTTTAGTTAGTGAAATGGATCACTGAATGGTTTAGTCATGAAAAATCAAAAGAGTTATTATTAACTTAAACCTGATTAGGAAATTTGGGGTCAAGAACACTGCAGGAATGACTTGTGTTCTTGAGTAGCACAAGTTGACACATGGCTTGTTTAAGTCCTGAGATCTTTGTGTAATGGAGTGAATTAGTTCATTACAGTGTGTCCATTGATTCATAAATATTGCAGGTGAGACCAGGATAGATAATTATACCAAGGGAATAATATTTGGGATGATGAGAAAACCAGAGTTTTTCCCAGAATTGAAATATGAGGATTGAATAAATGATTTAACTCATATTGGTTATTTTCCTATTTGGTATGAATGATTGTTTGATTATGTCTGAATGGTATGCTTGAATGTATATGTCATATTGATATATGTAGTCTCTGGAAAGGAAAATTAAAGTGTGCACATGCACAATGACACAGAGCATGCACACAAGTATGATCTGATTCCAAAGGGCAGAACTTTATGTATATGTATTTAATTTGATTTTAACCTAATTAACTAGTTGCTTTTGTGAATTTTCTCATACCAGACATGTGTCTGACCCTAGTGTGCTAATGGCATCTGGGGTGTCTCATTTAAAAATGAGGCAGTTTCAAATGCTTTTTCATGGATTGCAGCAACTAAGTAGGAGTAGGAGCAAGGCTTTGAGAAGAGGATTATAGCATGCTAAACTTAGTTAGATAAGAGCCCAAAATGATAAAATCCGCATGTATTAATGATTTAAATTGTTACTTGTATTAAGTGTTGAATATGGGATGGATATTTTGTTAAGTATTTTATTAAGAGATTGACTTGTATCTGGAATTTATGAATCTGGTTAATATCTGATATTAAAGAAGTTAATCAAAATATTGTAAGTGGATTTAGTAAGAACACCATGTTGAAGACTGAATGATTACATTTTATAAATGTATTAGTCAATTTTGAGTCTTTATAAAGGATTTAAGTTTTGGGAAATCTGGATAGTTGATTCTCAGAGAAATTAAATGGTTTTGTCTTTTAAACATGGTAAGTGTATACAAAAGATAATAGGCATAGGTTGAATGTTTTTATGACTGCAAGGTTCCCATAATCTAACTTGTTTCATACAAATGTTTCATGTCTTATTTTTAAATAAAGGAAGGGTCTGTAATAAGGGAATTGAAAGCCAGATCCAAATAGTTGCAGTTATATATGCACATAAACATGTTTTGTGCAAATATTAATACACCCTTTTCCTTTGTATCTGTAATAGGAATCTGAATTTTTATTCAGATTTTAACCAAATGCATTTCAAATTCCAGACAGATTTTATAAGAAGAAAATCAAACATGAATGAAATTTTTATTGCATATAACACTGTACTATGTGTGGATTGATTAAATTCAATCAATCCAATCTCCTCTTGTTTTCCAAAACTCTGATTTAAACAAGAGAGGCATATACATCCTCACATGTATGTGCTTAACTTTGTGAAAGTACTGATATATTTATATTGGTTAATTGTTTTGATCCTGGATGTATTTTGGTTTATTGGAAAAAGAAAATGACCCTGGAAAATATAATTGTAATAAATGATCAATCTATATATCATCTCTGATAGTTCTAAGGAAGTTTAAATCGAACTTAAAAGTGTAAATGAATGTAGGTGGACATCCAGACACACATAAATTGAATGTGCATATGCATGTACATAGAAATCGAATTTAGACGACAGTCTAAATAATTTAGACGTCTGAGATTAAACTTAGACGACAGTCTAAATAATTTAGACGTCTAAGGTTAAATATAGACGTCTGTCACAAAATAATTAGATGTCTGAATTCAGTTCAAAATGTCTTTTTCTCTCTGTTTCAATTTTTGATCTATGAGCCGTCTGTCATAATTAAATAGACGTCTGTAATTAAGTTTAGACGCCTGTCATAAGAATTTAGACGTCTGAACTGCTGATTTTGCCTAATTTGCCTATTTAGAAAAGAAATAAGTGGCTATGTCAATAGCTTGTATGGCATTTTGATTTCTACGTGATTTAAATTCCCTTTGATGAAAAAAAAAATCCTTATGAAATTAGGGTAGAAATAGGAGGGTCATTTCAGTTGGTATCAGAGCTATGTTATTCAACATAGAAGAAGTAAAGATCAAGTTCTTAGATAGAAATAAAATTTAAAGGAACTAAATATATATATCAATGTTTTCAGTGTGAAAAAAAAAACCACTGAAATAATAAAATTACCAATCAAACTAACCAGCTATGTAAATTATTATTAGCAAACTATGGTAGGGAGACCACCAAATCAGGGAGCAGGATCTTCCCATGCACCCCCAATGGTCAATCTGCAAGACTTGGTGAGAGCATTTAGGGATGGGGCAGGACAAAGGCAAGAAAATCCCTATGAAGAACTCTCAAAATTACTTAAGACATATACTCATTTAGGAGGCAAAAGCTTTGAAGGGACAGAGAGTATCATGGAAATTCAAACATGGTTGAGAACATTGGAAAGAATTTTCAATGACATGCAACTTGATGATCAAAGAAAGAGGCAAGTGGCCTCAAGACAGCTAAAAGGAGTAGCTTTAGGCTGGTGGGAAGTTATTATTGCAGGAAGAAATGAGAATGAAATCACTTGGAATCAATTCAAAGAGATGTTGGAAGCAAGGTTTGTACCAGCATCAGCAAAGACTACCTTGCTAGAAGAATTTATTAGACTTAGACAAGGAACCATGACTGTCACAGAATACACTCAAAAGTTTGAGGGGCTTTCCACATATGGAGCAATGCTTGTGGCAGATGAGGCATCCAAAAATGATAGGTACATAAAAGGGTTGAACCCAGGACTTAGCAGAGCCATGTTACCCTATGCAGACAGGACTTTTGACCATGTGATAGACTTAGCTTTGAGGTTGGAACAGCATGACAAGGAAAGGGAGAAGTTCAGAAATTTTAAGAGCAATAATACCAAGAAGAGTAAGGGGAGGTATCACCCTTATGATAAGAAGAAGGAAGAGGCCAGTAACAAAGGCACTGGAGATGTCAAAGCTAAGGAAACCAAGAAGAAAATTGTGTGCCATTAGTGTGGAAAAGAAGGACATATCAAACCAAGATGTCCAGAATTGAAAGGAGGAGCTTTCAAGTGCTATCTATGTGGGAAAGAGGGGCATATGAAGAGGAATTGTCCTGAGTACAAACAGCAAGGAAAATTGGCAAATTTGGAAGGAAAAGGCAAAGCCACAGTGGAGAGTAACACTGAAAACCATAGCCAAGTGGAAGGTACATTACTTATTTGTACCATGCCCATAGCAGTAGTATATGATACTGGGGCAACTCACTCTTTAATTTCTTATGAACTAGTTAAAATGCTAAAACTGAATTGCATATTGGTTGAAACCCCATTGCATATACAAAGTCCACTGGGGAGTTCTAGTGTTTTAAATATGATTTGTGTGGATGTGGAATTAAACATAGGAGGAAATGTTTTTATTTCCAATTTATATGTTTTGAATTACCCAAATATAGGTGTTATTTTGGGGGTAGACTGGTTAAGGCAATTTAAAGCCATAATTAATTTAGACTCATCCACCATATCATTGCAAAATTATAGAGGTCAGAGAATCACAGTTTTATGTGAAGTAGCTAAGGAAGGAAAACTATATCACTTAGTTGACTCAGAAAAAAATTCTATTGAACTAACCATTGAAGAAATTCCCATAGTCAATGAATATTTGGATGTGTTTGGTGAGGTCAAGGGTGTTCCACACCATAGACCAGTAGAGTTCCAGATCAATCTAGTTCCAGGAGCAAGCCCAGTGATTAAAAAGCCAACTAGAATGGGGCTAAATGAACTAAAGGAATTAAAGAAACAGTTAGAAGAACTGGAAGAAAAGGGTTTTATAAGACCAAGTAATTCTTTCTGGGGAGCACCAGTGGTATTTGTTAAGAAACAAGATGGCTCCTTAAGACTCTGTATAGATTATAGAGAATTAAACAAGGTAACTATTAAAAATAAATACCCATTGCCAAGAATAGATGATCTTTTTGATCAATTAGCAGGGGCAAAAGTATTTTCTAGACTAGACTTAGCATCTGGTTTTCATCAAATGAAGGTGGAAGAATCAAGCATCAAGTACACTGCCTTTAACACTAGGTATGGGTTGTATGAATTTTTGGTTATGCCATTTGGTTTGACCAATGCACCATCATACTTTGTAGATTTAATGAACAGAACCTTTAGAGATTATTTAGACAAGTTTGTGCTTATTTTTATTGATGACATTTTGATTTATTCCAAAACAGTGGAAGAACATAAGCATCATTTGCACCTGGTTTTGTCTAGGTTAAGGGAAAAAGATTTAAAGGCAAAATTTTCAAAATGTGTATTTTGGAAAGAGGAAGTACATTTCCTTGGCCATGTTATATCTGCTCAAGGAATTTCTGTGAACCCCAATAAAGTAGTGGCTATTCAAGCATGGAAGAGGCCAAGCACTGTGAGTGAAGTAAGGTCATTTATGGGGATGGCAGGGTATTATAGGAGGTTTATAAAAGATTTTTCAAAAATCTCTACACCACTCACTAACCTAACCAGGAAGAACCAAGCTTTTGTTTGGTCAGAAAAATGTGAGAAGTCTTTTGAACAGTTGAAGGAGGCATTGGTGAATGCTCCAATTTTAAAGGTACCATATGGAAATGAAGAACTAGTGGTATACACTGATGCTAGTGGATTTGGCTTGGGTGCAGTGTTGATGCAACGAGGCCAAGTCATTGCATATGCATCCAGACAACTTAAACCCCATGAAGTAAGGTATGCCACACATGATCTCGAATTAGCAGCTGTGATCTATGCTTTAAAACTTTGGAGGCATTATTTGTTAGGCACAAAGTTTGAACTGTACACTGACCACAAGTCTCTGAAATATTTATTTTCACAAAAAGATTTGAACATGAGGCAACATAGATGGGTGGAGTTCTTAGCTGCCTATGACTTTGACATACTCTATACACCAGGCAAAGCAAACAAAGTTACAGATGCTCTAAGTAGACAGCATGCTAAATTGGCTATGATGATGATAGAAGAATTTAAAGATTTGTCTTTGCTAACTGAGTTAGAAATTGGGGAGAATGGTTGTGTGCATATGGATGAGCAGATGCATGGTGCACAAGAATATAAAGGGAAGTTAAGCTTAATGACACTCCAACCAGATTTAATTCTGAAGGTAGGAAAGATGCAAGAACAAGATGCCAACTTGTTAGAGAAGAAAGTGCTCCTCTCAAGAGGGGAGGAAGTGATGAATCACCATATTGATAAAAATGGTTATATGAGATACCAAAATAGGATGTGTGTACCAGAGGACACAGAATTGAAGAAAGAGATATTGAATGAATATCACAGAAGTAAATACTCCATACACCCAGGCAACACAAAAATGTACCAAAATTTGAAAAGAGACTTCTGGTGGAAGGGGATGAAATCTGATGTAGCTAAATACATTGCCAATTGTATGACTTGCCAACAAGTCAAGACTGAAACCCAAAGGCCATCAGGGTTGATGCAGTCTCTTAGTGTACCACAGTGGAAGTGGGAAGACATATCTATGGACTTCATAGATGGACTGCCTAGATCTAAGAGAGGTAATACAAGTATATGGGTGATAGTTGATAGGCTAACCAAGGTAGCACACTTCATCCCAGTCAAGTCAGAAAGAACAGCACCAAAATTAGCTCAAATTTTTATAAAGGAAGTGGTAAAGTTACATGGCATTCCCAAAACCATTGTGAGTGATAGGGATACCATCTTCACTTCAAAATTCTGGAGAAGCTTTCAAGAAGCAATGGGAAGTGAACTATGTTTAAGTACTGCCTACCATCCTCAATCAGATGGGCAGACTGAGGTAGTAAACAAAGTTTTGGAGGACATGTTGAGGGCATGTATATTGGATTTTGGAGGTAACTGGGAAGATTATCTTCATCTAGTTGAATTTACATACAACAACAGCTACCAAAGTACCATAGGAATGGCTCCATTTGAAGCCTTATATGGTAAACCCTGTTTGTCACCTGTTTGTTGGGTAGAAGCAGGAGAAAGGTCTATTTTAGGACCTGAGTACATACAAGAAACTAAGGAGAAAATTGAATTGATAAGAAGAAGAATGGCAGCAGCTCAAGATAGGCAAAAGAAATTTGCAGACATGAGAAGAAGGCAGGTAGAATATGAAGTGGGAAATTTTGTTTTCATCAAAATCTCACCTATGAAAAATGTGCTGAGGTTTGGAAAACAAGGCAAATTAACCCCAAGATATATTGGACCATACAAAATTCTGGAGAGAATTGGTCCCTTGGCATATAAGTTGGAATTACCAGAAAACATGCAAGGTATACATGATGTTTTTCATGTATCACAATTGAGAAGGTGGGTCCATGACAAGGCAGAAATTCTTGAGACCCCAACCCAAGTGCAGATAAATCCTAATTTGATTTATGAAAAGGATCCGGTGGGAATTTTGGCAAAAGATGTGAAGAAGTTGAGAAATAAATCTCTGAAACTTGTGAAGGTACAGTGGAGTCTTGATCCTAGTGATTGCACATGGGAATTAGAAGATAAAGTTAGGATAAATTATCCTAAGCTATTTTCAGATTAAAGGTAATTCTGATTTTTGATTGTTTTCTTTTGTTAGATGCATATGTTTTTAGTTATCATAGAACTAAAAATTTATTTGGTTGAGAATGTATTTGTTCTCTAAATTAAGTTTAAAATTTATTTTAAGCTTAGGAAAATTGTGGGACACAATTTCTAAAAGGAGGGATGTATGTAATGACCCAAGATTTTAGGAATCTATTCTGAAAATATAAATGAATTCAAAATAATTTTTGAATTAATTTTGAAAGGGGAGTGATATAGCTTGATAGTGTATCAGTATGTGTGTACATGTGTGCACAGGAAATGCACATGAACAAAAGCTAAAATCCCTGAACTCTAAGAATAAATACATATTGATATGTATGGAAATATATATATATATATATATATATATATATATATATATAAATTAAATCCTTAAAAGTTGAATGCATAAGAAAATATGCATATATGGATGCTACTGAATATTTTTGAGTGTACATGTGCATGTGTGTGTCAATACAGTATGATGTATATATATATATATATATATATATATAGGTGTACTAATTATTTCAGTAAGATTTATATAAATATATATATATATATATATGTGTTAATAAAATACTAGAGTTCAAATTAGTAAGATAAAATATACAGACATATTTTAGTATATAGGAAGAAAGAAAGAAAAACTGAATATATAAAAAGGAGTAGTCCTCTTGTAAATAAATAAAGAAGGTACATACCATTTACATGAAAGCTAAAAATAGGAAAAATAAGACAAACAAGGAAATGTTTGCTATAGGCAAAATTAGGAAGAGTATTTGATAAATAATAAAATCAAGTCACATTTTTGGCATGATTGTAGACAAAGGAAAAAGTATTTTCTGAAAAGCAAAATTCTGAAAAGAATGTAACCACTTTTCTCTTCACCTAAATTAAGCCGGGAAGGGTAGGACTTTGGGTTTAAATAAAATGCAGATAACATGATTTTTCTGGTGGGCAAAAATGGCTTTAGCCACCCAAAACCCTAAGGAAGACCCTGTATATATACATGTATATGCAGCAGCCTCCTCTCCTTCTCAGAAAAGAACTTTGAGAAAAAAAAAGAAACAACACCATAGAAATCATAAGGCAAGGGAAGGAAGAGAGCTTGAGGCTAAAGGCAGAAGTTCATCAATTAATTAAGGAAGTAAAGAAGAGAGCTAGGTGAGAAAACTCACTCAAAAATCTAAGGCAATAAGTCCTAATGTAGGCAGCCAGCTATAAGTAATTTTCTTAAAAATATACTTTCATATGAGAATGCTTATCTGTGATTTTAAAACTGAAAATGTTTTGATTCTCTTTGGTTGATCACTTGTTTTATTATAAGAAAGCTTTATGCGTTGTTAGTATACATATATGTTTTATAAATCCAGATCTATGATATGTTAATGTTTAGGAACATAAACAAATACCCAGAAAATAAAATGTTGAAAATAGGCAAGTAGTATTGGTTTTGGCTCAACCCAGAAAGATGTAAATAATGTTGAGCTGCAATATACTTATGTATAAGTGCTGAGGCTTGAGACAAAAAGGAATTAGGGGTGCAATAGGGTTGCCTATGTGCTGATGCTCCTGATTCAATGAAAATATATATATGTTCATATGCATAGCAAACAAAATTTTGTGATTCAGTGGAACCAGGTCATTCTGAGTTTAACTCAAGCACAAATGTTTGCAAAAAGGAAAAATCCTCTCAAAAGCCATAAGCTAATGTTAGTTGCCTACACCCTTTTTAAAATACCAGAATGTATACATATGCATACAGAACCTTATTTATTTAGTCACCAATGGTTGTTTGCTTGCTTGTCTCTGTATGGTTTTGAATAATATGAGATGCCATGATATGAATGTTTTAGTTAGTGAAATGGATCACTGAATGGTTTAGTCATGAAAAATCAAAAGAGTTATTATTAACTTAAACCTGATTAGGAAATTTGGGGTCAAGAACACTGCAGGAATGACTTGTGTTCTTGAGTAGCACAAGTTGACACATGGCTTGTTTAAGTCCTGAGATCTTTGTGTAATGGAGTGAATTAGTTCATTACAGTGTGTCCATTGATTCATAAATATTGCAGGTGAGACCAGGATAGATAATTATACCAAGGGAATAATATTTGGGATGATGAGAAAACCAGAGTTTTTCCCAGAATTGAAATATGAGGATTGAATAAATGATTTAACTCATATTGGTTATTTTCCTATTTGGTATGAATGATTGTTTGATTATGTCTGAATGGTATGCTTGAATGTATATGTCATATTGATATATGTAGTCTCTGGAAAGGAAAATTAAAGTGTGCACATGCACAATGACACAAAGCATGCACACAAGTATGATCTGATTCCAAAGGGCAGAACTTTATGTATATGTATTTAATTTGATTTTAACCTAATTAACTAGTTGCTTTTGTGAATTTTCTCATACCAGACATGTGTCTGACCCTAGTGTGCTAATGGCATCTGGGGTGTCTCATTTAAAAATGAGGCAGTTTCAAATGCTTTTTCAAGGATTGCAGCAACTAAGTAGGAGTAGGAGCAAGGCTTTGAGAAGAGGATTATAGCATGCTAAACTTAGTTAGATAAGAGCCCAAAATGATAAAATCCGCATGTATTAATGATTTAAATTGTTACTTGTATTAAGTGTTGAATATGGGATGGATATTTTGTTAAGTATTTTATTAAGAGATTGACTTGTATTTGGAATTTATGAATCTGGTTAATATCTGATATTAAAGAAGTTAATCAAAATATTGTAAGTGGATTTAGTAAGAACACCATGTTGAAGACTGAATGATTACATTTTATAAATGTATTAGTCAATTTTGAGTCTTTATAAAGGATTTAAGTTTTGGGAAATCTGGATAGTTGATTCTCAGAGAAATTAAATGGTTTTGTCTTTTAAACATGGTAAGTGTATACAAAAGATAATAGGCATAGGTTGAATGTTTTTATGACTGCAAGGTTCCCATAATCTAACTTGTTTCATACAAATGTTTCATGTCTTATTTTTAAATAAAGGAAGGGTCTGTAATAAGGGAATTGAAAGCCAGATCCAAATAGTTGCAGTTATATATGCACATAAACATGTTTTGTGCAAATATTAATACACCCTTTTCCTTTGTATCTGTAATAGGAATCTGAATTTTTATTCAGATTTTAACCAAATGCATTTCAAATTCCAGACAGATTTTATAAGAAGAAAATCAAACATGAATGAAATTTTTATTGCATATAACACTGTACTATGTGTGGATTGATTAAATTCAATCAATCCAATCTCCTCTTGTTTTCCAAAACTCTGATTTAAACAAGAGAGGCATATACATCCTCACATGTATGTGCTTAACTTTGTGAAAGTACTGATATATTTATATTGGTTAATTGTTTTGATCCTGGATGTATTTTGGTTTATTGGAAAAAGAAAATGACCCTGGAAAATATAATTGTAATAAATGATCAATCTATATATCATCTCTGATAGTTCTAAGGAAGTTTAAATCGAACTTAAAAGTGTAAATGAATGTAGGTGGACATCCAGACACACATAAATTGAATGTGCATATGCATGTACATAGAAATCGAATTTAGACGACAGTCTAAATAATTTAGACGTCTGAGATTAAACTTAGACGACAGTCTAAATAATTTAGACGTCTAAGGTTAAATATAGACGTCTGTCACAAAATAATTAGATGTCTGAATTCAGTTCAAAATGTCTTTTTCTCTCTGTTTCAATTTTTGATCTATGAGCCGTCTGTCATAATTAGATAGACGTCTGTAATTAAGTTTAGACGCCTGTCATAAGAATTTAGACGTCTGAACTGCTGATTTTGCCTAATTTGCCTATTTAAAAAAGAAATAAGTGGCTATGTCAATAGCTTGTATGGCATTTTGATTTCTACGTGATTTAAATTCCCTTTGATGAAAAAAAAATCCTTATGAAATTAGGGTAGAAATAGGAGGGTCATTTCAATTGTGGTGGTTAATGTTTACCTTTTTGTGGTACTTGCTCAATCCTCTTTTTCCTCCTACTTCCTGTAACGACCCTGAATTTTGACATTTGTATAGTGAATATTTAATTGGGTTTAAATATTCAAATGATAATTTAATTTGAAATTCAAATATCATAGTGAATTTGGCGATTAAATTATTGAATTTAATTTTTGAAACTGGGTAAAAATTTGAATCTTCAGTTTTAAGCTGATTAAAAATATTTCAAAGGATTGTAAAATCTATATTGATAATACTGAAGGTAATAGAAGCTTCAGAATTTAATTTGAAAGTGATTCTTCAGTTTTGAAATTATATCGTTTCAACCGATATATAAAATAGCGTTCCGGGGCACAGTCTCGGAATTCGACGAAACTAGTTCCATTGGATCCGTAATATTGAATTATTACCGGATTTCAAATTTCGTATTATTCGGAGTTGTTATGTGAGCATACGATAAGCAAACGCGTTGAGAATTAAATTGAAATTTGATTTAAAATTTTGTACAAATCAAATCACAACCACCCTATAATCGTACTTAAGCTACCCTACATCTGAACGCGCTGATCTATTGTCCCCTTCTGTTTCTCTATCACGCGAGCAGTTCAAAAAAATATCATTTCGTTCAAAATTAAAGCTTCAAATAAATGGCCGCTCCTCAAGAAGATTAAAACCCTTCCCTTTAATCAGTTCATTTCGAAATCGATTCGAACGAAATCAAATGAAAGCCGTCCTCTCTTTTCTTCCATTCCAGTTCAAATATCAAAGCATCGCGACCTCAAATAAAAAATATATGTCGCGCTCGTCGTCGTCGCGATAGACCTGAGGAAGTGGAGGCGACCTGGGCATCGGCAAACATGTCGTGAGTAGATTGTTGGGGTGCTCGAAGCGGGCGGCGAACATCTAGGTGCTGTCTCGATCGAATCGAGGCACTTCAAAGTAGCGGTGTTGTCAACAACGGGTTGGTTTCGTGCTCGCAACGCGTGAGTTTAGGTCATGGTGGTACGACTTAGGGCGAGGGTCGATCAGTGTTCGAGCATGGCTGGGGGCATTCGCGACTGAAGGTATTCGTTTTGAAATTTAATCTTGATTGTATAAATGTATATGTAGTTAAAAAGAAAGAGAAAAAAAAATTGTTTGTTATTTTCAATTTACAAATTTGTATATGTAACAGAAATTTAAACTCAGTTTTATTTTTACTGAGACAGAGGATATATATAAGATTTTGTGAAAACAAAATAAGAAATATATATATATATCGATTTTACAGTAAGATAAAGTTCTGTTTTTTGAAGAAAAAAATCAATAGAAGTTTAAAATGATGAAATTTAATAAGTAATTAGATTATTAAAATCTATAACTTATATTTTTTTTAGTATATGTGTATATGGTTTAAGAAGGGAAAATAGATACAAACATTCTAAATCTACTAGTTTAAAATTTTAGTTAAATAAATTTATTTAAAGGAGAATTGGTTTAAATAAAACTATCAATTAATTTGGCTATTAAATTATTCGATTGCTTCAGATATTAATAAAAATTTTAAATTGTTTATACAAGGGCTATAAATCAAGAAGACAAGTCGTGACGGAAATGAGATTGCAAATAAAAGCAAAGGTGAGATCTTCTCACTCAAAAATGAAAGTGGATTTTTTTGCAGTTATTGATTGATTGCTGTTTGGATGTGATATTAAATATAGTAGGATATATCTATATATAGCAATATATATAGTGGCATATGTATATATTGGTGATTGATTTTTCCCGCATTATATAGCGGATGAGACCCTATTGCACCGCATAATAGCGGATGATATTTTATAAATCCCATATACCGCGATATTCCACCTCGAAGTGGAATTGGTATTGTGCTAACATCTGTGGATGCAGGAAAACAGGTTGGAGGGATCCAACAGGATTCCTTAAAACATTTGAATTGATTTCATATGTCGTGTGATTGATTATTTATAATCTGTGTATGATTATATCTGTGATTGAATTGTTGAAGGCTAAATTTAGCTGAATCTGTTTTTGGTATCGTTGGATACCAGAAATAAATGAAATTGGATTTTTGAAATTAAAGTAATTGAAATTTTTTAGTAAATTCCTTTTTGGAAGAATTGGGTTAATTTAAAAGAAGTTTGATAAAGATAAAGTTTTGTCTTTGAATTATATTGAATAAAATTCCAAAATATGGAAAAGGATTTTTATAAATGGATTTTGAATAGTATTATTCGAAAGTTGGAAAATTTATTGAAAATGGAATTTTAAATGGTTTGGAAGAGAAAAAGGAATTTATTTTAAAAGGTGATAAATTGGTTAGAAATCCAATTGAGAATTGATTTGATGTTGGAAAATAAATCTTTGGGAAATCGATATAAAAATTTATTTGGTGTTGAATGAAAAATTGATTTTTGCGTTGAAAATAAATTTGGAAATCGATTTGTAAAATGATTTGGTATTTGGGATTAAAGTTAGAATCAATTTGAAATGTGATTCGGTGTTGAAGTAAATTGAGAAATCAATTTGGAATTTGATTTGGGGTTTGAAATAAAATTGAGAAATCAATTTGAAAGTTGATTTGGTGTTAAAAGTGAATATTTGAGAATGTAAATTCAGAATAGAATTTATAAAGAAAAGGGAAATTTGTTTTAAAAATAAACATTGATTTATTTTTAAAAGTGTGAAAATAAATTTACAACTTGAAATATAAATTTGAAATAAATCAATAAGGATTTATTTAATTGGTTTAAATGGACCATTTTAATGTGAAGTGTGAAATATGATTTGGAATTGATTTTCAAATGTGAAGTGTGAAATATGATTTGAAATTGATTTTCAAATGTGAAGTGTGAAATATGATTTGAAATTGATTTTCAAATGTGAAGGGTGAAATATGATTTGAAATTGGTTTTCAAATGTGAAGTGTGGAAAATATATATCTTATGAAGATATTTTGAAAATAAATAATTTGGGAAAAATTATTTAAATTGGTTGATTGTTGTGAATGTTGTTGATAGTTAAATAACCGACTATCAATATTTGCCTTCGAAATGGCACTTGATTTGTTTTTAAAACAAACGCTCACTATTCGGGTTAGCCGGGAAAAGACCTTTGTGTCATATAACCCATTTCGAATTAGTGATACGACGATATGGATCGTATTGAAGACCGGTGGTGAAGACCGGATATTTTCGAAAATGAAAGGGCAACCTGTCGAATGTCTCTGCACCGAGTTGCTCCGGTATAGAGATTTATATCACTCTTTGTGATGGGAAGTCCGGACGTGATTAGTGAATATCCGGATTGCAAGGGCTTCTTTGGAAGTGCCTTCGGTTCCGTTCGATCCCGGAATGGACTTGTATGGATGTGTGTCTGACGTTACACTTTGAGAGGTAAAGCTGGTTTCTATCAAATACATTTCTGTTGGTGGCGGAGAATTTATTCTCTTAGCTTAACACCCTTCTCTGAGACGTACGAGCTCAGAGGTTATGTAGTTGATGGTTACTAGTGATACATTCCCAATTTGGTAATGTGGCATACAAAGTGCTATTGATCATTTGATTGATCAAAGCGTTGCTTTGTGAAAAAGCGTGGCTTTGTGAAAAAGCGTGGCTTTGTGAAAAAGCGTGGCTTTGTGAAAAAGCGTGGCTTTGTGAAAAAGCGTGGCTTTGTGAAAAAGCGTAGCTTTGTGGATGAAACTTCGTCGAGCCTCACAACCCGGTAATGGTCGAAATAGGAATGTTGCGGCAAAGGTTTGTAGGGGTAGCGCCCCTAGGGTATGTCATTTCCTTCTGGATAAAAGGTGATATCATGGTTTGGAGCCCAGATATTTTACCTATGTTGATGCTGCACATTTATTATATTTTGTGGCTGTTGCTTTGTGATTGAGGATCCTCGGATAAAGGTTGGTTACGGCCGGGGGATGACATATTTGTGTGTTAGTTACCTAGTTACAGCTGTACAGCGTGAGGTAGCGTCAATGTGTTAGTTACCTAGTTACAGCTGTACAGCGTTAGGTAGCATCGGCCTTGTGTTTGCAGAGATCCGGTTAGGATCTGGGGCGTCTTTCCAGAGGCGTTTCTATTTCGGTAAGGAAGTTCCTTAGCCTGACCATTTGTTGGAAATCCAAATAAACAATACGAACCCTGTACGATTTTTAGTTGTATTACCTGCTATGGAATGTGGCGGTAACCTGCTACTGAACATAGTAGCTATAGTAGGCATACAACAATGGTTGTATGTTGGCTAAGATTGATATTATACTTTCGAAATGTTTTCCACACTAGACATTAATAATAATATCAATTGATTTTGTGTAATAAGCATTTTTGACTATCATAAGGGGAAATCTCCTCCAATTCTGCGTTTGCATTGTGTGTGTGGCGGGAGGCCTTATGGTAGTTTCATTTTCCAAAAGCATTGCGAATTGTTTTATTTTCTTTGTGAAAATAACTGTTTTACGATCTCACACCAGTCACCATGACTGACTCGGAGTTTATTGTTCCCTTCTAAACTCTGGGTGCCCATAATTTTCCACACGGGCAGCCTAGAGTTATGTTATCAGGATATTCTGGATATTCTGGAGCTTTGGAGATGAGCTGGATGGCGAAGCGTACTACCGTACTTGTTTATTATTTCCGCTGTGTATTCTGTATGTGGACAAGTTTATATAACTGTCCAGTGATGTGTATTGTTGTAAACTCGGATGATTGATGTATGTATGAACTGATATAATCTTTTGTTTTAAAGATTATTGATTCATCTATTATATATTGTTCCCCTGCGAATGTGAGATTCTGATATTGTTTCTGTTTCTGTTTATCTGTTCTTTCTTTTCTTCTGTCTTCTTCCACCTCTTCTTTTTAACCCTAATGGTTCGGTTTTCCGGCATTCGATTCCGCGGTATTTGATACAATGGACGTATTAATGTCGACTTTCGAGCGTCGAAAAGTCGTGTCGTTACACTTCCGGATGCTTGCAATATATAGTTTCTTACTTCCCACCAGTCTGGATGAACTGTACTCCTTCAATCGGTAATCCATCGAAACCCACAATCATAAGACAACCTAAGCCCAACAAAGGAGCCAAGTACCATCCAACTTCCGATGTCCTTTTATATGTCGTGCTTATGCTCTTCTTGATCAACGCCATATGGTACAGCCAACGCTCCATGGAGTAATCGGGATAGGTGTATAAATTTAACTCTATTTATTGGTCCAACTTATAGTTGCCTCATCCATCCTTTTAGAATATGGTCGCAACTACTTCTATAGTTGGAATTAATAGAGTTTGGATTAAATATAGATGTAAATATAAATATATAATAGATCAAAATACAAATACGTTCTCTCGGTGTATCATAATTCCTATTACTGACTAACCTAAGCTTCGATCCAAATTAACAACCCTCAACTTAAAAGGGCTTGAATTTCAACTAAATCGAAACTCAAGTCCATTAGGGCATGGATCGTTGTTTTTGGTAACCTGTAATAAGTATATAAGAGTACGATCAATATAAACTCACAACGAAATGGAAAAATATAATAGAGCATAAATGTTGACCAAGGCTGCAACCTTGAAATTGATAGTATTCCTCGAATATCCAATTGCCTTGTTAGCGCCTAGCATGAATAAGAAGACTTCAACATCTACCGTTCATGTCTTGCATCAGTAACTTGTATCTCTAAATGTATCATATGGGTTGTAATGAGGAGGGGATCAGAATAACATTCTGCTGGCTAGAAAATTGCACTTTACCTATAACATTAAATTATTCCAATTGATTTCCATATGAGTGTTATGTTTATTATTTACGGCTAATCTGTTAAATCCTATATGCACGTACGATATGCCTAACCTCCTCTGAGGTGTAACTATATTTGTGCCTATATACATACATACATATATATATATATATATATCTAAACATATACTATCCAAAACCCCATCCACTTAATACTTCTTCAATAGGGAGGAGCCAAACCCAATGGCCATTTAATACCTCAACCCCGAAGCATGCCCTCTACAACGTAAACGCTAGTTGATCGGTTCTAGCTATAGAGACCGATGACCCCTATATACGGTTTTATAATTTATAATCAATTGTTGTACTACTAACACATCTCAAAGACTCATCTAAAGGTTAACTAGCCCACCTCTTACAAACAAACAACTAACAAACTAACTTTGAGATCCATGCGTATTCCATATAGATTTTACACTAGTAGAAAGCAAAACCCATCTAGGCATGATCCAAGCCTTTGCTACCGATCGCTCGGGACCGGTGGTGGTCATAGCCTATATGCGAGCCCTGCTACTAAATAATGGTCCAATAAAAATACCGACATTTCCCATCGACCTAACGTGCACTACACCAAAACAGGCAAATTCTAACATTTATAAGTGTTACAAATAATTTCAGTAACACTTTTTAAGTGTTACTAATGGACTGTGAGGAATGGGCGAGGGTCGATCAGTGTTCGAGCATGGCTGGGGGCATTCGCGACTGAAGGTATTCGTTTTGAAATTTAATCTTGATTGTATAAATGTATATGTAGTTAAAAAGAAAGAGAAAAAAAAATTGTTTGTTATTTTCAATTTACAAATTTGTATATGTAACAGAAATTTAAACTCAGTTTTATTTTTACTGAGACAGAGGATATATATAAGATTTTGTGAAAACAAAATAAGAAATATATATATATATCGATTTTACAGTAAGATAAAGTTCTGTTTTTTGAAGAAAAAAATCAATAGAAGTTTAAAATGATGAAATTTAATAAGTAATTAGATTATTAAAATCTATAACTTATATTTTTTTTAGTATATGTGTATATGGTTTAAGAAGGGAAAATAGATACAAACATTCTAAATCTACTAGTTTAAAATTTTAGTTAAATAAATTTATTTAAAGGAGAATTGGTTTAAATAAAACTATCAATTAATTTGGCTATTAAATTATTCGATTGCTTCAGATATTAATAAAAATTTTAAATTGTTTATACAAGGGCTATAAATCAAGAAGACAAGTCGTGACGGAAATGAGATTGCAAATAAAAGCAAAGGTGAGATCTTCTCACTCAAAAATGAAAGTGGATTTTTTTGCAGTTATTGATTGATTGCTGTTTGGATGTGATATTAAATATAGTAGGATATATCTATATATAGCAATATATATAGTGGCATATGTATATATTGGTGATTGATTTTTCCCGCATTATATAGCGGATGAGACCCTATTGCACCGCATAATAGCGGATGATATTTTATAAATCCCATATACCGCGATATTCCACCTCGAAGTGGAATTGGTATTGTGCTAACATCTGTGGATGCAGGAAAACAGGTTGGAGGGATCCAACAGGATTCCTTAAAACATTTGAATTGATTTCATATGTCGTGTGATTGATTATTTATAATCTGTGTATGATTATATCTGTGATTGAATTGTTGAAGGCTAAATTTAGCTGAATCTGTTTTTGGTATCGTTGGATACCAGAAATAAATGAAATTGGATTTTTGAAATTAAAGTAATTGAAATTTTTTAGTAAATTCCTTTTTGGAAGAATTGGGTTAATTTAAAAGAAGTTTGATAAAGATAAAGTTTTGTCTTTGAATTATATTGAATAAAATTCCAAAATATGGAAAAGGATTTTTATAAATGGATTTTGAATAGTATTATTCGAAAGTTGGAAAATTTATTGAAAATGGAATTTTAAATGGTTTGGAAGAGAAAAAGGAATTTATTTTAAAAGGTGATAAATTGGTTAGAAATCCAATTGAGAATTGATTTGATGTTGGAAAATAAATCTTTGGGAAATCGATATAAAAATTTATTTGGTGTTGAATGAAAAATTGATTTTTGCGTTGAAAATAAATTTGGAAATCGATTTGTAAAATGATTTGGTATTTGGGATTAAAGTTAGAATCAATTTGAAATGTGATTCGGTGTTGAAGTAAATTGAGAAATCAATTTGGAATTTGATTTGGGGTTTGAAATAAAATTGAGAAATCAATTTGAAAGTTGATTTGGTGTTAAAAGTGAATATTTGAGAATGTAAATTCAGAATAGAATTTATAAAGAAAAGGGAAATTTGTTTTAAAAATAAACATTGATTTATTTTTAAAAGTGTGAAAATAAATTTACAACTTGAAATATAAATTTGAAATAAATCAATAAGGATTTATTTAATTGGTTTAAATGGACCATTTTAATGTGAAGTGTGAAATATGATTTGGAATTGATTTTCAAATGTGAAGTGTGAAATATGATTTGAAATTGATTTTCAAATGTGAAGTGTGAAATATGATTTGAAATTGATTTTCAAATGTGAAGGGTGAAATATGATTTGAAATTGGTTTTCAAATGTGAAGTGTGGAAAATATATATCTTATGAAGATATTTTGAAAATAAATAATTTGGGAAAAATTATTTAAATTGGTTGATTGTTGTGAATGTTGTTGATAGTTAAATAACCGACTATCAATATTTGCCTTCGAAATGGCACTTGATTTGTTTTTAAAACAAACGCTCACTATTCGGGTTAGCCGGGAAAAGACCTTTGTGTCATATAACCCATTTCGAATTAGTGATACGACGATATGGATCGTATTGAAGACCGGTGGTGAAGACCGGATATTTTCGAAAATGAAAGGGCAACCTGTCGAATGTCTCTGCACCGAGTTGCTCCGGTATAGAGATTTATATCACTCTTTGTGATGGGAAGTCCGGACGTGATTAGTGAATATCCGGATTGCAAGGGCTTCTTTGGAAGTGCCTTCGGTTCCGTTCGATCCCGGAATGGACTTGTATGGATGTGTGTCTGACGTTACACTTTGAGAGGTAAAGCTGGTTTCTATCAAATACATTTCTGTTGGTGGCGGAGAATTTATTCTCTTAGCTTAACACCCTTCTCTGAGACGTACGAGCTCAGAGGTTATGTAGTTGATGGTTACTAGTGATACATTCCCAATTTGGTAATGTGGCATACAAAGTGCTATTGATCATTTGATTGATCAAAGCGTTGCTTTGTGAAAAAGCGTGGCTTTGTGAAAAAGCGTGGCTTTGTGAAAAAGCGTGGCTTTGTGAAAAAGCGTGGCTTTGTGAAAAAGCGTGGCTTTGTGAAAAAGCGTGGCTTTGTGAAAAAGCGTAGCTTTGTGGATGAAACTTCGTCGAGCCTCACAACCCGGTAATGGTCGAAATAGGAATGTTGCGGCAAAGGTTTGTAGGGGTAGCGCCCCTAGGGTATGTCATTTCCTTCTGGATAAAAGGTGATATCATGGTTTGGAGCCCAGATATTTTACCTATGTTGATGCTGCACATTTATTATATTTTGTGGCTGTTGCTTTGTGATTGAGGATCCTCGGATAAAGGTTGGTTACGGCCGGGGGATGACATATTTGTGTGTTAGTTACCTAGTTACAGCTGTACAGCGTGAGGTAGCGTCAATGTGTTAGTTACCTAGTTACAGCTGTACAGCGTTAGGTAGCGTCGGCCTTGTGTTTGCAGAGATCCGGTTAGGATCTGGGGCGTCTTTCCAGAGGCGTTTCTATTTCGGTAAGGAAGTTCCTTAGCCTGACCATTTGTTGGAAATCCAAATAAACAATACGAACCCTGTACGATTTTTAGTTGTATTACCTGCTATGGAATGTGGCGGTAACCTGCTACTGAACATAGTAGCTATAGTAGGCATACAACAATGGTTGTATGTTGGCTAAGATTGATATTATACTTTCGAAATGTTTTCCACACTAGACATTAATAATAATATCAATTGATTTTGTGTAATAAGCATTTTTGACTATCATAAGGGGAAATCTCCTCCAATTCTGCGTTTGCATTGTGTGTGTGGCGGGAGGCCTTATGGTAGTTTCATTTTCCAAAAGCATTGCGAATTGTTTTATTTTCTTTGTGAAAATAACTGTTTTACGATCTCACACCAGTCACCATGACTGACTCGGAGTTTATTGTTCCCTTCTAAACTCTGGGTGCCCATAATTTTCCACACGGGCAGCCTAGAGTTATGTTATCAGGATATTCTGGATATTCTGGAGCTTTGGAGATGAGCTGGATGGCGAAGCGTACTACCGTACTTGTTTATTATTTCCGCTGTGTATTCTGTATGTGGACAAGTTTATATAACTGTCCAGTGATGTGTATTGTTGTAAACTCGGATGATTGATGTATGTATGAACTGATATAATCTTTTGTTTTAAAGATTATTGATTCATCTATTATATATTGTTCCCCTGCGAATGTGAGATTCTGATATTGTTTCTGTTTCTGTTTATCTGTTCTTTCTTTTCTTCTGTCTTCTTCCACCTCTTCTTTTTAACCCTAATGGTTCGGTTTTCCGGCATTCGATTCCGCGGTATTTGATACAATGGACGTATTAATGTCGACTTTCGAGCGTCGAAAAGTCGTGTCGTTACACTTCCGGATGCTTGCAATATATAGTTTCTTACTTCCCACCAGTCTGGATGAACTGTACTCCTTCAATCGGTAATCCATCGAAACCCACAATCATAAGACAACCTAAGCCCAACAAAGGAGCCAAGTACCATCCAACTTCCGATGTCCTTTTATATGTCGTGCTTATGCTCTTCTTGATCAACGCCATATGGTACAGCCAACGCTCCATGGAGTAATCGGGATAGGTGTATAAATTTAACTCTATTTATTGGTCCAACTTATAGTTGCCTCATCCATCCTTTTAGAATATGGTCGCAACTACTTCTATAGTTGGAATTAATAGAGTTTGGATTAAATATAGATGTAAATATAAATATATAATAGATCAAAATACAAATACGTTCTCTCGGTGTATCATAATTCCTATTACTGACTAACCTAAGCTTCGATCCAAATTAACAACCCTCAACTTAAAAGGGCTTGAATTTCAACTAAATCGAAACTCAAGTCCATTAGGGCATGGATCGTTGTTTTTGGTAACCTGTAATAAGTATATAAGAGTACGATCAATATAAACTCACAACGAAATGGAAAAATATAATAGAGCATAAATGTTGACCAAGGCTGCAACCTTGAAATTGATAGTATTCCTCGAATATCCAATTGCCTTGTTAGCGCCTAGCATGAATAAGAAGACTTCAACATCTACCGTTCATGTCTTGCATCAGTAACTTGTATCTCTAAATGTATCATATGGGTTGTAATGAGGAGGGGATCAGAATAACATTCTGCTGGCTAGAAAATTGCACTTTACCTATAACATTAAATTATTCCAATTGATTTCCATATGAGTGTTATGTTTATTATTTACGGCTAATCTGTTAAATCCTATATGCACGTACGATATGCCTAACCTCCTCTGAGGTGTAACTATATTTGTGCCTATATACATACATACATATATATATATATATATATATATCTAAACATATACTATCCAAAACCCCATCCACTTAATACTTCTTCAATAGGGAGGAGCCAAACCCAATGGCCATTTAATACCTCAACCCCGAAGCATGCCCTCTACAACGTAAACGCTAGTTGATCGGTTCTAGCTATAGAGACCGATGACCCCTATATACGGTTTTATAATTTATAATCAATTGTTGTACTACTAACACATCTCAAAGACTCATCTAAAGGTTAACTAGCCCACCTCTTACAAACAAACAACTAACAAACTAACTTTGAGATCCATGCGTATTCCATATAGATTTTACACTAGTAGAAAGCAAAACCCATCTAGGCATGATCCAAGCCTTTGCTACCGATCGCTCGGGACCGGTGGTGGTCATAGCCTATATGCGAGCCCTGCTACTAAATAATGGTCCAATAAAAATACCGACATTTCCCATCGACCTAACGTGCACTACACCAAAACAGGCAAATTCTAACATTTATAAGTGTTACAAATAATTTCAGTAACACTTTTTAAGTGTTACTAATGGACTGTGAGGAATGGAGCGGCCAAATTTGCAACACTTATAAGTGTTACAAACATACGTATTACTAACAATTATAAGTGTTGGTATCTAAATATACGGTAACGCTTATAAGTGTTGGTAACGAAATATACGGTAACACTTATAAGTGTTGGTACAGAAATATACGGTAATGCTTATAAGTGTTAGTAACGAAATATACGGTAACACTTATAAGTGTTGGTACAGAAATACACGGTAACGCTTATAACGCTTATAAGTGTTGGTAACGAAATATACGGTAACGCTTATAAGTGTTGGTAACGAAATATATGGTAACACTTATAAGTGTTGGTATAGAAATACACGGTAACGCTTATAAGTGTTGGAAAATGATTATTTAGTAACATATATATATATATACCAAAACTTAAACACAAAGTTTAAATATAAACACACTGCAAATAATGGTTTCCATATCACAAATAATTCATCATACATATTCAATGCAAAGTTTAAACGCTCTGCAAATGTAGTATAATATATCATAAACAATTATTTACATATCTAAAATACCACAATGTCATATATTCAGATATTATTACAACATAAGCTTCAAAAAATATATTTCAAAATACACTTAAAGTTTAACTTACGGTTAACCTAACCATTCCTGATCATCCACTCCAAACTCTAATGGTTTTGAATATTCTTCAACGTCCAATACAACAATCCAAAGCATCCTTCTTCAAGTTCCTGCATTTAATATAAACACTCGATAAAAACTTTTTTTGTGATATGTTCAGTATCTCACTAAACTTTTTTTTGGTTATTAGACCATGCAATCCTTAATCAAATAACTCTTAGCTACTAATAGATGAATAGTCGAACTTACCACAAAATTATATACAATACATGAATATGCTGAACCTGATCGACATTTATACAACTGTATTCAGTGTTTATACATTCATGGTCCCATTGAGCCAAAGGGAGAAGCCTTATTTAAGTTATCAAATCTATGAATTAGTGGTTTTTATTGTGATGAAAGATTCAATGGACTGGTTTAATCAATTGTATATTTTATATTTTACTATTTGTTGTAACATTGACCGACAATATTTGAAATTTAATTTACAACTATTGCAGTAAAGAACACAAAATTATATTTACGATAATATTTGATTGACTAGATTGGAAGTTGTAGGAACTTGCTTAGGTTGATAGCCTCGTATAATATAAAATTTGCCTACGATTGACTGAACGGAAATTTTATAAAGGTTTCTTACACTGGGTGAGTGTTCGGAATAGTTTAGTACATCTATGCTTCGGTGACAATTTTTAGAAGTGTTTATTTCACTGATTCACTATGAATCACTATTTAAGGTTGTCAAGGGTCTGTCCTCAAGTCCCATCTCAATCATTCATTATCCACAATTTCTCTAATTTGTAGGAAGATAGAAGTCTGTATTAATTATCAGAAAGGTTAGTCTATTGTATCTAAATCCATATCTTTCGTTTTTACACTTCATGTAGCATGATTTCAATTATAAACCAAATGTGTCAAAAACTATAATAATAGCAATAGCATAAAATTATTTTTCGCTTTTAGCCAAATGCCTCATGATATGCATTGATGGGCAATCCTATTTAGCAACTTTTCAATGGTCATGGGAAACTTGTGCTTAGGTAAACAATTGGTAAACATTGAATAACCAGACAAGGAGAAATCAGAAATTGAAGAAGGAAACAAGAGCAATTAGATGTAAAGAAAATAAATGTTGATATGCAAAATCTACAAATAAAATCCCCATTTATCTAGGCGTAAATTATGATATATGGTAAAAAGAAATGAAAATGATGCAAACCTTGGGGCCTTTTACGGACAGGTAATCGCCAACTTTCATCTCACGGAAATGATGAGACATCCTTCCTTGAGGATACATCTACATTATAAAAAAAGTGAGATTAAGAGGTACATAAGTTTGGTGGGTATATTTTGTTTCCATTTTTCAAACAGAGTATACTAAAACAATATGTACCTTTATAACAAGTTCAAAATACCCAACATCTGAGTCTAAAGTGGTTGGAGTGTAAGGTTTGACAACTTCGTCTCCAACACTGTCCTTTCCTCTGTATGAATAAGGCAAATTTTGACATTACATTTTGAATATAAATAAAACTACATAGAACTGAAAATTAGATATCATTTGAAAATGAGAACCAACCTGCAATTAATGTGTTGACCGATGGGTAGACCAAGAACTGATGTTGGCGTAGGAAGAGCAAATCGAAACTTGGCGACATTACGGCTGAGCTGCCTTTTCTCAACTAGTTTAAAGTCCCTAAAGTTTTCAGGATCCAAACAACCAACTGAAATAGATACAACGATTAGAATCAATATTTTCATTCAAGTTATTATTCTAACGCTAACTTTAAGATCTCGGTAAGCTCAACTGAGAACAATCTAACAAATATCAAGGTATATGTAATCTCAAATCACGGAGAACATTACTCAAATATTTTTATCAAGACTGTTGCTGTGAAATGTACCTGAAACATTGATTAGGACATACAATATTAATTTGATATCGTATGCTTATATCATGTAACTTGCTTGCAGTGCCTTAAAATTACATGTGTGCATTTTGGAATATGTATGTTGTAATTCTAAGCCTCTATATTCAAACTCCTACAGTCATGTTTAGTTATGTTTGGAATTGCATGTTCCTTCTCAGATGAGCAAAAATGAACAAAATCTTCTTTTCTATTTTTGATCCTCTCTTTTCTTTTAGCCCCCAAATTTAATGAAATTCGTACCAACATGAAACATAACCGCTATGGACTAGCTTTTTATTTATTAAACAAATATATCCCTTCGAATCACATTCTTAATTCCCATATTAATTAATATCTTTGAAAAATCATATGCATGCATGAATCTGGTTAAAAACAAATTGTTATGCATCACTACTAAATAAATAAAACAGATCCCAATCTGATTGAAAGGAAGAAAAGTAAGAAGAGAACAGAACCTGAAAAAATCCATGTGGTTTGAACAATGTAATAAAAGTAAGAAGAGAACAGAACCTGAAAAAATCCCCAATCTTGACAGGCATAGTGAAGCTTTCTCAGTTCTTCAGAAGACAAACCCGAGTCTATCAATTTGTTCATACTTATGAAAAATAACCGCATATTCTATACAGAAGACCACCAAAATAACTAGAGCAATCGCCTTCTCAACTCGAGCAACATCTCTACCTAGTTCGACGACATTGTTCCTCTGCTCCTCAGCCAATCGCCTCGCAAAAAAAGGATATTCTGACCAGATGTGCCAAGAAACCTACAAAAGAGCATCAATGTTAGTTCAATAAACAGTACTCAGCATGGGAATATTTTGGATATGTTAAAACTCACCGAATACCATCAAGCTCGAATTCATGAGGATTTGTGCATGTCACGAAAGTGTTATATGTAGATGCACCAGGAAGAAGGCATTTATGCAAAGGCTGGAAAAGATATTATCACCGCGTTATAATTAATCATATTTTACAGTATACAAAATGAACCATTGCTACCATTGTTACTACGAGTGAGAACCTGTTGTGGTAGAAAGAAATTTGCTGGGTCATTAGACCCAGGCATGATATCTACATGCATCGTTGCTGCAATCTGCAATTAAAAGAACCTGTAAGCCAATGATTCCACCATTACAACAAAATACAAACTATACGAGCACAAAAATATTACGTATTTGAAAAAAATTGAAACCTGGGTAATTAGAATGTCAAGTTCTTTGCTGGGATCACAGATCTTAGCATGATCTTTGGAAGCTATGTTCTGCAAGTTTCACATGACACAGAAGAATTCAGAAATTTAGTTTAAAACATGGAAATCGCCTATAAACAAACATGAGCTTAACATTGAAATTTATGCATCCCACCTGACTGGAAAGTATGCCTTGTGAAATTTCTAGAGAATTTCCAGCAATTACAAGGTGAACTATCTGAGAAGCAATATGTTGTTCCTGCATAGTATGACCATTTTTAGGTAATTACTGAAGAACAACCAAGGCTTAAAAATATTTCGGCCATACGTTTTCATCACCCAAATGCCCAGTTACATGATCAACAAGAAGCTGAAACTGTAGAGGATTAAAGTTGCTGCTTCCGACGTTTAATCCAGATACTAAGACCACATATTTATCTTCGCCTGCAGTGCAGTAAATGATATATATATCATAACTTTTTTATACTGCAACAAGATGGGTTTAGTTACTATATGCTATATCAAACATCCGAATATTCTATTATAGGATAATATGCATCCAACAGAGGACATTTTCCAAGTAAACAAATATTCAGAATCAGTAAATCTATCTATCTATACTGGCAATACCTCAAAATGAAGCCTGTGATATTACAAAATTGCTTTTGCATTTTTAACCCTCAATGGTTAAAAAGATCAAGATATTTTAGTATAACACGCGATCCTACAACATTATCTTCCACCATATCAGCACATCGCGCTTTCTCCTCAAATTCATTACGTTTCCTATCTTTTTTGTAACTTCCGTAATTTATTCAAAAATAAATCAATAATTACTGAAGAAATATTTCGTTAATCAATCCGTGGACAAAAATAAAATCTACTAAAATCCTTATTTTGGTTTCTCTGTTAGTAGTTTTGTTCTTAACCATGATAAATTCAAATTTCCTCCTAGAAGAAATTGATAATGATCTAAGCTACCAAGTACGATTGCAAAAATATGTAAGCAAGGAAGCCTTTATTCATGCATATGACCATTGTTTCATAATAAATAAATTTACTCTTTGTTTTCTTTGCACACGTCCAACGGACGTGCCTAACATACTGGTATATAAAAAAGAAAATGTTGAATTTACGTGAATTAGGCTGTAGCTTGATTTGTGGGGGTAGATCGGCTTCTATAATATCATGCACTAGAAATTCACCACCACTTGTTTCCATTCCATGAAGTGCCATTACGACTCCTGGCATATAAGGCACATCATTATTAGCATAATCATGGGTCTAAATCTGTCACAAAATGGTAGCATAAAGAAAATATGTTCACACTGCTAACAAGATGTGCCTAAACCTGTCACAAAAATTGAAGGGTCGAGCAGTGCTCCACTCAGCTTAACTCTACCACTGTCATCTTCTAAAATAAGGTTGTCATCAAGATGCATGAAATTATGAGGTTTGACCAAAGGAACCATAGATCTCTGAAAATATAATAAAAGGTGTATCATGTAGAAACCAGTTGTTGAACTTGTATCAAGCTATATACAGTTCAATGCACTAGGGTTGACATGTTGTACCTCCTTAGAGTATTCATCAAGAATAGATGGCTTGAGCTTCATATGCTTGTAGATAGTTCCAATAATTATGCACTCTTTGTCCTTTTCAAGTTCCAGAATTGGTTGCACTGCCATGGTTTGACGGGAAGTGTCGTTATAACGAGTGATAAATGCTATCCAAAAAATTTATAGGAAGCACGTGCATTTAAATTTTACTAATAGTTAACCAACACTTTTTTGAAGAAAATTTAAAAGTAACAAAATTGAACTAAAGTCCCCCAAAAAGTTTTACAACTATAGCATGCATCAGTACAACCCATCAAAAAGCAAGGCTCGTGGACGGGTAATTGATCTGCTTAAAACATTTGCCTCAATCCACTGGGAAACAGACTAAAAGTACTCGTATTGGTTGTAAACTGTAATTTTGTCGTAGGACGATTATTTCGAACATAATCAAACTTAAAACCCAAGCATTAACGAATATAGCATATTTTAACACATTACAAAATTTTATAAGGCAACAAATAACAACCGCATCCAAATTAACAAAACCCTGTATTTACGCAAAGACTGGACGCGGTACCGCAGCACATAGTAAAAGTCAAAATATTAACTTATAACATAGCAAACCCTAATTTGAGGTACCTGGAATTTGAGGCTTTAATTTAGGAATAATATATTTCAAAGCTTCTCTCAACCTATCAAGCCGCATATAATAAATGTGACTATACTGCTGCTTATCAAAGCTTTCTGCATGGATTCTGTACTTTTCATCCTACAATCAAACATATGTGAACAACTGCAGCTTGACAAAATAGTGAAGATGAAAATTATAAAGTATTACTATTGATTTATAAATTGCTTGCTTCCTTTCAAGGATAATCGATTCGTTTTTGACCATGTCCGTGGCTGCTCCCATGGCGGGAAAATTAGGAATTTGGGGATATTTTCGTTGTGGGTAATTTGGAAATCTCGTTGAGCGTGATGTTTGAATTATTCATCAACTTCCAATAAATGAAGTTGAAACTAATTAGGCCTGGATTTAATTCATTGCGATTGAGGGAGAAGGACGTTGGATTTTCTGCGAGGAAGAGCAAAACCTAAATTAAATTTTAGGCGGCCAAAATCTGTTTAGGAATGGACAAGCGTGGGAAAAGGGATTGTACTTACAAATTACAAAAGACTCCTTTTGTTATTAAATTATTTACATTTTTACCGATTATTGTAACACTTATATGCGTTGGTAAAATTAATGCAGAAGACTATTTATTTTTACTAACACTTTTTAGGTATCCTAACACTTTTTTACTGTTAGCGGTCTGTGACATTTATAAGTGTTAGCAATTGACAGACATAAAATGTTGCAAAATCACTTGTTTGGTGTAGTGGTGGCTGACATCACGTTTAGACTGACCTAATGTAAGTCAAGGAAAATACCCCTTCCAGTTACTTAATACCTCTTATTAGAAATAAATTAGTCCTCATTTCCTTAAAAGTACTGGGCCATTTAATACTTCAAATCTAAGGCGAGCCCTTGGTATATTTTCCCCTACCTATCCGCAAGCATATACATTTCCCATGGGTCCTACGGTTGGAGATGTCCCACATCAGTAGCAAGTATACAAAACTGTTTGTAGGCTCTAGGTGAAGGGCGGACTTCTGTTGTGTAACTCCACCAACCTCGCATCAACATAAATGTTAGGCTAGGCTCAATAATTCATGTTCATTCGAAACGTATAAATAAGGCTATATAATTTCCTACCATGAAATTTATATTGCCTCCTATGCGTATCCACTAGTATTAACACTCAATTGTTCGCTGTGTAATTGTTTCTAATTATTACGCTTACTCCCTATATTCCTCGTTTCCTTCTTATATATAATAAATGTCAATTGTCCGTAATAAATGGTCATTAATATCAAAATTGGACAATCTCTAATGACATTTATTTACTCATTTCAAAATCAACCTATTATGCTTATTCAATTTCCCCATAAATGCCATATTTAATTCTCTAATCAGTTCCCATTTAATTCATTTAACTCTCTATTAACTACAAATTTATTCCCTATTAAATTTGTAGTTATTGTCCATAAATTTTGAAATTACTATTCCTTTCTTTTTCAACCTCCTAGTCCTATAATTACTATGTTATTAATAACTAGTCTTCCTAAATAAAACTAATATGAGTATTAATGTATATAACCCTATATAAATATATTTTTAGTTTTAATCGGTAAGCATGGATATACATTTATTAATTCTCATACTTAGGAATTTTAGAACATACACTTGTATGTACATTCTATAAAGAGCATAATTTCCTACATTTTAATTTATTAGAGCTATCCACCCAAAAAGGATTATCGTTATAACTTTCTACAAATTACCTAAAAACAAGACTGACTCCATTTGAAATTACAAGGATTATACATTTATTTTTAGTTTCTACACATCTCTTTCCTTTTTAGTATATTCCTTATTATTTCAAACATGTACTTTTCACAAATTCCATGGAATCAGATAATTCATGGAAATCACATAGAGGTAGATATTACTAGATTAGAACCTGCTTCTAATAAATTAAAACGTAAAAATTCACATTTCAAGTCAACTAGGGCAACTTAATTTACAATCCAATTATAAATTTGGAATAAACTTTACAACTTCACAAACATCCTACAATAATAAATGTTTGGGTTTGATTTCAAATTTCCAAATTAGGTTATACATACCATTCCCATTTCCTAACTTGCAGAGTATGTAGGCAGGGTATCAACTAAATACGTTCGTGTAATAAATTAAACAAACTCAACGATATAAATTTCAGAGTATAAATAAATTATATGATTTCCCACTTACGTTTCAAGCTTTCCAAATCTCCCAAGTCTGAATTCATCTCTTTACTTGAATCCTCTTTCATTCCAATCCAAAAGAATATGTATAACAAAGTATATACATACTATTAGAATTACAGATTCTAGAAGAGATTTGGAGTTAAGGGGAATATAAATTTATAACTATAGAAATTTAACTTTTTCCGTAGTATTGATTCACTCCTTTTCTTCTATTTTCTACCCTTCTCTTATTATATATATAATATAATGATTTATAATTAATAGAAATAGTGAAGAAGGGAAAATAGTAGTGCATCGCTGGTTTGATTAGAAATTATGAGAAGAGAAGTGAGGGTAAGGTCTGTATTTATAGGCGCTGGAATCAATCGTACACTTAGATTAAAATAATTAAATATGAGTCGTTTGGCTAAGGTTCAAACCCAAATTGCTACCCCCCGACCGGTTGACCCCCCCTATAAGCAGTCGACTGCTTGCGGTCTAACGGCCTAAGTAAGGGGGTCGATTAGTGGGATCTCATATTTATTATTATTTATTTCCTATATCTTGTTTCTAATTATTTTCGTTCTGAAAACTTCAACTCCTAATAACTTCTTCGTTTTAGTTTCGACCATGAAACTCCAAAATGAAAGTTGCTTGAAAAATGGCCAAGAACACAATGGCGTAAGTTTCATGGCCAAATTCCGGTGTTTGCTCAAATTCCATTTTGGGGCCTTATTAATTGTTTGTAAATTACCATTAATTTTTCGAGGTTTTATAAGAATTTTATTTGATTCAGTAGTAAGGGGAATTTGGAGCCAAGATTCATAGGCCCTTTTTCGATAGTAGAGAGGATTGAGAACCTAACATATATGGTCAACTTACGTCAGAGGATGGCTGGCATGCATAACATCTTCCACATCTCTCATTTGTGAATGTTTATGCATGACTCAGCATGACTATTACACCGGATCAAGTTGATGATATCGAGATTGAACTAGAAGCTTTGAGACCTCGATGGCTGGTTTGTATTGTTGGACGTGATATGAGTAGCTTAGGAGGAAGACGGTGGAGTTAGCGAAGATTCAATAGGGCGAAAGTGAAGGCGATTGCACGTGAGAAACCAAGGGGAGCATAAGGGCTGCACATCTAGAGCTCTTTGCATGGTAAGGCCTATATTTATCATATTTACTTTCACCTTTGATAACATATAGTATAGTTTAGTATCTCACATGCTAGGATAAGTTTATCTATACTATTGATTGTATGACTACCTGTTTGAAATGTTTGATGGATGTATATGATTGTTAGGCATGTGGGGTAACTATGATTTACTGTTCTTTGTATGGGGATTTCGGGTGCAAAATTCCTAAAGGAGGGAGAGTGTAACGACCCATATTTTACGTATCAGAGGATCGTAAATTATTAGTATTTAATTCATATGAGGTCGTATACCTCTAAAACATTGGGAAATGACTACTATGGATATTTTCTATCCTAGAATTTTTATCAAAAATTTCGAGTCCAAAAATTCTTATAAAGCCTATAACTGTTGATATGAGCAAAATTAGGGTCTAAATCAACTTCCATTAGGTCGGGCTTAGGTTTTCCCTTTCGGTAGAGTGGTCATAATAGGAAATTGGACTTATCATTTAGAAGATATGGGGATTTCAAATTCATTTTGCTGTTGGGAAAATCAATGAAGAATTAGAGAGGTTTAGGGGCTAAGGCCAAGGCCCAACTCGGGATTTGTGCCAATAGTGGCTAAAGCAATAGCCCCCAAATCATTTCTCTTCTTCCCAAATTAGATCAAAACTTCCATTTGCCCTAATTTCATCAGAAAGCTTGTCTTTTCCTTAATATTCCTAGCCAAATCCATCATTATAAGGTAATTAGCAAAAGAGATCATAAACGTATCATTTTAGTTGATTTGAATTCATTCTCCTTGCCGTCAATTTTAAGATTTGGATTAAAAGTGGTAATTTGAGAATTAGGTGAGTGTTTCTTGATCTCTCACTATTCTATACTTTTTCATGTAGTTAGGTGTTTTAACATGATTTTGATCTTAATAATATTTTATAACTTTATTTACATCCTTAAAAATGATTATGGCCGAAATTAAAAGATTAAAATTGGTTTTTAAGTGGTTTTGCAAACCCTTTGATCATATTGACATACTAGTGTAAAAGTTAAATCTAGACCAGAGTCTGTAAGATAATCATGTTTTGATGAATTGCATGTGAACATAGATATGTAAGGATGATATTTTAGTTTTAAATGTTATGATTTGATATGGTTTGCTATTGGTTTTAGGTAGTTAGGAAATGAGATCGTCGATTTAGGCAAAACTGACCGAAATTGGATGAAACTTGGAGGAGGTGCTCTGGAGGATGAGGTGGGCCTATGATTTAAGTCATATTAAGTTTGGGTAGAGGAATTCATATCGGTGATGAGATGATTGCTAGGTGGAATGTTTGCAGATCTATTTGGAAAAAAGGCAAGGCTCGGGGACATTGGCTACAAAACTTTGATGAAGACTTCACAATTTTGAAGAGAGAAGGGCAGAAGAAATAGTCGTTGCTTCAGCTTAGTTTATATATAGCTTATATAGATGCTTTTCTCTTTTTGTTGGCCATGATTGTGCAGTTACAGCCCCCGTTTTTGAATAAATTTTTATCACAATTTTGAAGTTTATTATGCAAATAAAAGTTCTTTGTTTTCTGTCGAACTCTTATGTGAATTTTGTCTAAGTAGTCAAGCTATTACTTTTCCATTCAATATACTTGTAATTCAATGCTCTTTAATTCAGACAATCATCTGTTAATTTTCACTCAAGGCCTCCATGTGGTTGTGGCCTTAAGTTGGATCAAACACTGGGCTCGAGCCTTAGTGTTATGCCATTGAATTTGGTGATTTGTGTAATTATACTCCTACCCCCAGTCACGGGTTAGCGGAGTTAGATAGTGGATGGTCAAACTCCATCCTTAACGAGTTTATACTCCTCCTATTGGTTTCAGGCCAGATTTTATGGAATGGTGAGTGGTTGAACCGCACTCATCTATTTGTTTATGCTCATATTCACACTCTGGGGATGAGAGTTAGTTGGCGAGTGGTTGAATCACACCCAATTTACACTCTAGCCCACATTCTGGGGACTTAGAGCTATTTCGAAAAATATTCGGATAGCACTTTTCATAATTAATTGATTTACCCCCAAATTCGGGGGTTAACTTAGTGAGCAATTGGCCGTATCATGATCGCTTTTGATTCGTATTTATCACATCACTTGGAATGATTAATTTGGTTATCAGATGGTCGAATCACATCCATTCCTCATTAGGTATTCCGTCCATCGAGTTGTGAGCTAGAACCATCAAATGAACTGTCGGACCATTCTTATTTTGTTTAGTTCAATCGTGAACTTATGTAATTGGCTAGCTCCAGACTCTGGGAACCTGCTCAAACATGTCAATATTAGTTAGTCGAGTATCGTAACTAATATATAATTCTACAACAATCACAGACATGATGGAAATTTCAAACTTTATTTACCAAATGGAAAGAAATGACATAATTTGTCTTATTACATATATGGGAAATCAAATGCTAAAGCAAATTCGAAAATTGAATACAACTAAATGAAAAAGAATAAACTAAGTGAAATAGCGTCGTATATGCTCGCTATTCCATGCTCTTGGGAGTGTGAAGCCATCAACAGTCGCTAGTTTGAAAGTTCCCTCTCCAAGCCTCTTTTCAATGACGTATGGTCCTTCCCAAGGAGGATTCATGTGTTACTGGGCAGGGAAAACCCGTTTCAATACGAGATCGCCGATTTCAAAAGTTCTGGATCGGACTTCAGTGTTGTAGTATCGGTCGACTCGATGTCGATGTGCAGTTGCTCTCAAATCAGCTTCCTCGCGCTTCTCATCTACAAAGTCTAGAGATTCTAATAGGAGATTTCTATTCGTTCTGGGATCGTAGTAGGTCACTTGATAAGAAGGAACTTCGAGTTCAACAGGAATAACGGCTTCAGAACCGTAAGCAAGGGCGAATGGAGTATGGCCAGCCGTGGACTTATGTGTGGTTTTGTAGACCCATGATGCTGTTGGGAGTTCATCCACCCACTTGCCTCTAGCCTTTTCCAAACGCTTCTTCAGAATGGACTTTATGATTTTATTTACAGCTTCAACTTGTTCATTTGCTTGAGGGTGAGCAAATGCCGCAAATCTCTTTTCAATATGATGTCGACGATAGGAGTCTTTGAATTCAATGCTGTCGAATTGAGTCCCATTATCAGTTACAATGGTTCATGGAAGGCCAAAATGACAGATGATGTTTTGGACAATGAAGTTGATTACTTTCTTTATTGTGATCGTGGCTAAAGGTTCTGCTTCGGCACATTTGGTGAAGTAGTCAACTGTAGCGATGGCATATTTCACACCACCTTTAGAGATCGATAAGGAACCGATGAAATTTATGCCCTATATGGCAAATGGCCATGGACTGACCATTTGTGTGATTTCCGTCAGCAGAGCTCTTGGAACTTTAGCATACATCTGGCACTTGCCGCATCACCTAGTGTAGTCGGTAGCATCTCGGTTGACAGTCGGCCAATAATACCCATAATGGAATATTTTCTTTGCTATGGTATGCCTCTAGTGTGATCGCCACATTCACCTTCGTGAACTTCCTATAGGACCCTTTTTATTTCATCATGAGCGATATACCGGAGTAGGGGAATGGAAAAACCCTTTCTATACATGACTCCTTCCTGAATGATATACCGCGAAGCTTTGTGAAGGACTTGTCGCCTTTCATTTCTCTATTCGAGAAGGACTCCCTATAATAAATAGTATTTGATCAGAGTCATCCATGACTCCTTCTCAAGCTCCGCCTCTAGTACCTAGTCAATTTCCATCTGATTTATGATCGGAGCATCTAATACTTCAAGTGGAACCAAGCCCATCTGTTGTGCATCGCCAGTGCTAGGAAACTTTGCCAATGAGTCAGCCACTTTGTGTTGATCCCGGAGAATGTGCGTGATGTCATAATACTCAAAGCCGGTTAATAGCTCTTGCACTTGGATAAGGTACGGAGCAAGTCGTTGTCCTTTAGCTTGGCAATCTCCCTTGACTTGGTACTACCAACTGTAAGTCACAAAAGATTTCAAGAGATTTTATTCCTAGTTCTCTGAAAAGTTTGAGTCCAGCAACCAGAGCTTCATACTCATCTTCATTGTTCGTTGTAGGAAAGTCAAGCTTTAAAGCATAGCAATTTGATCGATCCACTGGAGTTACTAACAAGATTCCGGCTCTAGAACAATCATCATTGGATGCTCCATCCGTATACATTTTCCACTGAATGGTAGGAGCTCCATTGCTCTGTAGGAGATCATCCCGTATAGTGAATTGTGCTATAAAGTCTGCGAGTGTCTGTCCCAGGATGGCTCTCTAAAGGAGATAAGTGATGTTGAATTGGCTCAATTTGATGTTCCACTTGAGTAACCTTCCAGACGTCTCAGGTCGCTGTAGGACCTATCATAACGGTCGGTCGGTATAAACATTGATGGTATGAGCCTGAAATAAGGGCGGAGCTTCTATGAATCAATCAACAAGCAGTACGCTAATTTCTCTATCTTAGGATACTTCCTTTCAGCTCCTATTAATAGCTTGCTAACATTATAGATCGATCTCTAAATCTGATTCTCCTCATGAAGCAGTACGACACTTATAGCATGTACCGATATGGCCAAGTAGATATACAAGTCTTCATAATCCACCAGCTTTGACAAGATGGGAGGCCTCTCCAAATCGTTCACCAAAGTTCGGAACGCGTCTTCACAATCCCGCGTCCATTCTAAGTTCTTTTTCCCTCTTCTAGTTAAGTCGAATTTATCAATGGCTCTAGAAATAAATCGACTTAGGGCAGCAAGCTTCCCATTTAGGCTCTGTACTTGCTTGATGGTCTTCGGCACTTGGATGTTGCATATTGCATGAATCTTCTTGGGATTAGCCTCGATTCCACGAGAATTGACAATGAAACCCAAGAACTTTCCCAAAGCCACGCCAAAAGAACATTTCAAAGGATTGATTCTCATTTTGTAATGTCGGAGGATATCGAACATTTCTGCTACGTCTCTAATTTGGTCGCTTGATCATTGTGACTTCATGAGCATACTATCCACATATACCTCCACGTCTTTCCAATCTGATCTTTAAATATTCGACAACTTCGGTCGCTGCACTGTTAAAGCCATGAATACGGGCTTTAAATGGTTTCAAGTAATTTGCTTCCATCCTCATCTGATCGTAATCCTTTTTGAAAATTAAATTAACAGAACTTCCACAATCAACCAAAATCCTTCTTACTAAGGTGGGGCTTATCATGGCCGAAATGACCATTGGATCGATCGTCGGTGCCTCCACCTTATCTACATCTCTATTTCTGAACATAATGTCATCTACCATTGTACGCTGCTATTTTGCCGGAGCTCCATCTTCTATATTCAAACAACATTCAAAATTCATATGCTTGATCATGCTAGTATAGCGCTCCATCTCATGCCAACTCTTATCAGCTAGATGTGGTCCTCCGACTATCGTATTGATCACTAATCTTCCATCAGTCCGCATGGGCTCCTCGGCCATATGCGAAGCTTGTCCTCGATTGGGGTCAGATGTTGCTTGCCCGCCATCCTGCGAGGCATTAATAAACTGCTGTAACTTTCTTTCCTAAATTGGTTTCTCAATTATATCCTAGAGATGCCTACACTCATTCGTGTTATGTCCATAGCATTCATGGAACCAGCAATATCTTCTAGTCTACTTCTGTTTCTTCGTCGATTCTTTCGGAGGTGGCTTCCTATACTGCATAGTATATCAGGTAGACAAATAGACGTTCACAAAGGACATATTTAGTGGTGTATAGGTATCATACATCAGAATCCTAGGCTTTCCTCATCCAGAATCCCTTTTTCGTTCACAGTTCCGATCACCTCCCTTCTTTTGCTGATTCGGTTTATTTTGGACATTCACTTAAACTTTTCCAGAACCATCACTAGACTATTTCACTGCAATGTTATTCTGCACTCCCTCTCCACTTGGTCCCACAACATTCTTCTTCCTAGAGCATATAACTTCTTCTTTCTTCAGATACTGAGTTGCTTTTGCATAGAACGTTCCAATGTTGTGGGTGGTTTGCCAGCTAACCAATCGCCAAATCAGATTCTGGATCAATCTCTCTCGTTACCGCCATCAATATCGAATGGTCATTCCGATTACTGACTTCTGTGACAGCTGTATGCAATCACTCCAAATAATCTTTCAGCGATACTCCTAGATCATGGATCATGCTGGAGAGAGACATCACATCTTTGGGGCGAGTTGCGTGCATACAGAACTGCTTTACAAACTTCATTGCCAAATCATCAAATCTAGAGATTGATCGAGGGGTAATCACGTGAACCACATCCTTGCTACGCCAGAGAGAGTAATAGGAAAACATCTGCATTTCATTGCATCGTCAGCTCGTGCAGAATCCAACAGACATTCATATCTCATGATATGTTGGCCGGGGTCGGTTTTTCCCTCATAGGCAGGCATTGACAACATGCTAAACCTACTTGGATACTCCGCATGTAAGATATTATCGGTGAATGGGGTATGGCTTCTCGAGATGCCCCAATCATTATTGGTCAAGCCTTGGCTCTCCCTCACTAGCTATCTAATCATAGCTGAAAAGTCCAGCGTTTGGATAGTTGGATCTAAGCGGTGGTTGTGCTCCACCTCACGTAAATGGTCTGGTCGATCTCTACGGACCTTTCCAAGATTTCTTGGCTCAACATCCTTTCGATGTATATCATGTATGTTCATTTCATCATCATTCCGAGGAGGTAACAGGTCTTCGTCCACCTGAATTCAAGCATCCAAATCATTCGCAGTAGCTCCAGGTTGGGCTCTAGCATGAAAAGGTAAGAACCCTCCTTTGGAGGAGGGATCGGCACCGATCCCTATAGAGGGATAAGTACCGATTGGTCTGGGAAAACCATGTTGGTTTGCCTGTTAATGTCCTGAAGCTTTTACGTAATATCTGTCAGTTCTGCGACGCTTGCATTTTTGATAGTCATCTGATGAACTAGAACTCTCCGATGTAGAATAAGGGGTAAAGTCCTGTAACATCCCCCTACTTGGAGGCCCAAAACTAACGGCTACAGATGCTGCACTCATCCATAGTTATTAATCTTCGACGACCAAATACGGCGGTGCTAGATACATTGATACACGGATCACAAGAATATGGAAAAAATTTAACAAATCAAAAACACATTTCCACATTCCATTCAAAACATTTGATGTTCATTACATAATCCCAAAAACGTTAACCACGTTCAACAAAATATAGTTATTACACATATGCCAAGAGCGACATATGAAGATGCCCCCTTGATTGATCAGTATAGTAATGCTAATAAATCTGCCTTTACATCCAAATACACAGTGGAAAAAGAAAACTCAAAATAACTAACTGCCTCCTGCACAACTCCGGAAGTTTTATTCTTCTAGAAGAGAACCTGAAAACCTTAAATCTCAAACTACTAAAAATCAATTGAGTACTCGAGAGTTTAAGGGGAAAACAAAAACTTCGAGTCAGACATAAAGCCTGGTATGAATAATAATCTAACATCTCAATCCTTTTATATATCTAGTGAGACCACGGTGCTTGGCGGAACGGGTTTTCCCCTCACAAGTACCCTAAAACCTTTATAAAACCATATATAGTTCTCCTGCATCCACAATGGTTAAAACATACATTTCAAAATATTATGATTATATGCATATATAAAAACATCTTGGATTTCCCATCCCCAGTGTGCATTAACCCCCTGTCAAAATTATAGTTTCTAGGGTCACTATTAACATATTAGTTTTCACAGGTTTACTAATAACCTTTTTCATTATACATGGACACCATATCCTATTTCATAACTTTCATGGGATCACTAAGAACCTATAGGCGAGCCAATTAACTTAATTAATTAGTGGGTCCCCTTGAACCTATTAGTCATTCCAATAACTAATTGCCTTATCCTAATTTTCATTGGTTGACTAGGAACCTATGGACTTATCCAGTAACTCACTTCTCATCCTAGTTTTCATGGGCTGACTTGGAACCTATTGATTGATGTCAATGCTTAATCCGGATATAGTTTCCATGGTTTCACTACAAACCAATTGGCCCCTTCCAACCATCCTTTATACATAGTTTTCATGGGTTAACTATGAACCTGTTGGTTACTCCCAATAACTTCCTAATCATAGTTTTCATGGGTTTACTATGAACCTATCACCCGAACAACTTCAAGGTTTAAGCATCCTAGACTTTGGTCTCCCTGACTCACTGGATGCAATTCTACTCATTTATGAGTTTAATCAAAATTATATTCACCACTGGGTTAACCTAGCTGGTTCTTCTACCCCTTTATCCCCAAAATACAGTTATGGGTTCTTTATCATGTGAATATACTCATATTTGAAGAAGAAAACATAACAATTTAACAATACCACTGCTATGGGTTTAAGGTCCTTGAAATACATTTCATATAAGCATAGTTAATCCCTTTGACTTATATTTTTATCAAGGCAATACTTCTTCAAATTTACATACTTAAAGTCATTCAAAAACTCCTTTATGTCATAGGTTTCTCCTTTAAAATTTGAGTTTGGGTTTTAAAACCTTTCGAGACCTTCGAAACCTTGCTTTCGACCTTAGAAGATGACCTCCTTCGAAAGCATAAAAATCCATCTTTAAAACACTAGGCTCCTACCTTTCGAATACTTTAAAACATCTCTTTCGAAACCTTTCGACCATGTTAAATTATTATCATATAAGTATAGAAGCATAGCTTCAAAACAATTTGAAAGTACCCTTTCGAAATCAATGAAGGTTACCTTTCGAAACCATTGAAAGTCCCCCTTTCGAAAGCATTGGGTTTATACTTAAAACATCGTTTTGGGCCAAAGCGAACATAGGCGAAAGCATCTCTTTCGAAACCATTCTTTATTTCAAAAAGTATTGGGGAAGCTTGATGGTATCGAAATCATCCTTTCGAAAACATTAAAACATCTGGGTAAAACAAGTGAAGGTTAGCTTCAAAACACCTTTCAAAACCATTGCCTTCGAAACCCCTGACCCCTTTCGAAAGCATTAGGAAGCGGCTTATATTTATAAAAACAACCAAACCTTTTGACAACATTGATGTCTTCAATGGCATCGGAAGGTCATCAATTCACAGAAGGGTTTCGACTTGGTCGAAACTACCCCTTCCAAAAGCTTTAAACAAAATCTAAGCAACTCCTTTGGAAGCTACTTCTTTAAAACATAGGTAGCAGCTCTCTTTCGAAAGCCTCTTTGAAATACCCTTTTGAAACCCATTTATAGGAAGGCAAGTGCTTTTCTTTTAAAACAAAATAAAGCAGAGGAACCAACCCCTTTGAAAGCTACCTCTTGACACCTTACCATCCGCCTTTCTCCAATCCACTACGTACCATCAGAATGATACCATGTATATTGGTTTACTGGTTTCGACCTAAAAGGTTTCGACTAGGTTGGAGGTGGAAGGTCTGAGTCGGAGGGTTCTTCTAAAGAAGGCGGAACCCATTTTTCTAGGCAAAAAGGCTGTTTTTAACAAATAAAGCAAATTTTTGTTACTAACTTGCCCATTGTAAACACATGATTGGTTACATTAAACTTTCAAATTATTTTACTAAAATTTGCCACATTTTCTCAGATCTAAAAACATGCTAACTTTTAACAACTAAGCCCTTCCTCTTAACAAAACAATTAAATCATTTAGGTCATCCTTTCAAAATAATTTAATTTCCATACTAAATCACTTAGTAAAAATCCCCAAAAATTTCAGAAATTCACTTTAATCATGTTATCTAACATATCAAAATTTCAGACTCAAATTCTTAATATATTTTCCAAAGTAATTTATAAACCCAAATAACCATATTTTCCTTCAAAATTCATAACTAATTCTTTACGATTTGGAAAATTATAAAAATTGAAACCCAACTCAAAAATCATTTTTTCTATGACATATAATTTTTCCATAGCATTTAAAAATCATTTGACTTTGGTTTTACCCTAAACCGTTCATATCTCCTTTAAACAACCTTGTTTAAACCATTTAAATCATACGTCAAGCATATCATCATTCAATAAATCATAAAAATGAATTTATCTCTTAAATCCGAAACTATATGATTATAAAACCAAAAGTAGAGATGTAATGATTATTACTCACCTTAGATTGGATAAGGAAATTGAAGACTGATTAAGATTGATTTCTTCTAGCTTGATCATAAGCTTGAAATTGATTTTCTTTTCTTTTTCTTTCTTCCTAATGGCCAGCCTTGCTCTTCTTCTTACGGTTATAATATTTGTTTTAAAATTTTGCTTGAGATAAAATGAACGTATATGGTCTAAATAAAATGGTATAAGGGTGGAGAATGTGGGCGACAGTTACCCTAATGCCCTTATATTTATTTTTGCTAACACTTAACCATTTATAAGTTCATTTGATTTAAATAAGCACGGAAACTTAGTTTATTAATCAACCTCAATCTCCTTATCTACATTATTCTATTTAATTTATTCTAATTAAATCTTCTGAATAACGTCAATAAAAATCAATGGTGTTACAGGCTACCCTCCTTAAAGAATTTCGTCCTCGAAATTCAGTAAGGACTGACTACTAATCATAGTAACCATCTGTAACTACTCCTAACAACCATACTAGTCTACCCGACTATGAAATATCTATATAAATCTAATATAGACATACCATTAAAAGCAGATCGGGATAAGCATCTCGAATCCTGTCATCTGTCTCCCAAGTACAGTCCTTCTCGTTGTCGCTCCACTAAACTTTCACCAACTTGAATGTCTTGGTCCCCAATCTTTTTCTCATCTTTCACTACAACCCAAACTGGTTGTCTAACAAAAGTCAAATCAGGCTCTACTGAAAACATTATGGACACCTGCCAAACTACTCGGCAACTCTACTCTGTACGCGAGCTGTCCAATCCTTTCTATAATCTAAAACATACCAACATATCTCGGGGCTAACTTTCCCGACTTTCCAAATCGTACCACACCCTTCATTAGTGATACTTTAATGAAATCCCTGTCTTCCACTGAGAACTCTAAGTCTTTACGCCTCTTATCTACGTAACTCTTCTGCCTGGATTGAGCTTCCTTCATCTGTCCTCGGATTAACTCAATCTTTTCTGATGCCTCCCTTACCAAATCCGAACCTAAAACTAATCCGTCTCTGGTCTCTAACCAACATGCTAGCGATTTACATGGCCTTCCATACAAAGCTTCAAAAGGCTCTATTCCTATACTAGTCTGATAACTATTACTATAGGAAAACTCAATCAAATATAGGTGATCCTCCCAAGATCCACCAAAGTCCAGTACATAAGCTCTCAACAAATCCTCAAGTACCTTATTGACTCTCTCTGAACTGTTTGTGCGTGATATGATGTACTCATCTTGAGCTTGGTATCTAATACCTCTTGTAGACTCCTCCAAAATTCACTAGTGAATAATGCATCTCTGTCGCTGACTATGCTACTAGGAATCCCATGAAGTCTAACTATGTTCCTCATGAACAACTTAGCCAAAATAGGTGTCATCCTAGTTGAATTGACTGGGATGAAATGGGCACTCTTAGTCAACATGTCCACTATAACCCATATGCTTTCATTTTCCATGTTCGACCTTGGTAACCCGTCTATAAAATCCATCGATATCGAATCCCATTTCCAGACTGGAATGTCTAAAGGCTGAAGTAATCTACTCGGCTTCTGATGTTCGACCTTCACTTGTTGACAATTAACACACTGCCTAACCCACAAGCCAACATCCCTCTTCATTCCTTCCCAATAGAAGCTCCTCTTCATATCTTGATACATCTTGGTTCCTTCAGGATGAATCATAAAATTCGATCGATGACACTCCTCTAGAACTTCCCTCCTTAAGTTCTTTGCATCTGGAATGCATACTCGTCCCTTCTTTCTCAACCATCCTCTTTGGTCAAGACTAAAATCCTTTAGGTCATCAATCTCTGATCCTATCTCAAGCTTTATAATCCTCTCGGCTAAAACTGGATCCTCTTTCTTCTTAGAAGCTATCTTCTCGATCAGCACTGGTCGGACTTCTAAACAAGACAACATGGCTGTACCCTGACTAGAACTAGCAGCAGATCTCAACTGCACTCCAAAACTGTCCTAGGCTTCTAGATCCTTCCATTCTGTCAACTTCGCTAACACCACATTCTGATGTTTTCTACTAAGAGCATCTGCTACCTTATTTCCTTTCCCAGGAGTATACTCTACACCAAAATCATAAGTAGCCAAAAACTCCAGCCACCTCTGCTGCCTCATAATCAACTCCTTCTAAGGGAATAAGTATCTTAAAGACTTATGATCGGTAAACAATTCAAATCTCTCTCCCAAGAGATAATGCCTCCAAACCTTCAAGGCAAAGATCACCACAGCTAACTCTAAGTCATGAGTATGATATCTTACTTCATGCGGTCTAAGCTGCATAGATGCATAATGTAACGACCCGTAAATTTTAATAATTTTTATGACGTAATTAATTGAAATTTTGTGAAATTTTAAACAATAAAATTTGAAAATAAAAATTTACTATTTGGAATACGTCTATTTTAATATAGCAACTGGTAAATTTTCATCTGATAATATTGAAGTTTATTTTCCTGTGAAATTTCATTCCAAATCAAACCGGTTAATAACAGTGAATTTAAAAGTTTTCCGAAACCAAAACATGTCAACAGGAGAAAATTTATTCAGATCATTCTGAATCAAACTGCGAAATTCGTTTTTCCAAATTTGGATTTCTATTGCTCCGTTTATCTTAATTCTGGCAAAATAGCAGCATTTTCGGTACCGATTATCGACTTTTGATCGGATTATCGTACCACTGATATCTGTGTACCGGTTCGATCGTCTCGTCGTGCTGATCTCAACGGTATATTTATTTTGTATTTTGAGGTCCGGTGCGCAACAGAAGTGATATAGTCTGTTCGTTGTAACGGTACCACAAATCGTGACCTTTTGATTTTCCTTCGGTTTCAAGTTTGAAACGGCAGCCCAAACCTTAATAATTTGCTATAACTTTTCTACTGAATCAAAGCTAACGTTGATATTGCATTTATTCCTTTTTATTATATACATATTTGCATAACAGCTGTAGCCGGTTCACTTCTTTCTCTGTTAAATCTTAGATCTCCTTTTTCAAAGGAATACTTTATTATGAAATAAAACCTTCTTTATTTCCTGAAGCCTCCACTTCAAAATCGTGCCCTTCTTCCACTTCCTCTCGGCCATGGCCGATTCACCTCTTCTTTATATATGAGTAAACTCGCCTTGGAAGCCGCTCATCCTCGTGCTCCTCATCCAGCCCACCTTGCCGCCGACGCCTCCTCCCCATGCCAGATCCAGCACCGCCCCGTGACCCAGCTACCCGAAACCATGGCGAAACCATCGACCACGTCACCTGCAACCGCGCTCTCTCAACTCACGCCCAACACCACCCTTCGGCCGCCCTACCCAGCTCCTTCCCCTCCACGCTGTATAGCCAAACAACCCGCGCCCTGATCTTGCCTCCCCTCCTCTGCTCCAGTGCCTACGCCGCACCCTCTCTCTCCCCGGCGTTAGCACACCAAACCCCACGCTTGCCACCACCACCTTCGGCTGCTTCCCTCGGCCCCTCTCTCCTCCGCGTCGACCTAATCTCCTCCACCTCCGCACCTTTACAACCACCGCACGCGTCATGTCGCCCATCGCTCCAACCAGACAGAGCACCCACGACCGAAACCGAAACTTCCCCATCTCCTCCTTACTCGAGCCACTTCGCTTTCATTAGCATCAGCCCGTGTTGTATGTGAATAAGGTAAAGCTTGTGTATGGGTTACTTGAGATCTGTTTTTTTGTATATAAGGACATATAATATCTTGAGTCTCTATATAAGTCTGTACATAAAGTATATATATTAATATACTGCTATATATATATTTAATAAACTTAGTCTGTTGAGTTTTGAAAAGGTATATAGTAATAATAGTTTACACATATGATTTGCTGCTCACAGTATAATGTAGTAGGAAAGTACGTATATAGTTGTTGTTTACAGTCTATAGGTTGCCTATATAGGCTCTGTTTATTTATTTTGAGTTCATTATATATAGTTATGGTTCGGTTTTAAGCATAATATACGGGTGTCGACATGTTAAATTTTAAACTATACATTTATATATATAGATACTTTGAAAAAAAATTTGTTTTAAAGTTTAAAACTAGATATTGTTTGTATATAAGTGAGCTGAAGTCACATATTTTACTCGTTTAAAACTCTATTATTTATGTCATCTATAGATTTCATATGAAATGCTTGTTGTATATGCAGACTCTGTTAGTATATATAAATCAGTTTACATAGGTATATGAGATAGCAGCTTTAATATATAATGTATGACAATTATATTAGTCCTATAACTTTGAAGTTCGTGTATATATATGTTGTATATATATGTGCTTAGCCTGCATGTATATTAAGTCTACATTTATATATCTAGTCATGTAAATATAAATTTTATTGAAAAAGTGCTGGTGTAGTTGTATTAGAACCGTATATTTAACTATTGTATAAAATTTAGATTTGTAGGAGTATATCAGATTCTTTATATTAGTTTATATATGTATTAGTTATAATCTAAGTTACATGCTCTGACATATGTTCTAGTATATGCATTTACATTTATTTTGTATATGGATTTGGTTTCATTTCTTCTTAATAGCTGTTATATGATTTGTAACAATACTGGTTTAAAAAGATGATGAATATACGTTTATAGTGATATTTATTTTTAAGTATATATTTATTAGAGAAGTGGTAATTTGAATATGAATGTATATATATATTTTTTATTTTATAAGTATGGGATTTAATATAAAAAGTTGAAATAAATATATGTTTTGAATTGATACCAAAAATATAATAATAATAATAATATATATAGTTCAATATATATATATCAACTAATTCTAATCGTTCTCATCGATCTTCCATTATCAGCTTGGTCCGTCGTGCTTGTTTTCTTCATCGAATCGTGTCCATCTAGCGTTGCTTTGGAATTCGTAACCCATTCTTTGTCAAATCTCTCTAGCCTCGAAAGGTGAGCAATCACTCACGATTAACGTTCTTTTATTATTTAAATTTGATTTCATTTGAAATAGCAATTGAAATATGCTGCTGTAGTTATTTACATTGTTATATATGCTATTATCTATAACTGCTCACTTGTGACATCTGACACCAGTATCTAGTATTATATGCCTGTTATTACTATTATTTATATCTGTTCACCTGTGACATCTGACATCCGTATCTGTTATTTATACTGATGATATATGCCTGCTGTTATATTTTTTTTTGTATCTGTTATCACTCTGCAAGTTCCCTGTTAGTATAGAATTCACTATGGGTTGAAATGATACATACCCGAACGGACTTTAGAATAGGAGAATTTCGTTATGGGTTGAAATGATAAACCCAAGCGATTTTCATTTGAATTGAAATTGGGATTACGGGTCGAACTGATATCTACCCGTATATATTTAAATTTCGGATTGAAATGATAAATATCTGTATCACTTAACCATATGATAAATATATATACAGACACCGTTGGTCCATATATATAAATATTTTAAAAATGAATTCTATGGTTTTGGAAAGAAATATATGGTTTTAAATAAATGTTGAGCCTTAAATTATTATATATAAATGGGAATGATTGATTTAAATACATATAATATGTTGAGTATTTAAAATATAATTCAAAAATAGATTTTGGTAATAATTTGAATAAGTTAAGGTTTGGAAGATAATTTGAATTTAGTTGAAATTGTATTCAATAAAGAATTTGATTTAATTAAACCGATTTGAAACTTATTGAAATTAAGATGTAAGATATGATTTATAACTTGAGTTTGATTCATAAGTAATCTAATGAATATTTCTTGTTTAAATAAAGTTTAAGGAAATATTTAGTAAAAATGTAATTTAAGGCTAGTTAAATGGTATTGAATTTATTAAGTGAATATTCCCTGATTAAATAATAATGAAGTTAAATCAAGAGCTATATGAAACCGTTAAATTTAACTTTGAAAATGTTGAATATTAAAGCTTTGAAATATATTGAAAATTTAAATGATCTGTTTAGAAATGAATTAAATTGATGAATTGAACTTTGAAAAAATTTGAGTTTGGAATTTGAAGTTGATTTGAATCGATTTGTGAGACGTTAAACACTTTACTTATAAATTAATTATATATATACTATCTTGGAAAATAGTTATATTTGAAATAAAATGATATTTGGGTTTTGAAGTAAATTTAATTGAAATGACCACGGTGTTAAAATGTATATTTCCACCTTGTAGATAGTTCTGAAGATCCTTAGAGGATGGTTATCCCAAACATCCTTTAAGTTACTCGTATTTCAGTTGATATTTCACTTGAGTTGGATTTATTTATATAAGAATGTTAATCCTGACTCGAGTGTTTTGTGTTTTGCTTTACGCTCGGGTCAGACCGAGTGATACAGCATCTGAGACTCACCTTTGGAGTTTGGAGCTTCCTTTGGAGATCCATCTATCGCCTCAGCTTTCAGCTCTTCTAGTTGATTTGTTCAGAGAAGTCATCTGTTGTACTGGAGACTTCACTGTATTTGAGATATTCTGTTGTATTTTATTTTAACTCTGATGTTTATATAGTAGCTTCATGAACTACTATTTTATCTATTCCGCTGCGTATTATTGTATTACTCTGTGTCTGTGATTCTGTGATTGATTTATTTACTTCATATGCTGATTTTTGCCAAATTTAAATTAACAATCTGATATTTTGAACTATTCAAGTCAGACATGTGTGGATTTATTGTCGATTTGAATGGTCCAAAATAGCGGGTCGTTACAGTTGGTATCAGAGCTTTGGCTCTAGGCAAAACTTAGCATATATAGTAAATTTATTTACAGAATCACTTTCGTTCGAGTTTGAATTTCTTCCTTTTGACTCGATTTCCTTTGAACTTTGGAACGTTCCTTGCGGTTCCAAAATTCATTCTTGTCTCTTCCTATTTGTATTCTTTTGATTCTGGAGTATCCCATAACTCCACTTCGAATGATCTCTATAAGAATAGGCGATCCCGCCAATCTTTGGATGATTTGTAAAGGGGTGGAACTCCTTTACAATTGGCATTGATTCACCGGAGATTTATATATCTTTGGTTTAGATACCGCTATCTCTTGCGATCGAATGTTGGTTTTTCTTGGAATTCTACATCGATCTTGTTCCTGAAGTCACGGTTGACCCGGTTAAGGTCGCCCGCGACTTGTATAAGTATATCCATCTCCTATTTTGTAAGTTAATTGTCTCATCTTCGTTCAAGCCTATCTTCGAATCAGAAATTTTATTTGATTAGAGTTCCTCTAATTTGAATCTCTATCTTTGTTGAAATCCATTCTCAAATCATCCTTTGAAAATCGGGTTTTGTATTCTAGAAATTGTTTTCTAAACCGAAATTATTATTTTGATAAGTATGATTTTATTCTATATATAAAAGTGAAATGTTTTCGATAAAGATTTAATACCCTTTTTAAAATAAGAATCTGAGGTTTCGAAAGGATTTGTAATTTTGAAAAAATATATAAGAAATTTGATTTATCTAAAAATGATTTATGACTAAAGGATTTTAAAAATTTGAAATTCGAGAATTGAACTCCGGTATTTTGAAATTGGTTTAAGATTTTGAAATATATAATAATAATATGATTTAAAAGTATTTTCCGAATAAGAAATGTTCCAATGATTTTAATGAGTTTCGAAGAAAATTTCAAAAGAAGTTGAGAAAAAATAGAAGTCCAGAACTCACTTATGTCGCTGGAAAATAATTTCGGTGATGAGTGCACGCATCATCGACATTGATTTTCGAGTTTCAGAGTGGGGGATAGGCCACTTTAGTAGCATTGCTACGCGAGTGATTTTGCGAAACCAATTTTGATTTCAAAATTTTGAAGTAAGATTTGATATTCGAAAGATATATGTATATATATACTTGAAATGATTTGAAGTAAGCCGGTGTTCAGTCCTCGTGTTTCGAATTTGATATAAGCCTATCTTTTGAAAATTGACTTACTGATTTGTTGTTGATATCCAACTCCTGAATTTGAAAATGATTTCTTCAACTATTTTGAAGGTTCGAGCACTTCCAAATCAAGGTTAACTTTTCAAAGCTGAGAAATTTTGAAAAGTATTTTGATAAAGTATATAAATTTGTTTTGAATGTTTAAGTATGAAGTAATATGATTTAAATAAGTTGAAACTGTTTTGTTAAGTAAATGAATAAGGAAAATTTTAAATTTTTCTAATATGAAATTTAGATTTGAAATGTTTCGAAAAGAATTTGGTCTTCAAAATATTTTGAATAAAATTTAGTTTAAATGTTTTAACTTAGTAACATCTTTATGAAACTATATATTTAACAAGTTGGAATAAATATATAAGTTGTACGTATGCTGTTTATTCGCATAATTAATTTGATCCAGGTTTGAGTACACAAGTTCGAGGTGAAGTACACCATTTCGTGTTAGGATTTTTCATTCGATTCTTGATGGCGAATATTTGATATGGACTTTGGGCTGGATTCTAGAATTCTCTATCATAGTATATGGCTATGCAAGGAGACTGATAGCTTCTAGTTGAGAAACCATATCGAAAATCCGCATTAAGGAAGTCGAATGGACAATACTAGTTCGAAAGCGAACTTGTGTGATCGAGCGAGCGATCAAATGTGATTCTTCGAAATGATGGCGTATGTACACCTTATATTCTATTATCATTGATATATTTTGACGCTGAAATTGAAGGCTGTCGAGTTAGAATATCTTTGCTTACTAAAAGAAAATTTCCAATTTAAATTACAAAGATATATAACCCATAAAAGCAAAGATATTCAAATCCCATATGGCTCTTCATACAGCGAAATTTATTTTGAAAATTTTGATCCTTATATAAGATAGACCTTACGTAAGTATAAGATGGTTTTGAAGACATTTGATTTTGGAAATGAATTGGTTGACTTGAATTATATTGATTTGGAAATTTGGATTTATTTTCTAAATCTATTATTTTGGAAACTTTGAAACTAAAGATATTAATTTGAGAAGAAATAATTTGGTGAAATTGTATATGATTTTGAAATTGAACTGATATTGAAACAAATTTTAATTTGAGAACCTTATGTTACTAAACACTTGATTTGGGAGTTGTCGAACTTATATAAAATTGATTTGTATGAGTATGAAATTGATTCGAAAATATAAATTTGAAAAGGTACTCAATTTGAAAGTGAAATCTTATATAATTGAAGTCTATATAAGTATGATTTGATATACTATTGATTTTGGAAAGTATTTGATTTGAAAATTTAATCTTATATATAATGGATTTATATAAGTACGATATTTGAAAGTGATTTGAAAAGGTACTATATGATACATATTTTCGAAGTAAAGATATGGAAAGTGCCTTCTGCTTGATATCCGATTTGTGGCCACATCTTGGATTCATTCTATCGATATTATTCTCTCTGATTTTGGTTTTCCGGATATGATACTCGAGTGTCCTTCGAATTCCATGGCGTTACCCATGGTCTTATTGTTCTCTCGTGACTGCATAGCGCAACTGCCTGGCTGAGTCTTGCCTAGGGGTACGGATTGTTTCCTGGGGGATCCAGGCGTAATCATTGTGTATCCTGCAATCTGTGTAGGTCGCGAATAGTAGCGCAAATGCTTGGCTGAGTCTTGCCTAGGGGTACGGATTGTTTCCTGGGGGATCCAGGCGTAACCATTGTGTATCCTGCATTCTACTAGTCATCATGGCGTAACTCGCAGTGCTGAGAAAGCTTACGGATATGGATTGTTTCCTGGGGGACCCAGGCGTAACCATTGTGTATCTGCGAACCATGGTTAGACAAAGGTTTTGTTCGTTTTGTTGTTTGGATTGTACTTTCCATATCTGTTTTTAAAAAGTTTTTCCAGTATTTTCACTGGGTGTTGAAACAGGTCTACTAAGTACCTGGAGAATTCTAGTTTTGCGCCTGATCAACGCACTACCAGAGTCTACAGGAACAAGGATAAACTTGTTGAAACATCGAGTTATAAAAGTATTTTCGAAAGAAAATTTGTTTCGCTATAAAGGTATTTTATAATAAAAGTATTTCCAACAAAGAAAATTTTGTATCAATATTTGGAATCAAGACCCTTATGGTTCTAAATTAACTATTCATGCCCGATACTATTCCTTGAATCTACCTTATCTGCTCAGCTTTATTTATTCACCTATATTCTGCTTTTCCAAGTCCTCCTTCTTTTCCTTGTTGACTATATTTTTTTTAAATAATTATTGATTTCTTAATAATATTTGAAAAGTATCTTGAGATAAATTAATAAATTTATGAATTATGGATTTAATGTTTTCAAATAACTTCTTTGTAAATATAAGTAATAATGTAAATAACTGTTTTCAAATAGTTTTATATATTTATAAAGATATTATTTAAACATATAAAAGGTATTGATAAATGAGGCAAGAATTTACAAATGGATTTTTGAAAAGTATTAAAGTATTAAAGATAATTGATTGCAAATGAAGTTTTCAAATGAATACTTCAAGTAAAATTTATATAGTTTTAAATTAATTGTTTAATCTTAACCTTCAATCTATTTTTCTTTCTGGTTGTTTCTATTCTCCTACCTCCTTTCTTTTCGGGGACGAAAAGTTTTGAGTGGGGGAGAGTGTAACGACCCGTAAATTTTAATAATTTTTATGACGTAATTAATTGAAATTTTGTGAAATTTTAAACAATAAAATTTGAAAATAAAAATTTACTATTTGGAATACGTCTATTTTAATATAGCAACTGGTAAATTTTCATCTGATAATATTGAAGTTTATTTTCCTGTGAAATTTCATTCCAAATCAAACCGGTTAATAACAGTGAATTTAAAAGTTTTCCGAAACCAAAACATGTCAACAGGAGAAAATTTATTCAGATCATTCTGAATCAAACTGCGAAATTCGTTTTTCCAAATTTGGATTTCTATTGCTCCGTTTATCTTAATTCTGGCAAAATAGCAGCATTTTCGGTACCGATTATCGACTTTTGATCGGATTATCGTACCACTGATATCTGTGTACCGGTTCGATCGTCTCGTCGTGCTGATCTCAACGGTATATTTATTTTGTATTTTGAGGTCCGGTGCGCAACAGAAGTGATATAGTCTGTTCGTTGTAACGGTACCACAAATCGTGACCTTTTGATTTTCCTTCGGTTTCAAGTTTGAAACGGCAGCCCAAACCTTAATAATTTGCTATAACTTTTCTACTGAATCAAAGCTAACGTTGATATTGCATTTATTCCTTTTTATTATATACATATTTGCATAACAGCTGTAGCCGGTTCACTTCTTTCTCTGTTAAATCTTAGATCTCCTTTTTCAAAGGAATACTTTATTATGAAATAAAACCTTCTTTATTTCCTGAAGCCTCCACTTCAAAATCGTGCCCTTCTTCCACTTCCTCTCGGCCATGGCCGATTCACCTCTTCTTTATATATGAGTAAACTCGCCTTGGAAGCCGCTCATCCTCGTGCTCCTCATCCAGCCCACCTTGCCGCCGACGCCTCCTCCCCATGCCAGATCCAGCACCGCCCCGTGACCCAGCTACCCGAAACCATGGCGAAACCATCGACCACGTCACCTGCAACCGCGCTCTCTCAACTCACGCCCAACACCACCCTTCGGCCGCCCTACCCAGCTCCTTCCCCTCCACGCTGTATAGCCAAACAACCCGCGCCCTGATCTTGCCTCCCCTCCTCTGCTCCAGTGCCTACGCCGCACCCTCTCTCTCCCCGGCGTTAGCACACCAAACCCCACGCTTGCCACCACCACCTTCGGCTGCTTCCCTCGGCCCCTCTCTCCTCCGCGTCGACCTAATCTCCTCCACCTCCGCACCTTTACAACCACCGCACGCGTCATGTCGCCCATCGCTCCAACCAGACAGAGCACCCACGACCGAAACCGAAACTTCCCCATCTCCTCCTTACTCGAGCCACTTCGCTTTCATTAGCATTAGCCCGTGTTGTATGTGAATAAGGTAAAGCTTGTGTATGGGTTACTTGAGATCTGTTTTTTTTGTATATAAGGACATATAATATCTTGAGTCTCTATATAAGTCTGTACATAAAGTATATATATTAATATACTGCTATATATATATTTAATAAACTTAGTCTGTTGAGTTTTGAAAAGGTATATAGTAATAATAGTTTACACATATGATTTGCTGCTCACAGTATAATGTAGTAGGAAAGTACGTATATAGTTGTTGTTTACAGTCTATAGGTTGCCTATATAGGCTCTGTTTATTTATTTTGAGTTCATTATATATAGTTATGGTTCGGTTTTAAGCATAATATACGGGTGTCGACATGTTAAATTTTAAACTATACATTTATATATATAGATACTTTGAAAAAAAATTTGTTTTAAAGTTTAAAACTAGATATTGTTTGTATATAAGTGAGCTGAAGTCACATATTTTACTCGTTTAAAACTCTATTATTTATGTCATCTATAGATTTCATATGAAATGCTTGTTGTATATGCAGACTCTGTTAGTATATATAAATCAGTTTACATAGGTATATGAGATAGCAGCTTTAATATATAATGTATGACAATTATATTAGTCCTATAACTTTGAAGTTCGTGTATATATATGTTGTATATATATGTGCTTAGCCTGCATGTATATTAAGTCTACATTTATATATCTAGTCATGTAAATATAAATTTTATTGAAAAAGTGCTGGTGTAGTTGTATTAGAACCGTATATTTAACTATTGTATAAAATTTAGATTTGTAGGAGTATATCAGATTCTTTATATTAGTTTATATATGTATTAGTTATAATCTAAGTTACATGCTCTGACATATGTTCTAGTATATGCATTTACATTTATTTTGTATATGGATTTGGTTTCATTTCTTCTTAATAGCTGTTATATGATTTGTAACAATACTGGTTTAAAAAGATGATGAATATACGTTTATAGTGATATTTATTTTTAAGTATATATTTATTAGAGAAGTGGTAATTTGAATATGAATGTATATATATATTTTTTATTTTATAAGTATGGGATTTAATATAAAAAGTTGAAATAAATATATGTTTTGAATTGATACCAAAAATATAATAATAATAATAATATATATAGTTCAATATATATATATCAACTAATTCTAATCGTTCTCATCGATCTTCCATTATCAGCTTGGTCCGTCGTGCTTGTTTTCTTCATCGAATCGTGTCCATCTAGCGTTGCTTTGGAATTCGTAACCCATTCTTTGTCAAATCTCTCTAGCCTCGAAAGGTGAGCAATCACTCACGATTAACGTTCTTTTATTATTTAAATTTGATTTCATTTGAAATAGCAATTGAAATATGCTTCTGTAGTTATTTACATTGTTATATATGCTATTATCTATAACTGCTCACTTGTGACATCTGACACCAGTATCTAGTATTATATGCCTGTTATTACTATTATTTATATCTGTTCACCTGTGACATCTGACATCCGTATCTGTTATTTATACTGATGATATATGCCTGCTGTTATATTTTTTTTTTGTATCTGTTATCACTCTGCAAGTTCCCTGTTAGTATAGAATTCACTATGGGTTGAAATGATACATACCCGAACGGACTTTAGAATAGGAGAATTTCGTTATGGGTTGAAATGATAAACCCAAGCGATTTTCATTTGAATTGAAATTGGGATTACGGGTCGAACTGATATCTACCCGTATATATTTAAATTTCGGATTGAAATGATAAATATCTGTATCACTTAACCATATGATAAATATATATACAGACACCGTTGGTCCATATATATAAATATTTTAAAAATGAATTCTATGGTTTTGGAAAGAAATATATGGTTTTAAATAAATGTTGAGCCTTAAATTATTATATATAAATGGGAATGATTGATTTAAATACATATAATATGTTGAGTATTTAAAATATAATTCAAAAATAGATTTTGGTAATAATTTGAATAAGTTAAGGTTAGGAAGATAATTTGAATTTAGTTGAAATTGTATTCAATAAAGAATTTGATTTAATTAAACCGATTTGAAACTTATTGAAATTAAGATGTAAGATATGATTTATAACTTGAGTTTGATTCATAAGTAATCTAATGAATATTTCTTGTTTAAATAAAGTTTAAGGAAATATTTAGTAAAAATGTAATTTAAGGCTAGTTAAATGGTATTGAATTTATTAAGTGAATATTCCCTGATTAAATAATAATGAAGTTAAATCAAGAGCTATATGAAACCGTTAAATTTAACTTTGAAAATGTTGAATATTAAAGCTTTGAAATATATTGAAAATTTAAATGATCTGTTTAGAAATGAATTAAATTGATGAATTGAACTTTGAAAAAATTTGAGTTTGGAATTTGAAGTTGATTTGAATCGATTTGTGAGACGTTAAACACTTTACTTATAAATTAATTATATATATACTATCTTGGAAAATAGTTATATTTGAAATAAAATGATATTTGGGTTTTGAAGTAAATTTAATTGAAATGACCACGGTGTTAAAATGTATATTTCCACCTTGTAGATAGTTCTGAAGATCCTTAGAGGATGGTTATCCCAAACATCCTTTAAGTTACTCGTATTTCAGTTGATATTTCACTTGAGTTGGATTTATTTATATAAGAATGTTAATCCTGACTCGAGTGTTTTGTGTTTTGCTTTACGCTCGGGTCAGACCGAGTGATACAGCATCTGAGACTCACCTTTGGAGTTTGGAGCTTCCTTTGGAGATCCATCTATCGCCTCAGCTTTCAGCTCTTCTAGTTGATTTGTTAAAGAAGTCATCTGTTGTACTGGAGACTTCACTGTATTTGAGATATTCTGTTGTATTTTATTTTAACTCTGATGTTTATATAGTAGCTTCATGAACTACTATTTTATCTATTCCGCTGCGTATTATTGTATTACTCTGTGTCTGTGATTCTGTGATTGATTTATTTACTGCATATGCTGATTTTTGCCAAATTTAAATTAACAATCTGATATTTTGAACTATTCAAGTCAGACATGTGTGGATTTATTGTCGATTTGAATGGTCCAAAATAGCGGGTCGTTACACATAAGCAATAACTTTTCCCTTCTGCATCAACACTGCTCCCAATCCAGTTCCACATGCATCAGTGTATACCACCAACCCTTGGTTACCATTTGGAACTACTAGAACTAGTGCATTGGTCAATAAATGCTTTAACTTAAGGAACCCTTCCTCACATTTATCAGACCAAATAAACTTCACATCTTTCCTAGTCAACTTAGTCAAAGGTGCTGCTATCCGTAAGAAATCCTTAATGAATCTCCGGTAATAGCCAACGAGGCCAATAAAACTCTTGATCTCGGTTATCGTCTCTGGTCTCTTCCAATTATTGACAGCTTCGATCTTAACTAGATTTACTGATAATCCCTCCTCTGAAACCACATGACCAAGAAACTAAACCTCTTTCTTCCAAAAATGACACTTGGAAAACTTCGCCTTCAGCTGATTCTGCCTCAGCGTCTCCAGCACCACTCTAAGTTGAATCCCATGCTCTCTTTCATCTTTTGAGTACACTAAAATGTCATCTATGAATACCAACACGAACCTATCCAAGTGCTCTTGAAAAACCCGGTCCATCAAGTCTAGGAAGAAAGCAGGTGCATTTGTCAATCTAAATGGCATCACCAACCATTCATACGAACCATACCTAGTCCGAAATGTGGTCAAAGGAATTCTATCCTCCGCCACTCGCAACTGATGGAACCCTGTCGCCAAATCTAATTAGGAAAATACACTGGCTCCACTCAACTGATCAAACAGATCATCTATCCTTGGCAGAGGGTACCTATTCTTGATTGTCCTTTTGTTTAACTTACGATAGTCGATGCACATCCTTAACAACCCATCCGGTTCTTCACAAACACCACGGCTGCTCCCCAAGGCGAACTACTTGGTCTGATAAAATTCCTTCCCTCAAGATCCACTAGCTGCTCCTTCAATTCCTTCATCTCTGTCGGTATCATCCTGCTAGGTGGTCTATTGACAGGTTCAGCTCCTAGTACAAGATCTATCTGAAACTCAACATCTCGTTTTAGTGGTAATCCAGTGACCGACTTAAATACATCTGCAAATTCTCTCGCTACACGAACCCGACTAAGCTCATCTCCAACCTCCATGGTACTTAACAAAGCACAAACACTCTTACTGGAATTCTCCATTGAGAGGACGATTCAGTTATGACTATTTTGGTGTCTTAATGATATTTTCCTATCGTGGAAAAATATCCTAGCCTCATACTTACCCAACCAATCGATATCCAAAACGATCCCGAAAACCACGAAATCAAAAACATACAAACTGCATGCAAACTTATGACCTAACAAATCAAGTTCTAACTGGTCACATCTCATCCCCAGACTTGCATACCCTTCTATTGGATTCGCAACCCTTAAGGAAGTAACAAGGTATGTAGGTATCAAATAGTACCCTAACTGGTGTACTCTAAATCAGAAGCATACCTTCCATCACAGTTTTCCCTTTCTCCGCTGCAATAGGACTAGAGGAAGATGGTGGTCCAATAGCAAACACCTTCCCTCTGTCCACCCTGACTGGCTCTGGACACTGGTTCTTATAATGCCCAACTTGGTCGCAGTTGAAGCATTTCACATTCTTCTTCTCTGCATGCTTCTTCCTCTTGCCCGTCTGACACTCATGAGCATAATGGCCCTTTTTATCACACTTATAACACACCAAATCAGCCTTTGCCTTCTTAGCAGCCTCCCTTTTATGGGCTCCCTTCTTCTTAAAGAATTCCGTTTTCTTTCCCTGAGGATCCTTAGATTCAACTGGCTTCTCTTTAGCTGAAACGACAAGCATCTCCTCATGGCGGATAGCCATCTCCACCACCACATGACAAGGCTCTCTGATATGAGTCATGGTCATTCTGCCTAACTCTAGCCTTAGTCCACGAATAAATCTCTCATTCCTCCTGATATCAGTGTCTACCAAAGCATATCCATATCGAGACAGCTCATCAAACCTAGCAGCATACTCGATCACTGACATCTCTCCTTGGACAAGATCCACGAACTTCCTCATCAATGCTGACTTGGAAACCTCAGATAAGAACCTCTGCTCAAACCTTCTTCTAAAATCAGCCCATGTCAACTCTTCCTCCGGAACCCCGGCTGTTACACTGTTCCACCAGTGAAGCACTAACCCTTGCAACTGTCTAGAGGCTAGCCTTCTCTTTTCTCCATCTTCCAAGCCTAAATCAGTAAAAATCCTCTCACAGTTCAAAAGCCAATGCTCGACATCAACAGCATCCTCTGTTCCAACAAAAAGCTTTCCCCCAAACTGGTATTGTCTCTGCTCAGCCTGGCATAGTTGTATCCAACTGGAACTACAGGATTAACTCCACCAACATTACCATCAGCTTCTGCTTGCAAAAGATTAGCCAACAACTGATACACCATCCCTGCATCTACTGGCGGATTTCCAGCACCTACATTGGCATCAGCATTTGGATTAGCATTAGCCTGTCGACCTTGGTTTCTTCGGGTATTAAGTCGAGCATTTCCGTTGGCTGTGGTGCTTCCTCCGCCAAGATTTCCTCTTCCGTTTCCTACTTCCATATCCTCTTTCTCCTAAATCTACATACGAGCCTTAGTAAGATACAGAAGAATGGTCTAAGAGAGAGGGGAATACGTACTTAGATATATACCTATATATCAAATACAAGTACGTTAGTATAGCGTTAACCCAAACCCCGATCATCTTTTCAAATTCTTTGGATTATGTTCATAAAGCTTTTAGGTTTTACTTTTTTTTAAAGTTTCATAAACCTATGCTCTGATACCAACTTGTAACATCCCCCTACTTGGAGGCCCAAAACTAACGGCTACGGATGCTGCAGTCATCCATAGTTATTAATCATCGGCGACAAAATACGGCGGTGCTAGATACATTGATACACAGATCACAAGAATATGGAAAAAAATTTAAAAAATCAAAAACACATTTCGACATTCAATTCAGAACATTTGATGTTCATTACATAATCCCAAAAACATTTGATGTTCATTTAATCCCAAGAACGGGTTTTCCCTCACTAGTACCTTAAAACCTTTATAAAACCATATACTGTGCTCCTGCATCCACAATGGTTAAAACATACATTTCAAAATATTATGATGATGTGCATATATAAAAACATCTTGGATTTCCCATCCCCGGTGTGCATTGTCAACCTGTCAAAATTATAGTTTCTAGGGTCACTATTAACCTAATAGTTTTCATGGGTTTACTAATAACCTTTTTTATAATACATGGACACCCGGTCCAATTTCATAGTTTTCATGGGATCACTAAGAACCTATAGGCTCTTGCAAATTAACTTAATTAATTAGTGGGTCCTCTGAACCTATTAGTCATTCCAATAACTAATCCCCTTATCCTAGTTATCATGGGTTGACTAGGAACCTATGGACTTATCCAGTAACTCACTTATCATCATAGTTTTAATGGGTTGACTAAGAACCTATTGGTTGATGTCAATCTTTAATCCAGATATAGTTTCCATGGGTTCACTACAAACTAATTGGCTCATGCCAACCATCCTTTATACATAGTTTTCATGCGTTAACTATGAACCTGTTGGTTGCTCCTAATAACTTCCTAATCATAGTTTTCATGGGTTTACTATGAACCTATCTCCCAGACAACTTCAAGGTTCAAGCATCCTAGACTTTGGTCTCCCTGACTCACTAGATGCAATTCTACTCATTCAGGAGTTTAATCAAAATTATATTCACTACTGGGTTAACTTAGCTGGTTCTTCTACCCCTTTATCCCCAAAAACAATTATGGGTTCTTTATCATGTGAATATACTCATATTTAAAGAAGCAAACATAACAAGTTAACAATAACACTCTTGTGGGTTTAAGGTCCTTGAAATACATTTCATATAAACATAGTTAATCCCTTTAACTTATATTTTTATCGAGGCAATACTTCTTCAAATTTACATACTTAAAGTCATTCAAAAACTTCTTTATTTAGCGTAGGTTTCTCCTTTAAAATTTGAGTTTGGGTTTTAAAACCTTTTGACACCTTCAAAACCTTGCTTTCGACCTCATAGGATGACCTCCTTCGAAAGCATAAAAATCCATCTTTAAAACACTAGGCTCTTGCCTTTCGAATACTTTAAAACATCTCTTTTGAAACCTTTCGACCATGTTAAAGTATTATCATATAAGTATAGAAGCATAGTTTCGAAACCACTTGAAAGTACCCTTTCGAAACCAATGAAGGTTACCTTTCGAAACCATTGAAAGTCCCCCTTTCGAAAGCATTGGATTTATACTTAAAACATCATTTGGGTCAAAGTGAACATATGCGAAATTATCTCTTTCAAAACCATTCTTTATTTCAAAAAGTATTGGGGAAGCTTAATGGTGTCGAAACCATCCTTTCGAAAACATTAAAACATCTGGGTAAAACAAGTGAAGGTTAGCTTCGAAACCCATTTTGAAACCATTACCTGCGAAACCCCTAACCCCTTTTGAAAGCATTAGGTCATCAATTCACAAAAGGGTAAAACAAGGGAGGGCAAAGAGGCTTATATTTATAAAAACAACTGAACCTTTCGACAACATTGATGTCTTCAGTGCCATTGGAAGGTCATCAATTCACAGAAGGGTTTCGACTTGGTCGAAACTACCCCTTCCAAAAGCTTTAAACAAAATCTTAGTAACTCCTTCGGAACCTACTTCTTTAAAACATAGGCGGTGGCTCTCTTTCGAAAGCCTCTTTGAAATACCCATTCGAAACCATTGGTTTCGACTACTTTGAAACCCATTTATAGACATGCCAGTGCTTTTCTTTTAAAACAAAATAAAACAGAGGAACCAACCCCTTCTAAAGCTACCTCTCGACACCCTACCTTCCGCCTTTCCCAATCCACTACGTACCATCGGAATGATACCATGTGTATTGGTTTACTGGTTTCGACCTAGAAGGTTTCAACTAGGTTGGAGGCGGAGGCTTTGAGTTGAAGGGTCCTTCTAGAGAAGGTGGAACCCCTTTTTTGAGCAAAAAAGCTGTTTTTACCAACCCCTTTGCCGCATTTTCTTAGATCTAAAAACATGCTAAATTTTAATAATTAAGCCCTTCCTCTTAACAAAACCATTAAATCATTTAGGTTCTCCTTTCAAAATAATTTAATTTCCATACTAAATCACTTCGTAAAAATCCCCAAAAATTCCAGAAATTCACTTTATTCATGTTATCTAACATATCAAAATTTCAGACCTAAATTCTTAATATATTTTCCAAACTAAATTTATAAACCCAAATAACCATATTTTCCTTCAAAATTCATGACTAATTCTCCACGGCTTGGAAAATTATAAAAATTGAAACCCAACTCCAAATCATGTTTTCCATGACATATAATTTTTCCATGGCATTTAAAAATCATTTGACTTCGGTTTTACCCTAAACCATTCATATCTCCTTTAAACAACCTTGTTTGGAACATGTAAATCATAAATCCAGCATCTCATCATTCAATAAATCATAAAAACGAATTTATCCCTTAAATTCGAAACCATATGATTATAAAACCAAAAATAGAGATGTAGCGATTATTATTCACCTTAGATTGGATAAGAAAATTGAAGATTGATTGAGATTGATTTCTTCTAGCTTGATCCTAAGCTTTAAATTAATTTTCTTTTCTTTTTCTTTCTTTCTAATGGCCAGCATTGCTCTTCTTCTTATGGTTATAATTTTTGTTTTAAAATTTTGCTTGAGATAAAATGAACGTATATGGTCTAAAGAAAATGGTATAAGGGTGGAGAATGTGGATTGTGGGCGGTGATTACCCCAATGCCCTTATATTTATTTTTGCTAACACTTAATCATTTATAAGTTCATTTGATTTAAATAAGCACGGCCACTTAGTTTATTAATCAACCTCAATCTCCTTATCTACATTATTCTATTTCATTTATTCTAATTAAATCTTCTGAATAACGTCAATAAAAATTAGGGGTGTTACGGGTCCCTCCTAGCTTTCCCATGCTATTGCTGCTTAAGTCGCTAACTCGCCCAGTTTCCTATGCCGCTAACTCTTAAGTCGCCGCTTCCCTTAAGTCGCCGATTCCTTAGGTCGCCTATTTCCTTAAGTCGCCTACCAACTTAAGTCATTAACTCCTAAGTCGTCTACCCCTTAAGTCGGTTAAATCCTGTAGGTTGCTCCAATCTCTTAGGTCGTTTACTCGACCTAACCTACCCCACGACCTAAGCTACCACACGACCCAACTTCCAAACGACTTAAGCTACATCACGGCTTAACTTCTAGACAACCTAACTTCTACACGACTTAAGATTGAGTTGGTTGATTAAATCGATATTAGCTTGAATTTGCTGATCTAACTATTGGCGGCTATCCACTAGCTCTTTCGCCAGATTCTGGAATTTAGCTCTTGTGATGGAATCAGCCGAATTCTGGACATCAACCGGATTGGTTTCTTTCATATGTACTGGTAGATTGCTCGGGTCTCCTTGTTGGATGCTAGCGTTCTCGTTTCCTTCTACATTTTGAGACGTAGATCTCGTATTCCTAACTATTATTCATAGTTTTCCTTAGACTTTTTCAAATCTGAGTAGAACGAAAAAGCTTCTTGAAGATAATTCTGGATCTCTTTGGGGGATTTGTGCAATCCAATAGCAATAAAGGGATCCAATTAGGACAGAGAATCTCGTTCTCAGTGAAAGCACCAAAATGTTTGCACCAAAAGTTGACACAAAAACCTAATAGAGAGTTTGTAATGGAATAAATGAAGAATAAAAAATGAAAACAGAAGAATTAAGTAATGAAATAGCAGAAAATCAAAGAAATAACATGAGCACAACGATTTATAGTGGTTTGGCATTGTTTGCTTATGTCCACTTTGAATAGTTTGCTTTATTAATCACTTTGTAAACTGAATATAATAGGGATTAGATGAAAATCCTTAGTTACAATAGAGTACAAAGCAACTAGCAGCCTAAAAGCCCTGAAAATAAGCAACCAAGCCTGTATTTATAGACGAAGATGGCAAAATACCTTCCTAAAAATTCGTTAGAAGGATTTTCAAAACCATATGAGGGATCAGATGGCCTAAATCCCAAGGAATATGGATCGGTGCCGATACCTATTTTGGACGAATTTGGGGGTGCGACCTTTATGGTAGCTTCCATATGTTGTAATATGCTTTGACTTCAAGTTTCATGCCAATTGGATTAGTAGAACTTGAGTAATTGCTCGATCTTTGCTTCAATATGAGTTGTCTTCTGATTTTAGCCAATCACTATTGAAGGAAGAGAGTTGATCCCTCTTATTTCATCCTTTTGAGGTGCGATCCCTAGGGTCCCTACAACTTGCTCACAAAATTTCATATACATTGGACTTGAGATATTGATTATTTTCCATTGCATTGCTCTTGCTTCCTGAAACACGCTGATCCCTATGTTGGAGAATGTTTATAGACGATCCATCCTCTATGTTGAACCATATTCCATACTTCGAACATTCTGCATTGCATATCCCTCAATTCCGTTTGATCACGACTTCATATTATCATCTGTACTTAATATTTAGACCCCACAATCCTCACTCTGGACCTACTGGCCTTGGTGACAGTCGAATCTAACTTGTCCAATCGGTTTAATATTGTCGGCTAACAATGCTGGATAACAGTATCACAGCTTAGGTTGCATGGTTGACCTAAGTTAATGGTAAGATCCATTAGAGACAAGGAGGAGTTATCACCTAAGGATATGTTAGATGATATATGTGAGAGCGAACTTGTTATATTTGGTTTTCAAAACTATATAGTAGTGTATAGTAGTAAGTTGCATTGCATTCATGGACACCACTTGTTGCTATTTGAGAGGTCGATCATTCTTATTACAGTTTATATGAATGATCTGGCAAACGAGGAATGTTGTTAGGACTTCTACTTCTAGCATAGAGTATGGAGCAGTGACGAGGAAGCTCTAAACCCCGATAAGCAGACCATGTTCAAAAATTGAATCAGAATTATTCTACTCTGAATGGCAAACCATTTCTTGGAATGAAATTAGCCATCGAAGTGCAAGATTATTTGGATACTTTTGAATGCATCTTTGAAGATATGGAGACAAATGATGCTATAAAAAGGAAGCTGGCATCTAAAGAGCTTCACGGGCGAGCAATGGGATGGTGGAATGCCATTGAAAATAACTACTCCCGAGGATCAGATTACTTGGGAGTAGTTTAAGATGAGATTTGAGGAGTAGTATATACCGACTGCCCAAAGGTCGGTACTGTTATGTAATTTTGCTGGTTTAAGTCAAGGGAATAAGACTGTCTCGAAGTATGAGGTCAAATTTGATATCCTGCTAAAAATAAATGAGAAATTCATTATAGGATCGGGCGACCACTTTGGAGAGAAGTTGGTGGGGCATATTTATGAGTCCTTTGAGAAGCTTGTTGAGAATGCTCATTGACATAAGAGTCTGTATCCTAAGTCTAAACCGGTTATTGCTACCAAGAATGAGCCAAAGCCGCAAATTAGCGGGAGAGGCAAGAGGAAGTAGGACAACAGCAAGAGGAAGCAGTTTCAGAAGGGTGGTCAAAAGAAGGGCAAGTGGGAGCCTACTTGTTATAACCATGGAAAGAAGGACCATCTTAGTAAAGGCTGCAGGATCGAGAAGAAGGGATGCTATAACTACAACAAGCCTGGGTACGTCAAGAAGGATTGTCAAGAACAGTCGAGGAATAAGCAGGATATGTCTGCCTATGCTTTGAATGATGTTCTTGCTTCGTTGAGTGTTCCATCTGTGAAGGAGAAGGGGAAGAGCATCATTATACATGGTATTCTTTCTATTGTTAATATGCATATATGTGCTTTATTTGATAACATGGTCTCACATTCCTTCATATCTAGTGATTTGGTAGATAGATTGAGATTTAAACCCGAGATAGTTAACCGACCTTTATTGTGAAAAACCCTATTGGAGGATCGACTAGCCTACGCATGGTTTGTCGAGACTTAGGTTTATCGAGTCATGGATGTTTATTTGTTTGTGATTACTTTGTATTGGATTTTGTGGGGTTTGGTATTACTTTGGGAATGAATTGGGTGTAGAGATACGGGTAGTGGTGGATCATGAGAGTTCATTAGTGATGATTGTGACGGACGATGGGTGAAGATTGGAGTTAGATTGCCTACCCGACGACATGGTAAGGGTAAGCTTTCTGTATTCGCTCGAGATCCTGCACGGTGAATTATCATCAATGGCTATAGCTAAGGGGCATCCGGATATATTTGAGGAGGTGAAGGGTTACCACCACATGGGGAGATTGAATTATGTATAGATTTGCTGAAGGATGCCAAACTAATCGTTATGCCATTGTGACATATGGCGCCCAAAGAGCAGAGGGAGTTAGAGGTGCAAGTGAATGACCTATTATGACGAAGGTTTATTCGATGAAGTATATCTGAGTGGATGGTACTTAAATTATTTGTCACTAAGATGGACAACTCTTTAAGATTATGTGTTGATTACCATAAGCTAAACAAGGTGACGAAGAAGAACAAATATCCACTCATGTGTATTGATGACTTGTTCGATGAGCTCTATGGTGGTTGGGTGTTCTCTCAATTGGACCTTGCGATGGGGTTTCATCAACTAAGAGTAGCGAAGGAGAGTGTGTTGCTTATATCATTTCGTATACCATTTGGATTCTATGAGTGGTTGGTTACGCCATTCAAGTTAACCAATGCACCAACATACTTTGTTGATCTTATGAACCATGTCTTCAGGGACCAACCAAATAAGTTTGTGCTTGTGTTCGTTGATGATATCCTTGTCTATTCGAGGATGGAGGATAAACACAAGGTGCACTTGAGAATTGTGCTTGAGGTGTTAAGGAAGTACCAACTGAGGATGAAGTATTCTAAATGTCACTTCTAGAGGAGGAAAGTGCAATTCTTAGGTCAATTTATTTCTAGAAAGGGCGTTGTTGTAGATCCTACGAAAGTTGTAGTGGTTCAGGATTGGGATCAACCCAGGAACACTATAAATGTAAGGATTTTCCTTAGACTGGTGGGATACTATAGACGTTTGTTGAAAGACTTCTCTAAGGTAGCAGCACCATTAACCCATTTGATGAAGAAGAATCAGACTTTTGTTTGGAACGCAAGGTGCAAGCATGCATTCGTGAGTTTGAATGAACGGTTAATAAGTACACCGGTGCTAGTCATTCTGAGTAGGAATGAAGAGTTTATGGTATACACAAACATCCATGGTATTGTCGCATATGCTAGTCGATAGAAGAAACCGCATGAGAGGAAGTATCCAACTAATGAGTTGGTAGCGATAGTGTTTGTTTTGAAGATATGGAAGCATTATTTGCTTGGAGAGAGGTTCGAGTTGTATATGGACAATAAATCGTTGAAGTACCTTTTCTCCTAGAAGAACCTTAACCTTCGCCAACGGTGATAGTTAGAGCTCTTGGACTCTTACGACTTTGACATTTCCTATACGGCTGGTAAGGAAAATGCAGTCATTGGCACTATGAGTAGAAGACATGCCAGTTTGGGAGCAATGTTCCTAGAGTGGATGTAGCTCGAGTTTATTACGGGTTATGACTTCATACCTCGATGTGAGCTAATGTCGGATGTGTTATCTAGTTTGACTACCAGACCTACTTTGATTGAGTGGATCCATACTAGTTAGAGGCAAGACGCTGGACTAGGAGGGAGAAAAGATAGAGGAGGGAGTAGAGTCCAATGAGATAAGGCGGTACAGACTTGACTGAGATGGTTAGCTCTGTAAGGATGGAAGATTATATGTTCTCAATCTCGATGGATTGAGGAATGAGGTGCTACAAGAGTGCCATCATTTGAGATTGACCATACATCTCAACAGTAATAAGATGTACCATAATATGAAGCAGACATATTATTGAGAGGGGATGAGGAAGGTTGTCGAGGCATTCATCTCTAAGTGCATGAACTGCCAGTTGACAGTTGATAAAGATAGTGCAAAAGAAGCTGAATAGGTTGATGCAACCACTTGAGATTCCCACGTGGAAGTGGAAACAAGTTTCGATGGATTTAACGATTGATTGCCAAAGACTAGAGGAGAGTACGATATCATTTGGGTCATAGTCGATAGATGTAACACCCTACCTCTATATCCATATCATCCAAGAGTATTACCGAGTAATACTTTCAAGTTACATGGAGAATGAGGTGATGTGAGTGTTTCCAGGATATAACAATGCAAAAATAGGAGCATCACATATAAATAAATCTCATCATACTCTAATGAAAGTAAATATTGTAGATAAAACATTTTAATATTTCATACAATATCTGAATTTATTTTATACATTACAAGCCATTTAATTAAAATATACAACTATATCAATTTATAATACAAATGAATACATAAATCCGTTGACTCTGTCCATCTATCATCTCGTACTCAAAAGTATATCAGCTAAACCTATAATAAATCCTCATTCTGATCCGAGGATTGTCGATCCAAACTGTTTGAGGAGGTTCTGCATCATTTCTTCTTGTCTTTTAAAAAACTTTTCATGCATAGCTCCCATCATCATCTCCCACTACAAAAATATGGACTTTTGATAGCATTAATGCATAGCGTTTCCGCATATTCCTTTTAAACGCCGAGCAAGGTAGGATACACAACGCTATCAAGTAAACAAATTCGAAGTGTTAAATGTTGTGCGATGAATAAGGCGGGAGACAATTTATTTTACGTGGGAAACTAAAAAAGCGCGTCACCTCCTAAAAAAAACCCTCTTCTTTCCCTCCCTCGCCTCCCGAAAACCACCACACTCCATGAAATTCCTAAAACGCAACACGCGGATGAATCGCGAAACCCTAGCTACCTTCGTCAACTCTCGCGCAGCCGATCCCAACAGTGAAACGCAGCCATCAATTTGAACCACAGTCGTCAATTTCTACCTAGAACCCTAAATCCGCGAGCTCCAATTTGAACCGCAGGTACTACAATAGTTGTCCTCTGTTATTTTCTCTCTGTTAATTTGATTTCAGTTATGATTGTGGTAATGTATAGTAAATAGTATCTTTTTCCTTTTCTTTTTCTTTTTTTTCTACATCATTTAGGCAAAGATTTCAGTTATGATTGTGGTAACGTATAGTAAATAGATATGATTTTGGTTATGATTGTGTTAATTTGATTTCAGTTATTATCATATATTTCTTCGACCTGATTGCTCATAGGTCGAATTTCAATGTTGATAGGAAACTGTATGATGCAACCTGTGAATGCATACAATTTATAGAAGTGTTATAATGACGTGTTCTTGTCATTATAAATTTAATGGGTGATAGGTAGAAACTTCTTATATAAAACTAAAGCATTTACGTTTTCTGTCAACAAGACAATAGAACCTTGCAGGAATATTGAATTTGCATGCTGAGACTGCCATAACGTGTTATTCAATCCACATCCACATACATATTAAATGGTCTTGAATTGCATTGTAAATTATACATTAATGCAAAAACATTACCTTTGAATTAATATCAAGCGATTCATACCTTAAGATTCCAAGAATTCCAGTTCTATTTTGAATTTGCAACAAAAGTGCTAAATTATTTTTAGCAATAGGAAACTTGCGTGAAGGTTTGGAAATTTTAGATAAATTTGAGAATCAAAACTTTAATGGTGAATTTTGATGAAGAATGAAAGTGGATAGTCAAATGACTAATCTGTAAATTGGTTTAAATAGAAAAGTGGAGGATAGGGTGAATGTAGTTACAGTGAGAAATCTAAGGAACCCATATGAGTTTCAAGGGAATTTTAATCCAAGATTCAAAGTGACAATAAACAAGCTTTACGCTTATGATCAAGTGGTCATGTTAGATTCAGATTATCTCTTTCTTCAGAAGACTGATGAGCTCTTTCAGTGTGGTCGGTTTTGTGTTGTATTCATCAACCCCTGCATCTTTCATACTGGCCTTTTTGTTCTTCAGGTACAATTACAATAATTTTTCTGGTACCATTTTGTTTCATCATTTACTAGTTTTTCTGAAACATTTGAGTACACTATTAATTTTGTTGAAGCATGGCTTGTTTATATTATGTTGCAAATTGATCTGTTATGAATCATTCACCAATTTGACTCTGTTTGTATGCACACTGAATACCATAATTGTGGCTAACCCTTGCACACACTAAAAAAACATTTCCAAGTTAAAATAGTTGGAGATTTTCTCCCTTTTAATGTGTTAATCACATAATTTCTTTGAGGAGTTTGGAAAATGTCTACTATTGTAATCAATTTTATAAGATTTTCTGGTTAGTAGATTCAGAATATACATTGTTAGTATCAACCAAACGCGAGCTTGTATGCTAGCCTTTTCTTGTTCTGTTACACTATTTTATCAGACCTGCACACTATTTTTCATGTTACAAAAGGTTGATGAATCCAAATTCTTTATCAGACTTAATTATCATGTTATATGCATTGGAATAACCTTCTAACCTCACGAACCACAAACATTTCTTTATCACAGCCTTCAATGGAGGTTTTCAAGAATATGCTTCACGAATTAGACATCGACCGATCCAATCCAGATGGTGCAGATCAAGGTTTTCTTGTAAGTTATTTTCCAGATTTTCTCGATCAACCAATGTTTTCTCCACCTAAAAATGGTCCTAATGTTAGTGGCTTCTACCGTCTTCCATTAGGGTACCAAATGGATCATTCCTATTTTTGTAAGTCAAAAACTTCTCTGCATTCGTATAATCTTTAGAAATTACTATTGTTTTCACTTCCAAGATTGTATATCTAGAAAGATTGGGGCATATAGATACCCACACTTGTAGGACATGCATATCTTAGTTTCTCTGGGTGATACATTTGTACCATTATCATCTAAAGAGGGGGAAAAATAGCAAAGTTCATCTTATTATATATGGAAATGCATAGATTATTAAGTTGCATTTGATGCAACTTATTTGACATGTCATTTGTTGTAGATCTTAAGCTAAGATGGAATATACCATGTGGACCCAATAGTGTAATAACATTTCCAAGTGCTCTTTCATTCAAACCTTGAAACTGGTATTCATGGCCTATTCTTCCTTTAGGCCTTTCATGGCACGAGCAACGACGCCAAACTCTAGGGTAATATTCCATCTTCTTAAATCTCATATATTTCATGTACATTATCTAATCGCATTTTTAAAATCTCAAAATTCAGGTATGCTTTAGAGCTTCCAGCTGCAATGATGCAATGTGCAATGTACATCGCCATTATAATAGTAAGCCATCTAGCTCGCCCTAGCCTATCAAAACTGTGCTATAATCGCCGCACTGAAAAAAGCATTGTATTTCTAACCATTCTCAAAGTAGGAGCTTTGTGCTCAATTCTTGTGTCATACACAGTCCCTTTTTTCATAATTCCTTTAACAATACATCCTCTTCTTGGCTGGCCATTATACTTGCTTGGCTCTATATCTTTATCTTCACTTGTTATCAATGTCTTCTTGCTTCCTGCTCTTACTATTCTCACCCCTTGGATTGGCATATTTGTTTCGTTATTCATGTCGGCATCCTCATATTCTATCATAAAAATTTTGTCGGCTATGGTGCTTTGAATCACAATATAATATCACCGACGATTCCTGGAAAACAAAACAAAATAAGACATAAATAAATTGAGTGCTTAGTTTAATTTTCTTCACCAAAAATAATAATAACAATAATAAATATAAATATATAAAATAAAAATAAAACCCAGTGAACTTGAAACTTCACTCATTACCAAACTTGATGGAAGCATTCCAGTTGAATTTGGTTAGCTCATCAATTTGCAATTTTTTTGAAAGTTTGAAATAAGCAGTTTCAAATAAAACCCTTTCAAGCACTAGCAACATGAATAAATGTTAGAAGATATGGATTTTACAGCACTAGTATTTTGTAGTAATTTTTTTCAACTAGAAACAAACTAACCCAAGGTAAAAATCATGTATAAGACATGCTGCTTTCTTGAGCATGCTTCAATATATGACAGAACAGAATAAAAGAAAGATATTGTAGTGGACCAAATTCAGTACGCAACTGCCTTTTACTTACTCATCTTCTTAGTTAAAAAAATGCGAAATGAAAGTTAAAAAAGAAGAAGGGAAACACGATTGAAAAAGAAAGTGCCGAATTCAGGCGATTGCGGGTTCGGTAGCGAGGTTCGGTTAAAGCAAAACATGATTGAAGTAAAAGGGAAACACGAATGGGTGCGGTAGCATGTTCGGGTATGCCGCTGGTGATTTGGCAGGAGGAGTTGCTGGGTTTGTGATTGAGGGGCAGTGGTTGTTTCAGTGATGGGGTATGTCGTAGGTGATGCAGTTGTGGATTTTGGTTGATGGTTCGGGGTTTTGTATAGGAGAGAGAGAGACGGAAATGAAGATGGAGATGGCGATTATGGTGTAGGTTGTTGAAGTGATGGAGTGTTTGGTGATTGAAGTGGCATATATAGGTGTTGCAAGTTGAAACTGAAGGAGGAGTTGAAGAAGGCAGCGTGGTTGGGCTGCGGATTGATGTACTGGGGATGGAGGCGGGTTGTTGAAGTAGGTTGCTGAGGGTGGTTGGGTGCAGTGAAGTGTACTGTAGGATGGTGATGGTAGCTAAAAATAAACTAAGAATAGGTATTTTAAACATACAACTCAACATTGAAAAAATAGTTTTTTTTGCCAGACCATTTACATAAAACCTTTTAGTAAACGATTTTGTGCATGAAGCTATACAACCTCTATTTAATATTTGGTTAATGAGTAGAATTATTCTATATTTCTTCATTGTAGTTTCATCCTTTCATTCTTCAATGAGTATCTTCACTTTCTATCTTCAGTTTAAATTTTTATTTATGTTGTTATTATCAAGTGATGTATCTGTTAGTTTTGATTCTAATATTATGATTATCTAGAAATTTTATTTTTTTGCTTGTTGAATATTAAAGTAGTTTTTAGGTAGGCAGAAGAAATGAAACGATATTTTGAAAGGTTTTAGTTGTAAAACACTGTTAATATAGTGCAAGTCTAAAGCCTATAATTAAGCTATACAATTTACTTATTTTATTAACCGAGAAAAAAGGGCGAATGTTTTTCATGTAATGTTATTGGTAGCTGCCACTCTATCATTGCAGTTTCATCATTATGATAATTAATAATGCTAGGGATATATGTTAATATCATATTTTTTATTTTACTCTACTGAATGCTAAGGTATCTTAATCCTAATTGCAATCCATTCTCCATCTAAAATGAAGGAGAAAGAAATCTCAACCAATATATGGATGAGTGCTCTTCTCTTTGGATTGCATTCTTCCTGCGTATTACAGTCCATTCTACATTCTTATTGGAAAAATATACTTATTATTATATTATATACTTTAATTTAAGTTCAAGGCAAGGAAATCCGGCGTCGTCTCTTTTGCGACTTCGATTATAGTTTGCAATGGATAAGGACTCGATTCTGGTGACTAATGGTTGGTCGTCGACGCCAAACCGCTATGCACGGCAGAGGGATGAATCCGTCGATGGATCCAGCGATAAATTTGATATTCCTCCTAAAAATGCTCCTGTTGAACGTCTCCGTCGATGGAGGGTATCTTTCGATCCTTCTTCTTGTATTATAGTTTGATTTATTTATTTAAGTGGATGATCTGTTTTTGAGTTTTGCAGAATACTTTCCTCTTTCTTTGTTTGTTTATTTAGCTGACTTTTATTATAGAGATAAAAGTGGTAGCCATTTAGTGTACTATAGAGAGCAAACATTTATGCATATTCTGACTACCTGCACATCTTGTTAAAAATAATACCAAATCGTGCTACTGTCAGCTACATATTTGTTAGATCACTGGCAAATTTATTTTTGAATGATTGTTGGTTGCCACATAACCACTTTACTTCTGAAATTTTTAGTGCAATTACACAGTTCCTGAATGTCTCATCATTCGTTTTACTGTACAACAAGCAGCTCTTGTTTTGAATGCATCGCGTTGCTTTAGATACACTTTGGATCTAAAAAAGGAGGAAGAGAAGGAACAGATAAGGAGGAAGATACGATCTCATGCTCAAGTCATAAGGGTATGGTTTTAGCTCATTTATGTTTCATACTGTCATATTGACAGAACTATTGCTGAACATAGTATCATTATCAGAATTCTTCTTTGTTTGCCAAACTATTGTTGTTTTCACCACTAATCTCTGTGTGCCATCATATTAAGCAACCAAGTTCTTGATTTAGAAAGCCGTCTTTTAAAATATGTAGATATACAAATTATTAGTTCTTTGTTGCAAACATAAGTACAAAAATATAATAGCATCATAGATGATGTAATATCGTGTGCACATGTGTTATTTGATTCAGTTGCCATCTCACAGTAGGGGGTAAACATAATTTTTATCACAAAAAGACAAAAATATTTTTAACTTGAATCTCCGAACTATATATGCTGTATAGTAGCCAAATTAAAAAGAAAAAGTAAAATAATTATTTTAATGCTGAATAACTCAAATGTGAATCTCTTGAAATGAAAAGGGACTGGATGATAATAATTATACTTGGAAAGCAGTTGTATTTCATGTATTATCTGCAAAATTTGAACTAGTACATTAACAATCTGTCTTAAAGTAGATAAATATATTCCTTGTTAAATCGAAAATGTTATTCTGTATAGTTCTCTTTTTTGCACATGAAATAACTTGGCAAAAATGATGGGCAGAAGCATTTTCCTTATCAAAATATATGTATAATCGTATATTATTTCGTTTAAAAGAATATAAGATAAGGTTAGTTGGCTGTTGGTCTCTATATAAACAGGAATTTGTCTTATAAGACATCCCATAATCTTAAAAAGTGACAAACCCATACTTTTAAACAGTAGCATATTGATTGATGTAGCAGATTTTGATTAATATTCTTATAAAAACTAAATAATCTATTGTCACTGTGATTTACTATAACAAACTAAAATAACTAAAACAGTCAAAAAAATTCATCAAAACAAGAATTTATAAGTATAAATATTTATCAAGGATAAATAACCTAGTATTAGTGAATTCATAGAGTCTGCCCGTGCTTGAAAATATAATCAACCCAACCTCCGCATCACAAACGATAGCCATCTCTTTGGCTTTTTTGAGCAGTCCATTTCTTCGCTTCGAGAAAGTCACTTGTCTGCTTGTCGAGCTATCGATCCTCCTAATCACAATCTTTCCTCTCCCCATGAATTGAATATGAAGTTCAACTAAATAGTGTTAGTATGCTTTCAAATGTTTCAGATCTGCAGAACCTTTGTTGGGAAGAGAATGAATAACATGATTAGTTTAGAATTCATTCGTCGTTTATAAACGAAGTAAATGCTCACCTAAAACTTGAACAGAGATGCGTTGTGACTCTTTTAGATCTCAAAGCAATTAGTACTAGATTAAGATTAAGCATCCAATATAGACTAAGCTCTGTTATCTTCTTTTATATTAAAAGGTGAATTCCAATACTGGTTGCCAATGCTTATGAACACATGTATATCTATTATGCTTTCTTACTATGAAAAAGAATTGCAGATTTTAATCTTCATTCATTGTAATTTCAATATCGAATGTGGGTTCTTTTGGAAGTTTGGCTTGTAAAACTATACTAGCATGCTTCTTTAAGTGATTTAGTTCACAATTACTAACATCTGCTTTGTGAATGTTTGACATAACAATTACTAACATCTAGATTACTTATTTGATTATTGCAGATATTAGAGAGAAAATATCAAAAGCAAAGCAAGATGAACTCAATTGTTTGACTGACCTATAAGTAAGATGTTGGTGCAAATATATATGAAATATATGTATGGACATTAGAAAAGTTGCTTGAACGATATGTATGAAATACTATGTATGGATATGGAAAAAATTATTCGAATGATATGTATGAACTACTTTATGAACATGCCAAATGTTTTTTGAACGATATGTATGAAATATTGTGCTTTAATTTACATATTTTTTGTCAGCGAAAATATTTTATATTTATACATGCAAAGAAAAAATGGGTAAATGGATATTATATATGGGAAAAATTGAAACAGCGATGGATGAAACCTATAAATTAATATTACATTTAATAGCGTTTAGAAAACGCAATCTTTTTTAAAACGCTATAGAAAGTAACCATATAAATATGAATAACAAACGCTATAAAATATGTAAAGAAAACGCTATAAAAATGTGCAGTTTAAACGCTATAGAAGTAACCATGAGATAATATTTCTTATAGCATTTTTGCTTAATAGCACTGAGAAAACGCTGTAGAAAATTTATTTTCAATAGCGTTTTCGTTCCTACTATTTAAAGTTTATGGTCTACCATAGCATGTCATTCCACAGCGTTCTCTGAAACGCTACAGTTAGGTATAATAGCGTTTTTCAAACGCTATGAAAGCCTCAGTTTGTTGTAGTGTCCATCTCGTTTCTGGTGATGAAGGCAAAGTCTGATTAACTCCTGAGGATGCCTCCTGGCTTCCTTCATGCTGACTTCTCTCTGCTCTTTGTCTTCTTGGTGATTGCTTTGTCATGGCTACTCTTAGATCTGATCCTTTAGCTTTTCAAATCTGAACTCCAAATCTGGTATAGCGGATGCCAGTATTTCTCAGTGAAAGCACCAAAGTGTTTGCGCCAAAATTGGTCACAAACCCCAAATATTGTGAAAGCACCAGTATATGAACACAGATCAGCAGTATGTGATCACAAATCACAGATTTAAGTCATGTAGAGAATAAAAAATGAAGAATAATAAACTTAAAATGGAAAGAAATAGACAAAGACACAAAATTTATAGTGGTTCGGCTATCTCCGGCCTACGTCCACTTCAAAAGATAATCTTTTATTGACTTTACTCGCTGGTTACAGCAGATTACAGTAGTAATTTCCGAGTACAACAGTGAAGTTTGAATACAATGGTGCTTTCGGCAGAGTCTGGATGTCGCAGGCAAAAAGTCCCTTTTATGTAGGCTTTTGGATGCTATTTATAGGCGTAGGCTGCAAATATCTCGCTCAGATCTCGGGAGACCTCTTCTGGCACATGGGCGGGCCCATGCAATCGATCCCAGGTGATTCTGACTCGATCCGTGATCGATACGAACCAATTTCGTATCGGTCAAGATTTTGTCCAATCGAGTCGAAATTGAGTAGGAACATTCTTTAGGTTGTACACAAGCTCCTATGAAAATTTGGTAGTGGACTTGTAGATTGTCAGTTATGATCTATGCTAATTCGAGTTTTCGGTAGGCTGTGTAGTTCGAATCGATCCTTTTGTATCGCTCTGTTCGTATCGATCAGTCACACTGCTTTGTTCGTATCGATCAAATGTGTTGCCTCATTCGTATCGAGTGACGCGGCTCTGTTCGTATCGATCTAAGTTGAACTGTTCGCATCGATCGTGTGGTTTTGTTCGTATCGATCGAAGTCGTTCCAACTTGATGGATACGAACGACTGAGGATGTGATGGATACGAACAGATAGCGGCCTTACTTGGTCTTGAATACAAACAGTGGTTTCCTAGATACGAACTACCGAAGCTTGATGGATTCGAACAAAGCTCTTCAGTGGATGGATATGAACAGATGGATGCACGATGATGGATACGAAATGATGCGATTATGTTGATTTCCTTAGTTTGCATCAATCATATCTTGAGCGTACAAACTCCGATTGACTAGAAATTTGAAACGTAGCTTTTCTTAGCCTTATTCATCATTCCCAATCAATTCCATCTTGATTGGAGCTTGGCCAAATTTTGACGACATCGATCACAGCCTTATTTCCAATCGATCTCCAATCCTGATATCCGTCCTTTCCAGATAATCTGTTGATATTCCGGCCTTGACCAAAAGGTGGGATAACATCCTTCAAAGTGGACGTAGGCTATAACGCCGAACACTATAAATTCTTGTTTTCCTTCCGTTACTGCATATTTTCTTGGTGTGATTGTTAGATTAGCCTCATTTTTCATTTTACTTCTTTATTCTAATCTCTTCAATTACATCCGACGAGTGTTGTGCCTATTTTTGGTACGAACAATATGTATCTTTTAAATTAAATCATATTTAATTAATTTTAGTTATCATTAATTAAATCATATTTAATTAATTTTAATTTTTATCAACTAAATCGTATTTAGTTAGTTCTAGTCCTATTAATTAAATCATATTAAATTAATTTTGTTCTTGTCAGTAAATCACATTTAATTAACCTTCAATTATTATTAGTTAAATCATATTTAATAATTGTTCAATTCTTTAGTTAATAACTAATTTAATTAAATTTTATTATATTTAAAATTTTAGAAATTTTATATTATTCATCTCAAACCATTTAGGATGAATAACCAAATATAACATTTATATTTTTTCTTTTATATACACACATCAATATATATCTTTGTGTATATATAGATAATAATTAGTTAACCTTTAATAAATTATCTATTTAATAAATATTTTATTTATTAAATAATTCAATTAAATACTTTAATTAATTCAAAAAAATAATTTGTTATCTTAAATAATTCAAGATAAATACAATCATAATATTATAGTTACATATATGTATTAGTATATATATGATGTAATCAATTATTTAATTTAATTAATCATATTATTTAAATGTATGTTAAAATTTTGAAATTAATCATTTTATTTCCTAAAATAATTTTGAAAATTTTAAATTTATCGTGTGACATTTATAAAATTTTCTTTCATGTTTTAAGCTTAACTTTTGAATATAAAATGTATTTTTAAATATTCAAATCTTAATTTGAAATTTAGCCTAAGGCCCAAAAACTCTGGACCTTACAACTGGATCAATCTTTTGGACTTACTCTACCCATTAGGCCAACTTTGTGGATTTACTCCACCTATTGGGATAGGCTAGTGGTCAAGGAGAAGAGAATACTTGGTTAATCAATCCTAAGCCTAGAAACTTCTATTCTAGACACACATTAGATAAGTTAGTTTGATTAGGCCTTAAATGTTGAATAATTAGACTACATATACTATTTTGGCTCTAATATCATTGTTGGAACTGTCCCGATCTAAAGCGGGTGAAATGGGTGGATTTGAAAATTTTGTTTTTGAGTTAATATTCACAAAATGAGGAAGACATTTTTTACCAAAGTTAAGGGAGGAAGGCGGAAAATAAAATAGAATGATGAAATGAGTGAAAAGCATTTGTTTTAAAGGAAGAACATGAACCTTTCATACTATTTCTTCAAAACCTTCCTCTTTTAATTCTTAAACAATTTTCTATCAGGCCAATCCTTCTCCCTTCCTAGCGTGGCCAGCCTAGAAGTCCCCTTGGATGGACTAATTTTCCAAAAATCCCATTAAGTGGTTAACTATATTTAAATACATATCAATTTCGTATATCGATAAGTGCATCTATAAGTTTTGTATATACATCCAAATAATTGCTATCAACACTAAAAACACCAAATAAACTAATAATTAATTTATAATATTTTATAAACTAATTATATCATTTGGTTTTTTGGAGATTTCACAAATGCGCTTGTAAGATTCAGATGTGTGAACTTAGTTAGCGATTAATATTGAATAATTCAAATTAATGTTTGCACGTCACCTTAGCTAGTGGTGTGACATTTTGGCTGAATTCATAGTTTATAGAACTTCTTAATAAAATCCAGATTTATATTTTCGTAAGCGTACCTTTTAGTAACGATAATTTACATATATTATCTTCGTTAAAACAATATCACTTTAGGATATATGGAATTTGGTATTAGATAAAATTCCAGTATTATCCACATTCAACTCGGTTAGTCCAAAAACAAAGTCCCTGGTTTAATAATAATATTTATTATTAACTACACTACCCTGGCTAAAGATTTTGACTTTGTGTTGACTACACTTGACCATGATACTAACTTCACACATCGAGGAGATGAATTCTCTATTAAATAGTGCTTCATCTCCAATGATTCAACTCAAATCTAATTGTAGTCACTCAATGGATCTCCATGCCATAATTTAACTATAATCAAATTGAAATATTCACATTGAAGTTTCATGGTGTTCTCAAGTCGAGGGAACTGTGTGACATCCTCTCACTAAGATTTTCTGTATGATCTTGTTGTCACCAACCAATAGGAAATTCTTAGACGAGATATTCTATAGTTATCCAATAACTACAACTGCGTAACCCCTTGGTACCTCAACCACCATAAGTGTAATACACAACCCAGCATTTGGAGAGTGTTATGTACTCTGGTCTCAATAGATGAACCAGTATCCTTTTCTCAAGACATATTGACCAAAAATATTTAAAACAACATGTCATTTATTTTGATTACAACTATTTTCAACTACAATCACAAAACATTTCATTCAAAGATTTCCTTATTATATAGTTTAAATTAATTGCTTGACTAATTATATCATTATATAACAAAGTATATTAAAAATAACAAACACCATTACTATAAACAAGATTGACTATAGATTTATATATATTTAAAAAATACATAATTGCCCCTAGAGTATACCACTAACTTTTCATCATTAACAACTTGTACATTAAGAACTACTAAAATAATGATATACTAAAGCATCGTTATCGTCATGAAACATAAAGTGTCTTTATAGTCTTGATACATCAGAATATCACCAAAACGATAATACATTAAGTATTATTACTATTATTATACTTTGAAATATTATTACATTCACGATATGTTAATGTATCATTGACATTGATACATAAGTATATCATTAAAATAATGATACGCTAATGTCCCATAATCGCTATGATAGATTAGAATATCATGATGTGCATCATACATTGAAGTTAGTTTCTTAGTCATAATATTACAATACACTTGTTCACAAATGCTCTTTTTTGCTTCTTTTTAAGACATTGGAAGAAATAATTTTGTCTCTAATATGGCTTTGAAACACAACTATATCATATTCTTTTGCAACTACTAGGAACACAACTTTCTAGTTTTACTCGTGAAAAAGTTAAAGTCATCCACATTCATAGAATCATCAGACAGTAATAATTCTTATTTCTATAGCACCTATTCTTCAACCACTATTGCTAAGTATAGCCATGAATTGAAAGTTCATTTAATATAAAGTTACTTGCCAATTTCTAACTGCTGCAGACTAACCCATAAAAAGAGAATATTTAATAAACGATTAGGCCAAATTGCCAATATTATCCCTTTTCGTACATCTTCGGAAAATAATATAGGTATTGAAAAAGAATGGAACACTAATTCAAATCGACTCCAATAAAAAGCACATATCAAAATGCCACATAGTTTATTTTAAAACCTAAAAGTATTAAAATTTACGTTTTTACATATTTTTATTAACTCAAACAAAATTTTGTTAATAGGTATGCAAATAGATCCCTCGATATAAGCTATTGAATTAGTTTTCAATTTACTCACCAATTTGAATAGCTTTACGGCGAACTATGACATTAAGGTTAGTTTTATTCACACATCTATATATACACCCAAAAAATTCATAAAAAACATTCACCAATTTTACCTTGCGTACACCATACACAACACCAAAAAGGTGTATTTGTAACGAATATAGTCGTTACAAATGAAATTTATAACAGATATAGTCGTGAGCGGTACAGGCGTGAGGAATGTCGTTACAAATATTTATAACGGCCTCTACCCGTTATTAGATATATCACTTACCAACGGACTTTGTCGTTAGAAATCTAAATTTTTGTAACGAAATAGGTTGTTATTATTTGCATCGATTTGTAACGGGTATTTTCCGTTACTTAGTTTCCCCTTTCATGGTGGAAGAAGGGGTTGTCATTCTAAATTATCACGACCTTGTCCGTTACAAATTTCATCATTAGTAACGCACTTGTTCGTTACAAATTTCATCAATAGTAACGACTATGCTCGTTATAAATTTCGTCTTTAGTAACGAATATGTTCGTTACAGCTACCAAACCATGTAGAGCTGCATTTTTGCTAGCATTTACACTATAGAATTTTCTATTATAATACGGTAGGTACATACATATCAAAAATTACAGAATTTCGATAACAATAAGCAATTGCGCATCCAAACATACAACTTAAATTGCACAAATATTTGACAACAAATTAAAAGAAGATTTGAAATTTCACAAGTTCATCAAACATAACTAAAGAGTATGAAATCAAAATATTACAAGTTCTAACATTACTTCAAAATAAATTCTAGATCCTACAAACATACAATACTGTGCACAAAATCACAATGGTGCATATCCATCACCACAACTCACAGCAACCACCTCTTTGTAACGACCCTGAATTTTTGACATTTAAAATGTGAATATTTAATTGAGTTTAAATATTCGAATGATAATTTAAATTTGAAGTTCAAGTATCAGAATGAATTTGGTGAGTAAATTGTTGAATTTAATTATTGAATCTGGGTAAAAATTTGAATCTTCAGTTTTAAGCTGATTAAAAATAATATGAAGGTTTGGAAAATTTATATTGAGTATACTGAAGATAATAAAAGCTTCGGAATTGAATTTGAAACTGTTTTGTTCAGTTTTGATTTTATCGTTTAAATCTATATTTAAAAATAGCGTTCCGGGGTACAGTCTCGGAATTCGACGAAACCAGTTCCATTGGATCCGTAATATCGTATTATTATCGGATTTCAATTTTCGTAATGTTTGGAGTGATCGTTTAGCCGTACGATAAGCAAGCGCGCTGAAATTAAATCGAAAATTTAATATTATAACTGGTCCAAAAAGCTATCTTCTTCATACGATCGAATTTGGACTCGGAACCTTTTCCATTGCGTCCGGAATAGACGTATAACATTACGAATGCCTAGCGGCACTCTTTAAGAAGAGTTTAAAAAAATTTAAATGGCAATTAACGAGATGTTTTGGAAGTTTTATAATATAATCAAATTTGAAGTACATTAGTCAGGGATATTTTTATTAACCCATAATCGTACTCGGGAAGCCATCCCCAAATCTCTATTTTTATTTCCGTCTTCCTCTCAGAGATCGTACTCGTTCATTTCAGAAACGAAATCATGGCCGCGTTTGGAAAATTTAAAAAAATCGAGTTCTCATTATCGTTTCTAATGGCCGAACAATCCCTCCCCTTTTCTTCATTTCATTGCCGATTCAAACAAATAAAAAAAAAGAAAAAAAAAGAAGCAAACGAACGAAACTCTCCTTCGTTCGAAATCGAGGCCGAGCCTCTTCTCGAAATCGAGCGGCGAACTTCGAGTCGCGAAGCAGCAGCGGCGTTGCGATGGGGGCGCGCGCTTGCGAGTACGGCAATTGATGGCGAGGCGAGTACAGACGTCAGGCGACAATGTCGCGTGGTGATGATCGCGATCTGGTGGATGCGGCATAGGAACGGCGGCGACAGGCGAAGTCAAAGGTCGCGATTTATGGGTAGCTCAATTTCGAGCATCACGAAGTGGAGGAGGACGCGCGCGAGGCGCAGCGGCGAGTTCATTCGCGAGCACGAGGCCGAGGCTGGGCGATGGCAGCGCGTTCGAGTAACGGTTGGCTGGTGTGGGTTTTCGCGAGTTCGGTGGTGGCTCTACCGAGCGCAGGCGAGAGGAGGTGAAGTTCGATGTTGGAGTCAGTTTGGGGTTTCGCGACTGAGGAGGTGGAGGCGACGTTGGTTTAGCTCTGATGGTAGTTGCGTCGGTTTGTCAAGCAGCGAGGTATATTCAGTGTTTTTCAATTTGATTTAAATTTGAAAATGAGTTTAAACCCCATACAGCTTATTTTAAAATCAAAATGAATATTCCAGTGCGTGTTTGAAATATATATGTGTATAAATAGTTCAAAGAAAATGTAAAGGAGGTTGTTCATTATTTCTGTAATTAGAAATAAATTTTATCTAAAATTTTAAGTAAATGAATTTTTGAAATTGTTAAAGGGAATTAGTTGAAATAAATCATTGGTTAATAAAATCTTATTAAATGGAAAATTTAATTTGTTCGATTTATTAGAATATTGATAAAATCATATAATTGCTTATACAAGGTCAAAACTGTGAAATCAAGTCGGAAATGGAAAATGGACTGCGAATTAAAAGCTAAGGTGAGATCTTCTCACTCAAATGAAAGTGGATTTTCTTTTACAGTTATTGATTGATTGATTGACTGTTTGGTCGTGATATTAGATATAGTAGGATATATCTATATATATAGCAATATATACATATTGGCATATGTATATATTGGATTGATTGATTTCCCGCATTTTATAGCGGATGAGACCCTATTGCGCCGTTAGTAAGCGGATGATATTTTTATAAAACCCATATACCGCGATATTCCACCTCGAAGTGGAATTGGTATTGTGCTAACATCTGTGGATGCAGGGAAACAGGTAGGAGGGATCCAACAGGATTCCTCAAAACATTTGAATTGATTTCATATGTTGTTTGATTGATTATTTATAATCTGTGTATGATTATATCTGTGATTGAATTTGTTGAAGGCTATAATTTAGCCGAATGTATTTTTGGTATCGTTGGATACCAGAAATAAATGAAATTGGATTTCTGAAAATAAAAATTGAATTTTAGATGGTTTGGAAAAATAAAAGAATTTATTTAAAAGGAGATAAATTTATTTGAAATCAAAGTGATAATTGATTGGGTATTTAAAATAAATCTTTGAGGAATCGATATGAAAACTTATTTAATGTTGAATGAAAAATTGATTTTTGTGTTGAAAATAAATTTGGGAATCGATTTGTAAAATGATTTGGTAATTGGGATTAAAAGTTAAAATCAATTTGAAATGTGATTCGGTGTTGAAGTAAATTCAGAAATCAATTTGAAATTCGATTTGGGATTTGAAATAAAATGGAGAAATCAATTTTTAAAGTTGATTCGGGGTTGAAAATGAATGTTTGGAAAACGATTTGAAAATCGTGTAAAAGTGGATTTTTAGGAATGTAAATTCCGAATAGAAGTTGTAAAGGAAAGGGAAATTTGTTTTAAAAATAAATATTGATTTATTTTTAAAGTGTGGAAAATATGGTTTGAAATCGGATTTTCAAAGTGATGAAGTGTGGAAATAAATTTACAAACTTGAAATGTAAATTTGAAATAAATCGATAAGGATTTATCTAATTGGTTTAAATGGACCATAATATGATTTGAAATTGATTTTCAAACGTGAAGTATGAAATATGATTTGAAATTGATTTTCAAACGTGAAGTATGAAATATGATTTGAAATTGATTTTCAAATGTGAAGTGTGAAATATGATTTGAAATTGATTTTCAAATGTGAAGTGTGGAAAAATATATATCTTATGAAGATATTTTGAAAATAAATAATTTGGGAAAAATTATTTAAATTGATTAATTGTTGTGAATGTTGTTGATAGTTAAATAACCGACTATCAATATTTGTCTTTGAAATGACACTTGATTTGTTTTTAAAACAAACGCTCATTATTCGGTTAAGCCGGGAGAGGACCTTTGTGTCATATAACCCATTCCGAATAGTGATACGTCGTGAATGGATTGCATTTGAAGACCGGTGTGAAGACCGGATATTTTCGAAAATGAAAGGACAACCTGTCGAATGTCTCTGCACCGAGTTGCTCCGGTATAGAGATTTATATCACTCTTTTTGTGATGGGAAGTCCGGACGTGATTAGTGAATATCCGGATTGCAAGGGCTTCTTTGGAAGTGCCTTCGGTTCCGTTCGATCCCGGAACGGACTTGTATGGATGTGTGTCTGACATTACACTTTGAGATGTAAAGCTGGTTTCTATCAAATACATTTCTGTTGGTGGCGGAGAATTTATTCTCTTAGCTTAACACCCTTCTCTGAGACGTACGAGCTCAGAGGTTATGTAGTTGATGGTTACTAGTGATACATTCCCAATTTGGTAATGTGGCATACGAAGTGCTGATGATCATTGGTTGATCAAAGCGTGGCTTTGTGAAAAAGCGTAGCTTTATGGACGAGACTTCGTCGAGCCTCACAACCTGGTAATGGTCGAAACAGGAATGTTGCGGCAAAGGTTTGTAGGGGTAGCGCCCCTAGGGAATGCCATTTCCTTCTGGATAAAAGGTGATATCATGGTATGGAGCCCAGATATTTTACCTATGTTGATTATATTTTGTGGCTGTTACGTTTTGATTGAGGATCCTCGGATAAAGGTCGGTAACGACCGGGGGATGGCATAGCTCGTGTGTTAGTTACCTAGTTACAGCTCGGTTAGAGCGTGAGGTAGCGTCGGCCTTTTGTTTGCAGAGATCCGGTTAGGTTCTCGGGGCGTCTTTCCAGAGGCGTTCTGTTTTGGTATAAGGAAGTTCCTTTGCCTGACCATTTGTTGGAAATCCAAAGAAACAATACGAACCCTGTACGGTTTTTAGTTGTATTACCTGCTACGGAATGTGGCGGTAACCTGCTACTGAACATAGTAGCTATAGTAGGCATACAACAATGGTTGTATGCTGGCTAAGATTGATATTATACTTTCGAAATGTTTTCCACACTAGACATTAATAGTAATATCAATTGATTTTGCGTAGTAAGCATTTTTGACTATCATAAGGAGAAATCTCCTCCAATTCTGCGTTTGCATTGTGTGTGTGGTGGGAGGCCTTATGGTAGTTTCATTTTCCAAAAGCATTGCGAAGTTGTTTTATTTTCTTTGCGAAAATAACTGTTTTACGATCTCACACCAGTCACCATGACTGACCTGGAGTTTATTGTTCCCTTTCTAAACTCTGGGTGCCCATAATTTTCCACACGGGCAGCCTAGAGTTATTTTTATCAGGATATTCTGGAGCTTTGGAGATGAGTTGGATGGCGAAGCGTACACCCGTACTTGTTTATTATTTCCGCTGTGTATTCTGTATGTGGACAAGTTTATATAACTGTCCAGTGATGTGTATTGTTGTAACTCTGATGATTGATGTATGTATAAACTGATATAGTCTTTTGTTTTAAAGATTATTGATTTATCTATTGTATATTATTCCACTGCGAAATGTGAGATTCTGTTATTGTTTCTGTTTTTCTGTTCTTTCTTTCCTTCTGTCTTCTTCTACCTCTTCTTTCAAACACTAAAGTTTCGCGTTTCCGCCATTCGATTTTTCGACAGTTGATACAGTGGACGTATCGGTGTCGAGTTTTCGGAAGACGGATTTGCGGGTCTTTACAAGTGGTATCAGAGCATCCGGTTAAGCGACAACCCTGCTCTGTTGGGTGTTACTCATTAGAGATAGAGTCAGTAGTACTCTAGAATGAGTGTGAGTGTAATAAAAGATATGAGCGCGTATTTGTTAGTGAATATAAAATTGTTTTGTATTGTGTTGACTTATCGGTTGATTGTTTATAGATTCTGGTCGGTGCAGGGTGGCCAACTGTAATCGATAGGGATTTCTAAACTCTTAGACAAGATAAACCGACACAGTATTGTTTTAAATAGGGTAAATGAAATAATTTTGCCCAAAACTATTTTTGTATAGAAAAGAAATGATTTTCTATGAATTATAGTAGTATATGGATGCTTGGTTGTTAGAAAAAGATAATATTGAAGTATTATCATTAATATATGGAATTGAATAAGAAATTCAAATAATAACCAAAGATTTGGAGATAAATTCATTTGACAAATGAAATTTATAAATATGAATTGAAAGATAAGGAAATAAATCCATATACAAATGAGATTTGGAAATGTGAATTGTAAAGGTAATTTACAAATTGAAATACAATTTCAGAAAGAATATTTGAAATAAATTCATTAATGGAATGTAAATAAGTTTGATAACTTATAAAATAATTGAAATCTGATTGGAATGAGATTCAAATTGAAAATGAATGAATTTATGACTGAACAAATGAAGCTACATTTGTAAATTAATGAATTGAGATTGAATAATGATATTGATTTGAATCAAGTTAAAATGAAATAAGATAAAATGGATTAAATTTAAGTAAACTAACTTGATAAATTATTAATTCATGAAATAGTGAATTGGAAGTTGAGTTAGTAAATCAAAATTGAATTGAGAGTTGAATGAAATGGTTTGAATTTGTATATAAATTCAAGTAAGTAAGCAAGAAAAATAAATTGAAATTTCCTTGTTATTGATAAAATAAATTCGAGACGAATTGAATATGGAAATTTGAAATCTAAAATGGATGAGTGAATATACTAATTAAATTAGTAGATGGAATAGATTTGAATGGTTTTCAATGAGATTTGATTTATGGAATGTCATTTAAAATTGAATGGAATCAATTGGAAATGAAGTACTATACATATATGACATATTATGTTTTCTAAACTAAGGATATGAAAAAGTACTTTCCATTGAAAAATTGTGAAGGTATTGGAACTCAGTATGAGTATTCGTTTGATCGTGATGGGATCATATTGATTGATCACGACGTATGCAAGCGTAATTCAAGGGGTGTGATACCCACAGTTACAAGCGATTCCACTGAGATAGTGGCGCAGCCGCCATGTAAACTGCGATCTAGATGCCACAGCGAAATTCGAGGGGCGAGATGCCTATGGTTACAATCGATTCCACTGGGATAGTGGTGTAACCGCCGTGTGAACTACGATCTATGGCAACAACCATGGCGAAATTTAAGAGATGAGAAATCTACAGATTACGAGCAATTCTACTGGGATAGTAGCGAAACCGCCGAGTAACTGTGATCCATGGGGGAACGTGCTTTCCATATCCATTTTAAAAGGATTTTTTTAGTGTTTTCACTGGGAGTTAGAAATTTTTTGAAATTTTTGGAAATTTTTGACTATCGACAAAAGATTTAAAATTGGGAATTGAGATAAAAGTGAATCAAGCTCAATATTCGAAATTAGAAGATGAATCGAATTCAAGTAAAATTCGAAATGAAAATCTGAATGAAAATCTGAAGATAAAATGATTCCAAATAGAATTGAAATTGTCAATTGAATTCAAATGGAATTGAAAATGTAAAGTTGGATGGAAATGAATATATAACTTTGTTTGTGAAGTGAAAATGAATATAAGAAGTATGTAATACTTATATTGCACTTAAGAAATGAATGAATGAAATTCTTAAGTAAAATGGGTATTTGGAATCCAATAAGTGAATTTGGACATTATTGTCAAGTAAAATATACAGGGATTGTAAAGGCGATAGGAAAATGGAATTGGATTAAATTTTGAAGATAAATTAAATTGCTCGACCAAAAGGTATGTATTTAAATTTCAGTATGAAATTTGATGAGATTCTGATTTTGCCACTTGGCATTTTGTTTTCTTTTGAGATTTGAGAGTCCGTAGGGACGTTTTGTTGTCGTACCGTACTAGCCGCGCAAAGGAGACGCTGGCGAAATTTTTCGAAAATTACGAGTGTTAGAAAATTTTGAAAATTTGAAAGTTAAATTTGAATTTAAATTTGAATAGAGAAGTAAACAAAGTTGTTTGAAACTTATGGAAAAGTTTGGGAAGTTAGTTGAAGCAATAGTGGGTTGTTAATAAAAAGATTTGTTTTGATAAATTGATAAAACTATTTAGATTGTGAAAAAAATAATAGTCGAGTTAAGGACCATTTTTCCTAACTTGTAATTTCGGGACGAAATTCTTTTAAGGGGGGAAGATTGTAACGACCCTGAATTTTTGACATTTAAAATATGAATATTTAATTGAGTTTAAATATTCGAATGATAATTTAAATTTGAAGTTCAAGTATCAGAATGAATTTGGCGAGTAAATTGTTGAATTTAATTATTGAAACTGGGTAAAAATTTGAATCTTCAGTTTTAAGCTGATTAAAAATAATATGAAGGTTTGGAAAATTTATATTGAGTATACTGAAGATAATAAAAGCTTCGGAATTGAATTTGAAACTGTTTTGTTCAGTTTTGATTTTATCGTTTAAATCTATATTTAAAAATAGCGTTCCGGGGTACAGTCTCGGAATTCGACGAAACCAGTTCCATTGGATCCGTAATATCGTATTATTATCGGATCTCAATTTTCGTAATGTTTGGAGTGATCGTTTAGCCGTACGATAAGCAAACAAGTTGAAATTAAATCGAAAATTTAATATTATAACTGGTCCAAAAAGCTATCTTCTTCATACGATCGAATTTGGACTCGGAACCTTTTCCATTGCGTCCGGAATAGACGTATAACATTACGAACGCCTAGCGGCACTCTTTAAGAAGAGTTCAAAAAAATTTAAATGGCAATTAACGAGATGTTTTGGAAGTTTTATAATATAATCAAATTTGAAGTACATTAGTCAGGGATATTTTTATTAACCCACAATCGTACTCGGGAAGCCATCCCCAAATCTCTATTTTTATTTCCGTCTTCCTCTCAGAGATCGTACTCGTTCATTTCAGAAACGAAATCATGGCCGCGTTTGGAAAATTTAAAAAAATCGAGTTCTCATTATCGTTTCTAATGGTCGAACAATCCCTCCCCATTTCTTCATTTCATTGCCGATTCAAACAAATAAAAAAATAGAAAAAAAAGAAGCAAACGAACGAAACTCTCCTTCGTTCGAAATCGAGGCCGAGCCTCTTCTCGAAATCGAGCGGCGAACTTCGAGTCACGAAGCAGCAGCGGCGTTGCGATGGGGGCGCACGCTCGCGAGTACGGCAATTGATGGCGAGGCGAGTACAGACGTCAGGCGACAATGTCGCGTGGTGATGATCGCGATCTGGTGGATGCGGCATAGGAACGGCGGCGACAGGCGAAGTCAAAGGTCGCGATTTATGGGTAGCTCAATTTCGAGCATCACGAAGTGGAGGAGGACGCACGCGAGGCGCAGCGGCGAGTTCATTCACGAGCACGAGGCCGAGGCTGGGCGATGGCAGCGCGTTCGAGTAACGGTTGGCTGGTGTGGGTTTTCGCGAGTTCGGTGGTGGCTCTACCGAGCGCAGGCGAGAGGAGGTGAAGTTCGATGTTGGAGTCAGTTTGGGGTTTCGCGACTGAGGAGGTGGAGGCGACGTTGGTTTAGCTCTGATGGTAGTTGCGTCGGTTTGTCAAGCAGCGAGGTATATTCAGTGTTTTTCAATTTGATTTAAATTTGAAAATGAGTTTAAACCCCATACAGCTTATTTTAAAATCAAAATGAATATTCCAGTGCGTGTTTGAAATATATATGTGTATAAATAGTTCAAAGAAAATGTAAAGGAGGTTGTTCATTATTTCTGTAATTAGAAATAAATTTTATCTAAAATTTTAAGTAAATGAATTTTTGAAATTGTTAAAGGGAATTAGTTGAAATAAATCATTGGTTAATAAAATCTTATTAAATGGAAAATTTAATTTGTTCGATTTATTATAATATTGATAAAATCATATAATTGCTTATACAAGGTCAAAACTGTGAAATCAAGTCGGAAATGGAAAATGGACTGCGAATTAAAAGCTAAGGTGAGATCTTCTCACTCAAATGAAAGTGGATTTTCTTTTACAGTTATTGATTGATTGATTGACTGTTTGGTCGTGATATTAGATATAGTAGGATATATCTATATATATAGCAATATATACATATTGGCATATGTATATATTGGATTGATTGATTTTCCGCATTTTATAGCGGATGAGACCCTATTGCGCCGTTAGTAAGCGGATGATATTTTTATAAAACCCATATACCGCGATATTCCACCTCGAAGTGGAATTGGTATTGTGCTAACATCTGTGGATGCAGGAAAACAGGTTGGAGGGATCCAACAGGATTCCTCAAAACATTTGAATTGATTTCATATGTTGTTTGATTGATTATTTATAATCTGTGTATGATTATATCTGTGATTGAATTTGTTGAAGGCTATAATTTAGCCGAATGTATTTTTGGTATCGTTGGATACCAGAAATAAATGAAATTGGATTTCTAAAAATAAAAATTGAATTTTAGATGGTTTGGAAAAATAAAAGAATTTATTTAAAAGGAGATAAATTTATTTGAAATCAAAGTGATAATTGATTGGGTATTTAAAATAAATCTTTGAGGAATCGATATGAAAACTTATTTAATGTTGAATGAAAAATTGATTTTTGTGTTGAAAATAAATTTGGGAATCGATTTGTAAAATGATTTGGTAATTGGGATTAAAAGTTAAAATCAATTTGAAATGTGATTCGGTGTTGAAGTAAATTCAGAAATCAATTTGAAATTCGATTTGGGATTTGAAATAAAATGGAGAAATCAATTTTTAAAGTTGATTCGGGGTTGAAAATGAATGTTTGGAAAACGATTTGAAAATCGTGTAAAAGTGGCTTTTTAGGAATTTAAATTCCGAATAGAAGTTGTAAAGGAAAGGGAAATTTGTTTTAAAAATAAATATTGATTTATTTTTAAAGTGTGGAAAATATGGTTTGAAATCGGATTTTCAAAGTGATGAAGTGTGGAAATAAATTTACAAACTTGAAATGTAAATTTGAAATAAATCGATAAGGATTTATCTAATTGGTTTAAATGGACCATAATATGATTTGAAATTGATTTTCAAACGTGAAGTATGAAATATGATTTGAAATTGATTTTCAAACGTGAAGTATGAAATATGATTTGAAATTGATTTTCAAATGTGAAGTGTGAAATATGATTTGAAATTGATTTTCAAATGTGAAGTGTGGAAAAATATATATCTTATGAAGATATTTTGAAAATAAATAATTTGGGAAAAATTATTTAAATTGATTAATTGTTTTGAATGTTGTTGATAGTTAAATAACCGACTATCAATATTTGTCTTTGAAATGACACTTGATTTGTTTTTAAAACAAACGCTCATTATTCGGTTAAGCCGGGAGAGGACCTTTGTGTCATATAACCCATTCCGAAAAGTGATACATCGTGAATGGATTGCATTTGAAGACCGGTGTGAAGACCGGATATTTTCGAAAATGAAAGGACAACCTGTTGAATGTCTCTGCACCGAGTTGCTCCGGTATAGAGATTTATATCACTCTTTTTGTGATGGGAAGTCCAGACGTGATTAGTGAATATCCGGATTGCAAGGGCTTCTTTGGAAGTGCCTTCGGTTCCGTTCGATCCCGGAACGGACTTGTATGGATGTGTGTCTGACGTTACACTTTGAGATGTAAAGCTGGTTTCTATCAAATACATTTCTGTTGGTGGCGGAGAATTTATTCTCTTAGCTTAACACCCTTCTCTGAGACGTACGAGCTCAGAGGTTATGTAGTTGATGGTTACTAGTGATACATTCCCAATTTGGTAATGTGGCATACGAAGTGCTGATGATCATTGGTTGATCAAAGCGTGGCTTTGTGAAAAAGCGTAGCTTTATGGACGAGACTTCGTCGAGCCTCACAACCCGGTAATGGTCGAAACAGGAATGTTGCGGCAAAGGTTTGTAGGGGTAGCGCCCCTAGGGAATGCCATTTCCTTCTGGATAAAAGGTGATATCATGGTATGGAGCCCAGATATTTTACCTATGTTGATTATATTTTGTGGCTGTTACGTTTTGATTGAGGATCCTCGGATAAAGGTCGGTAACGACCGGGGGATGGCATAGCTCGTGTGTTAGTTACCTAGTTACAGCTCGGTTAGAGCGTGAGGTAGCGTCGGCCTTTTGTTTGCAGAGATCCGGTTAGGTTCTCGGGGCGTCTTTCCAGAGGCGTTCTATTTCGGTATAAGGAAGTTCCTTTGCCTGACCATTTGTTGGAAATCCAAAGAAACAATACGAACCCTGTACGGTTTTTAGTTGTATTACCTGCTACGGAATGTGGCGGTAACCTGCTACTGAACATAGTAGCTATAGTAGGCATACAACAATGGTTGTATGCTGGCTAAGATTGATATTATACTTTCGAAATGTTTTCCACACTAGACATTAATAGTAATATCAATTGATTTTGCGTAGTAAGCATTTTTGACTATCATAAGGAGAAATCTCCTCCAATTCTGCGTTTGCATTGTGTGTGTGGTGGGAGGCCTTATGGTAGTTTCATTTTCCAAAAGCATTGCGAAGTTGTTTTATTTTCTTTGCGAAAATAACTGTTTTACGATCTCACACCAGTCACCATGACTGACCTGGAGTTTATTGTTCCCTTTCTAAACTCTGGGTGCCCATAATTTTCCACACGGGCAGCCTAGAGTTATTTTTATCAGGATATTCTGGAGCTTTGGAGATGAGTTGGATGGCGAAGCGTACACCTGTACTTGTTTATTATTTCCGCTGTGTATTCTGTATGTGGACAAGTTTATATAACTGTCCAGTGATGTGTATTGTTGTAACTCTGATGATTGATGTATGTATAAACTGATATAGTCTTTTGTTTTAAAGATTATTGATTTATCTATTGTATATTATTCCACTGCGAAATGTGAGATTCTGTTATTGTTTCTGTTTTTCTGTTCTTTCTTTCCTTCTGTCTTCTTCTACCTCTTCTTTCAAACACTAAAGTTTCGCGTTTCCGCCATTCGATTTTTCGACAGTTGGTACAATGGACGTATCGGTGTCGAGTTTTCGGAAGACGGATTTGCGGGTCTTTACACTCTTCACTGCTACTCCTGCTACCCTTCCACACTTCTACACTTCATTTGCCTGTTCATCCAACTGCTTGCTTAACAATCAACTGTGCACATCACATTGTGCACATAATGTCATCCCCTGCTACAACAACAAATCAGTGCAAAGCCACTATATCAAACTGCTGCTTCAACACTACATTCACCACTGTGCCACATCCACACTTCCAAACCACACTGATCATCAACAATCCCCTTCATAACCAACTATCCCTGCTCCATAACTGCATACATACATCCCCATATTCATCTACATACACACTGACCAAACAGCAAATACTCCATTTACATACTGCCTATTACATACCCTTCTGCCACCTTAACTATCAACTACCTGCCATTGTTCCATCATCCACCACCCACCAGTTCTGCCACCACCATCCACAGTGCTGCCTTATTGCCTCCATTATTGCCATACCTCCACCCAAAACACATACTTCAACCTATTAGAGACAACTGCATTCAATCACTATGTCATTGATCATAAAACAAGCCTGCATACATACCTCCAATACATACGTTAACTCCATAACACAGCAGTATAAACTTCAAGAAAATTTGCACCTCCCTCTGTCAAACAAAACGACTTGCCTGACCATCCCCTGCCAAACATATCAACCATCTCCTCAATCATAAAACTTCAACTTACAAACCTCTGCCTTAACATGCCAACTGTAGCTTCACCACTTCCACCACCTAGATTTTGCCATTCATTCAAACCAACCATCAACATACCCATCACATCACTGCTTGTTCAAACATTTCACTCTATTCCACTTTGCATCTTCATACATCAGTCCATCTCCTCCAACATCTGCTCCTTCCTACCATTTCCAGTCAACTACCATCTCCGTGAAAGTGTGGAGGTGCAAACTACAAACTGTTTTCATCAAGTGCATTTTTATTTTTTCATTGTTCAACTTAATTAATTAGCATTTGTATATTTCAAACCTGATAGTTATTTTTCAACATCAAAATGAAGCATAAACAAGCCTTAAACTATAAACTTCATGATACAAAGAACTGAAGGGTGATCAAAACTGTAAACTCAAGAACATGGTAATTATTGTACCTCTGTATTATTAAGAGAAGTGCATATTCTCAAATCCAATTCTCAAACCCAATGGTAGTTTATTGCATGTATCAGAATAACATTACTACTTATTGATTATTGTAGATACCAATTCTCTACTACAAATCATACTCATCGGTCAACATATCTCCAAATATGAACGTCCACTGTTTTTCTCCTTGGCCCCGTCATAAATTATTTTTTGAACTTAAAAAGGACTAATTAGTCAGATCCATATTTGGATACAAACATATTCTAGCATAATGAAGTTTATAATTTATGTCATGTCCCTGTAACTTATGTAAATTATGTAAATTAGTCAGGTCCCTGTAACTTATGTAAATTCATCCAAACAGTCTGTTACTGTTACTACTATAATTTATGTCATGTGTAAGTTTATAATGTCATTTACTTCACCGGATAAATGATACAATCATATCATTTCAAAGTTAAATTATGATTTACACTTACAACAGAAGTAACTTATACGTTTAAGCCGGCAATAATCGCAATACGTTGCATTATTATATGATGGTATTGTTTATTCTGCATATGTTAACATCAACTTTACCTTGTTCGGCGTCATCCTTTTGTCATCATTTGAAAACACCTTTTACAACTAGTTACAAATTATAAATCTGTTAAAATTCACGGTTATGAAGATGATATTGTTAATATATATGTGTGTGGGTGTGCATATTTGACATCAAAATGGCATCAGAGTTTCACGACACTCTTCCAACCTCACAAATATGCCTTACGACGTATCCACTTTACCAACTACCAACCCTCTCCAAATCTTCCACTATTTCAAAATAAAGGCATATTTAGAAAGTATTGGACGTGTATATGTTAAGACAAGAAGGCTATCCAAAGAAAGATGGAAATAGGTTTTCCTGTTACTCAACTAAACTTCCTACAAGAGAGCTAGTTGTATATGTACCTAGACATTTGTTATAACAAACTAAAAAACCCCGATAGAAAATATACACAGCAGTTTCCAGATTATTAAAAGCATCGTTAAGTATCCATATGATTCATGGAATATTAATAAAGATTAAACCTCAAAATAAACATTAAAATTACTCATTGTGCTGTGAATTATACAAAATCCAATTTTGAAAATGGACTCATAACTAGTCAACTTTATAGGCATAATTCTTTCCACAATGTCTTCCTATCTTTCGTAATAAAAAATGAAAGATCGAAAAAATGAAATAAAACCTACCGGATTAACAGCAAAAGAGTGCAAGGAGTGGGATTGGGAGGTCAAGGAAGATCAATGAGCAATGGAAAAATAACTTAACGCATGTAAAAGGTGTAATTTTTAGTCTTTAATTATTTGACAAATTAAATACCCTGGTAACGGGATGTTCCTACAATTTTTCTTTAAAAAACCTTATGTTTCTCCATGACTAAATAAAATTTTAACAATTGAATTTTTTAATATATTATCAAGCTTATTTTGAGAACTTCATGGACGGACATAATTGTTTTTCTGTTTCAACTATTGACAAAAATATCAAAAGGTGAACCGTTTGAGAAAATCGTTTAACATCGGTACAATATATTTGATTACTAAATATCAAAAACTCAAGAATTTAACATAGATGATGACATTATTTGATCTTTAAACTTTTAGCATCATCAATATTTTAAACATAATTTGGTTCCTAACCTCTTCTATGCAGCTTGGATACATAAAAAAGGCAGAGGAGAGACAATTTTGTAGTCTCGTTATTTTGGAGGTATATTTTTATTGTTTTCGGTCTTTACTGCAATTATTGTAAAAAACATTGTTCACATATGAAAGCAAAATTGACCGACGCTCGTTCCTAACCTAAAACATTTTGAAACCATCGTGTACCAAGGTAGTAAGACATAACAGCTAAACAAAAAGGGCAAGAGTACAAAAAAATAAGTTGTAGATGAACCAGACAAAACAGATTCAAGCATAATGAAGTATAAACAGTTATGAATAAATAGTCAAATATATTACGAATAAACAGTTACGTACCATTAGTGCTTTCCACAGGCTATCTTTGAAAACAGCATCTACATCATTCCATCCTTCATAACCAATCGGAATGAGAGAACGAAGCAAAACACCACAACGAGAGGCCCATTTTTTTGCATCACTGCCTTTTTCACCTTCTAAGTCCACAATTATTGAGTACTTTTTATTTGGAGGGGGAGGAGGAACATCAACTTCCTCTGCGTCATTTGTATGTAGTGACGTGGCATTACAATTGCCTGACATTCTACAATGCAAATAATTTAAAGACGATGAATGCATATTAAAGCATAAAAGAATTTTTTTAGGATAATGGCTCATCCAAGATGGAGAACATAGCAAAAGCATAGTCCATATTTATTTATTGTTCATACCAATTCATATTTGTAAAAGGTATCAATTATACACAAAAAGATTAAATCATAGCATTAATATGATGTGTTCAAGACAAGTGTAATAACTTCAAAAATATTCAACAATAGAGAAACATACCCAAGTGTATAGTAATCAATACAACATTGTAACAAGTAAACAAAATAATTATTGTTCAATCAAGTGTCTATTTTGATTCAATACATTTATATAATACTATATACATTATGCTCGAAATATTTATTATTGTGTTCATATGGAAAAGAACTGAAAAATATCGAAATTCAAAATTCGAACTTGAAAAACTTTGAAATGGAAGGAAAAATTCAGAAAGAAAATCAATAACCAAAACAAGATCGAAAATTCAAAAGTTTAAACCTTAGTTTCAAGTTCTAACAATAAATTCATTGAGCAAGTAGAACAGAAGCTGTTTTGAGTCTCAAAAGCAGGTGGGCATCGGGCATGTTAACTAGTGAAATCCTCCCCCAAGTTAAGATTGGTTCTGCGTTTGACAACCTATGGTTCAAAATACTCTCACAGTTTCACAGTAGACATAGGCCTCACGTATCGATTGGCGATCCAAACACAACAGTAATAAGGAAAGAAAAATAAAATTCACCAAAGATGCTTTGGATGCATAGACAAATATTATTGAGAATTCCAACTTAATTACTGTCATGCCTCTAGGTCCCTGGAAACTTGAAGACAAGGTGTATATTCTAGTAGATGACTTCAGACTTTAGACAAAAATTACAGCAGTTTAGAACTGGAAGCGCCTGAAACAAAATTGAGATATTTGCACAATCCCTTTTCCCAAGCATCAAATTTACCATGAAAATAATTTTCCCAGCATATACATGTTCATTATAAAAACCGTGAAATAGACCATCATTTTGCAACGACAACCAACATCCAATTTTATCCATTAACTATTAAACAACACTTGAAAAGTAAAAGAAAACAGAGACTTCAACTGTGTTCCCTCGCTACAAATTGACAACGAAAACAATAAAATCAAACCTCCCGAAAACCTGAGCATCGGATTGCACATAAGCGTCCAGTAATTTCTCAGGAGTAGGAGCAGGATGTGTAGAAAATTAATAGGAATTGACCAGTGGTTATAAGTACATCCTCGAAACAAAATGTCGTTCGGCCCGAACGTAGTGCTATCGTTAATTCACCCTCCTCTATAATTGTTTAAGATCGATGACCAATTGAATGGCCGGGAGCGAAGTAGAAATGTAAATTAGAAATCGACAGAGCAACAGGTTTATATTTTTGGGAAAGAAGACGATGAAGTGGAAGTTAGACGATTGATTAGAAAAGAGGTGAAAGGGATAAGGCGACGAAGTTGGAAAGCGTTGATACCTTTAGTTGATTTAGCCCTTGATTTTTCTTGAGAAGGTTATGCGATTAGAAAAGAAAAAGGGATTCTGAAGCACGAATTTGGGGAGGAAAGGGGGATTTGGCGGAAAGTGAAAATAATTTGGAGATTTGGTGGCCAAAGAAAGTGGGAAGCGTAATGAGCTTAAGCGTTGTGAGTCTAGATGTTAATTTCCATCTTTTACCCTTTTGTTTTCAATTTATTTTTAATTTTACCAAATTTTATAATGGTGTAAAGCAGTGATAAACTATTTACAGCTCCTTTTACAATGGCTTTGAAAGTTTTATAACGGGATTTAAGTGTTATTATTTTATAACGGCATTTGAGTGTTAGTGATTCAGAAATATTTTTGTTGAGAATTTCATGTTTTGGTGTAGTGATATAGTTTACAAAAGTACCAATCCAGTAACTTTACCTTTTTAACACTGTTAATTTTATTTTGTTGTCATGGTTGAGAATCGTAGGAAAGCAACTATTAGGTAATTAATCTAAGGGAGCAACTATGAGGTAATAATATAAACAAAGGGAATTAATTCATGGTACATAATAATCCTAGTAGAGGTACTACACTGTAATTTTAATTTCCATGTATCTATGTTTTGTGATGCATGAATTTAACCTATTTCTTATCAGTAATAAAAAGAGGGGAAAATGCGAAAAATTCTTCAATTCTACTCCGAAACTATAAGCTTCCTCTATTTGTACTTCAAAATCAAGATCTTTTTTTGATTTTAACCCTAAACCATACTCATTTTCTTCAATTTTCATGATTAGATAATAAAAATTTTACTTTCTATTTTCTAATGTTTAAATAGGATTTTACTTGATGGGATTTCAAATATATTTTACATACAGCTTTCTTATATTGGTAGATAAAGGCCGAGTATTTTGAAGTTAATTTTTAAAAGGACCGTGTATGTAAATTTTGCTGTATAAAAATAGAATTAGCCAACATTAAACTCTAAATTCCAAGCTTTTTAGGTTTTTTGTAATAATTGCATTTGAATCGCTAAAAACCATAATAGATTACCAATGACGATCATGGAAGAGAAATTGTCACCCAACTCATAAGCTTACCATTTTCGGCAAATTCACCAAAGTCTTAGAATATACTAAAATGAGAAACGATGAATTACAAAATGATGAAGTAATAAATCAACAAGCTTGGAAGATATGGGAATTGAATAAATTAATGATTTGGATAAGAACCAGAAATGCAAAACAGGTTGGTACCGAGTGGTCTAAGCCAGTTGACACCGAGAGGTCCAAAAAGGTCAGTGCCAACTGGTCCAAACAAGTTGGTGCCGATTTGTTTGACTTTTTAGGAATTGTGTGCGTTGTCTTGTTCTTCATGCTAGAGTTTTTGATATAAAGATATTTGCTCGTTCAAATCTGATATGGCGAATTTCGTGGTGGATTTCGTCTATAATAGCATGCCTTCATCAACTAAAAGATGACTTCTTATATTTTATTCTCTATCCTCATAAGACTTTGAGTAAAACCAACATCTAATCGATTATAACTCAAATTTGATTGTATATTATGTATTCCGAAGAGAATTGATCGATAAAAACAAATAAATATAGGCTCGAGATTTCACTGAACCACTATAAAATGGTTGCATTTTTTCCTTTCTCCATTTGGTTTCATTCATTTCCATTCGTTTATTTCGAGTTTGATTGAATTGGGGTATTGTACTAATTTTTTATGCAATATTTATTGTGATTTTACTGAGAGTTGAACTCAGGATTTGATTGGATTGAAGATGAAAAAGCCTATAATAAGGAAAGCTATTGTTGGAGGGAGTCAATAAGAGCATGGAGCAACCAAGAGGTGTCTGTATCTTCAAACCCACCTTCTGTTTATTTGACTATAGAAGAGATGGAAGAAGTGATGATGGAGATGCAAAAGAAATTGCTAACACAATAGGAGGAGATGTTGAATGGATTCTTCCAACTGACGGAGTAGAAAAGAGCAACTAGGGTTGCTAGAAACCAAGAACAGAGGAGAACGAAGACTAGTGATGATGGGATATGAGTCCAGATTCAGGAGATAAAAGAGATTCACACCAAATCCAACCTCCCATAACCAGTCGATATTGACCGATCTAGACAGCATGATACAGACCGATCTAGGCAATGGATTAGAGTTAATCTAGAAGGTGAGCATAGGAGAGTGCATCATAATTATGATTTTGAGAGATCTGAGGTCGTAATGTGAACTTAAAGATCATGGAAGAGAACCGAAAGGTCCCCATAGGGACGAGGGGCATGAGGAAGCTTTGGACCAAAGACATATGGAGCCACAGGGATTTTAACTAAATCAAGATGATAGAATAGCTGAGATGGCTAGACAAGTGCTTTGGGGTGGAGCCCTAGATCATAATTTGGAGGATGTGAACAGAAACCCCATTACCCCAAACTTACGATATGCAAGGAATCCACCTGATTTCGAACTATCTACCTTAGAACCATATGATGGAAGGACTGATCCTACAGTCCATTTGATGAGATACATCCAACACATGGGAGTGTTGGGATCTTAAAAGGAAGTGAAGGGATGGTGCTTCCCATTGTTTTTAACTAATTTGGCTTCCATGTGGTTTTTCCAATTGGATAATGGGTCCATCGGCATGTGGACCTGATTAGTGGAAAAGATTATGACCAGTTCAGAGTTTATATAGTTTGACTGAGGACTGTGACTATGCTTTCAGTGCGAAGTAGTAAGAGAATGAGACTTTACAGAGTTATTTGACCAGATTTAATGCAACATCCATTATATTTCAGAAGCTTGACCCCTTAATATGAAGGAATCAGGACAGTCAGAAGTGAGTGAAATATGTAAATTTAAAAAAAATCTATTCGGATCATAGTGGTCTTTTGATGCCTAATGGGTTTCACTAGATCCAATCTTGCTAATTTAAATAAAATCCAATTTCTTTAACTTTCTGATTTAATTTATTAAATCAATGTTTATTAAGTATAAAGTTAAAATCTATGAATATATCAAATATATTCATATTTAAAAGGTGTAAAAAGGGGGATGAACATATTAATATTAGATCTAAACATAATCACATTAAGATCTAAAAGAAAAGATGAAAATGTGGTATCAACAATTGATTACGCCTTCCTCTTTTTAAATTCCACTATAATTTTACGTAATCATTATTCAAAAAAATGTGATCGTAAATGATTAACCCGACAAACAAAATATACATGTGTAGGTATCAATTGCATCACAAATAACATAACAAGCAACAAAAAAGTCAATAAACGCATATATATATATATTCTATATTTAGTTTTATCTTGTGAGATGTTTAATTGATTGCAAAATAAGAGAAGATCTAAATATTAATAAAAATGGTTGTTTAGAACAAACTTAATATAAATTTATTGATACAAACATCAAAATCCAAATTCAAGGAAATGAATTTAAGTTTGGTTTGGCAGATGTTATTCGGAATTAAGCTCTAGATTACATTTAATTAATGAAGGATCATAATGAATTAAATACTAACATTAAAATATATGTATGTGCATGATAGTGAAATTGGAAATAGTTTCATTTATTCAATATATATAATTTTTTTAAATAAAATAAATTTGTTCAACCATATTTGCAAAAAGAATGAAGGATTTTAATAATTTCAATTAAATAGTTTTGATATAAACATGGAACTTATAAATTTCTAAATGTCTTTTAACAAATACACATATATATATGGGTATATGTATAGTATTTAATTTTATCTCTCAGGATTAATCCAATCTAAAACAAAACAATCGAAAGAAATATTAAGAATAAAACATACACATAAGTTTTTGGACAAATATTATTGTACTTGCAATTTGATTTGTGATCTATGTGTTGGCTATAGAGCTATATTTTGAATCTTATATTCTATGAATAAATCACATATAAATTACCTTCAAAACATTATGTGTATATAGAATCATATTTGTAGATAAAAATATAATTTTACGTATACAAACAATTTTAGTTTTGAACCAATATACTAAATCAAACCATGTCATTCAATTAGTTGTTTAAATCATGGTGCCAATTTCAAATCTTGGTGAAGCAATAATATTAACATAAAATCATAATAAGGGGAAACAACATAATGATAAAAATAAAATAGAATTTACCTTTCGAATCTGATAATTAAATTACATTCGATCTATGAATTCTCCTTAGATTTCTTAAACTAGCACCCAATTTTTGCAAGAGAATGAGTAACCACAAATCTCTTTATTTATTTACTTTTTTAATTTAATTTGAAATTGTTTATTTTCAAAAAAAAAGTTAAAGGAATTTAGGCCATGGATGGTGTGGAAGAGAGGGAAAATTTTGTTCAAAAAGAAATAAATAAAGAGATTTGTTTTTAATGGGAAAAATGGCACCTTTCCCTTTCTCCTTATTAAACTTCCTTACTCAATCCCTTTTAAAGATGTTAACTAATTCATCTCTCATCCTAGAAAATGTGGTCGGCCCTATCATGCTTCAAGAAGGAGCAAAATTTCCAAATTCTCCTAGTAATTATTTGTTGTTTAAACCACGTTTAATATGTATACCGATATCGTATGTCGATGTATGCAAATATAACTTTTGTGCATGCATTTAAATTATTACCACTAACTCCAAAACATCAAATAAATTAAATATAATTAATATTTCTTAAATATTAAGTAATTTAATTAATTTATAAAAATTTATAATTTAATTAAATCATGTGGTTTTCGTAGAATTCGCAAATACGGTTGTATGACTAAGCAGTGCGAATTTAGTCAGTGACTAATATGAACAATTCAAAAGTTAATGTTCACATGTCCCCTTAGCAATGGAGTGATAGTATGACCAAATTATCTCTTATAGACCTTTTAAGTAAATTCATATTTCATATTTTCTTAAACGGTATTTAGTAATGATTATTTACACCAATTCCCTTTGTCGACACTATATCACATTAGGACTTATGAAATTTGGTTTTTGTCATAATTTCAATATCGTCTACATTCAACTTGATTAGCGCAAACAAAAACTCACTGGTTCAATAATAATAACAATAATTATTTACTATAATGCTCTGGCCAGAGACTTTGAATTTGAGCTGACTACAATTAACCGTGATACTTACTTCACATAACCAAGGAGACTAGTTCTCTAGTGAATAGTGTTTTCCTTCAAACACTTCATTCGAGACCCAAAAATATTCGTTCAATGGATGTCATGTCACGATTTAACTACAAACAAAGTGGAGTGTCCATTTTGAAGTTCTATAGTATTGTCAAGTCGAAGGAACCGTGTAACATCGTCACTTCGAGATTATATGTTTGATTATAGTTATATTAACCAAAGAGAACTCTCAAGTGATCATTCCATAATTATCCAATAACTACCAATATATAACACCTTGGTGCCCCCAGCACCCATGAGTAATGCATTGTCCAACATTAGAAGAGCATTATGTATTCTAGGCTTAACTAATGAATCAATATCCTTTTCCAAAACATCTTGAATAGGAATATTTAAAACAATATGTTATTTTTCAATGTGATAAAATTCTCATGATTCAACACATTTTAACTACCATCACATAACATATCATTTATGGATTTTCTATTCATATACTTTAAATTAATTGCTTAATTAATTATAATCACTATTAATAAGTACATAATAGAAAAAACATCTTTATTATGAACAAGATTGCCTATCGAGTTAGATATATGTAACAAATTACATGATTACCACTAGGACATACTTATAACTCTATCATAATTATTCTTATGGAAGTGGTTTTCGAAGTTGCAAGTAAGACTGAATTTAAGAAGGCCCTGGAAAGGGACCCACTGGTGGATCTGGCAGATTTTTATTATCAAGCCGAGAGATACTTACGTTAAGAAGACGTAGAAGCCAAGCACGAGGAAGTGAATGTTATTGAGGATCGAGGACCATCCAGGACAAGAACCAGAAAGGAAAAAGGAAGATCAATGATAGGTTCGGAGGGTCGAAGGACCAAATAGGAAACAAAAGTTCCCCTCTTACACAGACTTGACTAAGACCTCGGAGATGATCTATCTTAATCTTGGGGGCAGATTTCCTATAAGAAATCCACTAAGGGAGAGCCCACAGGTTGGAAGAGAAAGTCTGGAAAATATGGTATGTCCCATGGCTTGAATGGGCACGAGATAATTGAATGCAGATACTTAAGAGACTTGATAGAAGAGCAGATTCGAAGTAACCAATTACAATCATACATGAGAAATAAGATAGTGGTACAAACCGCAGTGGTGTAGTAGACGACGGATGTACCTAGTCATAGCCAAAGATCTGGGGCGGGTATGGTTATCCCATGATCAGGATAAATTGGAAATAGGTTTATTTTTCCGCATTTTTATTCTGCTTAGAATAAACTATAAAGGCTTACCTTTGGGCCCCTTACACTTGTGTGCAATCTTGATTGGTCCTATAGGCATACTCTGAGTTTGAACTCGAAGGTATTCCTTGATTGAAATAGATGTTTTGATTTTCGTTTGAAGAACTCTATTTTGAATAAGGATATTTGAATGATCTGATGATAAATATCGATTATACATGATATTTTATTTTGATATTGCTATGGGGCACCAATCGAACATTGTTACCCCTTATGTTTGATAAATAAATTGAAAGATTATAGTTCCTTCTGACTGGAGAGACATGGTAACATATTAGTGAATATAAGTCCCATCGTCGATGAGTGAGTGGACGGACCTCTATGGGATAGCAAGTCCCCTCACTAGAGAGTGAGTGGATGGACTTGCTTTAAAAGTTTGAGCCCCTACACCAAAGAGCGAGTGGATGGGCTCAATATAGATTTATAATTACCTTAACTCATATAGATTAAAAGTTAACTATAAGGTTTAAACACCATTTGAATTGAAATGATTCGATAATAGCCACTAAATGATTGATGAATGTTATTGCCTTGATCCAGAAGGGATTACTTATAATGGGTTGCTATGAGATACTAGATTATGTAATGCTCTAATTACAGGAAGTACACCACCATGATTTGTGTTAGCTGACATCATGATAAGTAATTTATTTATGATATGTAAATCCCAATAGAATGCAGGGATGATGATGATTTGTGACTGATATTTGTGCAAGGACCCGAGTCCTTAGCCATGGTGGGTCTAGAATGACCTTTGATTCATGGGTGAATTCGATGGAATTAGATGATTCACCACAATTAATTTGATAGAGAATCCAAGGATACTGATGACAATTTGCCAATCTCGATACATGTTTTTGAGCAAAGCATGCCTTGTTTACATAAAAACATGTTTTGGGGGAAAATGTTTTTCGTAAATTCACCAAGGTCATAGAACAGACTCAAATCAGAGAACTAGAATATAAAATGATAAAGGAATGAGCCAACAAGCTTGAAGATGTCCAGATTAAAGAAATCAAAATTTTGACTAAGTATCGGAAATATAAAATAGGTTGGTATTGACTAGTCCAAATAGGTTGGCATTGAGAGGTCCAAATAGGTTGGGGCCGAGAGGTCAAAACAAGTTAACGCCAAGAGGTCAAGAGAGGTCAAAATAAGTCTACATCGACTGGTCAAAACAAGTAAGTACCGACTATTCCAAATAGGTTGGTACTAACTTGTTTGACTATTTGGGAATTGCGTGCACTGACTTGTTTTTCGTGCTAGAATTTTGAATCCGAAGATATTTTCTCGTTCAAACCTAATATGGTGATTTTCGTGCTGGATTCCATCTATAGCAAGCCTTCATCAACTAGAAGAGGAAAATTTTGAATCTTCTTCTCTTTCCTCATAAGACTTTGAGCAAAATCAAGATCTAATCGATCGTAACTTGGATTTGATTGTAAATTTGTATTCCAAAGAGAATTCCTCAATAAAAAATAATTAAGTGAAGATTTTGTCGAACTAGCATAAAATGATTATGTTTTTCCCTTTCTCTTTTAGATTTCATTCATTTCCATTTGTTTAATTCGTGTTTGATTAAATTGGGGTATTTTCCATTTTTTGGGCAACATTTACTGACTTACCTCTTATTGATTCAAAAAGTTTGAACTTCGAACTTATTTTGCTTCCCATCTTTACTAAATCCTAATTTGCCCAATTCATATGTTTGCTGCTGAATAATAATAATAATAATAATAATAATAATAATATTGTTCTCTCTGGTTGTAGGCTAGTCAACCCGTATATCCACTAAAATTGGTAAATTTTGTTTAACATTTTACCCTTGTCAAATTATAAACTTTCATTAAAGTATCTATTCATTTCCAATTACGTGTTTTGTAAAAAATGAACCAATAACGACATTTTGAGAAAAAGGAAGATGATCATCCTTTTGAATCTTTGGTAGGATTCTAATTCTTAAATAATAACACTTTATTGAAGATCGTCATCAAAAAAATTAGTGTGTAACCCATGCATTGAACACAATAATATTGTAAAAACATGTATTCATACTCTAAATATTGCTAAAAAATAAAATTTAGTAATGTAATATATGATATTGATTAAATTTAACATTTTATATTATGGTTAATGCATATAATTTTGTTGGGTGATTTATATATTTTATATTTAAATGAAATCAAGTTTTACCATTTTGTTATTATGAAAGCTATATAGAATTAATATTGTTATTCTTTTAGAATCTATTAAACAGATTAATGAATATTAGTTACTTGAATTTATTCAGATAGTTTGAATCTATGATGTTTGGTTAATTCAAATATATGGATTTGAATGTAAAATGGTAAGAGAGAATTAATTAGAACCTTGTAAATAATTGTAGAAATTATAAAATCTTGATATATGAATGTTTAATCTTAAATAGAAGTAATGTAACATTTTGGATAATTGTAATTGTAAATGATAATGTACATGGATTTGAGAATAAAAAGAGAATCATAGAGTGGGAAGAAGATTTCTAGAATTATTGAGAGGGCTTGTAATCTCTATATCATCCTACTATTTAGCTGATAATTTATTATGATAATTGAATTATACATTAAATTCATTGTTATTCATTAATTTTGTTGTGATATATGTGTGTGTGTGTATTTGAATGGAAATTTAGTTTTCTATTTTTGATATTATGAGAATAGTATACATGTTCACACTGTTATTTTTGGGATTTATTAGATAAATTAGTGGATATTAGTTAAGTAAAATTATTTAAACAGTTTTTATTTAAGATTATTAATTAAGTTAAATACATGGACTCAAAAATAAATCATAAGCGAAAATTCAGGAGAACTTTGAAAATAATAGTAGAAATCATAATTTGTACTGATTTGAATGTAAAACGATAGTAGATAATTAATAAAATATCGTAAACAATTAGAGAAAACATAAATTGTATTAGGACTTTAAATAATATATCAAAAAAATATCTAAAGAGAATTAAGAAAATGTGAGAAAAATCCTAGGATCAATATGAGAGAGCTAAAAGTTCTTCTAATTTAGGATAATGTAATAGATGTGAATGACACTGTGTTTAAGTGGAACAAAAAAAAGCATAGCAAAAACAAAAAACTTACATATGTTCCTTGGATATCATTGAAACATAATGTACTAAGTACTTGGAATTGATGAACATCTAGTGTGATTCGAGTAACGAATTAAAATATCATCAAATTAGGAGTTAAGTAATGCCTAGTGGCTAGTGCGGAGCAGCTAGAAAATAGTCGATGGCTAGTGCGCAACACACTAGAAATTAATCAAAACGTAATGTGCTTCACATTAGAAATAGCATGCACGCACTAGCTAAACATTGTACATGCCAAAGACCACATTATATGTGATATTATGTTGACATGGGGAGTATAAAACAAGGAGGGGAAAAAATAATTTTTGGCATGTAATGATTTTTTTAAAAAGGATTGTGTTAATAGATGTAGCCATTATTAGTTTTGTAACATAATTATTTTATTTTCTATTATTCTTCATTTTCTTTTTTAGGAAAATGTAGTCAACTTCCAGAAACTTTGATCCATCGAGCAGACAAGTGACACATTGATAAAAAGGAAAATAAAGTTTGCAAACTGGATAATAGACCCATATTTTTCATTTCTGTAAGTAATTTGATAAAAGAATGCAAGTTAAGAACAATTTTTGGATTGATCATGTTAAAATAAGAACAAAATCATATGATATTTTCTGGCCAAATTTGTATATGATGTTTACAATTATACTAGTAATAAACAAACTCTTAAAGTTTAAGATATCGGTTTCGCTAAAGCGGTGATTAGAAATTAGAAATGTGCTTATTAGTCTTAAAACCGCGAAATAATGTACATAATGTTTACTTTAGAAGGATTCCCTTACAGACACATGATCCAGGATCCTACATGGGTTTTCCTTACAAAATTATCATTAAGAGTTTTACCATGACCGTGATGATTGTTAATTAAATTTGACTATAGAAGTTTCAATGAACACTTAATTTAGTTTAGTTATTGTTAGTAAATCACTTTGAAAAATTTATGTTACAATTGGTTGAGTGTTTTTTCTTTCGTGAGAAGTAGGCATTTTATTTGTTAATGTTGACGTCTTCCAATCCTATAATGTAACTTTATGTTTAGTCAGCACAGTGCTGAGCTGGCCAAAACTAACATATTGTAATAGTTTGGAATATGGTTTGTTTGTGTAACAAGTTTAAAAATTTCGGATAAATTGAAATTTTTTCTCCTTTTTATTTGCTCAAAATAAATTTGTTAATAACCATGCAAATAGGTCCCCTGGCATATGCTATCATACTAGCCGTCATATCACTCATCAGCTTAAACAGGTATGCAACCAACATTATCATTGAATTCTAAATTCCAAGCTTTTTATTGTAATAATTTCAATTTAGGTCGATAAAAAACATGGGAGTGTGAGGAGCCAGTGGGAATTTTTCAAGAATTTTTTGGTGTGATGGTGTTTCAAGTAGGTGAGGAAGGAAGGAGAAAGACGTGAAAAGGAAGATAAACTTTCAGGTGGGAAAAATATTGAACAAAAAAAAGATTTGATGCAACTATTTTCATTCCTCTTTATGGCCAATACATGATTACATATATATAGTGCACTGCCACATTTTCCTGATATAACTAAAAAACAAAAAGGAAAGAAAACAATATTTTGCTGCTAACAAACTCCGGGACCACACTCAAACAATATTTCAAATATTGCATTAGCTAATTAACCACTAGTTTCACCTACTACATTATCCACTTGTATAATTGAAAATATTATTTACTTCAGCTCGACTCTATTACTACTGCTCTATACACTTTAGTGATGTAAGTATCATTAAACATGTATAGCGTGCATGTATGCACCATGTGTGGCATAGTAGTAACTTAGTTAATCGGCTCCCCTCAGCTCTGGGTACAGCTCCTCTTCCCTGATTCGATGCTCCACCTTCCACTCATTCCGATGGGCTTCTTTGGCCACTGGCTCACTCTCAATACTCATGAGATAAACCCCTTATCTCACGATGCTTCCTTTGTTGGTTTTCTTCTCCGTTGTTGGTTATTGCACCACTGGTGTGTAACAACTACCCCCTCTTCAAATTTTGACCTTGTCGTGAGGTCAAATGCAGGAAATCTCACTACAAGATCCCAATAATTCTTCTAGGTGGCTTCTTCCTCCCCTTTCTGTTTCCACTTGACCAATGCTTTGTGGTATTTGAGTTATTAAATTTTGAAATTCTTCTAACTAAAACTCTTTTGGTTCAAACAAAAGTTGTTCAATGTAGGATGGTAGTTGTAGTAAATGTGTGTTGCTATCCTTTTCTTTAGTTGAGAGACATGAAAGACATCATGTATTTTTGCAGCTTGAGGCAACTCCAGTTTGTAAGCAATTGTGCCTATCTTGCTAATGATTTTGAATGACCCATAAAACTTAGGAGAGAGTTGCATCCCAATAGTTAGTTTCCTATATAATTATAACTTTATATAGACCTAGCGATTTACTGCAAGTTCTCTAAAAGTCCATTTTGCGCAAGCAAAGTGTTTCATTATGTCTCTAGCTTTAACTAAGTTGTCCTTTGGTATTTTAGTGTGATATTTCTAGAGAAAAGTTCTTCTTCAACTCTCTAGACTTTAGTCGATTTAGGAATGTAAATGAGTAGAGTGGTAGGTTTTCCGCCATAGGCTATTTTAAAAGTTATGAAGTTTGTAGTTGTTTTCCAAGATGTACTGTACCACAACTTTGCTAATGGTAGCCATTTGTTCCACTGTTTAGGCTTGTATCTACAAAAACATCTAAGATAGCCTTCTAAAGTTTTATTTGTGATTTCATTTTAGCCATTTACTTTGGGGGTGATATGATGTATTCATTGCTAATTTGCTGCCTTGTAGTGTGAAAGTTATTGCCAGAATAATATTGTGAAGACTTCATCTCTATCACTTACAATAGATTTTGGTAAACCATGAAGTTTCATGACATTATCAAAAAATATTTTATCCACTTATGGTGCAGTGTATGGATGGGCCATAGACATCAAATGTGCATATTTAGAGAGTCTATCTACTACTACTATGATAATAGTAAAATGGTTAAAATTTTGCAACTGAGTTATGAAATCCATACTTTTGTCATCCCAGATTTGATGGGGAATGGGCAAGGGCTGAAGCAGTCTAGGTGTATTGATATTCTCATTCTTCATTCTTTGGAAAACATCACATTCAACAAAAAAATTATGTCTCTTTTGATTTCTAGCCAATGAAAAACTTGTTTGATTCTATGTAAAGTTTTTGCTATTCCACAGTATCCAGCTAGAGGTGAAGCATGAAATTCTTGAACCAGTGATGTCTTGATTGGTTGTGCAGTAGTTCTTATTAGGATTCTTCCTTTATAATAGTAAGCACCATAACCTTTAGAGTATTTATTGGGTTAGTTTGCTTGATGCTCTAATTTCTGTTCAGTGCCTTTGTGATATGTGTCAGTTGTGATTAAAGGCTTGATTTCATGAAGCCAAGCACTTTGCACAATTGTTACAGCATTAGGACTGATTTATGGTAAAGTAATGTCATTTTCAATACTTCAAGAATGGAAACTAACCATTGTATTTTATTTTCCTACTTTGAATTTTATAATGTAATCAAAGCCTAACAGCTTAGTTAACCACTTGTGTAGTATGATATTAGTGAGGTTTTGCTCAAGCAAATATTTCAAGCTTCTATGATCAGTTTTAATAATAAATATACTGCCTATTATGTGTTGACTCCATTTTTTGTTACTAAGATGAAGGCAAGTGATTCCTTTTTATAATTGAATAAGGTTAGGTTTTTACCATGCAATGCTTGGCTTAAGTAAGCTAATAGTTTAACATTTTGTATTAAAACAGCCCTAATGGCCCCCCTCCCCCCAAGGCTTCACATTCCACTATAAAGTCTTGAGAGATGTCTAGCATTGCTAAAATAGGTGGATTCATCAAGCAATTTTTGAGTTATTGGAAGGCTTCTTGTGCTTCAGTCCCCTATTGAAATGAAATCTTTTTTAGTAGATTAGACAATGGTTTTGCAATTGTACCATAACCTTTGATGAATTTCTTGTATTACTCTGATAAGCCCACGAAACCTTTCAAAGCTTTAAGTGTTTTTGGGGTAGGCCAATCTCTGATAGCTTGTATCTTCGAGTAATTTACAACCACTACATTATGTATGATGACATGTCCCAAATATTCAATTTGTCTCTAGGTAAATTTGGATACCTTCACCACTAAGCTATTATCTTTCAAGATAAACAATGTTAAAACCAAGCGTGTTAAGTGGTCTTGCTAGTTTTTGCCATAGATTAAAATATCATCAAAGAATATTAAATGAAACTTCCTAGAATATTTTTTGAAGATAGAGTTCATGAGAGCTTGAAATGTGGAAGGGCATTAGTCAAGTCAAGAGGCATGACTAGGAACTCATATCGACCCTAGTAAGTTTTGAAAGTTGTTTTGTGGATATCATCTTGATGAATTCTGATTTAGTGATACTCGGACATCAAATCAAATTTTGTAACATATTTTAGCTCCATTTAGTTCATCAAACAAATCATCAATAAGGGGTATGGGGAATTTATTTTTGATGGTCTGTTGTTTTAGTTTATACAATCAACACACATCCTCCAAATACCATCATGTTTCTTAAACATCACCATCGGGAAAGAGAAAGAGCTATAACTTGGTCTAGTCACACCTTCTTGTAACGTTTCATCTGTAAATTTCTCGATTTCATTCTTAAGGTGATATGAATGTTTATAAGGTCTTAAACAAACTGGTTTCACTGAGGGAAGAAGTGGAATTTTTTGTTCAATGGGTCTATGAGGAGGTAATGTGGTTTTGTGAAAACAATAGGAAATTGATTAATGATATCTATGGTGGAAGGTGGTAGAGTAGCTTGATCATTATGGTCTTTTATGGGATAGTGGGAATTGGATGTGGATTGGATATGTTTCATGAAGTTCAAGGTATGAGACTATAGAACCTTATTGATTTCCCTTTTTGTAACTACTTCAGTGTTGCTAGATGTTAGACCTTTCCATACGATGTCCTTTCCACTGTGTTTGAATTTGAGTTCCAAATTTCTGAAATTATAAGTAACATCATCAAAAATGTAACCCATTGAATCCAAGCACTACTTGACAACCTTCTAGTGGCAATAGTAGTAAGTCTATTAGAATTTGAATTCCTTGACATACTAGTTGAATATTATTGCAAGCACCCTGAATGACTTTGTAAAGCTTCACCATCGACTACTAATACTTGGACTTCCTGTGTGTTGCTGATTGTTAAGTTTATCTGCTCTGCCAATTTTTTGTTTATGAAATTGTGTGTTGATCCAGAATCGACTAAAATGTGAATTTTGTGACCATTTAATGTTCCTTTAACTCTAAATATGTGCATAGCAGGTAAACCAAACACTGTTTGAGAGATATTGCTAATGATATATCTTCAGCTTGAAGTTGGTCAATTTGCATTTCCTCTAGAGGGTACTTCTCTTCTATTGCAACTGAAGTACTATCTAGAAATCCCTCGAGTATATAAAAAATTTTGTTCATTCATTTGTGTCATGGGTGCCATTTTGCATCATAATGTAAGTCTAGTGGATCGTACGTAATATGGCTTGTGTATAAGACAAGTGTGTGTATAGTAATATAAACAAAATGTAAATAGTAGAGTATAAAAGTGAAGAATAAAAACGAGCACACCAGATCTTTATATTGGTTCGGACCTCCTGTCCTACATCCAGTCCTGAAGCTCCCCTTGGATATTTCACTAAATAACAACCCTCGCTTCGCCCGGAGGAATAGGCTTATTCAAAAGTTTCTCTGACAAACTTGTGTTCTAAATAACGCAGATATTGACTTCAAGTACAATTCTTCCTATAATCTCCCTTGAGTGTTTGTGAGTGTAAATTCTTGGATTTATTGGAAGTAGATTTACCAAAATGTAGATTTTGGTTGTAAGTGATTGAGAATATGAAATTGTTGATAGCGTAAGTACTTAGAAAATAGAGACTAGTAGAGTAAAAAAAGTTAAGTTCAATCTTAGATTTTGAATGTACTTATAGTTGATTAATGGTTGTGTTTCAAAGAGTATGTCTTCTCAAAGAGTTTTCCTTTTGATCAAGAGTTGCAACTATAAAGAAGAAGGCATGAATGTTTAAAATGAAGAGAAATGACTGTTCAAAATATGACGGTTAAAACAGTGTCAGATATATATTGTTAGACGTTTGAGACCTTTTATGTTTTTAACCCGAAGTATCTGCCAAATGTCTAGCATTATGTCCCAGACACCTGAGACTATTTTATTTGCAAAACCTGATTATTTTTTCTAAAATTCACTAAGTGTTTTGACGATATGCTTTCATGTATGCTTATGATAACTCAAGAGGATTGTACAGGATATTCTATGACCATGGTAAAAATATATGACCTTACTTCAATAGTATGATCCATCATTCTTCAGGATTGTCTTCACGCCACAATATCGGTGAGTGGAGTGATCTCTTCTATCATATACCTGTAAATAGATAAGGTATTTCTTGTATAGTTGTTGTCATTAAAATCCCAGGAGAAAGGTTCTAACATTCTCCCTTTTTTTATCATGACAACTATACAATCGTTTGTAATGACATTACTAAAAATTAACTCCCCCTAGATATGTTATCTCCCCCTATCTTTATGCACATAAATATTCTAAAATTCTCTCCCCCTTTGTCATTAGCAAAATGAACAATGTAAATGTGTAATTCATCACAAAGAGAACACAGAAAACTAAAAGAAAACACCATAGATTATAACAAATCACAGAAACAATACATAGTTCAACCACACAACACTAGTTTTATGAACATCACAGTCGTAAACAAATAAAACATTATACTCGTCAACATAAAGATAATGCAAAAACACAAAGTGAATATCACTTATAATAAAAAGAAATTAACCCCCAAGGTGGTGCAGTGGTTAGGACATGCGGCGCTCACCTTAAAGGTCGAGGGTTCAATCCCCACCAACTACGTAACCTTGTGAATTACCTGAAGTATGTGTTGTGGGTTCGGTGCATACTTCCTTAGAGTTTACAAGCAAAGCTTGGTTCTCTAGGTCTTCAAAAAAAAATTTACTAATATCCATGGTTATTAAAAGAGAGCCTGCCAGAATTTTCATAGTACTCCTAGTAGACGGACGGATCAGTTTGATAGTCCCTTGGCCATTAATGTGTTGAGGTGTTGTACTCATAATCTTCATGAAGAGATAGAGCCTAAAAAGAAGCATACTGCATGTGTTTAGGTAATGGTGGATCAGACCAAGATTCCTCTCCTTCTTCTTCCAGTTGTTCTTGCAGAATATTATTGCCTCTATCATGATCAGAAGTTCCAACACTATGAGACGACCCATGAGGCTTAGGGACTGGAGTATGTGATGGGGGTGTAGGAGAACGAGATGAAGATGATTTAATATAAGATCTACCATAGACTTTCCTCATACCCTTGCCTAAAAGGATACAACTTTTTCCATAGTTTTCTCAAGCTTGGTCATGCATGTTCAAAGTGGCAGCTGCAAAATTTTCTAAGGGTATATGCCAAACGTCCGGGAGTATTCAGAGAATTAACCCAAGTATTTTGCCAAACGTCCGACATATTGCTTCAGATGTTTGAGAGCTGTTAAATTTTGCCTTTTTTAATTTGAAGTATATATTTTGAATTTGTAATTCATATATTTATTTTTTTAAACTTGATAAATGATATTTATAATTATTATCAAAGAAATACATATGCATTTTACATATTTAATTATATATATAGTCATATTCATATTATTATCAAAAAGAAATTATTTCTCCTCTGATGATTCCAAGTTCTTGTGCTCAATTCGATTCTAAGAATTTGTGTCGTTTTTAGTTTGTGTGGTTGAGGGCTTAATTGGAGACCAATTTGGACGAACCAGAGTGTGATTCCAGTCTTGGTTTGATGGCCCTGCTTCCCGTAAGTTTCTTGGAGTAACTTTGTGAGTTTTTACAGGAGTCTCTATTAAACGAGGAGATTTTTTATATAAACAATCCTTTGTTGGTGAATGTCCATAGAATGCAGAATAAATTGTTCGAGGAATTTAAGATGACTTCCTTGTCTTTGTTGCTCGTAATACTTTTCTCTTTGAACTCCCATCATTTCTTGTTGATAGTGAAATTTTTTATCAACTTTAGTATTGATAGGCGATGATTCAAGATTAATTGCTTGTTTGACTTTCTCTTATTTTGGAGAGTAGCCAATGTGATATGCAGGTGATGCTAGAATATTTTGTGAGGATAATTTATTTGAAGGAGGAATGGTTTTTGTTGGTGATACGTATGTACTCTTAGATGAGGGTGAGCTAAAATCAATTGTTGAGTAAGGGAGTCGTGGTCGGAAGACATTTTTAGATCTTTAATTGTTATATTAAAAATATTCCTGTGTATTTTTCGTAAAAAAACTTCCAAGTAAATAGAGCATACTGTTTATTTGTAGTAAATAATTTGTAAGGACAAAATTAATCTAACCATATAATTGTTAACAGTTTTTAGTTATGGTAGTATAACACTTTACTAAAAATAACTATACTGAAAAATCTATAATAGGAATAAAATTAGAGTTTAATATTCATGACAATTATCAGTTATTTTTTACAAATTAATTCATTAATTGAACATATGCCAAGATCTCGTCTTAGTTTTATAAAAGTTGATTCACATAGTGGTCTGGTGAAAATATCAGCTGTTTGATTTTCTGTATTAACAAATTCTAGAGTGATAATACATTTTTCAACATTGTCTCTCAGAAAATGGTAATGAATATCAATATGTTTAGTTTGAGAATGGTTAATTGGATTTTTAGACAAATTTATAGCACCTATATTATCACAATATATAAGAGATTTAGTTATAATTTTTCCAAAATCTTAAAGAGTTTGCTGCATATAAATTACTTGAGCACATGCTAAGCCAGCGGAGATATACTCGGCTTTACGTGTCAAGAGGAAAACACAATTTTGCTTTTTTACTAAACCGCGAAACCAGAGATTGACCAATAAAATGACATGTGCCACTTGGACTTTTTCTATCCATTTTGCAACCACCGAAATCCACATCACTATACGATATGAGTTCAAATGAGCTACCTTACAGGTAAAAAAGCCCGTAATATTTGGTGTTGGTTAAATATCGCAAAATTCTTTTAACCACTCGATGATGTGATTCCTTAGGTTGTGCTTGAAATTGTGCACATAAACATACACTCGTCATACATTTTGGTCTACTAGCCGTTAAGTATAATAGAAATCCCATCATACTCCGGTATAATTTTTGATCAAAATCTTTTCCATTTTCATCTTTATCCAAATATAACTAGTGCTCAATGGAGTTGGTTTACTAGATGTATTATCCATTCCAAATCGTTTTAACAATTCTCCACAATACTTTTCATAATTTATAAAAATTCCATTTTCTAATTGTTTTATTTGTAAACCTAAGAAAAAATTTAATTCTTCCATATGAGACATCTCTAATTCGTTTTTCAATATGTAAGAAAAATCATTACATAGTTTCTCATTAGTTGATCAAATTTGATATCGTCAACATATATTATACAATTAGTATATCATCATTTTCTCTTTTTATAAATAATGTTGTATCGGTTTTACCAATTTGAAAACCAGAATTTATTAGATGTGTTTTCAGTCTCTCATACCAAGCATGAGGTGCTTGTTTTACCCCGTATAGTGCCTTTTTAAGTTTGAAAACGTGATACAGATATTTTTCATGAACAAACAGGGGTAGTTGTTCAACAAAGGATTTTCTTTTATAAATCCATTTAAAAATGCACTTTTAACATCCATTTGAAATAATTTGAAATTATGATGACATGCAAAAGCAATTAATGTTCTTATAGCTTCAAGACGTGCTAGAGGGACAAACGTTTCTTCATAATCAATTCCTTCTTCTTGGTTGTATCCCTAAGCAACTAATTTTGCTTTATTACGAACTATGTTTCCATTTTCATCTGCTTTATTTTCAAAAATCCATTTTCTTCCTTTTACGGATTGATCATTTGGTCTTGGTACGATTTCCTATACATCATTTCGTTCAAATTGATTAAGTTCCTCTTGCATTGCTATAATCCAAAAATCATTTTTTGATGCTTCTTTATAATTTTTAAATTCTAAGTTAGATATGAAAGCTACATGACTCGTTTGATTTAGTTGATTTCTAGTTGAAACTCTTGTGTTTAAGTCACCAGTTACATTATTAATCGGATGATCCTTTAAGATTCGAGGTAGAGATCTAAAAAGATTATCATTATTGTTATTATTATTTATGATATTATTATTTTATGTTACAATAGTATTATTATTACTATTACTTTTATTATTGAAAACTTCTTCATTATCATCATTTTTATTATTCTTAAAATCGTCGTCAAAGGGAACACGAAGACTTTCATCTACAGTGTTGGTTCGTTTATTAAAAATTCTATAAGCTTTATTCCAATCTGAATAACCAACAAAAATTCCTGCATCGGCTTTTGGACCAAATTTTCCAAGATTATATTTAGTATTCAAGATAAAACATTTAGAACCAAAAGCATGTAAATATGATACTTTAGGTTTCTTACCACAAAATATTTCATAGCATGTATTTTTAGTCATTGGTCTAAGTTTTACACAATTTAATACATAACATGCGATATCAACGGCTTCAACCCAAAAATTCTTTAGTAAACCACTGGTACTTAGAAATGTTCATGCACATTTTAGATTAAAATGAACTTTTATTTAATTTTCCAAGTTGACACACATAAATTTTCAACTTTATAATTTATTATGGGTAGTCCTCTTACTAAATCATTTTTTGCTAATTTATTTATATATTTAAAATTTATATGACAAAAGCTTTAGTGCCATAGCCATGGGTCATTATGATTTGCGGTTAAACATAAATCACTATTGTTTTTAATATTCATATTTAAAACATGAATATTTTGATTTCTTAATCCTTCAAATAATAAATTTTTATTTTGATCGAATATACTACATTTATCTTTTTCCAAATCGATTCTAAATCCTTTATCACATAATTGACTTATACTTAATAACTTATGTTTTAAATTTTCTACCAATAAAACATTAGTAATAAGGGGAGAAGTAGATATATTAACTTTAATGACATCTCCAATGCCGATGACAAATTCATTTTGAATTATCTCCAAATGTCATAGTGTTGCCACCGGTATATGTTATATTTGACAACATGTGTGTATTTCCTGTCATATGCTTGGAGCATCCTCTATCGAGTATCCATTTCTCGTTGCTTTTAACTTTGTTTTTCGGTACCTGCAAAAATAATAAGAGTTTAATCGGTACCTACTTCCTCCGTTAGGGTCCTATGTGTTAGTGGGGGAAGGTAGCCATACCCAAGAGGGTCTAGGTCCTTTAAAAACGTAATTATCATTATAAACAATATTTCTCAAGTATTCATCTATGCGTTTCTGCCTAATCAACTTATTATTTGATTTAGGAATCCATATTTTGATAGTATTCATGTTAGAAGTATTGATCTTAATTTTAGATATAGGCTTCTTGAACTTAGTATAAAGTGTACTATAGTTCCTATGATTTTTCTTAGCTTTAAAACCTAATCCATTTCGATTTCCTGGTGGTCTTAATATCTTGATCAAATTTTCTAAGTTCTGTTTTTCTTTATTAAACTTTGATACGTTATTGGTAATTTGATCCAACATAGTCTTAAGATCCGAGATTTCAACATTGGTAGAATCTAAACTTGTTTTTAGTTCAAGATTTTCTTTTTCAAAATTATTATTTACTAGTTTGTAATTTTCTAAATCATGTAATAAGACATTATTTTGAAAAGATAATCAACATTCATTTTGTGCTATTTCTAATTCCTCTTCTAAAATTGTTTTCTCGTCATTTAATAAACAAATTTCTAGCTTGGTCTATTTAGTTTTCCCACATATTCCTTATTTAGTTTCTTATATTCTCTATACTTATCGTCTAATTCGATTATAATTTCCAAAATTTCATCATATGTTAGTTCAGAACATACCTCATCAGTACTATCATAAGAAGAGGATGAATCAGAGTCATCCCAAGTTACTTGAAAGGCTCTTCGCTTTTTCTTGAATTTCTAGAATTTGCTTTTCTTTTCATTATTATTGAGCTGTGGACAATCTTTCTTCATATGACTAAACTTGTCACATCCATAACATCCGATTGACGTTTGATTTGGTGAATTCGAATTGCCACCCTTTTGAAATTTTGTCATCTTCTTGAGTTTCTTAAATTTGTTGTAGTTCTTGGCGATAAACACAATTTCTTCCTCGTCCAAATCAGAACCGTCGTTATTTGCTTGAAAGGTAATATTCTTCTTTTCTTGATTTTGCTCCTTTCTCGCCTGCAAATTAGCTTCATATGACGTCAAATTTCCTATTAATTCTTCGACTTTGAGTTGAGAAAGATCATTAGCCCCTTTGATAGATTAAACTTTTCTTTCCCATTCGATAGTCAAAGAATTGAAAATTCATATAACTAGATCAAAATCAGTGAATTTGACCCCAAGTGCTATGAGATCGTGTTGTATAGTTAGGAATCTAACATACATGTCAATAATAGATTCATTTGCTTTCATTTTAAAAGATGAGAATTGGTTTTGCAAAATATAGATTTTTATTTGCTTGACTTTTGTCATGCCTTCGTGAGTTACTTGTAAAGTGTGTCATGTACCATATGTAGTTGTGCAAAGCATGACTCGTGAAAATTCATTTTTATCAAGTGAATAAAATAATACATTCATGGATTTGGCATTATTTGTTGTTGTGTTCTTTTGTGCATCAGTCCAAGTACTTATGTTAGTGGTAGGTGCTTCATATTTAGTTTGCGTAGTTTGCAAACTTTCTAAACCATTAACATCTATAAAAATTCGCATACGTGTTGACCAATAAGCATAATTAGACCCGGTAAATAGTGGTGGACGAGCAGTTGATTGACCTTCTTGAAGTGTACATGCCATATTAAAAAGTTTCAATCATGTGTTACAGTAAATTGAAATATCCTTGCTCTGATACCAAATTTAAGTCTAGTGGATCGTTTATAATATGACTTGTATTTAAGACAAGTTTGTGTATAGCAATATAAACAAATGTAAATAGCAAAGTACAAAAGTAAAGAATAAAAACGTGCACACTAAAGTTCTTATACTGGTCCGGACCTCCTGTCCTACGCCCAGTCTCGAACCTCCTCTTGGGTATTTCGCTAACTAACAACCCTCATTTCACCCGGAGGAATAGGCTTATACTGTTTCTCTGACTAGCTTGTGTTCTAAATAACAAAGAGATCGATTTCAAGTACAATTCTTCCTATAATCTCCCTTGAGTATTTGTGAGTGTAAATACTTGGATTTGTAGGAAGTAGGTTTACAAAAATGTAGATTTTGGTTATAAATGATTGAGAATATGAAATTGTTGATAGCGTAAGCACTTAGAAAATAGAGACTGGTAGAGTAAAGAAAAGTTAAGTTAAATCTCATATTTTGAATGTATTTATAGATGATTAATAGTTGTTTTTCAAAGAGTATGTCTTCTCAAAGTGTTTCCTTTTGATCAAGAGTTGCAACTATAAGAAAGAAGGCATAAACGTTTAAAATGAAGAGAAGTGTAACGACCCATAATTTAATCACTTTGAACTTGAATAGTTAGTATGTTTTTAAATGACTAAATAATGGATTTTATATCTGGAATAAAAATTTGGATAAAACGTCTCGAATGGATTTTTTTTAAACTAATGTAAAATGTTAGTTTAAAGATGGTTCGAGTTATAAGGCGTTTAGGGGTACCAATTTATTTAAGAATAAGTTTGCCTAATAAAACAGAATAGTACAATTACTTGCCTAATAAAACTAGAAAGAATTATTAACCTTGCCTAATAAAACAGAATAGTATAATTACTTGCCTAATAAAACAAGAGAGAATTATTAACCTTGCCTAATAAAACATGATAGTATAATTACTTGCCTAATAAAATAGAACAGTATAATTACTTGTCTAATGAAACAAAATAGCATAATTATTATTATATTCCATACAGATGGTTGCCATTGGACCAAAATCTGGTCGAATCATGTTATGCCATAGTTTATAAGGATTATTTCTATTGGACCAAAATGTGATCGAATCAAATTAAGCCATCAAGATGTTTTCTATTGGACCAAAATGTGGTCGAATCAAATTAAGCCATCAAGATGTTTTCTATTGGACCAAAATGTGGTCGAATCAAATTAGGCCATAAGGCTAGTTTCTATTGGACCAAAATGTGGTCGAATCAAATTAGGCCATAAGGCTGGTTTCTATTGGACCAAAATCTGGTCGAATCTGGTTAGGCTATAAGAAATGACTAAAGTACCCTTCTCTTCACCTATAAATAGCCAAGTTCATATCTCATTCTAATTTATTCACAAACTAAAGAAAAGAATTAAAATTAATTATCAAAGGTGAAGTATTCCAAGTCTCCATCAAAGCAAATAGGATGTGAGTATATTCCTTGTTTTCATAGTTTATTGGGTATAACTTATTCTGTGAGTATAATTTAATTATTTTACAGTGAGTGTAATCTTAATCTCTTTCCTTTGACTTATTCACATTTTAAAAAATGTTGTGTTAACTATTGATTGTAAATTGTTAATAATAATGAGTCTGTTATTATTCTTGTTTGGTCGTTTGATTTTCGCTTGGCCAGTTTATGAGCAATAACTTTGATGTTTAGTTAAAGGGAACTTACACGACCTTTTAACTTAGGATTAACATTTAGTGACTTTTTGGTTAAAAGGAAATAACACCCCTTTTAGCTATCTCATTTGATTAAGAGGGAGCTTCACCCCTCTTGGTCGTATTCTTCTTTAAAGATGATGAGTTTAAGTTATGATTTGAATGGAAGTTTTAAATCTTGATTTAAAGTATTTTAAAAGAGCTTCGAAATTTATATAATGATTTAAATAGATTATTTATGGAAAGTAAGTAGTCCTATACTTGGCACTAAAAGCCGATGAGTAGATTGATCCTCTTTCTGTGAGATCTGGAACCGAAGTGTCTAGGCAAGGCTAGGAGCAACCAGTGCCCTGACTTACCTGGCTTTATTTCTGGGCGAGGGGTAGAGTAAATCGAGAATATCGAAAACGTGAAAAGTGCAGGAGATTTGATTTCCATAAATGATCTTTATAATTATAATGGAAAACATTAGCATTTCTTGTAGACAATTGTTTTTGACCCATTTAAGTATGCTTTTGAAATATGAAATCCTCTTACTTGTTTTGTGAATATACTTATACCGATGAGATAAGTATATAGATATTTTCCAAGCATTGAAAGAGTATAAGATTTAATTTCCACATACGATCGTTTTGTTATCCCCGATAGTTGATACCATAACTATCGATTTCGATACCCTTCTTCCTTTTGTTTTTGTTTCATCAATCTAAGACGATTTGTTGCTCATTTAGAACATTGATATCCTTTATCGGAAATGACTAAATAAAGAGCGAGTTGGAGCCAAGCTATGTGGGGTTGCTTCCATTAGGGTATTGTCACATCTACTCTAGATTGGTTTCGGTTGTATGCGCACGGAGATGTGAAATACTCGGTAAGGTTGGCGAAGTCCGGCCTGGAGGTTTTCGAGAGCCATCGTAGTTCTCAAGTATATTTTCTAGAGGTATACTTTCGATAAGGGGGCGTATCCTCCTAGTCATTGTTGGAAAAAAATTCCCTTTCCTTATTTTTGATTCAAATCTTTGGATTGATTCTTTCTTAATTGCATCAGGAAGCATCTTACGCTCTTCGTGATGTTTAATTATTTGTGTCCATTCTTTTATGCTTGGATGCTGTACTTATGAGGGTTCTGCGTTTTTGCGACGTGGTCTCACTAGTTATTTTGTGTGTTCTATTTTTTGGAGTTTACTCATACTGGACTTATTGTCTGACCCGAATTGTTTATTTTCCCTAAACTTTTGGGTACTCATTTATATTTGAGTAGTCCGAAAATGACAGGTTTCTTTGGGCTCTTTTGAAGATGGTGGACGAGCAGGAGGCTCCTTATCTATCTAGCTATTTGTTTCTGCTGTTATGAGATGTTGGTTCTATGTATGTATATTTAAAAGAAGGTTGTTATAACTACCTAGACTGACAGTAGTACTTTTGTTGTAACTCTGATAACTCAATGATGGAGAGTAACCTTATGTACTATCTTAATTTTATGTTATATTTAACCATTCCGTTGTGAGATTATTGTTCTGTTCTTATATTTTACCCCATGACAACTTGTCTTTCAGATACTTGGCAATGGCACATGAATACCATAGATGTATTAAGTGTCATTCTCAAGGGTCAAAAAGGTGGGTCGTCACAAGAAGTGACTGTTCAAAATATAATAGTTGAAACAGTGTCAAACGTCTGAGACCTTTTAGGTTTTTAACCCAAACTATCTGCCAGACATCTGGCATTATGTCCCAGACGTTTGAGACTATTTTGTTTGTAAAACCTGAGTATTTTTTCTAAAATTTGCTAAGTGTTTTGATGATATGCTTTCGTGTGTACTTATGATAAACTCAAGGGGATTGTACAAAGATATTCTAAGACCATGGTATAAATATATGACCTTACTTCAATAGTATGATCCATCATTCTTCAGGATTGTCTTCACGCCATGATATCAGTGAGTGGAGTGATCTCTACTATCATATACCTGTAAATAGATAAGGTATTTCTTGTATACGTGATTATATAGTTATTGTCATTAAAATCATAGAAGAGAGGTTCTAACACACAATTCTTGGTCTCTTCTAGTCATTAACTCATTTGGTGTAAGTTTATTGAATGGTGAGGGTTTAGTGGTAGGTTTTTGGTTAGGTCGTGAGTGAGTGGAAGTTGGTGGGAAAATATTGTGTGGTGGTCTAGTGTATTTTCTTTAAGAAAAACATTACTCTTCAAAAGTTTAGCAAGTGTTACTCCATCTCTAAAAAAATACTGGCTTGGCTGCTAGAACTTCATATTTAATTACCTCTTTCAATCCACCAATGAATTTATCAACAATATATGTGGATGGTTACTATCTAGAAAGATGGGGAGTATTTCAAATTGGCTTAAGTAAGCTCTAACAGTGGTTGTTTTCTTTAAGTTACGAAAATGATCAAAGATCTTGATCATTCTTGCAGTCCAAATCTGGACTTTATTTCATCATGAAAAAAGGCCAGGGTTTGTGGTATTATGTTTGTAGTATACTAATTATATCACTGCAATGCATCTTCTTTGAGGTAGAATGCACTGATTTGTACCCAGTCACTGCTTCGTGCTTCGTAAGAAGTGAGAATTTTCTCTACTTGCTGCAACCATGGTTAAACATTTGTATCACAAACAAATATTAGGAAGTCCTATTTTAGAGTTTTGTATTGACAGTGTTTTAGGGAAGTAGGGTTTTCAGAATTAAGTTATGGTGAGTTGTTTGATGACCGTTGAAGTATTGATAGTCTATGGTTGATGAAAGAGGGTTGATAATGAGAGTTTGATGGGTGTTTGAATTTGTTTGGCATCGTAATGTTTGAGGAAGATTTGGTGGTTAAGTGAGTGGATCTTGTGTGGTTGCTGATTTGTTTTACCCAGATTGATGAGTGGTGAGAGCTTCTATTTTGGACATCATGGTAAATAAAAATTGTTTAATCTCGGTTATTTCTAATGTCATTTTATTGAAGTCAGATATAACAGTTACAATTTTAGTGTTAACGTCCATGTCTACTTGATCTTGATGTGATTTCCAAAATTCTAGAGCTCGCAGAAGTGTTGCAAATGACTGCTCCTCCTCTGATTACTGACGATTTTGGTATGTGTAACGACCCTGAATTTTTGACATTTGAAATGTGAATATTTAATTGAGTTTAAATATTCGAATGGTAATTTAATTTGAAATTCAAATATCAGAATGAATTTAGCGATTAAATTGTTGAATTTAATTATTGAAACTGGATAAAAATTTGAATCTTCAATCTTAAGCTGATTAAAAATAATCTGAAGGCTTAGAAAATTTATATTGATAATACTGAAGATAATGGAAGCTTCAGAATTGAAATTGAAACTGCTTTGTTCAGTTTTGAATTCATATCGTTTAAATTGAATTTAAAAAATAGCGTTTCGGGGCACAGTCTCGGAATTCGACGAAACCAGTTTCATTGGATCCGTAATATTGTATTATTATCGGATTTCAATTTTCGTAATGTTTGGAGTGATCGTTTGGCCGTACGATAAGCAAACGCGCTGAAATTAAATCGAAGATTTAATATTATAACTGGTCCGAAAAGCTATCTTCTCCATACGATCGAACTTGGACTCGGAACCTTTCCCATTGTGTTCGGAATAGGCATATAACATTACGAACGCCTAGCGGCACGCCTCGATAGGAGTTTGAAATTTTGAGTGGTGGTATCGAGACGATTTTAACTTTAAATTTAAATATAATGTATATTAATCAGTTGAATTTATTTCACGTCAATGCCTTTGCTTTCAAATCACTGTCTCCACTCGTACACGCCAACATCATCGTGTCTCCTCCCTCTTTGACATTTACAGCCGAGACTTTTCTTTTTCAAAAACGAAATCATTTCGTTCGAAATCTAAAAATGGCCGATATCTTCTATTCCAAAATAAAAATCCCAGTCTTCTGAAAATCGAAATTCCCCTTCAAAACTTAAAAGTAATGGCCGTAGCCCTCTCCTCTTTCATAAATCACGAAATTCTCCTATTCCCTTCCTTGTTCGAAATCGTTTCTCAAATAAAAAAAAAGAAAAAAAAACGAAATCGCGATGGCTCGCGGCAACAGCAGGTGATCGCGAGTTGTTCTCGCGCTAGCGTGGTGTCGGGGCCGAGGCGGCGATGCCGATGGGGAAGGAGTCGAATCTTGGACGCGTGCTCGAAGGCTGGAGGGAAGACGCGACATTGGAGAGGATCTGCGGTGACGTGTCGCGATTGTCTATGCGCGCGTATGTGAAATCGACGTTAGGGTGATGGCGTTAGGGTTTAGCGCTGTGGAGGTTGCGGGGTACCGCTACTGTCGCTTGCGATTCGTGATTGAAGGTGAGCTTGGTGTCTGCAGCGAAGATCGAGAGCTCGAGTTCGAGTTTCCAGATCGATCGAGTAAGGTATGCAAACCTGTTTTGGAATTAATTCACGTTTATATTCATTCATAGGTTAGAAACGTCTATTTATATCTGGGTTGGGAGAAATAAAATGTCAGTAAAGTTTAAAGAGAAAATTTTGCTAAATAAATATATATGAATACAGTAAAGGAGGAAATATATGTTAACATCAATTTTTAATTGGTATTTTGATAACAGTAAGTTTATAGGATAATTTTTTATGTATAAATATATATATAGTTAAGAAAGATAATAGAATACAAAAAGAAAAATTTAGTTTTAAACTAAAATTTTAGTTAAATAATTTTATTTAAAAGAAACTGGTTTAGAATAAAATCATCGGTGAATTGAAATTATCAAATGGAAATTTAATTTGTTCGATTTAATTCGAATATTGATGAATTGTATAAATTGTTATACAAGGTTTAATACAATGAAGAAATGGTCAAAATGGAAAATGGATTGCAAAATAAAAGCTAAGGTGAGATCTTCTCACTCAAATTGAAAAGTGGAATTTTCAGTTATTGTTTGTTTGCTGTTTGGATTGTGATATTAGATATAGTAGGATATATCTATATATATAGCAATATATACATATTGGCATATGTATATATTGGATTGATTGATTTCCCGCCTCGTATAGCGGATGAGACCCTATTGCGCCGTTAGTAAGCGGATGATATTTTATAAAACCCATATACCGCGATATTCCACCTCGAAGTGGAATTGGTATTGTGCTAACATCTGTGGATGCAGGGAAACAGGTTGGAGGGATCCAACAGGATTCCTCAAAACATTTGAATTGATTTCATATGTTGTTTGATTGATTATTTATAATCTGTGTTTGATTATATCTGTGATTGAATTTGTTGAGAGCTATAATTTAGCCGAATGTGTTTTTGGTATCGTTGGATACCAGAAATAAATGAAATTGGATTTCTAAATTTAAAAAATTGAATTTTTGATGGTTTGGGAAAATAAAAGCATTTATTTAAAAGGAGATAAATTGGTTGAAATCAAATTGATAATTGATTGGGTATTTAAAATAAATCTTTGAGGAATCGATATGAAAACTTATTTAATGTTGAATGAAAAATTGATTTTTGTGTTGAGAATAAATTTGAGAATCGATTTGTAAAATGATTTGGTAATTGGGATTAAAAGTTAAAATCAATTTGGAATGTGATTCGGTGTTGAAGTAAATTCAGAAATCAATTTGAAATTCGATTTGGGATTTGAAATAAAATGGAGAAATCAATTTTTAAAGTTGATTCGGGGTTGAAAATGAATATTTGGAAAATGATTTGAAAATCGTGTAAAAGTGGATTTTTGGGAATGTAAATTCCGAATAGAAGTTGTAAAGGAAAGGGAATTTGTTTTAAAAATAAATATTGGTTTATTTTTAAAGTGTGAAAAATATGGTTTGAAATCGGATTTTCAAAGTGATGAAGTGTGGAAATAAATTTACAAATTTGAAATGTAAATTTGAAATAAATCGATAAGGATTTATCTAATTGGTTTAAATGGACCATAATATGATTTGAAATTGATTTTCAAACGTGAAGTGTGAAAATGTGATTTGAAATTGACTTTTCAAATGTGAAGTGTGAAATACGATTTGAAATGGATTTTCAAATGTGAAGTGTGGAAAAATGTATATCTTGTGAAAAGATTTGAAATTTAATAATTTGGGAAAAATTATTTGAATTGGATGTTTGTTGTGAATGTTGTTTGATAGTTAAATAACCGACTATCAATATTTGCCTTTGAAATGACACATGATTTGTTTTTAAAACAAACGCTCATTATTCGGTTAAGCCGGGAGAGGACCTTTGTGTCATATAACCCATTCCGAATAGTGATACGTCGCGAATGGATAGCATTTGAAGACCGGTGTGAAGACCGGATATTTGTGAAAATGAAAGGACAACCTGTCGAATGTCTCTGCACCGAGTTGCTCCGGTATAGAGATTTATATCACTCTTTTTGTGATGGGAAGTCCGGACGTGATTAGTGAATATCCGGATTGCAAGGGCTTCTTTGGAAGTGCCTTCGGTTCCGTTCGATCCCGGAACGGACTTGTATGGATGTGTGTCTGACGTTACACTTTGATATGTAAAGCTGGTTTCTATCAAATACATTTCTGTTGGTGGCGGAGAATTTATTCTCTTAGCTTAACACCCTTCTCTGAGACGTACGAGCTCAGAGGTTATGTAGTTGATGGTTACTAGTGATACATTCCCAATTTGGTAATGTGGCACACGAAGTGCTGTTGATCAATTGTGGATCAAAGCGTTGCTTTGTGAAGAAGCGTGGCTTTGTGAAAAAGCGTGGCTTTGTGAAAAAGCGTGGCTTTGTGAAAAAGCGTGGCTTTGTGGACGAGACTTCGTCGAGCCTCACAACCCGGTAATGGTCGAAACAGGAATGTGCGACAAAGGTTTGTAGGGGTAGCGCCCCTAGGGTATGCCATTTCATTCTGGATAAAAGGTGATATCATGGTATGGAGCCCAGATATTTTACCTATGTGGATTATATTTTGCGACTGTTGCTTTTCGATTGAGGATCCTCGGATAAAGGTCGGTAACGACCGGGGGATGGCATAGCTCGTGTGTTAGTTACCTAGTTACAGCTCGGTTAGAGCGTGAGGTAGCGTCGGCCTTTTGTTTGCAGAGATCCGGTTAGGATCCGAGGCGTCTTTCCAGAGGCGTTCTATTTCGGTATAAGGAAGTTCCTTAGCCTGACCATTTGTTGGAAATCCAAAGAAACAATACGAACCCAGTACGGTTTTTTTTTAAGTGTATTACCTGCTATGGAATGTGGCGGTAACCTGCTATTGAACGTAGTAGCTATAGTAGACATACAACAATAGTTGTATGTTGGATAAGATTGATATTATATTTTCGAAATGTTTTCCGCACTAGACATTAATAATAATATCAATTGATTTTGCGTAGTAAGCATTTTTGACTATCATAAGGAGAAATCTCCTCCAATTCTGCGTTTGCATTGTGTGTGTGGCGGGAGGCCTTATGGTAGTTTCATTTTTCAAAAGCATTGCGAAGTTGTTTTATTTTCTTTGCGAAAGTAACTGTTTTACGATCTCACACCAGTCACCATGACTGACTCGGAGTTTATTGTTCCCTTTCTAAACTCTGGGTGCCCAAAATTTTCCACACGGGCAGCCTAGAGTTATGTTATCAGGATATTCTGGATATTCTGGAGCTTTGGAGATGAGCTGGATGGCGAAGCGTACTATCGTACTTGTTATTTATTCCGCTGTGTATTCTGTATGAGGACAAGTTTATATAACTGTCCATTGTTGTAAACTCTGATGATTGATGTATGTATAAACTGATATAGTCTTTTGTTTTAAAGATTATTGATTTATCTATTATATATTGTTCCGCTGCGATATGTGAGATTCTGATAATTGTTTCTGTTTCTGTTCTTTCTCTTTCTTCTATCTTTTCTTCTACCTCTTCTTTTAACCCTAAAGTTTCGCGTTTCCGCCATTCGATTTTTCGACATTTGGTACAGTGGACGTATCGGTGTTGAGTTTTCGGAAGACGGATTAGCGGGTCTTTACAAGTGGTATCAGAGCATCCGGTTAAGCGACAACCCTGCTCTGTTGGGTATTACTCATTAGAGATAGAGTCAGTAGTACTCTAGAATGAGTGTGAGTGTAATAATAGATATGAGTGCGTATTTGTTAGTGAATACAAAATTTGTTTTGTATTGTGTTGACTTATCGGTTGATTGTTTATAGATTCTGGTCGGTGCAGGGTGGCCAACTGTAATCGATAGGGGTTTCTAAACTCTTAAACAAGATAAACCGACACAGTATTGTTTTAAGTAGGGTAAATGAAATAATTTTGCCCAAAACTATTTTTGTATAGAAAAGAAATGATTTTCTATGAATTATTATTATATATGGATGCTTGGTTGTTAGGAAGAGATAATATAGAAGTATTATCATTGTTATATGGAATTGAATAAGAAATTAAAATAATAACCAAATATTTGGAGATGAATTCATTTGGCAGATGAAATTTATAAATATGAATTAAAAGATAAGGAAATAAAATCCATATACGAATGAAGATTGGAAATGTGAATTGTAAATGTAATTTATAGATTGAAATAGAATTCCAGAAAGAATATTTGAAATAAATTCATTAATGGAATGTAAATAAGTTTGATAACTTATAAAATATTTGAAATCTAATTGGAATGAGATTCAAATTGAAAATGAATGAATTTGTGAATGAATAAATAAATTTGCAACTGCAAGTGCAAGAAAATGAAATTGAGTGTTAAAATTCATTTTGAATTTGTAAGTAAATAGAACTGGAATTGAATTTGATTTGTGGAAAACGAAGTGATGTATTAAACTAAAATTAGTAAGTGAAGCTAATTGAAGATTGACCAAATGAATATGGTTCGAAACGAATTGAATTCAATAATTATAAATGAAATATTGATTGGATTTATATGGAATTGGTAATCCAGTTTAAATATAAGTGGTAATTGAAAATTAATATCAAAAGTATGGAAAATACTTGTATTGAACTTAAGAAATAAGTGTGAAATTCTTAAGTAAATTTGATATTGAAAATATTCTAAGTTGGTGAATGTGAATATGAAATGCCAATTAAAATTGAATGGAATCAATTGGAAATGAAGTACTATACACATATGATATATGTTTTCCAAACTAAGGATATGAAAAAGTACCTTCCATTGAAAAAATTGTGAAGGTGTTGGAACTCAGTATGAGTATCCGTTTGATCGTGATGGGATCATATTGATTGATCACGACGTATGCTAGCGAAATTCGAGGGGCGAGATGCCTATGGTTACAAGCGATTCCACTGGGATAGTGGTGTAACCGCCGTGTGAACTACGATCTATGGCAACAACCATGGCGAAATTTAAGAGATGAGAAATCTACGGTTACAAGCGACTCTACTGGGATAGTAGCGTAACCGCCGGGTAAACTGTAATCCATGGGGGAACGTGCTTTCCATATCCATTTTTAAAAGAACTTTTAAGTGATTTCAAATTGGAAATTGAGATAAAAGTGAATGAAGCTCAATATTCGAAATAAGAAGATGAATCGAATTCAAGTAAAAGCTGAATGAAAATCTGAATGAAAAATCTGAAGATAAAATGAATTCAAATTGAATTGAAATAGTAAAGTAAATTCAAATGAAATTGGAAATGCAAAATTGAATGAAAATAGATGTGTAACTTCAATAGTGAAGTAAAAATGTATAAGAAGCATACATTGAAAATTGTGTAATGGAATTTGCAAAATGGTTTGAATATTGTAACTAGATATTATGGCTAGTAGGATATATACAGGTGTATACAGGAATTGGAATTTTGATTTCAAAAATAAATTTGAATTGCTCGACAAAAAGGTACGTATTTGAATTTCAGTATGAAATTTGATGAGATTCTGATTTTGCCACTTGGCATTTTGTTTTCTTTTGAGATCTGAGAGTCCGTAGGGACGTTTTGTAGCCGTACCGTATTAGCCGCGCAAAGGAGACGCTGGCGAAATTTTTCGAAAATTTCGAGTGTTAGAAAAATTTTGAGAAATTTTGGAAGTTTAAAATTTGAATTTAAACTCGAATTTGAATTGAGAAGTTAAACAAGGTTGTTTGAAACTTATAATTGAAGTGGGAAAGTTAGTTGAGTGATAACGAATCTTGAATAAAAAGATTTGTTTTGAAAATGTGATAAAACTATTTAGATTATGGAAAATAGTACACGAGTTAAGGATCATTTTTCCTAACTTGTAATTTCGGGACGAAATTCTTTTAAGGGGGGAAGTTTGTAACGACCCTGAATTTTTGACATTTGAAATGTGAATATTTAATTGAGTTTAAATATTCGAATGGTAATTTAATTTGAAATTCAAATATCAGAATGAATTTAGCGATTAAATTGTTGAATTTAATTATTGAAACTGGATAAAAATTTGAATCTTCAATCTTAAGCTGATTAAAAATAATCTGAAGGCTTAGAAAATTTATATTGATAATACTGAAGATAATGGAAGCTTCAGAATTGAAATTGAAACTGCTTTGTTCAGTTTTGAATTCATATCGTTTAAATTGAATTTAAAAAATAGCGTTTCGGGGCACAGTCTCGGAATTCGACGAAACCAGTTTCATTGGATCCGTAATATTGTATTATTATCGGATTTCAATTTTCATAATGTTTGGAGTGATCGTTTGGCCGTACGATAAGCAAACGCGCTGAAATTAAATCGAAGATTTAATATTATAACTGGTCCGAAAAGCTATCTTCTCCATACGATCGAACTTGGACTCGGAACCTTTCCCATTGTGTTCGGAATAGGCATATAACATTACGAACGCCTAGCGGCACGCCTCGATAGGAGTTTGAAATTTTGAGTGGTGGTATCGAGACGATTTTAACTTTAAATTTAAATATAATGTATATTAATCAGTTGAATTTATTTCACGTCAATGCCTTTGCTTTCAAATCACTGTCTCCACTCGTACACGCCAACATCATCGTGTCTCCTCCCTCTTTGACATTTACAGCCGAGACTTTTCTTTTTCAAAAACGAAATTATTTCGTTCGAAATCTAAAAATGGCCGATATCTTCTATTCCAAAATAAAAATCCCAGTCTTCTGAAAATCGAAATTCCCCTTCAAAACTTAAAAGTAATGGCCGTAGCCCTCTCCTCTTTCATAAATCACGAAATTCTCCTATTCCCTTCCTTGTTCGAAATCGTTTCTCAAATAAATAAAAAAAGAAAAAAAAACGAAATCGCGATGGCTCACGGCAACAGCAGGTGATCGCGAGTCGTTCTCGCGCTAGCGTGGTGTCGGGGCCGAGGCGGCGATGCCGATGGGGAAGGAGTCGAATCTTGGACGCGTGCTCGAAGGCTGGAGGGAAGACGCGACATTGGAGAGGATCTGCGGTGACGTGTCGCGATTGTCTATGCGCGCGTATGTGAAATCGACGTCAGGGTGATGGCGTTAGGGTTTAGCGCTGTGGAGGTTGCGGGGTACCGCTACTGTCGCTTGCGATTCGTGATTGAAGGTGAGCTTGGTGTCTGCAGCGAAGATCGAGAGCTCGAGTTCGAGTTTCCAGATCGATCGAGTAAGGTATGCAAACCTGTTTTGGATTTAATTCATGTTTATATTCATTCATAGGTTAGAAACGTCTATTTATATCTGGGTTGGGAGAAATAAAATGTCAGTAAAGTTTAAAGAGAAAATTTTGCTAAATAAATATATATGAATACAGTAAAGGAGGAAATATATGTTAACATCAATTTTTAATTGGTATTTTGATAACAGTAAGTTTATAGGATAATTTGTTATGTATAAATATATATACAGTTAAGAAAGATAATAGAATACAAAAAGAAAAATTTAGTTTTAAACTAAAATTTTAGTTAAATAATTTTATTTAAAAGAAACTGGTTTAGAATAAAATCATCGGTGAATTGAAATTATCAAATGGAAATTTAATTTGTTCGATTTAATTCGAATATTGATGAATTGTATAAATTGTTATACAAGGTTTAATACAATGAAGAAATGGTCAAAATGGAAAATGGATTGCAAAATAAAAGCTAAGGTGAGATCTTCTCACTCAAATTGAAAAGTGGAATTTTCAGTTATTGTTTGTTTGCTGTTTGGATTGTGATATTAGATATAGTAGGATATATCTATATATATAGCAATATATACATATTGGCATATGTATATATTGGATTGATTGATTTCCCGCCTCGTATAGCGGATGAGACCCTATTGCGCCGTTAGTAAGCGGATGATATTTTATAAAACCCATATACCGCGATATTCCACCTCGAAGTGGAATTGATATTGTGCTAACATCTGTGGATGCAGGGAAACAGGTTGGAGGGATCCAACAGGATTCCTCAAAACATTTGAATTGATTTCATATGTTGTTTGATTGATTATTTATAATCTGTGTTTGATTATATCTGTGATTGAATTTGTTGAGAGCTATAATTTAGCCGAATGTGTTTTTGGTATCGTTGGATACCAGAAATAAATGAAATTGGATTTCTAAATTTAAAAAATTGAATTTTTGATGGTTTGGGAAAATAAAAGCATTTATTTAAAAGGAGATAAATTGGTTGAAATCAAATTGATAATTGATTGGGTATTTAAAATAAATCTTTGAGGAATCAATATGAAAACTTATTTAATGTTGAATGAAAAATTGATTTTTGTGTTGAGAATAAATTTGAGAATCGATTTGTAAAATGATTTGGTAATTGGGATTAAAAGTTAAAATCAATTTGGAATGTGATTCGGTGTTGAAGTAAATTCAGAAATCAATTTGAAATTCGATTTGGGATTTGAAATAAAATGGAGAAATCAATTTTTAAAGTTGATTCGGGGTTGAAAACGAATATTTGGAAAATGATTTGAAAATCGTGTAAAAGTGGATTTTTGGGAATGTAAATTCCGAATAGAAGTTGTAAAGGAAAGGGAATTTGTTTTAAAAATAAATATTGGTTTATTTTTAAAGTGTGAAAAATATGGTTTGAAATCGGATTTTCAAAGTGATGAAGCGTGGAAATAAATTTACAAATTTGAAATGTAAATTTGAAATAAATCGATAAGGATTTATCTAATTGGTTTAAATGGACCATAATATGATTTGAAATTGATTTTCAAACGTGAAGTGTGAAAATGTGATTTGAAATTGACTTTTCAAATGTGAAGTGTGAAATACGATTTGAAATGGATTTTCAAATGTGAAGTGTGGAAAAATGTATATCTTGTGAAAAGATTTGAAATTTAATAATTTGGGAAAAATTATTTGAATTGGATGTTTGTTGTGAATGTTGTTTGATAGTTAAATAACCGACTATCAATATTTGCCTTTGAAATGACACATGATTTGTTTTTAAAACAAACGCTCATTATTCGGTTAAGCCGGGAGAGGACCTTTGTGTCATATAACCCATTCCGAATAGTGATACGTCGCGAATGGATAGCATTTGAAGACCGGTGTGAAGACCGGATATTTGTGAAAATGAAAGGACAACCTATCGAATGTCTCTGCACCGAGTTGCTCCGGTATAGAGATTTATATCACTCTTTTTGTTATGGGAAGTCCAGACGTGATTAGTGAATATCCGGATTGCAAGGGCTTCTTTGGAAGTGCCTTCGGTTCCGTTCGATCCCGGAACGGACTTGTATGGATGTGTGTCTGACGTTACACTTTGAGATGTAAAGCTGGTTTCTATCAAATACATTTCTGTTGGTGGCGGAGAATTTATTCTCTTAGCTTAACACCCTTCTCTGAGACGTACGAGCTCAGAGGTTATGTAGTTGATGGTTACTAGTGATACATTCCCAATTTGGTAATGTGGCACACGAAGTGCTGTTGATCAATTGTGGATCAAAGCGTTGCTTTGTGAAGAAGCGTGGCTTTGTGAAAAAGCGTGGCTTTGTGAAAAAGCGTGGCTTTGTGGACGAGACTTCGTCGAGCCTCACAACCCGGTAATGGTCGAAACAGGAATGTGCAACAAAGGTTTGTAGGGGTAGCGCCCCTAGGGTATGCCATTTCCTTCTGGATAAAAGGTGATATCATGGTATGGAGCCTAGATATTTTACCTATGTGGATTATATTTTGCGACTGTTGCTTTTCGATTGAGGATCCTCGGATAAAGGTCGGTAACGACCGGGGGATGGCATAGCTCGTGTGTTAGTTACCTAGTTACAGCTCGGTTAGAGCGTGAGGTAGCGTCGGCCTTTTGTTTGCAGAGATCCGGTTAGGATCCGAGGCGTCTTTCCAGAGGCGTTCTATTTCGGTATAAGGAAGTTCCTTAGCCTGACCATTTGTTGGAAATCCAAAGAAACAATACGAACCCAGTACGGTTTTTTTTAAGTGTATTACCTGCTATGGAATGTGGCGGTAACCTGCTATTGAACGTAGTAGCTATAGTAGACATACAACAATAGTTGTATGTTGGCTAAGATTGATATTATATTTTCGAAATGTTTTTCGCACTAGGCATTAATAATAATATCAATTGATTTTGCGTAGTAAGCATTTTTGACTATCATAAGGAGAAATCTCCTCCAATTCTGCGTTTGCATTGTGTGTGTGGCGGGAGGCCTTATGGTAGTTTCATTTTTCAAAAGCATTGCGAAGTTGTTTTATTTTCTTTGCGAAAGTAACTGTTTTACGATCTCACACCAGTCACCATGACTGACTCGGAGTTTATTGTTCCCTTTCTAAACTCTGGGTGCCCATAATTTTCCACACGGGCAGCCTAGAGTTATGTTATCAGGATATTCTGGATATTCTGGAGCTTTGGAGATGAGCTGGATGGCGAAGCGTACTATCGTACTTGTTATTTATTCCGCTGTGTATTCTGTATGAGGACAAGTTTATATAACTGTCCATTGTTGTAAACTCTGATGATTGATGTATGTATAAACTGATATAGTCTTTTGTTTTAAAGATTATTGATTTATCTATTATATATTGTTCCGCTGCGATATGTGAGATTCTGATAATTGTTTCTGTTTCTGTTCTTTCTCTTTCTTCTATCTTTTCTTCTACCTCTTCTTTTAACCCTAAAGTTTCGCGTTTCCGCCATTCGATTTTTCGACATTTGGTACAGTGGACGTATCGGTGTCGAGTTTTCGGAAGATGGATTTGCGGGTCTTTACAGTATGGCTCTTCAACTTGTAGGATTGATGAATCTGATACCATATGTGAGGAGTCAGTGAAATTTTTCATGAAAATTTTGGTGGCATGATGATGTTTCAAGTAGGCAAAGAAAGAAGGAGAAGTAAGTGAGAAGGAAGATGAACCTTCAGGCGGGAAAAATATTGAACAAAAAAAGATTTGATGCAACTGTTTTCATTGCTCTTTCTAGCCAATACATGATTACATATATATATATATAGTACATTGCCACATCATCCTGGTGCAATGAAATTTTAAAAAACAAAAAAGAAAAACGTATTCTATTGCTAACAAACTCTGGGAACACACTCTAACAATATTACAAATATTCCACTAGCTAGTCAACCACTAGTTACACCCATTATATTACCAACTTGTATAATTGAAAATATTAAATACTTCAGCCCAAATTTATCGCTATGCACTTTACACTTTATGATGTGAGTATCATCAAACATGCAGTGTGCATGTGTGCACCATGTATGGCATAGCAGCGACTTAGTTGATCAGCATCCTTCACCTCTGGGTACAGCTCCTCTTCCCTGATCCGATGCTCCACCTTCCTGCCATTTTGATAGACTTTTGGGCCCACTAACTCACTATCAATACTCATGAGATAAACCCCTTGTCTCACCTTGATTCCTTCGTTGATTTTCTTCTCTATTGTTGGTTGTTGCACCACTAGTGTGTAACTACTACCCCTCTTCAAATTTTGACTTTGTCTCAAGGTCAAATGCATGAAATCTCACCACAAGACCCCAATAATTCTCCCAGGTGGTTCCTCCCCTTTCTATTTACACTTGACCAATGCTTGTGTGGTGTTTGAGTTATTGACTTTTGTAATTCTTCAAGCTAAAACTCTTTCTGGTTCAAACACAAGTTGTTCAATGTAAGATGGTAGATGATGCTGTATTGTAATGTGTTTTCCTATCCTTTGCTTTAGTTGAAAGACATGAAAGACATCATATATATTTACAGCTTAAGGCAACTCCAGTTTACAAGCTACTATGTCCATCTTGCTTATGGTTTTGAATGGCCCATAGAACTTAGGAGAGAGCTTACAGATATGTTGCATCCCAACATTCAGTTGCCTATATGGTTGTAACTTTAGATAGACCCAACCATTTACTCCAAATTCTCTAAAAGCCCATTTTGCATCAGCATAGTGTTTCATCTTGTCTCTAGCTATAACTAAGTTGTCCTTCAGTATTTGTAGTGTGATATCTCTGGAAAAAAGTTCTTCTTTAACTCTCTATACTTTAGCTGATTTATGAACATAAATGAGTAGAGTGGGAGGTTTTCCCTCGTAAACTATTTCAAAAGGTGTGAAGTTTGTAGTTGTTTCCAAGTTGTATTGTACCACAACTATGCTAATGGTAGCCATTCATTCCAGTACTCTTTAGGCTTGTGTCCACAAAAACATCTAAGATAGCATTTTAATTTTTATTTGTGATTTCAGTTTGGCCATCACTTTAGGGGTGATATGATATACTCATTGCTAATTTGTTACCTTGTAGCATGAAAATTTCTTGCCAGAATAAATTTGTGAAGACTGCATCATTATCACTTACAGTAGATTTTGGTAAACAATGAAGTTTTATGACATTATCAATAAATATTTTAGCAACTTGAGGTACTGTATGGATGGGTCGTCGACATGAAATGTGCATATTTGGAGAGTGTATCTACTACTACCGTGATAACTGTAAAATAATTACTATTTGGCAGCTGAGTTATGAAATTCATACTTATGTCATCCCAAATTTGATTAGGAATGGGCATGGGCTGAAGCAGTCGGTGTATTGATATTCTCATCCTTCATTCTTTGGCAAAAATCACATTCAACAAAAAAAATTTGTGTCTCTTTTTATTCATGGACAATGAAAATTTTGTTTAATTCTATGTAAATTTATTGCTGCTCTAGAGTGGCCAGGTACATGTAAAGCATGAAATTCTTGAAGTAGTGATGTCTTGATTGCTTGTGCAGTATGGCTAATTTGGCTTCTTCCTTTATAATAGTAAGAACCATCACCTTTACAGTATTTACTGGGTTGGTTTGCTTGCTACTTTAATTTCTGTTCAATGCCTTCGTAATATGTGTCAGTTGTGATTAAAGAACTGATTTCTTGAAGCCAAGCACTTTGAACAATTATTACAACATTAAGACTGAAATACGGTAAAGTAATGTCATTTTCAATACTTTTAGAAAGGGAATCGACCATCGTATTTTCTTCTCCTGCTTTGAATTCTACAATGTAATCAAAGCCTAATAGCTTAGTTAACCACTTGTGTTGTATGCAATTAGTAAGCTTTTTCTCAAGCAAATATTTCAGGCTTCTTTGATCAGTTTTAATAATAAAATTCATGCCTATTAATAACCGACTCCATTTTTTGTTGCTATGATTATGGAAAGTAATTTATTTTCATAAGTGAATAAGGTCGGATTTTTACCTTGCAATGCTTGGTGTAAGTAAGCTAATTGTTTACCATTTTGTAATAAGACAACTCTAATGCCCATCCCCTACCCTAGAAGCATCACAGTCCATCGTAAAGTCTTGAGGGAAGTCTAGCATTGCTAAAACAGGTGGATCCATCGAGCATTTTTTGAGTTGCTAGGAGGCTTATTGTGCTTTAGCCCCCCACTGAAATGAATTCTTTTTGAGTAGATTAGTCAATGATTTTTCCATATTGCCATAACCTTTGATGAATTTCCTATAATACCTTGATAAGCCTAGGAAACCTCTTAATGGTTTAACTGTTTTTAGGGTAGGCCAGTCTTTGATATCATGTATCTTCGAGTAATTTGTAGCCACTCCATTATATGTGATGATGTGTACCAAATATTTAATTTGTTTTTGAACAAATGAACATTCGGATAGGTTCACCACCAAGCTATTAACTTTCATGACCTGCAATGTTAAAATCAAGTATGTTAAGGGGTCTTGTTGGTTTTTTCTATATATTAAAATATTATTAAAGAAGAATAAAAGAAACTTCCTGAGATATTTTTTGAATATAGAGATTACGAGGGCTTGAAATGTGCAAGGGGAATTAGTTCAGCCAAAAGGTATGACTACAAACTCATAGTGACCCTTATGAGTTTTGAAAAATGTTTTGTATATATCATCGTGATGCATTTTGATTTGATGGTATCGGACATCAAATCTAATTTTGTAAAATATTTAGCACCATTTAGTTCATGAAACAAATCATCAATAAAGGGGTATGGGGAATTTATTTTTGTTGGTCTGTTGGTCTAGTTTTCTGTAATCAACATACATCCTTTAACTACCATCATGTTCTTAACCACCACCACTTGGGAAGAGTAAGAGCCATGAATTGGTCTGATTGCTCCTTCTTCTAACATTTCATTTATAAGTTTCTCAATCTCATTCTTGAGATGATATAAATGTTTATAAGGTTTTAAATAAATTGCTTTCACTGAGGGTAGAAGTGGAATTTGGTGGTCAGTGGGTCTATGAGGAGGTAATGAATGTTGTTTTTTGAAAACGATAGGAAATTGATTGTTAATATCTATAATGGAAGGTGGTAGAGTTTCTTGATCATTCTAGTCTTTTATCGGATGGTGGGAATTGGATATGGGTTGAATATGTGTTGCTGGGTGTTAGACCTTGCCATATGATGCCCTTCCACTGTGGTTGAATTTGAGTTGCAAATTTTTGAAATAAGAAGTAACATCATCAAAATGTATAAGCGATTGAACTCTAAGCACTACTTGACAACCTTCTACTGCAACATTAGTAAATCTATTGGCATTTGAGTACCTTGACATTCTAATTTATTATTATTGCAAGCACCCTGACTTTGAAAAGCTTTACCACTGGCTACTAATACTTAGAATTCATGTGTGTTGTTGATTGATATGTTTAGCTGCTCTTCCAATTTATTGTTCATGAAATTATGTGTTGATCCATAATTGACTAAAATGTGAACTTTGTGACCATTTAATGTTCCTTTAACTCTAAATGTGTACATAGTAGGTAAACAAAATATTACTCGGAGTGATAATGCTAATGATACTACTTTGGCTTGAAGTCGGTTAGTTTCCTTTTCCTCCAGAGGGTACTGCTCTTCTGCTGCAATTGAAGTATTATCTAGAAATCCCTCGAGTATATAAACTTTTTTGTTCTTGCATTTGTGGCCTGGGTGCCATTTTTCATCACAGGTATAACGTAATTCTTTGTCTCTTCTGGTTATCAACTCATTTGGTGTAAGTTTGTTGAATGGTGAGGGTTTAGTGGCAGGCTTTTGGTTAGGTTATGAGTGAGTGGAAGTTGGTGGGAAAATTATGTGGTGATGGTGGTGTAGTGTACTTTCTTTAAGCAAAAATATTTCCCTTCAAAAGTTTAGTAAGTGTTACCGCTTCTCTAAAAAATACTGGCTTGGCTGCTAGAACTTCATATTTAATTTCTTCTTTTAATCCACCATTGAATTTATCAACAATATATATGGATGGTAATCTATCTAATAGGCTAGAGAGTTGCTTAAACTGGCTTAAGTAAGCTTTCATAGTGGGTGTTAATTTAAAGGTAGCAAAGGCATCAAAAGATCTTGATAATTCTAGGGGTCCAAATCTGGATTCGATTTCATCATGAAAAACATGCCAGAGTCTGTGGTGATATATGTTTGTAATATACCAATTATACCAATGTACTGCATCTTCTTTGAGGTAGAATGCACTGATTTGCACCGAGTCACTGCTTGGTGCTTTATGATAAGTGAGAATTAGCGCTATTTGCTACAACCATGGTAGAACATTTGCATCACCAATAAATATTGGGAAGTCCAGTTTCAGTATCTTGTATCGACTGTGTTTTGGTAAAGTAGGGTTTTTGGAATCAAGTTGTGGTGAGTTGTATGGTGGTCGTTGAAGTATTGGTGGTCTATGGTTGATGAAAGAGGGTTTATAATGAGGATTTTGGTCGATGTTTGACTTTGTTTGGCATGGTAATGTTTGAGGAAGATCTATTGGTTGGTTGAGTGGATCTTGTGTGATTATTGATTTGTTTTAGCCAAATTGATGAGTGGTGAGAGCTTCTACTTTGGACATCATGGTGGATAAAAATTGTTTAATCTTGATCATTTCTAATGTCATTTTATTAAAGTCAGATTTAACATTACAATTTCAGTGTTAACGTCCTTGTTTACTTGATCCTGATGTGATTTCCAATACTCCAAAGCTAGCAAAAGTGTTGAAAATGGTTGCTCTTCATGTGATTGCTAATGGTTTAGATCTGGGTCTTCAACATGTAGGATTGATGAACCAGATAACATTTGTGAGGATTCAGCGGGATTTTTCTGGGTATATTTTGGCATGATGGTGTTTCAAGTAGATGAGGAAGGAAGGAGAAGGAGGTGAGAAGGAAGATGAACTTTCAGGTGGAAAAAATATTGAACAATTTTTTTTTGATGCGACTGTCTTTATTCCTCTTTCTGGCCAACACATGATTACATATATAGTGCATTGCCACATCATCCTGGTACAACAAAATTTATAAAAAAACAAAAATTAAAAACATATAATGCTGCTAACAAACTCTAGGACCACACTCTAACAATATTTCAAATATTGCATAGTTAATCAACCACTACTTGCACCGTTACATTACCCATATGTACAATTGAAAATTTATTTGCTTTAGTCTGACTGTAGCAAACTCTATTGCTACGCTCTTTAAAATTATTGATGTGAGTATCATCAAACATACATAGTGTGCATGTGTGCACCGTGTATGGCATAGCAGCAACTTAGTTGATCGGCTCCCTTCATCTCTGGATACAACTCCTGTTCCCTGATCCGATGCTCCACCTTCCTGCCATTCTAATAGGCTTTTGGGTCCACTGACTAGCTCTCAATACTCATGAGATTAACCTCTTATCTCACCATGCTTCCTTTGTTGCTTTTCTTCTCCATTATTGGTTTTTTGCAACGCTGGTGTGTTACAACTACCCCCCCCCTCTTCAAATTTTGACCTTGTCTCAAGTTTAAATGCAGGAAATCTCGCCACAAGGTCTTAATAATTCTCCCAGTTGGCTGATTCCTTCCCTTTCTATTTCCACTTGACCAATGCTTGTATGGTGTTTAAGTTATTGACTTTTGCAATTCTTTAAGCTAAAACTCTTTCTGGTTCAAACACAAGATGTTCGATGTACGATGGTAGCTGCTGTTGTATTGTAATGGTTGTTCTTATCCTTTTCTTTAGTTGAGAGACATGAAAGACATCATGTATTTTTACAGCTTGAGGCAACTCTAATTTTTAAGCTACTTTGCATATAATTTTGAATGGCCCGTAGAACTTAGAAGAGAGCTTATGAGTGTGTTGCATCCCAACAGTCAGTTGCCTTTATGGTTGTAACATTAGATGGACCTAGCTATTTACTGTAATTCTCTGAAAGTTCGTTTTGCATCAGCATATTATTTCATCCCATCTCTAGCTTTAACTAAGTTGTCCTTCACTATTTGTAATGTGATATCTCTAGAGAAAAGTTCTTCTTCAATGCTCTCCACTTTCGCTGATTAGAACATAAATGAGCAGAGTGGGAGATTTTCCGCCATAGACAATTTCAAAAGGAGTGAAGTTTGTAGTTTTTTTCCAAGATGTATTGGATCATAATTCTGCTAATGGTAGCCATTTGTTCCACTCTTTAGGATTGTGTCCACAAAAACATATGAAATAGAGTTCTAAAATTTTATTTGTGATTTCAGTTTGGCCATCACTTTAGGAGTGATATGATGTACTCATTGCTAATTTGTTGCCTTGTAGTGTGAAAAATTCTTGCCAGAATAAACTTATGAGGACCGCATCTCTATCACTTACAATTGATTTTGGTAAAACATGAAGTTTTATGACATTATCAAAAACTATTTTAGCCACTTGTGGTGCAGTGTATGGATGGGCTACAGACATGAAATGGGCATATTTAGAGAGTTTATTTGCTAATACCATGATAACTGTAAAATGATTACTATTAGGCAACTGAGTTATGAAATCCATACTTATGTCGTCCCAGATTTGATCATTAATGGATAAGGGCTGAAGCAATGCCGTTGTATAGATGTTCTCATTCTTCATTCTCTAACTAACATCACATTCAACAACACGTTTTTGTGTCTCTTTTGATTCTTATCCAATGAAAATCTTATTTAATTCCATGTAAAGTTTTTTCTACTCCAGGGTGGCCAGCTAGAGGTGAAGCATGAAATTCTTAAAGTAGTGATGTCTTGATTGCTTGTGCAGCAGGGCTAATTAGGATACTTCCTTTATAATAGTTAGCACCATCACCTTTAGTGTGTTTGCTGGGTTGGTTTGCTTGCTGCTTTAATTTTTTGTTCAATGCCCTTGTAATATGTGTCGGTTGTATTGACAGTGTTTTGGGGAAGCAGGGTTTCTGAATCAAGTTGTGGTGAGTGTTTGGTGGTCGTTGAATTATTGGTGGTTTATGGTTGATGAAAGAGGGTTGACAACGAGGAGTTTGATGGGTGTTGAATTTGTTTGGTGTGATAATGTTTGAGAAATATATGGTAGTTGAGTGAGTGGATCTTATATGGTTATTGATTTGTTTTAGCCAGATTGATGGGTGGTGAGAGCTTCTATTTGGACATCATGGTGGATAAAATTTGTTTAATCTCGATCATTTCTAACTTCATTTTATTGAAGACGGATTTAACACTTATAATTTCAGTGTTAACATCCTTATCTACTTGATCCTAATGTGATTTCCATGATTCCGAAGCTTGCAAAAGTGTTGCAAATTGTATTCCTCCTCTGATCATCGATGGTTTACACGTTGGTCTTCAACTTGTAGGATTGATGAATCCGATACCATTTATGAGGAACCATTGGGATTTTTCTTAGAATATTTTGGCATGATGGTATTTCAAGTAGGTGAGGAAGGAAGGAGAAGGCGGTGAGAAGGAAGATGAACTTTCAGGTGGGAAAAATATTGAACAAAAAATAGATTTGATGCAGTTGTTTTCATTCCTCTTTTTGGACAATACATGATTACATATAAATAGTGCATTGCCACATCATCCTTATACAACAAAATTTTAAAAACAGAAAATAAAATCATATTCTACTACTAGCAAACTCTAGGACCACACTCTAACAATATTTCAAATATTGCATTAACTAATCAACCACTAGTTGCACCCATTATATTACCCACTTTTACAGTTGAAAATATTATTTGCTTCAAACCGACCCTACTACTATGCTCATTACACTTTCGTGATGTGAGTATTATCAAACATGCACAGTATGCATGCGTGCACCATATATAGCATAGCAGCAACTTAGTTGGCCAACTCCTGATGGGCTCCGGGCCCACTGACTCACTCTTAATACTCATGAGATAAGCCCCTTGTCTCACCATGCTTCCTTTGTTGCTTTTCTTCTCCACTGTCGAACAGGGAGATTATCGCCGACGATCATGGAAGAGAAACAGTTGCCCAATTCGTAAGTTTGCTAACTTATTGCTTGTTGATTCAAAAATTTTAAACTTTGATCTTATTTCGCTTCCCATCTTTCCTAATTCACCCAATTCATCGATTTGCTACTGAATAATAATAAAAATATTATAATCTCTGCTTATAGGCTAGTTACCCCAATATTTATTGTACATCCCACTAAAATCGATAAAATTTTGTTTATCATTTTACCCTTCATTATAAACTCTCATTTAAGATGTCTACTCATATCCAATTTTGTGTTTGTTAAAAGTGAATGAATAGCAATATTTTGAGAAGAAGGAATATGATTATCTTTTTGATTTTAAATAGGATTCTAATTCTTATACAACACTTTGATGATGATCATCGTCCCAAAATATGAATGGCGCTTTGTGTAAGTGGAACAAAAAAATGTATAACAAAAACTAAAAACTTATATACTTTTGTAGGATTTCATTGAAATCTTGCTACTTGGAATTGATGAAGATCTAAAGAGATCAAATTACACGAAGCGTTCTTTTTCAAAAACATAAACTTCTTTCATAGTACACCAGCCAACCGAGCCAACGCTGTTGGCTTATCGTATCGAATATTAATTCAATTTTCTAAAACATAAACTTCTTTTATAGTTGAATAATTCTTTATTTTCAACTAAATTCCTTTTCAAAAACTTTTGTGAAATATTAATTTGTAATCTATTCCAATAAACAACATATTTGAAATAAATTTTAATAATAATAATAATAATTTATAGATATTTCAATAAATAAAATACCTTTGAGAGGTTATGTAAATCAAAATATACATGGTTTATAATTAAATTCGTATTTACAAAATTAATCTTTAAATAATTGGATATATTTCAATATAGATTTACATAGTACAAGAATTAGTAAAACTAAATTTCAAAATCAATCAAAACAAACAAAAACATTAAACGAAGAAATAAAAATAAATATATAACATCCTATATGCCTGGAGTTGTAGGTTCCTCAAATTTCACGACCACCGATCCACCGTCACCGCTGCTCTGCTAAAGCAGTGATTGAAACTTAGAAGTGTGCTTGTCGGTCTTAAAGTTGATTGGAACTTAGAAGTGTGCTTGTTGGTCTTAAAATCACGAAACTAAAATACATTGCTTTTGCTTTAGAAGTATTTCCTTACAAACACATGATCTAGGATTCTAAATGGGTTTTCTTTGCAAAACTATCATCAAGAGTTCTATCTTGGCCGTGATGACTGTTATTTAAACATGAATATAAAAGTTCCAATGAACACTTAATTTGGTTTAGTTATTACTAGTAAATCACTTTAAAACTTTTGTAGTTATAGTTTTAGTGCTTTATTTTCTCTTGAGAAGGTGGCATTTTATTTGTTAATATCAACGTCTTCCTTTCCTTTAATTAAACACAAATCAACAAAAGACATACATCGATTAATATATTACCAATCATCCTTTGAAGATTTGCTTTTCGTTTACATATACTCTTCATAAAAAATTATATTGTAAATGCAATCTCTTGGAGCGACTTCGAACAAGCAAAATATGAAACGTTGGCGTACGAAAAATGTAGCCTAATGGGATTAATTTGGGAGCACTTGAAGCACAGAAAATGCAAAAGCTCGCTATTGGGCTAGAGTTAAAATCTTCCTTCTTGTATTTCTTTACCTGATCCAGGCATGCTTATCAATGATTATTCATCTCGCACTGGTCCAAATTAATCATTGAATTGGATAAGAAACCACCTCCTCCGCCTTCTGAGACAATCGAAGCTGGAACTCATGAACCTTCTCTTACTGCCCACCTACTGAATGGGATAATTTCGAAGAAGAAGACAAGAGAAATGACATTCCTAAGGAAATCACAATCGATGAAAACTTCCATGAATTGTGGAGCAAAAATGGAGGCTTGAGCGACGAACTTGTTCAGAATAGAACACACGGTTCTTATCATGGTAATAGCATTAGTCCAATGTGAGCGACATTGAAAAAATAAGCAAAGACTTTAAGATGCTTGCACTAGAAATGGGCGTTTCAGAAAAATCGAAATGTTCGCATCAAGCAAGCAATTACCAAACAACCAAGTGGAAGCCATGGGATATGGTAAATCTGTAACTTAAAGCTGCAAGCAATTTCCTTCCTTTTAGTCTGTTTGATGTTAGTTAGTATTTTGTACCTTATATTATCATAATAAAACTACTTTATAAATATCGATGAAGATATCATATTCTTTTATGTATCTGTGTTGTTGTTGATCTAGTACTCACTTGGTTCCTTGGTTATAAATTGTTCAATTAGTTGTTGTTCCGTCATAGACACTGGTGAGGAGGTCTATGTATAAGCTAAAAAATTTATGTTTAATATTTTTAACAGAAACCATGTATGCACTGCATAATACTTCTGCATAAGTTTCACTTGAGGGTCATGTTTCTTGACACAATTGCATGATTTTTCTGCTTTCCATATACATCACCTTTGCTATTACTATCCCATAGACTTCTATTCTGTCAATTTCTTACATACCTTCAACATGGTAATTAGAAATGGCACATGGTCTACATAATCTGTCCTTACCATCCTGCAACTGCAACCGTTGAATTCCTGATATCATATAAGGAGGTATTCTATACAAATTCTGAATCAGTTACCGGAGTAAAGACAGGTTTATCTTTATCAACAACTGCATTACTTGCACTGTTGCTCTTTCTTCGTGGCTTGGCCTCCCCTAACATGCTGAGCACATCTCTCATAGTCGGTCTATCTTTTGGAGATTGCGCTGTACATAAAACCGCAATCCTCAATACAAGTATCATTTCTTCTCGAATGCTCATGCAATGACCCCCTATGCTTTTGTCAAGCAATTCTTCACTTCCATGTCCATTTCTTAGCTTGTCCCTTACCCACCCTACAATGTCTTGGCATTCTCCAAATTCTTCTTCTATTGGTCTCTTTCCTGTGAGAAGCTCCATTAAGACCACTCCAAAACTGTATATGTCGCTCTTCTGATCCACCTTTAGCGTGTATCCATACTCTGTAAGATCAACATAAAAACACTGGTAAATTCCTTCTTTTTAGAGCAATCTCAATAGGGAGGTATGAAGTTATCTAATTTTGATTAGGAGACATCTAACATACTCATTCGTACCCCAATGCTAGTATCAAGCAAAATTAATGGTTTGAAGTTCTAAACAATGGGTAAGTCAATGATACTGAGTAGCAGCTTCTAGTCACTAAATAGCAGAAAAATGTAGTGATACCCATTTGCTACCCTTGTCGGGTGTATTGTGAGTATTAATACTCATTGAGTACTAATATTGGGATGCTCATGCGAAACTCAGAAAAACTTAACTCATGTTTATAAACTTCGAGTGAGTATGCACTGAAATCACGACACATATATCATATAACTATAGGCATAAATGTGAAAGTAATTCGAAAATGAGTACCTGGAGCAATATATCCATAAGACCCTGCCACCATTGAAACCGTCTCGTTCTTCCTTGTCATCATCTTCGCCAGCCCAAAATCAGCAATTCTGACCTCTAAATTAGCATCAAGCAATATATTATTCGACTTCACATCTCTATGTATAATTGAAGGGTGGCAGTCATGATGAAGATATGCCAAACCTTGTGCTACACCAACGGCCACATTATACCTAGACACCCAATCAACCAAAACCCTAGCTGCCAAATCATTGCTATGTAATGCATCCCATAAGCTACCATTAGGCATGTATTCATATACAATCATTGCATCTATGTCATTGTGCATGTATCCCATCATTCTAACGATATTCCTATGTCTTAGCTTTCCAAGCAGGCTTACTTCCCCTATGATATCACTAGAACTATCTGCCTCAGCTCTCCATAATTTTTTTATTGCAAGTGCAACATGATGACGTGGCATAACTGCTTTGTATACAGTTCCATTTGCACCTGTTCCTATGATATTTGATTCTTTGATGCATGCTAAAATTTCAGTGCTCGTGAAGTTTATTCGCTGAAATGCAGTTAATCTCCATGGCCATGCACCAGTTTCTTCATGGAATCGATTTGACCATCTTTCGTAAAGCCTGTATAGAAGAAGACCAAGAATTCCTACTGAAAGCACTGAAGATATTCCTATCAGCCATGCTGCTATTATGTGTTTGGCGTGTAACGTTTTTGTTTTCGACCGTAATGCTAATGAAGAGTTCAATGTGCAAGGTGGTAATGGACCTCCACATAAGCCTTGATTGCCTTCTAGATCTTTAAGGTTTATAGTCTTTAACATGCCATTTTCCGGCACCGGACCCGAAAGGTTATTGTATGACAAATTCAGCATTTCAAGTGCTGGAGAGTTTCCTAAATTATCTGGAATCAAACCTGTTAATTGATTACTAGACAGATCAAGAATTGCCAGTGTTGACATCATGGAAATTTCATTTGGTATTTCCCCAGAAAACTGATTGCCTCTAAGAATTAAACTGACTAGTCTTTCACAGGAGGAGATACTTTCAGGTATTGTACCAGAAAGATGATTGTTAGAAAGATCAATGGAGGATAAATTTGGAGAATCTTGAAACTGGTCAGGCATTTCGCCTGTAAGTTCATTATCGGAGATCATCAGTGTTTGAAGTGTTGGAATGGAAAAGATAGTAGAAGGAAGTGATAATTGAAGATGGTTGTTAGAGAGGTCGATGAAAGAAAGAGAGGTTGAGTGAGAAATATCATCAGGGATTTGTCCAGTTAGTTCATTGCTAGCTATTTCTAGTCTTTGTAACTTTGGCAGTTTACCAAAACCAATCGGTATAGTGCCGTTTAATCGATTATTCTGAATTCGAACTCGAACAAGTGATAAGCAACTTGATAGTCCATTTGGAATCGAACCAGAAAATGCATTGTTAAATAAAATAAGCTTAATGAGATTGCCACCATCACATAAACCTAATGGAATAACACCTGTAAGCAAATTACTTGAGACATCTAGCCATTGTAGTGAAGAATTTTGACCTAAACTAAAAGGCAGCGGTCCAGTTAGTGAATTGTTCCATAGCTCTAGCACCTCTAATTTCTTTAACAAGCCAATACTAACTGGAATTTGACCGTCTAGCTTATTACACATGAGATTCAGGAGTTGTAAATTGCTTAAATTCGACAGTTCAGAAGGTATTTTGCCTGATATTCGATTATCTGAAAGATCTAAGTAAATTAAAGAAGAAATGTTACCAATTTCTTTTGGAATTTCACCCTCTATATTATTCTTGTACAGGTATACAGTTGTCAGTAACTGCAGCTGGCCTAACTCTGGCGGTATCGGGCCTTCAAGATTTCCAATAGCCATGTCCAGGTACTGAAGATTGCTCAAATTTCCAAATTCTTTTGGAATTTTTCCTTCGAATCCGTTGTAACCAATTATAAGTATTTCCAGAGCTTCTAATTGGCCTAGTTCTGAAGGCAATTCTCCCCTCAGTTCATTGCCTGAAAGGCCCAGAAACTTGAGCCTTTTGAGATTCTTGTAAGACTTTGGAATTTCTCCAGTGAAGTAACTGCCTCTAAAATCTAGGACCTCTAGTGATGTCACATTGCTAATGTCATGAGGTAGAGGTCCTACAAAATTGTTGCCAGATGCATTTAGAGCCAACAGTGAAGGTATCATGCCTATTCCTGAAGGAAACTTTCCTACAAAGTTATTATCGCTAATGTCGAGTGCTTGCAATGAAGTGAGATGATGAATTGAGTTTGAAAATGCGGTAGCGAATGTTTTATGGCAGCTTATGTTGGAATGAGCTATGTCGATTTTTTCAACTAATTTGAACTTGCTGCATTGTATTCCAGTCCATTGGCAATGAGGATTAGAAGCTCTCCAATTACTTAGAGAATTTAACGGGTCTATTAAGCTTGATTTTATCGATAAAAGTGCTGAAACTTCATCTAAGACTGCAGCATTTGAAATTGATAAATGAATGGAGAAGATTAAGAACAAAGGAAGTGCTATGGACTTCATTTTGCTTCCCATCCTCTGTGAGTAGATTTTAACTTTGTTGTCATCTTGATATATATGTAGGAGACTTTGATAAGTGGAATCATGTATTAAAATATGAATAAAATGTTAATGATTTAGAGTAATGTTTTATAGTTTAGTTGTGTTTGTGGGACCCTTTAGGTTCCGAAACAGGTTGTAATCAGAGTGTAATGACTGAGAAATATGGATTATTAGTATAGAAATCCGACAAGAAACATGGAGAGAATATGCATACATATATATTATATGTGTATTTTATACATACGATACATTTGTGTAGGATATGATACAAAACCAAGGCTTTAGTAGATGAACTGAAACGTAGAAAGAGAATGTTTTGAGTTTTGTAAGTATTTTATCAGTATGAAGGTTTGTTGGTGGGCAAAAGAGCATGGGACCTCTCGGCATATTACCTTCATCATTGCTTTAGAATCTTCCCATGTTGCATATCTTCATTTATAAATATAAGGTAACAGGTCACAAATTACTGACAAACTATCATCTTTAAGCCATATATCAATATACTTTTCATGTATCTACCTCTATATGCAAATGCCATCATTTTTTGATAAATTTACTAGTGTTCTTAGACTCTTAGTGGGTAAAAGAGTTTATTTCAGTAGTAAACTCAAAGACATAAAAAGATAGTCAGATTAGAATTGATATGGATTAAAAATAGAGGCATCAATGTGACATGATAAGTAACACCTACCAACCCCTAAAATAGTACTAGTTTTTCCACATGCACAAACATGGGTTGGGTCACATATTTTATGAGCAATTTGTTTCATTATCACTTCTTTATATATATAAAAAAACAAGTTAGAAGAACAACTAAATACATTAAAGAAGATAGTGCACATGTGAAGGCCTCATCTGGCTAATGACTAGCTTCTTAATAATATATTTATTTATTTTCCTAACAAATATTATAGCATGTATAAAAAAAAATTATCCTCTAAAAAAACAGGGATGATAAGCTAGTTTGTATAGGCACCATAACTTTATTTGTCCCCTTGATTGTTGTTTATGTATTAATCTGCACTTAGGGGCTCAAATAGTGCATTGCTTGGTATGACTGAAGGGTCACACAAAAATTAGTTAATAGCCTTTTCTTTTGGTTAATTTTCTCTTTCTCAGATTGAGAAATTTAAAGCAAAACTGTATAACTTAGCCTTTTAAGTTCAGATTCTGTCAAATGTTGGAATTTAAGAGACTTGTACAGTCACAAGAAGTGGTTACATGTAAAGATTCTAACTAGTAGTCAATCTTCTTTATGTTTAGTTATTGTGGAAACTAATATTCACATAACTAACATGTTCAACGTAGATAGTCATAACAATTGCGAGTGGTTTTTTCTTTTTTTACATGGCTTTAGATCAACTCTCCACAATTTTATATTTAGGAAAATTTTGGCATGTATTCTTATAATTATAAAAACCTAAATTTTTAGGCCCCTTCCAATTTTCTTTCGTAAAATACATTCTTATTTTCAGAAAAATCCATGTAATTTAAAGGGATAATTTTATCAATCCTAACATGTGCGGATGTTATCATTTTCCATAACCCATAACCACATGCAATACACGTCTTGTCAACCACTTTAAATTTTAGAAATGAGAGATGTAAAAAAGAAAGAATTACAAAACGAGGAATGTATAAAATAGTTTACAAAAGAGGGATGTAAAACAACAACATGTCCATAATTTCCACTTATTATATTCATGGGTTTTTAGCTTGTTTTTTATTTTGTAAAAGTGAAAAAAAAAACAATTTTTTAGACCTCCCTTAAAATCATTTTGACTCTTTCATGCTGTGTATCAGGAACCAAACCAAAAATCGATTGTTGCTTTTGCCAGGAAATTAACAAGAAGTGAAAGAATTCTATCTTCATGTCTATTTTTTGGAATGTGAAAGACTTAAACACTAAACAGTCATAAGAGGTAGTTAGATGTAAAGAAATTAACTAGTAGTCTATCTTCTTCATATTTAGTTATTTTGGATTCTAGCATTCATATAACTAACATGTTCAGAGTAGATAATTAATCATATCAGTGGCAGTTGATTTCTTACATAATTGATAATTTTCACGAAATTTTTTTGAATGAATTAATTGGCACAGGCAGTCTTAAAAAGAAATATTTTTAGGCTTGGGCTGAATTCAAGTTGGGTTTTATGGGCCCAATTTTTTTGGTGAAATTTCCGGTTTTGTGAAAGGGAAAAAAGAAAATAATTTTTGGGTGGTTTAGAAACGTTTATGTGCAAAAGGAATATCATAGTAGCAAGTAGGCTGGATTTGCACTTTTTAGAATTGCTTGCCTGGTTAAAATGCTTACTAGACACAAAATCTGCATGCATGTCGTCTTATATCACTTTTTTTTTTTTTTTTTTTTGTTTTTTAAATTTTTTCTGACGTGCTGTTTATTAAACTGTAAAAATACGTCATTGTCATTGCATTGTTTAAGCATGTTTAATTAAATAATTTATTTATCATTTCTCATAAAATATACATTTGTAAATTTGCTGAGAAGCGCCAGTAAGCATGAATACAAGTGGTAAGCTTTTAGATTGTGAATATAGGAGTGGGACTGAGTTTCTTAGTAACAACCATATATATAGGGACATATATACATCTCTGTGCATCTCCGTGTCTCCTTATTTCAACCGCGCATTAATATATTATTTAAATTGGAACTTGCGGTTGAAATAGAAGAGAATAGAGGTGTGTATATCAGCATTCAATATGACACCTCTATTTTGCAGCACCTTTTCGATTCTTGATTTTCACCACACATTCTCATTCAAATAATAGTATTTTCTCTTTCTTTTCCATCATACTATTATTTAAATCGAAACGTGGTAAAAATAATTTCTTTTTAAATATTTGTTCTTTCTCTCTTCTGTTACGTGAATCAAATAGTTAAATATAAACTTGTAGCTAATGTCAGATGACTACAAATGATGCTAAATAGAGGAGGCTATTGATTCTAGCTATACACACACATCTCTCTAAATTTGAGAATATGTAACAATTAAACAGCTCTATCTTTGCATTTAAACAAAAGCGTATAAGGCTTCGCTTGGGAGTTTATTTTCTATCGGTTTTGTACGACTTTGTATTTCAGGTGTTATCATAACTTTTGTTTGTAAGTTTTTTCACATCGATTATAGTTGGTTATAAAACCGATGAAAACCGGGGTAGTTTAATTTTGATGGCAATTCTCAACTCATCGAATTGTGGTGTTTTTGAGAGGTTGTAACCTTTTTTTTCCAATTATACCTCCATTAATTATAAGAATTAATCTTCATAAATCTAAAGAATAAATAAGTATATATATGTAATGTTGCTTTAGTGAAAAACTCTTAAAATCGGTGTATGTTAAACTCTTAAGATGTATTGATCAGTTATAACAATATTTCATGTAAACTAATCAAAACTGTTACGATCATTTACGGTCAAAACCGGTACTCACAAAACCTCGTATAACCACTACTACAAAACTCCCAATCGAACCTTAAAGGATTCAATCAATTATTGCTATATTGGCAAAAATCGAGGTTATTTGTGTACTTGTTTAGGTTCATAAAACTCCAAATCTCATTTTATGGCTATTTACAATGCATAAATTATATCTGGGTTTGGCCAAGAGTTTTGATGGATCAAACTATAATTTATACAATCGTATCTCAAGGATAAAAAGATTAAAAGCAAATGTTTTTTTCTCTTTTCATTTTACTTAAAAATGTACGATTTTTCATATTCACTTCAGCAATACAGTAGTTATGAATGTCAATAAATGTACGTAATTTAAACTTCACAATTAATAATTATGGGTATTAATAACAACTATTATACTATCCGTACAATAATTCTCAAGTCTGGCAAAATTCAAGATAATTATAGCTGTGTTTTACTTGGAACTTTTTATATTTTTGGTTATAACGCTAATCCATGTCAACTCAATTTTGCAATACCTTCAAAAAATAAAAATAAAAATAAATAAAGAGGTCGGCCAAGCATGTGGTTTATAGTGTATCATGACAAAATAAGGATACTTGGAGTTCTATGATATTTCGGGTCATTGGACTGTTGAATTTATGTGATTCAAATATTTTTCGAAGAAGACAAGAAAATAATTAATTGATTCAATTAATCAATTAATTTGGTTTGCATATGGAAAGATATGAGAGGATATTTTGGAAGGAAACTAATTAATTAGCCAATCAATTAATTAGTCAATACATTTGTTATATGAAGAAATAAATGATTAGGCATGGAGAATCAATCATTACGCTATCTATTAGTACTAAAATCAAATTATGCAATTTGGAAAGATATTTGGCTAATCAAGAAATTGATTTTTTTAATCTCCAAGCAACCCTTCATTCTCAAGCCTATTTAAATGAAGGAAGTTCATCTTTATATGAGTATGAGAGAGCATCCACCGTTATCCTTTTCTTCAGTAAACCCTAATTTCTGCAGTCAATCAATTAGGGGTTTTGAGCGTAAACAAGTCTTTGGATAAATTTATTATTCAATTTGTAATTATAGGTTAGTCTCTCCACTACTATCTATAATTTTGCAATCTCTCTCTTTTGTACTCTCTTGCTTCGGTGAAATAAAGAATAGTTGTTGGGTCCGTGGACGTAGACGATCTAGCCGAACCACATTAAATTTTTATGTGCTCTTCTGTTTTTCTTTGTTTGGTGATTATTTTTCATTGAATTGGTAGTTGATAATTAATCGACAAGCTAGATCATTCTTTTGATTGTTTCTGCGCTTTAGTATTCTGCTGTGGTATTGAAGTTAGTGCAAATTAATTGAAATTTCTGCACAACAGTTTGGTATCAAAGCTAGCTGTCTTGTTCTATATTAGTTATCAATGACAAATTCTTTTAGTAGTGGTATGAAAAATTATGGCATCATCAAATATATCAGAAAAGGAGTTTTAGGGACATGGATGGTAAGACTAATGACGGTGTTCTTCAGCAACAACTTCCTTCATCTAGAGGAAGAGATAAAAGCCAGAAGCACCTTGAAGGTAGAGATATGCATGGATTCCACTTCAAGGGTCCTAGAAGGGGTGCTTGCTATTATTGTAAGAAGAAGGGACATTTCATACGGGATTGTCCAGCTCTTAGAAAGAAGAGAGAGAAGAATGAAAAAGCTTCAGTTTTGCCAGCAGTTAGATCAGATGTAGATAGAAGAGATAGTAATACATCATTATTTTCAGCCAGTATTTCATCTTTAGAGCATAATAGTTGGGTGATTGATTCTGGAGCCTCTTGTCATATGATGCCAGATAAGAGTTGTTCTGTCAGTTACAAGAAAATTGATGGCGGAGCAGTTCATATGGGGAATAACATATCTTGTCATGCCGTGAGCGTGGAAATGTGAGGTTTAAGATGCATGATGGTGTTGTTAGGACTATCACGGATGTTAGACATGTTCTGATGCTGCGTAGAAGTTTGTTATCAGTTGGAGCTTTGAGTAGACTTAGTATGAGGATAATAATAGATGGAGAGAATTTGAGAGTCGCGAAGGGTTCCTTGGTAGTGATGAAAGGGGTGCGAGTTAATGATATTTATGTGTTTCATGGAGAGACAGTCTTAGAAGAGTCGGTAGTTTCTACTGATTCTAGTATTTCAGATTCTACTCAGTTATGGTATCTTCGTTTAGGTCATGTTGATGAGGAGAGTCTTGAAGTATTAAAGAAGCGTGGTTGATTGATGGTGTTTGTCAGTCGAAGCCTAGCTCTTGTGGAGATTGTTCTTTTGGAAAGAAGAAGCATGTCGCATTAGATGTTGGAAGACCTAGAGCTACAGAGTTTCTAGAGTATGTTCATTTTTATGCGCGGGGACCCACCCCAGTTGCATCTTTTGGTGTAGCCGGTTACTTCGTCTTATTTGTGGATGATTTCTCACGTAAGGTCTGGGTCTATTTCTTAAAGACCAAAGATGAAAATATTTGCCCAATTTTGTAAGTGGAAGACCTTGGTAGAGAAGCAGTCGAGGAAGCGTTTGAAGGTTCTCAAAGTTGAAAATAGTAGTGAATTTATGTCACAAGAATTCACTAACTATTGAGCGTCCGAGCATGTAAATAAAGATTTATATATTTCCGTTGATTCACATTGTTATGGAGTGGCGGAGAGCATGTGTCGGATATTATGGGAGAGAGCTATAAGCTTGAGAACGACTGCTGGTCTAGAAGAGAGATTTTGGACAGAAGCGATATCTATGACAGTATTTCTCATCAATCGCACATCTTTTATTGCCATAGATATGAAGATCCCGAAAGAGATATGGAAAATATAGCATGTTGATTTTTCATTCCTTATAGTGTTTGGTTGTTCAGCTTATTTAAAAGATGAAAGACATGATAAGTTGAAGCCTACGGAAAGCAATCACATTTTGTTAGGCTATAGAGAAGGAGTGAAGAGGTATATGTTGTGGTGTAAAACAACTAGAAGAATTGTGACTAGCAGACATACGATATTTGATGAGAGGTCTTTGTTGAAGGTGGAGCCTCTATCAAGTGATGACATTGGGAGGATAGAAAATTGCCAAACACATTTGGAGTCATCAGATTATTTCCATATTCTGAGAGATACTGGTATTTCCGATGATACCATGATTGATGAGAAGATTACAGAGTTTTAGACTCTAGGTGGAGCTCACTTGCTGGAAAGGCCTTTTGGTTCAGTTGGCCTTATTTGTAAACATATTTGTTGCGATGATTCTTCATCTTATGCTTTGAATGTTATTAAGCTTGTTGGTGAGTTTGCTGATGTTGACTTAGGAAAATCTAGCAAAATTCTTGTGGAGGATATTGAAGTAGATAATGTTGAGTATGTCCTCACTCAATTTGGGATGGAGAAGTTGAAGCATGTTGTTCTGTCTCCATTGGTCTCTTAAAGATTTGTATCTACAGTTTCATCTCCTACATCGGATATGTTGAAGAATTTTGGTACTTTCTCGTATGCATTATGTTTGCTGATGTGCGTACTATCTTTCTTGTGCTTGGGAAAGATTTGGAAGCTCTATTTGGGCAATATTGCCCAAACTAGTTCACATTGAGCTTGTTGACGTAGACCCAACAATTTGTCGAGATGTGGTGATGCAGAGAGATTGTTATATTTGAATCAAGGTGGAATGTTGAATTTATGTGATTCAAATATTTTCCAAAGAAGACAAGAAAATAATTAATTGATTCAATCAATCAATTAATTTGGCTTGCATATGGAAAGATATGAGAGGATATTTTGAAAGGAAACTAATTAATTAGCCAATCAATTAATTAGTCAATGCATTTGTTATATGAAGAAATAAATGATTAGGCATGGAGAATCAATCAATCAAAGGAAAGATATGGAAAACAAGATTACACCATCTATTAGTACTAAAATCAAATCTTGCAATTTGGAAAGATATTTGGATAATCAAGAAATTGATTTTCTTAATCTCCAAGCAACCCTTCATTCTCAAGCCTATTTAAACGAAAGAAGTTCATCTTCATATGAGTGTGATGGAGCATCCACCATTATCCTCTTCTTCAGTAAACCATAATTTCTACAGTCAATCAATTAGGGGTTTTGAGCATAAACAAGTCTTTAGATAAATTTATTATTCAATTTGTAATTATAGGTTAGTCTCTCCACTACTACCTATAATTTTGTAATCTCTCTCTTTTGTACTCTTTTTCTTCAGTGAAATAAAGAATAGTTGTTGGGTCTGTGGACGTAGGCGATCTAGCCGAACCACGTTAAATCTTTGTATTCTCCGCTCTTCTGTTTTTCTTTGTTTGGTGATTATTTTTCATTGAATTGGTGGTTGATAATTAATCGACAAACTAGATCTTTCTTTTGATTGTTTCTACGCTTTAGTATTCCGCTGCGGTATTGAAGTTAGTGCAAATTAATTGAAATTTCTACACAACATGGGCAATGACCCGATTGAGTTTTTTGTTTGGTAATATAAATAATATCGAAAAGAGAATCTCGGAGTAATGATATTACACGGTTTTTTCGACTTGAAAATACTGTTAAACTTCAACGTAGACAGTCCATTTTGATTATACTTAAATCATGAAAGTATTGGAAGTGAAATACTATTCAATATAAAATTCGTTTCCTCGGTTACATGGATTAACATGAACCCCTGATTTATAATATTTTAATTAAATAAAATTAAAAAGGATGCACAATACACAAGTTTTTGATTAAGGTGATTATTTCCAGAACAAAAAGGACTAATGATAAAAAAAGTGAACCAACAAGAATTAATTGATTGGATTAATGATTGAAAGCACAACTTGAGAGGCATGTTTCTTTTAGAACGGTAAATGCATCAAAGAATTACTTACAAATTTGCATTAGAGTCAACTCTCTCTAATCCACTAAATACAAGAAAATAACAAAACAAAAAATACACCACCAATCAAACAAGTCACAATCCGGCCCAGCCCACCAATTCACTAATACACTAAAATCCCTAGGCAGCCACTATCCAGGGTCAAAAAGGAGTTTCCAGCTGCGAGCTATTTTCATGTCTTCAAACTTCACTTCAATACCTTTATATTCGAATGTAAACCTAATTTTATCATCTTTGTTGATATGAACATGGTGCACATATTAAAACTGTCATATTTTAGCATTTATTAGATAATGAATATTTATTAATTAAATTTATTTAAATGATTAAATTCAAGGTCACATAAGTAATTTCAATATATTGATTTAAATGTACAATGTTAGGTGATATTGAGGAATGTTTTGTAAATAATCGTATAAACTTCAAAATATAGGCATTTAAAAAGGGGTTTTACAATGCAATGCACGGTAAATATATTGATATAAATGAATTAAACTTCAAACTTGTAATTATTATTTATTTATGTAATTTAATTTATGAGATTAATGTGTTTATATATTTGAATGATTTTTCCCCTTTTTGCCCTTTTTTGTTAATACGAATATAGTTCATATTGATCTAATTTATTAAAGGAATCAATAAGTAATAGTTTACTGAAATTATTTAAATAGTTTTAAGGTTATGTAACTAATTATAATATATGACCTTAAATGTAAGATATTAGAAAGGGATTGAAGGCGGTTTGTAAATGATTACTAAAATTTAAAATGTTAGTATTTGGATTAAAAAACATAATTTTGTAATAGACCTCATGATAATTTATTATGACAAATGAATTGTAAACTGAATTTGTTATTATTGTTTATATATATTAGTCATGAGACTTATGTATCTTTATTTTAATGAATTTTTTTTTTACAATTTTTGTTAGTATGAACATGGTGTACATTTTGAAATTTTCATATTTTCATAAATTAGGAAATTAATTAATGAATAATAGTTAATTAAATTATCCAAATAATTTAAATTTAAGATCTCATAATTAATTTAAATATATGGATCGAAATTAAGAATATTAGGAGAAAAACGATGTGGGTTTTGTAAATTATTAGAGTAATCTAAATGTTGGTATTCGAAGCTAAAAGTATAATTTTATAATCGAATGTATGATAAATATTTTAAATAAGTTAATTACAAATTTAATTTGTTATATTTTTTATGTGATTTATATATCTTAATAGTTGAATGAAAAATTAATTTCAACACTTTGGTTGGTACAATATTGGTATAGATATTGAAATTATCATTCATTAGAATTTATAAGAAATATTAATGAATTTTGGTTAATTGATTTTGATTAAATAGTTTAATTTTCGGATTTGAACCTAAATTTAAAATATTAGGATGTAATTGATGACTTATTTGTAAATAGTCGTAAAAACTTTAGAATATCCTTACCAGAATGTAAAATGATGGGAGTCAATTAGTAAAATATGTGTAAATTGCTAAATTAAGGGGATCTGAAATAAAACACCAAGAGAGTGTGACGACCCAAATTTTTGGCCATCGAATATTGAGTGATTAACCGATTTAATTATTGAAATATTGATTTTATAAGTTGAACAGATGAGTTTTTGACAACTGAAATATCTGAATATATATATATATGTATATGTAAATAAATATGGAGAATAAACTAAATATACGTAAGTCAAGATGTATAGAATATGTGAAAATATATATGTAAACATATGATGACAAATATATAAGTGAAGAGTGTAAATAAACGTGCACATATCTACAAAAAAAATGAATATAAGTAGGGGTATACACCTAAGTATATATATTATTTACATGTCAAATTCATGTAATAGTATTTGTAATCAACTTAGGGGACATAACATTACAGGCATATCATCTCAAGCACACAAAACCTTAAATCAAAGTCAAAAAAAAAATCAAATCAAGTCAATCCAATTCTTCTTTAAATCAGGTCATGTTTTCAAATCAAAGAAAAAGAATATGAATACAAAACAAAATAGAATGAAAATCCCAGCCTATACCTGTGTTTGCTTTCTCTGTACACTTCCATTTCGTTTATATATATGAGACCACCCTGTCTTTGTTCAATTGTTCATTTGAAAAAAAAATAAACATTTCTGTATTTTACAACTTTAAATCGAATCCAAACTAAACTCACCAAAGGTCAACAAAAACAAAGCAACAGATAGCAGACTCAAGGCCATTGTCCTCTGTTCAAAACATTAACTGTGGGTAAACATATTAAGCTTAAGTAGATCTAAATCTGTGTATGTGATTTTCGATTTAGATTTATGTGTTGAATGTGTATATATAAGTATGAATCTCTGGATATATGTTTGTATTTGTTCTGTGCATGTTGTTGTGCACTATTTTTCTCTGTTCCAAAAGAACAGAGTTTAAAAACAATTCAAAAAAATTCAGAACTTCTCATCCAATCACTATTAGGCTTAGAGTTTCAAACAAAATAGGTTTGTGAAAACATAAATTAGGTTTTAAAACCATGTTTAAGTATATCTAGTTTGAAAACCTTCTGAAATTGAGTATATACAGTAAGATCTGTAAAAACGACAAAAATTAAACAATTTAATTTGTAGATTCAAGCATGCAACTTGAATCATCTCTAGAAAAGGTGATTTTTAAAACAAAAATCATGAATTTTAGTTTGGTATTGGGTTCACATTTTGGGAATTACCAGATTTTGGGTTTCGAGCAAGTTCTGGTGACTGGGATGATTCTGGAGGTTTGGGCTTTGGCTAGAGCGAGTTTGGTGATCATCGAAGTTGGGAAAAATGGTGGGAGTGGTGTTCGATGGTCGAGGCATCGGCCATAGTGGGAACTAGGGTTTAAGGGGTTTCGAAATGGAGGTCTGATTTTGGGGTGGTTCGCCATCATCGAGGCATCGAGCTAGGCAAAACTTGAAGGGGACGTACTGGAATCGTGGACGCAGGCGTTGGCGAAACTACGGTGGTTTCGGTGGTCGGAATTGCTTTGGCGAGGCGGTTTCAGATGAGGTTTAGTTTCCAGTTTTCACTGGAAAGCTTGATTTCGTTTTGAGCTTCGCGACATCAGTTTGAGGGTCGGAAACGTTCAGGTGATCGATCGCCGATGTGTGCGAGGTGTCGCCGGAGGTAGCGGCGCCGTAGTTGGACTGTGCACGTGCACAACAATGGTTGTGTGTCAGGGTAGTTTGGGTTCGTGTGACTCGAAGGGGTACTCGAGTGGGAAGGCGATGGTCTCGGGTTGGAACCCGAGTTCGTGAGTGTGACCTTACTTGGTTTGTTTTAAACACAAAAAAAGAGAAAGGGAAGATGAAGAAGCAACCCGAGTGGACACTCGAGTTAGTAACGGGTTGAACCCGAAGTAGAGCTTGTAATGTTTTAAAATGTTTTGTAAAGCTAATTTTAAAATATAAATTTAAAACTGATTTGAACTATTATGTTTAAACTATTTTGATTAAAAAGTTTTATGCTTTGGTTAACTTAAAATTTGAGAAATGTTAAGTATTTTTAAAACTTAATTTTTAAAGGTAATTAAATATAAATTAAAAGATGAAATGTTTTTAAAATATGTATTAATTTTAGGTAATTAATGGTAATTGTTTTATCTTGATAGTTAGTTAAGTTTTTATGATTAAAGTTTACTTAAAATTAATAGGGTAATTAAGTTAAATTAATTAATAATTTAGGAATAATTAATTTATAAAGGTTTAAGGATTAATTAATGGTTAATTAAAAATTAGTTAGGGTTAAGTATAATTACTTAAGGTAATTAATGAAGTGTAACTACTTAATGCAGTAATTAATGGACAATTACAGGCTGTAATTAATCAATGGGTAATTCCTTGATGGAAAGTAATTAAAGAATAATTACTTAGTGGGACTAATTAAGTGTTAATTATTCAGTGTAATTAATTAAAGGATTTATTAATTAATTAAGAGGTTAATTAATTAATGTAAGTAATTAAGAATAATTAATTACTGAATGTGATAAATCAAGGTTGATTAATGAATGTGGTAAATTAATTAAAGTCTAATTACTGAATGTAATTAGAGAGGATAATTAGGGGATGAATAATTAATGGTTTGTAATTAATTATCGTTAAATAAGAAAGATTAAAAGTGATTAAAGTAATTAATTTGATTTAATTAGGAATGGGTGACTAATTAATCTTGCTTATAAATGACTGGTTGATATTTCTGATATGAAATGTTTGTGATATGATATGTTTGTCCTGAACAGTGATTATGTGGTTATCTGTCAATGATGAATTGCTGTGTAAAAAGTGACATCTTGTGATTAAAGATTGAATTGTGTTTCACTTGAAGAGTGTGGATCAAGATGGTATTGAATTCGAAGAGACCGGAGTCGGGTATTAGCAAATACCCGAAACCACTTCGATTTGTAATCTATAAAAATTCTGTACAGATTTGTTATGTGAAATCAATAGGCTGGAATGGAATGATTTAAGTGAATTGGATCATTTAGTCTAAGTTTTGGTACTTAGAAATTGATGTGTGAAATAAGTGTTGTCTATACCAAACTTGTGAACTTGTAAAATTGATACGAGTTACCCCGAGTTTTATGTAAGTTTATGTTGTTGTATTCCATGTTAGATGGGTTTACTCACGCTGGTTTCCAGCCTGACCCAGGTGTTACTTTGATGTAATGCTCGGGTCAGACCGAGTATTACAGATTTCCAGGTTAGGACGTTCTGGAGCTCAGGAGACGAGCTGGATGGTTGGAACGTATGGAGTGTATTCCGCTGTGATATATTGTTATTTATCTGGGACAAGTTATTTTAACTGTCCAGTAATTGTGAAATGTTGTAACTCTTATGTATTAATGTAAATTAACTGATACAATTGTTCTTTGTATAACTGTTATTTTAATTGATATTATATTTTGATCCGCTGTGAATGTGAGATTCTGCGTTTGGTTTTCTATTTCTTCTTCTACCTCTTTTCTTCTTTGCCCTAACTATCTAGAATTTTCGGGGTCGGAAATTCCGGGTTGTTACAGAGAGAGAATAAGGAAAAGAAAGAAAACTCTTTGAGAGTTATAAATTTGCTATGCAACATATGATAAATTCAGGGAAATAAATGAACTATAGTATAAAATCGCTACTCTTGTTTATGCATAATTTATGTTATATAGCTTATATATCTTTGTATTTGAGTAAAAAGTTACTTTATCATTTTTGTTAATTTGAATATGGAAAACATTTTAAAACCGACATATTTTAATGATTTATTAAATGAATTAAGAAATAATATTTAACTAATTTTTAATTACGGTAAATTCAAAATTACCTAGATAATCTAAATGTGTGGACTTAGAGGTAAATAGTAGAAATAATTGAGATGGGTTTTGTTAAAAACTGTGGAAGCATTAATGTTTAGCTATTTGAAGTTAAAATAAGGATTTTGTAATGCAATGTATGATAAATTTCTAAGATAAATGAATTATAACTGGTTTGCAAATTAGTTTTATCATTATTGTTTATGTGCATATTTTATGTTTTACGATCTATATGTCTTTGTAGTTAAATAAATGATTTTACCATTTTGGTAATATATATATATATATATATATATTTCATTCTCAAATATATATGTGTGTGTGTGCGTGTGCGCGCGCGTGCGTTCGCGTGTGCGTGCGCGCATATATATATTTAGGGATTTATTAGAAGAATGGATTAAATATTTACGAAGACTACTTGAATAGTTCACATTTGTTATTTGGTAAGTAGTTTAAATATATTTATATATTTAAATATAAAACATTAGGAAAGAATTGAGGGGGTGTGAATAGTTGTAGATATGTTAAAATATTGGAGTTTGAAGCAAAAAATAGAATTTTGCAGTGCAATGTATGGAAAAAATTATTGAGATAAATTAATAAAAATTAAAATTTTTAATATGATTTAGGTTATGTGATTCATATATCTTTATTTTTGAATTTAACTTTACCCCTTTTGTTGATATGAATATGATATATACATACTGAAATCATTATATTTTAGGATTTATTAGATGAATTAACAAATGAATTTATTCAAATGATTTAAATTCAAGATTACATGATTAATTTAAATATATTGAGTTGAATGACAATATTATGTGATATTGAGGAAGGTTTTGTAAATAACTGTAGAAAATTTCAAAATGTAAAAATGTAGGTACATGATGTCAAAAAAGGAATTTTACAGTGCAATGAATGGTAAATAAATTAATATAAATGAATTGTAAATTAAATTTGTGATTATTATTTATGTTATGCTATGTGATTGAAATTTTCATATTTTTATGATTTATTGGACAAATCAACGAATAATAGTTTACTATATTCAATTATATGAACGTTGTTAGAACCTCCGTTTTCTAGTTTGAAGTGACAACTATACATTTCAAATATATCGTACAAGCTGACTATTTTAGGGAAATTCAAACTATGAAGACTAAAATAAATGACTACGGTAGATGAGCAGACTAAAAAAATAACTACACTTGACAAGCTTGATCAGTGAAGACCATATCTCAGATGAGTCGGTGCATGTTAGTCTAGAAATCTTGTACAATATCCTTTAACGATCACACACTAAAAAATCTATTTAAACGATCAAAAAAATTTCTCAACATTTAAATCACTTTCAAAAAAAAAACCAGAAGTCAGACGTCTGATTTATTATATCAGAAGTTTGAGAAAGTAAAAATTCTGAAATACTTATACAGGTTCAGACGTTTAATGAATTTCTAAGATGTCTGAAATATTCAAAAATAGCCTATAAACTCTTGGGAAGACACCCTGTAAAAAGTCAGACGTCTGACCCATTAGATCAGACACCTAAGGTACGTTTTATTTTTATTTCCTAAAGTCATTCAACCATCTGAGCTATCAAGTCAAACATCTGACCTTGAAGTAAACTCTTTTATATAGAAATAGCCAGACGTATGAACCTAAAGGCCAGACATCTGAAATAGTCAAAAATGAACATATTCTTTTCTGGAATGTGTTCAAACATTTGACCCCATTATTTAGATGTCCGACCTTGTTTTAAATTGTTTTTAAAATAAAGAGTTAAACATCCGACCTTTTAGCTTATTTGTTTGAGGAAAAAAAATGGCTATATTTCTACACGGGCATCACTTTTTTGAAAAGAAGTATCTGCTATTGAAAATATGCGATCTCTTGAACATTCACTACTCTTTAGCAGATCTCTTCACTACTATAAATAGAGACCTAATTCATTCATTGATTTGACTAATTCTTGTTCTCTAATTCATAATCGATCTATTGCTTTCTTAAAAACAAAATTGATCAAAAACTACTCTTTGCTTCCTATATCACTGCACGTTCAATTCACAATCATCAGAGGATATTATTGGAAGGGTGTTGTAACAACCCACACCATAACGGATCCGAATTTCGACTAAATTGAAACCAAAGTCCATTAGGTACAATCGTTGATTTTTGTAACTTGTAACAAACACAAGCATATCAGAGAGAGATTATTACATACTCACAGCCGAATTGAGAAATATAATAGAACATACATACTGACTAAGACTACTATCTTGGAATGAATATTATTCCTTGGATGTCTAATTGCCTCGTCAACGCCGAGCGTGAAAAGAAAATTGCTCCATCTACCATTCTCGTCTTACTTTAGTATAATGTCTTTCTAAATCTATCATGTGGGTTGTAAAGAGGGAGGTCAGAACAACGTTCTAGTGAATAGAAAATTACATACTTTACTAATACCATTAATTTATACCAATTGATTTCCATTTAAGTATTATATCTATTACTTACGGCCAATATATTAAGTCCTATGTGTGCGTGTACGATATGCCTAACCTCCTTCGAGGTATAACTATATATGTATATGTCTAGCCGCATATAGTCTAACCTTTTCACTACCCAAAAACCCTAGCTACTTATTACTTCTTAAAAAGGGAGGAGGCAGACCCAATGACCAAATAATACCTCAGTCCCTGAAGCGGGCCCTCTGCAACATAGCGCTAGTCGATGGTTCTAGCTACAGTAATCGACGACCTCTATATACGGCTTTATAATTTATAATTTAATTGTCGTACTACTAACACATCTCAAAGACTCATCTAAGGGTTAACTAGCTCGTCTCCGATAAACAAATTTTTGTCTAACCATCTACTTTGAGGTCTGTGCATCTCCCATATGGATTCTACATTAGTAGGAAGCGAAATCCGTCAGGGCATAATCCAAGTCTTTGCTACCGTCGCTCGGGCCCACTAGTGGTCGTAGCCTATATGCCAGACCTACTACTAAAGACCGGTACAAAATACTGACATAGCCCATCGACCTTCCACAACTGACATCCCATTTAGACTAACCTAAGTAAGTCAAGAAAAATACCCCTTGTTGGAACTGGGGTAGCCCACTGTGGAAGAAATGTGTGAATATAAAAAAATTACCATTTTGGATCTTTAATGAGCCTATGAAGTCTAAATGTATATTAGATCCAATCTAATAAAACATTGAATAAAGTCTTATTTTATTTAAAGTTGGTTAAAAGGAATTTTAAAATTAATTTAGTTTAAATGTATAGTGCATCAAATACACTCAATAATTGTTTATAAGAGTTAATTTAGGAAAGGCAACCTTTCATTTCTTTCCCTAAAAAATAGGTAATTAATCGAGAGTATAATTAACATTATATGAAGAGAGAAATCTTCCATTTTATCTCTCTCTCTCTCTTTAAAGTGATTGAGTCATTAAATGATATTAATTAGCAATTTATTCATGGCATAAAATGTAACTATTGTCCAAATTTACTTTACTGTAAATTATGTAAGTGCAACAAATCAGATAGTGTACATAGATGATATTTCCTACATATGTGTCTTTATTGTCAATAGTATTATTCAAAATACATATACATACATATATTTACATTTATATACAATATACATATACATATAAATGAGATAAAATTCAGTGTCACTTTTATAACTCCAAAAGGTCAGCAATTTTGAACCTAGTTTCAAAACTGAAAGATTTTAAGATTAAAATTGTGATTTTACATAAATATCCATCATATAAATTTAATTCAAATTATATATATATATGTATATATACGCACGCACATAAATTTTTGTGTGTGTATATATATACACATACAAAATTCACTGTAAATAATATTTTAAACTTAATACATCTTTATGTTAAAATTTATAATTTAGTATATGTTCCAATACAAAGTAACAACTAAAGGCTAACTTTAATTTTTAAAAGGAAATCCAAGGGTTTATGATATTTTGCAATAAAGTCCAGTTATGTTTATAAAGAAAACTTTTTTTATAACTTTAAACAGAAGTATGCAAAAACCAAAAGATTGAACTTGAAATATTGAACACAAAACATACATGCAAACATAAATAGGTTACATATGTTTTCTATTTGAATCAATAATAGAAATGTTCCATTAATTAAAACTAAGATTTTAGTCAAAAAGTGTTTTTTAAAACAACAAACTTGAAACAACAAAATAGATAGGACAAAACAGACACATATGTATATGTCGCAAAGGTTTCAGATCTAAACAATTAAACAATACAAAGAATGATTAAATATGAGATCATATAATGTAGATCTAATAATGACAATATGAATTGGCAAACAATCAAAATATATCTTAAAACAGATTCAAGTTAAAATAACATTGTGAACATATGTAATTAATTAAGATGGAGTAAAAGGGATCTAATCTATTTGATCAAATAACCAATACACAGATGGGATGAAATAGGAGATGGATCTAAATTACATAAACAGGTTAAATGGTGAATATATAAAATTAGAACAATCATCTTGAGATGTTGCCAAGAGAATGCACCTTGAATGATGAATCAAAGGCTCTTGGATTCCATGAATCAATCTTTGAATTTTGCAAGAATTAAGAGATTAGAACCACATTTTGTTATTAATTTTATTTGATATTTTATTTTGGAAATTTAGAGGTTAGGAAGCCAAGAAAATTCAAAATTCTCTGATAGAAGAGCAAGAGGGATGATTATGACAAGAAAATAAATCAATCATGTACGAAAATAAAGGGAGATGTGTTTTAAAGGAATAATAGAAACCTTTCATATTCCTTCCTTAAAACTTTTCCCTATTAATTCCTTTTTAAATGTTAATCAAATCCTCTCTCTCTTCTGCATGCATGGCTAGCCATAGATGGTGCCACAAGGCCCCTCAAAAATTTCCAAAATCTCATTAGTATCAATCTCATTTAAATCCAATTCAAATGTGCGCGCGTTTATAACTTTTATATACGCACACCATTAAACGCTAATTGTGATGCCCCACCTCTATACTCACACTAGCCAAGGACACTACGGGGTAATGCAGTTGACTAGTATGAAGAATAAGGCTGTTGAGGAGCGACCATCTGTGTAATTGCTTTGTGCGAGTATCGATATGTCAGATAGTATTACATGCATTTTGTTTCAAGAGGAAATCTGACGTATCAATAACAAACTCAAAACTACTACACAGTGGCTATGTGATATTCGAAAACAAATATAAAATAAGCATAACACAAATCAGTCACAGATATTCATATCACTAAGGTGGAAACATATATGAATATGACAAATAGAAGTGTACATCATAGAAATGGTCATACAAGATCCACTACATCACAAAAGAATAGGTACAAGTGCTAGAAAAAAGAATATGTATATATCAAGGAGTCTCTATCTCGAATGTATAAAAGCAAAAACTACTAAGCTATAGTAGTTATCCAAAAGTCAGAAGCTAGTCCATGCTAAATAGTCAAGTGGAAGCACCTGTAACACCTCGGTCTGACCCGAGTATTATTTAAGAAGATAAATAATAAATGGATCAGTCTAGCTATAAATATCATATAAGATGAGATACGATATGAGATATGACAAAAGTGTATGATAACAATAAGGTCATACTGTGACAAGTATATATTTGATAACAACAGAAATCATACAATATCTCAAATCTACTCAAACACCAAAAAGAATGTCATATTCTTTAACTTATTCACCAAACCAAAAATATTGATGAAGCTTATCAATGCCAACCATGAAAATTGGTGAAACACAAATTCTAGAAATCAACAACTAGAAATCCAAAAAACACAAAGGGGGAGGCCTATCACAAACGGGAGCATGAAAACTCACCAACACGTGTGTCACAAACGGAACGCTATTCCATGGTCGCTAACCATCAAGTTTGAGCCGAAGCTCCACAAACGGCCCAAAGACCATGGGTCGCTACCCCACCAATTTAAACCGAAGCTCCACAAACGGGGTTTAGCCCCCACACAAACAAAGAGACATCGCACATCGCTAGTCTAAATCACAAAATGATCATCAATGATCGATAAGTGTAAATTACAGTAAGCTAGTAAATAAATGAGTTTACCTTCACGTCCCATAACCACTAACTTAACTTAAATATTTAAGAACAAATTGTAGATTTCCACTCGAAAATTGTCACAAGAGTTCAATCGAACAAGTCCAAGAATTAACCGACGAAGTAAACGCAAGCGTTTCATACCACTTGTTTTGCTAAGCCGTTTAATTAGATTTCTCATACGAATGAGGTAAAGGTTTGTATATACTAATAGATTGGAAACGGTTTTAAAAGCGAGCTTTATATTTAAAATAGTGTCGAAATTGTTTTAATGAAAGGGTTTTAGTATTTACTACTAGTATAGAAACCTTTGTATTTTAAAGTGACAAATCAAAAAAATGATTGTAAAAACAATCAATCACCAAAAATTCACATACGACAATGTGAATTAAATCCATAAAAATCGATATCAAATCCATTAAATGGATATTCCCAAAAATCCAAAGAAAGAAGTCATCAAAATCGATAATAAGTGATAACAACTAACCGGATCAACAAAAATCGATCAAAATTGGAAATCCACTCAAAAAACAACCAAAATAGGCAAAATGAACAGTTCCAGACGTCTGGTTGAAAATCCAGACGTCTAGATTTAGGTTCTGGAAATTTTCAGAAACCTTCCAGACATCTGAACTCTAACCAGACGTCTGAAAACTAACCAGACGTCTGGTCCAAGTCTCTGCCCTTTTTTTTCTTTTATGCCGTATTTTTTTTATCTGCTGCCCTAACCAGACGTCTGGACCTTCCAAGCAGACATCTGGTTGCCTTTTCTGGGCAACAGTTTGCCTAGGCCAATGATGGCCAAAATGATTCAGAAGCGATCGGACGAGCGACGGAGGCTAGGAATTTATGCCAAGCGATAACCCAGCCCTATAGGCTCTTTGATACACCCCAAATAACACGTCCAAATATCCAAGATAGGATCTTTAAAGATTTTGACTTCAAAACACCAAAATTTGGAAAATTCACCAAATCAATTTAAATCAAAAGCAAACGAATGTAAATAGATGTTAGGAATTCATACCTAACAACAATGAAAACTATAAACATAGATATGAGTTCAAAAACTCACCTTTAAACCTAAAACAACGAATGATAAGCTTTAAAACAAAGGAAAGATCAACCACTCTTCAACTTCAACTCAAGAAGCTCCAATCTAAGCTCATAAGCAAATATTTTCTAAGTTAGGGTTTAGGAATTTCTGAAAATTGAAGAGAGATTGAGATGGAGAAGATGAAGAGGATGCTTACCTAAGCTTCTCTTTGATTTCTAGAACAAGAACTTGAATTTCCTAAGAGAACTAGGGCTTAGGAATTTCTAATCTTCTCTCTTTTCCTCCATTTTTCCTTTTGCTTGAGTGTTAAGAAATGTTATGAATGAATGAAGAGGAGTGGAGTGGGAGTTGTTATTGTAGAGGAGTTGGGTTCTTTGTTAGGTTAGTGGACTGAAACCCAAACCCAAAGCCCCAAATGAAAATATCAAAATTCTAATCAACTCCAAACATATCGATGTTTATACTCAAAAAGGTCGCAAACGCCATTTTGGACTCAATGGAAGTGGTCTCGAGTCCGGATTCGACCGTTTACAAAAAGTCACGTTTTGGACTTTTAAATTCAACTAACGATGCTATATTTAAATAAATCATTTAAATATATTATCGTAAAAATATGCGGGTTGTTACAGACTCCCCTCCTTAAAGAAATTGCGTCCTCGCAATACTTAAGAAGAAAATAAAAAGTAACAACCATACTAAGGAATAACAACACAAAAGAAGAAATTTTGAAATGAAAATTTCACCTTTAAGAGCACGAGAGAGTAAGTCCGGATGTGTTCGCTCGATGAATTCTCTGGATTCCCAAGAGCAATCCTTAGGATTTGAGGACCATTGAACTTTTACAAGCGGAACATCTTTATTACGAAGGCGTTTAACCTTCATAGCAATTATGTGAATAGGATGTTGCTCATAAGTCAAATTAGGTGAAACCTCAATTTCTTCAATAACACCGGGCTCAAGAATAGATTCGGAATCTCTAACGCATTTCTGTAGTTGAAAAACATGAGAAACGTCATGAATAGCAGAAAATTGAGCCGGTAATAAAAGGCGATAAGCCATGGAACCAATACGTTCGGTGATGGGAAATGGACCAATATATCGAGGTGCTAACTTTCCCGATCGACTGAAACGCACAACACCCTTCATAGGTGAAACACAAATGAACACCAAATCTCCCATAGAAAATTCTAATTTCCTTCTTCGGTTATCGGCATAGGATTTTTGTCTACTTTGAGCTTCTTTCATCTTATGAAGAATAAGGTCAATCTTTTCTGTGGCATCACGAATAAAATCTGGACCTAAAACCAGCTTCTCACCGGCTTCAAGCCAACACGAAGGAGATCGGCATGGCCTTCCGTAGAGCGCCTCGAAAGGTGCCATACCAATACTAGATTGGAAGCTATTATTATAAGAAAACTCAACAAGATAAATATGATCTTCCCAACTTCCACCAAAATCAAGAACACATGCACGAAGGAGATCTTCAAGAGTTTGATTCACCCGCTTTGTTTGTCCATCGGACTGAGGATGATAAGCGGTGCTAAAATTAAGCTTCGTTCCCAAATCTTTTTGAGGCCCCTTCCAAAATCCACTAGTAAATAATGGATCACGATCGCTAATAATAGAAGTAGGAACTCCATGCAATTTAACGATTTCTCTAACATAGAGTTTGGCCAAAAGAGGTACGGTCCGATTGGACTGAACGAAAATAAAATGGGTGGATTTTGTAAGTCTATCCACAATCACCCATAAACTATCATGACCCGAACGAGAACGGGGAAGACCGTCAATAAAGTCCATGAAAATTTGATCCCACTTCCAGATGGGAATGTCTACAAGTTGCAATATCCCAACGGGCCTTTGATGCTCGGCCTTTATGAGTTGGCAAGTCATGCAATGCTTAATGAAGTTAGCAATATCAGATTTCATTCCATCCCAATAATAAAGTCGCTTCATGTCAGCATACATTTTACTACTACCGGGATGAATGGCAAATTTAGAACGATGAGAATCTTCTAAAATATCTTTACGAAGATCATTAATATTTGGCACAATAAGTCTACCAAATTTTCGAATACATCCACGAGCATCAATATCAAAGTCCTTCAGACCATCAACATTATTTTTATCCCTACAACTTTGGCTAAGAAAGGCCAATTCGAGATCATGCTTTTGAGCTTCAAGGATGCGGTCTAAAAGAGAAGGACGAGCCTCAAGGCTGCATAAAACAAGAGATGAACATAAATTGGATTCACGATCTCGAATCTCACAAGTGGAAAAAGTCTCGAGATCATTCCATTCGGATATCATCATGGAAACAACCGCTTGTTGCTTACGACTAAGGGCATCGGCAACATGATTTCCTTTTCCGGGAGTATAGAGAATATCAAGATCATAAGATGCAAGGAATTCGAGCCAACGTTGTTGATGCAAATTAAGTTCCTTTTGAGAAAATAAATACTTCAAAGATTTATGATCGGTGTAGAGAACAAATTCCCAAAAGATAATGACGCCAAATTCTAAGAGCAAAAACAATGGCTGCGAGCTCTAGATCATGAGTGGCATATCTAGTCTCGGCAGGCTTTAGTTGTCTAGAATCATAAGCGATAACACGTTCCTTATGAGAATGGCATTCAAACCAATACGACTAGCATCGGTATAAACAATCAAGTCTTGGTTCCCTTCGGGAATCTCAAGAATAGAAGCATCGGAAAAGAGTTCTTTTAATTTTTGAAAAGCAGCTTCTATGCTAAATTATTTATTTCATGATCCTCTTTCCCGAAAAGCTAAGACATTCAAAATTATAATTAACTTTATGTAGTCATCTTTTTAGAAAAATTTACTTATTACAAGTCAATTTACTGTGTTTGACTGTCTCATCATAGCGTTTAGGAGATTCCTATCGATAACGTTGATCAAGCGCATCGATCAGAATTCTTAAAGCACTCAATGGGCAATACAACACAAAATCATCTTCTATTTGATAAACATGTCTCTTAAAATTTTACGAATATTCTTTGCTCGTTTTAAGAACAAAATCCAATTATACTTATAAATATATCTTATTAGAAAGATTTGCAATTTTAAATTGATGTTTTCACCCATAATCAATGAATACAAGGATGGACTCATCGAGTATTCGTAGAATACTCGATTCATAAGATGGATGAAATGAGCTGGAGGGTTCGTCAAACCGAATTACATAATGAGCCGTTCATCAGATCCGTAACGAGTACAGAATGATGTCAAAGGAATACATTTAGTCACGTTTACAAAAAGTCACGTTTTGGACTTTTAAATTCAACTAACGATGCTATATTTAAATAAATCATTTAAATATATTATCGTAAAAATATGCGGGTTGTTACACTAATGTTATTCAAATAAATTAAAATAAAATTTTAATAATTAATATTTCACAAATACTAATTAATTTAATTTATTTAAAGCCCCCCTTTTAGTATTTATCACGTTTAAATCAAATTTTAACACTCTAAAGATATCATATATCTATATGCGCGTTTATAACTCATATATATATACGCATTTTACTAAATGCTAAGGGCATTCAAAAAAATTAAATAAAAATTTAGTAACTAATGTTTCATAAATATTAATTAATTTAATTAATTTACAATAATTATAAATTAATTAAATCATGTGGTTCATTTAGAGCATTCATCATTTCGGTTGTGTGACTCAAAGGTATAAATTCAGTTAGCGATTAATATCGAACTATTCGAATATTAACGTTCACACGTCACTTAGCAGGTGGTGTGACATTTTGGCTGAATTTATCGCTTACACATCTTTTAGGTAAAATCCAATTTTACTTATTATAAGCGGTACCTAATAGTGACAATTATTTACACCAATTCTCTTCGTCAAAACTATATCACTTTGGATTTATGGAATTTGGTAATGGTCAAAATTCCAATGTCATCCACATTCAACTTTATACTCCAAATACAAAGTCCTTGGTTCAATAATAACAAATATTATTAACCAAAATGCTATGGCCAGAGACTTTGACTTTGAGTTGACTTGACCATGATACTAACCCTATATACTGAGGAGACGAATCCTCTCTTGAATATTGCTTCACTTCCAATATTTCCACTCAACCCAACTATAGTCACTCGATGGAACGCCATGCCATGATTTGACTATAATTAAAGCAAAGCTTTCATATTGAAGATCCATAGTATTCTCAAGTCGAGAGAACTATGTAAATTAGTCACATCGATATTTTCTATTTGACCTTAGTTATATTAACCAACATGAAACTATCGAGTGAGTCGATCCATAGTTATCCAATAACTATCAGTATGTAACCCCTAGGTGCCTCCAGCAGTCATGAGTAATACACTGCCCAACATTTGGAGAGCGTTACATACTCTAGTCTCAATAGATACACCAATATCCAGTCTCGATGCATCTTGATTAGGAACATTTAAAATGATATATTTGTTTTATTGTGATAAATTACTCATGGTTCAACACTTTGTAACTACTATCACAAAATATACCATTTATGAATTTGCTATTAAATATACATTTAATTAAACTAATCAATTAATATAACCACAGTATATCAAGTATATAATAAAAATAAACACCTTTACTGTGAACAAGATTGTTCAACGAGTTAGATATATGTAACAAATTACATAAATTTCCCCTAGGGCATACCCTTAACTCTATCACCCCTTTGAGTTACTTAATGCCTCTTATTGGAAGTGAAGCAGACCCCATTTTCTTAGAAGTACTAGGTCGTTTAATACTTCAAGTCTGAGGCGAATCCTCGATATATTTTCCCCCACCCATCTGCAACGCATATCCCTTTCCCATGGGACCAATGGTTGGAGATGTCTCTCATCAATATAAGTATACACAACTGTTGGTAGCCTCTAGGTGAAAGGCAGATTTCTGTTGTGTAACCCTACTGACCTCGCAGCCCAACCCACTAAACCAAACCAAACACCCAAAGCCTAAGTGTTGGGCTAGGCCCACTAATTTCATGCTTATTCTAAACGTATAATTGAAGCTATATAATTTTCTACTATGAAAATTATATTGCCTTCTACATCTAATTTAATAATATTGATACTTATTTGTTCACTGCGTAATTATCCTATTTTATAGGCTTTGGCTTTAGCTTTCTTGTTTCCTTCTTATGTCTAATAAATATCCATTGTCCATAATAATTGGTCATTAATGTCCAAATTGGATAATCTCCAATGATATTTATTTACTCATTTCAAAATCCACTAATTATGCATATTCAATTTCCTTATAAATACCATATTAAATTCTCTAATCAAACCTCATTTAATTCCTTTGACTCTCTATTAACTACAAATTTATTGTCCATTAAATTTGCAGTTATTGTCTTTTGGAATTGCTATTCCTTCCTTTTTCAACCTCCTAATCCTATAATTATTATGTTATTAATAACTAATACAAATATCGTCGTAAATTAAGCCATGCATATACTTTTATTTTTAATCGTTAAGCGCGGTTATACGTATGTGTGTGTGTGTGTATTCATTTATTTCTTATTTCTAACTATTAATTACTAAACTAGAATATTCCTTTTCACATTTTGATTTATAAGAGATATCCTTGCGAAAAGGGTAACCGTTATAATTTTCCACAAATTACCCAAAAAAGAAACTTTTGCTCCATTGAAATTACAAGGATTTATCTCTTTTCTTTTATTGGAATAGATAGTGTAAACTATGTAGAATAATATCCATACTTTACACATCTCCTTCCTTTTTTGTATATTTCTTATTAATTCAAATGAAGCACTTTTATATATTTATGGAATTAGATAATTTATGAAATTACGTGAAAGTAGATATAATTCAATTATACACCACTCCAAATAAATTAAAGGATGCATACATTCTTATAATTATAAAAAATTAGCATTAGGTCCCTCCCAATTTTCTTTTATAAATTACATCCGTATTTTCAGAAAAAAGGATAACTCATAACAATCGTAATACACTTTGGAGTGGTTGGTTTTAAATTTGGAAATAAGAGAAGTAAAAAAGAAAGAAAATTAAAAAAAAATGGATGTTGAAAATTATTTCTAAAGGGAAGGATATAAAACAAATAAGTTTAGAAAAGAGGGATGTGTCCCTAATTTCCACTAAATTAAAATATAGAAATTCACATTCCAAGTCAACGGGGGAACCTAATTTACAACCCAATTATATATTTGGAATAAATTATACCACTTTACAAACTTTCTTCAATAATAATTATTTAGGATTGATTTCAAATTTCTAGATTAAGTTGTACATACTATTCATATTCTAGTTACCTATTTTATAGAACATGTAGGCAATAACCCTATATGTTTGTTTAAGCCTACAACTCATCTGATACAAGCATAATAATTAAATAAAAATTCAACGAGATAAATTCCAATGTTATAGATAAATTATATAATTTCTCACTTACCTTTCTAGCTTTTCAAATCTCCCAAATCTGAATCCATTTCTTTATTTGACTCCTTTTCCATTCTAACCTAAAAGAATATGTATAACAAGGTATATACATATTATTGGAATTACTGATCTGAAAAAGATATTTGGAGTTAAAGGGAATATATATTTATAATCATTAAAATTACCTTTTCTTTCGCAATGTTGATTCGCTTCTTCTCTTCCTCTCTTTTATTTTCCACCCTTCTTCAATTTTTGTGTGTGTGTATATGTGTGTGCGTATGTGTGTATAATATTTTATAATTTTTTAGAAATGTAGAAGAAGGGAAAATGACAGAGCTTCGTTACTTTGATTGGAAAATATGAGAAGAGAAGTGAGAGGTTATGCCTGTATTTATAGGCTCTCAAATCAACCGTAACCTTTAGATTAAAATAACTAAATCCGGGCCATTGGCCAAGGTTCAAACCGTAGCTGACACACCCTGACCAATCGATCGCTCCCTTATGGTCGATTGCTAACGGTCGACCGGCCCAAGAAGGGGGTCGACCTTTGAGGTCCGCATTTAATATAATTTATTTTCTTTTTCATTTTAATTATTTTCGCTTTAAAGACTCCAAATGATAGTAACTTTTCGTTTGAGCTCCGATCGCCAAACTCTAGATATGAAAGTTGCTCAGAAAATTGTTATAAACACAATGATGCAAGTTTCGTGGCCAAATTCCATTTTTGGAACCTTATTAGTTATTTATTAATTTTACAGGGTGTTACAAGTGTACTGAAGATTGATTTATCTGTGTTGTAAAAGAACACATCAAAATTAAAGTTGGAATTATTTCTTTTATATTTGAAGTAATGTATGGTTGTTCAGGCTGTATTGTAGATACTTGTTCCTTTGGGTCAAGTAAGGGTTGGTTAGTGAAATTCTAGAAGGAGTCTGGGACTGGACGTAGGATGGGAAGTCTGAATTAGTATAAAAATCGCTGATGTAATCTTCTATTTACTATTTTCTTTTATATTGCTTACATTTTTATCTTAAGTTATATTTTTCTGTATTATAGATCATTCCATATTCTGCATACAAGTCACTTCATGTATCGACTTTCATTTGGTATCAGAGCCTAGCATTTCATAAATAGTGAAATCATTTTTGAGAATAACATGGCATCAAATTTCACTATTTTCCAAGAAGGTCAATCGATCGCCCAACCCCCACTTCTTACTGGCACAAATTATGGATATTGGTCCACTAGAATGAGAATAAACATGCAATCTAATAGCTATGCAATTTGAAACATGACTCGGACAGATTATGAAGCATCCACTACTGATTTTAATACATGGACAACTTAATAAGTCACTTTAGCCGAAAACTACTCTAAAGCCATGAATATTTTATTTGGTGCATTGGATATGAATGAATTTAATAGAGTTGGTATATGTAAGTCCGCACATGAAACATGGAAGACTTTACAAATTACATATGAAGGCATAAACAAAGCGACTTTCAAATGTAAAATATTATCAGGATATTGAGGGTGTTTTGTATATGGTTATAGATAATTTAAAATGTAGGGTTTTAAATTAAAAAATAAATTTGTAATGTACTATATGCTATTTTTTTGAGATAAAATGTAAATTGAATTTGTTATTATTGTTTTAAGTTATGTGACTTATGTCGCTTTACATTAATGGAAAAAAATATTAGTTTTTTTAAAAATGAATATGTTGTACATATTGAATTTTCCATATTTTCATAAATTAGTAAACGAATTGATGAATATTAGTTAGTTGGATTATGTAACTAGTTTAAATTTAAGATTGCTAAATTAATTGAAATATATGGAACAAAATATAAAATATTAGGTGAAAAGTGAGGTATGTTTTACAAGTAATTGTGGTAATCTTAAATGTAGATATTTAAAGTTAAAAGTAGAATTACTATGTGAGTGATTTTCCATCTCTCACTATTATATGCATATGATATGGTAAAACAATGAATTTTAAGATGATTTTTGATGTAAAAATGATTTTAAATCCAGATCTAACTTCAATAACATTTTTAAACCGAGATTAAAATAATAAAAACATTTTTGATTCCTTTACCACCACTTACAAATATGGTCATCATTTTTTACAGAGTTAGATCTAGGAAAATATATGTGTTGGTTTTATGTTTGGATTGCTTGTATATGATATTTGGATGGTATGTGATGTTTGCATATGATAGTTTGATGTGTTTTAAAGTTGTTTTGGTGTAGTTAAAATTATGTCATCATTTTTAGCAATTCGATGGAAAAAGTGTTCAGAATGTGATGCGAGTGAAGTGTGTTGTTCTTAGGGATCCAGAGGAGTTGCAAAAACAGATCACATGAAGTTCGGAGGTGTTTTGAGGCAAGAAAATCTTATCATTGGTGGGAAGTCAATCATGTCAATAAGTAGCTGAAATCAGGTCGGGGTAGTGTGCTTCGGGCTGAGGGAGACAAAGGTCCAGGGTTGTGGACGGGAAGCTTCGGGCTAGAAGAAGTAGAGAGCTTAGACTTTGAAAATTTGGTTAAGGAAGGAGGTCAGCACTGACCTGATGAACTTGGCATGATGGCTTTGGGATGAGGGAAGCAAAACTTTAGGCTTGAGTTGGATATGGAGACTTACTAAGGATTGACTAAGTTATCATGTCGGCACCGACATGATTAGGGTTTGACCAATCTCGGCCAAACTCTATAGGGGTAACGATGAGTCCTTAGGGAGCATGTTGTATGTGTTCGTTTTTTCATTCAATGTTCGATTTCAATGCTATTGCACGAAAGGGAATGATGGTTGATGGTAAACCTAATGTGGGGCGCTTTGATATGTGGCTTTAGGACTTTGATATGATGACTCTACGACTTATGATGGGGTTTTGTTCTGGTGATGATGACTCGATGATGATGGAGTGTTTAGATGATGATGATGATTCGATAGTGATGGAGTTGTGATGATGATCCATAGGGACAGTTCAATGAGGATAGGAACTTGTGGGTAGAACAAGCATAGCGTGTTCTACTATGAAAACGAATGGAATGGAACGTGGATGTGATCGACTATGAGGATGTGTGCAAAGGGATCTTTCATACCCAGGGTGTTTTGTAGTATGCTCATAAAGAAAGATATGTAAGGATGCTTACTTGGATATTAGGACACGTTATCCCAGATCGTTGATGTGGTCCATGTACCCTGGACCTTGAGGATATGTGGGCCTAGTTCCTAGCCTTCGAAGTGTCATGTATTCGAGCAATGAGAAAACGAGATTATTTTTTCCATTAGTCTCTGGTAGAGGATTGGCCATACGAGTTATCATATATCCAACGCACACACGTGATTATAAGGATTGTTTGATGGATGGTATGTTTGCTTTGTTTTGCTTATCTCTCTAGGGATGTTACATGATGTAGGTTTTACGGACTTAGATACCTAGACATCCGACATCATACTTAGATTTGTAGTCTAGCCATATAATAATGGTGATAGCAGATTATCATATATTGTTATGTGCTAACACTTTGGAAGCAGGGCATGTCGGGTATGATTCTCTATACCCTATGTCTTATATACTATATCGACTTTCATAGTATTTTGTGATTATTTATCATTCACACCAGGCTGTTGTATGACTCGAGATTTTATGCATTGCTTCTTATTATCCCGGGTACTATTAAATGAGTAGACAAGATATCAGGTATTGACAACTCATGGAGTTATGCAGATGGACTAGCAAGAGGCAATGCTTTTTCATACTTATATTTTGAGCTTATTATTGCGTATTTCGCTATGCGACACTATGGAGATTTGATAGTGTTTTACTTATTTGACTTAGAGACATGTATTTGGTTTTATTTATTAATTGTATAAACTCTATTACTACTTTATATAACTATATGGAACTTGTGCTCTGATCTGTGATGGTTCATATGGTTATATTTCTGTCTCTCCTATTTTATATTTGTGATTGTTGTTATATTTTATCCTTGTGCAGTGACATATATAATAGGTTTTGTGATTATTTCATTTACTTTACCACTTGACTATCATCCTATATTGGTCGAGCACCATTATAGTGCATTATACAGGTATATTGGGTGATGAATGCATGAAGGGATCGTCACATTTGGTATATATTAGAGATATAATGTGATTTATCACTCAAGAATGGATCAAGAGTATATGAGAGAGCATACTTCTAATATATTTTGATTTTCAGAACTATATAGTATAAATCGCATTGCATACACGAGTACCATTGATGGAACTTTTATTTATGAGAGAATGATAATTCATATTACAGATTAGGAATGAGTTGGCATATGAGAAAGGATGCTAGGAACTCCATCTCCAAAGTTGAAGAGGAATGGGCGGGCTCAGGGCCTGCTAAACCTGACCTGTAGACGATTTTCAATACCATGATAAGTAATATGCTGCAAAATGCCCAAGTGGTCGCTTCGAATGTTACTATTGGAGGTGCTCAGGTACAAACGCAAAAAGTAGATTTTTCCAAGCTATGTAAAGGCTATGTGGGCCTTAGAGGAAAACTGTTCCTTTGAATGGAGTCAGCTGTCAAAGTGCAAGACTAGATGGACACTTGCGAAATGACTTTCAATGCCTTAGAGTTAGATGATGCTACGAGGAGTAGGTTAGCCTCTAGACAACTCCAGGGAAGAACCATAAAATGGTGGAACACAGTGAAGATAGCTATCCCCGAGGACCATGTAACTTGGGAATAGTTAAAGGCAAGATTCAAAGAGTAATTTATCCCGACTTGAGGCAAGGTGATATGTCTTTGTCAGCGTATGTAGCTAGATTCGATATGATGTCGAAGTACAGTCTATCTTTCATTGATATTCCACTCAAAACGATTGAAAAGTTTATCATTGGGTTAAATGACCATTTGAGGTGCGATTGATTGGTCATATAGATGAGAGCCTGAAGAATTTGGTTAAAAAGTCTTTACGGTAAGAGAGTTTGTACCCAGTGCAGAAGGCTGTTGTTTCTAAGGATGAGTCGAAGCCGCAATCGAACGGGGAAGGTAAGAAGAAATGGAACAACAAGAGGAAGAAATTCTAGTACAAGGATGGCCGGAAAAGGGCAAGTGGGATCCTATTTCATATAACTATGGTGATAAGGGTCATTTGAGTAAGAGTTGCAAAGCTGAAGGAAAGAAGTTTTACAACTACCAAAAATTCAGGCATATGCAAAAGGACCATGCTGAACCAGCTAAGCATAAGTGGATGGTGAAGGCACATGTATTAAATGCCATTCCGACTTCGTTATGTGCTTCATCGGCAAAGAAGGGAAATGGCATTACCATCCATGGTATGCTTTCCATTTACGATGTTCTAATACGTGTTTTATTTGATACCGAGGCTCCATATTTCTTTATTTCTGGTGATTTGGTAGATATATTGGGATTCAAACCCGATTTATTAGATCGACCCTTGATTATGACTAAGCCTATTGGAGGTTTGATTAGCCCGTGCATGGTTTGACACGATGTTACTGATTGACATGTAAAAGTGTTTATTTTTGCGCTCATATCTTATCTTTGTTGTATATAAATAAACGTTACACTGGGTATTTTTGGGTATTTCTACAGATATACGGATTTGAGGAGTCTTCATGTTAAAATGGAGCAAAAGAGAAGAAAAAGGGAGATTTGCATTGGATTATACCAGCTACTCTAAAATGATTGAACAAAATAAGCTGTAGTTGAGTGGTTAAGGCATCTCCTAAATGGCGGAAGGAGTTGTTCGAATCCTGGAAAGTTTTGCTGTAGCTGAGTGGTTAAGGCATCTCCTAAATGGCGGAAGGAGTTGTTCGAATCCTGGAAAGCACATTATTTTTGCATATGAAAATGAAGGATTATTGAGAAGATACATATATACATATGAACATACTTGTGATTGATTGTATACATACAAATCAATCAAAATTCTTCTCCCAATCAATCACAATTCTTCTTCCAATCAAATCACAATCAATCAAAATCTTTAAATCAAATCAAGCAATCACAATCACATTCAGATGACTATGCAATTTATCATGGATTTGATTCACATCAACAAATCATCCTCAAATCTCAATCACCCATCATGCCATATGTCAAAGATCTGAAGACAAGTTATCTCTCATGAATATTTATATTCACACTATCAAAGAGAAGATATTCATTTTTATGGCAACATATTTTGTAAATTTTTGATTGGAAACAACTTGTACTCTATAAATACCCAGGTATATTCATTGTAAAAGATATCTCATATCTCATAATTTCTAGTGTAGAATAAAGCTCTTCTTCTTCTATTTTCTGTGTTTTTACACTTAGATAATTGTGCCTTCTATCAATTAGTTTTGTTAGATATAATTATCTAAGTTTTTCTTCCTTTTTCATTAGTGACAGACCATTAATTAGTTTTAGCAGCTATCCTTATTTTATTTTATTTTTTTATATGAATTTCTGTTTGTTTTTCTGTTTTTTCTATTTTTCCATTGTTTAGAACTTGTGAAGGAGTTCTGATTTAACTCTCAACAACTCTTCCGTGACATATAGTTGGATCCTTCTATGAGAAAAGGATTGGAGTTTAAATCAATATTTCTTCACTTGTCTATTTTTCTGTATTTTTTGTAGTTTTGAAATCACCTCAAATCCGTCTAACTCGCCCATGAAATTACATAAACAATATAATTTAATTTTCCTCCCTGTGTTCGACCTGGATACTACACACCTGTGCGCATGCAGCATTATTTTTAATTTGTTCTTTTCTAATCCGATAAAAAAGTGTCGAACAAGTTATTGGTGCCGTTGCCGAGGAGGCAACAATTAAATTTTATTGTTTATTTCATTTCTGATTCGTGCTAGTTTTTCTTGTATTTTGCTTCCCTTTCTAATCTCAATTTTTGTTTTTGTGTATCTAATCAAAGAAAGGAAGAAAAAAGAAACAAATAAATATCAATCTGTTTACAGATTTCATAATTTATTTCTTTTTTTAGCTTACGCAATCTCTTCTCTTTTTTTCCTTCATTTTAGATTACAAAGTCTCGTCTTATTCTTTTTTCTTTCCCATTTTCCCTTTTTGCCTATTTTAGGCCATCTATATCGCAGTATCTTTGCTACAACAAAAAAGATCCTTTTTTATGCTTATTCTCTTTTGCAACTTTTTCTCTTTTTAGATTTTTTTTGTATTCTTCTTTTCAGATTTTTCTCTTTTCGGTTTTTATTTCTTCTTGTTTTTCTTTTCAAAAAAAAGTGAGAGATTTTGCCATTTGTTTTCTATTTAATTTCTCATTTTAGAATTTGTTTCCCTTTTTTTCTCTAATTTCATTCGCAATTTTCAAAAAAAGAAAAAATAAAATAAAATAAAAAAAGAAGAAGAATCAGTTTTCGTGGTGTTTTCTGATTTGTTTTTTTAATTGTTTTGTGTTCATTGCTAATTCACTGTGTTCTTTTGTTCTTTTTAGTTTGTGTCTTTTGTTCTTTTTTAGTTGTGTTTTAATTTGCATCTTAGTTTGTGTCAAATAAAAAAAACAGCTCATGAAATTCAAATTGAACTCTCATGTGACGATAAAGGATCCAGGGGTCGAGCAATTGCAAACAGTGGAGTTTGAATCGCTAGCGCTACTCAACAGCCCTGGATGGACTGCCATACCCCACTGTAAGTTGTTCTTTCACTACAGGTGCCCACTTCGACGTATAAAACTTGCTTGTAGAAATTTTCTACAGGTGCCGCGGCTTGCTTGTACAAGTTTAATTTCTACAATTATTATTGTCTGATTGTGTTTGGCTGCAAATTTCTGAATCAATCTAGTTAGGAGCAAGTTTCCATAACAAACATAAGGTGGGGGAAGTAATTACCCTTTTCTTGGCTCCAAAATAACTAAAATCATCATCTCTCATCTTTTTCAACTTTAAAAGACATTAGACGTTGGCCCTAGGACAAAAACGAGCTCATAGGAGAAAATAGTATAATTGAAAATGGGTGTTTTTGTGAAATTGACTGTCTCGTACAATTAGATCGCGGATATATAGTAGTTCAATTTTTTGAACTATTAGCAAAAGTGGTTGCATACTACCCGTAAAACATTGGTCGTACCCCTTAGTATTTATACTATACGTGAACGGCCATAAAACCCTCTTCTCCCTTCTAATTGCGTCTGTCAACTAATAAAGCACAACTTAGTATTTTATACTATTTTAAAGTAGGAGTCACTTCTAAAAACTTTTCAAAATGAGTGAAAGCAACCATAATTCACCAAGGGAGTCTCGAATAAATCAAAACATTTCACACGAGCTTGATCCACAAAATTTGATGAATCAAAACTTTCCAAATCTCAACGTCAGAGTAGATAGACCCTTATCTCTTAGAGAGCTATGCAATCCAACAAGAATTGTCCAACCTTCGGCCATTCTCTTTCCACCGGCCGAAGGAAATAATTTTGAATTAAAAAGTTCTTTCATCCAAGGAGTTCCAAATTTCATGGGTTTGGAAAACGTGTACGAATTTCTTCAGGATTTCCATTTCTATACTTCCACACTGAAAATGCAACAATTGTCCGATGAGTCCATCAAACTTCGATTGATTCCATTTGCACTACAAGCTAGTGCAAAAAGATGGCTGAATTCTCTACCACCACACTCTATTCGAAGTTGGAATGAGTTCAATGATATCTTTGTGAAAAAGTTTTTCCCTTTCCATAAAACTCTTAAAATCAGAAATGAAATCAATCAATTCACATAGAATGAAGGAGAAACTTTTTCATAATATTTTGAACTATTTAAAGAACTCTTATATAGTTGCTCTCATCATGGAATATCCAAAACGATTCAATGCCAAGTTGCGTATGAAGGGCTCAACTATCCAACTCGAATCCAACTTGAAACCAATTGTCAAAATGATTTTATGAGCAAACCTACCAATGAGGCTTGGGCCTTCCTCGAAGATTTTGCTGGAAAGGACCAACATTAAAAAATCGATTCATGTCCAATCCTGTACGAGAGGGGTACACGCAATTGACCTCTCATTATTTCTCATTGACGATTCCCAGGCCGAAGGAGGAATACCCAAGGTGTACCCTACGAAACAAGCCAATGCCCTAGCCCACAATAATGCCTACACTTCTCCATACCCCTCCAACTGGCGAAACCATCCAAATCTATTGTGGTCAAACCCTAATAATTTTGCGAACCTTTCGTATTTTTATCCTACAAATAAAAACACTCAACCTTCTCAAAATGCACCTCGATTTAAACCTTCGAATCAACCATATAGGCATCCTAACTCTTCAGCTCAACCTTCTCAAACTCCTTCACATTCTCAGTCTCCTCAACCTTTATAAGAAATTGTTCGACTAGAGAAACAAATAAGCAATCAGGATGCTAAAATTGAACAAATAATGAACATGATGAAGGAACTAATGAAAAGTAACGAGAAAGGAAAATTGCCTAGCCAACCCGAAGAAAACCCAAAGTATAATTCTCGAGGAGTGCACTCTTGTGAGGATGAAAATGTTAATCCAATTAATGTTGTCAACACATTGAGATCTGGAAAGAAGGTAGACAACCAAGTCGGCAACCCCGACATTCCTCCAAAGTTTACCCATGCTTCAAATTCTGAAACTCATTCGACACCCACTCTTGTTGATCCAAACAATTCTCTTTCTTCGTCCAAGGTTGGCAATCCTGACTAGTCTTCATCTTTGGATGTTCGCCACCCCAACATTCCAACTTCTATAGCTTTGTTGCCTTCACCTCTTTATGCGACATCCTCTTCCTCAAACGAAAAAACTCCTGAAAGAGTCTATAACCCCAAGGCTCCTTTTCCTCATAACTCAACACAAAGAAGAAGTCCGCCAATTTTGATAAAATTCTTGAAATTTTCAAACAAGTTCAAGTGAATATCCCACTCCTTGATACCATTGAGCAGATTCCCCAATGCGCGAAATGTCTCAAAGAGATTTGTACTCAAAAACATGCCACCAATGTCCCAAAAACCGCATTTCTGACTGCAAATACTAGCTCTATCCTTGCGAATTATGCCCCAATCAAGTATAAGGACTTCGGTTGTCCTATAATCGACTGTCGAATAGGTAACACTCACATTAGCCATGCCTTACTTGATCTTGGTGCTAGTGTCAATCTTTTGCCTTACACTATTTACTACCAACTAGGACTTGGAGAATTGAAACCCACGAACATCACGATTCAACTAGCCGATCGATCTGTAAAGCCCTTGGGCACTATTGAAGATTTGCTAATCCAAATTGAACAATTCTATTTCCACATGGATTTCATAGTCCTAGAGACCGAACCTGTTTCAAATCCTAGCGCTCAAATCCCTCTGATATTAGGTCGTCCCTTCTTAGCAACTTCAAACGCTATCATAAATTGTAGGAATGGTCAACTCAGACTTTCCTTTGGACACATAACCATCGATCTAAACATTTTCAATCTTAATAAACAACTAAGGGATTTCGAAATAAACGAAGTTGATATGATCCAAATGCTTGTGGATGGAAATTTTAGTGACACATCTGACCCTCTTTTGATGTGTCTCAATCACTTTAATTCTGACTTCAATATTGACGAATACACCTCTGAACTGAATGATTTGCTAGACCTCTCTTACAATTCACAAAAATTCGACCAACTAATGTCAACTGAAGTCACAACAGAAGACCCTCCTAAATTGGACCTCAAACCTCTTCCACACGATCTTAAATACACATTCTTGGACCCACCTGAAAATCTCCTTGTGATTTTTGCCTCCGATCTCATGGAGGACCAAGAAAAAAAACTTTTGAAGATCCTAAGGGAAAATAAAGAGGCGTTGGGATGGGTTATCACGAACATTAAAGGAATAAGCCCCTCAATCGTTGAACACTGGATTCATCTAACTGAGGAGGCCAAACCCACTCGCCAAGCTTAAAGGCGTTTAAATCCCAACTTAAGAGAAGTCTTGAAGGAGGAAATCATCAAATGTTTGGATAATGACATCATCTACCCAATATCTGATAGTACGTGGTAAGTCCAGTACAAGTTGTACCAAAGAAATCGAGGATAACTGTGGCCGCGAATGCTAATAACGAACTTATTCCCACAAAAATCAAAACCAAATGGAGAGCCTGTATCGATTATCGAAAACTCAATTCAGCCACTAGAAAAGATCACTTTCCCCTTCCTTTCATCGATCAAATGCTTAAACATTTGGCTGGCCACGAGTATTACTGTTTCCTTGACGGTTACTCTGGCTACAACCAAATCCCTATTGCTCTAAAAGACCAACACAAAACGACTTTCAATTGTCCTTTCGGAACTTTTGCTTATCGTCGCATGCCCTTCGGTCTTTGTAATGCTCCTGCCACTTTTCAAAGATGTATGATGAGTATATTCTCTGATATGGTGGAAGATTTTCTTGAAATATTCATGGACTATTTTTCTATCTATGGGTCATCCTTTGACCAATGCCTCCATCGTTTAGAACGTGTCTTAAAATGATGTGAGGAAATGTCACTTGTGCTTAATTGGGAAAAATGCCATTTCATGGTGAAGAGAGGAATAGTCTTAGGCCATGTTGTTTCAAAAGATGGTCTAGAGGTTGATAAATCCAAAGTCGACTTAATTGCTAACCTACCTCCACCTAGGTCGGTAAAGGATATTCGCTCATTTCTTGGACATGCTGGATTTTATAGGAGATTCATCAAAGATTTTTCAAATTTTCAAAACCACTTTCAAATGTGCTTACCAAAGACGTTAAATTTGACTTTTTCGATGAATGCAAAACTTCTTTTAAAACATTGAAATCGATCTTGACCTCAGCACATATAATCCAACCCCCAAATTGGACTCTGCCTTTCGAACTAATGTGTGATGCTTCTGACTATGCCGTTGGAGCCATCTTAGGCCAATGTGTCGATAAACTTCCTTATGTCATCTATTATGCTAGCAAAACTCTAAACGATGCTCGGTTGAATTACTCAACCATTGAGAAAGCTAGAAGTTGTCTTCGCTCTTTAAAAATTCAGATCCTATCTTGTAGGTTCTAAGGTCATAGTTTACACCGATCAGGCCGCATTGCGCTATCTTCTTTCAAAAAAAATGCTAAAGCCTGCTTAATCCGTTGGATACTCCTTCTTCAAGAATTTGACCTAGAGATACGAGATAAAAAGGGTTCTGAAAACGTCATAGCCGATCATCTCTCTCGTATTGTGCATGAGAATGCGAATGACACTCAAACCAGTAATCACTTTCCTGATGAATAGATACTTTCCATTTCTAGTACACCTTGGTACACGACATCATAAATTATCTTATCACAAATGAAATGCCTTCCCATTGGTTAAAACAGGACAAACCAAAATTTCTCTCCAATGTTCGAAACTTTTATTGGGATGATCCTTATCTCTTCAAATACTATCCTGATCAAATCATTCATAGATGTGTCCCCGATCATGAATATCACATCATTCGCTCTTTTTCACATGACCAAGCATGTGGGAGACACTTCGGAGCAAGGAAAACCACTGCAAAGGTTTTGCAGTGTGGATTCTATTGGCCTACTCTCTTTCGTGACGCATACGAATTTTGTGCTAAATGTGCTTGATGCCAACAAATGGGCCGAATCTCCAAGCGAAACATGATGCCTCTAACCCCAATCCTTGTCATTGAAATTTTTGATGTTTGGGGCATCGATTTCATGGGTCCATTTCCTAATTCATTTGGAAATCCTTACATCTTACTTGCCGTGGACTATGTCACTAAATCGGTTGAGGTCATCCCTACCAAAACGAAAGACAATAAAGTTTTTATCAAATTTCTGAAGGAGAACATATTTTCTCATTTTGGTACACCTCGTGCTATTATAAGTGACAATGGTACTCATTTATGTAATTGTTCCTTCGAATATCTTCTTAAGAAATACTCGATTACTCATAAACTGTCTACTCCATATCATCCACCAACTAGAGGTTAAGTCAAAATTTCCAACAGGCAAATCAAACAGATTCTTGAAAAGACTGTCAATTTCAACAGAAAAGATCGGTCATCTAAATTAGTAGATGCCCTTTGGGCATTTCTCACAGCTTATAAGACCAACCTTGGAATGTCACCATATCGCTTGATCTTTGGAAAAGCATGTCACCTCCCTGCCGAACTGGAACATCGAGCACTTTGGGCAATCAAATACCTTAATTTTGACTTGGAAAAAGCAGGATCACATTGAAAGCTGCAGTTGTCAAAATTTGAAGAACTGATAAACGAAGCCTATGAAAATGCAAAGATTTATAAAGAGAGAACAAAAATGTATCATGATAAATCCATACTTCGAAAGACATTTGAACTTGGCCAAAAGGTTCTCTTATATGATTCTAGACTTCATTTATTTCTGGGCAAACTAAGATCTCGTTGGACTGGACCATATGTTGTAAAGACAGTGTACCCATATGGTACGATTGAAATTGAAAATCCAATGGATGGCTCTATTTCAAAGGTCAATGGGTAGCAACTGAAACCATTCCTAGAATTTGAGCAATATGAGGAAGATGAATTCGTGGACCTCCATGAACCCAGTCATGCTTCTTAAGATGATCGATCATGTCAGGTTGTATATATTCTGTTTTCCTTTTCAGCATTTACGTGATTTAGATAGTAGGGACACTACCTCATCCAAGTATTCGGGGAGGAGGGTTTCATTCATATTGCCTTTTTGCATCAAAAAAATCATCATCACGACTTGTTTCAAACTAGAACAATAAAGTAAGTTAACGGTTTTAGTCATTTGATGGAATTTTTTTGTGAATCAGTAAGATCGAATGGAAAATATAATGAAAAGATGAATTATGAGAGATAATAGTGTAACTAGTATATAGGGAGACACATAGGTGATGGTTATGAAATCTATTCTAAATTGTAGTCTATGTTTAAAAAGTGGTTGCTTTAAAGTACTTGCGTTGACACTTGTTTTTTCAGTAGAGTTAATAAGTGCTAAGATGATTTTGCATAACTCTCTCTTCAAAAAAAATTCCAAGGATATCCAACATTGCTAGTACATCTAGTGTTGGTGTGCAAACCCGCCAAGCTCTTTCCCAACTCTCATGTAAGTCCGCGAGGTAGTGCATGAGTGGTATACCTTGGTCTCATTTTATGAGGTTGACACCTAAGGATTACCAACACCTTGTTGACATAGTCAGCATCTGTCTGCACAATCCACCAAGCTCCGCCTTGACTCTCACGTAAGCCTGCGAGGCAGTGCATGGATGGTATGCCTTGGTCTTTTAAGTTAGGCGTATAGATTTTGATTTTTTGCAAATAAAGAGAGAGTAAGCAGTTGAAACCCAAGCACCTTCTTGGCTTTATTGATTTGACTAGTTATACAAAAAATATAACAATACCACTTTGGCAACTGTGACAAGCAAATAAAGAATCTATTTCATGGCTGCAGTATGTTGTCAACCGAACCAACTAGCCAAACTAGAGTTTAACATATGAAATCTTGAATTATGTTGGAAAATTGTGACTAGTTGAGGAACAAAAATTTCTAGAAAATGACTTAGACTTGTATACATTACTGTGTTGCAACTATTCTAAAATAAGTCATGTTGTCATTTGTATATATTCGTTGCATTCATGTAGCTGCATTAGAATCATCACATATTGCATTTGGATTTTGTGGGTAGTATCTGCTGAAAACCCTCACGAGACACCACTTGTCCTACTAGGGACACCTAGAGGTTTAACTACTTGTCGCATATGCTGAATGCAATCGTGATTCCTACGAATGTATGACCTACCTAGTTTAGTTTTTATTTTTGTTTTACTCAAGGACGAGTAAAAGATAAGTATGGGGGTATTTGATTGACATGTAAAAGTGTTTATTTTTGCACTCATATCTTACCTTTGTTGTATATAAATAAACGTTACGCTGGGTATTTTTTGGTATTTCTACAGATATTCAGATTTGAGGAGCCTTCATGTTAAAATGGAGGAAAAGAGAAGAAAAAGGGAGATTTGCATTGGATTATACCAGCTACTCTAAAAAGATTGAACAAAAGAAGCTATAGCTGAGTGGTTAAGACATCTCCTAAATGGCGGAAGGAGTTGAGTTCGAATCCTGAAAAGCACATTATTTTTGGATATGAATATGGAGGATTATTGAGAAGATATACATATACATATGAACATACTTGTGATTGATTGTATACATACAAATCAATCACAATTCTTCTTCCAAGCAAATCACAATCAATCAAAATCTTCCAACCAAATCAAGCAATCACATTCAGCCGACTATGCCAATTTATCATGGATTTGATTCACGTCAACAAATAATACTCAAATCTCAATCACCCATCATGCCACATGTCAAAGATCTGAAGACAAGCTATCTCTCATGAATATTTATATTCACATGATCAAAGAGAAGATATTCATTTTTATAGCAACATATTTTGTAAATTTTTGATGGGAAACAACTTGTACTCTATAAATACCCAGGTGTATTCATTGTAAAAAATATCTCATATCTCATAATTTCTAGTGTAGAATAAAGCTCTTCTTCTTCTATTTTCTGTTTCTTTTACACTTAGATAATTATGGCTTCTATCAATTAGTTTTGTTAGACATAATTACTTAAGTTTTTCTTCCTTTTTCATTAGTGATAGACCGTTAATTAGTTTTAGCGGCTATCTTAATTTTTTTTTGTTTATTTGAATTTATGTTTGTTTTTCTATTTTTTATGTTTTTCCATTGTTTAGAACTTGAGAAGGAGTTCTGATTTAACTCTCAACAACTCTTCCTTGGCAAATAGTTGGATCCTTCTGTGAGAAAAGGATTGGAGTTTAAATCAATATTTCTTCACTTGTCTATTTTTATGCATTTTTTGTAGTTTAGAAATCACCTCCAAATTCATCTAAATCGACCACGAAATTACATAAATAATAGAATTTAATTTTCCTCCCTGTGTTCGACTTGCATACTACACACCTGTGCGCTTGCAGAATATTTAATTATTTGTTGTTTCTAATTTAATAAAAATAGTCGATCGGTTAACTTATCGAGTCATGGATGTTCTTTTGTTTATAATTGCATTATTTTGTGTTTTGTTGGGTTCAGTATTATCTTGGAGATGGACTGGCTGAAGAAGTATCCAGTGGTGGTGGATTGTGAGAGGCTGTTGGTGATGAATGAGACCGAGGATGGGCGGAGGTTAGAGTTAGGCTGCCTACCGGAGGATGAGGTATGGTTAGCTTTCAATATTCGTTGGAGGTTCTGCGGGATGGATTGTCATTTATGCCTATAAGCAGGGAGTATCTAGATGTATTGAGGGAGATGGTCGAAGTACCACCACACAGGGAGATAAGAGTTCCATATAGATTTTGTGAAGGACACTAGACTAGTAGTTATACCTTTGAGGCATATGGCATCAAGAGAGCAAAGCGAAGTAGAGGTGCAAGTGAATGACCTGTTAAGGAAGGGGTTCATTCGATGGAGTATATATAAGTTGGGGGCACCTGTAGTATTCACTACTAAGGCAAATGACTCTTTGAGGTTGTGTGTAGATTACCGCGAGCTGAATAAGAAGATGAAGAAGAACAAGTATCCATTCCCACGCACTGATGACTTGTTCAATGAGCTCTATGGTGCTAGGGTATTCTCTCAATTGGACCGTGTGATGGTGTTTCATCAGATGAGAGTGGCTAGAGAGAGCATGTCGATTACAATGTTTTGTACGTTGTTTGGATTTTATGAGCGGTTGGTTACGCCGTTCGGGCTAACCAATGCGTCGACATACTTTGTTGATCTTATGAACTATGTCTTCAAGGATCTATTATATAATAGCTCCATCTCTATACCTATAATACCCAAGAGTATTACAAAGTAATACTGTCGAGTAATACAAAGAATGAGGTGATATGGGTACACACGTGAATATCCCTTTGAGCTAACATCGGTACACACATGAATATTCCCTTGGGCTAACACTGCTACATATTTAAACATCAACAAATAACTCATATATACGTACTCAATATCAGCACAATGTAATAAAAATGTGTTCCTCTAGGATAGAATAATACATAATATATAGTAATCAAAAGAGAACACAAAGCCAAAATCGTAGCGATAATGTATAATATATAAAATATAAGACTGTACAGATATTAAACATTTCAAATATCAACTATTTCAATATAATACAGTGAATAATTAATATACAACCTAGTATCATATATGTGTATATATATACAATGAATCAAAGTCACTCAAATATCATACAATAGTCCTGATATAAGTCTCCTCTAAGCCCACTAAAACACATGCTCGTCATATTGTCCCTGTACCTGAAATGTCTTGGACTGACCTGAACATTACATAAATAACACATGGGTCAGACTGTATCAAAATCAAGGGTTAATAAATACAGGTGAAACAGTATATACTAAGGATAATAATGTGATAACATAGTATAACAACTCAAGTTAACGATTACAACGTATTATAGTGTGTATGCGTATGTATGTATGTATGTATGTATGTATGTATGTATGTATGTATGTATGTATGTATGTATACATACATACATACATACATACATACATACATATATATATAAAGAGGAAGACGTATGCATGGTTTATAATTATAACTTAAAAGATGAACGAAACATCTCATAACATGAATATCACCAAAACCATGTATAAAGATGACACCACCCATGTAGAAGCACAACAAATCAGAATTCATAGAATCAATAACAAATGGGTGAATCATCCATATCTAGAAATCATTATCAGAATCCATAAATCAAATAAAAGATTTGTCATAGCACATGACAATGTCCAAATAAAATCAATAGTAAGTACCATGTCTGCCTGAAAAGAATAGCCATCTTCCTAGAATGGATACGTCTGCCCGTTAATCGCGTAAAGATAAGATACATGGATTTACTATATCCTAGACATAGTCTCAGGCAGGAATATAAATAGTATATGTTATCTATCACACACATCGGAACCAAACAGGAGACTAACAACACATCTTCCTGCTCTTGGAGCCTTACATGTGTCTGTTTGACACTGCTCCTACAATCATTGGTTACCTCCGCCTTGGTATCATGATAATATCCACCACATGTCATGAACACAGCGCAATACTACGATCTGCATCAATCACGACCCACCTTATAATAGGAATGGAAATGGGATAGTTTGGGATGGGTTTTTATGTCCTAGACCTGCCCCGTAGACCCGACGCGGGTTGGGATTTTTGCCCGAACCTGGAAAACATACGGGTCAAGGTAGACTCGCCCCACCCTGAGACCCGGTGAGGCATTATATATTCATTCAACATTATGTAACAATCTACTTTTTTTAATTTGTATGAGGATTATCACTAAAAATTACATTAAATATAAATAACAATCTATTTACAATGAAGGAAGAGAATATAAATTTATAATGACATTTTCAAAAATATGCGTATGTTATTGTATAATTGTTAATGATGCATCGTAATAATATAAAAATCATATAACTTACTGAATGAAAGATTAATATATCCATGTGATAATCACTTATGTCTAAATGATTCATGAATCATCATTATAGTAATAAAGTGACTTTATGAGATCTAATTAGTGCGGGACGGGTTGGGATGAGTCAGTCGTGTCCTGACCTGGCCCTAGACTTGGAGCTCTCAAGAATGAATCATGAGTCTACCAGCCTCGATGATCCAATGAAGCAGGTATTTGGTGGGTCAAAATAAGGGCGGGTCTACCGGGTTTAGACCCTAGACCTACACCATTTTCATCGCTGCCATATCGGTAATTGACTGCTGGTCTAGGTGACATAGGGGCAAACACACATATATGACGACACATGGCTAGAAGCTGACACACGTCTATATACATATAAAATGGTGGCATACACCGGGGCACGACCACCGCGATCTGGATGCCAGGGTGGATGCTTGCCAATCTGGTTCACTTTCGAAATAGAAAGGAAGTTGGAAAAGATAGATAGGCACATAGTATCTACACTCGAAAGCTAACACATAGCTACTCATAAATGCCAACATATGGTTTGTATATTACTGCCACATAGCTTGATACTATTGCCAACACATGGCTATACATGTGATTACCGACACATGGCAGTACACACAACCCAATGCAACGGGTCTCCACAAATCCCCATCATATGAGTGTCATCTACTTATAATGAATAACCGAATAAATATTATAATGGCGTACCATACCATCATGTGATACTCAAACGTTTATTCATTACTAATAAACTATACTCAATCTACACAATATTGTATATAACGAGTCCAAAAAATAACTGAAGAAATATTACCAAATGCCTCATCCCATACGCTATTATAACTCCATTTATTCAAATTTCTCGTTACACAGAATTGAAATTCTTATAAACAAAATATTACAAATTAGCAATAGCACGAATTCTTATAGAAGGATGTCATCATTGTATCATATCAAAACTACCAAAATCATTATCAACAGTGAATCCTTCATATATTCGAAATAATTATTGGAGAGGAATAATAATAATAACATTAAGAATGAAAACATAGTAACTATTCTATTAAAGCAAACGTTGTTAATTGATTAATATAAGGTAATATCTAATTAAATAGATATACACGCCTTAGAATTTCTTTTAAAAGTCCATAATATAAGTTATATAATCTTTACCAATGTTATAAGTTCATTGGATAATTTATATACAAGAATTTATTAACTTATTTAATTTTCCATTCAGTAATACAATAAAATTCACTTTATTGCTTTATTCAACTTTAAATCATATTAACATTCATATATAATATATAAGTATATATTAGATTTTAAGTATATTTATTTTGTAAATTTATTTTGGTTTATTTTATATTAACAATTCACATGCATCTGGCACTTGCCATTATGTGAAATAACGCATGCCTGCTAACATATCATTTGCTTCTCACGCACTCATGCATAGGATTTCACAACATAGACCTTCAAATTGCAAAATACAAGTATGCCATAACTTTTGCCAACTTCCGATCCTCAAAATCAAAACACACACACACACACATACATACATACATACATACATACATATATATATATATATACTGCTAGAAATAATTTACACTTCATTATGTAATTTAACCTGTACACACTCATGCATAGTTTTTCCCACACACATATGCATAAACTTACACACATACATGCTCAGATTTTCACAACACACACATTATCACACAACACACACACACAATAAAAGCTACATACACACAACCACAGACTTGCATACGCAAACGGACTGTACTCACGCACATGTAAATTTACTATACATTCATCGAGAAACACTCACACATAGTATCACACACATAAAAACTACACATACAAGTTTACACGGGATTGCACTCACGCACATACAGAAGTACAAGAAGAATAAAACTTTTGTTTGGGATGCGAAGTGCAAACATATGTTTGTAAGTCTGAAGGAGAGGTTAATGAGTGCACTATTGTTAGTCATTCCAGGTGGTAATAAGGATTTGTAGTATAAACTGATGCCTGTGGTATTGGACTAGGTGCGGTGTTGATGTAGATGGGTAAGATTGTCGCATATGTTAGTCAACAACTGAAATTGTACAAAAGGAAGTATTCGACTCATGATTTATGGTTGATAGTGATATTGTTTGCTTTGAATATATGGGGGCACTACTTTCTTGGAGAGAGGTTCAAGCTATTCATGGATCAAAAATCATTGAAATACCTCTTCTCCCAAAAGGACTCGACCTTCACCGACAGTGATAGTTGGAATTCTTGACCTCCTACGAATTCGACTTTTCATATACACCTAGTAAGAGAAACGCCGTGCTTGATGATTAGAGTATAAGACATGTCAATTTGGGAACGATGTTCCTAGAGTGGACTTGGAGCTTGAGCTTACTGCTAGTTATGTCTTCAAACCTCGATATAAGATAGAGATATAGATGTTGGCTGTTTTACTATCAGACCTACTTTGATTGAAAGGACTGGAGCTTGTCAAAGGCATGATGCCAGAGTGGCGGAGATCATAGAAAAATAGAAGGAGTAGAATCTGAGGAGATGAGATAGTATAGACTCGACCGAGATGGTTGGATTCGTAAGGATGGGAGATTGTTTGTGCCTGACATCAATGGATTAAGAGATCAGGTGCTATGGAGTGCCATCATTCGAGATTGATGATCCATCCCATCTAAAATTTTATAATGCTAAAAAGAAAACATCTTATTGGGAAGGGATAAAGAAGGATGTTGGGGCATTCATCTCGAGATGTATGAACAACTAGTTGGTAAAAGCAGAGCAGAAGAAGCCAAGTGGTTTGATGCAACTGCTTGATATTCTCGAATGGAAGTGGGAACATGTATCGATGGATTTCAGCAATGGATTGCCAAGGACTAGAGGAAGGTACAATAGTATCTAGGTCATAGTGATAAAGTCTAGTAGAACGACATCCAAGTTGGCTGAGTTGTGTGTGAAGTGAATTATGCGATTCTATAGTGTGTCGAAGAGCATTGCATATGACCAAGATCCTTTCACTAGTGGGTTTTGGAAGAACTTATAAGAGGCATTGGAAATAGAGTTGCATTTCAGTACAACTTGTCACCAACAAACAGATAGGCAGACAGAGAGGGTAAATTATATCTTGGAGGATCTCTTACGAGCTTGCATTCTCGACTTTGGAGGCTCATGGGTACTTACATTTGCTAGGGTTCACATACAATAATAGTTATTAGTCTAGCATTGGTATGACACCATTTGAGGTATTGTATGGTTGATTGTGAAATGCTCCTTCGTATTGGTGGGAAGCGGGCTAGAAACTCAGGATTAAAGAGACATCAGAGAAAATTAAGATTTTTCAGCAACAAATGAAAGCTACTCAGGATAGACAAAATAGCTACACTGATAAGAGATAGAAATTTATAGTTCTCTATCGGTGATATGGTGTTTATTAAGATCTCTCCACTAAACAATGTAGTTTGATTCTGTATAAAGGGGAAATTGGCACCAAGGTTCTAAGTCCTTTTTTGATACCCAAGAGGATCATGAATCTAGTTTATAGAGTTAATTTACCCTAGAAGATGGTGTGTGCATAATATTTTTCACGTTTCTCATTTGCAAAAGTTTGTGCACAGCTCAAGTGTAACTATTTCACCTGATCAATGATGTTTTCAAGATTGACCGAAAGTTTCATGACCTCTAGGCCTATTTGTATTACCATGAAGTAATTTAGGAGGAAGACAATGGAGTTAGTGAAGGTTCAACGGAGTGAAAGCAAAGGTGATTGCATGTGGGAGAGCATAAGGACCACTTATCCAAAGCTCTTTATTTAGTAAGACTTTCTTTTTATCGCACTTGCTTTCATTTCTGATATCGTGTACGATAGTTTAGTACCTTGCATGCTACGGTGTGTGGATAGCGGAAGTAAGGATCTTAAGGCTAAATAAACACTAGATGAGGGGGGGTGAATAGTGTTTTCTAACTTTTGTAAATCTTTTTAGATTTCTTTTAAGTTTAATTTTAAATCATAGATTTTCAACATAGAATTGTATCAATAATCAATCACAGATGCAAGCATAGATAAAGTAAAAGGAAAAAAAGTAAAGTAGAGAATTAGAGAGATCACACCAGGGATTTTTATACTGGTTCGGAGTTATCCTTCATCCAGTCTCGTATAATTGCTTGTAATGTTTCTTTTCAAAATGTCAATCTTTCAATGTGCAGAAGACAAACCCAATACAATCTCGATTTCAAGGCTACGAGACACATCCTCCTGATTTTCTGGGCTCGGGGAACATCACTTGATTTGGATGGGCTACAAGTACACCCACTCAGAATTTCGGGCTACCAAGTACACCCACTTGATTTGAACAGGCTACAATCACACTCAAGCAATTACAACTAGAGTTTGATGGTTTTTCTAAAGAAAATTTCTTGATTTTGCCTACAATGGATCCTATAGCCTATTGAGATAACACTTTGATCTTAAATTGAGAGAGAAGTTGATTGAAATCAGAGAGAAAATAGTAGAGAATCAATACAATGAAGGCTGAATTGATTATGGTTGAATTTGAAGAGATCTGAATAAATTTTTCACTAGAAATTTTGGCAAAATAAGAGGAGAGAAGAAACAAGAAATTAATTGTTAAAAAATTCATTTAAAACCCCTTATTCATAGAGAATGAACAGACATGTCCATTCACGGAGAGTTACGACGAATAAACACTTCATTTTAAAATTTGAATTTCAAATTAGCAGCATGTATGTGGACATACTCATAAGGTATATGTCAACATATCCCTTTGAAATTTGAAAACTCTTTTGTTTTTAAATATTTTGAAAATCTTTTGCTTTGTAAAATATTTTGATACTTTGTAAAATAATTTAAACGTAGTTTATAAACATTTTAAACTTTGAAAAACTTTTAATTAATAAATAATAATGGTAAATTCATTTTGTAAATTTATTGACAATAATAAACAGTTCGAATAAATAATAAGAAAAATCAATTGTTAATAGAAACGAGTCGATTTTTAGTGACCTTTTTTAAATAAATTAGTTGGATTTTTCCGTAATTTTTAATTTGAAAAATATTTATATTTCTGTTTGTCGTATTTTACGGCAAATAATAGTATTTTTGAAAATTCATAGAATAAAAATAATCTATGTATTTTATTGTTGATTTATGATCATGTCGTATTTTGGTGCACGATCGTATTTTTATTTCTGTCGTTCGCGGTCCGTATGTAAACGAGATTTTGTGCAGCAGAGTACTGCAAATATTTCTTTTCAACACTTTTTATATATCAAGTCAAATTCAGATTTTTGAACTTGAATTAATGGAGACTTGATTTTTATTCGATATCTTGCTTGGAAAAATTGTTTAACTTGAGAATCTTAGGTTGACTTGTTTTTGAAGCACGGTAAATCGGGTTATTTATAAAAATCAAAACAAAACCATCAATGTTGATTTGATCTTGAGGTGAAGTGTTGCTTAAAAATCTAGGTTTGCTTGAAAAATTAAATTTACTTGTGGAGAAGGCTTTTTGTCCCTTGGATATAAAAAAACAATAATACTAAAAGACTTTACACTTCATTTTTTCAATAACCACATTCCTTTCCTCTCTTTCTCATTTTTTAACTTCTTGTTCTTAAAAAAAACAATGGCCGCATCCTTTGGAAAAAATCAAAACTTGGTGTATACTCCTCTAAAAACTACAAAACAAATTTCTTTGAGCTCGTATGAGCTTAGTCTTCGATTTTGCATAAGCACTGTTAGGCATGATAATGATTAGGCGAGTTCGACTATGATAGTTGTAAGTTAGGGTTAGCTATTAGGGGAGATCAAGTCGTCAGTTGGCCAAATCGATGTTGGATATGAGTTTGTGGGGTAGAATCGTAGCTAGCAGCCAAGTTTGAGGAAGGAAGCACACGCAGTTTTGAGTGGCTGGGGAGGAAGCACACGCGGTGAGAAGCTCGATGGAATCAACAGATCTCGATTTAGTGGAGGATCGATGGAGATTAGGTTGTGTCATGCATGGCCATGTCAATGTGTCTGTGTACACGAGAAATTGGGGAAGAAGGAAGGCGTGATGGGTTTGGGCCTAATGGATGTTGTTAGGTGGGTTTAGTTTAGTTTTGTAAATTTGTGAATGAATAAACTATTTATTTAAAATTCAAACCTTATAAATTTAATAATTATTGCACACAAGGTCAGATTTGGATGCGGTCAGTTGCGTTGGGCTCGTAGAAACATTAGCTTCGCATTGGAACTAGTTTCATCGAATTTGGGGCTGATTGAATTTTGTGCTAAAAGACCAAACTGGAACGTGAAAGCGTCAACTGGAATTTCGGTGAGTTAACTCACCTTTAAATAAACAATACGATTTCTATCTTGTTATTGATTGTTATTGAATGCTTGAGTGGTAATTAATAGTTTTAACAAAAGACATATAAATGACAAAATTATCCTGATCTAATTCAATTATGCTTAATGTAGTTAAATTTATTATACCTCATATGGGACATCTATTTAGCAGGATTAAATCCTGTTCTGCTATAATAAAATTTAATAGATTATTCGGACATCTATCGAACAAAATAAATCGCCATTATATACTTGCAAAGTAAAAATATTACTATTATTTGACTATTTGTTCTAGTTTTATATTCCCGCTTGATAGTGGAAGGCATAAATAACCATTTTATTATAGGGACAAAAAGGAGAAGTCGAAGTATTTTTGTAGCGAATAGGTCGCTACCGAACACTTCAGAAAAAAAACTTGCATATGTGCATTATACAGGAGACTTTTATAGAGAGACCCTAAGGGGTTTCTCACCATTGTTTATTTATTTACCGTTATCTGCATCTTATTTATATTCTTTTATTGCTTATATTGATCTTTGGTTAAAAAAATTTGTGTCATACTGTTTGAATTGTATAAGTGTCGTTACAGCAATTTTCGTTATACCGTTACTTATGAAATATCATCTCCTTAAACTCTTGTATGTGTTGATTTGTGCTGGTATTTTTACAAAATAAATGTTTGGTCATGTTTTTACACTTTGGAAGTTGTTCAAACTATATTTTCAAATATTTTGGGAATTTTGAAAATAAAGGTAGATGTTGTTTAAAATTTGTAAATGGAGTTATAAATTTAATAAATCATTTTAATAATGATGTTTAAATTTATTAATCATTTTAGTTTATGAAGTTTGAAATTAATTAATCATTTTTATTAATGATATTTAAAGTAAATCAATCATTTTAAATAAACGATGTGTATAGTAATTGCTTTCACTGAGAGCTAGAAGCTCGAAGCTTCAGCTTCATCCACTTAACAGTTTTCCTAACAGCATCGTTCGCCACTTGGAAAACATGCCTCCCAAACAGAGAAAAGATGTTAACAAAGAAAAAAACATCGCATCCAGCAGTCTTCCAGATCCAGCTGTCACGAATCAAGTAAATCGTCCTCCTCCAGCAGCAGTAATAAATGAAGGACAGGCTAATCCGACCACTCCTGCCACAGAACAGCCCGCAGCAATTACTAGGGCAGATTTAGACAGGGTTGTGGTTGAAGTAACTAACCGCTTCACGTCCCAGCAGGAATCCTTGGTGGACCATCTCATGTCACGCTTAAGGGATGCTGAAGAGTCCAATCGCAACACCGAATCATGGGGCAAGTCCCAGTCTGGAGGATCTCAGAGACAACAAAGATCTTCCTTCTTCGAAGGAGCTAACGGCAGAAGTAACCATGGTAGGAGCCAAGATCGAGCACAGCCCGAAGTTAGGCCTGAGGAAACATTTGGAACCGAACCCAATGGGGGAGGTACCGGGCGAAGGTCAACTATAGCTGAGCCTGTCATACTGCCTAACCATGGAAACGCCAGTGAACGGGGCCGAGCTAGAGTCCAGCCCGAAGTTGGACCCGAGAAAGTGCTTAGATCAGAACCCAGTAGGGGAAGATCAAGGCAAGGGTCAACTGTAGCTGACCCTAGCATGCTCCCAGAAGACCAAAGGCAGCCACTAGAAAATATGAGGAATGATAGACGATACCATCCCTACAGGTCATCTGGACGGAATCAATCCCACAGAACAGAACCAAACTCGTTTCTATCTGCTCCAAATTCTGATGAAAGGATGGCACGCTTATTCAGAGAGTGCGTCCAACGGGAGCAAAGAGATCGAGGGATAGGCGCTAGGGTAACCAGCCTTTTCGCCCGCAACATCGAAATTGCTATCACCCCCCGAGAATGGAAGATGCCAACAATGGAACCTTACAAAGGAACCTCCGACCCCGTTGTACACTTACAGAGATACACACAACATATGCTCATGAGTGGAGCAACAGAGGGAGTACTGTGCAAATGCTTTCCGCTCTTCTTAGCAGATCTCGCTACCTCCTGGTTCGGTCATCTACCCCAGGGATCCATCAGCTCGTGGGAAATGTTGAAAGAAAAATTTATCAGCCAGTTCCGCATTCATGTGGAGCAACCTAAGGACGCTTATTCCTTATCCAGCGTCAAACAGAAACCTGGAGAGAAACTGCAGCAATACCTAACCCGATTCAACGCTGCAGCAGCCGCAGTCCAAGATGCCGATGAGAAGCTTATCCTAATGGCCCTCTGTAGTGGTGTGCATCCGGACACTAAATTTGCTAGAAGGTTGACAAAAGAAAAACCAGCTACTTTACCCGATTTCTTCCATGAAGCCGGGAAATATATGAGGCTCGAGGATGCTGCCATTGAGGGGCAGTCAGGACAGCAAAATAAGGCAACTCACAGCAACGCCCCTGCTGTGGCAAGGGCTGTTCGAAGAAATGATCCCAGAGACAATGCTGGGGGCAAAAAGGGAGAAAAGCGCCTATATCGGCCAGGACCGAGATTCGACACTTACACTCCTTTGAACGAGACCGTCGAAAATATCTTCCTTGCCACCCAAGGCGAAGTTAGATACAAACGCCCACCATACAAGAAGGAACCAGATAATGCGTAGAAGTCTGGAAAGTTCTGCCGTTTCCACGAATCTCATGGGCATGATACCAATGAATGCCATCATCTCCGGGACTTGATTGAGGAACACATCAGAAGGAAGAAACTGGAACGTTATGTAAAAGGTCAGGACAGGACTCCAGCTCCTGCCAATGAGAACCCAAGGCCATCCTCACCGGAGATCGGTAGAGGAAACCGCAACACTAGCAGCTCTAGTCAAGAGAAGATAGTGGTCCATACCATCTCGGGAGGACCGCACATCGCAGACAGAAGCTGGAAAGAGATGGAAAGATATGGAAAGTCGCTCAGAGACAATAAAGACTGTGTCAATTCGGTTATAGAAGAGCGCCACCCGAAGCGGAAAGAAAGTGATGACATCACATTCGGTAAGCGTGACCTAGAAGGAAGGCAATACACTCACATGGATCCCATGGTTATCTCTGCCTGGCTCGGTCCCGCCGAAGTTTACCGAATCCTAGTAGACACTGGAAGCTCAGTAAACATCCTGTTCAAACATGCATTCGACAAAATGAAATTATCAATGAAGGATGTGTCTCCCTGCGATAAACCACTACACGGTTTCACTGGAGATGCGAAGATGCCCCTCGGGCAACTGGACCTCTTTGTTGAGATTGGAAGCCATCCCCGCTCCGTTGTACGGAAACAAATGTTTGTGCTAATAGAAAACCATTCGGCCTACAACGCCTTCTTAGTAAGGCCAGCCCTGTCTGACTTCCAAATTGTCCTAGCCCCATGGTGCCTAAAGATGAAATTTCCAACGGACAATGGAGTAGGGGAAGTAGAAGGAGACCAGGACGTTGCTCGAGACTGTTATGTGACTGAACTTCGCAACAACCACAGGAAGGATAAAGGGAAGGGTGTAGAGGTTGCCCTCTGCACGAAAAGTCTAGAAGCATAGCAACTAAAGAAAGCCCCTCCTCTTCGATATACCAGCGACCCTTTCAATGAATTAGACCCCAGGGACAGAGAGGAGGAGGCCACCGCCGAGCCTGCAGAGGCTATGGAGTTTGTATCTATAGACAAGCACGACTCGAGTAGACTATTGAAAATTGGATCCTAACTAAAGGCAGAGTTGAAGAAGCAACTCATCGACTTTCTCCACCACAACTTGGATGTATTCGCATGGTCACACGTTGACATGACCAGAATCTCCCCCGACGTAGCATGCCACGTACTAAACATTGATCCTACCAAGGCGCCCATAAAACAAAGAAAGAGAAGCATGGGGGCAGAGCGATCAGCAGCCCTCGATGAAGAAGTAAAGAATCTACTCGCCAACGACTTCATACAAGAAGCCATCTACCCGGAATGGATCGCTAACCCGGTGCTGGTAAAGAAGGCTAATGGGAAGTGGCGAACATGCATTGACTTCTCCAACCTAAACGACGCCTGCCCAAAGGATTGCTTCCCACTTCCCCGAATCGACCAACTTGTAGACAGCACAGCCGGGCACGAAATCTTATCTTTTATGGACGCATACTCAGGGTATAACCAAATTCCTATGCATGCTCCCGACCAAGACCACACTAGTTTCATCACCGACCGGGGTTTATACTGCTATAAGGTAATGCCCTTCGGACTTAAAAATGAAGGAGCCACCTACCAACGCCTCGTCAACAAGATGTTTGCAGGGCTAATAGGGCAAACTATGGAAGTATATGTGGATGACATGCTGGTAAAGTCAAGGAAAGCCAAAGATCACGTAAGCCACCTAGGCGAGATGTTTCAAATACTTCTCCAGTATGGAATGAAGTTGAATCCTCTAAAATTGTCCTTCGGAGTATCATCGGGAAAGTTCTTGGGATTCATCGTCCATGCTAGAGGGATTGAAGCAAACCCTGAACAAGTCCGAGCGCTAAGGGATATCAAGATACCTTCCACTCGGAAGGAAATGCAAAGTTTGAATGGAAAAGTGGCCGCCCTAAGCCGATTCATCTCCAAGGCAACGGACAAGTGCGTCCCCTTTTTTGAAGCTCTAAAGAAAGACAAAGGAAAGTTCGAGTGGACTGACGAATGCTTAACCGCTTTCCTTAACTTAATCGAACACCTCCAGAAACCACCGGTACTCTCGACTCCAAGTGAAGACGAAGAATTATACCTATACCTTGCTGTGTCATCTCACGCCCTGAGTGCCGCCTTGGTAAGGGAAGACAACCACACGCAGCGGCCAGTTTACTTCGTCAGTAAGAGGTTTACGGGGGCAGAAGTCAGATATCCTAAACTCGAGAAGCTAGCATACTGTCTACTAATCACATCACGGAAATTGCGTCACTACTTCCAGTCCCATTCCATCAAAGTTCTGACCGATCAACCACTGAGGCAGGTACTCCATCGTCCCGACACTTCTGGGCGACTACTTAAATGGTGCATTGAACTAAGTCAGTATGATGTCACCTATCACCCTCGCACCGCCATCAAGGGACAAGCCATGGCTGATTTCATTGCAGAATTCACTACCAACGAAGAAAAGGAGCAATTGGAAATAGCAGAAGACATCAAGTGGAATCTCTTTGTGGATGGTGCATCGAACGAACAAGGCTCGGGGGCAGGTGTGGTAATAATCACTCCCAGGGGAAACAAACTGCACTATGCTATAAGGTTGGAGTTCGCTGCCACCAACAACGATGCAGAATATGAAGCAGTGATAGCCGAACTAGAACTTGCCGTAGAAATCAGAGCCAATTCTTTGTGTCTTCACAGCGATTCTCAACTTATTGTTAACCAAATACTAGGAGAATTCCAAGCTCGAGAAGAACGACTCATAGCATATTTAAACAAGACCAAGTTACTTCTCAGCCGATTGGACCACTACTTAGTCAAACACATTCCTCGGGAAGAGAACCAAGAGGCCGACGAATTGGCAAAGCAAGCAAGTGTGAGAGACAGCGCCATCTTCGGGGCAGTAACCATCTCAAAGCAACTGACCCCAAGTTTTGAGCAAGTGAATCTGATAGCTACAACCAAAGAGGCAACTTGGATGACTCCCATCCGAGACTACTTACAAAACGGCACACTACCCAACGGGCGTAACGAAGTCAAGAAAATCTTGAGAAAAGCTTCCCGCTACACAATACAAGAAGACGTCCTCTATCGACGCGGATTCTCTAACCCGTTATTAAGGTGTGTCGCTGGGAGGGAAGCCAGGGAAATCTTACCCAACATTCATCAAGGAAGCTGCGGAGATCACACCGGAGGACAAACATTAGCAAAAAAGACGCTCCGATATGGATACTTCTGGCCCACCTTAAGCAAGGACGCCTTGGATTTCGTTAAAAAGTGTGACAGATGCCAAAAGTTTGCTAAGATTCCGCGGCTACCAACGACTGAGATTACTCAAATGACTAGCCCTTGGCCCTTTGCAGTATGGGGAATTGACTTAATCGACGAACTACCAATGGGCCGAGGCGGGGCCAAATACGCTGTAGTGGCAGTCGACTACTTCACCAAATGGGTGGAAGCGGAACCTCTGAATAAAGTATCTTCAGCAAAAGTTATTAACTTCTTGATCAAAAATGTTCTGTGCAGGTACGGAGTCCCACTCAAAATCATATCAGACAATGGACTTCAGTTTGACAGCGAGGAATTCGCCAACTGGTGCCAAGAGCACGGAATTCACAAAAGCTTCTCATTCGTAGCGTATCCCCAGGCAAACGGACAAGTCGAAGCCGTCAACAAAATTCTGAAAACTCTGATAAAAAAGAAGCTCGAAAAGTCAAAGGGCGCTTGGGTGGATGAACTTCCTACGGCACTATGGGTCTATCGCACATCTTTCAGAACATCAACGGGGCACACTCCTTTCTCTTTGGCATACGGATCGGAGGCTATGCTCCCAGTTGAAACCATTGTGCCTTCCCACCGTAGGATCCACTATAACCCAGAAGAGAACGAAGAACTCCTTCACATGTCTTTGGATCTAGTTAAGGAGAGAAGAAATGATGCAGTCCTTAAAGCAGCAGCCCACAAACAAAAAGTGGTGGCACAATACAACTCCAAAGTCAAGCATCGTACCTTACAAGAAGGGGATCTTGTCCTCAAGCGAATCTTCCCTCGCCCCGGAGTGCTAGACCCAATCTGGGATGGACCATATGTAATTCATAAAGATCTCCACAACGGAGCCTATATTTTGTCAACAGTGGACGGAGAGGTGTTCCAGAGGGCATGGAACATCCAACACCTCCGTCGATACTTTTCTTAACTTGTACTGCCCATATGAAGTGAATTAACAAAGAGAATCAATGGACGTAGGCATTTTCGTGCCGAACCACTTTAAAAAACCTTGTCTCTTTTTTAACTTGTTCCTTTATATCTTGGCTGCTTGTTAACTTTATCCTTTTCTGTTGAACAAAATCCTGTGCATACAGCGTTTCAATTCAAAGCACTCCACAACGCAACTTCACCTGGACAAGACCTGACAGGTACTATGCGAATCTATGCCCTCGCCAATGAGACACTTTTGCTCCAGCACCCCTCTGCTGCGGGTTAACTCATTGATCGCGACGGCCCTTAAAGCCAACTGTAATGTGCCGATTATAAGCCACCGAGAAGGCCGACTATAGCCGAGGCAGCTCATTACGGCGTTCGGCTCGCCGGCAACCGTGAACCGACTATAAGCCCCAACATAAGGTGTGGCCAGCCGGGGCAGTTCATAGTTGACGATCGGCACCCACGCTAGCCGGCCACGGTAAATCGAATAATACCCACGATTACGGGCCATAATGGCTCGGGTAGTTACTGTGCGCGATCTCGGCTCCGATGTGTCTTAAGTACGACTGAGGTAAAAAAGAATTAACTCCCCACGGAGGAGTAAGATGGGTGACAAATGTCTCCAAGACCCACAGCTAGGGAAAGTGACTACAAAACCCGTTTGCCACGAACTTAAGCACATCGACGGCCTTCCGTGATTGGAAGTTTTTACTATTTCCTATATTTCCATTCTATTTTTTCCTCTTATCCTCTATAACGATCCCTAAAGCACAGGTCACAGAATAGGAGGCATTCGCAAATGAGACCGGATGGTCGGGCACTCGACCACATTTTCATACTCAGTCACGCTAAAGCCGCCGTCTACAACTAAAGCAGGAGGGACGGTATTTTATTTTTGTGTGCCTAAAAACATAGTTATAGTTTATTCGCACATCACGTTAGTATTACAAGATATGAAATTATACTTTAAGCAGGAACTTAGCATGAAATACCACTGAATCACAAGTACACACATAGCTATATTTCTTATTCAGCACGTTAAGACTACAAAAAACATCCATATATAACGAAATTATCATAAGTTAAGAATTACATGCCGAAAATCAAATCTCTTATTACAAGTAGCATCATTATAACTTGAAAGCCATGTTACTGTTTCAAAACCAACATGTGTAACAGTATTGAGTCAACCAAAAGAAACATCCAGGTCGAATCAGGGAGCTGGCTACATTGGATCTTTACCCTTGTCTTGTTGGTGTTGACTGCCTGATCAGGCAAGAAGAGAAATCATTAGTGATAAGCGACAGAGTTAACGAAAGAAGAAACTAATGAAGAAGAGGTTACCAGTAACTTCCCCTTGATCGTCTTGGTCGTCATCCCCTACTTCCACACCTGCCTCTTCAACCGCAAACAACCGCATCCCCTCCTTCACCGCTATCTTCTCCTCCTTGGTGAACTGAGCGGTAACCGCATCCATCCTAAAGGCCGCTCCACCCTCCTCATCCGCCTCAGCCTTGGCCTCCTCTAAAGCCCTGAGGTAAATCCTAGCCATAACCCGGGGGTAGTCGTCCATCCAAGATAAACTGCCCTGTTTCCAAATGCGAAAGTACATATCCTGCAGCATATCATCCATCATCCCCTCATTTTCCTCAAACTCCCTCATACGAGCCTTAGAAACCGATAGCCTTGCAATGGCAGCATCCCTCTCCAGTCGGTATCGCGAGCAGTCAGCCTGAAGGGACCTCCTCATCGCCTCCATCTCCTCCTTTAGCCTGACCTGAGCAAGCTCTGCGGCTTCAAGCTTCCCCGACAGCTCCTCTACCTGCTCAAGATCCGCCCTCCGAACCTCGTCCACTGTCGAGATGGCCATATTTATCTGCTCCTTGCAGGCAGCCTCCATCTTCCGCAATTCCGCCTTACTAGCCTCCTCCATAGTCTTCCTCAACCGCCCGGAGGCAGCCTCATGCTGAGAAATCTGAATGGCCTGATCAGCAAGCTGTTTGGCCTGCTCCGAAACCGTCAATCGTAGTCGGATGTTGGCACTCCCAATCTCCTCTCCAGCCTTAACCAGCCGGGCATGATGCCCCATCAGCTTCCTAGTCTCCTCCGCCACCCGATCAATATTAGCCTTGGCATTGTCTCCTATGGTAACTATCCGAGTGGTAAGTAAATCGAGATCTAAGGACTTAGCCTCATCAAGCACCCGTACCATGGGATTGCGGGGAAGAAGGTGCTCACCGGTAACCTTGTCGAAGGTAATATCATGGGAACTTGGATCCAGATCAGGATGACCCGCAAATGGATTACGAGCCAAGCCAGGACGATCAATCTGAGTAGCGGTGGGATTTTCATACGGGTGCGAGGAGAGTGCGAACTCAGTATCCTCCTCCGTGATATCGTGAAGAGGCTGAACTGGGGGCTGAGGACCAAGTGAAGGTTCGGATAAGAGATGACTCCTCTTTCTCTTTTGAATACCCTCTTCAATAACCCCGAGAAGAGGACGGTAGCCGACTACATCCCCGGAATGGTGGGTCGAAGGCTTCGGCTTGGCGGAAGCTTTGGAGAGCTTGTATTGTTCAAGCCTGTACCGAAGCTCTGAGGCCTTGGCCGTTTTGCCTGCTCATGATATGAAGAACAAGTGTCACAAGCTTACATTGATCCATAATTCAAGAAACGCGTTAAATTAAAAGTTAAAAAAAAAGAAGCACATCTATTATACAAACCCTGGGGAGGAGTAGGATACTGCAATAAGTTCTGGATTTCGTTCCAGGACGGGAGCGGATCATAAAATATTCCTAAGTCCTTATCATGAATGGAGCCTGCAGAAGTAAAAAGTTCACCTTGAGTCGTCGAAGCCACCTTGGCTGGAATAGTCTGGGAAGACACGCTTGCACCGGTCTCGGCCTTGTCAACTTTCCCGGATTTCTCTACCGAAGCCGATTCTCCGTCCAGCCCCTCGAAAGCTTGGCGGAATGCATCATCCGTCCACTCCTGAATCTCGCCTGCTTGCCCAGGAAGCAAGGCCCCGATGCCATCGCCACCATCACCACCTTCCCGGTCATCTCCACCCTCACCTCTCTCCTCCTCCACATCTTCCTCCCCTTGAGTAATTGGACAAGTGCTAGGGGAAGGACCATCCGACTTCTTAAGTTTCTTACCTCCGACAACGGGAGGTTTCGTGAAAGGTTTCCTCTTACCACTCTCTACTATGACACCTCCCTTAGCTTGAGCAGCCGCCCTCTCCTCCGCCGTTTCCCTCTGCTTGACTACTGACTGCTGTGGAAGGATCAAATTATACTCCAGAAGGGTCGCATTTCTGATCAGGTAAGCAGCTGATCTATCTCTCCCGGGGATAGCTTCTATCTCGGCCGCCATCTGAACCAGGCGATCAGTCTCCACAACAGCAAAGCCACCTGTCGCTAGCAAAAAATGAAAACGTATGAGAAGAAGCGTCGCAACCAGAATAGAAGTTATAAATAAAGCGTCGACTTACATCCAGAAGTGAAACGCCGAATAGAAACAGAGTCGTCCCTGACGAAGAATCACTCCTTCTTGAACATGCTGTACTTAGAATACAGATCCAAGACCGGCTTGAAGGTTACAGTTGACTCCAAGCTGATGTATGGGGACCCCTTCTTATAGCCCCTCAGATTATATAAGTACCGGATCTCCCGGTTGGAAGGAGCACGCCCATACTTCCTATGAAAGATGACAAAGAGGCTCACCAGTATAGTATAGGAATTGGGTTGAAGCTGGAATGGGGCCACCTTTAGATATGTAAGAAAGCCGACTACCCAAGCATTAAGAGACGGGATGGCACCACACATGCAGTGGTATCTGCTGTAGGCAAAGTACCCTTCAGGAGGGTCATATGGCATAACTTCTCTCCCTGGCAACAGCATGCGCGCTCTGTCGATTCCGAAAGAATGGGAGATGACATCAAGCTGCTCCTCCTTGAGGGAGCTGGGAAATCAATCAGGCGGGGAGTTCAGAAGCTCCTGAGGGCCGTACCCGTCCACCAGCGATCTCGGGGTAGTTCCGTGACGTTCCGGTCCTGGCTGAGCAGGGGGCACTGCGGAAGATTCTCCTTCGCCCTGGGACGTCTTTTTATCCTATCGAGTTTCTGCTTTTCGATACATTTATCTGCAACACAAGAAAGGCACATTATTAGAACAAGGAAAGGTAAAAATACAGACAAGCGAGTGCGCACAATCCGGGGTTTTCGTTTGCGATTTAAAGGCATTCAAGCCCAAGGTTCATTCGGTACTCCCTATACCAGAGTTTCATCCGGCATTCAAGCCTAAGGTTCATTCGGTACTCCCTATACCAGAGTTTCATCCGGCATTTAAGACCCAAGTTCCATTCGGTAAAACTGAGCAAACCTCGTTCGGCAGTCCAAGGACAAAAGGACATTCGGTAGAGTAGATCCTCACCTGATTCGGCGAATACTTTGGTTCGGCTAGCACTGTGATTCGGCAAAGACAAGGGATTAGTTCGGCTGATGAGGAAAAATGGTGGCGTGAAGCCCGTACTTATAGACGAGCATGAGGTGACCGGACCAAACGGTTCGGCACTTTGGACCAAATGGGGCTATCCAGATAACAAAGCATGGCATACGCTGGCATATGCCCCACTTTGGGGGGCAAGTGTGGGTGTATTTTCTCCACCACCGGACCAGGTCCCGCCAAATCGAACTCCAACCAACTCCACTCACTGCCGAATCAACGCACATCCCACTCACAACCGAACCAATTCGCAACCTACCACTCCATTGCTTGCTGAACCAATCTCCACCGGATCAACCTACGACCAAACCAATCTCAACCGGAACAACCTACGACCAGACCAACCTCCACCGAACCAGCCTATGCCGGACCAACTTCCCACCGGTCCAAACCTATCCACCGAATGAAGTCTCCACCGAACGAAGCAACACATCTCACCACCGGACCACTCATCTCACCACCGAACCAAAGGAAACCGGACCAGATCCACCAGGCCAGATTACGTCAGCCCAGGCCCGCCAGCTGCTATATACCTCCAAGACCTCTACCCCCAGCCTCACTCTATAAATAGAGGGGCAGGGGTACAACAATGGGGGACAAGTTTGAGAGCTCAAGCACGGAGAGAACTTTCAAACAACTTTCTTTTACTTGTATCAAAGCTTTGTACTTGTAATCTAAACAAGAGAAGAGAAATAACATATGAAGTGGACGTAGGCACATTCTGGCTGAACCACTATAAATCTGCGTGTCTTTTTACAGTTTAGCCCCTACTTTTTATATATTTGCATAAATCACCCAAATCACTAAGAACCACATAAGATCTACTAAATCATACGACTTTGAGGTGTTTGTCTATTTTTTGTGCAAACAGTAATTAATTGGTTTAAATAAAGGTGTTTAAATTTAATTATATGATTTAATAAAGGTCTTTAGAGATAATTGATTTGATTTATTCAAAGAGTTATAAAGTTGATTAATTCTCTTTTGGGTTAATTAATGTGGTTTTTATTTTATAAAAGTACTTTTATTTATTATCTTCTGGGATAATAAATGTTGTTTAAATGTTTTAAATGATAGTTTATAAAAGAGAAATATAATTAGCTCTAAAATGAATTATTGAACAGTATTTTTAAAAGTGTTTTACAAATATTTATGATATGAATATCAAACGCAAGTAAGAATCAAATGCTTTGAATCTTGATTCATTTATTGATGAAAGTGTATGCGATCAAATTCCCATATGTAATCATTCGTTTACTTTCGATTGTTGACTTCTCAACTATTGATTTTGATATCATTTGTGGTGCTTCATCACTCTAAGACGATTTGTCACTCGTTTTGAGCTTTGGCATTCAACATCGTGGAAACTAAAACCAAAGTGCGATGGGATCTAAGCTATGTGGGTCGCACCCATTAGGGTATATTCACAATTATCTAGTGGTGTCGATAGCATGCATGCACTGATGTAAGTATATTCGGATGCCTATGGATTTAACAGGGTCTAGCTTGGAAGTTCTTGCGCATGTGGTGTAGACTCTTAAGTATATTTTATCTAGAGGTATACTTTCATTGTAGGGGAGAACCTTCCTAGTTATGTTGGATAAATTCATTTCCCTTGTTTCCATCTCAAACCTTGGAATTGATCTTTTCATTTTTTGTGTTCCTTCAATCCAAGATGACTGGTTGCTCATTTGAGCTTTTGCTATCCTTTGTCGAAAATGACTAAAACCAAAGTGCAAGCAGGGGCCAGTTTATGTGGGATTATTCCCATTAGGGTATCTTCACATCTACTCTAGATTGGATTCGGTTGTATGCTTCGAAGATGTGAAATACTCGGAATCTTGGTAAAGGTTGGCGGGGTCCGACTTAGAGTTCTCGAGGGCCATCGTAGATCTCAAGTATATTTCTAGGGGTATATTTTTGGTAAGGGGGAGCACACTCTTAGTCATTTGTTGAAAAAATTCCTTTTCCTTATTTGATTCAAATCTTTAAATTGTTTTCTTAATTTGCATCGAGAAGTGTCTGAAGCTTTTCTCGATGTTTAATTATTTTTGTCCATTCATTAAGTTTGTATTTTGATCTTGTCTATGTACATCTTTTCTTGTTCAGACTGTTATTCTGATTTTTCCCATTTCTTCATATATGGAAGTTTTTCTTGTGAGGTAAAAACCCGTTCCACTTTTAGCGGCGTGCTCTCACATAATTATTAATGTTCACCTTATTACTTAAGTTATCTCACACTAGTTCCCAGACCGATCCGGGTGTTATTTTATTGTAATTGTCAGATCAGAACAAGTATTTTCCCAGGTTGGCTTTGGTGATATGGAGTTCTTGGAGAATAGCTAGATATTCACCTATCGTAGTGCTTTATTTTCCATTTTATTATATTGTACGCCTTTTAGCAATCGTAAGGTCAGGATTTTATAACTGTCCAGCTAATAAGTTTCGTTTTTAACTCTGATGTACTCTGTATTTTGAAGTGATGGTTTATACTGTCTTTATTATATTATATGTTGTCGTTGCTGCTGTGAGATTTTGTTTCCTTTGTTCTTTTTTTCCTTTTTATTTTACTCTAACAATCTATCTTTTCGGTGATTGAATGTTCGGCATTGGAATACTATGAATGTATTCGGTGTCGACTTCCGATGGTTGAAAAGACGGGTCGTTATAATGAACCCTTCGGGTTGATACATATAGATGTATGTAATTACAAGTCTAATATAGCAAAATGGTTCTGCATACTTCGTTGTATTCATCGATGAGTTATCACAAACATGAACATATATACTTGATACACATGTAGTTTGTTTATGATAAGTTTATCGAATATAAAATCAAAAGTAAATGAAACTACATACAATTAAATGATTCAATTTAATCGAATAGGTGAGTATATTGGAAAGAGTTCCAAACATACCTAAAAATGAATATAGATTCAATCTAAAAAGTCACTCCTCCGTATGATACATAATGATGTGTTAATAAAGAGTAGTCAAAATTATTTTTCATAAAATGAGTAATCAAAATTTGTTGAACAAAGTACGTTTAATGATCAATGAAGTTGAGTTAACTCTTTTCTATAAGGTTGTTTACTTAAGAGTAGTACACAAGGTAAAAATTAATTTCATATGAATAATAGTTTACAAAATCATACAAGATAAGGGTTTATAGGAAACCCCAATGTATCCTAGGCTAAGGAGTTGGCAGATTATGCAAGTCGAAAGACTACAAATAATAATTGTATGTAAGGAATCTTGTACGAATCTCCCTAAAACAAGTTTGGTAACAATGGTCGTTGGATGACCAATTTATGTTTTGAACAACTAGAACCAAATCAGTTTTATATATAAGGAAGTTCATAAAGTGTTTATGAATGCCTATTCCGTTATATTGAGAAACAATTGTTGTTTCAAAAAATTCCAACCTCACAGCAAAGGAAGTTCTTTTAGAAAATATTAATAGTAAAGTGGATTTGGACATGATACAAAGATGAAGCCGGTAACGTGAAATGAAGTGAAATTAACCACCTAAATGAACAGAATGCATTAGATTGTCTGATAAGTATTCTTGCATATTGGAGAAAAACTATGAGTTTCTTATCAACGCCGAGATTAGATAGTCCTCAGCTATCAATTATACCATTAAGAGTATGACTCTGCCGCGCGATATGATGCACAAATCCAAAAGGATTCCAAGTGCATTATCAAAATATGATTTTGGTAGTTTTACCCGAAAGGATATGATCCATCGGCCGCTAATGTTTCTTTAAGAGAAAGACTAATGCAGTTGAAATATTGTGAGTGTAACGACCCATATTTTTCGATAATTAAAAATATTAAATTAAATAAGATTTTAGAATTTAATATTGTGTGAAATTAAATTTTTTGATTTATTAATGAGGACAATAATTATAATATGATTTAATAATGTTATTGGAATGTTATTGACAACTATTTTTATGTGATTTCAATCAATTGAAATAATTGTAAAGTTATTTTGGTTATAATGGTAAATAAGGAATTAAATTGGTAATTAATGGAATTAATGAAATTAAAATATTATAATTAATATGGTAAAAGATGATAACTGTAAAATAATGAATGCAATAAAATGTAAACTAATGTTAATTATATTCATAAAGTAATAGTTGACTCAACAGTAAAAATGTAAATCAAACTAATGTTAATTATATTCATAAAATATTGTGCAGTATTTAAATATTAAATTTGACCTGGAAATTTTATTTTTGATGGATTATAATTTCTCTGTAATCAAAATGATAAAAATTGTTGACTTTAAATTTAAAGGTGATTAAATTAATTTGATAATTATTTATTTAATTAACGTGAAAATTTGTCGTTTTGGCCATTATCTCGGATTTCGATGAAACTAGTTTCATCGGATCCGTAACAGTGAATTATTATAGGATTTCAAGTTTCGTAGCGATCGGACTTGTCGTTTGATCGTGCAAGCTCGAAATGCGTAGAAATCAATTAAAAGAATTTAAATGAATATAATCTGATTTTAAAAGCCAACTTCTGTATACAATGGAATTGGGGCTTGAAACTAGTTTCATTAAGTTTAAAATTATCGAAAACATCTATTTCGATATATTGGATGACCTACTTCCATTTTGGAAATGGAACGGGCTTTTCGGGTCTTGTTATCGTTTCGAACCAATTCAATATGTCCATTCTTTCTTATCTACCTTTGCCTATATATAGGTTGTTATAAACTCTAGTTGTTTCTCATTTTTGATTTATGTACATACTGCTCATCTCCATCTGCTCCTTCCTTCCTTCCCAATGGCAGAATCCCTAATTCCCAAATTCAATTTCAAATCAAAATCAAATCGAAAAATTTAAACTCCTCAAACCATAGCAAATTATATATCGTTGGAAAGCTCTCAACGAGCGCAATCTACTACTGCAATTCGTTTTTCAAATCGAATCATGGTTTGGCCAGAAATTGGTGATCTTTCTCAACCGTTCATTTCTAGGGTTTTCGATCCAACGGTGGATCGTCGATTTTACGATGATCAGAGGGTATAGGCTTGTCGAGGTCGTCGAGTAGAATGCATCCATGGTCTTCGCTCATCTCGAAGGTGGCCAAAATCGCTAGGAATGGGTGAAAAGAGGGCGGGGGCGATGAAGCAATCGGTGGAAGCGGAGGTGGTCGCGACCATGGTGGAGGGGCGGCTCTATGAGGGGAACGTGATGTCGTCGTCTGATCATCGTGACAGGGGATGTAGCAGCGACGATCTGGAGCCCTAGGGTGGTGGCGCTCTTCGAGTAGGGTTAGTCGAGAGAATGTGTTCTTTTTTTAATTATATTATTAATATGTCTATTAACTTTTAATTATTCGTTTAAGCTAATTAAATCATATCTTTTTGATACGAGCTCCGTTTGACGCACGGTTTTCTCCGTTGCGACGTATCGAAATTCCATACAATATGAAACTAGTTTGGATGCATTCTGAGACGTTGGAATTTGGGCTAAAATTGGATTTTAAATTGATTTGAAATAAAAGGTGAGTGTTTCAGCCCACTCACAACTACTAAACTATCTTATGTTAGTTAAATTAAATTTATGATGTGATTAGAAATTGATTGATTGTTGTTCGGTATATTTAAATTATCGTTCCAGTTAAATCTGAATTTTGTTGAATTGAATTTGCCATTTAAATTAATATTGAATTTAATTGCCAATTAAATAACTAGTTTATTTGTTGTGATTTATTAGTTGATTTGAATGATGATTGTGATGGATGTTTAATTGTTGATATTTAGATGATTGGATATTATATTTATTTTGTATGTTGTTATCACATTGCAAGTTCCCTTAGTTATTGTTAGGAAAATCAGTATGGATTGAAAAGATACATACCCAAATGGTCTTATAGATTAGGGAAAAATCATTATGGGTTGAAATGATAAACTCGAGAGGTTTTAGGGATTTTTAATTTTTTTCGGGATTGCGGGTTGAAATGAAATATACCCGTAAATTTGAAATTTTTGCGGATTGAAGTGATATATATCCGTATCACTTGACTATAGGGTAGAAAATTATATACGGACACCGGATTGGTTAAATTAAATGATTTTAAATCCTTAATTTTTAAATCCAGTTAAATGATATTATGAAATAAAATTTAATTTATATAAACTGAATTATTTTCAAAATCCAAGCTTTAAAATGTTGAAATTGAAATTGGTTTAAATGAATTGTTTAAACAATTTAAATTGAAATTTTAAAGTTGAATTTTGAAACATAAATGAAATTTATCAAATTGGGTTATTGTAAACGTTTGAATATTTAAACTTTGAAATCTATCGGAATTTGAAGTGATTTAAATTTGTAGTTCAAACATGGATTTGAAATTGATATAAATTGAAATGGTTTTAATGAGAATTTGAATTGAAAGATTAAAATTGAGTTTTGTTGATTTGAAATCTGGATATGGTCCAAATTTGTTGAAATGAAAGAAACAATTTGATTTGATACTATTTTCAAAATAAATTATTTTATTATAAACTGTTTAAAAATCTATTATTTTAAAATTTAGATTATTGTGTTTACTATATAAACCATTTCCAATAATCAAACCATTTTATATTTAAATTATTAAATCTATCTTAAACTATTAAAATAATTTAAACTATTTTAAACTATTAAACTATATTAAAACTATTTTGAACTATTAAAACTATTTTAAAGTTATTTTAAACTATTAAATCTATCTTCAACTATATTAAAACTATTTTAAACTACTAAAACTATTTTAAACTATTTTAAAAACTATTTTAAACTATTAAACTGTTTAAACTATTTATGACTATCCAAACTATTTTCTAAATTTCAAACTGTGCAAGGTTGAATTGTTTATATTTAAATCCTTGATTTAAAGGCGAATATGGTTAAATGATGTTATAACCTACGTTGGAATTTAAACTGAAATTTTCTGGTGAAAGGGCATATTATGAGTAAATATGATGGTTTTGAAATGAGGAATATGATTTTGAAGTGAATATGATATTTTGATATCAATTATGAATCGGTTTTGGAAATTTAAAAGAACCAATCGGTGTGAAATAAGCGTTTGGTTGTTAAAGAGATCGGGATCGGATTTTGTCATACTCTTTGCCAATACCGAAAACCACTTTAACAACAATGCACGTGGTGGAGAATCCAGAATGAAGTAGGATGGTTTGGCGAATGCTACTGGAATGAAGTAAGAGAATGATGATGGATAGCCTTAACTTTCGGGTCATAATTAAAATGACTAAAACAGGAGCTATGCCGGGCCAAGTGGGGTCGCTCCACCTATCGGGCATATTTCTTCGATACCATATTTATTACTTTGTGATTGATTTGGTGGCCACCCCTCGATTTGATTATGGAAGTGTGTTTCGAGGTGGGCGGTAGTAGCTACTATGCGTTACCACCAGTCCGGTAGTGCAAAACGGTAGTATCGTACCCTGGACATTGCCTCACGTGCATTGTCATAGTTATCCTAATCGTGCCCACTACGAGTTCGGTTTGTGTCATACCTATAGAGTGCTCCCTGATAGCCCACCAGTTTACGGTGGAGTTTACAGTACTGTATAGACTACGACATTTATATAAAATGTTTTAAGAGGGATATGGGTAACACCTTAACGCTATTTTAATACTTTACTTTATTGTAGACATATTATAATAGCATATTCTACTACATATAGATAGTTTAACATATCCTTATGATATGGAATCCCGAACATCTCTTAAGTTATTGCACACATTAGACACTGGATAGGAGATGTAAAATCCCGTAAACATCTCTGAAGTCTTTACACTCATATTTACTTATTTTGATTTAACTAGCATAATATCTTTTAGTTCTGACTCAAGTGTTTTGTCTTTTCGTTTCGCTCGGGTCAGCCTGAGCATTTCAGTGTTGAAGACTTTATTTCTGGAGGATGAAGACGGAGATTTGTATACTGTTTATTATATTTATTTCACTACATCATGTTGTTTCGCTGCATTATTTATTTTTCCTGCTGTATGTATAACTCTGATTGTACTGTAAAGTGAAATCAAATGTTATTTGTAAAACAGCTTGATAAACTGTTTATTTGAGTATTATATTTTGTCATTCCGCTGTGAGATTCTGTGTTTGTTTTTCTTTCTTTTCCCTTATTTTCTTATTTACCCTATAACAATCCTCCCTTTTGAATGGTTTAAGTCCAACATGTGTGGTTTATTGTCGATTTAAACCATCGAGAAAGGTGGGTCGTTACATGTGAGGCACATTGATAAGAATAATGTTGAAAGTTTCAGCTATTAAAACTGGTGTCACAGATTCGCCATTTGATGTACTTAAGTTAATTTGGATTTTACTCATAAAATTATCACCTGATATGACTTTGTGTTTTGGTAAATATGTATTAAGACAAAAATTCAATATAATGATTTAGAATAGACTGTTTGCACATGACACCAAAGTGTCTCGAAATCAGTGGAAGCGATATTGAGTTTGTGAGTTTTTAGATATGATCCAAGAATGGACACGAAAGTTTCGTTCGACAAGCATCAAATTTGAACAAGCGTTTTGATAGAAATATCGAATTATTTGAATATTAATCAAAATATAGAGGAAATGTGTGTCTGCAAGAAAGAACATTAAAATGTACATAGATATTTCTAAACTATAAATAAACAACATACTACTGATTGTTAACAATGTACATATGTTAAAATGGGTTCTAGCTTGGTTTTTTAATACTCGATATTGAATTTGTAAATTATATATTTTATAATAAGTATGAAGGATGTTAGGATTGTCTAAAATGATACGCAAAGATACCTTATTAAAAAATTTATTATGGAACATGTAAGATGGATTCCTTATGCATTCGTAATAGGAATTACCATACGTGTTGTATTCTCTACAGTATCGTAATTTTCTTATGTATTTGATGCATGAACCAAATATTGCACCTACTAAATAGTAGTTTAGAGTGTTCTTGAGTATTTACAAAATACTAAAGAGTCATTTACAGAAACAACAAACTCCTAATGAAGGAGTATTCAGACTCAGACTTCATAAGTGATGTAACACCTCGCATTTTTAGATAATTAAATAACCAAAATAATTATTAAATAGTGAAAATGAGAACTTTTGGAATTGTCAGAATTTAGCTACGGGATTTGCACCATTGGGTCCATGACAATTTTCTGATCAATTTTCATACATAACTTGTCGAAATCCGATCGAGTATGAAGAAGTTACGAGAGAAAAAAGAAATCAGAATTATATTACAATTAAACAAAAAATAATAATAATAAGACCCATAGTGGTCGACCCTTGCTAGGGTCGGGTCGACCCATAGGTCGACCCGCACATAGCCCAGGTTGACCAGCATTAGTGCCAGGACGATTTTCCATCCAAGTACGAGCCGAAGAGTGTAAAATTGATTTTTTTGTGAAATCCTGTGCGTTCGTAGCTACATCCGATGGTTCCTAGTGAGCCTATGACGTGGTTGCACCAGATTAAATCTTCAAATCCAACAGCTTGATATCCCTAAGCCACACTATAAATAGAACCTTAGGCCTAGCTATTTTTCTCATTCAGATTTTCTCTCAATTGGGTTCATTGCCTGAGGCTAAACCCTAAATAGAAAAAATTTCTGAGGAGGAAATCTTTTTAGTAAAAATATTTTACACCCTAGAAGTGGATCAAGGTAGGCCCAGGACTAGAGCTAAGGACGACAGGTGAGTGTTTTGTATTTATTTTAGATTTGTAAGCAATTTAAAATAATAGGGTTCTCAATAGTTGTAATTATTCTACAATTTTACGACAGTTTTTATGTAAGTTTATTTACAGTCAGTTTTTAAGTAAATTTTGGATGTTCTTTTCAGTCTATTTTTATTCATCTATTTTATTTAGTTATTTACAGTTATTTACTGTTAATTACAGTTATTTACATCTGTTTTAAGTTGGAATTTAGCCTGTAAATGTTAGTTTCTTTTTATAGAGGTTTAATCCTTTCTGATGCGAGTAAAATATTAAAAAGAGAAGAATTCACAAATATGAATTAAAATAGAAAAACAATAAATTTACAGAAATCAGATGTAAAATGAGAAAAACTGAAATAAAATAGAGATGGACTGAAATAGCAAATTTAAGATATTTCCAAGCATGATTATAACAAGTGGTTATAAATAAAAAGGGAAAATAGAAGAGGAACAGTTGCAAGAACAATTATAACATGTAGGTTATAATTAGAAAGAAAGAAATAACAGAATGGGCTTATTTTAAAACTTAGATCTTGGATTAAGTTAATAAGCAAATATAGCAGTAGTGGCCCGTACCGGCAGCATTCCTTTTTAGGTCTAGGACCGATGGTCTCACACGTGGGTGAGGCTAGGCACGGTTATGCTGATTAGGGTAAATAAGTAGCCAATAGATAAAGGCTCAAATCTGGAGATTTGGGCAAGGGGCGCAAAGCTAGAAGATTTGTTTGTTAGGACCAGTACCGGCAGCATTCCCTTTCAGGTCGAGGACTGATGGTCTCACACGTGGGTGAGGCTGGGCATGCTTATGCTGATTAGGGTAAATAAAGGTCCAAATAGGGGGTGACAGTTAGTGTGTACCAGCGATTACCGAGGGTGCAACATCGATTAGGTTAAATAATTCACTACTATGTCCTAAGTGCTAAGAGGTGTCTTTTGCCGTGGGACCGACAGGATTGGCTCACAGTGGCAGAACAGAGATAGAAAAGGCCGATCAATGGGTAGGATTAGGATTTCAGCCTAATCAAGTTAGTAGTTGAGATAGGATTAGGGTTTGAGCCTAATCAGAGCAGTTCAAGACAAGTGCAAACAATCAAAGAAAACAGTTAAACGGAATCAGAAACAGTATTTTATGCGAGTTTTATCTTTTATGTATCTTGCTTTCATGCTAGAACTATTGCTTAGTCTATTATCTTTATCTTGCTTAGAAATGCTTGTAATTACTTTCACTCGCCAGACTTATTGTCTGACCCACTCCTCTATCTTTCATTTTCCCCCAATGGGCCAGCAGAGTTGAGGATAGTTGATTCATGTTGCTTGGAGATTCATTTTCGAAGTTTCCTCATTTCAGATGTATTCTTCTGCTTTTCATCTTTTTCATTTGGTTTATGATGGATTGGCACTTGTGAGAGGGATTATTATTATTACTTTTACTCTGATTATGTGAGACTGAGATGTATTGTCATAAGACATGAGAGATTTTGAGTTTTTGAGACATGTTATGTTTTTATGACTTATTTTGAGATGAAGAGTAATTCTGAATGATAAATTATTATTTAAATGTTTTCTGCTGCTTTTACTTATTTGTCTTGTGAATCTTAGTCTCTGTGATGCTTTAGCTATACCTATAATGCACCACATCCTTTGGTGTGCCCTTTTTGGGAATACTAAGGGGTTTGGTGTGTTTCATTTGGTATCAGAGCCTAAGGTTACAGGATTCCTAAAAACTTGTTTTAAAAGTAATGTATTTTTCAAAGGTAACATATCTTCAAACTAAAAGTATTTTTCAGGAAGAAACTCTTATTATAGAAATAGTTTTCGAGTGTAAGAAAGTTTTTATAAAAATCCCCTCAAAGTCCAGTTCAACCTTCTTTCGATTCTTTCGAGCCTAAATTTTCTTTTCTTTGCATAGAATGGCGGATGCCCCAAATCTTCCAGAGAGTGTTCAAGTCCCTGGCTGGTTCTGTAGATACCTCCAAGCTACGGCTTCAAAGGTGCTAGGGCAAGCGCCCAATGCAGCACCGGTGGGTAGAGGTCCCGTTAATCCACCTACAACAGCCAATTTTTCTAAGCTATGCAACGACTTCGCTAATCTAGGAGGCAAGACATTTTCTGGCATGGAGGATTTCGTAGAGGTATGAACTTGGATGAGGAATACAGAGCAGATATTTGGGTTGTTAGGATTGGAGAACCGATAGAGAGTTTAGCTTGCATCTTGGCAACTGAAGGGAGAGGCTTATTACTGGTGGGAGATTGTATAGATAGAGGGTAGAGACATTGGTTGGGTTGGATTTCGGGAAAGGTTTGAGAGAAAGTTCTTGTCGCAAGTCGAGGAAAGCATGTAGTTGGAGAAGTTCATTAGTCTAAAGCAATGGAGTCTTTCGGTGAAAGTATATAAATCAGTTTAATGAGTTATCGAGGTTCGGGATGGAGCTTGTTAATACACCGCATAAGAAGGCCATCAAGTTTGCTAAGGGTTTGAACCAGTCCCTCCAAGGGTTGGCATTGATACATGTACCTATGAGAGCGACGTATGAGTCACTTGTGGAAATGGCCCTCATATCGGATGTTGCTAAAGAAGAAGAGGTTAAGGAGGTTCCTAAATCAGAAAACTATAAGAAGCAGTGGTGGAAGAATAAAAAGGATAAGGACAAGAAGAAAGGAGGAGGACCTCAAAAAGGACAGATCAAGAAGGGCGAGAAGTGTCATAATTGTGGATTGGTTGGGCATTACTCAAAGGACTGTAAGGACACGATGAAGGGGAGGTGTTACAGCTGTGGGCAACCTGGACACCTTAGTAGAGCTTGTCCTAAGAGGATGAGGCAGAGAGCAGGCGCACCTACGGCACAATTACAGGCTTTGGATGCAGCACCTTCTAGTAGTGGACCGAACCAAGGTATGAAAGTCTCTGTAGAAGGTTTGATCTCTATTTCGGATTTTCCTATTCGGACTCTTTTTGACTCCGGAGCATCGCATTCTTTCATTTCTAGTTCCTTGGTTGATTGTTTGCACTTAGATATCTCTCTAGTTGTAGACCCTATAGTTGTTTCAAACCCTATATGAGGATCGGCACATTTATCCATGATTTGTAGGGGTTTAAAATTTTTTATACTAGGCGTACAGTTTGATTGTGACGCCTATGTACTGGGATTTTCGAGATATAGGATGATTTTGGGGATGGACTAGTTATCCACTTATGGTGCAATATTGGACTGCGAGAGGAGAGTCGTCAGGCTAGGGACATGTAGCGGACGGACCCTTGAAGTTTCTTGCGACCCACAGGGGTCAGTCATGTTGAGCTTCCTTTATTCCCTTGATTCATCACTAGGAGAGTTAGATTCGGTTCCAGTTGTTAGAGATTTCCCAGATGTTTTTGAGGAGGTTAGGGGGCTACCCCTTAAGAGAGAGATCTACTTTAGGATCTATCTGAATGACAATGCTAAGCCAGTGGCATTGCCCATGAGACATATGGCACCTAGGGAGAGGAAGGAGTTAAGTAAGCATATTGGTGAGCTATTAGAGAAAGGCTTCATCAAAGGAGCATATCTGAGTGAGGGGCGCCAGTCGTCTTCGCTACAAAGGTAGATGGTTCCCTTCGCCTTTGCATAGACTATAGAGAGTTGAATAAGCTCACAAAGAAGAACCGTTACCCACTTCCTAGGATAGACGATCTTTTTGATCAGTTGGTTGGCTCTTCAGTATTTTCTCATCTTGACTTAGCCACCGGATTTCATCAGCTTAGGGTCGCTGACGGTAGCATCGATAAGACAGCATTTATGACACCCGATGGATTCTTTGAGTGGTTTTTTATGCCATGTAGGCTGACCAATGCCCCAGCCTATTTTGTAGATCTAATGAGCTGTGTTTTTCAAGATGTCCTAAATAAGTTTGTTGTAGTGTTTGTGGACGACATTCTGGTGTTTTCCAAGAGTATGGAAGAGTATGATATTCATCTTGAGGAGGTTCTTCGTAAACTTCGTGTTCATCAGTTGAAAGCAAAATTCTCGAAGTGTCACTTTTGGAGTGATGAGGTGTGTTTCTTGGGGCATGTAGTCTCAAGAGAGGGTATAGTAGTGGATCCCGCTAAGGTAGTAGCGGTACAGGATTGTAAGACCCCCAAAAGCACTACCGAAGTTAGAAGCTTCCTAGGTTTGGCTGGTTATTATAGGAAGTTTATCGGAGATTTCGCTAAGATTTCAGCACCGGTTACTCACCTCACTAAGAAAAATGCGGCATTCGTGTGTGACGTGGATTGTGAGGATTCCTTCACGATGCTAAAGAGGGCCCTTACTAGTGCACCAATGTTAGTTTTACCCGACGGAGCTAAGCCTTTTATAGTATACACTGATGCATGTGGGACTGGCCTTGGGGAAATATTGATGCAGGAGGGGAGGGTAGTATGCTATGGGAGTAGACAGTTGAGAACTCATGAGAAGAACTACCCCACCCATGATTTGGAACTGGCTGCTATTGTTGTTGCGCTCAAGTCTTGGAGACATTACTTACAAGGAGAGAGGTTCGAGCTTTTCACTGACCATAAATCATTGAAGTACCTGTTCTCACAAAAGGATTTAAACTTGAGGCAGAAACGTTTGATGGAGTTTCTGGCATCATATGACTTTGAGATAGCTTACACCCCTGGCAAAGGGAATGTGGTTGCGGATGCATTAAGTAGGAAGAGAACAACCCTTAGCCCAATGTTCGTGGAGTGGAAAAGCCTAGAGTTTATTTCCACCTTTGATTTTAAGCCCTCTACGGACATTGCTTCTAGATTATTGGCAGCACTTAAGGTTAAGTCTATCCTCATAGATCAGATTGGCTCAAGGCAGTGAGAGGATTCAGTGCTTGTGGATATTCTGAATAGGATTAGCAGAGGAGAGGTCTCTAGACATCTCCAATGTTATTCCATCGATAGTAAAGGGTGTCTAACGAGAGATGGAAGACTTTGTGTCCCCCGCACTGGTGATTTGATGAGTGCAGTTCTAGCAGAAGCACACCATTCTCGGATGACTATTCATCCGGGTGGTGATAAGATGTATAGAGACATGAAGAGAGTGTTTTATTGGAGTGGCATTAAGAAGGATGTAGCAGATTTTGTGGCTAAGTGTCTTGTGTGCCAAAGGGTTAAGGCGGAGCAGCAGAGGCCTAGCGGATTACTTCAACCATTAGATGTACTCGAATGGAAGTGGGATAGTGTTTCGATGGACTTCATAGATGGTTTACCCCGATCTAGGAAGGGGAATACCAGTATATGGGTGATTGTAGATCATTTGACTAAGAGCGTCCACTTCATTCCGGTCAAGAGTAAGAGGACATCACCTTATTTGGCATCCACATATGTTCGTGAGATAGTCTGACTTCATGGAGTTCCCTCTAGAATAGTGAGCGACAAAGACCCTATCTTTACTAGTGATTTTTGGAGGAGCTTGTAAGAGGCTTTAGGGACACAGCTTAAATTGAGTATGGCCAATCACCCTCAAACGGATGGCCAAACAGAGATAGTTAATAGAGTTCTTGAGGATTTGTTGAGGATGTGCATCCTTGATTTTGGAGGGACTTGGGAGGAGCACCTTCCTTTAGTGTAATTCGCTTATAATAATAGTTTTCAGGCTAGCATTGGGATGGCTCCTTTTGAAGCTGTTTGTGGAAGACCTTGCAAGTCGCCTTCGTGTTGGTTGGAGTCTACAGAAAGATTGCTACTTGGTCCCAACATGGTTAGAGAGACTTCAGAAAAGATTGATTTGATTAGAAGAAGAATGAAGACGGCCCAAGATAGACAGAAATCCTATGCAGATAAGCGGAGAAGGGATATTGAGTTCGAGGTAGGAGATTTGGTTTTCATTAAGGTGTCTCCGCTGAGAAAGGTAGTGAGGTTTGGATCAAGTGGGGAACTTGCTCCTAGATTCGTAAGACCGTTCTCCATTATGGAAAGGGTAGGGAAGATGGTGTATCGGATAAAGCTACCGGAGAGGCTCGTGGGAGTTCATGATGTTTTTCATGTTTTGCACTTGAGAAAGTGCTTACATGATTCGACAAAAGTAGTGGAACCTAGCCAATTTGAGGAAGTTGAATAGAGAGAGAAGCATCGGTTCGTCGCATTCCTACCAAGATCGTTGGACATGATATCAAGAAGCTTAGGAATAAGGAAGTCTCTTTGGTTAAGGTGCAGTAGGGAGACAGTGTTGAGGACGCTACGTGGGAGGATGAGGAGAAAATATGTATCTCTTATTTGCATCTCTTAGATGGTACGTCTTGAATTTCCTATTTCCATCTTTAGTTTTGAATAGGTTCTTTCCTTTAGTATCCTTTGGTAGGGTAGATCTTAGGACTTAACCTATGGATGGTAGGACTGAATGTAAACATGTTACTAGAACATGTTATGTATGTTGGACGCAAGTGGTTGCAAGTGTTTGCTAGTGGATGCTAATGGACGCATATACACACATTAGGCACTATCATCTCTTAGAAATCGGCCTAACTAGGTCACTAAAGCATATGCATATGGATGTGTGTGCACTTGCATTTTTATTTCATGGTTACTATGAATGAGTGATTATCATATGATCATTGCATTTGGATGATGATTGTAGCACGCATATAGAACTATCAGTTGTCATTAGGGAATTTGCATTCATTTGGATACATGGCACGGAAATGAGCGCATAAAAAAAAGGTCAACTGAATCAGTAGACCATCTAATCTTTTGCATTAGTTAGGGACATTGACACTACACTATTACATATGTCATAAATTGCATTAAAAGCTTAAGGACAATGGATGTAATGGATGATGGTTGAATATGAGGTTGTGGAATTTGGATAAAAATATTTATTTCATTCTTCTGTCCTTAGAGATTTCGAGGGCGAAATCCTTTAAGGATGGGAGAATGTAACACCCCGTATTTTTGGAATTGTCAAAATTTAGCTACGGGAGTTGCACCATTGGGTCTGTGGCAATTTTCTAATCAATTTCCATATATAACTTGTCGAAATCCGAGCTAGTATGAAGAAGTTACGAGAGAAACAAGAAATCAGAATTATATTACAATTAAACGAAAAGAAAAAATTACCCATAAGGGTCGACCCTTGCTAGGGTCGGGTTGACCCATAGGTCGACCCGCACATAGCCCAAGTCGACCAGCATTAGTGCTTAGACGATTTTTCGTCCAGGTACGAGCCGAAGAGTGTACAATTGATTTTTTGTGAAATCCTATGCGTTCGTAGCCGGATCTGATGGTTCCTAGTGAGCCTATGACGTTGTTGCACCAGATTAAATCTTCAAATCCGACGGCCTGAGATCCCTAAGCCTCACTATAAATAGAACCCTAGGCCTAGCTATTTTTCTCATTCAGTTTTTCTCCCAATTGGGTTCATTGCCTGAGGCTGAACCCTAAATAGAAAAATTATCTAGGGAGGAAATCTTTTTAATAAAAATATTCTACACCCTAGAAGTGGATCCAGGTAGGCCCAGGACTAGAGCTAAGGACCACAGGTGAGTGTTTTGTAATTATTTTAGATTTGTAAGCAATTTAAAATAATTGGGTTCTCAATAGTTGTAGTTTTTCTACAATTTTGAGATGGTTTTTATGTAAGTTTATTTACAGACAATTTTAAGTAAATTTTAGAATATCTTCTCAGTCTATTTTTATTTAGCTCTTTTATTTAGTTATTTGCAGATATTTATAGTTAATTACAGTTATTTACATCTGTTTTAAGTTGGAATTTAGCCTGTAAATGTTAGTTTCTTTTTATAGAGGTTTAATCCTTTTTTATGCGAATAAAATATTAAAAAGAGAAGAATTCGCAAATATGAATTAAAATAGAAAAACACTAAATTTACAGTAATCAGATGTAAAATGAGAAAATTTGAAATAAAATAGAGATTGACTAAAATAGGCAAATTTAAGATATTTGCAAGCATGATTATAACAAGTGGTTATAACTAAAGAGAGAAAACAGAAGAGGAACAGTTGTAAGAACAATTATAACACATGGGTTATAATTAGAAAGAAAGAAATAACAGAAGGGGCTTATTTTAAAACTTATATCTTGGATTAAGTTAATAAGCAAATATAGCAGTAGTGCCCCATACTGGCAGCATTCTCTTTCAGATCTAGGATTGATGGTCTCACACGTGGGTGAGGCTGGGCACGCTTATGCTGATTAGGGTAAATAAGTGGCCAATAGATAGAGGCTCAAATCTGGGGATTTTGGCAAGGGGCGCAAAGCTAGAAGATTTATTTGTTAGGACTAGTACCAGCAGCATTCCCTTTCAGGTCGAGGACTGATGGTCTCACACGTGGGTGAGGCTGGGCATGCTTATGCTAATTAAGGTAAATAAAGGGTCAAATGGGGGGCGACAGTTAGTGTGTACCGGCGATGATCGAGCATGCGGCATCGATTAGGGTAAATAATTCGCTACTATGTCCTAAGCGCTAAGAAGTGTCTTTTGCTGTGGGACCAACAGGATTGGCTCACAGTGGCACAACAGAGATAGGAAAGGCCGATCAATGGGTAGGATTAGGATTTCAGCCTAATCAAGTTAGCATTTGAGATTGGATTAGGGTTTCAGCCTAATCACAACAGTTCAAGAAAAGTGCAAACAATCAAAGCAAATAGTCAAACAGAATCAGAAATAGTATTTTATGCGAGTTTTAGCTTTTTTGTATCTTCCTTTCATGCTAGAACTATTGCTTAGTCTATTATCTTTATCTTGCTTAGAAATGATTGTAATTACTTTCACTCGCCAGACTTATTGTCTGACCCACTCCTCTATCTTTCCTTTTCCCTCAATAGGCCAGCAGAGTTGAGGATAGTTGATTCAGGTTGCTTGGAGATTCATTTCCGGAGTTTCCTCATTTCAGATGTATTCTTCTGCTTTTCATCCTTTTCATTTGGCTTATGATGGATTGGCACTTGTGAGAGGGATTATTAATTTTACTTTTACTCTAATTATGTGAGACTGAGATGTATTTTCATAAGACATGATAGATTTTGAGTTTTTGAGTTTTTGATACATGTTATGTTTTTATGACTTATTTTGAGATGAAGATTAATTCTGAATGATAAGTTATTATTCAAATGTTTTCCGCTGCTTTTACTTATTTGTCTTGTGAATCTTAGTCTCTATGATGCTTTAGCTATACCTATAACACACAACATCCTTTGGTGTGCCTCTTTTGGGAATACTAAGGGGTTTGGGGTATTTCAAGGGATATTGAGTATAATATGTTAATATCAAATTCATGTTATGTAACGATCCAGAATTTTGGACACTTCATATTTACATATCTGAATTATTTTAATATTTGAATCATGGATTAAATTTTGTTAAATTGATTTAATAACCTTTTAACTCCTTTTAGTCATAAGTAATGATGGTAAACTTGTTTTGAAAAAATGTTTACAAAAATAAATACTTCGAAGAAATATCGATAATGTAATCGAAAATATGTTTATTGATAAACAATATTTTGATCGATATAAGTTGTTCGAACTCTTATGCACTTGTCTAATGATCAAATAAACACATTAGGAACTACTTACCACACTTTGATTCATAAAGCAAAGGGAAGCTTCTAGAAGCTTCCAAATGGATAATAGATATTAATATGTTAAGGGTATTAAAGTATTTAGCTAAAAGAAAGAGGTGTAAAGGAGAAGTGATGGCATGTGCAGGGGTAAGCCTTCCATGGCATGATGGGGGGAAGGGGGTGAGAACAAGCTTAGGCGACACCATTTGAAGCCTATAAAAGGAGAGGTATACCCTTGAATTATAATTACAAATTTACAAAACAAAAACAAGCTCTCTTTTATGCCTTTCTCTTCACAAAATTTCTAAAGAAAATAATTTCAAAACGCATCAAAATAAACTCAAACTTTGCCACAAGCCTTAGGACAACATTACAACACCTTCAATCAAGTAAGAAGTTAAAGAAGTGAAGCTAATCCCCCCTACATCAGGAGTCTGTGAGCTTTTTATGGGTGTTTGGGCTTAAAGGAAAGTGTAAGCTAAAAAGAAGAAGGAAGAATGTGGTTGCAAGGTAGAAGGTTGGACTTGGCTTGCTTGGGCTTACTTGGTTGTTTGCTTAAAGGTGAGCTTACTCACCACCTTGAATGAAAGTATTGTGTATATGCGTTTGTTATTGATTGCTTATATGTTTTTTGAATTGATATTGACATATGTCGAAATATTGGTTTTGATTCTTGCTTTGAAAGCAAATGGCATATGTAATTCATACGTATGGACTTGAATGGACTTGGAAGGACTTTTATGGCTTGTAGCAAGGCCTTGAAATAGAGAATATAGGTTGTAGATGGACTTTTGTTTATATTGGACTTGGATTTGAAAGTGCTCTTATAGCGATAGCCGCTATAGATGCACTTGAAAAGTTTGGATTTCTCACCATATTTGTGATATTTATTATATATATTTACTACTTGAAAATTTTGGTGGAAAGTTGAGTAACATATCGAAAAGTGGTCAAACTTACACTTGTGCAAAACTGTCCCATTTTAGTCTTTGTTTTGGACTTTAAAGGTTTGAAAAGATAGTTAAATTTAATTATTTTGTTTTCATTCTTTTTCTAAGTGTTTGATAACTCTTATTAAAGTATTTTATAAGTGACTTCACATTTTTATGAATTTTTAAGAATTAGATATGAATTTTTATAGTAGAAGGATTTATTTAAAATATATAGAAAACACAATTTTTTTCTAGCTTTTAAGTAAATTATAAAATGATTATTTTCAAGTCCTGGGTGAATGGTTTAAACCTATTATAAGTATTTTAAAGTATTTTAGAAGTATGTTTAAATATATATGTAGTTTTTAGAAAATGTATTGATTATTTTATCAAAGTATAAATATCTTATGTAATAAATTATCTTTTGAATTGTTTTATTTAATACCTAGTTTTGTAAATAAATTACTATATTTATTTATATCATTTCTAAAAAGCTTTTAAATTATAAACAAAGGATTTAGAAAGGGGTTATGAGTTGCTTAAGTGGCTAAATCATGTTTTGTTTAATTACTTATTTGAAAAGTAATTAGCTATGCTTAACACTAAAGGCCGATGAAGTAGGCTTATCTATTTGTGAGTGTTAAGATTGATGTTCGAGTAAGGACATAAGGAATAGAGCTCTAACCTACTGATTTTCCTCTTGATCAAGGAATAGTTATGTTGGAAATGTCGAAAATGTGTTAATCGTGTTGATAACTTACTAGTTTATGAAAGTCATTAATACTATACTTAACACTAAAAAGCCGACGAGGTAGACTTTTCTATCCATGAGATTCATGAATGAAGTGTTCATGCAAGGCTTTGATATGCAACCAGTGCTCTAACTTACCTGGCTTTACTCTTGAATGAGGGATAGTATAAGTTGGATTGTCGGAAATGAGTTAAGTATACGAATCGTCATTTCTATAAGCAATCATTTTTAACTGGATAGTCGATTAGTCGACTATCGAACTTAATATTAACTTATATCTTTAAAATGAATGTTTTAAAGATAGTAAAGAGTATGAAATGGTTTTGGGTTTGTTGTGAAAATGTTTTAATAACATTCGAATTTAACTCCTTTTGATTATACTTATGAATGCAACAAAATCTTTAAAAAAATGTTTTAAAGATAAGCATAAGTGAAATGATTTTGGGTTTGTAGTGACAATGTTTAAGTAACATTGGTCTTAGATCTTTGAATGGATTTGTGAAAGTACTTAGGTTTTTAAATGTATATTTTATGGGATCTTTTGGAAAAACATAGAAAATGTAAAGGTTTAAAGTTAGAAATCTTGTTAATGATTCGTGAATATAGTTATACCAATTGAGATAAGTATATGAATACTTTTTGAAGTATTGAAAGAGTACAAATGAATAGCAGTGATTAATAAATGAAGTTTTATTAGATAAAAGGAAGTTTTACTAATAAAAGAGGTTTTAATTAATAAAAAGTATTAATTAAATATAAAAGGAGATTAGAGGTCACTTGCATAACTTGATCATGCTTTGTGTGTTATTTCATTGTAATAAGTAAATGAGACTGGATTCCCAATTATGACCATCTATTTTGTATTTGATAGTCGATTAGCCGACTATTAGCCTAGAATAATATAGGAAATATCTAGAAGAAACACGAGGTCTATATGGTACAGTTATCTTCGGAGATGCTATACTATATGCATAAACTCGTCTTGCTCTTCTAGACAAATGATAAGGAAATTTGTCCGAATAAGAGATTATCTCCACCCTTATGTATTGTCTATTAATTTCTGAAAGAACCAGGGTTAAGTTAACCGAAAATTCATGCTTTTTGAGTGCCCGGTAAATGAGGGAGTGTACTTATCTGAGATGACTCGAAATCATAACCACTTCAAAAACCATATATGTGTTCTATGTTCTAGAAGTGGTTGTGAAGTGAAATATTGTAGAGTTGAACTGTCTATCCTAAGGTTAAGTCCAAGGGAGAGGTCAACATTAACATTTCAAACGGTGCTATCATGTGGGACTATCCATCTTGAGGAGTATTCCAAGATAGAGGACAGTGTTAGCTTTCGTCGGAGGACTTATGCGAGAATCAATGTGGAGATTTGAGATTTGACTGAGATGCTCGAACACATGTAATTGTTTGTGATTTATTCATGTGTGGTTTCGAGATCTATTCAAGAAGATGGAATCCATTTGGGGATTCATGTGCTACTCAAGTGATGAAGACTCGTGTGAAAGATGCCGAACGTCGCCTCGACATCAGAAACGACTAAAACCAGAGTAGGACGCACAATCTCGGGTTTAGCTTACCCATGAGGATATATTAACTCTGGATCTAGAGTATGCTTATCAATATGTTGTGCATGGGAGTTGTTGATACTTGGTACCACGCAGTTCATCATTGGTCCAGTTGTGTTTTCTTATAGTATATTCTATCTAGAGATATACAATGCTCGAAAGGAAGTTTTTGATACTTTTCATGGAGTTTGGATTCGGCTAGACCGAAGAGATCTCCACGGAAAAATCCATACACGAACGCGCTTTAGCAGCATTGATATTATACCTATTATTGTTGTGTCGGATGCACAATAGCTATTTTTGATCTATGTCCTATACCCTAGACATCTATTATATATAGATATGTACTTAATAGATGGTTGGCTCATTTGATAGGATAACCGTTATGGTATTCCATGCAGTCTCAAAAGGTTCTGCTATTTGTTGCACATATTTCTTTAGTTTCTCACGTTGGTTTATCAGACTGATCTGGGTATTATTTTCTTATAATGCTCGGGTCAGTTCTAAGTATATTTGCAGATTTAGCTATGGATGCTTTGGAGCTTATGGAGAGGAGCTGGGGGATTATCTACCGTAGTATTCCTATTTCCGTTGAATAACTATATTGTATATATCAGCATATGTAAGGACATGTTGTTATAACTGTCCAGCCTGGTGATAGTACTTATTATTGTAACTATGAAATGTTATGTATCTTAGAGTGGAAATTTGTAAAGTCTTTTGATACTATATATTATCGTCCTATTGTGAGATTCTAATGTTGTATTCCCTTCTTCCTTGTTCTATTTCATTTTCTTTTATTTTAACCTAACTTTGGAGTTTCCAGCACTTGAGTGCTCGACACATGAATATCATGGATGTATTTAATATCAACATTCGAGGGTTGAAAGTTGGATCATTAGATGTTCAAACCTTAGTTAAGGAGCTTTAAGTTGGAAATGATCCAAATGAAAGGTTGTGGTTGATTCAACGAAAAGGCTAAGTACATCAACTTGAGTAGCACCACAATAAGAGCAATGTATAAATATAAATGCATAACATTATAACAGAGATAAGGGGTGATTCCAAATGTTGAGAATCTTATAACATTATTATATGATAATAATGCCTCGATAGAGTTTGTAAAAGAACCTAGAGCTCACTAGATGGCATAAAACATACTCTGAATAGTTCCATATGGTAAAGACAATTTATCAGCATTAGAGAGAGTTGGTTGACAGAGTAGATAACTAAAACAACATAGCATACCCATTTACCGAGGGACTGACATGATTAATTTTGAGAAAATCGATCAAAAAAGTTGGAATAAGATTCCATAATTGACCCCAAGTGCAAGGGGAGATTAATGTAGTTAGGTGTATGACCTAGGAGGCAATAATGTAACTTGTAACGTATATCTAACTCAATAACCAATCTGTTCGACATAAAAGGTGGTTTCTTTCTATTACATGCTTGTTATAATTTAACAAAAAATCTATAAATGATATATTTTGTGATAGTAATTACAAAGTGTTGTAATCATGAGCAATATATCATAATATAATAAACACATCATTTTAAATATTCCCAGTCAAGATGTATGGAGACTAGATACCAATATATCAATTAAGACTATAGTACATAATTCTCTTCAAATGTTGGGCAATGTATTACTCATGGCTACTAGGGGTGCCAAGAGGTTATGTATTGATAGTTATTGGATAACTATAGAATAACTCACTTGATAGTTTTCCTTTAGTTAATATAACTACGGTTAGAATATCGATGTGACAATTACTCAATTCCCTCGACTTAAGAATATTGTCAAGCTTCAGTGTGAAAGCCCTGCTTTGATTATAGTTAAATTATGGCACAACGTCCATCGAATTACTATAGTTGGATCGAGTGGAAGCATTGGAAGTAAAACACTATTCAAGAAAGAATTCATCTCTTCAGTTATATGGGGTTAGTTTTATGAGATCAACTAAAGTCAATTCAAAGTTAAAATTTCTGGCCAGAGCAGTATGGCTAATAATAACTGTTATTTTTGAATTAAGTGCTTTGTGTTTGGACTATAAATTTGAATGTGAACGCTATTAGAATTTTGACCGCTACAAAATTCCATAAGTCCTAATGTGATATAGATTTGACGAAGAGAATTTGTGTACATAATTGTCACTACCGGGTAACGCTTAAATTTGTAAAATTAGATTTTATTGAAGCATTGTAAGTGATAAATTTGGCCATAATATCACACCACTAGCTAAGGTGAAGTGTGAACTTTAATATTCGAATTTTTCAATATTATTTACTAATCAAATTTACACCTAAAGAGTGAAAACATCAACATTGAATCCTCTATCTACCAGCCGATTTAATTAATTATAATTGTTATAATTAATTTATATTTGTGAAATATTAATTATAAAATTTTAGTTGACTTGTGTTGATCAGTATTAAAAATAGTGCGTATATAAAAGTTATATACACACTTATTGATATACGATGTCGATGTACATTTAAATTTGTTTTAAATATAAATCCTCTGATCTAGCTTGAAGTGGAATGAGGCCCATATAGGGGCTAGTGTGTGGCCAGCCATGACTTGGAGAGGAAGGTTTGAAATTTAATTCCAAAAGGGTGTGAAATGGCAAAGGAAAAAAAGATATGCTTCCATCTTTAAACCCCTTCTTTCCTATGTTATTTACAATTTTAGCTACTCCTTTCTCCAATTCTCTTTTAGGGTTTTAGCCTCCATCTCTCCCCATGATTTCTGGCCAAAAATACCCCTCCTCTCTCTATTGATTCAAGCAACAAAAACCACAAATTTAATTAAAATTTAAAGGCTGTTGTGTAGCTTTCTCAATCTAGTTACTCCTTTTGGAAGTGTTGAAGAGAGATTCAAGTGGATTTATTAAGATGCAATATTCAAGGTGTATTATTAGGCAATTGCAAGGTACTATCCCTATTTACAAATTTATATAATTGTATATTAAATCATCATATTCCTTATGTTTAAACAGATTAGCTTTTACCACGAATCGCTATAGGTATGTGTTGTCAACATAAGATGTGGATATGTGATTATATATGTATGTATGTATGTATGTATATGTGTGTGATTAAAAATTTCATTCGTGTGTGTGTATTTGGACATATGATTTTGGCCATTGAATCAAAACTAAAATTTTCCTCTTTTTAATTTTCAAAATGACAATGTTTGAAAGAGATTCTAAACAAATTAATTTTAATTTGCTCAAGTGCAAAGCATGTAATTGTATATTTAATTTGTTAAATCAAGTATATACATTTATTTATAATATTATTATTTTGGAATATAAGGGAATTACAATTTTATGTTGTTATGTATATGTTAAATTTTTTAATATATATAAGTATGTATGTATGTATTTTATAATATAATAAATTATTCTAATATATGTATGTTAAATGCAATACACATTTGTGTATGTGTGTATGTAAGTATATATATTTATATATATTTAACAAACATAATACGTATACACACACACATCATGAAATTATTTTTCAAAACAAAATATATTTCATAATTTTCATATAGAAATTATTAAAACAAAATCTTTTGTATTAAACTTGTAAGCTTTAAATAAATAAATAACAAATTTTTATTAAAATATTTTATGGCCAAATATATATGTATACACACACATAGTTATATATATATATATATATATATGTATGATGTATGTATGTATGTATGTATATTTATTTATTTTTAAATATATAAAGTAGCTTTTATGTGATTTTAAATAATAAGCTTAATGGATGTATTTGTGTAATTATATATATATATATATGCATGTACATATGTGTGTATATGCTTTTCATATATTATAAACAAAAAAATTATTTTGTAAACACACACACATTTGTGTGTGTTTAATCATTTACTAATTATAATTCATTATTAAATTTGGAATTTGAAATTTGAAATTAAAGCTTAAATTTAAATTTGAAGTTTTATATTAGTAATTACAAATTTTAATTGTAATATTATAAACATACAAGTTTGTGTGTGTATGTAAATTTATACTATTATAAATTTATTCTATTTCATATTCATAAAATGTATATACACATATATACAAATTACACAACACATATGTATACGGAGGGGCTAACCTGTTCATTGCAGTGTAAATCACAGCACTGATACATGGGCAAGTTGAACTATGTACACTATAATTGTTGCAAGTGCACAAACACGCACATGTGTATATGATACACATGTTTACATTAAATAATTCATATACAACACCAAAACAAAACTTCAACTACAAATGAAATAAAATAGTGATTTCATTTAAAATAAATTTAGATAAGATCAAAATGAAATTTAGACTTCATAGGCTTAACCAGATCCAAAATAGCAAAAAAAATTGAAATTCATTTATTTTTTCCATTATCGGTCAACAGTTTTTCGGGATCGACCATGGATGGGATATTTTGGGGCATTTACGAAGTCTTAGATATTAGAGGATCCGATGGAGAGAAAGGTGCGGACCTTCAGCTATAAATACTTATAGCCTTCACCATAATTGGAGTGAATTTTAATTGCCTCTCTATACTATAGCCGCCTATTGTCCCTGCCTTGGTGAAGTTTTATCATCAACATTGCAACTTGTAGAGAAAGAGGAGATGATGATGCTCCAAGAAGAAAGACTGGAAAAACAATGTACTAACTCTCGGCAAGCTCAGTTCGAACAAAGTAAAATTTTCAGACCTAATTTTAGATTCACACAAATGCACTCTCATATGTCATTCTGTTTTATTTATACGTATTCAACCATGTATGTTTAAATAAAAAAATCATTTAATAATTTTCAAACTATGTCAAAACATGTTTGCATACAATTTCAATTACTGCAAACATATATTAAGTAACAGCTTATTAAAAAGTTACCTTGTTTCGATTTTAAACAACAAGATGTATTGTTTTAAGAAATTTTCAATAATAATTTTAAATATATATGTATATACACATATATGATTTTCGTAGGGAAATCATATATAAATAAGAGTAATTTAAATAAATAAATAACTTTTTTAACATATTTGTATTCAACCAGAAAATATTTAAAAAATACTTCTTTATATGTTGGATCTGGCCTATTTGGCAGAGGTCGAAATAGGTAAATTTACAACAAAAGTTCCTGGTTGGATCATAATGGGCTTATGTAAACTATTATTTAGCAATAGATCAAATCTATATTTTAAAATAATATCTTATTTTAGTTTAATATGTTTATATGTTTATATATATGATGTATATTTTCGATATAATATGTATATTCCTAAAATAACAAAACAACATGATAACTATAAGCATGTGTGTATATGTATGTATATACATATACATATAGATATTGGGATTTATATCTATTATATATACATGTATATAATTTCATATACATATCAAGGGAATATAAATGTCTAAGTATATACACATGTTTAAATATACTAAGATATATACATATGGTTTGCGTACACAAACACAGATGTATGTGTTTGTGTGTATATATATATATATATTAAACGTATATATGTACTTATTTTATATTTCCATATATAATCAAAAGAATTATATATATATATGATTAAATTAAATTTATTAAAAATTTATTTGACTAACAGTAACATATATATTTGAATCAAAGTTCAATGTTTAAAATTTTCTTAATTCAAATCAAATTTTGACTAAGTCAAAATATTTTATATTCACATTTTAAATTAAATATGAATATTTCAAAATATTTTAAATTTAAAATATTAAAATAAATATCTAAAATGATAACTAATTCAAGCGTCCTAATTTTTTTAAACAAATTTACAATATTAATTTTGGTTAAAAATAAAATATAGATAAATATATATAATTTAAATATAAATTTGTATACAATAAATAATATATTTATTAGTCGTTAATTAAAATATTTTGGGTTAAAATTTTCTTGTAAACTCGAAAGCAAATAAAATATAAAAAATTGAACTGCCGAGAACAATATGTATACATATATATTAAACTTGCCAAAAATAAATTAAATGAAATTATGTTTATAATAAAATTATATTTAACCTTTCAAAATAATTTGTATAAAATAAAATTTTCACATGGTCAAAAATTAAAGTTGTATACATGTTATTTTATCAATTTGGAATTTCAATATGTTATGGTTTTAAAATTGATTTATATGAATTATATTTTAATACCTAGATAATTAAATGAAATTATACAAATGCATGGCAATATTATACATGCAGGTGTAGGCTACATAAGCATGTAAATAGTTTATAAATAAATTATACCTTAGTAGATCTCGTCGTTCATAACACGTTAATCTGCAAATAGACTACTATATCTGAAACTTGAATTTGCAACTAGACGAATGCTACCACTTTAAATTGTATTTGGATGTTTTGGATCTAGGAGGTTCAGTTTAATGATCCACCCTTTCGACGCTTAAAAGTCGACACTAATACATACACAGTATTCACGTGCCAAACATCCAAGTGTCGGAAAGGCAGATTGTTGAGGAAAAAGAAAGAAAAGATAGAATATAATCTCACATCGTGACGAGTAATATATAATATACAACAGATCTTTAGAAAAAGAAAACTATAATATACGTACATCAAATCAGAGTACACTAATCTCTAATCATCATCCTGGACAATTATAACAACCCATTCTCACAATTGCTGATAAATAAAACAACCAATGCAACGGGAATAAAATATACGTGAGTACGTCATGGAGGCATCCAGCTCGTCTCCTGAAGCACCAAAGCATCTAAACTAATCTGTAAATATAATCGGTCTGACCCGAGCATCATAAGAAAATAACACCCCGATCAGTCTGGTAAGCAAGCGTGAAAGAAACACCTCAAATGGATTTTAATGTTATAAAACCTTTAACAGAAAGGTATCTCGTAAGACCACGCCGCACATAAACATGAGTGGATTTTTACCTTACGATAACCAAAACATTTCTATAGAAAATCCAATGATAATATAATAATATATAAGATTTAAAGTAAATACTAAATCATTGCTGAAATTGTTACATTAATTAAATTCCAGCATAATAGGTATACAACTAAGTCCGCAGGCACTTATTGGAGAATATATTCCATGCAATGAAAAGGCACCGGGGTACTGCCTGCCATAGTATACCTCTATAAAATGTATCGAGGGCCTCAAATAGGCCCTCTGCAAATCAGGACTGGCCCTACCCTTTACTGGATTGTTCTGAATATTTCATCACCCCGGTTGCTTTTGCAACCTTTTCCAAGTGCTCTAATGCACAACCAAATCCATAAATAAATAATATATATATATATATATAGAAAGGGTGATGACAATACCCTAATAGGTGCGACCCACTTAGCCCTAAATCATATCCCATGATTTAGTCATTCCCGACTGATGAGGCTAAAAGCTTTGTGTTACCTTTTCCACAAAAGTCCCAATTGGAATGCTAACACTGAACTCTAGGAAGAAATGCAATGTCAGCATTCATCCATACAAATTCATTTAGAACTGAAGGCACTGCTTCTACTATATCCATTTTGGGATCACCCTCAGGATTAGTGGCAAATAGCCCTTGCATTTCAAAGAGCTCGGTCCTCAATTATCTTTAAGGTACTCTAATTCAAAACACTTATGCCGGTTCGAAGTGGTTTTTGATAATATATATGATCTCAGTCCCTTGAAACCGATAACGATAGCTTAAAAATGGTCAACATGTTATAATCGATTATTTAACTATTAAATAACCAACAATTCAACCAGAGATTTAATTTTCAAAGGAAAATAACATCGGTTCAGTACAAAGCACATATTAGCCTCTTTAATTAATCCTTTCATTAATTAAAATCACTTTGTAAATACTTGTATCAAAATACTCACAAACCCTTTATACTCCTTTCAATGCTTGGGAAAATATCCATATACTTATTTCAAGGTATAAGTATATTCACAAAAACACTACATTTTCCCTATTTAGAAAATGTATTCATATACTTATCTCAATGGTATAAGTATATTCACAAAACATTATGAAAGATTTCTTATTTCAAAATTATATCAAAGGATTAAAATAAATATTGTTTTAAAAGAAACGGAGATAAGGATAAACCTGTGACGCCCCACCTCTATGCTCATAATAACAAAGAGTATTAAAAGAAATACTGTCTATTATTACGAAGAATAAGGCTGGATAGGAGCGGCCATCCGTAGTTGGCCTTACACTAATATTGGTTACCTCGATAGGAGTGGTATATACTTTTCATTTTTCATCTTGTTTATTTACTCCCATCGACATACCCAATTACCAGTATAAAACAAACTACGATGGTTCATAATAGTTTAGGACATTAGATATAATAATAACACAGATAATATAAATGCGGAACACAGATAAAACAAAAGTCTCATATATATATATATATATATATATATATATATATATAACTGATGTCAGTTACAATAGAGTTGACACAATACATATGATACAACTACAACTGTCGACTCTGGAAGTTATATATACAAGTACATTATCGACTAATATACATGAATACATATCAACCAATACAATGACACAACTACTGCAAAATGACGCAGACCACTTCAAAAGATATAAAAAGTCTTCATATCCCGAACAGCAACTCAAAGTAGGTAATCTACAACCTGAAATAACTCGGGTCTGACCCAAGTATTAAATTCAAAAGAAAATAATACACGGGTCAGTCTAATTCAAACTCAGTTATTAATGCACAGAAGCAATAATAATCAAATATCAAATAGACGACAGTCAAATAAACCTCGTATATCCAACTCCTCGATAAAAGAACCGGTTAACGGCAGATATAACACTAAACAGTGTTAAACAACAAATCAGCAATCCAAATCAATTTAAACAATTGAAATGTCAATTTAAAAACAACAATGCTGATTGGCTGCAGTACACGCTAACGTGTACTACCTCGCCAATACAGTCTATGAAATACTCAGAAGATCAATGAATCCAAAAGTCAACGGATCCAACTCAAATCAAAATGAACCATTTCAAAATACAACTTCAAAATATTGAATTGAACCAACGAAACAATTTAACAATCGAAATATCAACTAAATCTGTCAATCCTGCTAGGGCTGCAGTACACGCACGCGTGTACTGCCTCGCCACTACAAAACAACTCAAAACAATACTAAACAAGATCAGAGGAAACAAGTGAAACAAGTTCAACATGTCACAAAGCAAGGCACAGTGAAATAGCAAACTGAAGGTGAGAGCACCAAGGATATGGCACTACAACACTCAACAGAAAAAGACGCAGATCAGCCTCATTAGAAAATAAGATCACCAATGAAGCAAAATGACCAAATGCAAATGGATACAAAGCATCAATGCAATGTATCAGATTCGAGAATAAAGGCAGTCCAGCAGCATAAAGCTTCAATTAAGAGAATACGAATTATGTACACAAGTGATGGTACATAACAAACTGCACATGGAAAATGAATCAGAGGTAAGCACCAAACAACAAACAAAATGCAAAGGTCAAGCCATGGTTGTCATGACTCAACTCAAATGCAAAGCTTCAACAAATCAACAGCATCAAAGCATATGTATGCAGATCCAATGCCTCAAATGACTCAAATAAACAAAGCACCAAAATCAGACTCGAGAAAATGTACAAAACCAATGCTACAACTACAAAGACCAGAGAAATGAAAATGAAGACCAGTAGTGTGCAACAACAACTAAATGAAACAGTGGACAGGACAAGTACAATGCAACTCAATGCTACAAAAGACCACTAGTATGCAATGGAGACATCAAGAAATACAACAGAGAACTCAAGTCCAGATGCTCAAGTGCAACTGCAAATGACATCAACCCAAATAGAAATGACCAGTTGTAACCAAGTGAAGATCAAAGACAGAGAGCTACATCAACTACAAGCCCAATGTGACAGCAAACACAAATGGAATGCAACTACAAGGCATGGAACCATAGTGAAACAGATCAAGCGACAACATGAAGCAGTGTAAATTCAAATGATCAAAGTGCAACCGGGAAACATACGATGTATGTATACAAATGGTCAAGTTACGGGAAGAAAATTGAACAGCAGTATCAATGACAAATGCATCACATATACAACATCAAAGCTTATGAATGGTCAAGTGAATGATAAGGCATACATACAGATGACAATGAAAGTGAAGTTCACCAATACAACTCAAGATTGCAGAGTGCAGCCAATGGTCATACAACTATATACATACATGAATGTATGTATACAAATGATTAGCCACGAAAGTACAGGGCAATCAGGGGATGAATACAACATGAAGCAGTGCAAACTACCCTAAATGAAGACTACACGAGCTCAATGTATCAGTAAAACAAGCTCGGGAGTGTGGCAACAAGTTTGACCAAGGAAATCGAACAAGTCAAGGCAACAAGTAAAATAAGTGCATCCTACATATATACAGTGTAGCTGAAATGGATCGAGCAAGTGCACAATTTAAAATATACTGCCTTACTTAAACAAAATATTGGAATTCAAATAACTGCAGTTTCAAGTCATTCAAATAACTGCAGTTTCAAGTCATAGAATCAATAAGAACAAATCAAGCCCGAAGTCACAAAGAAAATTCAACATCGTCGAACTGCAGTTCAAAGTAAAAGTCACATGTCGTTCAACCCAGCAACCAATAGAGAGTTCAAGGCCGAAATAAACCTCTTAATCAAAGCTAACAACCGATTGATAACAATAAAGTCTAATAACAGTTTCGAACATAAACAAAGGAAATTTCAAACATTTAATAGTTGAAACAAGTTCGACAGACATCATCAGAAAATTCACGAATCAAATGCCAAAAATCATCAACAACGAACAAAATCGAACAATGCCGAGATAAATTAAACCACCAATTCAAAACAGTGACAGCCAATCAAAGGATTAAAGCCAACTATGAACAAGAATGGCCGAAGCCAAGGAGAACAAATCAACAAACAAGCTCATACTGTTTGAATTAGATGTGAGTGTGCGGTCACTCACCTTCTTCGAAGAGGCAGCCGCGAGCAACCTGGCGGAGTCAACGTCGTGGCATCATGAGAATACCATCGGCAGAAGCCCTAATTTGTTCGAAGAGGAATGGACGAGAACGAAGAAAATGCCGCCACCATTTTTATTCTTTTCGTTAGTTTGTTTCTAGGGTTTTTTTTGAACGAATGAGAAATGAAGGGACCGGGTCGAATTGAATAAGAAGGGAACGGCCACACAAAGATAAAATAAAGGAGTGAGGCTTCCTGGGCCAAGATTGAATCGAAAGCCCGCATAACTTCTTTGACGAATTCTCAAAAGAATTTCAGCTTGATTAAAAAATTTCCAACTACGATTACCCAACAGATTAATCGTTAAATGACGATGACAAATTAGCAGCAAAACCCCAGGTTGTTACAGACTCCCCTCCTTATAAAAATTGCGTCCTCGCAATTTTCATAGTCAATGTCGTCAATAACAATTATTTTTCTAACATAAACTGGTTAAGCTAGAAAAGTAGAAGTCGGAAATACAAACGCCAAAGAAATCTTTTAATCCCATAAAGGAATTTCACAATTTCTCAACAAAGTCCAATTATCAAAAGATAATCAGAAGACAGCAAAACTGAATAAATGCAAACATCAGCAATATTCAATTACCAATAAATAATTAGAATACAGAAATCACAAAACAGCAATATCTAATTATCAATACGATAATTAGAAAACAACAAAATCTAATTATCAACAAAGATAATTATGAAACACAAATCACAAATTGCAAACTGCAAATATCTAGTTATCCAACAATTAAATGGAAAACACATATTCCATAATCAACAAACTCTAACTATTAACAGAAATAGATAGAAAACAGCGATTCAATAAAATCAGCATACTCTAGAATCAATTGGAGACTAGAAAATCTCATAATCAGCGAAATTAGCAATCAACCAATAGTCGATTATCAAAGACGATAATCAAATCTTAAGTCACAAATATTCGATTATCAAAAACGATAATCAAATCAACTAATATTCGATTATCAAAAACGATAATCAAATTTCAAATCAATAAATATTCGATTATCAAAAATGATAATCAAATTTCAAGTCAACAAATATTCGATTATCAAAAACGATAATCAAATCAACAAATATTCGATTATCAAAAACGATAATCAAATTTCAAATCAACAAATATTCGATTATCAAAAATGATAATCAAATTTCAAATCAACAAATATTCGATTATCAAAAGCGATAATCAAATTTCAAATCAACAAATATTCGATTATCAAAAACGATAATCAAATCTCAAGTCACAAATATTCGATTATCAAAAACGATAATCAAATCAACTAATATTCGATTATCAAAAATGATAATCAAATTTCAAGTCAACAAATATTCGTTTATCAAAAACGATAATCAAATCAACAAATATTTGATTATCAAAAACGATAATCAAATTTCAAATCAACAAATATTCGATTATCAAAAATGATAATCAAATTTCAAATCAACAAATATTCGATTATCAAAAGCGATAATCAAATTTCAAATCAACAAATATTCGATTATCAAAAACGATAATCAAATTTCAAATCGCAAATATTCGATTATCAAAAACGATAATCAAATTTCAAATCGCAAATATTCGATTATCAAAAACGATAATCAAATTTCAAATCAACAAATATTCAATTATCAAAAGCGATAATCAAATTTCAAATCAACAAATATTCGATTATCAAAATGATAATCAAATTTCAAATCAACAAATATTTAATTACCAAAAGCGATAATTAAATCTCAAATCAGCAAATATTTAATTATCAAAATCGATAATTAAATCTCAAATCAGCAAATATTTAATTATCAAAAGCGATAATTAAATCTCAAATCAGCAAATATTTAATTTTCAAAAGCAATAATCAAGTCTCAAATCAGAAATTATCTAATTATCACAAGCGATAATTAGAAGCAACAAATATCCGATTATCAAAAACGATAATCAGAACTCATATCAACAAATGTCTAATTATCACAAGCGATAATTAGAAGCAACAAATATCCGATTATCAAAAACAATAATCAGAACTCATATCAACAAATATCTAATTATCACAAGCGATAATTAGAAGCAACAAATATCCGATTATCAAAAACGATAATCAGAACTCATATCAACAAATATCCAATTATCACAAGCGATAATTAGAAGCAACAAATATTCGATTATCAAAAACGATAATCAGAACTCATATCAACAAATATCCAATTACCTGCAGATAATTGGAAACAACAAATATCTAGAAATCAATTAAGAAGACTAGAAAATCAACATAAAAGCTTGGATTGATCCCATCAGATGGCGAGTTTTTAATTCGCCGCACGTGCATCAACAAATGGCCGAAGCCTACCAAGTACTCAACATAATTTTGGCGCCCAACAAATGACCCGAAGGTCTAGTACTGGTATTTGACCCGAAGGTCCAACATAGTGGCTCGAAAGCACACAAAATCATCAAATATTTCAATTAACGAGTCCGGAATTAACCGAAATAGCAAACGCACATGTCCCATACCACGTGTTTTACTAAATCGTTTGATTCTCTTCATCGTTTCCTTGAAAGTGCAAAATCATCAAATCATAAAAATAGCAGATATTCAATTAACGAGTCCGGAATTAACTGAAATAGCAAACGCATATGTCCCATACCACGTGTTTTACTAAATCGTTTGATTCTCTTCATCGTTTCCTTGAAAGTGCAAAATTGTGTATTTTGTAAAAATACACTTTACATTCTCAAACGGACAAGTCCGGAATTAAGCGAATCAGTAAAAGAAAGGGGTCATAGTCCTCGATTTTGCTGAAACGTTTAAATCGCTTCCTCATTCTCTTGAAAGCGCAAACTGTAAAATTTTTGAAAACAATTTTATTTATTTTATAAAAATAACAATTCACACTCTCAACTGAACAAGTCCGGAGTTAAGCGAATCAGTAAAAGAAAGGGGTCATAATCCTCGATTTTGCTGGAACGTTTAAATCGCTTCCTCATTCTTTTGAAAATGCAAACTGTTAAAAATTTATAAAACAATTTTCATTTTTTTTTTAAAACGATTTCCAATCACGTGATTAAAGCACCAATATTAGTAACAATTTCGATAAGGAAATTGTACTTCTCAAAATACCGTAAAAACGGGTCACAAATCAGCATTGCGGTATAACCGCTTGAAAATCCACTTTTAAAATTTGACGGTTACTGAAGTCAAAGCGACAGTAATTTTAAACGTCGAAATCTCATCAAAATAATTCACATCAAAATGTAACACCGGTGAATTTTCATTCATCAAAATTGTCAACAAAACACCGTGCTTCGAAAATATAGCACTGGTGTAAAAATCCCGTTATAAAATAATGGCAACAAAATACGTTTCATAACCAAGCATCGGTTCAACGTAAAATTAATGCAGTAACGTGCAATTCATATTTGCACGCACACTACAATATACACAACGAAATTACTCTATTATCTTCAATGAAGATAATTTAAAACAGCAAAAATCTAATCAACATGTGATTAGCATAAAAGAAAATCAGCAAAAATCTCAACAAAAATCACATAACTGCAATCGTTTCGAATCCTAAATTCGGATTCGAAATTCTCAAAGAAACAAAATAAACACAGCTATATAAACAGCAAATAAAATCTATTTCAATTTCACATTTTGATTTTCAAATCAAAAAGATTATCAGTTGTACTCAGCGACGACAGTTTCACTGTTTCCGCTGCGCACTCTGATAAACAGTCACAAATCAGTCAATCAACAAAACACAGTTTCACTATTATTTTTAAATAAAGATATTTAACAATTTCATCAAAATTTCAAAACTTTAGTTTTTGACTCAATGCACAAATAAAACATCGACCAATAGTTGTAACATATGTTCCATCCGAGTTATGTTTTATATTATGTCCATAAACCCCAAGCTCTGATACCAACTATGACGCCCCATCTCTATGCTCATAATAACAAAGAGTATTAAAAGAAATACTGTCTATTATTACGAAGAATAAGGCTGGATAGGAGCGGCCATCCGTAGTTGGCCTTACACTAATATTGGTTACCTCGATAGGAGTGGTATGTATTTTCATTTTTCATCTTGTTTATTTACTCCCATCGACATACCCAATTACCAGTATAAAACAAACTACGATGGTTCATAATAGTTTAGGACATTAGATATAATAATAACACAGATAATATAAATGCGGAGCACAGATAAAACAAAAGTCTCATATATATATATATATATATATATATAACTGATGTCAGTTACAATAGAGTTGACACAATACATATGATACAACTACAACTGTCGACTCTGGAAGTTATATATACAAGTACATTATCGACTAATATACATGAATACATATCAACCAATACAATGACACGACTACTACAAAATGACGCAGACCACTTCAAAAGATATAAAAAGTCTTCATATCCCGAACAGCAACTCAAAGCAGGTAATCTACAACCTGAAATAACTCGGGTCTGACCCGAGTATTAAATTCAAAAGAAAATAATACACGGGTCAGTCTAATTCAAACTTAGTTATTAATGCACAGAAGCAATAATAATCAAATATCAAATAGACAACAGTCACAGAAACCATGTATATCCGACTCCTCGATAAAAGAATCGGTTAACGGCAGATATAACACTAAACAGTGTTAAACAACAAATCAGCAATCCAAATCAATTTAAACAATTGAAATGTCAATTTAAAAACAACAATGTTGATTGGCTGCAGTACACGCTAACGTGTACTACCTCGCCAATACAGTCTATGAAATACTCAGAAGATCAATGAATCCAAAAGTCAACGGATCCAACTCAAATCAAAATGAACCATTTCAAAATAAAACTTCAAAATATTGAATTGAACCAACGAAACAATTTAACAATCGAAATATCAACTAAATCTGTCAATCCTGCTAGGGCTGCAGTACACGCACGCGTGTACTGCCTCGCCACTACAAAACAACTCAAAACAATACTAAACAAGATCAGAGGAAACAAGTGAAACAAGTTCAACATGTCACAAAGCAAGGCACAGTGAAATAGCAAACTGAAGGTGAGAGCACCAAGGATATGGCACTACAACACTCAACAGAAAAAGACGCAGATCGGCCTTATTAGAAAATAAGATCACCAATGAAGCAAAATGACCAAATGCAAATGGATACAAAGCATCAATGCAATGTATCAGATTCGAGAATAAAGGCAGTCCAGCAGCATAAAGCTTCAATTAAGAGAATACGAATTATGTACACAAGTGATGGTACATAACAAACTGCACATGGCAAATGAATCAGAGGTAAGCACCAAACAACAAACAAAATGCAAAGGTCAAGCCATGGTTGTCATGACTCAACTCAAATGCAAAGCTTCAACAAATCAACAGCATCAAAGCATATGTATGCAGATCCAATGCCTCAAATGAATCAAATAAACAAAGCACCAAAATCAGACTCGAGAAAATGTACAAAACCAATGCTACAACTACAAAGACCAGAGAAATGCAAATGAAGACCAGTAGTGTGCAACAACAACTAAATGAAACAGTGGACATGACAAGTACAGTGCAACTCAATGCTACAAAAGACCACTAGTATGCAATGGAGACTTCAAGAAATACAACAGAGAACTCAAGTCCAGATGCTCAAGTGCAACTGCAAATGACATCAACCCAAATAGAAATGACCAGTTGTAACCAAGTGAAGATCAAAGACAGAGAGCTACATCAACTACAAGCCCAATGTGACAGCAAACACAAATGGAATGCAACTACAAGGCATGGAACCATAGTGAAACAGATCAAGCGACAACATGAAGCAGTGTAAATTCAAATGATCAAAGTGCAACCGGGAAACATACGATGTATGTATACAAATGGTCAAGTTACTGGAAGAAAATTGAACAGCAGTATCAATGACAAATGCATCACATATACAACATCAAAGCTTATGAATGGTCAAGTGAATGATAAGGCATACATACAGATGACAATGAAAGTGAAGTTCACCAATACAAATCAAGATTGCAGAGTGCAGCCAATGGTCATACAACTATATACATACATGAATGTATGTATACAAATGATTAGCCACGAAAGTACAGGGCAATCAGGGGATGAATACAACATGAAGCAGTGCAAACTATCCTAAATGAAGACTACACGAGCTCAATGTATCAGTAAAACAAGCTCGGGAGTGTGGCAACAAGTTCGACCAAGGAAATCGAACAAGTCAAGGCAACAAGTAAAATAAGTGCATCCTACATATATACGGTGTAGCTGAAATGGATCGAGCAAGTGCACAATTTAAAATATACTGCCTTACTTAAACAAAATATTGGAATTCAAATAACTGCAGTTTCAAGTCATTCAAATAACTGCAGTTTCAAGTCATAGAATCAATAAGAACAAATCAAGCCCGAAGTCACAAAGAAAATTCAACATCGTCGAACTGCAGTTCAAAGTAAAAGTCACATGCCGTTCAACCCAGCAACCAACAGAGAGTTCAAGGCCGAAATAAACCTCTTAATCGAAGCTAACAACCAATTGATAACAATAAAGTCTAATAACAGTTTCGAACATAAACAAAGGAAATTTCAAGCATTTAATAGTTGAAACAAGTTCGACAGACATCATCAGAAAATTCATGAATCAAATGCCAAAAATCATCAACAACGAACAAAATCGAACAATGCCGAGATAAATTAAACCACCAATTCAAAACAGTGACAGCCAATCAAAGGATTAAAGCCAACTATGAACAAGAATGGCCGAAGCCAAGGAGAACAAATCAACAAACAAGCTCATACTGTTTGAATTAGATGTGAGTGTGCGGTCACTCACCTTCTTCGAAGAGGCAGCCGCGAGCAACCTGGCGGAGTCAACGTCGTGGCATCACGAGAATACCATCGGTAGAAGCCCTAATTTGTTCGAAGAGGAATGGACGAGAACGAAGAAAATGCCGCCACCATTTTTATTCTTTTCATTAGTTTGTTTCCAGGGTTTTTTTTGAACGAATGAGAAATGAAGGGACCGGGTCGAATTGAATAAGAAGGGAATGGCCACACAAAGATAAAATAAAGGAGTGAGGCTTCCTGGGCCAAGATTGAATCGAAAGCCCGCATAACTTCTTTGACGAATTCTCAAAAGAATTTCAGCTTGATTAAAAAATTTCCAACTACGATTACCCAACAGATTAATCGTTAAATGACGATGACAAATTAGCAGCAAAACCCCGGGTTGTTACAAAACCCAAACACTATTCCTTTGGTGTTAAGCATGGAACGAATGTCCACACCACCAAAGTTAAGAAGGTCATTTAGGGAAATCCAATCTCAATTTCTTTTATAAATTTCTTTTCTTTATACAACTCTAAAATCATTTATGAAACTCCTTTTACAATTTTCTAAACTCGTATATAAAAACGCTTTTACAAATCTCTAAACAATTTATAAAACTCTTTTATAAATCTCTAAAATAATTTATAAAACTCCTTTTATAAATCTATAAACCCATTTAAGAAACTTTATTCTTTTATAGAATTCCTTTATAAAGATCCTTTATAAAAATCCCTCCTAAAATCCCTTTGTAAAGCCTTTATATAAATTCTTATAAATCTAAACCCCATTTTCATTTATAAACTTTTTATTAAATCTCTTTTATTAAATGGGATCCCTTTTATAAATCAATTTATTATCTATAAATACAATTAATCAGATAAATTAATTTACTTTAAATATCATAAATAAATAATCAATTAACTTTCCAACGTCATTAATCAAATAATTTATTAACTCCAAAACATTATTAATAAAATAATTAATAACTTCAAAACATTATAAATAAGTAGTAATTATTTACTTCAAACAATACTAATTATTTAAATAAATAACTTTTTACAATATTAAAATATTGATAAATAACTACAAAACAATTAAATATAAATAAACAAATAGCTTTTAAACATTATTTAACAAAAATTAAACAACTTTAAAACATTTCTAAATGGTTTTGAAAAGACAAATAAAAAGGTTGGAGTAAAATAGAGAAGTTCAAAACCTGCTTAAATAAAAGTATTCCAGAAAACCTAAAGGTTAGATCTAAAATCATTCTCCAAATCAAAAACCAATTTCAAGCCAAACAGCGATTAATAGCATTTCCAAAATACTAAATTGAGGCCAATAGCCGCCAAAACTCTTAACCAATGTCATTATTGATTTTTATCCCTATAGGGATAAGTTTTAAACATATCATAATGTCATAACTAATAGTGCTAAACAATCAAGATTTGGCAATTAACAAATATGTATAATAGGGTTATAACTGAATTCAATCAACATGTATATATAACTGAAAATTTTAAATCACTACAGTGAGAAGTCCAGATTTCTCTATAAAATTCCTTGTATTTCAATTTTAAATGACAATCGCTTGTAAAAGCAGATATTTTAACCAATCAGCCAATAATTTTAACCAAACACAAACAATAAATTTTATCTACTATAATATCTTACTTATTAACCAAAAAGGTGAGTTTAACTCACCAAAATTCCAGTTATCGCTTACACGTTCTAGTTCCGTCTATAATTGAACATCGTCGATTTTTAGCTAAAATTTCTACAAGCTCCAATCTTAACCAATCAAATTCCACAACGTAGCTATCGTCCATACGAGTGCAACGCGGTTGACTGTGTTCGATTTGGACCTAGTATGAAATAATTATTGAGTTTACAAGATTTTGATATTTAAATATTAATTAATTACAGCTTAATATCACCATTAACTTAGTTACCCTTATTACAGAAATCCATCTTCTCAAAATCTCAATCCCGCCTAACTCCGGTATCCCAAAACGACATAGCCGAACTTCTTCACCCGATTTCTCCCTCTCTGGTGCATGAAAACCCAAACCGACTTCCCCATCGCATCCTACGACCAAAATCCATCTCCCAGACACCACCTCATCTCCTCTATCCTTGTTATGCAAATCGCGATCATCACATTTCAGCTACGTCCTGACAATGACGTGCGACAAAATTGTCGCCTAACTCCACCAAAATTGGCCACGAGGTGCCATTTGATCCCCTGAACTCAAAACAATCAACAACACGCCGAGAAATTACTAACCCTAGATTCTCCTTAATATTTTCGATTGCCAAAATTGCTACTGCACTTTCCCAAACTCAAGCCCAGTGAAGATCTCAGTCCCATAGGCTCAAAGATCCAAGTTTTAAATTTTTTTGAAATTTATTTAAATTGATTTGAATTTCTAAAGGACCGGTTTACTTGCTTTTTTGTTTTCATTTCTTTGGCACACGCGAAAAGAAAAGAGTGAGGGAAGAGAAAGAAAGTGTGTTTATTTGTACAAAATGTTTAGAGTTAGATTTATAATTCAATTTTTTGGCATTTTGCTGCATAGATTTCTGTTCAAGTATGAATCCCGAAAGATAAAACATAAATATTGTCATGCTTGGAACAGCGATGCGATCTCAAAAAAAATATACACTAGTTATTGAATTTTGAAAAATCATAAAAACACTGTTGTTTGCCGATAAATCGTCAAACGATGATTTAAATAATTTCCAAACTAAAAATTATGGGAAAATCAAATAAATTGAATTAAAAATACGTCAATAAAAAATGACTCGTTATATTAAAAAATTCCATTTATTTATTTGAACCATTTATTTCTATAAATAAATTTACAAGATGAATTCACCATTATTATTTATAATTTAAATGGAGTTGATTAAGACCGTTAAATCAATTAAATACATATTCAATTTGAAATCCTGATATTTAAATTGCTATCCATATATTAATTTCACAATTTCAAATAATTTAAATAATCTCTGTATTTGAGTTCAAGTTTGAAACCTTAAAAACCAACTATTCAAATATTTAAAATTAATTAAACATTTAAATCCACTCGCATTGTTACATTCAGCCTTGGAGGAGGTGGAATTAACTAGAAATGATGGCGGCTAGTGTAGCGACCAGTAAATTGTAGTGGTTTTATTAATTTAATTAATTGAAATTTTGTGAAATTTTAAATACCTGAATTTTGAAATAAAAACTTAATATTTGTAATACGTCTATTTCACCATAGAAATGGTGAATTTTCATCTAATTATATGGAAATCTATTTCCTTCTATAATTTTATTTCAATCCAAATCAGTTAATATTTGATGATAATAAAATGTTTTCCAAACCTGAATATTTTTATATAATAAATTTGCAAATCATTTTCTGAATGAGACATTAAATTTGGACTTATATAGCTCTGTTTATCTTATTTTCTACATTTTGCGGCATTTTCGGCAGTAGAAATTCGAGTTTTTATAATTCGATCGTATCGCTGATATCTGTGTACCATTCTGTTTGCCTCGTCGTACTGATCTTCGCAGTATATTCATTTGTATATTTCGGGGATCTGGTACACCAGGAAACCAGTAAAATGATTACCGTATCGGTAACCGTTTTCGAACCTTTTGACTTCTGTGGCCCTTCATTTATCTACTAGCCAAAATTAAATAGCCACTCACCTTTATTACTTGCTGAGTCCAATGTTTGGCGTTTGATTTCCCACCATTTTAATTTTCCATTTCAATTTTTAATCGGTTCGCATTGCCTTTGTCCTTCTTTATATCTGCAATTGAGAAAATATAATATTATAAAATTTTAAAACTTTGCATTCCTTATTTTGGATTCCTGCTCTTTCCTTCCTCTTTATTTTTCACATTCGCCACCCCCTCACTGTTACCACAGTGGCAGGCCAAACACCACATCCACAACTCACGTCCCCACGCCCTAGCCCCTCCGCTCGATGTAGCCCACAATTGGCGAGGCCTTGTGCTTACCTCTCCTCCCTCTCTTTTCTTCCACCCGCATCCTCACCCTAGCCTCTGACTTCATCAACAACAGCCACATACCCAGCCAAAGCCTTCAACGAGCCACCAAGCTACGTTCCCAGCACCCAACCACCCTCCGCGTAAAAATCCAGCCCCACTTCCACACCCTTGCCGTGCAACCCGCCTCGAGGCAACTCCTCACCTCCCCCTTGTCGCTCGGCCTCCTCTTTTTCCTCTGTTGCTTTTATGAAGGTGAGTATACATATTAATATATATTTGTTTATATATAAAGTTTATATGTTGTAGTACTGTTACATGTTTCATTGAAACGTATATATTTTATAGGTTGCATGTTTCCTCTTGCCCAGCTTTCAAAGTCGTATATATATATTAATGTATAAGTTTATAAAATATCATCTTATATATACATACGTTCATATGTATATTTGTAAGCAACTATGATTTTACTGTATATATATATATATATTATAAAATGGTTTATGCTGGGAAGTTATAATAGCCGTATATAAAAGTATATATATATATATGTGTGTGTGTGTGTGTATTTATGCTGGCTGTAACTATATGTAATTTTAATTCTTATGTTTCAGTTCTAAATTTTTGTCCAGATTTTATGTATATTGAAGTTTGGTTAATTATGTATTAGTATAATATATGATTTAGATATATTGGTTATACATATGCTTTGATTCTTATTATGCCTATAACTGTATATATAATATGTGTTTGTTTAAAGTGGTTGTATGTGTCTGTATATGATTTTTAAATATATATAAGTTATGTATACATATATATATATATTAGTATATGTTAATTTATATATGTTTTATGTATATATATATTCCGTTTCTATCTATATAAAATTTTATAAGTAATATGTAGTTGTTTTTGTGTGTGAATTTATACTTGTTTGAAATATGCCAGAGCTTCCATTTATAACGCAAGTTATACTAGGTTTTTTTTTTGCAAGGCAAGCGGGGTTGGATGGTCCCCTACCACTTTATTGGAGCACCTTAGACACACATTGTAACGACCCGTATTTTCACGGATCGGAAAGTTCGTTCGAATCTGGAATTTTCAACTTTTTAGGTTGTTTCAGATTTTGGTTGAGATTTTTCTAAGTCCTAGGTCGCGAACGACCTAAGAGATAAGTCGCAACCGACTTATAGGTTGAACGACTTAAGAGCGTGTGGAAGCTTAAGTCGTATAGGAATCACGTCTGGGCGAGTGAATGACCAAGTGTTTAGGTCGTAGACGACTTAGGAGGGAAGACTTAAGAGTTCTGGACGAGTTGAGGGATGAGTCGTATACCTACTAAGTCTTAAGTCGTAAGCCTAGTTGAGTCGTCTGACCAGTGTTTGTTAAGTCGTTGCCGAGTTAAGGAAGTGGGGTTAACCGACTTAAGGTAGTGACCGACCTAGGTGATAAGTCGCGACCGACTCAAGAGTAGTAGGCGACCTAAGCATTCTGGGGTTAGGTCGTGGGGTAGAGTTAGGTCGGCAACGACCTAAGGAAATGTTGTGAGCAACCTAAGTTTTTGTTAAGTGTTAGGTCGACTGGGAAAGCTAGCGACCTAGTGGTTCCGGGTTAGCGACTTAGTAATTAAGTTGTTAGGTCGGTTGGGACGACCTAAGGAGTTGCCGTGTTAGCGACCTAGTGGTTCCTAGTTAGCATAGTTAGGTCGGCAGCGACCTAAGGGGTTTGGAGACAGTAGTTAGCGACCTAGTATAGTGGAGCGACCTATAGGTTAGCGACCTAAGGGTTAGGTCGTGAGTTCTGCTTTTAGTTAGGTCGCGTGTTGGCTTTAGGGTTAGGTCGCTGGGTTTTGCCAAGTGTTAGGTCGCGTAGAAGCCTAAGTGGTTAGGTCGCAACCTAACTAAGTCGTAGGTCGAAGGAAGCGCATTGTCTTAGGTCGTCAACTGTTAGGTCGCTGAGGAGTTAAGTCGTTCAACTGTTAGGTCGGAGAGGCTTAGGTCGGTGAGTGTTAGGTCGGCAAGAGTCGTAAGTCGTAAGTCGGAAACGACTTAGGAGATGGCCAGATTTCGTCTCAGGGCAGTTTTTCAGCTATAAATAGGAGGGGTTGTTCTCACTTTTTGGGATCCGGATTTTGAAGCGACGAAGTGCTGCCATTTTGAGAGCTCGACTTCTACACTTCTTCACTTCTTCTCTCCACTCTAATCTAGTGTTTCCATTTATCCAAGTTGAAGATCAAATTGAAGATTCAAGAGCTTAGATTGAAGATCTTCACCTCTTGAAGTGAGATTTCATCATTTGAAGCGGATTCGTGATAAATCAAGCTTCATCCTTTGCTGTCCAGATCTGAAGCGTTTTGATTTGAGGTTGTTTTGGTGATTTGGTGAGTGGTGATTATCTCTCACACGGATCCAAAGGAGTAGATCGGGTTGTTGGCTCGATTTGGTGTTAAATTAGTGATTTCCATGCATTTTCTTCATCCTATGTATAGATCCATGTAGATCCATTGTTCATGATGATGTTGCATCCATTTTATCATATGTTAACCTATGCAAGTTCATTCATCAAGTTTGTAGAGATATAATCCATGTTTTCATGCTTATTGGACTTTCAACTCTTTAATTACGAAAATGCCATTATTGTTATAATTGTCTACTTAGATCATATTTGAATGCTTGATTGCTTGAATTGATGTTTGATTTGATTGATTGTTATGAACTAGATGATTGATGATTAGATTAGATCGAAGATGATTCAAAAGCTAAGGGAAAGGCTCTTGAATTGGAAAAGCTGCTCGTGGCATATGTAGCGGGATGATGAAGCTCTTATGCATAGATTCGATGATGCGATGATGAGATGAGGCTTTGTGAGGATGTAATGAAGCGAGGCAATCATATGATGAAGACTTGGTCTAATCCAGACGGGATCATTCCAAGCATGTTGATAACTCGGTGATATGATTCGAGTTGAGGATAATGAATGGATATGAGAATAGTCGTCGAGGAGGATGACTAGGAGGCTTGGATAGCATCGTTGTTGAAGGTTCTAGCATGCTCTAAGCAAGAGTACGTTTGGGCAGATTCGATAGTCCCAACGGCCAACTGTTGATGGTCGAGTACTCTGGGCAGATTCGATAGTCCTAGGCACGGGCTGCGACGACGTGCGGGAGTTATGTCTAGAACCGGGGTTTCCATTAGCCCTTGACGGACGGCTGAAAGAATGTGCCGGTCATTCAATTAACGGTGATATCGAAGCAATGATAACAGTGATAGCCAGAGTCATGGATGTTTGGTTGTATCGTCATTCGGACTCAAGAGCGGTATTTTCTGGGTGCTTATCTGATTTAGGCCTTGGTACTTGGAAAACATCGCCCTTGACTCGAGTGATAGTAGTTTTACTTTAAATTGTATGCTCTGCTATGTTTGCTTCTGCTTAGTGTGTGTCTGGGGGCTATCACTGTAGAATGAGGTTGGAGTGGGAGGGTTGTATTCCTATTCCTTTTCCTTTATGCTCTTTTGGTATGTTGTTAGTTAATTTACTGCTCACTAAGACTGTTGTCTGACTCAAGGCTTTATGTTTTAATTCTTATTGCCTTGGGCTGTTCGTCCATTTTGGGACGGGCAGACTAGGTAGCAGGTGACAGGTGCTGTTCTCTTCTCACGATGCTGATATCGAAGACGAGCTAGAGGGTTGCATATTATCTTCTTATATGTACTGGATATTCCGCTGTTTTGTATTCTCTGAGAGATATGTAGTGAGGCTGGATGTATTGACTATGTGATGCTTGTATTCAACTATTATGGAGTTTTATATGATGTCATTTTGTTCTGAAAAGCTTCACTATACATATGTTCTATTGTATTTTGTCCATGCGCTGTGAGTAATACGATAGATTCTGTTGTTTTAAATCTTACCTTGACAATCGTCCATGGTCGCCTGGCACACTTTACAGCGCTTTATCTTTAGATTCGGTGCAGGGGTCATGGGAGGTCGTCACATTTGGTATCAGAGCATTGGTTAATCGATTTTACCCAACGCTCGCTGTCGTAACTACGTATGAGAGACGTAATTGTATTTTGATGGATGATTACTATATATAATATAGTAGCTTAGTAGAGTTTGAGTCCTTTATGCAGTTGTTTCTCTAGATGTTCTAATCATTCCTTTTTATAGATATTGAGAATGAGTCGAAGAGGGAGACCAGCTGCTAGGGGAGGTCGTGCTACTGAAGAGACTGCTGATTATGCAGCCATGTTCGAAGCTATGATGACTTCGATCATGAGAAGGATACCAGTTCCGGGGGCAGCAGTTGATGTTGGAGTTCAAGTCCAAACTCCAAAACCAGTGGATTTTGCTAAGTTGTGCAAGGATTATACTGCTCTTGGAGGGAAGGTTTTCTTGGGAACAGAATCTACCATTGAAGTCCAGAGGTGGATAGAGGCTTGTAGAAGGATCTTTGGTGATTTGGGAATTGATGATGCAACTAAGAGGAAGTTGGCATCAAGGCAGCTTCAGGGGAGAGCTTCTGATTGGTGGAACTCTATTACCATCACTACTCCGGAAGAAGAGATTACTTGGGAGCAATTCCAAGTCAGATTTGAAGCTAAGTTCATTTCTACAGCTCAGAAGTCTGTTCTGTTCAAGAAGTTTGTGGAGCTCAAGCAGGGTGGAAGATCTGTTATTGAGTATGTTTCTGAGTTTGAAGCTTTGTCCAAGTATGCTCGGTCATATATTGAATCTGCTTATCAGAAGAATGAGAAGTTTGTGACCGGCTTGGATAGTTATCTTGGGAGACAGTTGGTGGATCATTTGGACGATTCATTTGAGAAGCTTGTGGAGAAAGCTCTTAGGCATGAGAGTCTGTTTCCTAAGGAAGGACCTGTTGTTGCTGTTACCAAGGGAGAATCTAAACCACAGCAGGGTGGAAACCAGAAGAGGAAGCAGCAGCAGCAGAAGGGTAAGGATGGCCAGAAGAAGCCGAAAGGCGAGGTGACTTGCTACAATTGTCAGCAGAAGGGCCATTTCTCTAAGGATTGTAAGAATCCGAAGGCACCGATGAAGTGTCACAACTGTGACAAGCCGGGGCATTTCAGGAAGAATTGTCCAGAACCGAGGAAGGACAGGCAGATTGTGCAAGCCTATGCTTTAGGAGCTGTTCCGTCGTCTTCGAAAGCTCCTACTGCTGAAGAGAAGGGAAAGAGTGTGGTTGTTCAAGGTACTCTTTTCCTATGTGGTGTTCCAGTTAGAGTTCTGTTTGATACTGGAGCGTCGCATTCGTTTGTTTGTAATGAACTAGTAGGCCGGTTAGGTTTGGAACCGGATATTGTTGATAGGCCATTGGTTGTGACTAATCCAGTTGGGGGTTCGTCTTGTTTGTGTATGTTATGCCGTGGTCTAGTTGTGTCGAGTCATGGTTGCTCTTTTGTTTGTGATTGCTTTGTTCTGGACTTTGCGGGGTTCGGAATTATTTTGGGTATGGACTGGCTTAGGAAGTATGCGGCTAAGGTTGATTGCGAAAGGTTGGAAGTGACAGTCGAGAATGTGGAGGGGCGAAGGATTGTGATACGATGTAAGCATGAAGAAGGCGTCTTCATGAGCTTCATGTATTCGCTAGTTGTTCCACGGGATGGACTGTCATCAGTGCCGATCGCTAATGGATTCGAGGATGTCTTTGACGAAGTCAAAGGGTTGCCGCCGCATAGAGAGATCGAGTTTCGTATAGATCTAGTTGAAGGAGCCAGACCTGTTGTGATGCCTCTTAGGCGGATGGCGCCTAGGGAACAGCAGGAGTTGAGGGTGCAAGTTGATGACCTTTTGCAGAAAGGATTCATTCGGCGTAGTGAGTCCGAATGGGGTGCACCAGTTGTGTTTGCAACCAAGGCAGATGGGTCGTTGAGATTGTGTGTGGATTATCGTGAGCTGAATAAGGTGACTAAGAAGAACAAGTATCCATTGCCGAGAATAGATGACTTGTTTGATCAGCTTCACGAGGCTAAGGTGTTTTCTCAAATGGATTTGGCAACGGGATTTCACCAGTTGAGAGTGGCTAAGGATAGTGTGCCGAAGACTGCTTTCAGGACACCATCCGGTTTCTTTGAGTGGCTGGTAATGCCGTTTGGATTGACTAACGCGCCAGCATATTTTGTGGATCTTATGAATAGAGTGTTCAGAGATCAGTTGAACAAGTTCGTACTTGTGTTCGTGGATGATATTCTGATTTATTCCAGAACGGAAGAAGAGCACAAGACGCACTTGCGAATTGTTTTGGAGATCTTACGGAAACATCAGCTGAAGGCTAAGTTTTCGAAGTGTCACTTCTGGAAGAGTGAAGTGAGGTTCTTAGGCCATGTGATTTCTGGAAATGGAATAGCGGTTGACCCCGCTAAGGTGGCAGCAATCCAGGATTGGGTTAGACCTAAGAATGCATCAGATGTGAGAAGTTTTCTTGGATTAGCAGGATATTATCGACGGTTTATCAAAGACTTCTCCAAGGTAGCTGCACCGTTAACAGGATTGACGAAGAAGAACCAAGTGTTCAGTTGGAATGCTAAGTGTGAGCAAGCCTTCGGAATCCTGAAAGAGAGATTGACGAGTGCTCCTGTTTTGACTATTCCAAGTGAAAATGATGAGATGGTGGTTTACACCGACGCATGTGGTACGGGACTTGGAGCAGTTCTGATGCAGAAGGATAAAGTTGTTGCGTATGCCAGTCGACAACTGAAGCCGCATGAAAGGAATTACCCAACTCATGATTTGGAGTTAGCGGCGATTGTATTTGCTCTGAAGATGTGGAGACATTATCTGTTGGGAGTTCGATTCGAGTTGTTTACGGATCACAAGTCGTTGAAGTACCTTTTCTCCCAAAAGGATTTGAATCTTCGGCAGCAACGTTGGCTAGAGTTTTTGGCATCATATGATTTTGGTATAGCTTATACTCCGGGAAAAGGTAACGCAGTGGCAGATGCGTTAAGTCGAAGACATGCAGGATTGGGAGCCATGTTTTCTGAATGGAAGAGTCTCGAGTATTTAGCTGGATTTGACTTCAGGCCTAGATGCGAATTGGAACCTGAGATGTTGGCAAACTTATCAATAAGACCCACTCTTGTGGAAAGGATTGGTGAGAGCCAAAAGCGAGATGATAAGCTTGTCAAGATTACCCGTGAATTGGAATCTGGGTTGGATCCAGAAAAGGATAAAGGATTCGAGGTCGATCGAGAGGGTTGGCTTCGGAAGCAAGGACGACTAGTTGTTCCCGATATAGATGAATTGAGGAGTGAAGTTCTGAAGGAAAGTCATCACTCGAAGTTGACAATTCATCCAGGAGGAAACAAGATGTATCGGGATATGAAGAGAACCTACTACTGGGAAGGCATGAAGAAGGATGTTGGAAATTTTATTTCCAAATGCATGAACTGCCAGTTGGTAAAGGCTGAACAGAAGAAGCCAAGTGGATTGCTTCAGCCATTAGAAGTTCCTACATGGAAGTGGGAACAAGTGTCGATGGATTTTATCGATGGATTGCCTAGAACCAGAACGGGAAATGAAGGGATTTGGGTCATTGTGGATCGTTTGACCAAGAGTGCAAGATTCATTCCAGTTCGATCGACTAGGACCGCATCAAAGTTGGCTGAGTTGTATGTTAAGTGGATAGTTCGATTCCATGGTATTCCGAAGAGTATAGTGAGCGATCGAGATCCATTGTTCACTAGTGGATTTTGGAAGAGCTTCCAGGAAGTCTTGGGAACCGAGTTGTGTTTGAGTACAGCTTATCATCCCCAAACAGATGGTCAGACTGAGAGAGTCAACCGAGTTTTGGAAGATCTCCTCAGAGCTTGTGTTTTGGATTTCGGAGGATCATGGGAAGATCACCTTCATTTGGTGGAATTTGCGTACAACAACAGTTACCAGTCAAGCATTGGTATGGCACCGTATGAGGCATTGTATGGAAGACCGTGTAACTCTCCGACATGTTGGTTGGAAACTGGAGAAAAGCTGATGCTTGGGCCAGAGATGATTCGTCAGACTTCAGATTGTATAGAAATCATTCGGCAACGAATGAAGGCAGCCCAAGATCGTCAGAAGAGTTATGCCGATAAGCGTCGAAAGGATTTGGAATTCGACGTAGGAGATATGGTTTTTGTGAAGATTTCTCCACTAAAGAATGTTATTCGATTCGGGAAGAAAGGAAAATTGACTCCGAGATTTGTTGGACCATTCCCGATCATCGAGCGAATTGGAAAGCTCGCCTACAGATTGGAGTTACCGGAGAAGATGTCGGGTGTGCACAATGTTTTTCATGTATCGTATCTACGGAAGTATGTGCACGACTCGAGTACAGTGGTTTCTGCTGATAGCTGTGAAGACTTAGAAGTTGATCCAGTCGATAGAAGACCTCGTAAGCCGCTTCGTGTTGTTGAAACTGACACGAAACAGCTTAGGAGGAAAGTGGTCAAGTTGCTCAAGGTACAATGGAGTGATGATGATAACGACTGTACGTGGGAGGTGGAAGAGAGGATGAAAGCAGCTCATCCTGAACTCTTCGAGGTATGACCCAAAGGCGTCGTGACATCTCGCGATATTGTAACTTGTTCTAGTTTTAGAATTCTGCATGCTAAGCTAGAATTGGATGCTTGGTTTGTTGATTGCTATGGATGGTAGGCGTGCAGAATAGCTTTTGATTGCTTTGTTTGTTTGGAATTTCGGGGGCGAAATTCCTAAGGGGGAGAGAATGTAACGACCCGTATTTTCACGGATCGGAAAGTTCGTTCGAATCTGGAATTTTCAACTTTTTAGGTTGTTTCAGATTTTGGTTGAGATTTTTCTAAGTCCTAGGTCGCGAACGACCTAAGAGATAAGTCGCAACCGACTTATAGGTTGAACGACTTAAGAGCGTGTGGAAGCTTAAGTCGTATAGGAATCACGTCTGGGCGAGTGAATGACCAAGTGTTTAGGTCGTAGACGACTTAGGAGGGAAGACTTAAGAGTTCTGGACGAGTTGAGGGATGAGTCGTATACCTACTAAGTCTTAAGTCGTAAGCCTAGTTGAGTCGTCTGACCAGTGTTTGTTAAGTCGTTGCCGAGTTAAGGAAGTGGGGTTAACCGACTTAAGGTAGTGACCGACCTAGGTGATAAGTCGCGACCGACTCAAGAGTAGTAGGCGACCTAAGCATTCTGGGGTTAGGTCGTGGGGTAGAGTTAGGTCGGCAACGACCTAAGGAAATGTTGTGAGCAACCTAAGTTTTTGTTAAGTGTTAGGTCGACTGGGAAAGCTAGCGACCTAGTGGTTCCGGGTTAGCGACTTAGTAATTAAGTTGTTAGGTCGGTTGGGACGACCTAAGGAGTTGCCGTGTTAGCGACCTAGTGGTTCCTAGTTAGCATAGTTAGGTCGGCAGCGACCTAAGGGGTTTGGAGACAGTAGTTAGCGACCTAGTATAGTGGAGCGACCTATAGGTTAGCGACCTAAGGGTTAGGTCGTGAGTTCTGCTTTTAGTTAGGTCGCGTGTTGGCTTTAGGGTTAGGTCGCTGGGTTTTGCCAAGTGTTAGGTCGCGTAGAAGCCTAAGTGGTTAGGTCGCAACCTAACTAAGTCGTAGGTCGAAGGAAGCGCATTGTCTTAGGTCGTCAACTGTTAGGTCGCTGAGGAGTTAAGTCGTTCAACTGTTAGGTCGGAGAGGCTTAGGTCGGTGAGTGTTAGGTCGGCAAGAGTCGTAAGTCGTAAGTCGGAAACGACTTAGGAGATGGCCAGATTTCGTCTCAGGGCAGTTTTTCAGCTATAAATAGGAGGGGTTGTTCTCACTTTTTGGGATCCGGATTTTGAAGCGACGAAGTGCTGCCATTTTGAGAGCTCGACTTCTACACTTCTTCACTTCTTCTCTCCACTCTAATCTAGTGTTTCCATTTATCCAAGTTGAAGATCAAATTGAAGATTCAAGAGCTTAGATTGAAGATCTTCACCTCTTGAAGTGAGATTTCATCATTTGAAGCGGATTCGTGATAAATCAAGCTTCATCCTTTGCTGTCCAGATCTGAAGCGTTTTGATTTGAGGTTGTTTTGGTGATTTGGTGAGTGGTGATTATCTCTCACACGGATCCAAAGGAGTAGATCGGGTTGTTGGCTCGATTTGGTGTTAAATTAGTGATTTCCATGCATTTTCTTCATCCTATGTATAGATCCATGTAGATCCATTGTTCATGATGATGTTGCATCCATTTTATCATATGTTAACCTATGCAAGTTCATTCATCAAGTTTGTAGAGATATAATCCATGTTTTCATGCTTATTGGACTTTCAACTCTTTAATTACGAAAATGCCATTATTGTTATAATTGTCTACTTAGATCATATTTGAATGCTTGATTGCTTGAATTGATGTTTGATTTGATTGATTGTTATGAACTAGATGATTGATGATTAGATTAGATCGAAGATGATTCAAAAGCTAAGGGAAAGGCTCTTGAATTGGAAAAGCTGCTCGTGGCATATGTAGCGGGATGATGAAGCTCTTATGCATAGATTCGATGATGCGATGATGAGATGAGGCTTTGTGAGGATGTAATGAAGCGAGGCAATCATATGATGAAGACTTGGTCTAATCCAGACGGGATCATTCCAAGCATGTTGATAACTCGGTGATATGATTCGAGTTGAGGATAATGAATGGATATGAGAATAGTCGTCGAGGAGGATGACTAGGAGGCTTGGATAGCATCGTTGTTGAAGGTTCTAGCATGCTCTAAGCAAGAGTACGTTTGGGCAGATTCGATAGTCCCAACGGCCAACTGTTGATGGTCGAGTACTCTGGGCAGATTCGATAGTCCTAGGCACGGGCTGCGACGACGTGCGGGAGTTATGTCTAGAACCGGGGTTTCCATTAGCCCTTGACGGACGGCTGAAAGAATGTGCCGGTCATTCAATTAACGGTGATATCGAAGCAATGATAACAGTGATAGCCAGAGTCATGGATGTTTGGTTGTATCGTCATTCGGACTCAAGAGCGGTATTTTCTGGGTGCTTATCTGATTTAGGCCTTGGTACTTGGAAAACATCGCCCTTGACTCGAGTGATAGTAGTTTTACTTTAAATTGTATGCTCTGCTATGTTTGCTTCTGCTTAGTGTGTGTCTGGGGGCTATCACTGTAGAATGAGGTTGGAGTGGGAGGGTTGTATTCCTATTCCTTTTCCTTTATGCTCTTTTGGTATGTTGTTAGTTAATTTACTGCTCACTAAGACTGTTGTCTGACTCAAGGCTTTATGTTTTAATTCTTATTGCCTTGGGCTGTTCGTCCATTTTGGGACGGGCAGACTAGGTAGCAGGTGACAGGTGCTGTTCTCTTCTCACGATGCTGATATCGAAGACGAGCTAGAGGGTTGCATATTATCTTCTTATATGTACTGGATATTCCGCTGTTTTGTATTCTCTGAGAGATATGTAGTGAGGCTGGATGTATTGACTATGTGATGCTTGTATTCAACTATTATGGAGTTTTATATGATGTCATTTTGTTCTGAAAAGCTTCACTATACATATGTTCTATTGTATTTTGTCCATGCGCTGTGAGTAATACGATAGATTCTGTTGTTTTAAATCTTACCTTGACAATCGTCCATGGTCGCCTGGCACACTTTACAGCGCTTTATCTTTAGATTCGGTGCAGGGGTCATGGGAGGTCGTCACACACATATATACAAGAGTACAAAGATACACAAAGCACACCAAAGAAGAAAAAACAACAAAACAAAAACACAAAAGAAAAGCTCAAGAGAACACATCAAGAGCTATTTTAATTCCAGGATCGAAAATGAACCCAAGACATGAAATGTCTGATCTGATAGCTGCATAAACTTTAAACCTTAGCTGCATAGGGGTCAACCTGCTTTCCTGCCTGAACACATTAGTATTTCTTTCATCCCGAATAACTCTAACCACTTTTTTAAGCATGTAAAGGAAAGATCTTTTTCTATCACCATTATCTCATGTCAGACTATAGATTTGATCCCAAAGGTCTGAGTTTGTACTGGTCACGAGATGCCCTCCTGTTACTTGCATTAGTTCAGTCCATAGAGAACAAATGATAGGACAAGAGAAGAACAAGTGGTCCCTTGTTTCCTCATTAGCATTGCAAAAGGTACAAGAAGTGTCAATGACCATTCCTCTATCCCTTAGCTTGTCCTTTGTAAAAATAGCTTTATTTAATATTTTCCAAAGATTGATATTTTCTTTTGCAGGATTGTCCTTTTTCCAAACCCTTTTATACCATTTCCATGTTAAGAGATTTTCGAAACCTGCTAGAGAGCTGTATAACAAGGAAATAGAGAAAGCATTGCTACCGGAACCCCATATGATTTTGTTATCCAAACCATTGTGTACTTTTATACTACGAGCTTGCTCACTGCAGCGTAGATTACCATTACACAATAAAGGTGGCAAAAGAATAGTATTGGAATTGATATAATCTCTAACCTCAGCACTATGACCAATACCACTCAACACTTTTTCAAGATAAGAACATGAAGTTTCTAGAGTTAATCCCTTTTCCAACCAAGGATCAGACCAAACTTTGGTGTCATATTCAATACCAACTTTGTATTGCACATGAGGCATGATCACTTCCCTATACTTAAAAAGGGCTCGCCAGGTCCCACTTATATTTTGAGGAGGGTTCATTAGCCAGAAATTTCTACCTCTTAAAACATTCTTTCTGGACCAGACAACCCAGACATTATCTATTTCATTTAATAAGTTATCAAGATGTTTCATCATGGCAGCTTTGTTCCAAAGTGCCACGTTAATTATACCTAAGCCTCCAAGTTTGATTGGCCTTTCTATAACTTTAAAGGCAATCAGAGAAGAGTAATTTCCTTCAGTTTTTCCATTCCATATAAATCTCATCAGCGCTGTTCTGATCATTTTTGTTAGCTTTGGGGGAAGTAGAAGGGTTCTGGACCAATACACTTGCATAGAGAACATAACTGCCAAAGTATAAAGATTTTGCACACATGGTTTGCTTTTGGGAAGAATGTCAAAGAAGAATTTATGTGGCTTAAATTATAGATAGTATTAGATATAGTGTAAAGTTGTTTTTGTTTATAATTGATTATATATATATATATAAAAGTTTTGATACGTTTGTCAGTTGATTTTAAATACATATGTATATTTTAGAAATACTAATTTTAAGTAATATAATGTATGTGTTCTAAGCATTTATCGTATATGTTATATATATTATGTGTTTAAAGGTTCATTTACAATATATATTATTATGTTAAATTAGATTTTGTGATGTGTCTGTATATTTATATAAGTATGTATCTCAAAATATATTAATAAAATAATGATTTTAATTTTATATATGTTATTTTAAATTAAATATTGATTTCATGGAAATAATAATAATATATTAGTATATCATTGCTGTTTCTATCAAAACCTATTCTGATTTGTTCTCATCGATTTCCCATTATCAGCCTTGTCTGTCATGCCAATTTTCTTCATCGAATCGTGTCCATCTAGCGTTGCTTTAAAATTCGTAGCTCATTTCCTTGTCAAATCTATCTAGCCTCAAAATGTGAGCAATCACTCACAATTAACGTTCTTATATTTATTAAATTTGATTTCAATTGAAACGACAATTGAAATATGCTGCTGTTAGTTATTTACATTGCTATATATATGCTATGATCCATATCTGTTCACCTGTGACATCTAACACCATTATCTGTTATTTATATTGATGATATATGCATGTTATATTATTATCATATATGTTATCACTCTACAAGTTCCCTATTAGTATAGAATTCCCTATAGGTTGAAATGATACATTCCCGAACGATCTGTAGAATAGGAGAAAATCGTAATGGGTTGATATGATAAACCCAAGCGATTTTCATTTAATTGAATTTGGGATTGCGGGTAGAAATGATATATATCTGTATATATTTAAATTGCAGATTGAAATGATAAATATCCGTATCACTTGACCATAGGATAGAAAATTATATATAGACACCGTCGGTCTATATATAAATATTTTGGAAATGATTTCTATGGTTTTGGAAAGAAATACATGTTTTAATAAATATTGATTTTAAGTATATGTATGTTTTATTTTATAAAAGTTTAAAATTTAGATTTTTAAATTTATATGTTCGAAAAATTTAAAGGTTATAAGTTAGTTTTGAAATTATAAATTTTATGATAAATTTTACTATTTTAAATGTATATAAATAAGTTTTAATATAAATAGATTTAATAATAAGATCTAATTTAATAAAGTTTGATGTAATTAATATATAATGTGTTTATGTATTTATTTGAAATTATATTTTAAAATAGATTTTATAATGATTTGTATAAGTTAGGTTTGGAAGATAAATTTGAATTTATTTGAAATTGTATTAAGAATTTTATTTAATTAACTCGATTTGAAACTTATTGAAATTGAGATTTTAAAGGATATAATTTTATAACTTGATTTTGGTTTAAGGTAATTAAATGAATAATTCAGGTTTGAATAAATTGAAGGAAATATTTAGTTTATTTGTAATTTGGGGTTTTATTTAAATGATATTGGATTTATTAAGTGAATATTTCAAAACTAAATAATAATGAAGTTAAATCAAGGTATTTATGAAATTATCAAATTTAGTTTTGAAATTGTGGAATATTTAAAGCTTTGAAATATATTGAAGTTGAAATGGTTTATTTTGTGGTTTAAATCTATATTTGAAATCGATATAATTTGAAATGGTTTATTGAGAAACTGAATTGAGTTGAAATTGATGAGTAGAGATTGGATTAAATTTGAATTTTGGAATTCGAGTTGATTTGGAATCGATTTGTGAAATTTAAGAAAACTATCTTTATCATATAAAGTATTTTAATATATAAATTGTTTTAATATAAACTATTTTAATATATAAATTACTTTAATATATAAACTATTTTAATTTATAACTATTTATCATATATACTATTTTCAATATCTAAACTGTTTTAAATCGAAAGCGTTATGATTTCCAAAGTGTTATGATTTCAAATGTTATAATTTCTAATGTGCTATGGTTTCAAAAGTGTTATGATTTCGAAAGTGTTATAATTTTGAAAGTGTTACGATTTTGGAAATGAATATTATTTAAAGTGAATAATGATATTGAATTGATATGGTTTGAAATGATATGATATTTTGATTTTAAAGTATGAACTATTTGAAATAAAGTGACCACAGTGTTATAATAACGTTTGGTTGTTAAAGAGACCGGGATCGGATATTGTCATACTCTCTGCCAATACCGAAAACCACTTTGACAACTGTGTATGTGGTGGAGATTCCAGAATGAAGTAGGATGGTTTGGTGGTGATTCTATATGGTATTTACGTAGCCCTGACTCTCGTGAGTCAGCTTGATGCGGCTAAAACAGGAGCCATGCCGGGCCAAGTGAGATCATTCCTCCGATCGGGCACATTCCTAAAATACCATTCTATTGCTTTTGTGATTTGATTGGGAGCATCCTTTGATTTGGGTGTGTGTCACGAGGTGGGCGGTAGTAGCTGTTATGCGTTACCACCAATTCGGATCCGCAAACGGTATATCTGCCTTGGCATTGCCTCGAGTGCCTTGTCGCATACCCTATCGCGCCTTCTACGAGTTTGGTTTGTACTATACCTATGGAGTGCCCTCTGATAGTCCTCTAGTTTACGGAGGAATTACGGTACTGTATAGACTATGGGAATATATAAAAATGTGTTAAGGGGGATATGGGTAACGCCTTAACGCTATTTTAATACTTTTACTTTACTACAGACATATTATAATAGCGTATATTACTACATAGTAGATAGTTCCATGGATCCTTAGAGGATGGGAATCCCAAGCATCCTTTAAGTTACTTGTATTTCATTTGACATTCCACTTGAGTTGAATTTATTAATATAAGAAGTTAATCCTGACTCGAGTGTTTTTTGTTTTGCTTTACGCTCGGATCAGACTGAGTGACACAGCATTTGAGACTCACCTTTGGAGTTGGAGCTTCACTTGGAGATCCATCTGCATCTATTCGGCTTTCAGCTTTTCCAGTTGATTTTTTCAGAGAAGTCATCTATTTGTATTTGAGACTTCATTGTATTTGATATTTCTGTTGTATTTTATTTCAAACTCTGATGTTTATATAGTAGCTTCATGAACTATTATTCTTTTGTTTCCGCTGCTTATTGTTATATTACTCTGTGTTTGTGATTCTGTGATTGATTCATTTACTGTATATGCTGAGTTTTGTCAAATATAAATTAACAATCTGATATTTTGAGCAATTCAAGTCCGACATGTGCGGATGCGAAAGGCACGAAATACTGGGTCGTTACAGTTGGTATCAAAGCTCTGGTTTAGGCAAACTTAGCATATAGAGTAAATTTAATTATAGAATCACCTTCGTTCGAGCTTGATTTCTCCCTCTTTGACTCAGATTTCCTTTCAATTTTGGAACTTCCCCACTCGTTCTGAAATCCATGCTTGTCCCTCCCTATTCGTGTTTTCTTGATTATGGAGCATCCCATAGATCCACTGTATGATTTGTAAAGGGGTGAAACTCCTTTACAACGAGCATCGATTCACTGGAGATTTTTGTATCCTCGGTTTATATGCTGCTATCTCTTGCTATGCCCGAATTCTATCGCTTGGGATCGAATGTCGATTGCCTCAGAATTCTGCATCGATCTTATCCCTGGAATCTCGGTTGACCCAGTTAAGGTCGCCTACGATTTATATGATTCTATCCATCTTCTCTCTTTTGTAATCTATCTATTTTATCTTCCTTTCGAGTCTATCTCGTTAGTTAGAATCCTCCTTGATTAAGATCCCTATATATTTGAATCTCTATCCTTGTTCAAAATCTATTTTTGTATCACCGAATAAGGGAGTGTATTTGTTATTAATAAAAAATGTTTTATATATTGTGTTGTTTGAGCTGTTAATGTTGATTTGGATTTTCAATCGATTCGTCTGATCAACGTTATCGATAGGAATTCCAAAACACTTGAATAGAACAAACTGACACAATATTGTTTTCAAATTTGGTAAATGGAATAAATTTTGTATGATTATATTTATATAAGTGAAAAAATTTCTGGAATTTAATGGTTTTTTGAATTGGTTGTCAGAAATGATAATACTTGATTTTCATTTATTGTTTTGTAAACCATTGATTTTACCAACATATAAATAAATGAATTTATAAAATATGGTTTATAATTTGATTTGGAATCTAAATGAATTTAAGTTAAGAATTTGAGAATTAATTTCCCGTGATTTCAAACTTTGGTTTTAATGTTTTAAAATGTATATTATGTAAAGTATTTTCGAATAGAAATGGTTTTCAAAGAATTTTTAAATGTTTAAATCAGTACTCTTCTCTATTGTCGCTGGAAAATAATTTAGATGATGGCGGCCACATCACCAACATTCATTTTCGAGTTTCGAAGTGGAGAGACCATTCTGTAGCTTTGCTACACTTTTATTTCGGAAATTAAATTGATTTGAATTCCTAAAGTATGACTTTATATATATATATATAGGTATATGATTTTAGATTTGATATATAGGATGTATATATATAATTATCTCCAAATTGTTTGAAGTTAATCGGAAATTTAATTAAATTTTATGTTAAAGGATGATTTCAATTATAAAATAAAGCCAAATTTTGAATAAATTTTTAAACTTTAATAATTGAATTAGAAAAAAAAATTGCTTATAAAATAGTCAATTGCATTCCAATATAACTTACCTTAATCATCCAGAAGTTGAGTATGTAATTGAATAGTTTAAAATGTAAAATGATGATCAAAGGAATTTATAAATGAATTTGAGTGGTTATAATAAATGCTTATATACTTAATTTATAAGCATGGAAATTGTAAATTGAAATAACTGAATAATAGGATAATGAATGAATAAATATGAATTAGAAATAGTTAAGAACTGAATTATAAGTAAATTCAATCGAGTGAAATCAAATGGGATAAATAAATAAGATAAATAAAAAAAATTGTTTTGGAAGAAACCTTTTTGTATCAAATGTTAATAAATTGAAATTAAACTAACTGAAATAAAATATCTTGAATTTAAAATCAATTGTTGAATATTAATTTATATAAAAATAAAAATTCGAAATTATATGGTTTGGATTAATTGTTTTACTTTGTTTTTCAAATCTATTTTCTTTCTGGTTGTTTCTATTCTCCTACCTCGTTCTTTTTTGGGGACGAAAAATTTTAAGTGGTGGAGAGTGTAACGACCCGTAAATTGTAGTGGTTTTATTAATTTAATTAATTGAAATTTTGTGAAATTTTAAATACCTGAATTTTGAAATAAAAACTTAATATTTGTAATACGTCTATTTCAGCATGGGAAATGGTGAATTTTCATCTGATTATATAGAAATCTATTTCCTTCTATAATTTTGTTTCAATCCAAATCAGTTAATATTTGATGATAATAAAATGTTTTCCAAACCTCAATATTTTTATATAATAAATTTGCAAATCATTTTCTGAATGAGACGTCAAATTTAGTTTCGTCAAATTTGGACTTATATAGCTCCGTTTATCTTATTTTCTGCATTTTGCAGCATTTTCGGCAGTAGAAATTCGAGTTTTTATAATTCGATCGTATCGCTGATATCTGTGTACCATTCTGTTCACCTCGTCGTACTGATCTTCGCTGTATATTCATTTGTATATTTCGAGGGTCTGGTACACCACGAAACCAGTAAACGATTACCGTATTGGTAACTGTTTTCGAACCTTTTGACTTCCGTGGCCCTTCATTTATCTACCAGCCGAAATTAAATAGCCACTCACCTTTATTACTTGCTCAGTCCAATGTTTGGCGTTTGATTTCACACCGTTTTAATTTTCCTTTTCAATTTTTAATCGGTTCGCATTGCCTTTGTCCTTCTTTATATCTGCAATTGAGAAATTATAAAATTTTAAAACTTTTCATTCCTTGTTTTGGATTCCTGCTTTTTCCTTCCTCTTCATTTTTCACATTCGCCACCCCCTCACTGTTACCACAGTGGCAGGCCGAACACCACAAGTCCACAGCGTCACGTTCCCGCGCCCTAGCCCCTCCGCGCGACGCAGCCCACAATGGCCGAAGCCTTGTGCTCACCTCTCCTCCCTCTCTTTTCTTCCACCCGCATCCTCACCCTAGCCATTGACTTCATCAACAACAGCCACATACCCAGCCAAAGCCTTCAACCGGCCACCAAGCTACGTTCCCAGCGCCCAACCACCCTCCGCGGCAACATCCGACCCCACTTCCACACCCTTGCCGTGCAACCCACCTCGAGGCAACTCCTCCCCTCCCCCTTGTCGCTCGGCCTCCTCTTTTTCCTCTGTTGCTTTTATGAAGGTGGGTATACATATTAATATATATTTGTTTATATATAAAGTTTATATGTTGTAGTACTGTTACATGTTTCATTGAAACGTATATATTTTATAGGTTGCATGTTTCCTCTTGCCCAGCTTTCAAAGTCGTGTGTGTATATATATATATATATTAATGTATAAGTTTATAAAATATCATCTTATATATACATACGTTCGTACGTATATTTGTAAGCAACTGTGATTTTACTGTGTGTATATATATATATATTATAAAATGGTTTATGTTGGGAAGTTATAATAGCCGTATATAAAAGTATATGTGTGTGTGTGTGTGTTTATGCTGGCTGTAACTATATGTAATTTTAATTCTTATGTTTCTGTTCTAAATTTTTGTCCAAATTTTATGTATATTGAAGTTTGGTTAATTTTGTATTAGTATAATATATGATTCAGATATATTGGTTATACATATGCTTTGATTCTTATTATGCCTATAACCGTATATATATTCTGTGTTTGTTTAAAGTGGTTGTATGTGTCTGTATATGATTTTTAAATATATATATAAGTTATGTATAAGTATATATATTAGTATATGTTAATTTATATATGTGTTATGTATATATATAATCCGTTGCTATTTATATAAAAATTTATAAGTAATACGTAGTTGTTTTTGTATGTGAATTTATACTTGTTTGAAATATGCCAGAGCTTCCATTTATAAGGCAAGTTATACTAGGTTATTTTGGTTATATATATTTAACTTCTGTAAAGTATAAAGGTTCTGCACACATGGTTTGCTTTTGGGAAGAATGTCAGAGAAGAATTTATGTGGCTTAAATTATAGATAGTATTAGATATAGTGTAAAGTTGTTTTTGTTTATAATTGATTATATATATATAACAGTTTTGATACGTTTGTCAGTTGATTTTAAATACATATGTATATTTTAGAAATACTAATTTTAAGTAATATAATGTATGTGTTCTAAGCATTTATCGTATATGTTATATATATTATGTGTTTAAAGGTTCATTTACAATATATATTATTGTGTTAAAATAGATTTTGTGATGTATTTGTATATTTATATAAGTATATATCTCAAAATATATTATTTAAAATAATGATTTTAATTTTATATATGTTATTTTAAATTAAATATTGATTTCATGGAAATAATAATAATAATATATATATATACATCATTGTTGTTTCTATCAAAACTGATTCTGATTTGTTCTCATCGATTTCTCATTATCAACCTTGTCCGTCGTGCCTGTTTTCTTCATCGAACCGTGTCCATCTAGCATTGATTTGGAATTCGTAGCTCATTTCCTTGTCAAATCTATCTAGCCTCGAAATATGAGCAATCACTCACGATTAACGTTCTTATATTTATTAAATTTGATTTCAATTGAAACGACAATTGAAATATGTTGCTGTTAGTTATTTACATTGCTATATATATGCTTTTATCTGTATCTGTTCACCTATGACATCTGACACCCTTATCTGTTATTTATATTGATGATATATGCCTATTATAATATTATCATATCTATTATCACTCTACAAGTTCCCTATTAGTATAGGATTCCCTATGGGTTGAAATGATACATACCCGAATGATCTGTAGAATAGGAGAAAATCGTAATGGGTTGATATGATAAACCCAAGCGATTTTCATTTAATTGAATTTGGGATTGCGGGTAGAAATGATATATATCTGTATATATTTAAATTGCAGATTGAAATGATAAATATCCGTATCACTTGACCATAGGATAGAAAATTATATATAGACACCGTCGGTCTATATATAAATATTTTGGAAATGATTTCTATGGTTTTGGAAAGAAATACATGTTTTAATAAATATTGATTTTAAGTATATGTATGTTTTATTTTATAAAAGTTTAAAATTTAGATTTTTAAATTTATATGTTCGAAAAATTTAAAGGTTATAAGTTAGTTTTGAAATTATAAATTTTAAGATAAATTTTACTATTTTAAATGTATATAAATAAGTTTTAATATAAATAGATTTAATAATAAGATCTAATTTAATAAAGTTTGATGTAATTAATATATAATGTGTTTATGTATTTATTTGAAATTATATTTTAAAATAGATTTTATAATGATTTGTATAAGTTAGGTTTTAAAGATAAATTTGAATTTATTTGAAATTGTATTAAGAATTTTATTTAATTAAATCGATTTGAAACTTATTGAAATTGAGATTTTAAAGGGTATAATTTTATAACTTGATTTTGGTTTAAGGTAATTAAATGAATATTTCAGGTTTGAATAAATTGAAGGAAATATTTAGTTTATTTGTAATTTGGGGTTTTATTTAAATGATATTGGATTTATTAAGTGAATATTTCAAAACTAAATAATAATGAAGTTAAATCAAGGTATTTATGTAATTATCAAATTTATTTTTGAAATTGTGGAATATTTAAAGCTTTGAAATATATTGAAATTGAAATGGTTTATTTTGTGGTTCAAATCTATATTTAAAATCGATATAATTTGAAATGGTTTATTGAGAAACTGAATTGAGTTGAAATTTATGAGTTGAGATTGGATTAAATTTGAATTTTGGAATTCGAGTTGATTTGGAATCGATTTGTGAAATTTATGAAAACTATCTTTATGATATAAACTATTTTAATATATAAATTACTTTAATATATAAACTATTTTAATTTATAACTATTTATTATATATACTATTTTCAATATCTAACCTGTTTTAAATCGAAAGCGTTATGATTTCCAAAGTGTTATGATTTCAAATGTTATGATTTCTAATGTGCTATGGTTTCGAAAGTGTTATGATTTCGAAAGTGTTATAATTTTAAAAGTGTTACGATTTTGGAAATGAATATTATTTAAAGTGAATAATGATATCGAATTGATATGGTTTGAAATGATATGATATTTTGATTTTAAAGTATGAACTATTTGAAATAAATTGACCACGGTGTTATAATAACGTTTGGTTGTTAAAGAGACCGGGATCGGATATTGTTATACTCTCTGCCAATACCGAAAACCACTTTGACAACTGTGTACATGGTGGAGATTCCAGAATGAAGTAGGATGGTTTGGTGGTGATTCTATATGGTATTTACGTAGCCCTGACTCCCGTGAGTCAGCTTGATGCGGCTAAAACAGGAGCCATGCCGGGCCAAGTGAGGTCATTCCTCCGATCGGACACATTTCTTCGATACCATTTTATTGCTTTTGTGTTTTGATTGGGTGCACCCTTTGATTTGGGAGTGTGTCATGAGGTGGTAGGTAGTAGTTGTTATGCGTTACCACCAGCTCGGATTCGCAAACGGTATATCTACCCTGGCATTGCCTCGAATGCCTTGTCGCATGCCCTATCGCGTCTTCTACGAGTTTGGTTTGTACCATACCTATGGAGTGCCCTCTGATAGCCCTCTAGTTTACGGAGGAATTACAGTACTGTATAGACTATGGGAATATATAAAAATGTGTTAAGGGGGATATGGGTAACGCCTTAACGCTATTTTAATAATTTTACTTTACTATAGACATATTATAATAGCGTATATTACTACATAGTAGATAGTTCCACGGATCTTTAGAGGATGGAAATCCCAAGCATCCTTTAAGTTACTTGTATTTCATTTGACATTCCACTTGAGTTGAATTTATTAATATAAGAACGTTAATCCTGACTCGAGTGTTTTTTGTTTTGCTTTACCTCGGGTCAGACTGAGTGACACAGCATTTGAGACTCACCTTTGGAGTTGGAGCTTCACTTGGAGATCCATCTGCATCTATTCAGCTTTCAGCTTTTCCAGTTGATTTGTTTAGTGAAGTCATCTGTTTGTATTTGAGACTTCATTGTATTTGATATTTCTGTTGTATTTTATTTCAAAGTCTGATGTTTATATAGTAGCTTCATGAACTACTATTCTTTTGTTTCCACTGCTTATTGTTATATTACTCTATGTCTGTGATTCTGTGATTGATTCATTTACTGTATATGCTGAGTTTGTCAAATATTAATTAACAATCTGATATTTTGAGCAATTCAAGTTCGACATGTGCTGTGACGCCCCACCTCTATGCTCACAATAACAAAGAGTATTAAAAGAAATACTGTCTGTTATTACGAAGAATAAGGCTGGATAGGAGCGGCCATCCGTAGTTGGCCTTACACTAGTATTGGTTACCTCGATAGGAGTGGTATATATTTTTCATTTTACATCTCTTATTTATTTACTCCCATCGACATACCCAATTCCAGTATAGAACGAACTACGATGGTTCATAATAGTTTAGGACAATATATATAATAATAACACAGTGCGGAACACAGATAACAAAAGCCTCATATATATATATATATATATATATATATATATATAACTGATGTCAGTTACAATACATTTGACACAATACACATGATACAACTACAACTGTCGACTCTGGAAGTTATATATACAAGTACATTATCAACTAATATACATGAATACATATCAACCTATACTATGACACGACTACTCCAAAAGATAAGAAAAGTCTTCATAGCTCAAACAGCAATCCAAAGCAAGATATCTACAACCTGAAATAACTCGGGTCTGACCCGAGTATGAAATTCAAAAGAAAATAATACACGGGTCAGTCTAATTCAAACTCAGTTATTAATGCACAGAAGCAATAATAATCAAATATCAAATAGATGACAGTCACATAAATCTTGTATATCCAACTCCTCGATATGAGAATCGGATAACGGCAGATATAACACTAACAGTGTTAAACAACAAATCAGCAAATTCAAACCATCCACAAGATAAATAAAAAGATTATCAATGAAGATAATTTAGAAAACAATAGAATTAACTAAACGGCAATTAACAATAAAATCTAATTATTTAATAATAATTAGAAACTCATAATCTAATTATCAAATAGATAATTAGACAAAACAAAATGATCAATCAAACCAAATCAAATACAATTTAAAAATATTGAATTGGACACACAAAACAATTCAAGTAATTGAAATATCAATTCAAAACGCCAATTCTGTGTGGCTGCAGTACACGCATGCGTGCACTGCCTCGCCACTACAGCATAATAATCACCACAACACCAAATGCTAACAGCAAATCGAAACTGCAGAGGTCAAGACACTGCTCAACTCAACTGCAGCAACAAAACAGTGCAGTAGTGCCAAAAGGACAAGAATACATGTACAAATGCCACTGTGGTCTCGACAAACTAAGACAAGCTTAGGTATCAAATTGCACAAGGGCAGTCATACCCAAAACAAATGCAACAGTAAGAAGAATCAAACTCCACAATGCTCAAAGACCAAGGCACAGTACACAATAGTGGCACAGCACCTAAAACTGCAGATACGAACCACTACTGTGAACTATATATAATATATAATAACAAAGTTTAGTGAAACTCAAACAACAACAAAACCACACATGATCATAGACGGGAGCCAACATATGGCAACAATGAATGCACAGTTCACATGAACATCAAGGACCAGTTTCGACCAAGTGTACAAATGCAACTAAATGTGCAAAGATTCACAATCATGTCCATATACCAACTTAAATGCACCAGAGATGAACTCAGGATCATGAAATACATATTTAAAATGCAGAATTGACAGATGTCAAACACATGAAGGCAAAACTCAAACCAAACAAGTGCAAACTACATGAACAAGAACAAGACCCCAATTGTAACAAGCTGCAGCCTCAACCAGATGATCAAGGCAACAGACTAATAAATGGACACAAGTTCAAATGAATAACCAAATGAACAAGACCAAATCAGTACCACATGCACATGACAAAGACAGAGCTCGAAGTCAAGGCATAAGCAACAAGCAACCATCAAGATTCAAAATCAGTAATACAATGAAGCCCCAAAATCAAGTTCAATTCCAAAAGGAAAAAGTAGCAGTATGCAAGTAGAGACCAGAAAGGCAAAGACTCGAGCATCAGATAACAAGTCAAAGCCATACATAAGCACAGCATAAATCAGACTCGAGTAAAAGAAGGGAATTTAACACAAAGACCTCAAGTATAAACTGAACAGAGCCAATGCACTGCAACTCAACATATATTGAATTGGCAATACGAAACAATTCCAACAATTGAAATCATCAATTATAACATCAAATCTGATTTGGCTGCAGTACACGCTCGCGTGTACTACCTCGCCAAAATCAGATGTACACATGAATATATGTTAAATAAAACTTCAAGTGAAACACAGTAAAACCCAAATGTTGAACAAGTTTAAAACGATGGGACAACAAGGATATGAATGTAGCAGTATCACTACAACCAGAATCCAAAGTATATAAAACAGTGGTGAATCATAGTCCAACCAGACTAAAATGGTAACTAGCAATAAGTAATATACACACGAATGCAACAGTGGGATGCAAGTGCAGACTATACATAAGTCTAAAAATGTCCAAAATGCTATCAAGTGAATATGCAGACAACATATCAAATGAAACTATGAACCAGGCTACACAATAAAATCAGTGCAACCCGAAGTCAAGAAAAAGCTATAGATATCAATGCACAAACTCGGCATCTATATGAAGAGCAACAACAATGATGAACCAAGCCGTAGTTATGCAATAGCAGGTACAAGTAACCAAGCCGAAGTCATGCAACAGCAGGTACAAGTAAATATCCCCGAGATGAACAGAAGTGCCAAATTCACAATTGACTAAGTCAAAAATGTCGATTTCAAATGTAGAAACCAAGGCCGAATATTCAAAAAAATCAAAGAATACATCATCAAGTCAAGTCAAGTCGAGTGGCCACAAAATCGATCAAAACCACTGAAATCAAGTCACCAACTAAAATGAACTAGAGAAAAGCCAACAGAGAGCTAAAACCAACCACGAACAATGTCAAAGCCGAAGACAACTAAATCAATATCGTCAAAAACCAAAATCGAGACAGTGATGACAAAGAAGGATGAACAGTTCAAAATTAACAACAACAAAATCAACTGTCAAAGCATGAAGTTGAATTAGATGTGAGGGTTACTCACCTTTTCCCATAGCACGAATCGAAGATCGCCAGTGGCGAGTCAAAGCCGTGGCATTACGAAGACGAGCGAAGCCAAAAATCGAACGAAGCCGCCATTTTTTTTCTTTTGGTTCGCTCGCTTAGGGTTTTCGAAGAGAAAATGAATGGAGGGGGAATAATGGAACGGGGGGAAAATGGGTATTGGTCTTTGTTAATTAACACAGCACCAAAAATATATGGGCCAAAATTATTTTAAGGCCCGTTTAATCCCATATCCATTTTCTTTTAAAAGAATTTCACCCGATTAAAAACCCTGACAGCAATTAGCCCGCAAAAATTAATCGTTTAATGATGATTATTTATTGAAGCGAAATCTCTGGTTGTTACAAACTCCCCTCCTTATAAAAATTGCATCCCCGCAATTTTCATAATTAAAGTCGTCAATAACAATTATTTTTCTAACATAAACTGGTTAAGCTAGAAAAATAAAGGTCGAGAATATAAACGCCAAAGAAATCTTTTAATTTCATAAAAGAAATCCACAAATTCTCAACAAAATCTAATTATCCAATAGATAATCAGAAAACAGCAAAACTGAATAAATACAATTATCAGCAATATCTAATTATCAATTAGATAATTAGAATACAGAAATCACAAAACAGCAATATCTAATTATCAGCAAAGATAATTAGAAAACACAAATCACCAATCGCAAAATCGCAAATATCCAGTTATCCAATAAATAACTAGGAAACCCGAACTTCATAATCAGAAAACTCTAACTATCAACAGAGATAGATAGAAAATAGCAATTTAATAAAATCAACATAATCTAGACTCAATCAGAGACTAGGAAATCTCATAATCAGCAAAACTAGCAAATGTCCGATTATCAAAAACGATAATCAAGAAACACAATTATCTAATTAACAAAACGATAATCAGAAAATATCAGATAATCAGAAATCTCAAATCAACAACTATCTAATTATCAAAAACGATAATCCGAAATCTCAAATCAACAAATATCTAATTATCAACAAAGATAATGAGAACTCAAATCAGCAAATATCTAATTATCAACAAAGATAATTAGAACTCAAATCAGCAAATATCTAATTATCAACAAAGATAATTAGAACTCAAATCAGCAAATATCTAATCATCAACAAAGATAATTAGAACTCAAATCAGCAAATATCTAATCATCAACAAAGATAATTAGACTCAAATCAGCAAATATCTAATTATCAACAAAGATAATTAGAACTCAAATCAGCAAATATCTAATCATCAACAAAGATAATTAGAACTCAAATCAGCAAATATCTAATTATCAACAAAGATAATTAGAACTCAAATCAGCAAATATCCAGCAAATATCTAATTATCAACAAAGATAATTAGAACTCAAATCAGCAAATATCTAATTATCAACAAAGATAATTAGATCTCAAATCAGCAAATATCTAATCATCAACAAAGATAATTAGAACTCAAATCAGCAAATATCTAATCATCAACAAAGATAATTAGAACTCAAATTAGCAAATATCTAATCATCAACAAAGATAATTAGAACTCAAATCAGCAAATATCTAATCATTAACAAAGATAATTAGAACTCAAATCAGCAAATATCTAATCATCAACAAAGATAATTAGAACTCAAATCAGCAAATATCTAATCATCAACAAAGATAATTCGAACTCAAATCAGCAAATATCTAATCATCAACAAAGATAATTAGAACTCAAATCAACAAATATCTAATTATCAACAAAGATAATAAGAACTCAAATAAGCAAATATCTAATTATCAACAAAGATAATTAGAACTCAAATCAGCAAATATCTAATTATCAAAACCATAATCAGAAACAACAAATATCCGATTATCAAAAACGATAATCAAAAACATCAAATATCCAATTACCTGCAGATAATTGGAAACAACAAATATCTAGAAATCAATTAAGATACTCTAGAAAATCAACATGAAAGGTTGGATCGATCCCATTAGATGGCGAGTTTTTAGTTCGCCGCACGTGCATCAACAAATGGCCGAAGCCTACCAAGTACTCAACATAATTTTGGCGCCCAACAAATGACCCGAAGGTCCGCAGAGTGACCCGAAGGTCTAGTACTGGTATTTGACCCGAAGGTCCATTAGAGTGGCCCGAAAGCCCAACAAATGACCCGAAGGTCCAGCAGATGACCCGAAGGTCCAACATAGTGACTCGAAAGCACACAAATCATCAGAATCATCAAAACAACAAATATTTCAATTAACGAGTCCGGAATTAACCGAAATAGAAAATGCACATGTCCCATACCACGTGTTTTACTAAATCGTTTGATTCTCTTCATCGTTTCCTTGAAAGTACAAAACTGTGTATTTCGTAAAAATACATTTTACATTCTCAAACGGACAAGTCCGGAATTAAGTGAATCAGTAAAAGAAAGGGGTCATAGTCCTCGATTTTGCTGAAACGTTTAAATCGCTTCCTCATTCTTTTGAAAGCGCAAACTGTAAAATTCCTGAAAACAATTTTATTTATTTTATAAAATAACAATTCACATTCTCAACTGGACAAGTCCGGAGTTAAGCGAATCAGTAAAAGAAAGGGGTCATAGTCCTCGATTTTGCTGAATCGTTTAAGTCGCTTCCTCGTTCTTTTGAAAGCGCAAACTGTAAAAAAAAATTATAAAACAACTTTCATTTTAAAATGATTTTCCAATCACGTGATTAAAACAGCAACATCAGTAGCAATTTCGAAAAGGAAATTGCACTTCCCAAAACATCGTAAAACGAATCTCAAAATCAGCATTGCGGAATAACCGCTTGAAAATCCACTTTTAAAATTTGACGGTTACTGAAGTCAAAGCGACAGAAATTTTTATACGTCAAAATCTCATCAAAATAATTCACATCAAAACATAATGCCAGTGAATTCCCATTCATAAAAAATGTCAACAAAACACCGTGCTTCAAAAATTTAGCACCGATGTAAAAATCCCGTTATAAAAATAACGGCAACAAAATACGTTTAAACCAAACATCGGTTCAACGTTAGATTAATGCAGTAACGTGCAACTCAAATTTGCACGTATACTACAAAATGAGCAAAGAAATCATTCGAATGTATCTTCAATGAAGATAATTCAAAACAGCAAAATTTAATCAATATATGATTATCATAAAAGAAAACCAGCAAAGATCTCAACAAAAATCACATAACTGCAATCGCTTCGAATCCTCAAATCGGATTCGAAATTTTCAAAGAAATAAAATAAACCCAGCTATGTAAACAACAAATGAAATTTATTTCAATTTCAAATTTTGATTTTTAAATCAAAAAGATTATCAGCTGTATTCAGCAAAGACAATCTCACTGTTTCCGCTGCGCACTCTGATAACAGAACACAAATTATTCCATCATCAAAACACAGTTTCACTTTTATTTTTAAATAAAGATATTTAAAATTTCAACATAATTTCAAAACTTTAGTTTTTTGACTCAAAGCACAAATAAAACATCAACAAATAGTTGTAACACATGTTCCATCCAAGTTATGTTTTATATTATGTCCATAAACCCCAAGCTCTGATACCAACTGTAACGCCCCACCTCTATGCTCACAATAACAAAGAGTATTAAAAGAAATATTGTCTGTTATTACGAAGAATAAGGCTGGATAGGAGCGGCCATCCGTAGTTGGCCTTACACTAGTATTGGTTACCTCGATAGGAGTGGTATATATTTTTCATTTTACATCTCTTATTTATTTACTCCCATCGACATACCCAATTCCAGTATAGAACGAACTACGATAGTTCATAATAGTTTAGGACAATATATATAATAATAACACAGATAATAAAATGCGGAACACAGATAACAAAAGCCTCATATATATATATATATATATAACTGAAGTCAGTTACAATACATTTGACACAATACACATGATACAACTACAACTATCGACTTTGGAAGTTATATATACAAGTACATTATCAAATAATATACATGAATACATATCAACCTATACTATGACACGACTACTCCAAAAGATAAGAAAATCCTTCATAGCTCAAACAGCAATCCAAAGCAAGATATCTACAACCTGAAATAACTCGGGTCTGACCCGAGTATTAAATTCAAAAGAAAATAATACACGGGTTAGTCTAATTCAAACTCAGTTATTAATGCACAGAAGTAATAATAATCAAATATCAAATAGACGACAATCACAGAAATCTCGTATATCCAACTCCTCGATAAGAGAATCGGATAACGGCAGATATAACACTAACAGTGTTAAACAACAAATCAGCAAATTCAAACCATCCACAAGATAAATAAAAAGATTATCAATGAAGATAATTTAGAAAACAATAGAATTGCCTAAACGGCAATTAACAACAAAATCTAATTATTTAATAATAATTAGAAACTCATAATCTAATTATCAAATAGATAATTAGACAAAACAAAATGATCAATCAAACCAAATCAAATACAATTTCAAATTATTGAATTGGACACGCAAAATAATTCAAGTAATTGAAATATCAATTCAAAACGCCAATTCTGTGTGGCTGCAGTACACGCACGCATGCACTGCCTCGCCACTATAGCATAATAATCACCACAACACCAAATGCTAACAGCAAATCGAAACTGTAGAGGTCAAGACACTGCTCAACTCAACTGCAGCAACAAAACAGTGTAGTAGTGCCAAAAGGACAAGAATACATGTACAAATGCCACTGTGGTCTCGACAAACTAAGACAAGCTCAGGTATCAAATTGCACAAGGGCAGTCATACCCAAAACAAATGCAACGGTAAGAAGAATCAAACTCAACAATGCTCAAAGACCAAGGCATAGTACACAATAGTGGCACAACACCTAAAACTGCAGATACGAACCACTACTGTGAACTATATATAATATATAATAACAAAGTTCAGTGAAACTCAAACAACAACAAAACCACACATGATCATAGACGGGAGCCAAGATATGGCAATAATGAATGCATAGTTCACATGAACATCAAGGACCAGTTTCGACCAAGTGTACAAATGCAACTAAATGTGCAAAGATCCACAATCATGTCTAGATACCAACTTAAATGCACCAGAGATGAACTCAGGATCAGGAAATACATATTTAAAATGCAGAATTGACAGATGTCAAACACATGAAGGCAAAACTCAAACCAAACAAGTGCAAACTACATGAACAAGAACAAGACCCCAATTGTAACAAGTTGCAGCCTCAACCAGATAATCAAGGCAACAAACTACGAAATGGACACAAGTTCAAGTGAACAACCAAATGAACAAGACCAAATCAGTACCACATGCACATGACAAAGATAGAGCTCGAAGTCAAGGCATAAGCAACAAGCAACCATCAAGATTCAAAATCAGTAATACAATGAAGCCCCAAAATCAAGTTCAATTCCAAAAGGAAAAAGCAGCAGTATGCAAGTAGAGACCAGAAAGAAAAAGACTCGAGCATCAGATAACAAGTCAAAGCCATACATAAGCATAGCATAAATCAGACTCGAGTAAAACAAGTGAATTTAACACAAAGACCTCAAGTATAAACTGAACAGAGCCAATGCACTGCAACTCAACATATATTGAATTGGAAACACGAAACAATTCCAACAATTGAAATCATTAATTATAACATCAAATCTGATTTGGCTGCAGTACACGCTCGCGTGTACTACCTCGCCAAAATCAGATGTACACATGAATATATGTTAAATAAAACTTCAAGTGAAACACAGTAAAACCCAAATGTTGAACAAGTTTAAAACGTTGGGACATCAAGGATATGAATGTAGCAGTATCACTACAACCAGAATCCAAAGTATATAAAACAGTGGTGAATCATAGTCCAACCAGACTAAAATGGTAACTAGCAATAAGTAATATACACACGAATGCAACAGTGGGATGCAAGTGCAGACTATACATAAGTCTAAAAATGTCCAAAATGCTATCAAGTGAATATGCAGACAGCATATCAAATGAAACAATGAACCAGGCTACACAATAAAATCAGTGCAACCCGAAGTCAAGAAAAAGCTACAGATATCAATGCATAGACTCGGCATCTATATGAAGAGCAACAACAATGATGAACCAAGCCGTAGTTATGCAACAACAGGTACAAGTAACCAAGCCGAAGTCATGCAACAGCAGGTACAAGTAAATGTCCCCAAGATAAACAGAAGTGCCAAATTCACAATTGACAAAGTCAAAAATGTCGATTTCAAATGTAGAAACCAAGGCCGAGTATTCAAAAAAATCAAAGAATACATCATCAAATCAAGTCAAGTCGAGTGGCCATGAAATCGATCAAAACCATTGAAATCAAGTCACCAACTAAAATGAACTAGAGAAAAGCCAACAGAGAGCTAAAACCAACCACGAACAATGTCGAAGCCGAAGACAACTAAATCAATATCGTCAAAAACCAAAATCGAGACAGTGATGACAAAGAAGGACGAACAGTTCAAAATTAACAACAACAAAATCAACTGTCAAAGCATGAAGTTGAATTAGATGTGAGGGTTACTCACCTTTTTCCCATAGCACGAATCGAAGATCGCCAGTGGCAAGTCAAAGCCGTGACATCACGAAGACGAGCGAAGCGAAAAATCGAACGAAGCCGCCATTTTTTTTTCTTTTGGTTCGCTCGCTTAGGGTTTTCGAAGAGAAAATGAATGGAGGGGGAATAATGGAACGGGGGGAAAAATGGGTATTGGTCTTTGTTAATTAACACAGCACCAAAAATTTGTGGTTCAAAATTATTTTAAGGCTCGTTTAATCTCATATCCATTTTCTTTTAAAAGAATTTCACCCGATTAAAAACCCTAACAGCAATTAGCCCGCAAAAATTAATCGTTTAATGACGATTATTTATTGAAGCGAAATCTCCGGTTTTTACATGTGCGGATGCGAAAGGCACGAAATACCGGGTCGTTACAGCTAGGGGACGAAGCATCAAGTGGAAAACAGACATTGGTATTTATAGAGAGGGCAAAATGAGAAATATCTTCCACCTTTTACTTGGTCTTCAATACCCTTTCAAACTAGATCTAGCTCATATTCCTTCCCGCATGGCTGGTCATATTCATGACAATTCATGAGTCAATATATCTTTAGCCCATTAGCATTTTTTGTATTTATAACCTATATGTATGTATGTATGTATGTATGTATGTATGTATGTATGTATGTATGTATGTATGTATGTATGTATATATGTTGATATATTATATTGGTACATGCACATATAACCTTTTTATATATACCCAAACAATTACTAATAGCACCTAGGAAATCTATATGAGCCACACCTTATTTACTAGAAATACCCCCACACATCAAATATATGAATAATTAATAACAATTTATAAACTAATTAAATCATGTGATATTTTGAAGAATTCACAAATACGTTTGTGTGACTCACATTTGTGAATTTAACTAGTGATTAATATTGAACAATTCAAATATTAACATTCAAATGTCACCTTAGTTGATGGTGTGATAGTTTGGCCGAATTAACCGCTTATAGGTCTTTTGGGTAAAATCAAATTTTAGATCACCTTAAGTGGTATTGATAAGTGATCATATAATATACACAAGTTCTCTTCATTAACACTATATCACTTTAGGATATATGGAGCTGGTATTGGTCAAAACCCGAATCATATCCATATTGTAACGACCCGTATTTTTACGGATCGACAAGTTCGTCAAAATCTGGAATTTGAGCCATTTCAGATTTTAGGCGAAATATGGCTAAGTTTTAAGTCGTTCACAACTTAGTATAGGTCGTAAGTCGTATACGACTTAGGGAATAGGAGCGACCCAGGGAATGGCGAGTTAAGGGTTTGGAGATAGGTCGTTTGAACAACTTAAGGGGTAGGCGCGACTTAAGGATAGTGGTGAGTTAAGTTGTTATCGAGTTAAGAAATCAGCGAGTTAGCGAGTTAAGGTGGTAAGTCGTGGACGACCTAGGGTATGATATAGGTCGTATGCGACTTAGTATGTTTGTCTTTTCGGTCCTATTTGTTTAAGTCCTAGGTCGTAAACGACCTAAGAGATAAGTCGTGACCGACTTATAGGGTAGACGACTTAGAGGCTAGCGACTTAGGAGATAGGCAGGTTTGTGGCCTTATAGTTAGGTCGCACCTGTTGATGAGTTGTTAGGTCGTATACTTGCTAAGTCATAAGTCGTATACCCAGTTAGGTCGTAACCGACTTAGGGGTTAGCTGCTGAGTTGTTAGGTTGGTTAGGCGCACGCGTTAAGTCGTAGACGACTTAGAGAAGTTAAGTCTTAAGTCGTAGAGACTTGGGTCTGTTTTAAGTCGTAGCCTAGTTATCTGTTAAGTCGCAAACTGATGAGTTTTGGTAAGTCGTTAGGTCGTAAGGTTTGGGCAAGACTTAGGTCGGAGGGGTCTTAGGTCGTAAGTCGGAGACGACTTATGGAGATAGCCGAGTTACGACTTAGTGAATTTTCAGCTATAAATAGGAAGGGTTTTTCTCACTTTTTGGGATCCGGATTTCGAAGCGACAAAGTGCTGCCATTTTGAGAGCTCGACTTCTACACTTCTTCACTTCTTTTCTCCACTCTAATCTAGTGATTCCATCCATCCAAGTTGAAGATCAAATTGAAGATTCTAGAGCTTAGATTGAAGATCTTCATCCTTTGAAGTGTGATTTCATCGTTTGAAGCGGATTTGTGATAGATCAAGTTAGATCCTTCGCTGTCCAGATCTGAAGCGTGTTGATTTGGGTTTGTTTTGGTGATTTGGTGAGTGGTGATTATCTCTCACACGGATCCAAAGGAGTATATCGGATTGTTGGCTCGATTTGGTGTTAAAGTAGTGGTTTCCATGCATTTTCTTCATTCTAAGTGTAGATCCATATAGATTCATTGTTCATGATGATGTTACATCCATTTTATCACATGTTAACCTATGCAAGTTCATTCACCAAGTTTGTAAAGATATTGTTCATGTTTTCATGCTTGTTGGACTTTCAACTCTTTAATTACGAAAATGCCATTATTGTTATAATTGTCTACTTAGATCATATTTGAATGCTTGATTGCTTGGATTAATATTTGATTTGATTGATTGTTATGAATTAGATGATTGATGATTTGATTTAGACCGAAGATGATTCAAAAGCTAAGGAAAAGGCTCTTGAATTGGGAAAGCTGCTCGTGGCATATGTATCGGGATGATGAAGCTCTTATGCATAGATTTGATGATGTGATGTTGAGATGAGGCTTTGCGAGGATGTGATGAAGCGAGGCAATCATGTGATGAAGACTTGGTTTAATCCAGACGGGATCATTCCAAGCATGTTGATAACTCGGTGATATGATTCGAGTTGAGGATAATGAATGGATATGAGAATAGTCGTCGAGGAGGATGACTAGGAGGCTTGGGTCTCATCGTTGTTGAAGGTTCTAGCATGCTCAAAGCAAGAGTACGTTTGGGCAGATTTGATAGTCCCAACGGCCAACTGTTGATGGTCGAGTACTCTGGGCAGATTCGATAGTCCTAGGCACGGGCAGCGACGACGTGCGGAGTACTGTCTAGAACCGGGGTTTCCATTAGCCCTTGACGGACGGCTGAAAGAATGTGCCGGTCATTCAACTAACGGTGAAATCGAAGAAATGATAACAGTGATAGCCAGAGTTATGGATGTTTGGTTGTATCGTCATTCGGTCTCAAGAGCAGTGTTTTCTAGGTGCTCATCTGATCTTGGTTTAGGCTTTGGGGGTTTGTGCTTGGAAAACATCGCCCTTGACTCGAGTGATAATTACTTTACTTTAAATTGTATGCTCTGCTATGTTTGCTTCTGCTTAGTGTGTGTCTGGGGGCTATCACTGTAGAATGAGGTTGGAGTGGGAGGGTTGTATTCCTATTCCTTTTCCTTTATGCTCTTTTGGTATGTTGTTAGTTAATTTACTGCTCACTAAGATTGTTGTCTGACTCAAGGCTTTATGTTTTAACTCTTATTGCCTTGGGCTGTTCGTCCATTTTTGGGACGGGCAGACTAGGTAGCAGGTGACATGTGATGTTCTTGCTTCTCACGATGATGATATCGAAGACGAGCTGGAGGGTTGCATATTATCTTCTTACTATATGTACTGGATGTTCCGCTGTTTTGTATAACTCTGAGTGTTATGTAGTGAGGCTTGATGTATTGGCTATTTGGATGCTTGTATTCAACTACTATGAAGTTTTATATGATGGCATTTTATTCTGTAAAGCTTCACTATATATATGTTCTATTGTATTTTGTCCATGCGCTGTGAGTAATACGATAGATTCTGTTGTTCCAATTTACCCTGACAATCGTCCATGGTCGCCTGGCACACTCTTCAGCGCACTATCTCTAGGTTTAAATGCAGGGGTCATGGGCGGTCGTCACATTTGGTATCAGAGCATTGGTTAATCGATTTTACCCAATGCTCGCTGACGTAACTACGTATGAGAGACGTAATTGTAATTTGATGGATGATTACTATATATAATATAGTAGTTTAGAAGTAAGTTAGTCCTTTATGCAGCTATTTCTCCAAATGTGCTAATCATTCCTTTTTATAGATATTGAGAATGAGTCGAAGAGGGAGACCAGCTGCTAGGGAAGGCCGAGCTGCTGAAGGGACTGCTGATTATGCAGCCATGTTCGAAGCTATGATGACTTCGATCATGAGAAGGATGCCAGCTCCAGGGCCGTCAGTTGATGTTGGAGTTCAAGTTCAAACTCCAAAGCCGGTGGATTTTGCTAAGTTGTGTAAGGACTATACTGCTCTTGGAGGAAAGGTTTTCTTGGGAACAGAATCAACTATTGAGGTCCAAAGATGGATAGATGCTTGTAGAAGGATTTTTGGTGATTTGGGAATTGAGGATGCAACTAAGAGGAAGTTGGCATCAAGGCAGCTTCAAGGGAGAGCTTCTGATTAGTGGAACTCTATTACCATCAATACTCCGGAGGAAGAGATTACTTGGGAGCAATTCCAAGTCAGATTTGAAGCTAAGTTCATTTCTACAGCTCAGAAGTCTGTTCTGTTCAAGAAGTTTGTGGAGCTCAAGCAGGGAGGTAGACCGGTTCTTGAGTATGTTTCTGAGTTTGAAGCTTTGTCCAAGTATGCCCGGTCATATATTGAGTCTGCATACCAGAAGAATGAGAAGTTTGTGACAGGCTTGGACAGTTATCTTGGGAGGCAGTTAGTGGATCATTTGGACGATTCATTTGAGAAGCTTGTGGAGAAAGCTCTCAGGCATGAGAGTCTGTTTCCTAAGGAAGGATCTGTTGTTGCTGTTACCAGGGGAGAGTCTAAACCAAAGCAGGGTGGAAACCAGAAGAGGAAGCAGCAGCAGCAGAAGGGTAAGGATGGCCAGAAGAAGCCGAAGGGAGAAGTGACCTGCTACAACTGTCAGCAGAAAGGCCATCTCTCCAGGGATTGCAAGAATCCGAAAGCGCCGGCGAAGTGCCACAACTGTGACAAGCCGGGGCATTTCAGGAAGAATTGTCCAGAACCGAGGAGGGACAAGTAGATTGTGCAAGCTTATGCTTTGGGAGCTGTTCCGTCGTCTTCGAAAGCTCCTAACGCGGAAGAGAAAGGAAAGAGTGTGGTGGTTCAAGGTACTCTTTTCTTATGTGGTGTTCCAGTTAGAGTGTTGTTTGATACTGGGGCGTCACATTCGTTTGTTTGTAGTGAACTCGTAGGCCGGTTGGGTTTAGAACCGGATATTGTTGATAGGCCATTGGTCATGACTAATCCAGTTGGGGGTTCGTCTTGTTTGTGTATGTTATGCCATGGTCTGATTGTGTCGAGTCATGGTTGCTCTTTTGTTTGTGATTGTTTTGTTCTGAACTTTTCGGGGTTCAGAATTATTTTGGGTATGGACTGGCTTAGGAAGTATGCGGCGAAGGTTGATTGTGAGAGGTTGGAAGTGACAGTCGAGAATGTGGAGGGGCGAAAGATTGTGATACGATGTAAGCATGAAGAAGGCGTCTTCATGAGCTTCATGTATTCGCTTGTTGTTCCACGGGATGGACTGTCATCTGTGCCAATCGCGAATGGATTCGAGGATGTCTTTGACGAAGTCAAAGGGTTGCCGCCGCATAGAGAGATCGAGTTTCGTATAGATCTAGTTGAAGGAGCCAGACCCGTTGTGATGCCTCTTAGGCGGATGGCGCCTAGGGAACAACATGAGTTGAGGGTGCAAGTTGATGACCTTTTACAGAAAGGATTCATTCGGCGTAGTGTGTCCGAGTGGGGTGCACCAATTGTGTTCGCAACCAAGGCAGATGGATCGTTGAGATTGTGTGTGGACTATCGTGAGCTGAATAAGGTGACTAAGAAGAACAAGTATCCATTGCCGAGGATAGATGACTTGTTCGATCAGCTTCACGAAGCTAAGGTGTTTTCTCAGATGGATTTGGCAACGGGATTTCACCAGTTGAGAGTAGCTAAGGATAGTGTGCCGAAGACTGCTTTTCGGACACCATCTGGTTTCTTTGAGTGGCTGGTAATGCCGTTTGGATTGACTAACGTGCCAGCATATTTTGTGGATCTTATGAATAGAGTGTTCAGAGATCAGTTGAACAAGTTTGTGCTAGTGTTCGTGGATGATATTTTGATTTATTCCAGAACTGAAGAAGAGCACAAGACGCATTTGCGTATTGTTTTGGAAATCTTGCGGAAACATCAGCTGAAGGCTAAGTTTTCGAAGTGTCACTTCTGGAAGAGTGAAGTGAGGTTCTTAGGCCATGTGATTTCTGGAAATGGAATAGCGGTTGATCCCGCTAAGGTGGCAGCAATCCAGGATTGGGTTAGACCTAAGAATGCATCTGATGTGAGGAGTTTTCTTGGATTAGCAGGATATTATCGACGATTTATCAAAGACTTCTCCAAGGTGGCTGCACCGTTAACAGGATTGACGAAGAAGAACCAAGTGTTCAGATGGGAAGATAAGTGTGAGCAAGCTTTCAGAATCCTGAAAGAGCGATTAACGAGTGCACCTGTTTTGACTATTCCAAGTGGGAATGATGAGATGGTGGTTTACACCGACGCATGTGGTACTGGACTTGGAGCAGTGCTGATGCAGAGGGATAAAGTCGTTGCGTATGCTAGTCGACAACTAAAGCCGCACGAAAGGAATTACCCGACTCATGATTTGGAGTTAGCGGCGATTGTATTTGCTCTGAAGATGTGGAGACATTATCTGTTGGGAGTTCGATTCGAGTTGTTTACAGATCATAAGTCGTTGAAGTATCTTTTCTCCCAAAAGGATTTGAATCTTCGGCAGCAACGTTGGCTAGAGTTTTTAGCATCATATGATTTTGGTATAGCTTATACTCCGGGAAAAGGTAACGCAGTGGCAGATGCGTTAAGTCGAAGACATGCAGGACTGGGAGCCATGTTTTCAGAATGGAAGAATCTCGAGTATTTAGCTGGATTTGACTTCAGGCCTAGATGTGAATTGGAACCCGAGATGTTGGCAAACTTATCAATAAAACCGACCCTTGTGGAAAGGATTGGCGAGAGTCAAAAGCGAGATGATAAGAATGTCAAGATTATCCATGATTTGGAATCTGCATTGGAACCAGAAAAGGATAAAGGATTCGAGGTCGATCAAGAAGGGTGGCTTCGGAAGCAAGGACGACTAGTTGTTCCCGATATAGATGAATTGAGAAGTGAAGTTTTGAATGAAAGTCATCACTCGAAGTTGACAATTCATCCAGGTGGAAATAAGATGTATCGGGATATGAAGAGAACCTACTACTGGGAAGGTATGAAGAAGTATGTTGGAAATTTTATTTCCAAGTGTATGAACTGCCAGTTGGTTAAAGCCGAACAGAAGAAGCCTAGTGGATTGCTTCAGCCATTAGAAGTTCCTACATGGAAGTGGGAGCAGGTATCGATGGATTTTATCGATGGATTGCCTAGAACTAGAATGGGAAATGAAGGGATTTGGGTCATTGTAGATCATCTAACTAAGAGTGCAAGGTTCATTCCTGTTCGATCGACTAGGACTGCATCAAGGTTGGCTGAGTTGTATGTTAAGTGGATAGTTCGATTCCATGGTATTCCGAAGAGTATAGTGAGCGATCGAGATCCATTGTTCACTAGTGGATTTTGGAAGAGCTTCCAGGAAGTTTTGGGAACCGAGTTGTGTTTGAGTACAGCTTATCGCCCTCAAACAGATGGTCAGACCGAGAGAGTCAACCGAGTTTTCAAAGATCTCCTCAGAGCTTGTGTTTTGGATTACGGAGGATCATGGGAAGATCACCTTCATTTGGTGGAGTTTGCATACAACAACAGTTACCAGTCAAGCATTGGTATGGCATCGTATGAGGCATTGTATGGAAGATCGTGTAATTCTCCGACATGTTGGATAGAGACAGGAGAAAAGCTGATGCTTGGGCCAGAGATGATTCGTCAGACTTCAGATTGCATAGAGATCATTCGGCAACGAATGAAGGCAGCCCAAGACCGTCAGAAGAGTTATGTCGATAAGCGTCGTAAGGATTTGGAATTCGACGTTGGAGATATGGTTTTTGTGAAGATTTCTCCACTGAAGAATGTTATTAGATTCGGGAAGAAAGGAAAATTGACTCCGAGATTTGTTGGACCATTCCCGATTATCGAGCGAATTGGAAAGCTCGCTTATAGATTGGAATTACCGGAGAAGATGTCGGGTGTGCACAATGTTTTTCACGTATCGTATCTACGGAAGTACGTGCACGACTCGAATACGGTGGTTTCTGCTGATAGCTGTGAAGATTTCGAAGTTGATCCAGTCGATAGAAGATCTCGTAAGCCGCTTCGTGTTGTGGAAACCGACACGAAACAGCTTAGGAGGAAGGTAGTTAAGTTGCTCAAGATACAATGGAGTGACGATGATAACGACTGTACGTGGGAGGTGGAAGAGAGGATGAAAGCAGCTCATCCCGAACTCTTCAAGGTATGGCCCTAAGGTGTCGTATCATCTAGCAACATGGTAACTTGTTCTAAGTGTTAGAATTCTGCATGCTAAGCTAGAATTGGATGCATGGTTGGCTGATTGCTATGGATGGTAGGCATGCAGAATAGTCTTTGATTGCTTTGTTTGTTTGGAATTTCGGGGGCGAAATTCCTAAGGGGGAGAGAATGTAACGACCCGTATTTTTACGGATCGACAAGTTCGTCAAAATCTGGAATTTGAGCCATTTCAGATTTTAGGCGAAATATGGCTAAGTCCTAAGTCGTTCACGACTTAGTATAGGTCGTAAGTCGTATACAACTTAGGGAATAGGAGCGACCCAGGGAATGGCGAGTTAAGGGTTTGGAAATAGGTCGTTTGAACAACTTAAGGGGTAGGCGCGACTTAAGGATAGTGGTGAGTTAAGTTGTTATCGAGTTAAGAAATCAGCGAGTTAGCGAGTTAAGGTGGTAAGTCGTGGCGACCTAGGGTATGATATAGGTCGTATGCGACTTAGTATGTTTGTCTTTTCGGTCCTATTTGTTTAAGTCCTAGGTCGTAAACGACCTAAGAGATAAGTCGTGACCGACTTATAGGGTAGACGACTTAGAGGCTAGCGACTTAGGAGATAGGCAGGTTTGTGGCCTTATAGTTAGGTCGCACCTGTTGATGAGTTGTTAGGTCGTATACTTGCTAAGTCGTAAGTCGTATACCCAGTTAGGTCGTAACCGACTTAGGGGTTAGCTGCTGAGTTGTTAGGTTGGTTAGGCGCACGCGTTAAGTCGTAGACGACTTAGAGAAGTTAAGTCTTAAGTCGTAGAGACTTGGGTCTGTTTTAAGTCGTAGCCTAGTTATCTGTTAAGTCGCAAACTGATGAGTTTTGGTAAGTCGTTAGGTCGTAAGGTTTGGGCAAGACTTAGGTCGGAGGGGTCTTAGGTCGTAAGCCGGAGACGACTTATGGAGATAGCCGAGTTACGACTTAGTGAATTTTCAGCTATAAATAGGAAGGGTTTTTCTCACTTTTTGGGATCCTGATTTCGAAGCGACGAAGTGCTGCCATTTTGAGAGCTCGACTTCTACACTTCTTCACTTCTTTTCTCCACTCTAATCTAGTGATTCCATCCATCCAAGTTGAAGATCAAATTGAAGATTCTAGAGCTTAGATTGAAGATCTTCATCCTTTGAAGTGTGATTTCATCGTTTGAAGCGGATTTGTGATAGATCAAGTTAGATCCTTCGCTGTCCAGATCTGAAGCGTGTTGATTTGGGTTTGTTTTGGTGATCTGGTGAGTGGTGATTATCTCTCACACGGATCTAAAGGAGTATATCGGATTGTTGGCTCGATTTGGTGTTAAAGTAGTGGTTTCCATGCATTTTCTTCATCCTAAGTGTAGATCCATATAGATTCATTGTTCATGATGATGTTACATCCATTTTATCACATGTTAACCTATGCAAGTTCATTCACCAAGTTTGTAAAGATATTGTTCATGTTTTCATGCTTGTTGGACTTTCAACTCTTTAATTACGAAAATGCCATTATTGTTATAATTGTCTACTTAGATCATATTTGAATGCTTGATTGCTTGGATTAATATTTGATTTGATTGATTGTTATGAATTATATGATTGATAATTTGATTTAGACCGAAGATGATTCAAAAGCTAAGGGAAAGGCTCTTGAATTTGGAAAGCGGCTCGTGGCATATGTAGCGGGATGATGAAGCTCTTATGCATAGATTTGATGATGTGATGTTGATATGAGGCTTTGCGAGGATGTGATGAAGCGAGGCAATCATGTGATGAAGACTTGGTTTAATCCAGACGGGATCATTCCAAGCATGTTGATAACTCGGTGATATGATTCGAGTTGAGGATAATGAATGGATATGAGAATAGTCGTCGAGGAGGATGACTAGGAGGCTTGGGTCTCATCGTTGTTGAAGGTTCTAGCATGCTCAAAGCAAGAGTACGTTTGGGCAGATTCGATAGTCCCAACGGCCAACTGTTGATGGTCGAGTACTCTGGGCAGATTCGATAGTCCTAGGCACGGGCTGCGACGACGTGCGGAGTACTGTCTAGAACCGGGGTTTCCATTAGCCCTTGACGGACGGCTGAAAGAATGTGCCGGTCATTCAACTAACGGTGAAATCGAAGCAATGATAACAGTGATAGCCAGAGTCATGGATGTTTGGTTGTATCGTCATTCGGTCTCAAGAGCAGTGTTTTCTAGGTGCTCATCTGATCTTGGTTTAGGCCTTGGGGGTTTGTGCTTGGAAAACATCGCCCTTGACTCGAGTGATAATTACTTTACTTTAAATTGTATGCTCTGCTATGTTTGCTTCTGCTTAGTGTGTGTCTGGGGGCTATCACTGTAGAATGAGGTTGGAGTGGGAGGGTTGTATTCCTATTCCTTTTCCTTTATGCTCTTTTGGTATGTTGTTAGTTAATTTACTGCTCACTAAGACTGTTGTCTGACTCAAGGCTTTATGTTTTAACTCTTATTGCCTTGGGCTATTCGTCCATTTTTGGTACGGGCAGACTAGGTAGCAGGTGACAGGTGCTGTTCTTGCTTCTCACGATGATGATATCGAAGACGAGCTGGAGGGTTGCATATTATCTTCTTACTATATGTACTGGATGTTCCGCTGTTTTGTATAACTCTGAGTGTTATGTAGTGAGGCTTGATGTATTGGCTATTTGGATGCTTGTATTCAACTACTATGAAGTTTTATATGATGGCATTTTATTCTGTAAAGCTTCACTATATACATGTTCTATTGTATTTTGTCCATGCGCTGTGAGTAATACGATAGATTCTGTTGTTCCAATTTACCCTGACAATCGTCCATGGTCGCCTGGCACACTCTTCAGCGCACTATCTCTAGGTTTAAGTGCAGGGGTCATGGGCGGTCGTTACACATATGCTACTATTTAGTCCATTTACAAAGCTTTTGGTTTAATCTAACATTAATTATTAACCATTATACTCTGACTAAAGATTTGAGTTTGAGTTGACTATAGTTCACAGAGATATTAACCTTATACAACAAAGACGATGAATTATTTATTGAATAGTGCTTTACTTCCTATGTTTCAACTCAGACCCAAGTATAGTCACTAGATGGTCGTCATGCCAAGATTTAACTATAGTCAAAGTAGAGCATCAGCATCAAAGTTCCACATTATTCTCGAGTTGAGATAACTGTGTAACATAGTCACACAGAGATTTCCTGTTTGACCTACTTGTTATTAACCAACAAAAAATTCTCAATCAAGACATTCTATATTTTTCCAGTAACTATAAGTATATGGCCCTTTGGTGCCCCTGACAGCCATGAGTAATACACTACCCAACATTTAGAGAGCGTCATGTACTACGGTTTTAACGGATGTGTAACTATCATTTCTCGAAACATCTAGACCATGAATATTTGATACAAAATGTTATTATAGTTTATGGTTACTTAATCACAGTTACAACTATTCGCAACTATAATCATATAACATTTCATTTAAGATTTTCGTATTTGTATACTTTAAATTAATTAATAATTATTTATATCTTAATATAACATGGTATATAGAAGGAAACAAACACCAGAAATAACTTTTGTTATGAATGATATTGAGAATAGAGTTAGTTACATAGCAAATTTACATAATTGTCCCTAGAGCTTACCACTAACTTTCTCAATCTTCTACTTGCACTTGGGACAAATTATGGATCTCAATAACATTCCTTTGATCGGTTTACTCAGAACCAAATGAGCTTGTCCCTTTTGTGTACAGATATTTATATTGTCATTACTATCTACACTGTCAACAAACACCTCTCCATTGCCCGATAAATTGTTTTATCATGTGGAGTTACCGTAGTTATGTATTGACTTCTTATGAGCGCTAAGTTCTTTTACGATCCATATAATGGCATTGTTATCACAAACAATGTCATGGGATCTCAACATTGGAATCACCACTAGCTCAGTCATAAATTTGCACATTTACATGTACTTCTTTCCTTGCGGTGTTTATCAAGACGATGTACTTAGTCTTTTGGTTGAACTAACCACAAAAACTTTCATTTGGAGCATTTCAAACTTAATGATACTTAACTAAGGTTGAACATGAATTTAGAATTGACATATTATATGATCTCATAAACTATGCTTTAGATAAAACTAAATTTAACATAGGTACTTAACCTTAAGTATATATTCTTACAGAAAGAAATTAACTCAACTTCACTCATCGTTAATCGTACTTTGTCCAACAAATTCTGATTACTCTTTATCAATACATTGTTATATATCATAGGAAGGAGTGGCTTTGAAATTGAATCTTATTGATCCTTATGTACTTTTGGAACTCTTTCCAATATACTTGAGAATTCGATCAAATAGAACTGCTTTGTTTCCTTTGCACGTTATGTTTTCTACTTTCGTTTTATATTCTATGAACTTATCATAGATATACTTTTTTGTATCAAATGCACATGTTCATTACTATAAGAATTCATTTGTGAATTTAACAAAGTAAGTGGATGTGTTTTAGAATTTTAGATTTTGGACTACTTGTGTATGTGCGTCAATCCGAAGAGTTCGTTAACTCTTTTGTCACTTCCACTAAATGAGTGTTGCCCTTGATCATTTAAGATAAAATTCATCGGTATCATAATTCATAATTCTAAGACTAAAAAATTAGTTCTCAAAGATATAGCATAGTCCATGATTCCAAAATAATTGTCAAAATTGCAGGTACTTTTATATTTTCTATAGCTAATATATCACCATTGTTATAAATACAAATATCATTATTATAATAGATTTGTTTTATAATGAATATTTATAATATTCATATTAAAATAAAATGACATCTATTTTTAATCAATATATAAAACAATTATTATTTAAAATAAAAAATATTTGGTTTGTGTGTGCAGAAACACACACGAAAGCAATCTTTCTTAACTAGACACGTCCACTAATAAGTGTCGTATGGTACACTCCCACTATTTCCGCCATGAAATATGACGCTCCATTTAATCATATATTATGGGCAATTTAATTCATCCACCATAACAAGTTTATGGTCAAGAGTTTTAGATCAAATATCTTGAACTCAAGAAGATAACTCTTACAGATAATAATTTTCTATAAGAAAAATACATTTGGAGTAGAATCCATTTCTTGTTCCATATTAAGTATCCACTAGTCCTTTATACAATTCTTATTTTTGATGTCTCTTCATGAAGCATAGGTGACCATTCACTCTCTTTATCCCAACTGTGCCTATATTACATCCACTTTTGGACATTTGCTTTCAAGATGGTTGAACTATTCAAAGGAAAACCCTTACTACAAGACTACATCAGACTCTTTACAAAAGTTGCACTTAAGTAAACTGATTGAAATTAACATTTTAATGATCGAACTCCTAGTTCTGTGTTTGGTACTTAGTATAGTGTTGTTTTCAACATAATAAGATTCTAATTGTATTGACCACACGTTCTTGCACTATGTTTTGCTTTCTCATTTTGAATGAACCAATTTCATCAAGATTTCATATATTATGACTGTTCACCATGCGATATTTATAGTGTTCAAATATGGATCAAATATTCATATTCTTGTATTACTTTAGAGTTCAAAACTCACAATAGATAATACACCGTCTCGGATAAATAAACACTTAAAGTAACCAAAGCATGAACTTTTAATGGTGGTATAATTTCGCCTTGCATGGATCTTGAAGTGACAATACGCTAAAGGATATATTGGTAAGTATATTTTGTATTTCTTTATCAATCTTAACTCAGTTCATTTGTATATTTTAATTGGTATATTAGTTGCTCAAATTAATCTAAGTATATTATTAACTTTAAACAGCATATGTTCTTACAATACTAAAACGTTTAATTGTTATCATTCCATTTTTTTAATAAGGCTTCCATGGGACTTTTATATTTCTCCAAACCCTAAGACAATTATAGAAAACTTTCAATTTCTCTAGTGAATGTTAAGACTCATTTGCCTTGGGATTCTAACTTTGAGTTTGCTCAACAAATCAAAAGAGATTATTCTCTCTTACCTATCATTTCATGACGTCCTAAGTATAGATTCCTATATCTTTAGTTTGCTCAACAAATATAACCATTTATCTTTTCTCGTCAAGAAATATACTAATACTATTACACATAACACCCGTGGCTTGAGTTTTCTTAACAACCATTGCTTATGTAAGTAATCTCTTAATATATGAATGATGGAGGGCAACTTTATTAAAGATTCACAACTTTAATATTTTTGAGTGATGTTGATTTAAGGAATAATATATTTCTTATGAAATACCCTTGTGATATAAACGTCGGATGAGAGAGTTAGTGGTATGCCATTTGGGTAGTTATGTAATTTGTTACCTATATCTAACTCAGTAATCAATCTTGTTCGTAATAAAGGTGTTTGTTTTTATTATATACTTTGTTATATCATGATATAATTATTTAAATAATTAATTTAAAGTATAATAATATGAAAATCTTTAAATAAAATGTTATGTGATTGTAGTTGCAGATAGTTGCAATTATGAGTAACTAATTAAAATATAAATAACATTTTATCTTAATATTCATGGTCAAGATCTTTCAAGAAAGGATATCGATACATCCATTAGGACTAGAGTATGTAATGCTCTCTCAATGTTGGGCGGTGTATTACTTATGATTGCTGGGGGTACTAAGGAGTTATGTACTTATAGTTATTGGATAATTATAGAATGAATCAACCGAGAGTTTCATGTTGGTTGATAACAACTGGGTCAAATAGGAAACCCTAGTGTGGCGATGCTATACAGTTCTCATGACTTAAGAATACTATGTAACTTCAATGTTGATACTCCACTTTGATTATAGTTAAATCTCTGGCCAAAGAAGAGTGGTTAATAATAAATGTTATTAGTAAACTAAGAACTTTGTTTATGGACCAATCAAGTTGAATATAGATAATGTTGGAGTTTTGACCAATACCAAACTCCATATATCCTAATGTGATATAGTGTTGATGAAGAGAACGTATGTAAATTATTGCCGCTGCCGCTTAAGGTGATGTAAAATATGATTTTACCAAAATGATCCATAAACAATGAATTCAGCCAAATTGTTACACAACTAAGGTTATATGTAAATATAAATATTTGAATTATTTAATATAAATCACTGACGGAATTGACACCTTTAAATCACACATTTGTGAGTTCTTCGAAATATCACATAATTTAATTGATTTATAAAATATTGTAAATTAATTAATATTTAACAAATATTAATATATTTGTTGTTTGGAGGTGTGTTTAAATTTTTCGAGTGTTATTACCAATTATTTGGGTGCACATATAATAATTATATAACGTATCGATATATGATATATATATATATATATCTATGTGTGTACGTATATATGTATGTGTGTGTGCGCATGCATGTATGTTTAAACATGCTTTAAATATAATTAATTACTTAATGCTTTTGGGTTTGGTCCATATAATGGACAAATTATGGTCGACCATAATAGAAGGGGTGTGGAGATATCTTGGCTTGAACTGGTAAAAGAGAATGAGTAAAAGGCGGTAGATTTTTTTCTCTCTTTTCCCTATACAAATACCAAGGCAAACCAGATCTACTTAACTTGATTTTTATTTACCTCCTCCTTCCATAATTGGGCGATCATACCCTCCCCATAGCCGAACACCATTCACCCATTTAAGCATCAAACAAAATAGAACGCAGTGGTGCATTCGATTCAAGTAAGGTCGGATGGCGATTCTAGAATTCTAAGAGACATTCACAAATCAAGGTGTTATGAAGGCAGGATCCGATCAGGTATATCTAATACATCTTATTTTTACATATTTCATTTAACCTTAATGTATATGCATATATATATATATATTGTCAATATTATAATTATTTATTTAGTAATACAAAATTTAATTTTAAACTTGTTTTAATTTAAATTATACAATAAATTGAAAATAGATAAATTTATTTTACATAATATGAGTGATACTTAATTTAAGCAGAGAACTCATTTCGGTATCTCGGGAGGTCAAACTCAAGACATCTATAACCACAATCTTGAGATCTTACCACTTAAGCTAGTGATCCTTGATGAAAATAGATAAAGATATATACATATACATACATACATACATACATACATACATATATATGTAAGAAACATTGTTATCGACCATAAATATATTATATATATTTTTTAAACTATAATTATTGAGCCCTGTATGTTACATGGGGATATGTATACAATGTCGAGAATGATGTATATTTTATTTTTATTCCTCTGTGAGGTTTTCCTATTTATATTATTGCTTTAGATTTTTTAAATTTTATATACCCAGGTCCACTGTCCCTAATATCTAAATTTAGTTGTAAGTGTATTTCGATGCCATTTAATTGATTTTAGATGTTAAAAATTGTAGGTTGTCACACTTGATTAAAGCTTAGGTTTAGCAATTCCTTGAGCCTTGGGTAGGTTTAACCATTTTAGGTATGATGGTTTACTCCTTAGGTTGGGCTAGAATATAGGATATGAGAGCATTTTGATTGATTATTATATGCTTTGTGTGTATGGGTTGTTTGTTTAACCACCATTACCTCACCCTAAAACGATGTTTATTTATGATGACATTTGTATAGGAAATAATGAAGTAGGAGTAGGATAGGATGAATACTTGTAAGTGGGGTTAAGTGTTAGTTATAACCCGAGTGACAGACACGATGTTAAATTATAATTGAAACCTGACCTTAATAAGATGGAATCACTTTTTTTTGTTAACGGTATTTTTTTGAAAAAATTGTAAAATATACAGTTTTTATTTTATAGATATATTATTAAACAAGGGAAAAATTTATTTTTAGGCATAAGGTGATTTGTTGAAATTTTTGGTGAGAATAAAGTATTTAATTTTGGAAATAAAGTATTGTTATGAAGGTATTTTTGTATGGAAAAGTGTATATAGTAGAAATATTTTATTCGTGAGTATTTTTTTAGCAAAAAGGTGTTTTAAGTAGATATTGGTAGTTGAATTCAGTCTATTGGAAGAACATTTTTTATATGAGAAATTTAATTTTGTTAAAAACATATTTTGGAATGTATTTCTATAATGGCATCATAATTTAGAAATACTTTGTTAAAATGGAGAGATTATTATTTATGTAAAGACAAATGTTTTGTTGATAAATATTTTATTTGAAAATAATTTTGTGAAAGGATTGTTCAGTTTAAAATATTTTACTTTGGCGGAAATTTACTTTTTAATGAGGATGACTTGGTTAAAATTGTTTTTAATTTGAGACCACCCTTTGAAAAAGATATATGTTGAAAGGTGCCTTGAAATTATAATTTTAAATGATTGTCCTAAAAAAATTTCAAGAGACATCTTTTTAATGAGGTATTTTTGTCGAAGAATATTTTGACATAAGTACTATAAGATTTATTGGGTATTTACTTTAAAAGATATTCTGATGGAACATTCTTTATAATAAATGTACTATGATTTGAAGAAGGTTTCTTTTAAACATATTTTATAGAAATGTTATTTCTACAAAGCGATATTTTATTTTGAAGAAATTATTTTCTCGATAGAATTATTTGAGAATAATATAACAAAAATATTTTTATTAAGGAATTGTTTTAGTGATGGAAATATATGAAAATAATTTAATGGAATTATTTTTATTTAAGAAGTATCTTTTGAATAAAGAATAGAGGATGTTTCTTTGAGTGAACGGAAGAGTATCTTTGATTTCAGAAAAAAAATTATTTGAAAATTGATTTTGGTTGCAAGGATTTTCACGTAAAGGTTACTCTTTGATAAATGATGTTTTGAAAAGAAAAACAATTTTGGGTAAGGAGTTGGCTGAGAAAGCCCTAATTTGAAAAGTGTGTAATTGAGAATATATTTGGAGATATTTATTGAGAAATATTGTATTATAGAGTACCTAGTTTTACAATATTTTGAGAAAATATTTTACTAAGATGAGGATGATTTGATTTGGAAATAAATGGTTGAAAAGTAAAATATCTGATTGAATAAAAAACTTTAGAGGCATTTGTTAAAATATGTTTCATAAAAAAGATGTTTTGCTTGTAATCTCATATGAGAACTATAATACTAGACTTCGTAACATAGGGTGTAAGATGATGAGGTATGATGAGTTTTGAGTTTGCCCAACACCCATTATAACGATGTTACCTTTATGACTATTGTGTGCAACTTTTCTTAATGAGCTATGAGGATGCCTAGTTATTCCTTTCCATGGAGGGAGTTAGGATATGATGTAGGGATTGACCATTTTTATTTTTGGAATAGTGACCTTGTTGTTGTATTCGTTTGCTTTGGTTGAATTGTTTGCATTGATCTGTTCTTTGCTAAGTTATATATGATACCTTGTATCACTGTATTGTATTGTTTGTTTGTTGTTCACTTATTGATTCATGTCGTGCTTGTTTGAATTATTTTCTTTTGTTTATCTTGTGTTGATTTCTTGATTTGCTATAATTAGTTTTAACCGTTTCTTGTTTGTTTGCTTGGTTGCTTGTTGTTCGTTCATTTATCTTCTTTGTTGTGATTGTTGTACTATATGTTGGGTTATGTTTTTTGCTATATATGATAGTTTTATGATGAAGTAGTTATCCAATGTTAATTTTTAGTGGAACGTACATTGGAGAAACTAGTGAATTGTTAAGGGACATATTTGGTTTAGTCATAGTAGGATAGCATGGTTCCCTAGCTGAGGAAAATTAGATATTCGAGATGACCGAGAGATTTGATGATGTTCCTAGAAGATGAGTATAGTGACTAGAGAATTTGGTGACTAAAAACTTTATGAGCATCGTTAAGGAATCAAGATGACGGTTGGGGAGGTTTATTATACATTCATAAAAATATGCATTTCAAAATCTTTTTTTTAAACAATTACTGGCCTCCATAGATATTTTAAACAAAGCTTTTCCATTTTGAATTTTTTATAAAACGATGTTGTTGAACCAAAAAATAGCGCAACACTCAAAAATGAACTAAAATGAATAGATCTAGCAAAGTAAAACAAGAAAAGGCAGAAAATATTTATAGTGGTTCAGGAAATCTGAGGTCTACGTCCACTGTAATGTTATTGCTTATAGGTTTTAGTCACAAGCACAAAGTACTTCGAGTTCTAACGGCTTAGAATAGCTAAAAGTAACGGCCTTTATAACTAGGGTCATGTAGAGAAAGAGAGCGAAGAAGATAAAGTGCTCAAAAGTCATTTTCCAAATGCTTTAAGTCTTGTATTTATAGGGAAATCGTCCAACAGAATTGTCAGAGTCTAACTTCCTATCTAAGAATGTAAGAGAGGAAGACAAAGTCCTCCATGCAATAAAATCATCTCGGTATCGACTAGAAGTGGTCGGTACCAGTCTAATTTCTTAATACATGGTGCGCCATTTTCTTTCTTTCGTTCTTCTATCTTCGATCCATTGAACCCCAAGCATTTTTCCTTAGAAATCATGTTGTTTCCGAGAGGTACTGATATCTCTAGTACTTGTCTTCCTTCCTTTAGAGCATCCTAGGAGATGTTCACCTTTTCCTTGAGAAATGGGCCCCACAACGACCACTTAAGCCAATAATCCATGAGCCTTAACTCTAAAGCCAACTAGGGCGCACAAAAAGTGCTCGGTACCGATCAAAAAGGGATCAGTACCAACCTCTTTCCTTAGGTCCTGCTACTTTCCAAACTCTTGAACTTCTTTCCATTGCCCTTCCAAACATGTTCCCAAGTCCTTCAACCATTCTGTCTTCATCTTGATATCCATATTCATTTGAAAGTCGCTTGGTCTAAAGGCCGGATAACACTTTCCCCCAAAGTATGCCTATGCTGGTAATAAAGCGTGCTCTGGAACAAGACAAGCGTATATCATCATCCGCACAAGCCTTTTGACCATCCAAGAGTTGCGTCAAAGCATTGTCTCTATTCTGTGGATATCTGTTTGATTGCTTTATTTAGTAGAAATCCAATTATCCATGTTAAGAACAAGTTCTATGCTCCATAGATCGTTGCATGTCTCAACTAGGTACATACTACCTTCCTATGCTATTTTCTCTCTTTTCCTTTTGGATTTGGGTCAAAAATTCATGTCGATGCTGGCCTTTTTTGATTGGTACCAATTTGTTAGGCCTTTCATTTTGGTACTCTTATATAAGCCGGACATTCAGCCTTTTTTCTTTCATTTTTCTCATTCTCATTTTCCTAATTACGTTTAGCTTTTCTGACTGATGCCGAATTCAGGCCTCCTTCATGCAAATCAATCGCCATAGACCACTTCAGATCATTACTGTCTCCCCAAAGCTGCCACTGTAATTAGATCTCCATCTCGAATGCCACTTCATCCTTAAAAGAGCTTGGCCTCGAACCCTTCTTGAACCCTGGATTTGTTCTCTTTATTAAATAAGGTGATTTGCCGAGGTTCACCTCCATTGTGGTGGTTGTCAGGCCATCTCCATCCTTATTGGAGTTCACTATTGGTCTATGAATTTCTGAGGCTTGTAATTCGTAATTTGATGATGCCTTTGCTCTTGGTCGTTACAATCAAGAGAGCCTTTGAGTTAATCTCAAAGTCATCACTGCACTTTCCTAAGTCATATTGACTCTTTGCTTCCCTAGGGTCAAATTCGAGCTTTCCATTGCCTCGCTCCGGGCCACTACTAACCTTGCTCGGAATATCCTTTTTGCAATAGCCCTTTGCACTTCTCAAACACAAGTGCATGTTCCAATAGGTCATGGTCTATCATAAACTTCCATTTTAAAGTCCCTTAATATGGTTCTCTTCCGAAGAACGGTCATGTTGACGTATTCCGACATTCGAAGAAATCCATTACATAGCACTTCCACTCACTACGCTTCCCATATTTCTGCAAATGAAAACTTCACGTTGCTCCAGATAGTAGTTCCGTTATCGATTATCGAATGATAATGAGTAAGATCTGATTCACAGTTCCATTATGCAACATGGATCATTTTCCAACATGAGCGGGCTATCTACATGGAATGGTCTGTTTGTTATGTATATGAAACATGACTCACACCATATAGATTAACACTTCCAATTGCCCCAGTCCACGTTCAGAATCGATTGGTCAACACATGTTGATGTCAATTGGATTTTGGGTGCTGGTCGCACGGGTTCACATTTAAAATAGAATTCTAAAATAAAACATACCTAATCATGTTTGATATTAAGTTTTCCTATTTAAGATGACACGCCATTCTACTAGATTCAATGTTGGCATCGGGCTATCAACTCCTCCCGAAGCTGAGTCTTCCATAGCTCAAGTTTCAACTCCAACATCTATCGGTCCTAGGCGTTCGATAACTGCCAAGTTACAAAGAATGATTGCACCAATTGAACCAATCCAAGACCATCCCTCTTCTTTAAAAGAACAAATCGACTTAAGATTTCTAGATGATCTACCTGAACAAATGTCGATGGTCTAACTGCCAAATCACTTCGAACCATCTGTCAACAACATGGGATCCCTAAAGGTGATATTCTGATTCCAACATAGGCTTAACGAGCGCACAATTCTCCGATTGTTATATTGCTTGCAATAAATATATGTGCTTAGGTGGCACCGTACCGCCCTTCAATCCATTCCTATGTACGTTCCTTTAAGAGCTTGGGCTTGTTCCAACTCAAGTACATCCTAATGAATATGCTTTGCTGAGTTCTTAGTACGTTCTATTCGTGAACCAATTTCAGCGGCCTCCAACCATCAGAGAGCTAACATATGTCCTCAGCTTCAAGCGACGGAAAGAGTCTCCTTCCTACATGATCATCGAATCCTGGTGCTGGTACAAGGTCATTGAAGCGCTCTACAACAAGCGTTCGTATTTCAAGAACGAGTATTTCTTTGTTCGATGCCTGTATACCTTCAACAGGCTCTGGCTTTCCAAAAGTAAGGTCTGTTCTTTTCCATGCTTGGACATTCATTGTCTGAGTATTTAACCTGCTATCTCCTTCCTTCATAGATATCCCTGCTCGAGACACGAGCGAAGAGCATTGCAAAACTCTTAAAACTCTTAAGAGTATTCCCTTATGATATCGCTCTACTACATATCTTTGTAGCTGCAACCTTCTATATCCCGACCACTTTACTATTCCTATCGAGACTTTTCTAAGCAATTCCAGGATGCCAACCGAGTCTTCTTCCCTCATCCACAGCTTTGGCGATGACATCCAAGGGGGTGTTGAAGGCTTATCCAGTACAACAAACATTGGTGAGTTTGCAGATAGAGCGGTGGAAATACACGTTACTGGCGTAGTGCAAGTATGGAAAGAGCCAAAATGACAACAATGACTCCAATCAAGGAGGAGGTGAATCGTATGTGGAGATATCTCCAGAAGGTGCTAAACTTCTTACCTCACCACATCTAAAATGAATAATAATTCAGACTTCTCAACAACTCGCAGAACCGAGCACGACTCCAATAACCAAGGCGATCCCTCCAGCTGGTTCTTCAGATAATAATTTTGGCTCGTTAAGCGACTGTGACATGCTGATTGTTAATATTCTTAAGGAGGGCTCTCCTAGCTTCAGCTTTCCCTCTAAGGGCATCCTTGCCGAAGGAGGTGAAACTCCATCCTTACTTCCTTCCAAACACGGTCCGCAAAGTACTTAAGGGGATAGAAGCACTATACACAACTCTAGGGTCACAAACACACATTCCTTGCATCTGCTCACATTCTAATGTTCCAAAGCAAATACGATACTTTTTTGTTTCAGGTATATTAGGCACAGACAGGTTCGGCTATCTCACTATAGGTTTTCGAGCCAAAAAGGATAATTCTTGAACCATATCAGCCTCACTCTAGCTCTTGTATGGAGCAAGAAACAAAAGAGGGGAGAGTTTGTTAAAAAGAAAGAGAACGCAAGGTGGACATCGACCGCCAAGTAGAAAGGTATAGGAAGAAAAGACAGGCCAAAAGGAGGCGGTCCAATGACCATGGGAAGAGGCATAAAGATTCACACAACCACCGTGGCTCCAATTTTTCCATTCCTCCTGCTTGATCTCAACCATAGCTCTCTCTATAGCAAAAAACTCCAACATCACGCTCTCTAATTACCACCGTTCCTCCTCCTCCTCAATCCAAAGATGTTTTTGTTCGTTTAGCTCCTCTTCCAGCCCTATCGAGCCGCATGCAAACTGCCTTCCTAGAGCTTTACTTGACTGAGGTCATGTTCGATTGTGACATCAAAGACATTCCTAAGGAGGAGGAGAACTATCGGATAGGAAGCATCCAAGAGCTCATTGACTAGGGTTATGAGTAGAAGAAACTTCGCTTTTCCCTTTCTAATGTTAATCAAATGAACATCCAATCATTTGAATCAAAAAAGAAAACCTATGACAGTCTCATAGAAGGATACAAGAGGGACTTGGAGAAGGTTGAAAAAGAGAGATGCATTTCTAGGGTCCGAGCAAAAGGCCAAAAACTTAGTTGAAGAAATGAAGAGGCTAAAAACCAAGCCGAGATCGTGATGAATAGTATCATAAAAACTGCTCAAGAAGACAATGCTGCTCTCAAAACACAGCTAACATCCAAGGACCTAGTTGTCTTGGAGAAAGATAAAACTATCAAGGTTTAGGCAGCTAAAATCCAGGAGCTCTATATTGAAAAGGAGAGGCTTGAATCCAAATTTCTCCTGGTGAAAATAGAGAGACCGGAGGCTCAGGTCAATTACACTACAGTTGTGCATGCTTTAAACAAGCCAAATGAACAGAAGGCCAAAGAAAGGGAAGAATTAAACTCCACTCTTCAACTAGTTCTTTACCAACATCATCCAATAAAAGAACTTAAAGTGGTTCGGGAGTACATATGCCTTACCCTTATTGATGCTTGAAAAGAGGTACTATGCCATGCAGAGGCGTTCGGTGAAGGCCTCACCGAAGATGAGCTAAAAGCCAAGTACTTCGATGTTGAGGACATTTTGAATCTTGAAGAAGGAAGAGAAATCCTGGCTGTAAGGGATGCCGCTGTTGCTAAAGCTACTACTGAAGCTTTTGTTCACCTTAGTGCATCGAGCCACGCAAAATCATAATCTCCTAAATAAATAAGCTTGCAGTAGAAATTCCATCATCTAATGGGGCCAGCTCCGAGGCTACCCAAATTATTCCAGCTTCTGCAGCTACTGCTTTTGTCGAACTATATATTCCCTCTTCATCGACCAACTGATGCAATCAGCACTTAAAGAGAGGGAAATAATTAAGTCTCATGTTCAACAACCGAGTCAGGTTAAGGGCATTTCTCTCGTCTCACTAGTTTTCGAGGTCCTTCAGCTCTCAACCGAGATTGTTACTAATCTCTGTCACTCTATCTATGACCTTGTTGATCATCCTTCTCTTCCACCTCCTCCGCCGCCAATTACCAAAGGCCCGGGCCCTTCTACAATCACTACCGAGTCAACCTTTGTAACTGCGGGACAAGTCATTCCAAGCCTTGCCTCCAGCTCCGTTCCTGATTCTGACGTGGAAAGAATTATGGCTATGGAGGGATTGGATGACGATTTCCAGTCCCTAAGAGAAGACATAACTATCAATGGTGCCTCAGGCCCGAACGATTCCATCTCTATAGCGGAGAGGCTGAAGACTGACATTTCTAAAGTCAAGATCAAGATCAAGACCAAGCCTGGACTTGAAAAATCATCTAGTATTGAAGAACCAAAGCCCTCTTATAGAATCCTTCCTATAACTATCAGGCCTTCTAAGGGCAGCAGCATTGGTGCTACTACAGAGGCATCTGAGCTTCATGTTGACCGACCCGAATATCCTGCCACCACCATCACTGAAGGTGATACTACTCCATTCGAATGTAGCACACCAAAGGGTGAGAAAGGCCAGAAAAGGCTTCGTGATGGCTTGAGAAGTAACCGTAGAAAAAAGAAGAAAAGGGTGCACGAGAAGTAGGCTCCTCAGTTAGCCTTCCATGATGACGAGACAGTTTACTTTTGTCTCCTTTTGTGTTGTACTTTTCTATTTTCCTATTGTAAATAGGTTGTGGTTATGCAGGACCAACCATACATCCATTGTATATAAAGTTAAAATGTAATGAAAGACTATTTTTCCATTTTCAGCTTTATTCTGTTTATATTTCCATACTTTATATGTTATTTCTGCTTGCATACAACTGCCTGCATATATAATATAACAACTTGTACTACAATTTATCCATATTATACATGCTTGTATCCATCCAATGCTTTCCCTTACCGTAACTCTGTACACATAAGTAAAATTCTTACAATTGCATTAGTTATATTCCATTATCCTGTTCTATTTTATCATCGTCAAAGTGTTTCCGTTTGGATAAACAAAACTACCATTCAACCAACTCTTTGGTTATTCCTGTCTATTCCAGATCGAGTTTCCTTTAACCATCTATAAGTTATAAATAAACCAAGTTCCGTACTATTTCCAATTTTTGGGTAATAGTGGTTTGGACGTTCATATCCTGACATCCCCGATCTTGCTAATAACTGGGCATGATTGATATTACTCGTCGATTTCCACCACACAACATCGGCCAAGCGTGTCCCGCTAGGCCATGAGTGTTACCTTACCTTTTGTAATTCCATTAAATACCGAGTACTGTCTCTGGGAGTTGGTATTTTGAATGCCAGAATCCAAGCATCATTCCTTGTCTTGGCATGCCTTCGAACGTCGGTCGAAGGTTAATAGCATCGGGCAAATTATCTGAATGCCCTCGGTCTGATCACTCTCTCCCCACTACAAGAAAATTGGCTTTTGGTTGCAAAAATTGGTAGCGTTTAAACGTAAATGCAACTAATAATATTTCACCTTATTATATATAAAAGCAACAAAAAATATTTCACTTCCCGCCTTTATAAAAAATCCCGCGTTTGCCTGAATAATAATAACCCAAAACATTACCGCCTTCTATTCCTCTACTACTTAGAACGATTCAACTCTTTCCCCAAAATAAGTAACCCTAAATCAGATACATTCCCCAATCGTAGCTCTTATTCCTTTGGTTGAGTTCAGAGAAATGAATTTGACAAAGCAAGTTCAACAGTTCAACAAATCGTAGCTCAAATCAAAAAAATCGCACAAAAATTTCAACTCAGAAAATCGAAGTATTTTGATTCGACGTGAGTTCTGAAGTCAATTCGGGTTGCATGCGGTTAGATGCTGAATTGTGGAAGGTCGTCGCTCGATATTGAGGATTAAGGAAGGTGCATCTTGGAGTCTTTGCTTTGGCTTCGAGGAACTCGCTACTCGTTTTGGGTTTGCGGTTTGAATTGGTTTCTGGTGTAGTAGAAGATGAGGCGATTAGGGGATTTGGGTGATTGAAAGTCGCAAATTGATCGATGCGGTTGCGAAAGTTGTATGTAGTAGGGGTTTGCAGGCAAGCAGGGTGCGTCAATTGAGATTATGCAATGGTTGGTATGGGGTGATTGTAGTTGTTGTGTGGTGGATGGATGGTGAATAGGATGAAGTATGTTAACAGAGAATATGTGACAGTTTTGTGGAGTTTGATGGTATGTGACAGTTTGTTTGATGATATGGAGGAGGTGAATGTAAGTGGTCGGAGGGTAGTACTGGCAGGAGATCGTTGATATGTAGATGTAGGGTGTTAGGAAAGCAAGTGTTGTATTGAAGTGATGTTTGTGAAGGGTGAATGAGACTCTGTTGAAGTGTTGTTGATAGAGGTAGTGACTATTTGTTGCTTGTATGTACAGTTAGGGAGGTTTTAGCTGCTGGTTGTATGGATGGTTATGGCGGATGCAGCAGTCTTGTTTCGAGACAGTGGTGAGAAAGTCATCGGTTAGAGGGCTTTTTGTGTACTATTTGCAGGAATTTCGCTTCCTTTGGCACTTAATACAAATTGTACGTCTCTACTTTTTTAAATCAATTCAGTTATCATTTATAATGATTTTTATAATCTACAAGGCTCTCTATTATAGGTTTACTTCATCAATCACCGGTATGATGGAACTCGCTGCGGAAATTTCAAAGTGTTCCTGGACTCCATTTTTAGAGCAGGTATCTTACATTGGTTAATTTGGTTCGAAATGAACAATGCTCACCCTGTCTTGAACCATCAAATCATCAGAGCAGTGAACACATCCCTTTTATTCACTAGAGGAGAAGAGCATGTCGCGTTATATGCAACTACATAATACTAAAAAATTTAACTAATGTTAATTTATATTTTGTATTCAGTTGGTAGGGCAAGTAATATGGTAGTATTTAGATCACACCCTACGGATTGTGGTAGTAACTGCCTCAGTTAGTTTGATCGCAGATTAAGACTCTGGTACGGTGAAGCCTTTGATGTCGTGAAATATAGAACGAAAGCTTTTCAAAGATTACTACAAAGAATTCATATAAGTTCCTTACTTCATTATTACAGGTTTTAAAATTGGTGCTTATTTTGTTCATCCATTGAACAAATGCATTTGTTTTGTTAACTCTAAGAAATCTAACATCTTTACTCTGCTTTATTTGTAGGTTATTAAAACTACAAAAGGTTTGATCAAACTCAATTTAACAACTTCCCTGTGGGAGTTGAAGGTGCAGTTTATATATGTAACTACAAAAAGTTTGATCAAACTCAATTTAACAACTTTCCTATCTTTACTCTGCTTTATTTGTAGGACTGATGCTTTTGTTTGAAGATTGCATTATATGCGATAAGAGAGAGCAGGAATTTTTCTACAAACAATAAATATTTAGAGAAAATTTGAGGTAATTGAACTTACTTTTAATGATTTGACTAGGATGACATAGCATAAAATAAACTTAACTTTGTTTGGAATTTTGGTTAAAGCCAAGACATAGAAGATGGTACATGATTCTCGGCATGACATTAACATTAATAAATTAAAAGTGGGAGAAGGTTAATCTGATGATTTGATTAACTGAGTAGTTATCCTAAGTAATTAACTGTTGTGTTTTTTATGATTGCAGCTGTAGAGAAATACAGACTTTGTTGAAGAGAGAGGCACCACTTCAGGAACTGTCATCCTTGGTGTAGTTCCTCTTAAAAGGTACTTGCTACTTATGTGTTGATGTTATCAAATTCTATTCTGAACTATAAAAGCTATTAACTGATTATGAATGATTTGCAGGAAGTTTAAAGAGGGAGGTTACGAATGAGAAGAGAACAGAGGCTATATGTATGGATCCAACTGCAGTTGTGATCCATGCACTTGCTAATGGGTGCTCCAGTCTCTGCTCATGTGGTAGTACTAGTTAGTGTGCAGCATTAAAAAAACAAGGTATTGTGTGCTTAGACCTTCTTGCGGTAATTGTGTACCTGCATTTCTGTTTCCTTAATGTACCTGAGAATGTGTCTCCTTGCTGCCCTCTACAACAATATTAACAAACTCATGATCTCTTTTCTTGGCAACATAACAAATTTTTTGAACCTAAATTCAAATAACAATATATTACAAGTTACATCTAATAATTATTGGCAGTAGGCTGCACCCCTTTAATACTGGCGGTAGGCTGCACCTCATTAGTCACTGCTTGCACAGCTTGTGCATCAGCAGTCACTAACCATCCTTTTTTATTCCTGACCGAGCATACTTTGTTGGGTCGAAAGCATGGTCGTGAATGCCCTATTCGTACACCAGTTCTTATATCCGAGAACTTGTGTCATTGGACGCCTAGTCTCCATGTGTTAATAGAGAGTATCCGTCGACCGTCCTCGCTTATCATCGGCCTAGCGTATCCTACCAGGCTGCAAGCATGGTCATTAAACTTCCATTCGTGCACCAGTTTCTATCTTCGAAAACTTGCGCTTTTAGCTACCTGACCCCAGATATTCCTACTAATCATGCCTAATTCCAAGTAATGGTCAATCCCTAAGGGATAGGATCAAATTATCTGATCAACCCTTATGATTAGCTTGCCTGCACTACTAATCCCTAAATGGTTTGGTTCGTGTCTCCCTAAATGGATAGGTCAATCCCTAAATGGTTTGGTTCGTGTCTCCGGGTACCTGCCTGCACTACTAATCCCACAGCACAGAGTTTAGCTTGCAAGAACACAGTTCCATTGGTTCAAGAAGCTAACTTCATTTATAAATGAAAAGCATGACAAATCCTGCCTTTTAACATTGCCCGCCGAATTCTTGGGTCACTTATTTGCAGAAAATAAATTAAATAAAACCAAGTAAAATAGCATCGCAACATGTCGTTATTCCATGCCCATGGAATCGGGATTTCATTAACTGTGGTCAGCTTAAAAGTTCCATCTCTAAGCTTCTATTCAATCGCATAAGAACCTTCCTAATTTGGATCAAATGCCCTATTCCCAGGAGAACTCGTTTCAAAATGAGATCTCCTACCTTAGAGGTATGGTTTGGACCTTGGTGTTGAAATGTCGTGCTACTATTTTTTGGTGAGCAGCTACCTTTAATTCTACCTCTTCCAATGTTTCATCAATCAATCAAGGGACTCAAGCAAAAGTTCCTCATTGACCTTAGGGTCGTAATGCTTTTTCTATTGAGAAGGAACTTCCAGTTCAATCAGAATTATGGCCTCTGATCCGTAGGCCAAAGTAAATGGTGTATGTCTAATCGCACGCTTGTGAGTCGTCCTATAAGCTCACAATGCCAGTGGAAGATCATCAACCCAGTTGCCCTTAGGTTTATTTAACCGTTTCTTCATGGTAGACTTGATGATCTTATTCACCACCTCTAGCTGTCATTCTCTTATAGATGTGCTACTACCAAAAATCTTTTCTCGGTCTTGTGCCGGTTATAGAAATCCTTGAACTCGATACTTTCAATATGAGTTTTGTTATCTGTTTAAATTTTTGATGTCCAAATCTGTAGATAATATTCTTCACCACAAAGCTATCACTTTCTTCATGGTGATTGTGGCAAGCGATTTTACTTCGACCCACTTTATGAAGTAATCCACCACAATAATAGCGTATTTAGCTCCTCCTTTCGACATCGGTAGCACATCAATTATGTTAGTCCCCCAGACCGCAAATAGCCATGGGCTAACCATTTGTGTAAGCTCTAGGGATGGGGCTTTTGGCATTTTTACAAAACTTTGGCATCGGTCACACCGTTTAGTGTATTCAGTAGCATCGTGGTTTATTGTTGGCTAGAAGTATCCGTAGCGAAGTACCTTCTTTAGTAATGTCTTCCCCTCGGTGTGATCACCACAACTATCTCATGGACATCCATGAGGATTATCCTAGCCTTACCCTTGGTTATATATTGAAGCATGGGATCGAGAATCCTCTCCTATATAGCACTCCTCCTTATGTTACAAATCATGACACTTTATGAAGGAGTTTCCATTGCTCATTGTTTCCTCTAGGAAGAGTTCCCTTATGTAAATAATCCTTAATCGGAGTCATTCATGATTCCTTCTCCTCCTCGATCTCCAAAATCTAGTCGACAATCATCTGGTCAATACTTGAAGCCAATAAAACCTCCATTTATCTAATCCCAACAGTTGTGCATCTCTAGAACTAGATAACTTGGCAATAAATTAGCTTTCACATTCTCTTCTCAAGGGATGTGCATTATCGTGTAATGTTCTATATCATCTAGCGGTTCCGACGTCTTTATCATGTAAGGGGAAAACCTCACACCCTCAACCTAGAATTCCTTCTTCACTTGGCAAACCACCAACTGGGAGTCACTGAATATATTCAGTGTCCCTACTCCTAAATCCTTTGCTATCTTGAGCCCCACTATCAACGCTTCGTACTTAGCCTAGTTGTTTGTCATGGGGAACTCCATCTTCAATGCATAACAAATCGATTGTCCTTCTAAATTCATGAGTACCTCTCCTACCCTAAAACTATGCTCATTAGAAGCTCTAACTAGTGCGACCATATGATCTTCCTCTTCACCATCTCGCATGGTTAACCCGATGATGAAACCATTTATCGCTCTCCTAAGATGGTAAGTGATATTATATTGGCTCGGTTCAATATTCCATTTCTCTTCCCAAATTCTCGGGTCGGTAAAGTACCTACTTCGAAGGTTGATCCATAAGCACCTTAATAGAATGAGCCTGGAAATAAGGTCGCAGCTTCTTCGATGCAATCAGCAATCGATAAGCGAGTTTTCCCACTTCGGATAATTCTTTTTAGCTCCAGTAAATCACTTGCTGATATATTAAACCAGCCATTGAATCCTTTCCTCCTCACGTAACAATGTTGTGCTAGTGCATGAGTAGACACTGCCAAGTAAATGAACAAATCCTCTTCGTCTAGCGATTTGTACAGAATCGGTGGTGTTTCCATGTGCCTTAGTAATTCCTAGAAGGCATCCTAATAATCCTTCGTCCATTCAAAATTCTTCTTTCCCTTTTGAGGAAATTAAAGAATGTATGCACATATCCGTTGCCTTTGAGATAAATCAACTCAAAGCTACAACCTTCCCATTTTTGCAACTCCTTCGTGGTTGGCACCATTACGTTCCTTAAAGCATTAATCTGCTCTAGATTAGCCTCAATGTCTCTTGAATTCACAATAAACCCTAGAAATTTCCTCGATGCAACTCCAAAAGAGTATTTCAATAGATTTAACTTCATTCCATACTTCCATAATACTTCGAACATCTTTGACAAGTCATCCAAGTGATTCCTTGATAGACGTGACTTTATGAGCATATCATCGATGGGCGCGATAAGGCATATGACAAGGCATGCGAGGAAATGCCAGGGTAGGATTCTACCGTTTGCACTCTCGGACTGGTGGTAATGGATAGCAGCTACTACCGCCCACCTTGGAACACACTCCCATAATCAAATTGAAGGTGGCCACCAAATCAATCACAAAGTAACAGATATGGTATCGAAGAAGCATGTTCGATCAGAGGAGCGACCTCACATGGCCTGGTATAGCTCCTGTTTTTAGTCATATCAAGCTGACCCGAAGGGGTCAGGGCTCCGTTCATACCTCATACAGAAATCATTCGCCAACCATCCTACTTCGTTCTGGATTATCCACCACGTGCACAATTGTTAAAAGTGGTTTTCGGTATTGGTAGAGAGTATGACAATATCTGAACCCAGTCTCTTTAACAACCAAACGCTTATTTCACACTGTGGTCATTTTCAATTCAAACAGTTCATACTTCATATCAAAATATCATATTCATTTCACAATCATATCACTTTCGAAATCATATCACTTTTGAAATCATTATTCACTTTAAATCATAACAGTTCCAACTTAAACAGTTTGAATATTAAAAGTAGTTTATATATTGGAATAGTTATACATTAAAAATAGTTTATATTTAAAAATAGGTTATAGATTAAAATAGTTTATATATTAAAAATAGGTTATAGATTAAAAGAGTTTAGATATTAAATAGGTTATAGATTAAAATAGTTTATATATTAAAAATAGTATATATATTAAAAAGAGTTTATATCGAAAATAGTTTCAAATTAGAATTGTTTCTTCCAATTCCACAAATCAATTCAAATCAACTTTAGTTCCGAAATTCAATTTAAATCGATCTAAGCTCAACAATTACAATTAAAAAGATTAAAGATTCAATTCAAATTCTCATTAAAACCATTTTTAATTTATATCGATTTCAAATCCAGGTTTGAACTAGAAATTTAAACCACTTCCAATTCAATAGGTTTCAAAGTTTAAATATTCAACAATTTACACTAACTCAATTTGATAAATTTCATTTATTTTTAAAATTCAACTTTAATTTTATTTAAATTTGAAATATTCACTTAATCATTTTTAATAACAGTTAAATAAAATCTCAAATTACAAATGTAAATCAATATTAAACATTCAATTTCAATTTTATTTAAATTTGAAAATGTTCATTTAATCGCCTTTAATCAAAATTCAGTTATCAAGTTATAAAAATCATATCTTTAAAATCTCAAAATTAATAAGTTTCAAATCAATTTTTATTTAAATAAAATTCTTAAACTAATTAAATTACAAGTCAACTTAATTTATCTTTCCAACCTTAATTTATTAAAGTTATTACCAAATCTATTTCAAAATATTAATATAAATTTAAAATGACAAATTTAAACATAATATATATACTTATCCATTTAAATTCTATTATATTAAATTTTATTATATTAAATATTATTAAATTAAATATTATTTATTTAAACCTAGTTTAGTTTATATTAAACTATATATTATATATTTAAAAATAATAAAATTATAAGTAAAATCTTAGAATTTATATTTTTCAAAACTTAAATTATAAATTTAAAATTTCCAAACATATAATGTAAAATCTAAATTTACACATATTAAAATTAAAATAAAACTTTTATGTTATATTTTAAAATCAAAACACATATATTTTTATTTTCAAAATTTTGAAAATCATTTTGAAATAGACCAACGGTGTCCATATATAATTTTCTAACCTATGGTCAAGTGATACAGATATTTATCATTTCAATCTCCAATAATTTAATATTTACGGGTATATATCATTTCAACCCATAATCCCAAAATTCAAAATCAATAAAACCGCTTGGGTTTATCATTTCAACCCATAACGATTTTTCCCTAATCTATAATATCGTTTGGGTATGTATCGTTTCAACCCATAGGGATTTCCTAAACTAACAAGGAACTTGCAGTGTGAGAACAATAGCATAATAATTTAAAATAGAATAAAATATCAATTACAAGCATGGATCATAACTAACCATTTAAAATATGAGATATACACAACGTATTATGGTGTCATATATCAATTAACATAAGTTAACAAATGCAGATATAACATTTCATACTTAACAATTAAATTTCTAACCAATTCAAAATTTGATAACATATTTTAAATCGTCATTTCATGTGAAATAAATTCACTAAGCATATGAATGTTAATCATGAGTGATCGATCACCTTTCGAGGCTAGAAAAAACAATGATAGCGAAGAATGATGCAACATACATGGACGCGGATACGGGCACGATAACTCGAATGCGGATCTGGATAGCGGCAAAGCTAGAAAACTTGAATTCAAGAATCAAAATATATATATATAATATTTTCCTTTTCTTATAAATTTTTTTATATATAAATAAGAAGAGAAGGCTGCTTGGTGAATTGCTTAAGGAAGCGAGGCATAGCAGAGGCTATTGGGTGAACTTTCGAAGCTGCTACTATTGGCTGGAATGGTTCTAGGGGTTTGGTTTGGCTGCTCGAGCTAAGGCGGAGAGGGTTGGAGATGGTCGATTTCATTGGAGGGAAATGGGTTGCAGAGGAAAGGCGGGCGCTGGTCGAGTCGCTAGTGTTGCGGCTGTTGGGCGAAGGTGTAGGCGGACTGTGCTCAGGTTAGAGGGCGGAAATGGCAGGGAGGAGGAAAGGCGAGGTGGCTTGGTGAAGTAGCTAGGTGAATGGGTTTGCTGGGCAAGAGGCTGCGGGTTCGGTGTGGGTGGGAGCGATCGGATCTGAGGGGTGTAGTAGCACTGGTGGGAAGATGGGAGGAGCAAGGGGGTGCGTTCGGTGGTTGGTGCTACGGTGTGGGTCGGTAGGCCAAGGAGGAGCTATGGGATGGGAGAGGAGAGGGAAGAGAAGTTGTGGATGGCTGTTGTCAGGTGATGGGGTGTGGCGGAGATTGTTGTGGGTGGATGAAGTGGAAGAGGGCGAGCTGGAGGGTGCTGGCGGCATTTGGTGGACGTGGTCGTTCGGCGAAAGAAGGTGGTGTAGGGAACAAGTAGGTTCGGGGAAGAGAAGATGAGCAAGTGGTTTCAGAAAACAATATATGCAACTTGTTATATTTTTTCAAATGAAAGAACATAACTCAAGAAGGGAAGGGAAGAGAATAAAAGTAAATAGCCAAACCAGAGAAATATATTGAAAAGTTGGAATAACAAAAGTCAGGACAATTGAATTTAGGGAAATAATAATAGCTAGTGGCCATTTGCTTTCTCATGGTGGACAATTGAATGGTCATAGGGAAACCAAAAGGCTCAAAACGGGTACCGATATGGCTACCCGTTTCACAGATTTTGCTGTGTACCGGGCGCTGAAATGCACAAATGAATACACTACGGAGATCAGCACGATGAAACGAACAAGATGATACATAGATATCAGCAACACGACCAACCTATCAAAACTTGATTTTCGCTGCAAAAAATGCCGCTAAAACGCCGAAAATAAGATAAACAGGGCTAAAGCAGTCCAAATTCAACGAAAGGAAATATGATGTCTCGCTTAGAAAATGATTTACACTTTTTTATGTAAAAATATTCAAGTTTCGAAAATATTTCATTTCCATCAAATTAACTGATTTAAATTTCAAATTGAAATTTCACAACTAAACAAACTTACATATTTTCTGATGAAAATCTAACACTTGCTATGTTTAAATAGACGTATTCCAACTATAAAATTTTCATTGCTAAATTTAATTGTTTAATTTCATGAAAAATTTAGTTAATTACGTTATTTAAATCGTTAAAATTCTTGGGTCGTCTCTCCCCCACTCAAAATTTTTCGTCCTCGAAAAGGAACGAGATAGGAGAATAGAAGCAACAGAAAGGAAAAATAGATTCGAAATACATAGGGCCAGATACAACAATTAGTTCAAAACCATAAAAATTTCACTTTCGAGTGTTAACATCTCATTACTTATTAACATCCATTTATTATCATTCTAATTAACTCGTTTTCAATTAATTTGCGTTCACCTTATTTACTTAAATAGCATTCTCTTTTTATTATTCAATTTATTTCACTTAACAAATCTTGTAACATAGATACGTGTATAAACATTTATTATAATCACTAAATTTTTATTTATAAATTCCCTTAACAAAATTTCAATTTTGGACATCTTATTACTTACATCTATATTGTATACTATTCAATTACATGTTCTCATTACATCCAAACTTTTTTCCAAGTAAGTTTTATTAATGTTTCCAAATGTAACTGAGCACTATACAACTTTACCTTTTTTTTACAATATTTCTATTAAGCAAAAATTTAGTTTGAACATTTTATTACTTAAGCTTTCTCTTGTATAACCTTCAATTACATAATCACAATAACATTTTAACTTTGAATATTTCAGGTAAGTTATATATGTTTTAGAATGCAATTGAGTATTATACAAATTAATTTTATCCTAGTTCAACTGTTTCAAGTTGTTTCAATTTCATTCCTTATTTTAGACACTCCAATTATTCAAAGATTTTGCTTCATTTCAATAACTGAAAACCATCACTTAACATAAACTAAAGAGTTAAATTCCCGGTTTCACTTCAAAACATTTTGAAGTAAATATATACATATATATATTTTGTACATCAAATCATACTCAAGAAATTCAAATCAAATCCATTTTCCAAAATAAAAGTGTAGCAAAGCTATTAAGTGGTCTCCCCACTTTGAGACTCAAAAATAAATATCGATAATGCTACAGTCATTATTGAAATTATTTTCCAGCAACATAAGAGGAGAGTTGTAACATCCCGCTACTGTTTTAATATGTAGCACAAAATTTAGTTAAAAATAATAATAATAAATAAATAAAATAAAAATCGTTATGGATATAAAATAAAATTTGGAGTAAAACGCCAGAGCGGAATTGTAATCGAAGAACAAATTGCGGTAGGGCAATATTGCGGTTAAGGATATGAAGATTTATTTGAGGGGTATAAAATTATTTACTGAAAAATAAAATAAATAACTTTGTTGTCATTCGACCGATGTTTTCATACTTATCCTTTTCATAATTTTCTTTTAACTTATCTAATTGCTTAGGCCTAAAGTGTCAGTGTAACACTATATAATCACTGCCTCCCTTTTTCTCTAACACAAGCAAATTCACATTATTATATTTTCCATCTTTTATCAGGCTGCGCAAACCAAAGTGAGTATAATTTCTTCTTCATTTCTAGTTTACAAAATTTTCCATCTCTGCTCATATATAGTTTAAGCGATTATCATCAGTTACTTAAACATATCTATGTCTGTAATCAAAGCCAGTGAATGTAATTCACCTCTCATTGATATATATACATATTAAAGTCATTTCATTTGCTATATTTTTAATCCATCGGTATTTTCTTCTTCTAGTAACTAATAGCATATAGTTAAAATAATTTACATACCATCTTCATCACTGCTACTTCAATATTTTTAATCAAGTGTCAATATAGGATGACGCAAGTAGCGTGCTTCCTTATTAACTATATGTGTGTATTATGTGTACCCATTAGTCGTGAGGTAGCAAAAGATTCCAGTAAGTACTTCTCTTCTTTGAGCATTTTTGTGTGCATGCCAAATAACTTTTACACTTCTCTCTTTACCAGTACGTTCTACTTTAATTTTTATTAAAATGCATTTGGATGTTAAATTTTATTAACATAGTGTTCTTTCCTCTTTTGACCATAAATGAAGTGCAATCTTCAATTCTGTTATTTTTCTCACGTGGAATGTCTACAATTTAATTAATAAATGTGTATGAAATACATGTGCAGGATATACACACCCTTCAAAACTTCAAATATATAAAATTAAAAATATATATTGAATTACGTATAAATTGAAGCCTTGGTTGCATCAAAAATTTAACGTACATGCTTGCAAACATAAAGCGAACATAAATGCATGCTTTATAAAATTAGGTGCATGCTTTGAAATATAATGAACAGCAATTTACGTGCATGCTTGTAAAATGATGTGCATGCTTCTTTAAAATAGTGAGCATAAAAGGGACGTATGCTTTAGAAAACATTACAAAAAGTATCTATGCAAACTAGTTTAACTTGATAACAATTTTTTGTTTCAAAAGTTTAAATATTAATAACTCAAAATCTATAATGAATTTGAGCATGCAACCAAAAAGAAATACGTAGAGGGAAGTGAGCGCCAATGGGGTGAGCGCCAACGGTGAACAGGAGAAGATAGTGCCAATGAGGCTTTTCAGGATGATTACCTTTTCACGTTTCGAGGTGGTTTCATATGATATTGAGATGGACGACAACTGGCATACAAAATGTTTTAAAGGGAAAACATTGGGATAATAATTGATACGTATTTGTATTACATACGTAATTGTTAGTGAAATTTTATTATCTAATAAAATGACAAATGTTCTTTATCAGAAAATGGTAGGACCAGGTAGACCCAGAACAGGCTCGACAGTTGAGTCACCAAATGGTCAATCAAGCGATCAAAATGTACTTTTAACTATGGATCAATGGGTTGAAGTCATGAAGCGTGTTCAAGATATGGGCATGCTCAGAGACAATAATCAAAATCCTGGATCAGAATTTACCAAGCTCTGCAAAGACTACTCAAGTCTAGGTAGTAAACCATTCTTGGGAAATGAGGGCATAATGGGAGTTCATGCATGGCTGAGAACATGCGAAAGAATCTTCGGAGATCTGAATCTCTCCGATCAGGACAAGAGAAGATTAGCATCTCGATAGTTACAAGGAGGTGCTTTAGATTGGTATGAAGCCATAACTGTTGCAACTCCATAGGAAGACATATCTTGGCAGGAATTAAAAGATATTTTTAAAGCCCATTTTCTGCCTGAAGCAGAGAGAGCAGCACTGCTTCGAAAATTTATTGACCTTACTCAGAAAAATTTATCGTAACTGAGTATGTCAATTAGTTTAATGCACTATCGAAATATGGACCAGCACTCATTAGCACCCCATTGGAAAAGAATGAGAAGTTTGTGCTTGGTCTAAATAATGAACTGAGAGATAAATTACTTACTCAACTTCGATTTCCATTTGAGGAGATTGTGGATATGGCTTTAAGATTTGAAAAGGTACGAGAGCGAGATTCGGTTTCTGAAAGTCAACCTACTCAGAAAAACCAGCAACAAAGGAAGAGGCCATTCTTCTCGAAGAAGAATGCAAAATTTCAAAAGAACAAGCGACCATTCCAGCCTAAGCAAGAGGACCAAAAGAAGTAACAGTCTAAAGCACAGGTAGAATGTTACTTGTGCGGAAAGAAGGGTCATTATGCCAATGAATGTAGAAAAACGGGTCAAGGTCCTATGAAGAAATGCTGCAATTGCAATGAAATGGGACATATAGCGAGACAATGCACAAAGCCGATGTAGCAGGCTCAAGGGAAAATGTTCACACTAGATGGTCTCAGTTCAATGAAACCAGATGAGGGAAAACAAGCTTCGGTCCTAGAAGGTACTATTTTATGGCATGGATTATATATTAGAATTCTTTTTGATACAGGTGCATCACATTCATTTATATCGAAAGGAATAGTAGAAAAATTAAAATTGGATGTTACTTCTCTTAACAATTCTCTTAGGGTGGCCAATCCTGTTGGAGGATGCGTTACCCTGGAAATGAAATGTAGTGGAATCATAATTTGCTTATTTGGGTATTCTTTCTCTTGTGATTTGTTTATTATGGATTCGTTGAGTTATGGAGTTATTTTGGGAATGGACTGGCTCGAGCGCTATCAAGCTCAATTATACTGTTCGAAACGAGTAATCACTCTCCAATATCCCGAGTACCCTAAGCGAATCCTTATAGCTCTAGAAAGAGAAAATGCCAGTTCAGGTTATTCTTTATTTGCTTTGGAATCTAAAGAAAATGAAATAGAACATATTCCAGCAGTTGGAGATTTTTCTAATATCTTTGAACCAGTTACTGGTCTACCACCACATCGAGCAGTTGAATTCAGGATAGATTTGAAATCTGGAACTCAACCTTTTAGCAGACCACCTAATCGAATGTGCCCCAGTGAGATGGAAGAATTAAGATCTCAAATAGAGGATCTTGAGCAAAATAATTTCATCAGAATGAGTAGTTCTCCTTGGGGAGCATCGACTTTATTTGTTAAAAGGGCAGATGGATCACTTCGACTCTGTATAGATTACAGAAAATTGAATGACTATACTATTAAGAATAAATATCCACTATCAAGGATGGATGATCTATTCGATCAACTGAGTGATGCAAAGGTCTTTTCACAACTAGATCTAGCCACAGGTTTTCATCAACTAAGAGTTGTAGAGGACAGTATTCCCCTAACAACATTTTGAACTAGATATGGTTCCTACGAATGGTTAGTAATGCCATTCGGATTAACGAATGCTCCAGCTTATTTTGTTGATTTGATGAATAGAGTTTTTAGAAGCTATTTGGACAAGTTTGTCCTAGTTTTTATTGATGATATCCTCATCTACTCAAAGACAGAAGAAGTGCATGTGATTCATTTGAAACTGGTGTTAGAAACTTTAAGAGAACACCAACTTAAAGCAAAATTTTCAAAATGTCACTTCTGGCATAATAAAATGAAATTTTTGGGGCATATAGTCTCGAAGAAAGGAATTTCAGTCGACCCAGCTAAGGTCGAAGCTATTCAAAAGTGGAAGCGACCTGAATCAATAACTGAAATCAGAAGTTTCTTGGGTTTAGCAGGATATTATAGAAGATTTATAAAAGATTTTTCCAAGATTTCTGCTCCGCTTACTAATTTAATGAAGAAAGGAGTTAAATTTATCTGGTCAGATAAATGTGAAGGGGCTTACCAGAAGTTGAAAGAATTACTTTTAACGCTCCAATATTAATAGTTCTAGAAGGAAATCGGGATCTGGTAGTATACACGGATGCCTGTAGAACAGGGCTTGGTGCAGTATTAATACAACAAGACAGAGTTGTAGCCTATGCGTCTAGACAACTCAGGCCTCTCGAAGTAAAATATGCAACTCATGATCTTGAGTTAGCAGCCGTGGTATTTGCCTTAAAACTTTGGCGGCATTATTTATTGGGAGAAATGTTTGTTTTATACATAGATCACAAATTGCTAAAATATTTATTCTCTCAAAAAGACTTGAATATGCGACAAAAAAATGGTTAGAATTTCTAGTCGCGTATGACCTGAAAATTCAGTATACGCCAGGTAAGGGCAATAAGGTGGCAGATGCTCTCAGTCGAAAACACCAAGCCGTAGTGTCGATGATGTTGGTAGAATGGAAAGAATTAGAAGTGTTATCTTCTTGTAACCTTCAGTTTAGAAGAGTGGATGAAACAACAGCCATGTTGACAAGTCTGGATATTCGACCGAGTTTACTCGATCGAATTCAAGCTAATCAAAGAAATGACCCTATCCTAGCCGATCAAATTAATAAATTGAAGAATGGAAATGCATCTGAAGGTCTTAGCAGGTTCGAGTTAGACTTGAAGGGGAACTTGAAATTTAAAGGAAGACTGTGTGTTCCTAACACAGCCGATTTGAGAAAAGAAGTTCCAGATGAATGTCATCGATCACTATTTTCTATACATCCTGGCGGTACAAAGATGTACAATGATATGAAGCGGATGTACTATTGGGAAGGCATGACGAAAGACATCGGTGAATATGTGAAACGATGTATTACATGCTAGTTAGTTAAGGGCAAGCATCTAAAGCCCAGTGGACTTTTATTACCTCTCGAAGTTCCTCAATGGAAATGGGAACAGATTTCTATGGATTTCATTGATGGACTTCCCAGATCAAGGTCAGGAAATGAAAGTATATGGGTGATAGTCGATAGACTCACTAAAAGTGCTCATTTCGTTCCTGTTAGAATGAATAGAACCGCAGAAAGTTTAGCCAGACTATTCCTGAAACATATTGTACGATTGTACAAAATTCCAAAGAATATAGTATGCGATCGTGATCCGATATTTACCAGTCAATTCTGGCAAAGCTTGCATTCAGTCTTGGGTGTACAACTCAATTTTAGCACAGCATACCATCCTCAGATGGATGGGCAAACTGAAAGAATAAATCGAGTTGTAGAAGATCTACTCAGGATATGTATCTTAGAGTTTGGGGGTTCATGGGAAGAATATCTTCATTTGGTTGAATTCTCCTACAATAATAGTTTTCAATCCAATATCGGTATGGCACCATTTGAAGCTTTGTATGGAAGACCATGTTGTTCTCCAACCTGTTGGTTAGAAACTGGAGACAGACTTATACTAGGACCAGATACAGTCCGAGAAACAACTGAGAAAATCGAGCTTATTAGAGATCGTATGAAGATTGCTCAGTCTCGACAGAAGAGCTAAGCTGACCAACGTAGAAGGGACTTGGAATTTGCGATTGGAGATTACATTTTTATAAAGGTATCCCCAATGAAAGGAGTTGTAAGGTTTGGAAAAGCAGGAAAATTAGCTCCAAGGTATATTGGGCCTTATCCAGTTATGGAGCGTATAGGAAGCCTTGCTTACCGAGTTGAATTACCAGCATATTTATCTACAGTTCATAATGTGTTCCACGTATCCCAATTAAGGAAATATCTACGGGATTCCGATATTATTATAGAACTAAAGCAGCTAGAGGAACTAGAAATTAAACCGAATTTGACTTTCACCATTGAGCCAGCTAGAATAGTGGACTCAAAGATGAAGCAGCTAAGAAACAAACAAGTTCCACTAGTCAAAGTTCAATGGTCAGATAATCCCAAAGACTGCACTTGGGAAATTGAGGAGCAAATTAGAAAATCACATCTCGAGTTAATTAAAACCCATTAGGTACGTCTTTATATATTCATCGAGTCATGGATGTTAGGACTTTATTAGTTGATAGGACGATTTTTAATATACGAATATCATACAGTACCCTCTATTAAATTGCGGGGACGAAATTAAGGGGAGGGAAGTCTGTAACATCCCGCTACTATTTTAATATGTAGCACTAAATTTATTTAATAATAATAATAATAATAATAAAATAAAAATCGTTATGGATATAAAATAAAATTTGGACTAAAACGCCAGAGCGGAATTGTAATCGGAGAATAAATTGCGGTTGGGCAATATCGCGGTTAAGGGCATGAAGATTTATTTGAAGGGTATAAAATTATTTACTGAAAAATAAAATAAATAACTTCATTTTCATTCGACCGATGTTTTCATACTTATCCTTTTCATAATTTTCTTTTAACTTATCTGATTGCTTAGGCCTAAAGTGTCAATGTAACACTATATAATCACTGCCTCCCTTTTTCTCTAACACAAGCAAATTCACATTATTATACTTTCCATCTTTTATCAGGCTGCGCAAACGAAAGTGAGTATAATTTCTTCTTCATTTCTAGTTTACAAAATTTTCCATCTCTGCTCATATATAGTTTAAGCGATTATCATCAGTTACTTAAACATATTTATGTCTGTAATCAAAGTCAGTGAATGTAATTCACCTCTCATTGATATATATACATATTAAAGTCAATTCATTTGCTATATTTTTAATCCATCGGTATTTTCTTCTTCTAGTAACTAATAGCATATAGTTAAAATAATTTACATACCATCTTCATCACTGCTACTTCAATATTTTTAATCAAGTGTCAATATAGGATGACGCAAGTAGCGTGCTTCCTTATTAACTATATGTATGTATTATGTGTACCCATTAGTCGTGAGGTAGCAAAAGATTCCAGTAAGTACTTCTCTTCTTTGAGCATTTTTGTGTGCATGCCAAATAACTTTTACACTTCTCTCTTTACCAGTACGTTCTACTTTAATTTTTATTAAAATGCATTTGGATGTTAAATTTTATTAACATAGTGTTCTTTCCTCTTTTGACCATAAATGAAGTGCAATCTTCAATTCTGTTATTTTTCTCACGTGGAATGTCTACAATTTAATTAATATATGTGTACGAAATACATGTGCAGGATATACACACCCTTCAAAACTTCAAATATCTAAAATTAAAAATCTATATTGAATTACGTATAAATTGAAGCCTTGGTTGCATCAAAAATTTAACGTACATGCTTGCGAACATAAAACGAACATAAATGCATGCTTTGTAAAATTAGGTGCATGCTTTGAAATATAATGAACATCAATTTACGTGCATGCTTGTAAAATGATGTGCATGCTTCTTTAAAATAGTGAGCATAAAAGGGACGCATGCTTTAGAAAATATGATAAAAAGTATCCATGCAAACTAGTTTAACTTGATAACATTTTTTTTTGATTCAAAACTATAAATATTAATAACTCAAAATCTATAATGAATTTGAGCATGCAACCAAAAAGAAATACGTAGAAGGAAGTGAGATGAACAAATCGACTAGCTTTCGCCTGACCGACAGACCCCTTGGTGATCAGAAATGACACCCTTAAGTCCGCGACCGTATGATGAACGAGAGCATTACGGCCAAAATGGAAGGTACCAGCAGGACCGTATTGCATAGCGGAACACAACGATGGTCTCGGTTCGGTCATCGGAGGTGTGTAGAGGGGTGAACAAAACCAAAAAATTTTAGAGTACAACGCTATGCGATATTCCGTTCACGTACGGACCGCGAACGACTGAAACAAAAATACGTTCGCGCACGACAATGTTACACAATCACAAAACAGCAATAAAATAAACCGGTTAGCTTATTTTGTAAAACTTCAAAAGAACCGGCGTTTGACGCAAAACGCATCAACGAAAATATTTTATTTTCTAAATTAAAAATTATGGAAATTTTTTATAAATTAAATTAAAATGACTTCATCAAAAATCAAGTCTAAATTTGAAACGTATATTTTATTATAATTTAAATTCAAATCCGAAGAAGTTCTTCCAAATTGTGTTTACATGTTATGTTTATGAATGTTCATGATGCTATATACTGCAAGTTAATGCTACGTTGCACGAACACGGCATTTGTATGTGATATAAAATAGAAAACGATACCATTTTGGGGATAAATGGTATATTGGGAAGTTAAAAACAAAAGAATTTGAATGAACCGATGAAGTAAACGAGATGGGGTGAGACTACTAGACGTTGGAATCCATCCTAGCAGACAGATTTGGGTTTGCTCCCTGAATCGTGACAACCTAGTCCCTCGTCACTTATTGTCCAAACGATCTGTTGCACGGAATAACCACGGTGACAGGCGCAGTGCAAATGAGAAACGAGGAAGAATCGAGAGTAATCTCATTGATGGATATGTGGTAAAACAAAGATGAAGATTGCAGCACAACGGGGTGAGCACCAACGGTGAACAGGAGAAGATAGTGCAACTAATAGATCGTGTGGGGGCACCCACAATTTCTGATCGAAAGATATATAGATGGAAAAAGGCTGTAATATCGGTTCGATACAGAGTCTAGTAAGAGTGAATAATGAATAGGATTCACTAGTAATTCCATACCTCGTAAATGAATGACTTGACCGTGGTATGTCTATTGAATAATGAATGCAACTTATAAATGAATAGGATGTGATATCTCGGTTGATTAGAGTTGCGGCTGTGATTCACTTTAAATAGTGCCACGACACGTGTATTTGAACTAAAATAATTTAATGGGATGTGGGCGGGTTTAGATTATGGAGTGTGTGACATATCTAATTCTTTTAATATCCCATATATAACCCAACTCCACACATTTATATGAATCATTGTTACACTATTATACTCACAGCTAGATTTATAGCCTGACTCGAGGTTTTTTTTTGACAACTCGTCGGGTCAGATCGAGGCTTTTAAGGATGATTACCTTTTCACGTTTCGAGGTGGTTTCATATGATATTGAAATGGACGACAACTAGCATACAGTATATAAATTTAAGGTAGTTGTAGATTTAGAGCTTCACGGACGCACGCTTGCTACATGCCTTAAAGGAACTGTTAGAGTTATCTGGAGGAGAAATGTTAGAGAGATACACTTAGAGTCCGTTGAACTATGCTAAGTTGATTTTGTGTAGTCATGTCGTATGTTCTTTGTATATATTTGTCTGTGTATGTATTAGGACGTCATTTTTGGGACAGTTATGTGTAGTATGCATGATGACTTAGTTGTAGATATACGGTGATAGTCTGACGTCTGTTTGTACCTATGTATATGTATATAGATCTATCTTTTTGGTCCGCTATTTTGTGAAACCATTATATATTGTGTTCTGCTATGTGATTTAAATACAAATTCTCTGAACTCGTGTATACTACATTTTATCGAGATGAGATACGTATCATTACAGAAATGTTCAGATATTTTAAACGTATCCATGTTGATCCAAAGTAGTGTAGACGAGAGATCGCTCCTTTAGTGCCCACTGATCCGAGCTATCGGACAGTAAACTCCCTCTGATATTTCGGTCACTAGAGCCGGGGCATCACAAGAGTACTGACTTACTTCATGTAACAGTCCGTCATTTCGAACCATTCAAATTGACAATATCCACACATGTCAGACTTGAATTGCTCAAAACAAAAGAATGTTAATTTTATATTTGGCAAAACTAAGCATATACAGTAAATATATCAATCACAGAATCACAGACACGGAGTTTTACAGTAATAAGCAGCAGAAATAGACAAATAGTAGTTCATGAAGCTACTATAGAACATTAGAGTCTAAAGTAAAATACAACAGAAATCCAATACATAGAAGTCTCAATATAAAAGCAAATGACAAGTCTGAACATAAACAAATGGAAATAACTGAAATACTAAAAAGCTGAATAGATGAAAGATAGATCTTCAAGCGAAACTCCAAGCTCCAAAAATGAGTCTCAAATGCTATGACACTCAGGTTGACCCGAGCATAAAGCAAACACAAAACACTCGAGTCAGGATTAACATTCTTATGCAAGTAAATCAACTCAAGTGAAATGTCCAAGTGAAATGCAATATAACTTAAAGGATGTTGGGATTCCATCCTTTAAGGATCCATGAAACTATCTACATACATAATATAATATGCTACATAGATAATGTCTATAGTAAAGTAAAATATTAAAATAGCGTTAAGGCGTTACCCATATCCCCCTTAACACATTTTTATATAAATGTCGTAGTCTATACAGTACCGTAATTCCTCCGTAAACTGGAGGGCTATCATAGGGCACTCCATAGTGTACGACACAAACCAAACACGTAGTGGGCGTGATAAGGCATATGACAAGGCACGCGAGGCAATGCCAGGGTAGGATTCTACCGTTTGCACTCCCAGACTGGTGGTAATGGATAACAGCTACTACCGTCCACCTTGGAATACACTCCCATAATCAAATTGAAGGTGGCCACCAAATCAATCACAAAGTAACAAATATGGTATCGAAGAAGCATGTTCGATCGGAGGAGCGACCTCACTTGGCCTGGTATAGCTCCTGTTTTTAGTCATATCAAGCTGACCCGAAGGGGTTAGGGCTGCGTTTATACCTCATACAGAAATCGTTCGCCAACCATCCTACCTCGTTCTGGATTCTCCACCATGTGCATAGTTGTTAAACTGGTTTTGGGTATTGGTAGAGAGTATGACAATATCCGAACTCAGTCTCTTTAACAACCAAACGCTTATTTCACACCGTGGTCATTTTCATTTCAAACAGTTCATACTTCATATCAAAATATCATATTTATTTCACAATCATATCACTTTCGAAATTATATCACTTTTGAAATCATTATTCACTTTAAATCATAACAGTTCCAACTTAAACAGTTTGAATATTGAAAGTAGTTTATATATTGGAATAGTTATACGTTAAAAATAGTTTATATTTAAAAATAGGTTATAGATTAAAATAGTTTATATATTAAAAATAGGTTATAGATTGAAATAGTTTAGATATTAAAATAGGATATAGATTAAAATAGTTTACATATTAAAAATAGTATATATATATTAAAAAGAGTTTATATCGAAAATAGTTTCAAATTAAAATTATTTCTTTCAATTCCACAAATCAATTCAAATCAACTTTAGTTTCAAAATTCAATTTAAATCAATCTAAGTTCAACAATTTCAATTAAAAAGGTTAAAGATTCAATTCAAATTCTCATTAAAACCATTTTTAATTTATATCGATTTCAAATCCAGGTTTGAACTAGAAATTTAAACCACTTCCAATTCAATAGGTTTCAAAGTTTAAATATTCAACAATTTACAATAACTCAATTTGATAAATTTCATTTACATTTAAAATTCAACTTTAATTTTATTTAAATTTGAAATATTCACTTAATCATTTTTAATAACAGTTAAATAAAATCTCAAATTACAAATTTAAATCAATATTAAACATTCAATTTCAATTTTATTTAAATTTGAAAATATTCGTTTAATCGCCTTTAATCAAAATCCAGTTATCAAGTTATAAAAATCATATCTTTAAAATCTCAAAATTAATAAGCTTCAAATCAATTTTTGTTTAAATACAATTCTAAAACCAATTAAATTACAAGTCAACTTAATCTATCTTTCCAACCTTAATTTATTAAATTTATTATCAAATCTATTTAAAAATGTTAATGTAAATTTAAATTGACAAATTTAAACATAATATATATACTTATCCAATTAAATTCTATTAAATTATATTTTCTTATATTAAATACTATTAAATTAAATCTTATTTATTTAAATCTATTTTATTTTGTATTAAACTATATTTTATATATTAAAAAATAATAAAACTATAAGTAAAATCTTAAAATTAATATTTTTCGAAACTTAACTTATATATTTAAAATTTCCAAACATATAATTTAAAATCTAAATTTTACATATATTAGAATAAAAATAAAACCTTTATATTATATTTTCAAATCAAAACACATATATTTTTCTTTTTCAAAATTTTGAAAATCATTTAAAATAGACCAACGGTGTCCGTATATAATTTTCTAACCTATGGTCAAGTGATTCAGATATTTATCATTTCAATCCCCAATAATTTAATATTTACGGGTATATATCATTTCAACTCGCAATCCCAAAATTCGAAATCAATAAAATCGCTTGGATTTATCATTTTAACCCATAACGATTTTACCCTAATCTATAATATTGTTTGGGTATGTATCATTTCAACCCATAGGGATCTCCTAAACTAACAGGGAACTTGCAATATGAGAACAATAGCATAATAATTTAAAATAGCATAACATATCAATTACAAGCATGGATCATAATTACAAAATTTAAAATATAATATATATACAACGTATTATGGTGTCATATATCAATTAACATAGGTTAAAATATTCAGATATAACATATCATACTTCACAATTAAATTTCTAACCAATTCAAAATTTAACAACATATTTTAAATCGTCATTTCATGTGAAATAAATCCACTAAGCATATAAATGTTAATTGTAACAACCCGTATTTTTAACACTTTAAAAATACGAATTAAAATGAAAATTTTAATAAAAATCCGAAGGAAATAAAATTTTGTGTTGTTAAATGTGAATTACAAGTTAAAATACAAAACTGAATTCTGAAATAACTTATTTGTAAATTAAATAAAGATGTTAACTTGTAATTGAACGTAAGTAAAGATTTAAATTTGAATGTAACAAGTAATTGAATTGAATTGAATTTGATTGTAAGCAACGAAATAAATAAAATGTTACATTTAATATTGAAGTTATAATATGGAAATCAACGTAAATGAATGTAATTTAATATTACTGTGAATTTAAATAAGATGATAGCTGAAGAAAATGAAAGTAAATGAATTATAAACTATTGATAATAATGTATAAGTAAATGGTTGATTCAATAATGAAAGTGTAAATCGAAATAAAAGAATTCATTTGGAATTAAATAACTTGAATTTGAATTACAATATAATTGAACGTGGAATCTAATATAATCTTTTATATTGGATTTATAATGGAAAATTGCATTGTAAAAGATTGTTAATTACTGTGAAATTAAAAATGGAATTTGTGAACAATTGAAATTTGATTTAAAAGTTAATAATTTAAAATAAGGAATTTTAAATTGAAATTAAACAGTCGAATAAATTATTTTTCGAATATTGGATTTAATTAGACAATTAAATCGATAATTTAATAAGTTAAATTTCAGAAATAATTGAAAATCGAGTTGAATATGATTGAAAATGATTTGTAAAATTTTATCTTATCATATTGGAGTATAGTAATGTTATAGAACTTTTAAAATTGAATTTAAAGTTAATTTGTGAAAATTAAATATTTTAATATTTAATTATCGACTGAAAAATAGCCATTTTTCGAACAGTCTCAGAATTGAACGAAACTAGTTCCATTGGATCCGTAATAGTTTGTTATTATCGGATTTCAATTTTCGTAGCAATCGGAGTTATCATTTGACCGTGGCAGCTCGAAACAGATCGAATTGTTTTTAATATTAATTCGGCGAGAGAAAATAGTCATTTTTCAAAAAGTCTCGGATTTCGACGAAACTAGTTTCATCGGATCCGTAATGTGATATTATTGTATGGTTTCAAATTTCGTGTCAATCGGAGTTACCGTTTGTCCGGGGCAAGCCAAAACGCATCGAAATCGGTTTAAATCGGTTTAATTTAAAACTGATCGTTTTCTCCGTAACTCGCACAGATGACCGAATTAGCCTCCGAAACATGTTCCATTGCGTTCGGAACGTGGGGTAAATCTTAGAAACGCCAGCCGGCACGCTTCGTTTGGAGTTCGGAAAATTTCGGGTGAATAGTGTCGCGTATTTTTCTATAAAAAGCCCCTCACTTATTTCATTTTGCAAAAGAACTAGGGTTTCAGCCCTTAGCCGCCACTTTCCTATCAATGGCCAGAAATGCATCTTCTTTCTCCTCTAATATCTTCCAATCCATAAAGAATTAGCAAAAGTCGTCAACTACAAAGTTGTAGAGGACGATGAGAGCTTCAAATCCATAGGGAGATGATCGAAAACGGAGCAACGGATCAACGGGAAATCATGCTTGAAGCTGCTGTGTTTTTCACGCATTTTGAGGTAGAGGGGGTGGCCGAGCTTGCTAGGGTTCACGGCGTTGGTAGCTCTGGTGATGGGCTTCGTGGTGGCGCTAGCTGATCGTTCTGGAAGTCGTCGAGGTGGTCGCGAAAATTGATAAAGAGACGGCGGCTATGGGTTAGGTTTGAACGTGCAAACCTGATGGAGGAAGAAGGATACCAACAGCCCAGATCTGATGGAGCAGAAATCAATGGCCAGATTTGCTTTTAGGGTTAGAAAATAAAAATAGAAATTGAATTATTATATTATATAATTCGTACAAACTTTAAAATAGCATAACTTTTTCATACGAGGTCCGATTGGAACGAAACTTTTTGCGTTGCGATCGAAATGACAAGAGCTTCGAAATGAAACTAGTTTGGATGGATTTGGAGACGGTGGAAATTTGGGCTAAAGTTGGGCGTCGTCCGGTTTTAGTTCCAAACCGGAACGTCTCGGCGACAACAGAAAATCAAGGTGAGTGTTTTATAACGCTCACAACGTACTAAATATCTTTATGCTAGTTAAATTTGACATTATGAAGTGTTACGATTTTATTTGTCGCTGTTTGATAAAATTTAATTGTCATATAGATTGTCATCGAATTTAATGTTAGAAATTAAAAATTGACAGTCAAATTGAAATTAAAATTTAATTGCGATTAAATTACCTGATATTGATAACTATGAAATTGCTGTGAATTGTATTGTCTATTGGATGATTTATTTCGATGGATGCTATTGGTTGATATTTAATTGTTTGGATGTTTATTTGCTTATATATATCCTGTGATACATATGACACTGTGATCGGTTAAGTGATATATATTCATCCCTAACATTTAACTGAAATAAATAATCACTTGGCCATAGGATAGAAAATTATATACGGACACCGGGTTGGCTAAATTAATTGATTTTAAAAGTTGTTTTGAAATTATTTAAATGAATTGATTTTAAGAAAAAAATCCAAATTATGGAAATTGAATTATTTTGAATTGGAGCTTGAAATGTTGGAATTTAAACTTGATAAACGAAATTGTTTAATTAATCGAAGTTTAGTTTTTAATTAAAAATTGAAATACGGCATAAATTTTCGGAAGTTGATTTGTTTTAAAGATTGGACTTTTATTCGAACTTTGAATATTTCTAGGAAAATTTATATGAAATGATATTTCAGGTTTGAGTTTAGAATTGAAATTTGGATTCAAAAATTTGGTATTGAAAGTAAATTTGATTTAATGTTTAAATCGATATTTTGAAATTGGATTTGGAATTGAAATTGGAAATTAATTTGAAATTGGAATTTAAATTAATTTGGAATTGAAATTTAAATTCATTTGGAATTGGGATTGGAATTGGAAATTAATTTGGAATTGGAAATTGATTTGAAATTGGAAATTGAAGGTGAACGGAATTTGTTAATTGGGATCGAAATTTATATGGAATCAAAATTTATTCGAGTTGAAATCGGAATTGAATCGATTAAATCGAAATTGGAATTGATTTGGGTAGGAAATTGGGAAGTTGACCGGTTTGACTTTGGAATTGTTTTAATGAATATTTTAGTATGAATGATTTAAAATCTATATTCTTTAAATATTGAAATTATTTTGATTTTCAAACTGTTTTACTATATAAACCATTTTTATATTCAAATTATTTTCGATTAAACTATTTAAATATTTTCTATTAAACTATTTTTAACTATTTAAATATTTTCTATTAAACTACTTTAACTATTTTGATTATTTAAACTACTTTTAAACTACTTAAAACTATTTTCTAAAATTTTCAAGCTGGTAAATAAGGTGAATTGTTTATGTTTAAATCTCGAATTTAAATATGAATTGGGTTAAATGAAGTTGCAACCTAAATTGAAATTCGAAATGATTTTGAAAACGAAATGAGATATTGAGGCGAAATGATTTTGAAATGAAATCGTATACTTTGAGTAGATATGATGATTTTGAAATGGCTTTTATTTTTGAAGCGAATATGATATTTTTGATAATCAATTATGAATTGATTTTGAAAATGTAAAAGAGCCATCGGTGTAGTAATACATAGTTATTAAAGAGACCGGGATCGGATATGGACATACTCTCTGTCGATACCGAAAACCACTTTAATAACTAGTATACGCGGAGTGTTGATCCAGAACGAAGTGGATGGTTTGATGAACGCGTTGATTGAAGAAAGAGAACGATATTGGATGACCCTTGACATGACTAAAACAGGAGCCGCGCCGGGCCATTGAGGTTCGCCACCTCTAGCGGACACACTTCTTCGATACCATGTCTATTGCATTTGTGATTCGATTTGGGTGCACCCCTTGATTTGGGAGTGTTGTTTCGCGGTGTTGGGGTAGTAGCTGCTATGCCCAACATCAGTCCGGATCATGCAACTACTAGTATCCTAGTTGGTATCGCCTCATGTACCTTGTCATACTGATTATCCTATTCGCGACCACTACGTTTTGGTTTGTACCTTTAGTATATGGATTGCCCTCTGGTGACTTCCGGTTTTGGGGAAACTACGGTCTTGTATATGCTCTTGGGAATAAAAATGTGTTAAGGGTGGAATGAGCCATGGCTTAACGCTAGTTTGATATTTTACTTTATAATAGACATTATTGTATATAGCGTATTGTACTACATAGTAGATAGTTTAACGGATCCTTAAGAGATGGAAAAATCCCGTAACATCACTTGAGTTATTGCACGCACGTTGACACTGGATAGGAGATGTCAAACCCCGTAAACATCCTGACGCCGTTACACCCATATTTATTTACGATTGATTTAACTTACATAAGGATGTTTTAGTCCTGACTCGAGTGTTTTGTCTTTTCATTATGCTCGGGTCAGTCCTGAGTTTTTCAGATTTTTGAAGATCTATTCTGGAGGACGAAGACGAAGATTTGGTATACTATTACTATTATTATCTTTGCATCATGCTGTCTGCTGCATTATTTTATTTGTTCTGTTGTATATGTATAACTCTGATAAATGTTGTATAAATGATAATCAAAAGTATATTAAACAGCTTCATGAACTGTTTATTTGATTATTATATTTTATCTTTCCGCTGCGAGATTCTGTGATTGTTTCTTGTTTCTTTTCTCTTCTTTCTTTTACCCCATTAACCATCCGCCCTTTTGAATGGTTTGGAATCGGCATGTGTGTCTGATTTGTCGATTTAAACTGTCCAAAAAGGCGGGTCGTTACATTAATCGTGAGTGATCGCTCACCTTTCGAGGCTAGAGTAAACAATAACAGCAAAGAACGATGCAACATACATGGACACGGATACGGGCACGACAACTCGGATGCGGATCTGGACAGCGGCAAAGCTAGAAACTTGAATTCGAGAATCAAAATATATAGATAATATATTTTACTTTTCTTATAAAAAAATTTATAAATAAGAAGAGAAGGCTGCTTGGTGAACTGCTTAAGGAAGCAAGGCGTGGCAGAGGAAGTTGGGTGAACTGTCGGAGCTGTTACATCGGCTAGAATGGTGCTAGGTGTTTGGTTTGGCTGCTCGAGCTAAGGCGGAGAGGGTTGGAGATGGTCGAGTTCATTGGAGGGAAATGGGTTGGGGAGGAAAGGCGGGCGCTGGTTGAGTCGCTGGTCGAGTCACGGTTGTCTGGTGAAGGTGTAGGCGGACTGTGCTCAGGTTGGACGGTAGAAATTGCAGGGAGGAGGAAAAGCGAGGTGGCTTGGTGAAGCAGCTAGGTGAACGGGTCTGTTGGGGAAGAGGTTGCGGGTTTGGTGTGGGTGGGAGCAATCGGATCTGAGGGGTGTAGTGGCGCTGGTGGGAAGATAGAAGGAGCAAGGGGTTGCGTTCGGTGGTTGGTGCTGTGGTGTGGGTTGGCAGACCGAGGATGAGCTATGGGATGGGAGCGGAGAGGGAGGAGAAGTTGTGAACGGCTGCTATCAGGGGCGTGGCGGAGATGGTTGTGGGTGGATGAAGTGGAAGAGGGCGAGCTGGAGGGTGCTGGCGGCATTTGGTGGACGTGGTTGGTCGGCGGAAGAAGGTGGTGTAGAGAATGAGCAGGTTCGGGGAAGAGAAGATGAGCAAGTGGTTTCAGAAAACAATATATGGAACTTGTTATTAATCTTTTTTTTTCAAATGAAAGAATAGAACTCAAAATGGGAGAGGAAGAGGATAAAAGTGAATAGTCGAACCAGAGAAATATATTGAAAAGTTGGAATAACAAAAGTCAGGACAATTGAATTCAGGGAAATAATAATAGCTAATGGCCATTTGCTTTCTCACGGTGGACAATTGAATGGTCACAGGGAAACCAAAAGGCTCAAAACGAGTACCGATACGACCAACCGTTTCGCAGATTTCACTATGTACCGGACGCCGAAATGCACAAATGAATATACTACGGAGATCAGCGCAATGAGATGAATAAGATGGTACATAGATATCGATGATACGACCAACCTATCAAAACTCGATTTTCGCTGCCAAAAATGCTACTAAAATGCCGAAAATAAGATAAACGGGGCTAGAGCAGTCCAAATTCAGCGAAATGAAACATGACGACTCACTCAAAAAATGATTTACATTTTTCTTATATAAAAATATTCAGGTTTTGAAAATTTTTTTTTTCCATCAAATTAACTGATTTAAGTTTTAAATTGAAATTTCACAACTAAACAAACTTACATGTGATGAAAATCTAACACTTGCTACGTTTAAATAGACGTATTCCAAATATCAAATTTTTATTGCTAAATTTAATTATTTTATTTCATGAAAAATTTAGTTAATTACGTTATTTAAATCGTTAAAATTCTTGGGTCGTTACAGATATCCCACACATATCTGAATGTGTCCAAGCAAACACATCTAAATTTGCTCATAGAAAACTGACAATTATTTCCTCAATCATGTGTGAGTTGAGACCCGATCTTGAGAGCCCGAGTAGGATCGTCCATATCGATCAAAACGTTAATCGTCAACCCAACTGGTGCTTTCCACACTTCCTCTGACTTATTCCTAGGATCCATGGACTTAAGGAAACCTGCTATGGTTCCCAAGCCAAGGCTTGAGCTTTAGTTGCTATGCTTATGAGCTTTTAATGTAGAGAGCTTTCTCTGCATTCTTTCCTTTTTCCTATTGCTTTTATTCTCTCAACTCGGTGGGTTAACATTCCCAACCAGTGCTCCGGTCTCCTCTAATCGATCCAACCCCATTTTCCATAGGGAACTTCATCATCACGCACCATGAAGCTAGGGTTATTCTAAAATCAGCAAGGGTTAGACAACCTAAATAGGCATATACATCAAATACTCATCCACTATTACAAACTTTTGAACCTACACCATCTTACGGTCTCCGTCTCCTAGTTCCATGGGCAAATCAATTGTCCTAACCGATTATTTTTCCTCATTGATAAATCCTTGAATCCTAGATTTACAAGGCTTAATATCCTTCATACTTATCCTAATTTGATCAAATGTTCAATTTAATAAAATATTCACTGAACTTTCACTATCTACCAAGACACGGTGCACCGTAGCCAGGGCAACAATAGCCGTAATCACCATAGGGTCATAGGTTAGCACTTCTACTCCACTAGAATCCCAATTCTGAAACAAATGTCATCTGTCATCATCCTTTGTTGCTTAGCCGGGGACTCGTCCTCAATTACAAAGCAGTTCTCCTACGGTATATACCATAGCGAACTCACATACAATTCCATTTCATTCTAGCTTTTCTTTACTGGATGAGGTTCTCCAATTATGGTATTTAGACTAGCCTTCCATCTATTCAACCGGGCCCCTCTTCACGGGGTCTAGATTGATTCCTTCAGGCATTCGGCCCTTAGGGTCTAGCATTTTGTCCACCATCATGTGGCTCTCTTACACAATGTTGTAATTTTTTCTTTCTTATTAACTCCTCAATAAAATCTCTAAGATGTAGACGTTCGTTCCTGTTATGCCCATGAGTTTTATGGTACCGATAGTACTTACCAGAACGCCTTTCTTCCTTATTCAACTTCCATCTAGGCAGCTTTTTATACATTTATGTGCCTTGGGTGGGAAGATACACATTTTCATGTGTATCGTTCAATGGCATATATTTGGCTGGCCTTATATTCCTTAGGCACTAGCTTCATTGTGCCTGCCTCTGATGCCCTAATTTCTCTTCCTTGATTACCAGAGTTACCAACATTCACAGCCACGTTACCAGAGCTCTCACTGGTCTATTTAATTACTACATTGCTCTGAATCACTTCCTTCGACTGTCCAAAACCAGTCTTTTTAGCAACCCGATTTACTTTTTCCAAATGCTAGAATTTATTAGGCTTTCGATGGAACTCCTCCATAGTCGTCGGCTACTTCATCCTCAACCATTTTCCAAATTCCATGTCTGAATGTGTGCAAAGAACCAATGCCATTAACACCATACTCTTATTTAGATTATTAACTTCAGTTGCCACTATATGAAACCTGTTCAAGAACCCCTTTAATGACTCCTGAGGTCTCTGGGAAAGGCTCGACAAGGACATCATGTCCTTTGGTAAAGCGGTTTAGAGCCTGAACTGCTCTAGAAACCTCTTTGCTAATCCCTCAAAGGTCGATATGGACTTCAGCATGAGCCAAGTAAACCACGTTGACGCAAGTCCGTCTAGAATAATAGGGAAACATCTACATTGAACTGCATCTGTTGCATGCGTACCATCCATTTACCAATCATAGTTAAACAAATTATGCTTGGGATCAGTAGTTCCATTATGCGTTGACATTGTGGCATCGTAAACTTCTTGGGGTACTCTTCCCTTAGAATATTATTTATGAATGGAGTTCTACTAGGTGCAGAACCATAGTCCTCTTTCTTTCTCCATCTATTCTCTTTCATCAACCGCTTGATCATATCTGATATATGCTCCTTACTTGCTTGACGACCATCAATAAATGTGCCAAGCGTTTGACTCTGTAAACGGTCTTAGTTTGCTCATTGACGTCTAGGTTCTCCATCTATGGAAGAACTTTAGTCCTTCTTCAAGCCTAATGGGCTCCATAACGGTTGTCTATACCCCAGCATCCCGAACTTCAACATCCAATCCATCACCAACATGTTGCAAATCATCCTTAAGGTCAGATAAGTTGATGACCTCGGTTTCCTTCCTCTCCAAAGGCCTCAAATTCAGGTCGGTACCGATCTAATTCTGGTTGATAGTATCTGAATTCCCTTGGCAGGGAATCTTCTAGTTCCTCCAACATTTTTCCCTACTGCTTTAGTAGCTGGTTCCTTCTATTTTTGCTTTCCATATCTTCTTTTTTGACTAGAAGCAGATGAGTTCTCCTCTTAAGATCCAGTAAATAATTTCTCTCTCCTGCTCCTCTTGATTCTTTATGACTGGTGGGTCAACAAGGCAATGCTAGCATCCATTTTATCCAAATAACCTTCTAACTATCCATTATTTTTAGATTTAAATTTGCCACCATCTTATCAAATTCTGCTCTTGTAACCATCTCCTTTAGGGTAGATGGTCATGCCAACGCTGTTGTCAGTTGGTTGCTAACTTCAGCATGATGAGAATCTCCTTCTTCTACACCAGCTACTACTTCAGATCTACTAGACTTCCTTGATGGTGCCATTGATTCCAACCTGAAATTCCTTTCAAATTTTTGATAGAAAACCTTATCGTTCTAACCTCTAAACACTCCAATCCACAATAGATAGCTAAACCTATGCCTGAGAAACGCCTTTATCAATGGAAGCACTAAAAAATGTTGAACCAAAAAATGGCACAATTCCCTAAAATAAACTGAAATGAATAGATCTAGCAAAATAAAACAAGAAAAGACATGAATTTTTTATAGTGGTTAGGAAAATCTAAGGCATACATCTACTATAATGTTATTGCCTATAGATTGTAGCCACAAGCACAAAGGATTTCGAGTTCTAATAGCCTAGAATAGCCAAAGGTAACTACCTTTATGACTAGGGTCATGTAGAGAAAGAGAGTGAAGAAGTTGAAGTGCTCAAAAGTCTTTTCGCAAATGATCTAAGTCTTGTACTTATACGGAAATCGTCCAACAGAATTTCCAGATCTCCACATACCAAGTCTAACTTCATATTCGAGAATGTAGGAGAAGAAGATTGTAACACCACTAATTTTTTGGTAACATTACTCGGGAGATTTAATTAGATAAATTAAATAGAATAATTTAAATGTTAAGTGATAAGAGGGATTGAGATTTGAATAAATATTAATTGGTCCTGCTTATTAATTTAAATGGGCTTAAGAATGGTTTATAAGTTAATTAAATTATATAAGGGCATAATAGGAATTAGCTAAACCTAACCTTTACCCTTATATATATTTTGTCCCCTAAGCCATTCACGTTCATTCTTCATTTTCAAAAAATAAATAAAACGTAAACCAAAGAAGAGGAGCCGGCGATAATCAAAGAGAAAAGAGGAGAATTCAAATCAAGCTAAGAATTAAAGCTAGGGGAATAAATCTCAATCCAAGCTCCTTATCTTAACTAAGGTGAATAATAATTCCATCTCTATTTTATGAAGATATGTTTCGAATTTAAGATTAAATTCGTATATATGATGTTTGGATGATGATGATAGTTTGAATTAAAGTTTGTTTAATTTAAACAAGATTGTTTAAATGAAGAATTATACGGTTTTAGAGCAAAGCCGATAGAAATAGATGTTTGAATGCTATGGAAAAATTATATGTTATGCAAAACATGATTTTGGAGTTGGGTTTTAATTTTGATAATTTTCCAAGCGATGGAAAGATTATTATGAATTTTCGAATGAAAATATGATCAATTGGGTTTAGAATTTTATTTCAAAAATTATAATGAGAATTTGGGCCTGAAATTTTGATATGTTAGATAACATGTTCCAAGTAAATTTCTAAAATTTTTGGGGATTTTCCTTAAGTGGTTTACTATAAGAATTAAATTATTTAGAGAGGAGGATCTAAATGATTTAAGTGTATTTTTAATGGAAGGGTTAACTGTCAAAATTTCTTTTGACACTTGTCCAAAAATTAAGAGGTGGTAATTTTTTGTAAAGCATGTAAAAACTTGAGGCAACCAATCACGTGTTTACATGTAGGCAGGTTAGTTAGATATAACTTGTTTTAAGTGGCCTTAACCAGCCTTTACCTAGAAAAGCATGTTTCGCATCTATTAGAGATACCTTTCAACTCTTAACTTTCGCCTTTGATCAAGTCGAAACCCCACTAAGTTGAAACCAATAGACAAGGTATCACCAAGATGGTACATAGTGGATTGGAGGAAAGGCGGAAGGTATGGTGTCGAAAGCATTGCTTTCGATGAGGTCGATACCTTAGTTTGTTTTAAAAAGTTAAGCGCCTGCCTTTGTTTTACTAAAGCTTTCGATGTAGTCAAAACATATGTTTTCGAAAGGAGTTTTCTAGTAGCTTTCGAAGGGGTTGCCATTTTCTGTTTTAAAAATAAGGGCTTTCGAATAAGTTCTTTTAGTTGTAAATAAATGCTTTCGAAAGAAGGGGTTCCGACCTAGTCGAAGCCTAGCTACCGTTCTTTTGCCTTTAAAGTGTATTGAAGACATCACTGCTTTCGAAGGGTAGTGTTTGTTTTAAAGATGTATTAAGCCACTTCCTAAATGATTTCGAAAGGGTTCATGGGTTTCAAAGGCAATGGCTTCGGAAGGGGGTTTCGAAGCTATCCTTCATTGTTTTGCTTAAATGTTTTGAAGCTTTTGAAAGGGATGGTGCCGACGCCATCAAGTTTTCCCTAATATTTTTATATGATAAAGAATAGTTTCGAAAGAGATACTTTTGTTTATATTCACTTTGACCCAAATGATAATTTTAAATATAATCCAATGGTTTCGGAAGGGATACTTCCAAAGGTTTCGAAAGGGGTACTTTCATTGGTTTCGAAGCTATGTTTCTAAAGATTAATAAGAAATGTTTTGATACTTTCGAAAAGTATATTCTGGTTTCGAAAGAGATGATTTAAAGACCTTCGAAAGGTTTATATGTAATGTTTTGAAAAGAGATTTATATGCTTTCGAAGGAGGCTATCCAGTGAGGTCAAAAGCAAGGTTTCGAAGATTTCGAAAGCATGGTTTTCAAAACAAATAACCCAATCTCATTAAAAAGTAAAACCATGGCATAAATAAATAAAGTATTTTGAAATGGAGTTTTTAAAGAATTCTTAGTAGGTAAAAGGGATTGACCAAGTTATTATGTTTCTTTTTCGTATATGTATATATTCACAATGAAATGAACCCATAACGATACCTTGGGGAAGGGTAACCAGTTAGGTTGATCCAGTAGTGAATATTAATTAAAGATATTGGCATGGGCCAATAGGTTCATAGTAAGTCCATGAAAACTATGTAAAAATGAAATGTCAGAAAGATAGGTTCATAGTAAGCCCATGAAAACTATGATTTGATATTGGCAAATCCAATAGGTTAATAGTTAGCCCATGAAAACTATATCCGGATAAGAAATTAAGGTATTGACAGTTAGTCAATAGGTTCCTAGTTAGCCCATGAAAACTAGGATAAAAGAAAAGATATTTGAGTTACAAATAGGTGTATAGTGATCCCATGAAAACTATGTAATTAGACTGGGAATCCTTAAATATTTAACCGGTTATTAGTCGGCCCATGAAAACTATTAGGTTAATAGTAATCCTAGAAACTATAACTGTGATGGATAGTCAAAATGAATGGGCATGGGTAATCCAGAATTGATTCACTTGTTTAGCATATCTTCACATCATCATATCATATTATTTTGAGATGTTTTAACCATTGTGGTTGCAGGAGCACAGTATATGGTTTTATAAAGAAAGTTTTAGGATATTAGTGAGGGGAAACCCATTCTGCTAAGCGGTGCGGTCTCAATAAATATCTAAATCATTTGAGATGGTAGATTATTATTCATACCAGGCTTTATGTCTGACTCAAAGTTTATGTTTTCCCCTTAAACTCTTAAGTGCTCAATTGATTTTGAGTAGTTAAGGGTTGAGGTTTCCAGGTACCTCATTAGATGAATAAGCTTCCGGAGATGTGCAGGAGGCATTATAGCTATTTTGGGGTTCTTGTTATGTTTGATTCCGCGGTGCTATGTTTTTTTAAGGAAATGTTGTTAATTGCCTATTATATACTCTGATCACCAAGGAGGCATCTTCATATGTCACTCTTGGAGTATGTTATAATAAATATATTTTTCAAAATGTGGTTAAGTTATGGGATTATATAAAGAAGGTTGAAAGGGTTTTTGGAATGGAATGTGAATGTTGTTTTGAAATTTTAAACTTTTCCATATCCATGTGTTTCTGTTATACCAATGTAACTAACATTACCATATTTGGTCGCCGATGATTAATAACTATGGATGACTGCAGCATCCGTAGTCGTTAGTTTTGGGCCTCCAGGTGGGGGATGTTACAAGTTGGTATCAGAGGATAGGTTTATGAAAACTTAAGCAATTTAAACATAAAAGATTTTTAAAACATAATCCAATGAATCAGAAATGATCGGGGTTTGGGTTAACGCGATTGTAACGTACTTGTATTTGATATATAGATATATATGTATAAGTACGTATTCCCCTCTTTCTTAGACTGTTCTTCTGTATCTTACTAAGGCTTGTTTGCATATTTACATGAAAGAAGATATGGAAGCAGGAAACGGAAGAAGGAATCTAGGTGGAGGAAGCACCACAACTGACGGAAATGCTCGACCTAACACCCGGAGGAACCAAGGTCGACAGGCTAACGCTAATCAAAATCTGAAAGCCAATGAAGGTGCTGGAAATTCGCCAGTAGATGCGGGGATGATGTATCAGTTCTTTGCTAATCTGATGCAAACTGGAGTTACTAGAAATATTGGAGGAGCTAATCTTGTAGCTCCAGTTGGGAATAATTATGCTAAGATGAACAGAGGCTATACTAATTTGGGTGGAAAACCGTTTATGGGAACGGAGGATGCTACCGAAGTGGAAAATTGGCCGTTGCACCACGAAAGAATATTTGCTAATTTGGGTTTAGAAGATGAGCAGAAGAGAAGGTTGGCCTTTATGCAGTTGCAAGGGTCAGCACTTCACTGGTGGAATAGTGTGACTGCTAGAATTCCGGAGGAAGAGTTGACTTGGGCCGATTTCCGAAGGAGATTTGAACAGAGATTTATTTCTGAAGTTGCTAGGTCAACATTGATGAGGAGATTTATGAATTTAGTTCAGGGAGATATGTCAGTTATTGAGTATGCAAATACATTTGATGAGCTATCTCGATATGGATATGCTACTGTAGACACTGACATCAAAAGGAATGAGAGGTTCATTTGGGGACTAAGGCCCGAGCTTGCTAGAGAAACCTGACACATATCCGAGATCCTAGTAATATAGTGGTGGAAATGGCAATCCGCCATGAGGAGATGATTGTTGTTTGTACTAGAGAGAAGCCGATTGAATCCCAGGGTTCTCAGGGAAAGAAGAAGAAGTTCTTCAAAAAGAAAGGAGCCCAGAATGGAGACACAGCCAAGAAGTCAAAAGCTGATTTAGTCTGCTACAAATGTGACAAGAAGGGTCATTTTGCAAATGAGTGCCGGTCAGGCAAGGGGAAGAAGACTGCGGATAAGAAGCATGTGAAGTGCTATAACTGTGCTCAAGTTGGGCATTATAAGAATCAGTGTCTAGAACTAGTTAGGGCGGACAAGGGAAAAGTTTTTGCTGTTGGATCATCATTTGCTAAGCCAACTGCAGTTGATAAAGGGAAGACTGTGATGGAAGGTACGTTTTTTATTTAGAGTATTCTAGTTAGGATACTATTTGATACCAGTGCATCATATTCATTTATATCTCTCAGAATCTGGTTGATAGGTTATGCTTAGAACCCACCTACCTTGTTTCTCCCTTAAGGTTTGTGAATCCAATAGGAGGGTATGAAACTCTAGGAATGAGATGTGATCAGTTAGAACTTGATTTTCTAGGTCATATGTCTGCATGCAGTCTATATGTTTATGGTTTCATAAATTTCGGGATCATTTTGGGAATGGATTGGTTAGGTAGATATGAGGCTAGGATATTTTGCCAGGATGGGAAAATATTAGTAAGACACCTAGATAGTCATAACTGAATCATCTTCTCCGTAGATAATTCCAACCGAAGTGTTTGTGCTTTGTTAAGTGCTACAGAAGTGGATGAAGAGCTAAGTCAAGTTCGAGTTGCAAGAAGTTTGTAGATGTCTTTGAGCCGGTCATAGGACTACCTTCGAAACGAGCTGTTGAGTTTTAGATAGATCTTGTGCCAGGAGTTGAACCTATCGGTAAACCACCTAGCAGGATGACACTGACTGAGGCAAAGGAATTGAAGGTGCAGCTAGTGGATCCAGAAAGAAAAAATTTTATTAGACCAAGCAGTTCGTCTTGTGGAGTGGTTGCGGTTTTCGTGAAGAAGACAGATGGGTCGTTAAGAATGTGCATCGACTATCATAAGCTGAACAAAAGGACGACCAAGAATAAGTATCCTTTGTCGAGAATAGATGATCTGTTTGATCGGTTGAAAGTGGAGCCAGAGTGTTTTCCCAATTGGATTTGGCGACGGGGTTCCATCAGTTGAGAGTGGCAAAGGACAATATTCCTTTGACAGCATTTCGAACTAGGTACAGTTCGTATGAATGGTTAGTGATGTCATTTGGGTTAACAAATGCACCTGCTTTCTTCGTGGATTTGATGAACTGAGTTTTCCGAAAGCACTTGGATAGGTTCATATTGGTATTCATGGATGACATTTTGGTATTCTCAAAAGATGAGAGAGAGCATGAAGATCATCTAAGAGTAGTGCTTGAGATGCTGAGCCAGCATCAGCTAAAGGCGAAGTATTCCAAATGTCATTTTTGGAAGAAAGAGGTCAAGTTTCTTAGTCATGTGGTTTCAGAGGAGGGTTTGGCAGTAGATCCAGTTAAGATTGAAGCTGTCGATAATTGGAAGAGACCAAAGACGGTAACCGAGATAAGAAGTTTTCTTTGACTTGCTGGCTATTATTGGAGATTCATTAGGGATTTTTCGTGGATAGCAGCACCTTTGACTAAGTTGACCAGGAAGGATGTGAAGTTCATTTAGTCCGATAAATGTGTGGAAGGGTTCCTTAAGTTAAAGCATTGGTTAACCAATGCACCAGTGCTAATAGTTCTAGATGGTAACCAGGGGTTGGTAGTATACACTGATGCATGTGGGACTGGATTGGGAGCTATGTTGATGCAGAATGGTAAAGTCATTGCCTACGTTTTTCGACAGCTTAGACCACACGAGGTGAGATACCCTACTCATGATTTAGAGTTGGCTGCTGTGATCTTCACGTTGAAAATTTGGAGACATTATCTCTTAGGAGAGAGATTTGAGCTATACACTGATCATAAGTCCTTAAGATATTTATTCTCTCAGAAAGAGTTGAATATGCGATAGCAGAAGTGGCTGGATTTTGGCAGCTTATGATTTTGGTATAGAGTATACTTCTAGGAAAGGAAATAAGGTAGTGAATGCCCTTAGCAGGAAACATCAGAATGTGGTGTTAGCTATGTTGGCGGAATGGAAAGATTTAGAAGCCTTGACTACTTGTAGTATACATTCGACTGCTGGTTCTAGTTAGAATACCGCTATGTTATCCTGTTTAGAGGTTCGACCAGTGCTGATCGAGAGCATAGCTTCTAAACAGAAAGAGAATCCAGAATTAGCTAAGAGGATTAGAAGGCTTGAGGTGGGATCTGAGATTGCTGATCTAAAAGATTTTGGCATCGACCAGAGAGACGATTATGTGTTCCAAATGTAGAGAACTTGAGAAGAGAAGTTCAAGAAGAATGTCATCGATCCAAGTTTACGATTCATCCTGAGGGATCCTAGGTGTATTAAGATATGAAAAGGAGCTTCTATTAGTAAGGCATGAAGAGGGTGTTGGCTTGTGGGTTAGGCAATGTGCTAACTGTCAACAAGTGAAAGCCGAACACCAAAAGCCGATCGAGTTGCTTCAGCCTTTAGAGATTATAGTTTGGAAGTGGGATTCCATATCCATGGATTTCATAGACGGGTTGCTAAGGTCGAATAAGGGAAATAAAAGCATATGGGTCATAGTGGATAGATTGACCAAGTGCGCCCATTTCATTTCAGTCAAGTCAACCAAGACGGCACCTGTTTTGGCAAAGTTGTTCGTAATGAACATAGTTAGACTTCATGGAATTCCTAGTAGCATAGTCAGTGACAGAGATGCATTATTCACTAGTGAATTTTGGAGAAGTCTACAGAGAGTATTAGGTACCAAGCTTAAGATGAGTATAACATATCACCCATAGGCGGATGGGCAGACTAAGAGAGTCAATAAAGTACTCGAAGATTTGTTGAGAGCTTGTGTATTAGACTTTGGTGGATCTTGGGAAGATCACCTACATTTGATTGAGTTTTCCTATAATAATAGTTATCAGACTAGTATAGGAATGGTGCCTTACGGAGCTTTATATGGAAGGCCATGCAAATCGCCAGCATGCTAGTTAGAGACTGGAGATAGATTAGTCTTAGGTCCAGATATGGTTAGAGAGGGTCAGAGAAGATTGAGTTGATCCAAGAACTGATGAAGGAAGCTCAATCCAGGCAGAAAAGTTACGCAGATAAAAGGCGTAAAGACCTAGAGTTCTCAGTTGGAAATAGAGGTTTCATTAAGGTGTCACCGATGAAGGGTGTGATATGATTTGAGAAGTCAGGGAAATTGGCCCTAAAATATGTTGATCCATTCCAGATTATAGAGAGGATTGGAAAGCTCACGTACAGAGTAGAGTTGCCGAGCAGTATGGCAGATGTCCATAATGTATTTCATGTGTCTCATCTTTGCAAGTATGTGCATAATCCAGAGACTATTATTCCTCCGATAGAGTTGGAAGAATTGGTAGTAGGGCCTAATTTGGCAGTAGTTAGACAACCAGTTCAGGTTGTAGCAAGAGATGAGAAAAGATTGAGATCCAAGACAGTCAAGTTGGTGAAAGTTCAGTGGAGCGACAACGAGAAGGACTATACTTGGGAGACAGAAGACAGGATTAGAAATACTTATCCTGATCTGCTTTGAGGGTATGTCTATATTTGATTTATATAGATAATCGCTAGTCAGGTAGACTAGTATGGTTATTAGGAGTTGTTACAGATGATTGCTATGTTTAGTATTTAGTCCTTACTGAATTTCGAGGGCAAAATTCTTTAAGGAGGGGAGCCTGTAACACTCTAAATTTTCAATAACATTATTCAGAAGATTTAATTAGATAAATTAAATAGAATAATGTAAATGTTAAGGGATAAGGGGATTGAGATTTGAATAAATATTAATTGGTTGTGCTTATTAATTTAAATGGGCTTAAGAATGGTTTATAAGCTAATTAAATTATATAAGGGCATAATAGGAATTAGCTACACCTAACCTTTACCCTTATATAAATTTTGTCCCCTAAGCCATTCATGTTCATTCTTCATTTTCACAAAAAATAAAACGTAAACCAAAGAAGAGGAGACAACCATAATCAAAGAGAAGAGAATTCAAATCAAGCTAAGAATTAAAGCTAGGGGAATAAATCTCAATCCAATCTCCTTATCTTAATTAAGGTGAATAATAATTCCATCTCTATTTTATAAATATATGTTTTGAATTTAAGATTAAATTCGTACATATGATGTTTGGATAGTGATATGCTTGAATTAAAGTTTGTTTAATTTAAACAAGATTGTTTAAATGAAGAATTATATGGTTTTAGAGCAAAACCGATAGAAATTGATGTTTGAATGCCATGAAAAAATTATATGTTACGCAAAACAGGATTTTGGAGTTGAGTTTTAATTTTGATAATTTTTCAAGGTATGAAAAGATTATTATGAATTTTCGAATGAAAATATGATCAATTGGGTTTAGAATTCTATTTCAAAAATTATAATGAGAATTTGGGCCTGAAATTTTGATATGTTAGATAACATGATCAAAGTGAATTTTTGTAATTTTTAGGGATTCTCCTTAAGTGATTTACTATAAGAATTAAATTATTTTGAGAGCAGGATTTAAATGATTTAATTCTTTATTTAATAGAAGGGTTTATCTGTAAAAATTTCTCTTGATACTTATCCAAAAATTAAGAGGCGACAATTTTCGTAAAGCATGTTAAAAGTAGAGACAACCAATCACATGTTTACACGTAGGCAAGTTAGTTAGATATAACTTGTTATAAGTGGCCTTAACCAGCCTTTACCCAGAAAAACGGGTTTCGCCTCTATTAGAGGTACCGTTCGACTCTTAACTTCCGCCTTTGATCAAGTCGAAACCCCACTAAGCCGAAACCAATACACAAGGTATCACCAAGATGGTATGTAGTGGATTGGAGGAAAGGCGGAAGGCATGGTGTCGAAAGCATTGCTTCCGATGGGGTCGATACCTTAGTTTGCTTTAAAAAGTTAAGCGCATGCCTTGGTTTTACTAAAGCTTTCGACGTAGTCAAAACATATGTTTTCGAAAGGAGTTTTCTAATAGTTTTCGAAGGGGTTGCCATTTTTTGTTTAAAAATAAGAGCTTTCGAATGAGTTCTTTTAGTTGTAAATAAATGCTTTCGAAAGAAGGGGTTCCGACCTAGTCGAAGCCTAGCTACCGTTCTTTTGCCTTTCAAGTGTATTGAAGTCGTCACTACTTTCGAAGGGTAGTGTTTGTTTTAAAGATGTATTAAGCCACTTCCTAAATGCTTTCGAAAGGGTACATGGGTTTCGAAGCTATCCCTCGGTGTTTTGCTTAAATGTTTTGAAGCTTTCGAAAGGGATGGTGCCGATGCCATCGAGTTTTCCCCAATACTTTTATATGATAAAGGATGGTTTCGAAAGAGATACTTTCATTTATATTCACTTTGATGCAAATGATAATTTTAAATATAACCCAATGGTTTAAGAAGGGATACTTTCAAAGATTTCGAAAGGGGCACTTTCATTGGTTTCGAAGCTATGTTTCTAAAGATTAATAACAAATGTTTTGATACTTTCGAAAAGTATATTCTGGTTTTGAAAGAGATGATTTAAAGACCTTCGAAAGGTTTATATGTAATATTTTGAAAAGATATTTATATGCTTTCGAAGGAGGTTATCCAATGAAGTCGAAAGCAAGGTTTCGAAGATTTTGAAAGAATAGTTTTCAAAACAAATAACCCAATCTCATTAAAAAGGAAAACCACGGCATAAATAAATAAAGTATTTTGAAATGTAGTTTTCGAAGAAGTCTTAGTAGGTGAAAGGGATTAACCAAGTTATTATGTTCTTCTTCATATATGTATATATTCACATTGAAATGAACCTATAACGATACCTTAGGGAAGGACAGAATAACCAGCTAGGTTGACCCAGTAGTGAATATAAATTAAAGATATTGGCGAGGGCCAATAGGTTCATAGTCAGCCCATGAAAATTACGTAAAGATGAAGATGTCAATAAGACAGGTTCATAGTAAGCCCACGAAAACTATGATTTGATATTGGCAGGAGCCGATAGGTTAATAGATAGCCCGTGAAAACTATATCCGGATAAGAAATTAAGGTATTGACGGTTAATCGATAGGTTCCTAGTTAGCCTATGACAATTAGGATAAAAGAAAAGATATTGGAGTTACCAATAGGTTCATGGTTATCCAACGATAACTGTGTAATTGGACTAGAAATCCTTAAATATTTAACTGGTTATTAGTCAGCCCATGAAAACTACTAGGTTAATAGTAATCTTAGAAACTATAACTGTGATGGGTAGTTAAAATGAATAGGCATGGGTAATCCAGAATTGATTCACTTATTTTGCATATCATCATATCATATTATTTTGATAATGTTTTAACCATTGTGGTTGCAGGAGCACAGTATATGGTTTTATAAAAAAAGTTTTAGGATATTAGTGAGCGGAAACCCGTTTCGCTAAGTGGCATGGTCTCACTAAATATCTTAATAATTTGAGATGGTAGATTATTATTCATACCAGGCTTTATGTTTGACTCAAAATTTATGTTTTCCCCTTAAACTCTCGGGTGCTCAATTGATTTTGAGTAGTCTAAGGGTTGAGGTTTTCAGGTACCTCATTAGACAAATAAGCTTCCGAAGATGTGCAGGAGGCATTATAGCTATTTTAGGGTTCTTGTTCAGTTTGATTCCACGGTGCTATGTTTTGTTAAGGCAATGTTGTTAATTGTCTGTTATATACTTTGGTCACCAATGGGGCATTTTCATATGTCGCTCTTGGAGTGTGTTGTAATAAATATATTTTTCAGAACGTGGTTACGTTGTGGGATTGTATAAAGAAGGTTGAAAGGGTTTTTGAAATGGAATGTGAATGTTGCTTTGAAATTTTAAACTTTTCCATATCCATGTCTTTCTGTTATATCAATGTAACTAACATTACCGTATTTGGTCGCCGAGGATTAATAACTATGGATGACTGCAGCATCCATAGCCGTTAGTTTTCGACCTCCAGGTGGGGGATTTTACAAAGATAGAGTCCTCCAAGCAATAATATCATCTCGATGACAACTAGAAGTGGTAGGTACTGATCTGATTTCTTGATGGCACAGTGAGCCATCTTCCTTCATTCAGTCTTCTATCTTCGATCCATTGAACCCCGAGCAATATTCCTTAGAAATCATGTTGTTTATGAGAGGTTCTGATATCTCTAGTACTTGTCTTCTTTTCTTTAGAGCTTCCTAGGAGTTTTTCACCTATCTTCAAGAAATGGGCCTTATGATGACCACTTAAGCCAATAATCCATGAGCCTTAGCTCTAGAGCCAACTAGGTCACCCAAAAAGTGCTACGTACCGATCAGGAATAGGTCGGTGCTAACCTTTTTCCTTGGGTCCTACTACTTTTCAAACTCTTGAACTTCTTTCCATTGCCCTCCCAAATATGTTGTCAAGTCCTTGAACCATTATGTCTTAATCATGACGTCCAGATCGCTTGGAAGCCACTTAGTCTAAAGGCTGGAAAATAGATGTTTTGTCAAAAATTATTTTAAAACTGGTTTAAAATGGTGAAAATATTTTGGGAAAATGTTTAATAAAATGGTGGTGATACTTTAGGAAGAAAAGGATTTTGGTTTTAAATAAAGTTGGAAGTTTTGGTTTGAAAATAATTTTTTTAGTAAATGTTTTGCTTTGAAGATATATTGGAACTCTCCTCGCTAGAAAGTCACTCCTTGGTAATTAGGGTGAGTCATCCTCATCATCAGATGAAGGAATCAATAAAAGTGGATTTTTGAATTTAATCTTCCTATGTGATCTGAAGATAAAAATGAGATAGTTATACGACTTACGAAGGATGTCTAGAGGTTTCCAATGATTACGACTTAATGATAGGTGTCATGATGATGGTCCATAATGACAAGCTTGATGAGGGGAACTCATGGGTAGAACGATGATGTATTCTACCATGGAGATGAATAGAATGGAAAAATGATTTTTTTTTAGTATAGAGACTTGTGCAAAGATATCATTGATACTCAGAGGTTTTTATAGTGCTCGTATAAAGGGGATATGTAGGGGTGCCCACCTGGATTATGATGGTGTCTAAATATTATGAAGGTAGATTACCCTGGACTTAAGGATTGTAAGTCTAGTTCCTGCCATGCGAAGTGGTGTGGATTCGAGCATTGAGAAACCGAGACTTTTCCATTGGTCTGTGGCTTATGATAGTGCCATATGAGTTATCTTATATCCAAAGCACCTGAGTAATGTAAGGATTATTTAATGGATATGTAGTCAGTATAGGGATTAGCACACTTATGCCATCTAATGGTAGGATAGTGCGACGTTACCATTTTTGTGCGTGTTTGCTTTGTTTTTGATGAGTTATGCTAATTGTTGACTTATGTGTATCCACTTATTTGTACGTGCATATTTAGATCAATCTAAGTTTTGTTGTTTACTTTAGTTATGATCAATTATGGTTGAATTATTGAGTAGCGTGGTATGGATTAATCTATGATTGAAATTGTTTCATCCTTTGTTGCTGGATTGTTATTTTTACATACTTTAGTTTGTATTGTGTAATTGAGAAAGTGTATGTGTTAGTACAGTATGTGTGTGTAGAAATTTGAATTCATTTTTACGGATGAATTTGATTCTATCATGGTTAATGTTATATGATTGTTATACACTACTTTGTAAGTAGTTAATTCGTGATTAATATATTTCCTCGTATTTTATGATTAAACCTATGATGATGCTTGGTTAACTTACTTGGGGTCGTATTAGTGGAATTGCAAGGCACAACTCTTTTAAAATGGGAGAGTGCAACGACCCGCAAATTTGACATTGTTAATACTAAACTAGTTAAAAATGAATTTTTAATTAAAGGGTAAATTGGGTATCGTATTTATAACTGATGCATAGGTCTCTCTGAGCTAATCAGTTCAATATATAATTTTGATAGATATGGGGTAATAGTTTGCGAAATATAAGTGTTACGGTGTTTAGTAGGATATGTGCCACTTTTGGGTCAAACAGTTATAAATGGTTGAACCTGCCTCATTGCCTATATATGATGGTTAAAACCCTAGAAAGAAACCGTCATCTTAGTTCTTCTATTATAATCCTAAAAATCCCCCAATTACACTCTAATGGAGGGTTAACTAACTAATTAAAATCATTCAAAATTCAAAGTGCTCAAACCCTAGCATATAATATAAGAATTTGAAGCTCTCGATGAGTATAAGAGGCATCAAGTCTTCATTTTTGGAGATGAGGTACAAGTTGACTAGAAATTGACTAAGAAGTCTCGGTCATCCATATGGAAGATTTTGATTCAATGGGGAAACGACGACCAATCGAAAATCGGGAAGTAGCATTGTGTAAGAGACAATGAATGGATTGCATCCACGATGGCCGAACAACCTAGATTTTCCTAAAAAAACAAATAAAAGAATAAAAGGGGCAGCAACTATGAAGGCTAGGGGTAGGAATGGACCTGAATGCGATCGAGTTAGTGATGTTAGATCTGATGTCTAATCTGTTAAAGGTGGTCGGGGGCATTGGCAAATGTCGATCAAAGGGATAGTGATGGGTTGTTGACGGGTTTCTTAAGCTTCAAGCAAATGAATTGAGTGATTTATTTAATATATTATTATATGCACTCTGATTTATTTACAATAGGGCCAAGGGTAGGGTTACTTGATCAATGGGTCTATATTGATTGCATGAAACATCGGCATGGGGTCGATTCCCACGATATCAGGGTGGATCCAAGCAAAAAAGTCCTTACTTGATTAGAGGAATAGGATCAATTTTTTTCTTTGTATTTCTCTAACACCCTTTCTTGATCAAGGAACCGTACCCCTAGCTCTAATGTAAATAAATCAGAGTGTATACAACAAAATATTAAATAAATTACTCACGTTCATTTGCCTGAAGCTCAAGCAACCCTTTAACAACCCATCACTATCGCTTTGACCGCCATCTGCCAATGCCTCTGACCACCTTTGGCCAATGAGACATCATAGCTTACTTCACTAACTCGATTGCCTTCCGGTGTGACCTTACACCTAGCCTCTGCAATCGTCCCTTTTGTTGTGTTATTTGAATTTTTTAGGAAAATCTACGTTGGTTGGCCACCGTAGATGTAGCCCATTCGTTGTCTCATACACAACAGTACTTTCCGATCATCGATTCGTCATCGTTTCACCATTAAATCAAAATCCCTATGGACGATCAAGACTTCTCTGTCAATTTTTGGTCAACTTGTACCTCATCTCCAAAAATGAACACTTGATGCCTCTTATACTCATCGAGAGCTTCGAATCCATATACTATATGCTTGAGTTTGAGCACTTTGAATTCTGAATGATTATAATTAGTTCGTTAATCTACCATTAGAGTGTAATTAGGGGAATTTCAGGATTATAGGGGAAGAACTAAGATAATGGTTGCTCTATAGGGTTTTAACTATCATATATAGGAAATGAAGCAGGTTCAACTATATATAAATGTTTGGCCCAAAAGTGGCTACTTATCCTACTAATGATGGTAACGCCTCTATTTCGTAAACTATTACCCCAAATCCATTAAAATTATATACCGATCTGATCAGCTCAGAGAAACCTACGCATTAGTTGTAAATACAATACACAATTCACCCTTTAATTAAAATTTATTTTTAATTAGTTTAGTATTAAAAATGACAAATTTGTGGGTTGTTGCATTCTCTCCCCTTTAAAAGATTTGTGCCCTGCAATTCCGCAAATACAACTCCAAATAAGTTAACAAAGCATCATCATGGGTTTAATCATAAAATACGTGGAAATATATCAATCATGAATTAACTAGTAGTGTATAACGATCATGTAACATCAGCCATGATAGAATTAAATTCATCCATAAAAATGAATTCAAATTTCTACACACATATACTGCAATAACACATACACTTTTTCATTCATACAATCCAAACTATAGTATGTAAAAATAACAATCCATCAACAAAGGGTGAAACAATTTCAATCATAAATTAAGTCATACCATGCATCTCAACAACTCAGCCATAATTGACCGTAAACTAAAGTAATAACGCTACAATAAATATTTTTGGTAGCGTTTGTAAGACGCTGCAGTAGAGACTTTCTAGTAGAGTTTATCAAAACGCAAGAGAAAGTCCTTGATTTTTAGTTGCATGTTGTATAATAGCATTCTCTAAAAAGCTACCATAAGTTATGGTAGCGTTTATCATGCGCTACTAAAAGTACTTTTGGTGCTGTGGAAGTTTGTACTCAAAAATATTATTACTTGGTTTGGATTTCCAAAAAAAATTATCTTTGATAGTGGAACTCAATTTTATAGTGAAGAATTCACTTGTTTCTTTGAAATAACCGGCATAATGAAGACTATTTCATCAGTAGCTCATCCAAAAGATAATGGAATATTAAAAGCTATGAATAAGACTCTTAAGAATACCTTAATGAAGCGCTTAGTCAAGATAAAAGGAAAACAGGTGGAAGAGCTTCCTCTTATTTTGTGGTCATATAGAACTTCCTCAAAACAGCCACAAAGCACACCCTATATTTGCTAACATACATATTTAAAGAAATGTTGTCGTTGAAGTAGAAATCTAATCACATTGAATGATTGTATATGCCTATGGACCAAACCAAGAGTTAAAAAATGAATCTTTAGACTTAATCAATAGTTGTGGGATCAAGCCGTGTTACAAGAAATGGAATATCAGTGAAGAATTTCCAAGTATTATAACAAAGGTAAAAGGAAAGGCATTTCAAAAAGGTGATTTGCTACTTATAAAAGTAATGGAAAATACCAAGAAACCAACAGACGGTCCATTGGTACCAAATTGGGAAGCGCCCTTGGTCATCCATATAGTAATACCTGTAGGAACCTACAAACCAAGCAGACCTAATGGAAACGAGATAGCAAGAACATGGAATGCTAAACATTTAATACCATATTTAACTACATTGGATGAATAAAAAGAAAATGGATTACAAGGGGATTCGTTCTATAACAAGTATTTGTGGAAATATTTACAAAAGCAAGATTTTTCCAAAAAAGAAATTTTCTCAAAACAAATTATTTTTAAGAAAAACGAAATCCTGGAAAAAACGAAAAGTTTTTTCCAATCCTTACACTTGGGACCTAACTGGAGAGATATTTTCTAAAGATCTTCAAAATGGTTTAGAAATGATTTTGCACAACTATTATCAAATAGCCCCCGAACTAAGATGCATTATGTTAAGCGCAGCTCCTGATTCTATGTGGTCAGTGGGATTCTCTAAGTAGAAGCATGACTTGTATACAATATTGGACAAATAAAGCCTTTGGTCTCCCCACCAGGCCTAGTCAAAGCAACCATCCAAGGATGATGGTCAATTATGCCTTTAGTCGTGCCTTTGGGCCTGGTTAAAGCAACCTGCCAAAGAGTGGTGGTCAAATAAAACATTTGGTCTAGCCTTTAGGCCTGGCCAAAGCAACCATCCAAAGGTGATGGTCAATTAAGTCTTTAGTCCTCCATTTGGGTCTGGCTAAAGCAACCACCCAAAGAGTGGTGGTCAAATCAAACCTTCAGTCCCACCTTTTAGGTCTGGCTAAAGCAACCACCCAAACAGTGGTGGTCAAATAAAGTCTTTAGTCCTGCCTTTAAGCCTACCTAAAGCAACCACCTAAAGAGTGATGGTCAGGTAAAGCCTTTAGTCCCACCTCCAAACCTAGCCAAAGCAAACATCAAAAGAACAACTATCCAAAAAGAAGCAATCTATCAAAAGTCGTCTAGGAACCGCATCTACCAAGAAAGGATTTTGAGAAGCAAGCTTAAAGTAAAAAAATTAATTAAGCTAAAGCATAAGCAAACTTCTTATGGGGAGGAAGTGTTACACCACAATATTTTAAGTCAAAATAGGAAGTTATTTTCAGGCAATAACAAGAAGCTGTTAAAGGTCAAGGAAGAAAGTCATCTAAGGTCAAGGAAGCAAACTATCAAAAATCAAGGGAGAAAGCTGTCGAAGGTTAAGAAAATGCAAAGCTATTGGAAGTTGAGGAATAAAAAGCTATTGCATGCCAAAGTATGAAGCTATCGCAAACCAAAGTATAATAAGGTGTCGAATAATAAGGGATAAAGAGTTATCACATATTGAGATGAAAAGTTGTCGCATGTTGAACCCATCGCATGTTAAAGCTACCACATGATGAAGTTATCGCATGATGTTATCAAGTATTAAAGCTATTTCACAATGAAGTTATCTTATGTTGAAGCTATCACATGATGATGATATTGCATGTCAAAGTTATTAAATATTAAAGCTATCGTATGATGAAGTTATCTTATATTAAAGCTATCACATGATGATGATATTGCATGTCAAAGTTATTAAATATTCAAGATATGATCCAAGCACAGATTCAAAATTGCATCCAATAAGCGTCAGGGTTGAACGAGTATTTTTACAAAAATACCAAATAGTTTTATTTTTCAGTCAAAATGCAGAAGAACCGTTGATGATGTACTAAGTTATTTCTAAATTGTGTGTGAATAACATACTACTAATTGTTAATGATGTACCTATGTTAAGATCAGTTTAAGTTTGGTTGTTTAATCCTTGACATTGGATTTGAAAGTGACATCTTTTATAATTAGCATAAAGGGTGTTGGGTTTATCCTAACGATATACATAGGCGCCATATTAAAATGTTTAATATGGAGCATATAGGATGGATTTCTTATGCATCAGTAATAGGAATTATCGTATATGCTATGGTGTCTACTATATCACATTTCACTTATGTACTTGGTACATTAAGAAAGTATCAAATCTTAATTAATATCACTAAATGGTAGTTAAGAGCCTTCTCAAGTATTTACAAAATACTAGAGATATGTTTATGGAAACAACGAACTATTTATGATGTTGGTGTCTGGATTCGAACTTCATAAGTTATATCAAATACAGTATTCAATCCTAAATTTGTCTTCGACCTTAGTTAAGGAGCTTTAAGTTGAAAATGTTTCAAACGAAAGTTTGTGGCTGATTAAACCATAAGCTAAGTACATCGCCGCAATAAAAGAAACATATATATACACATACATACACACACACACACACCTGTGTGTGTGTGTGTGCGCAAATTATGACCGAGCTAAGGTTGATTCTAAATGTTAAGAACCTCATAACATTGTTTTGAGAGAGTTAGGGGTATGCCCCAGTGAAAATTATGTAATTTGTTGCTTATATTTAACTCTATAACCAATCTCATTTGTAATAAAGATGTTTAGTTTTCTATTATATACTTATTATGTTGCAATATATTAATTAACTAATTAATTTAACTATATTAATATAGAAAATCCTTAAATGATTTGTTACGTGATAATAATTATAAGAAGTTGTAATCATGAGAAAATTATCATAATATAAGATAACATATTATCTTAAATATTTCTTGTCAAGGTGTTTCGAGAATGGATATCGATACATTCATTGAGACTAGAGTACGTAAATTACTCATAATGTTAGGGGTACCAACAGGTTACGTACTCGTAGTTATTAGGTAACCATGGAATGACTCATTTAAGAGTTTCCATTTAGTTAATAACAACTGGGTCAAATTGGAAATCTCAAGGCGACGATGTTACATAGTTTTCTCGACTTGAGAATACTATGGAACTTCAATGTGAATACTCCACTTTGATTATAGTTAAATTATGGCATGGCGATCCATCAAGCGACTATAATTGGGTCTGAGTTGAAACACTAGAAGTAATATATTATTCAACAGAGAATTCATCTCCTTAATCGTATGAGGTTGGCATCATGGTCAATTGTAGCCAATTCAAAGTCAAAATCTCTTTCCAATGTAGTATGGTAAATAGTAAATGTTATTATTGAATCAAAGAGTTTGTTTATAGACTAACCGAGTTGAACAAGGATGATATTAGGATTTTGACCAGAACTGAATTCTATAAATCCTAAAGTGATATGGTAATGACGAAGAGAATGTGTGTAAATAATCATCGCTAAAAGGTGCAGATTAAGAAAATATGAAATATGCTTTTATCAAAAAGATATATAAGCAAAGAATTTGGCCAAACTATCACACCATTAGCTAAGGTGATTTGTGAATGCTAAAATTGAATTGTTCAAAATTAACAGCGGATTGAATTCACACCTCTAAGTTCCACAACCGTATTTGCGAGTTCTCGAAAAACAACATGATTTAATTAATTTATAAAATGTTGTAAATTAATTAATATTTTAGAAATACTAATTGCTATTTAATTTATTTGTGTTTTGGAGTTGTTTGGAAGTATTTGAATGCATATATAAAAGTTATATTTGCAAAAATCGATATATGATATTATGTTACTTCAAATAGGGTTAAATAATAGATAATTGCATGAAGGGATTTATGGAATTTTTTACCATTTAATGGCATATGTGGCCGACCAAATCATGAGAAGAGAGAGAGGTGGAGAAAGAGATGATTAGGCAAGTTTCAATTGAAAGAAACGTTTTGTTCTTTTAATTAAAATAAACCCACTAATCCATTTTCATTTAATCCTTCCATTCACTCAACTTTTCTCTCCTCCTCTCCATATTCATGTTTGAAACTACTTTTCGCCGTTGCTGAAGATAAATAACTCCAAATCAAATAAAACCATCAAATTAAATTGGCCAAAATGTCACACCGCCTGCTAAGGGACATGTGAACTTTAATATCCGAATAGTTCGATATTAATTGCTAACAGAATTTCCACCTGAAGAGTCACACAACCGAATAGTTGAATACTCCTTTTACCACATGATTTAATTAATTTATAATTATTATAAATTAATTAAATTAATAATATTTATGAAATATTTATTATAAAGTTTTATTTGATATATTGAATAATATTAAACAGTATATTTGTAATAGTTATAAATATATTGACCGATACACGATATCGGTACATGTTTAAATCGGATTTAAATGTAATATCTTTTAATTTGGTTTTGGAATGTATTATAGTTTGGTATGGGGACTTAGGCAGCTAGTCTAGGCTATATAGAGTCGACCATAGGTTAGCTAAAGGGGGTGTGCCGATTTAGCTAAAGAAAAGAAAGAGTAAGAGAGAAATATAAGTAGCATATCTACTTTTCTCTCCATGATCTCTTCCTTTATTTAAGCAACACTTTCTCCTCTTGAAAATTTGATTTTTCACTCATGAACCCTACCATCTATAGCAGCATATAGCAACCCCCATTAACACAAAATTCCAAAACAAAAATACATTAAATTCTACTTCTTTTCAAGCATCGGTGGTAAGCAATTCGAAGCTAGCACCTTCAGGGTTGGAATAAGATTCAAATAAGCTCATATCTTCGTTTCAACATGTATTCAATAGGCCTTGGTGAAGATATATATCTCTGATTTACAAATATGAATTACTGTCATATTAATTTTATACCATATGTTTAGATTGATAGGTGACGAATCTAGTATATCGATATATCATCACATTTATGATGGTTGTATGTTTATATGCTTATGTAATTAATTTTTTTATGCAAAATACATACACCATAATACTCGTGGCATAATTTTTTTTATCTAATATTAAAATTAAAACAATATTAATTAAATGACATAAATTACATAGACCTAAATAATAATAAATTATGTAATACAAATTATATTTAAAATTTTATAAAATTAGTTTTGGTACTTGAAAGACTTTCGATATAATTATATATATATATATATATTATTTAAAAATTATTTCAATGAATTGAAATTACATAAATCTAAAGCATCAATAAATATATCATATAAATTATGTTTAAATTTATAAATTTAATTTTATGCCCAATAAACTTTCAACAAAGTTTTTAATTATATATATATACACATATTAAATATACATATATATATATATTAACTATATGTATATATATTAAATATATATATATATGCAAAAATTAATAATTAAGTTTAATATTTAAATTATAATATATATATGTATAATGTATTTAAATGTTAAAATATTGTATATAATTTTATAAAAAAATTTATATACAATTTTTATGTTTGAAAATATTTTATTTCAATTTTATTAATTTTCAAAACAAAATTGAACAAAAAATAAAATTTATTTTTAGAATTCTATAATAAAATAGATAAATAAAATTTTAATCTTTTGTTTAAAATGATTTTGCATTTATTTACATCCATATACATAAATATATAATTATATATATATATTATAAATTCCTTGTATATATATATAAATTATTCAAAATTAAATACAAATACATATATATATATATATTTGTAATATTGTATATATGAATTAAAGCACATAAGCATACATTGGACGATATATTTTGTATACTAGAGGAGCTAACATATCCATTGTGGTGTAAATCTCAGCACTTATACACAGGTATGTCAAACCTTACATGGATTGCTATGTTACAAATGCACACACACATATATATGTATACGATACACGTATATATAATATAATGTTAATTACATAATACAAAACTATATTAGAAATTCAAATAAAATAATGATTTTATTTAAAATAAATCTAGAAATATTCTAAATGAATTAAACTTCATAGGCCCAATAAAAATCTAAAATGGTAAAACAAATTTGAAATTCATCCATTTATTCTACTACGAGCTAGCCTGGTTCCAACATAAACTTGGGCGACACATCCCTTATGTAGTGTCTACTACAAAGCATGAACAAGATGACCAACATACCCTAATCATTAGGGGCTAACTACATAGATTTCATATGCGTTATCAAGGAACTTTGTGTAGTGTTAATGTAGGGGAGAGAAGTCCAACATACCTATGAAGAAAAGTCCTAACAAACTAGCCTGTGGGTAGCCGATATAGTCATTCATCCTACCCTTTTAGATAAATCTTCATCAAGGTGATCCATGTAAAAGCAAAAGATTGCATAATCTCGTAGTGCCCCTCAATTAAGAGTGGACGCCCTTTAATTTCGAGGGGGCCTTAATAGGCATTGAGAGCACGCAACCGAAGTAACTAATATGCAACCATTTTTCTTAAATACATATACAAAATTTGAGACTTAAATTATTCAACCGATCACCTTAACACCATGTTAGTATAAAAGCTATATACTCTCTTATACGAGAGAAGGATCAAATTTCAGCAACTTATAAACATTGTAAAGTTAGAGCAGTATCATTGTGCTATTCTAAGGGTCGAACTATTTTAAATCTTGTGTCTTGTTTATGTTACTTTTGCTTTTGTTTGAGCAATACTCACATTAAAATCACATCCAAACTGCATTTTTTCATATGAGATGTAATTTTGAGATTGATTGAAAATACCGTTAATAACATAATGTACATGAAATTTCATAATTTACGATCATTACATTTTATCAAATGTTTTAAATATTATTAATAATAAATCACAGTTTGCTATTATAGGCTCCATTTTAGAGTTTGATAGTATAGATTATGAGAGGTTTTGAGACTATCGGGTCAATGATCGTAGCGGTTTTAATTGGTTTATATGAAGTATTGTTATAGCAGATCAATACATGTTTGAGAGTTCAATATCCACTGGTTTAAAAGTTTCCACTAAAGTAACATTACATATATATCGTTATACTTATTATCCATGTAAAGACGCGGAATATTGAACACTTCGTATTTAAATATCTGAATTATTTAAATATTTATATGTTAGATTTAATGTGATTAAATTAAATTTATAACCTTATTAACCCCCTTTTAAATAATAACTAATAATAAGAAAATCATTTTGAAATTTATATATAAAAATAAATAGTTCGAAGAAATATCGATAATATGACCGGAAACGTTTTTTCGATAAATGACATTTTGCTAAACAAAAGTTGCTCGAACTCTTTGGAACTTGTATAGTAACATAAGAACATGTAAAAAATATTAACACATCTCTTTTCATAAGAAAAACTAATTATAACTAAGTGCTTCTAGAAGAAGACATCGACCCATGATTTAGGGAGCGATTTAAGGGAAATATGGCATGTGTAAGAGTCGTGGTGTGTATGTGCATGGAGAGAAGGTGGAGGGGGTTTGTGGTCATTTGGCACTTCATTTTCTAAGTCTATAAATACATCACCATGCTCTTTCTTTTGCTTATTCATCCATTTGTAAGAAATTGTGCACTTTTTCATGTATTTCTCCTCTCTAATTTTCTTAAACTCATATCGAACCAACTCTTTTCTCTATCAAACTTTCACAAAGTTCTTATATCATCCAAGAAACATGGTTTAACATCCAAAAAGTTGAAGAATGATGGAGAAAAGGGAAACATGCTCTAGGCCATGAGCAACTTGATGAAGGGGGAGGCTTGTGGTTGTGTTTTTGGAGCAAAAGAAGGCCGCTTTGGTCTTTGGGTGATGGTAGGAAGTGTTGCCTTAATTCTAGTGGCTTTTGATGGTTGTTAGCTTTTTTTAAGTGAGTTATCTCACCATCTTGCAAGTATATGATGTGTTATAATGTTTGTTGTGCAAAAATATAAATGTTAAGTGAAAAACAATGCAAGTCATAGCTTTTTGGACCCATTTTGCTTTGAAAGCAAATTACAACATATATGTATTATAACTTCTCTTATAATCTCTTTAAAACTTGTAACATGACCATGATTTAGGTTTACATGTTTGGATATGTTGTATGTGATGTAAAAGTGTGTCTGTAATTGTTTGAAGCAAGAAAGTCGCCATGAAGGCACTTTGAAATCCCTTAACTTTAACTTGTGTTATTTGATGATTTATGGACGTATTTTGATATAACTTCTTTTGGTTGTTCTCTAAACATTTACTAGTGTTTTGGATAGCAAAGAACACATATGGAAAGTTGTGGAAAATGTTGAACAAAGTTAAGAAAGTTTGAAATAAAAGGTCGATATATCAACACTTTGAAAATTCCTTGTTTTGAAAATAACGTTTATTTTTGTGAAGACATCCTTAGGGGTTTCTTTACTATTATAACAAGAAAAATATATTTTGTTTTTACTGTAAAATTTTTGGAGTTTAAATATTTGATAGCTAGTTGAACAAAGTGGCAAAAGTTATAGCAAAATAGTCATTACACAAGCACTTCAAAAAAAATATTGTTTTTGGAAATTTCTATAAAATAATTAAAAGATGTCATTTGGGATTATTCTTCATGGTTTTTAAGTACCTAAAGTATACTAACTACTGTAGAAAAATTGGATCAAAAATCAACCTTTTAAGTGTTGAAAACTAGTTGCAAAATTGATGCAAAATCTAGTGAAAAACAACCCAGGACTTTAGATAGCACTTCAAAAATGCTTCTCTACTTCTGAAACACTTCTGAGCTATTGTGAATTGTTTTGGAGCATTTGCAGAAATGCTATCTTTGTTGTTTGAAACTATAAGTTGTGTAAAAATAATATTTAAATTAAGTATTTTTCTCTAATCTTTTAGGGTTGTTTTTCTAACTTATATTAGAATGTTTTAAAAATTAGTTTCAATTTTAAATATCTTTTTTATAATTAATTATGAATTTTTAAAGTAAATGATTTTTAAAATAAAACATGTTTAATTTGATTTTTCTATTTTATTCAAAATTTGTTATTTTTACATAACACTCTATATAAATAACTATAATATATTTTAAGTAGTTTAACAGTGATTTAATATATTAATAAGTATTTTAAAGGTATTTCTACACACACATATATATAAGTTTTAAAAAGTAAGTTAAGTATTTTATAAATATAATAAAGGAAGTTTGGATTTTCATTACATAAGTAAATAAATGCTTTGGAGAAGTTAATTAAATGTGTATTACCTTAATCAATAAGTTAGATATGCTTTGATCTTTAAAATAAATGTCTTAAAGTTAATGACAAATATAAATATGGTTTTGAGTTGTAGTGAACAATGTTTTAGTAACATTTGTTTTTAACCCTTATTATTAATTATATACATAGGAATATAATTAGATATTTAATAAGGAATATTTTAAAGATAACTATAAGTAAAAGGTTTTGGGTTATAGTAGACGATGTTTAAGTAACAATTATCTTTAAACCCTTTAATGTAATTAAATCTTTAAAAGCAAGTTTTAAAGGAAAAAGGTTAAATATGAAATGTGTTTGGGTTTGTTGTGACATTGTTAAATAACAATCTTCTTTAACCCTTAAGAATATAATTAGATCTTTAATAATGGAATTTCAAAGATAATAATAAGTATGGAATCTTTTATAAAAAGATAGAAAAAGTAAAAACTTAACTTATAACAGTGAAAATTTATAGTAAAGATGTTTGAATATCATTTGTTTTTGACCTCTTTGATTATATTTTAAAGTAAGTAAATCTTCTTAATTATTTATGAATATATTTATATCATTTGAGATAAGTATATGAATATTTTTGAAGTATACAATATAAATCAATAGTAATACATAAATAGTGAATATAAGTATATATCTATTATAAAGAGAAATTGAATCTATATATACAAGTTTAATAAGAAGTTTACTCAATAAGTTAAGTTATTAAGTAAATAAGTGAAGTTTTAATAAATAAGAAGTTTAATTAAATAAGAAGTTTAATTAATAAAGAAGTAATTAATAAAAGGTGTTTAATTAACAAGAGGAAGTTTTAATTAAAGAATGAAGTTTTAATTAAATGATAAAGTTTTAATTAAGTGGTGTTAAATCAAATGAAATAAGTTTTATTAGACAAAAAAGAGTTTTACTAATAAAAGAGGTTATAACTAATGAAAGATTAATTAAATAAAAAGGGGAATAAAATTCGTTCTTGTGACTTGATCGTGCTTTGTGTGTGTTAATCTTGCATTGTGTAATTACTTGTATATGGAAAAAAATTAGTCGTGTACTTAGCAATAAAAGCCAACGAAGTTGACCCGATTCTATTTGTGAGAGTCAAGATTGATGTTCGAGTAAGAATGGAGCGATGGTGCTCTAACTTACCGATTTCCCTCTTTGACCAAGGAATAGTAGAAGTTGAAAAGGCTGGAAATGTGATAAGTATACGAGACTCGGTTTCGATATGCTATCATTTCATTGTTGTTTAATAGACTAAATTAACTTAAGAAGTAAAAAAAGCTTCACGTCTTCATACGCTTTAAGAACCCCCGGGAAGAAGCATTCGTATGAAACGTCTCTAGCTCTCACTTACTTCTTAAAGAATTGGAATTGAGTTAACCGAAAATTCATCGATTCAGTCTTGAGGAGACCAGGATTGGTAAGTATTCTAATTATCGAAAACCATTTCAAGATTAAGACACGTGTTCCATCTCTTGAAAGTGGATTTGTTCGAGATGCTGGAATACATGTTTGGTTTTGAGATCTGTTCAAGATGTCGGGATCCATATGGGGATCCATGATATGTTCGAGTTGAAGACTCTTGTAAAAGATGTCGAACGTATTATTGACATTGGAAAATGACTAAAGACAGAGTATGATGCACAATCATGGGTTTAGCTAACCAAGATAGGGAGTACATCAACTACAGTATCTAGAGTATGCTTACCGATATGTTGCGCGAGGGGAGTTATTGATACCTAGTTCACGTGTTAAGGCGTAGGCTAATTTTGTTTATCTTATGTTATATTTTATCTAGAGATATACGATGCTCGGAAGGTAGTTTCTGATCCTTGTAATGAAGATTGGTCTCAGTTTGCTTACAAGTTTTACTGGAGAGGTCTTTGCGGAAAATCCATATGCGAACGTACCTTAGCAGTTTTGATTGTATATCTAATCAATATTTTTGGGTTGTGAGATGCAAGCGGCACAACTATTTCCTTATTTATATTACACACCCTGGACATTATTTATTATATTACCTTATATACTTATTAGATGGTGGTTCTTTTGAGGGATAACCGTTATGGCATTCCATGCGGTCCCAAAAGTACTATTATATGTTGGCCGTATATTTCTTGAGTTTCTCACACCAAACTCATGTCTAATCTATGGTTTTATATTTTTCCTTATTTCAATGGGTGCTTTTTCGAGCAGTCTGAAAAAAGTAGGTTTTCGTTGATGTTCATTAAGCTCAAGAGAGGAGCTGTATATTTACCTACCATTGTATTCTTTATGTATATATATATATATATATATATCAACAGGTGTAAGTACATGTTATAATTGTCCAGGCTGATGATAGTACTCTGAACAGTAACTTTGAAATGCTATGTATTTTAGATTTGCTTTATGTATTAACTTTTGATTTTATATGTTACCATTCTACGGTAAGATTATGATGTTTTTGTTCTCTTTTTTCTTTTGTTTTCTTCCTTTTCTTTATCCTAACGTTCTGTCCTTCCAGCACTTGGGTGCTCGACACGTGAATATCGTGGATGCATTAATGTTGACGTTCGGGGATCGAAAAGTCGGTCGTTACAATCTAGTTTTGTGAAAATTAGTTTTTCAATATGATTAATAAGGGTATAACTAAAAAAGTTAGAATTCATCCAAATATCCTAATTTGATGGATTAAGAATTGCCATCGAAATTACATTAAATCGATTTTCATCAATTTTATAACTAACAATAACCAAAGTGAAAAAAATTATAAATAAAGATTACTAGAACCATTAATAGTCAAAACCGATACACTTTTGACGGGTAATACAAAACTCCCAAATGGAGCCATATCGCAAGGACATCTTTGCCACGTTAGGTTAATGCTCAAAAGCTTTCTAGCGTGGTTGGATGCTCTCATGCAAGCTAATTTGAGTACTTCTGCTTGTAATGGCGGTGCAAGCTCAGAACTTTAGGTAGAGCATATTTATTTGAAAAAAAAAGTTGTAACAAAATACCCGGAAAGAACCAAATCTTCATGTAGAAGAATAACTGAAGTTTTGCAGCTCAAAACTCACTAAAATAATCATAATGTAATCCATCCAGAATCAATCTAATCAGGCATGCATAAATTACTACCACAACAATATTCAAAGCATACAAACTTCATAAATAACATTAATTCAAAGTAGTTGGTACACATTATATTACATTGTCAAACAATAAAATGGTATTGATTTTTCCAGAATAAAGATGATCACATTAGCAAATATTAGAATAATTGTTAAACAAAATATAAGATCACAACCAATAAATCTCTAAATTCAATAGAAGTGTACTTTAGTCCCATTTTGGTTGTAGACGATGATTTTTCATCTCTTGAAAGCACAACATAATGGCATCGTCATCAGTCCATTTAGATATATATTTTTCAACATACGCAACTAGATTGTCATCTAACTATTGATCTCCCATAGAGTTTCTAAGTCGATTTTTCACTATCCCAATAGTAGAAAATGTCCTCTCAACGGTTGCTATAGCTACGAGCAAAGTCAATGCGAGTTGCAAAAGTAAACACACTAATTGAAATGTTTCCGCTTTCTTTAACTCTATCATCTTTTGGGAAAGATCTCCAGTACATTTTAAATTTGAAAATCGTGTATCTATACACATCTTTACTACTAATAAGGAGAATTCATTGAATAGATTTACTCGATGTCTTTTTAAAATTCCAAATATACCCTTTTACAACTCATAGAGAAATAGTATTCAAATATGGGAATATAGCCTGTTAATTTCTAGGTACAACTATTTGTCACCATGGAGAACTACAGTGTGCGTTCGCAAGATAAAGTATCCGAGTGTACCATATTGTCCGTAATTTAGATGGGAGTTCATCGGTCGAAGTTTTGTCAGATTCCAAGGTAGTATGAAGAAGTTATTACAGTCTGAATAAAAAAATAGCGGCTTCTGCACTAGGCGGTGTTCAAATATTGGGATGTGATAGCCTGTTATTTTGTAAGTACAACTGTCAGCCCCCATGGAGAACTACAATGTACGTTAACAAAATGAAGTATCCGAATGTTTCATATTGTCCGTAATTTAGGTGGGAGTTAATCGGTCGAAGTCTCGCCGGATTCCGAGTTAGTATGAAGAAAATATTGCAGTCTGAACAAAAAAATAGCGGCTTCTGCACTAGGCGGAGTTCAAATGTGGGGTGTGGTATCCTGTTATTTTCTAAGTACAACTGTCAGTTCCCATGGAGAACTACAGTGTGCGTTCACAAGATGAAGTATCCGAGTGTTCCATATTATCCGTAATTTAGGTGGGAGTTAATTGGTCGAAGTCTCATCGGATTCTAAATTAGTATGAAGAAGTTATTGCAGTTTGAACAAAAAAATAGCGGCTTCTGCACTAGGCGGAGTTCAAATATGGGGATGTGGTAGCCTGTTATTTTCTAAGTACAACAATCAGTCCCCATGGAGAACTACAGTGTGCGTTCAGAAGATGAAGTATCCGAGTGTTTCATATTGTCCGTAATTTAGGTGGGAGTTAATCTGTCGAAGTCTCGCCGGATTTCGAGTTAGTATGAAGAAAATATAGCAGTCTGAACAAAAAAAATAGCGGCTTCTGCACTAGGCGGAGTTCAAATATGGGGATGTGGTAGCCTGTTATTTTCTAAGTACAACTGTCAGTTCCCATGGAGAACTACAGTGTGCGTTCACAGGATGAAGTATCCGAGTGTTCCATATTGTCCGTAATTTAGGTGGGAGTTAACCGGTCGAAGTCTCGCCGGATTCCAAATTAGTATGAAGAAGTTATTGCAGTCTGAACAAAAAAAATAGCGGCTTCTACACTAGGCAGAGTTCAAATATGGGGATGTGGTAGCCTGTTATTTTCTAAGTACAACTGTCAGTCCCCATGGAGAACTACAGTGTGCGTTCATAAGATGAAGTATACGAGTGTTCCATATTGTCCGTAATTTAGGTGGGAGTTAATCGGTCGAAGTCTCGCCGGGTTTCGAATTAGTATGAAAAAGTTATTGCAGACTGAACAAAAAAAATAGCAGCTTCTACACTAGGCGGAGTTCAAATATGGGAATGTGGTAGCATGTTATTTTCTAAGTAAACTATCAGTCCCCATGAAGAACTACAGTGTGCGTTCACAAGATGAAGTATCCGAGTGTACCATATTGTTCGTAATTTAGGTGGGAGTTCATCGGTCGAAGTTTTGCCTGATTTCGAGTTAGTATGAAGAAGTTATTGCAATCTGAACAAAAAAAATAGCGGCTTTTTCCTAGGCAGAGTTCAAATATGAGGATGTAGCCTGTTATTTTCTAAGTACAACTATTAGTCACCATGGAGAACTACAGTGAGCGTTGAAGTGGGGATATAACCTGTTATTTTCTAAGTACAACTGTTAGTCACCATGGAGAACTACAGTGTGCGTTCACAAGATGAAGTATCCAACTATACCGTATTGTCCGTAATTTAGGTGGGAGTTCATTGGTCGAAGTATCGTCTGATTCCGAGTTAGTATGAAGAAGTTATTGTAGTCTGAACAAAAAAAATAGCGGCTTCTGCACTAGACGGGGTTGAAATATGAGGATGTGGTAGCTTGTTATTTTCTAAGTACAACTGTCAGTCCCCATGGATAACTATAGTGTGCATTCATAAGATGAAGTATCTGAGTGTTCCATATTGTCCGTAATTTAAGTGGAAGTTAATCTGTCGAAGTCTCACCGGATTCCGAGTTAGTATGAAAAAAATATAGCAGTCTGAATAAAAAAAATAGCGGCTTCTACACTAGGCGGAGTTCAAATAAGAGGATGTTGTGCCATGTTATTTTCTAAGTAAACTGTCAGTCCCTTTGGAGAACTACAGTGTGCATTCACAAGATGAAGTATCCGAGTGTACCGGATTGTCTGTAATTTAGGTAGGAGTTTATCGGTCGAAGTTTTGCCTGATTCTGAGTTAGTATGAAGAAGTTATTGCAGTCTAAACAAAAAAAATAGCAGTTTCTGCCTAGGCGGCGTTCAAATGTGGGGATGCTACTATCAAATCTACTTCCACGGGTACAAATAAAAATGCATGCACATTGTGCTTAAATGCAGGCACACCTGAGCGTGCATATGTACTCGTATCAATAATGTAAGTTTCAAGTTGATTACCAAGCATTGAAATTTGTATGTTCGAAAATTCAATCAGATAATATTCAGTAAGTTTCAATAAACGATTCTTATCAAATGCAGAAAAAGAATATCGAGGATCCAAACATGCTACACAACGTAATAATTCAGTGGTGCCAACTATAAATCGATTATTCAGTTCTGATAGCTGCATGTCAAGAACAGTGTAATATAGATCCACTTAATAGTGTTGCCAATTTGTAACCTTTGATTGGTTTCGTCTAGAATGACCGGATGAAACAAATGAGTCATCCATATTTGGGATATCGATATCATGTTTACTACAAAACATATTTACATAATGTATTAAATAATCCCATGTATGGTCTCTCATTTCCTGTAAACGTTGTTTTGAAACTTCAATTAAATTCATGACATTAACGATATCTTGGTCCTTTCTTTGCAATGCTTGTGATAATTCATTAGTAATGTCCAATATAGTCTTGATTAGATGCATGTTGAATGCAAATTCAAAAGTATTGATTGCATCTAAGAGAGTACTTGCTTCAGCTTTTTGTTCGTATCTAACGCCATCATCCTCCACGGACTTGATGACTATATTTACCATCGAAAACATACTTATTAAATTTATTATTATAGAAGCAATGTGATCCCCATCTAGTATCATCCAGTCTTTTGAGGCCAAACTCTTGGTGTTTTCCTTCACCACTACTACGGTTATGAGCTTCTACAATTTGAAGGGTTTGTTGTTCTCCAAGAATGTAACTTTGTTTGCAAGAAGCCCCAGCCACGTTTAATACACTTGGTAAGCTATTGAACTATACTGCACTTGCGGAAGAAGCGGCAGCAGAAAGTCTTCTTCCTTGAACCTCAGGCGATTGCAATGAACCCCAGTACAGTAGTCCATCACGCAAGTATGCAAAAAGACCCCCAATCTTCCGAAAAGCACAAATTACACCCACTAAAACTGAAATCATGCCTCCTCCTCTCTCCTCTCATCTTCTCTCTTCTCTTACTCCTCTTCCTCTACTTCTCTTCCACCTCCTCAGTCCAACCCCGCGTTGCGGGCTCCACCGATCCAAACCCTAGCGGAAGCGGTTCCCGCATCCCATCCTTCGCCTTCTACATTTCAAACACCAATCGGACCAGTCTGTTCCGCCTCCTCCTCTCGGTATATCACCCAAAAAACACGTACCTTCTGCATCTTGATCTCGGTTCTTCGGGCCAGAACGAAAGGGAGGAGCTTGCTAGGGAAGTAGGAGCGGTGCCCGTGTTTAGATCTGCGGGCAATGTGAACGTGATTGGGAAGGCTGACTTTGCTTATAAAGGTGGGTCTTCTGCTTTGTCTGCTTTGCTGCATGGTGCTGCTGTTTTGTTGAGGGTTGATGCCAAGTGGGATTGGTTTATTAATCTCGATGTTGGGGACTATCCGCTTGTTACTCAAGATGGTAACTTCTTTTTTAGAAATCTCATATTCTGAACTAGTATGCTTGAAAATGGTAATTCTTTGGTGGGTGTGATAAATACATATTATACATGAACGTAGGATATAATGTATATGGTGTTATGTTATGATTCATGAATGACACATCATTCTGAATTAACCAGTTAACAGTTGCCATGAAACTTTAAGTCAGCTGCCAAGTAAAAGTTCCCAGGTTCAAATTCCCTTGGATTAAAGCCTATAGTTTCCCAGCAGGCTTATCCCACACGAAGGTGTAAAAATTTTAGGATTCAGAAGATGATCTATAAGTTAAGACAATTGCTGATCATCGTGGGATCCCTTGGATGATTTGTTTTGTGATAATTTGATTGGTGTTATGTGATAACATGATTGTGTGTTCGTATTCATCTGAAGAAAAATAAAATCAGATGGTTGTTTCACCTGCAGCAATCTCTCTCATTGTTTGTTTGATTCCTTTTGCCCTTTTGCCAACTTAAATTAATATTACTGTGCATTCTATCCTCTGTAACAGATAAATAACTTTTTATACAGGTGCACGCACACACACATATATAAGAGGAGGGATCTGCGTCCCTAACTTTTTGCACCGCTAAATCATCCTGGTTCATATTTGGTATCTACAATTGGCGGAATCAAACAATTTTTCGCATATATTAGCTAGTTTACATCAACATCATAAGTGCAATAAATTAGATTATTTTCATAGTTCTGGCCTAAAAATACTATTCAAAATAAATGCTCATATTAAATAGTTTTAATAACTAACATATTAATGAACTCCGATGAGTTAGAAATATTGGAATAATCATAATTTTCGCAGAGACGATGTTGATGTAAACTATATCATGCATACAAAAAATTATTTGATTTTGATACTTGTAGGCACCAAAACACGAGTTGGGATGATTCAGAGATGCCAAACTTTGGAATGTGGAGCCTCCCTTTTCTCTCTGTATATGTGTGTCTATAGGCTGATTACCGTCTAAGTTGGTAAATATGTAATATAAATGAATATACGATCTATAAATATCTTGTTTTTAGTAAGATGAATAAAATTTGATTGTATTTAAAAGTTGTTATAGGTTGGTTTTAGATGTATGTATAAATTTTACTCATTCCCTTTAACTTCATGTTCTTATCAATGGAACTTAAAAGATGTCGATCTAAATCCCTCCCCCCTGTGTGCATGTCTATATATATATATATATATGTGTGTGTGTGTGTGTGTATGTATATGTATATATATGCTAAAGACACATCTGTTTACACTTACTAATACCATAAAAAATTTAATTTAAAAAACATAAAATTTGTTCTTACCAATAGCAATTTTTTCTATTTTTTTCACTTAGCAAAAAACTACCGATCGATGATAAATTACCGTTAAAATTGTTCGAATGTGTTTAAACTGCAGCACGACATTATAATAGCACAAGTTCACATGAAAATAAATCATCGTTCGGTAGAAAAATACCGTCCTGCTTAAAATATGGTAGCCCATTAATTTTGGTGCTAAGAAGTAGAAAAATGAATTTGAATGATATTTTTAGAAATGGTACTAGGAAGTGTAAATCCAGGTGCTCATAGTAACACACTATATGTATTTTAAAGGCAGACATGGATTTAGTGCGAAATTCTCAAATGCAATGCTCTAAGATGAAAAAATAGAATTGATACCACCTTTAATAATCCAAAGCTACTATCGACGCAAAACCTAATGCATGTCGATCTAATAACTCCAACCAGACAGCTGCAAAATGAAACAAGATTTACCAAAAAATGTAGATGTCCAACAGAATGCATACAGTATCAAATATGTTGTAATTATTGTAATAATCAGAATAAACATCTTAAGAATTCACACCCCTTTTTCATGATATTGTGCTAGTAAACTATAGTACAGATGGAGGTGAGCAAAATAAAAAAAATTAGAGTAAAGTACGATCGTTTTGCATATTGTTTCCAATTTATTAAACATAAATTTAACACAATCCACAGTTTCTAATTTTGCCACAAATAAAATTAGAGAGCATGGCATATATTAAACTACAATAAACAACTACTTTCCCTGTCCCAACAATTTCAATGAATATGCATCCTAGTCGGATTTCAAACCCTTTAAAATGCAGTATGTTTCTGTCCATTCTACTGTTGATTTTTTTTTTGGGGAAGAAATATTAAATAGTGTTGATGTATTTCTAATAGGGCATGTTACAGCCTACCGTCTGATTTTTTAAACACTAATATGAACTGACAGTGTTATCATGACTCATGGGTAAGTTGTTTAAATAAGAATATTGTTGTTGTAACATCGTATTCGTTAATATTAGAGGTCAAAAAAAAAAAACATTTAAAAGCTAATGCTTTCACTGTATTTTTAGATATTTCAGAAATGCTTAATTATAGAAATGAAAATAATAATCTATCGTGCTCTAATGCCAGTTTTTACTTGGTGCAGCCAGTTTGTAAGTTGAAGCTATAAGTACTTCAGTTCCAAAAGAGGTTATATGCACATAAATTATTAACTTATTTCTCAAGTATTACAAATTTTGTTTATTTGTTTAAATATGCCCTTTTAATCTTCAACTTATTGCTTAATATGTTTTTAGTTTTTTCATCTCAGTATCAAGGAGCAATTATGTTCATACCTTTACCAATCCGTTGTATGCATGCCAATCAAGGGATTGTTGTTCACACAGCTATATGGATGTGCTTATCTCTTGGCGGTGTGTGGCATGCACACTTTGCTTTGACATTTGGTATCTGGATATGCGTAAACCATGCCCTAGGTAGACATTTACAATATAGACGTAAATAAGTAAGTTATATTGATATTTTTTTATGTTGTCCAAATTAAAACACATTCAAAATTTCTCCCTAACTACGTAAGGGTAAGATTAATATACGAATATATCGAAAATAATAGTACAGCTTGATGATTTCTGTTGTCATATTATATCATTGCCTCCATACATTGAATCATACTGATTCCTTTATTGAATCATCAGATTACCGTAGTATCTTTAATTTTTAACTCTACAATTGTGATACTTAAATCTAGTTAGCGATTTCTGAATTCACCATAGATTAATTACTAGAAAAAGACATTTTAGAATCTTAAAAAGTAGTTACATATATACGCGCGCGCGCACACATAGAGATAATCTCTTGAAAGGCTTTGAATATGGGTTCATGACATGTAATGCACTCACCCTTTCTTTTTCAGTCATTTGTGCCTTGTCTTTTCCTATTGTTGGTGTGCACACATTTTTCTAAAGGCATTGCCAAACAGATTCCATTTTTGGATAAATTGGCCAATTTTAGGGGGACTCCACTAAAATATATGTTATGGATGACGTGATAAATGGAAATAAATAAAACGATTTACTCTTTTATCCTCGTGCAAAGCAAAATTCGACAAAATCCCATCAAAAAATGAAAAGAAAACGATGATGGTTCACTAGAAATTATTTTCGGTGGGGTTTGAAAAGTCAAAAACAATGGAGGAAAGGCAGTTGCATATTATTTCTTTTTTGTGAAGGGGCGATGATTTTTTATAAACCCCATAGCAATTTTACAAAAATTGAAAAATGGTATCCCTTATCTAAATCGAAGTCTCTTTAACAATGTACTTTTCTAATCATTATGCAGTATAATATACCGAGAATAACATATTTACAAAAAAATGAAGGGAATACTAAGAACTAAAGCAATTCAATTCCAAAATATCCCAAAATGAAAAGTGTTTAATGAATTTTGTCAACCTCTTTAGAATGTGCATTGCCGCTCACCCGAAGGTGATATAAAGAATACCTTGTTGAAAAAAGGAAAATATCATTTAGTAAGTAAAATGCACAAAGAGGAAAACAACAGTCTTTTTAGTTGTTCGGTATTGAATTCTCGTACATCCACTATGCAAATCATTTCTTATATTGCCCTTTCTTACAAATACAAAAATTTGTAATCTTTCGGACGACTATTAAAGTGGCTCTTAAGCAAATAAGAAATGAAGAAGAAGATTAAGAGAGAGGTTTATCTATAGTAATTGGCCGTCGTTGGATAGAAAGGTGCCAGTGAAACGTTTTTAAGAAGAACTCAAAATCTCTAAGTATTCATTATTTCATCATGTAAACAAAGTTAAATGAATATCTTGGACAATTCTCAGTATGTCAATCAATTATTGATTTTTCATAACCTGCGACAGTCCCCTAACATGTGACAACTAGGTATTTAATAAAATGCGACAACTCTAAAAGGTGAAACTCAGTGTACGAGGCTTCCGCACGATAGCGGGCTCTAAGGAGGTCGATAATGTATGCAACCTTTTCCTAGCATTGCGAAGAGGCTATTTTCGAACTTGAACTTGGATGCCCAAATCACCATGCGGGTGATCTAACCGTTGCGCCAACGCGACAACTCTATTTTCATAAAATTCAACATTCACCATAGTATGATCACGTGACAACTTCTAAATATATAAGGTTCGATAATTATTTGTTGATAACTTCTGACAACCGTATCATATACCAATTTTCATATTTTATCTAATAACTTACAACAATCTTTGGTAATAGCGTGTGGCAACTAATAATCTGTACATCATATTGTGTGAGTTTATGAACAATATGCGATAGCTTCTAACCATAAATTGCAGCAACATTTAATCTTTGTTGGTAAACATGTGGCAAATTTCCTCTTGGTTAGATGTGATAGCTCTTTATGTGATAACCTTTGATAACTTTCATATAATGATTGACGATAACCTTTAACAATATAACTTGCGATAAGTATATTATTTATCATGCATCAACCTTTAATTATTAACTTGTGACAATATCCATAAGACGCGATGACTCCTTGAATGATAATGTGCGACAACTCTCTCTATAGTCCACTACAACTTATCTCGTATAACTTGCAACAACTTCAAACTCTTGACTTGCAACAACTTCAAACTCTTGACTTGCAACAAGTGTAAACTCCTAACTTGTGACAACTTCATTCATATAACTTGCGATAGCTTTAATATTTTAGCTTGCGACATGAACTATGAGTCTCTTTACCAAGAGTTGACCTCACTCCAAGAGTCGTTTCAACGTAAATCAAACCATAAGGCGAGAGAAAATTTTGTTTCTCTACCTATAACGAAAATTTCTAGCTCTAATAGACAAATTCTCTTGCTATCCTTTTGAAGTCCTTGTTGATTGAGATTCCAAGTTTTAACTTTATGTTTCTTTTCTCAAGTTATAACAGTTCCTTGCTCAAAATCGGTTAAGTGTTGTATGGTAAGGTCAATGATGTAATTGGAGCACATAACTATGAATGCATAGCTATGTTTATGTTTACATAGTTATGAATACATAATCATGCTTCACAATCATAAATGAGTACATGCTGAGTAATCTGATTTTTTCACTCAAAATAAAATATTGTCATCGCCTTAGGACTGAAATTGAATTTCAACTATTATATTCATATTTAAACAACATTGAAGAAATTTTGCATGAAATACCCCAAATTTGTTTAAAAATACACGATTTTATCAAGATGCCTAGCTTTGATTATTCTTTGCTTAATCCCATCTAGATGATTAATCTCTAATTCAAACTTAGGTGTAAGATTTCGACCGAAACCTCAAGATTCCGATCATTTTGGTTCCACTCCGACTGATGGCGAGATGAGATTAGCCCAAAAACTCATCCCGCTGAAGACAATTCTCAAAGTCGAGGGGATTCGAAAGAAATCATAGAAAATCGAGAACAAAAACTTACTCAATGCTCATTTCTTTCAGATTCAACCTGTTATCTTGCCTTCCTCTTTAAATCGAGGCAAACCGAGCATCAGAGTAAAAAATTCTTATTATTTCCTACCCTAATTTAGTTGGTAGTTGGAATCGACAAAATAAAGAAGGTGGATTGAAGATTTGGGCTATGTTTGAATTTAATTAGCGTTTTGGGCAAGGTTTGAGGTTTCGGCCGAAACACCTAGATTTCGACCGTTCTGTTTCGATTTCAGCGGGATCGAAACCACATCAAATCGAAATTTCAATAAAAAAATGCCCATCGAACTTCAAATTATACATAAAAAACTCAAGACAAGAATTAATTTGAGTTTCAAATATATGAATATTCAAAATTTGAAATTTAACTTAGTAAATACCATGGTATCAGGTGCCGACCGGAACCACGAGATGCCGGCCATCTCGGTTCGGTTCCGGCCGGAGGCGGGACGAGATTAGGTCAAAATCCCGTCCCGGTGCTGTCATTAAAAAAAAGCAAAACATAAGTCGGATTCCCTGTATGGAAGGGAGAAGACTCAAAAGAAAGGTAAACGACGAAAAAAGGGAAAAAGAATCGAATCCAGAAAAAGGAAAAAAAAAGCAAAACCTGGTCTTTTCGGTCTTCGCTGTCTTCTAGCCAGAGATCCAATCTAACTAAAAATTGGAATTTCTTCATCGCTTTGGTTCTCACTATCTACCTTCGTGATTTTTTTTTTCATTTTCATTTCTTTCTTTGAATCAGAATCGATGGTAGTGACTAGTGAGAGACAGAGAAACGTATTTGTGATTTTAGGGTTAGGGTCTAAGTTGGATTTAAAGTGAATGGTGGGCTGATTTTTAATGGGCTTGGGCTTATTTCAATTTCTCTATGTCTAAATGAATGGGTGGGCAATAATTATTTCGATTTGTCTTTCTTTGAATGGACTTTGACTGATTTTAATTTATTTTTTAAACTTTGTTTAGTATGTTTACATTAATATATGTAATAGTGCTGTATTTTATATTATTGTCATTTTATAGACAATATTTTGTATTTTATTTAAAATGTTCATTATTACTTTAATACAAACATCATAAATGGGACCGAAACCGAAACTAAAACCGAAACTTCCGAAATTTCCGAAACGGACCGAAATCAAGTAAATTTCAAATGACCGAAACCGAAACCGAGTTCTCGAACCATGGTAAATACACATAATCGCGAAATATATAAATGACGTAACTAAAAAAGTTGAAAATAAAGTACGAATAAACATTTTTTTAGTGTTATAAATATTTATAACTAATTGTTATTATTTGTTTACATTTTATTTTTCAGTTAAAAAATAAATTATACATATTTTTTTAGTAAATTAGAATAATATATGTGCAACAATATAAAAAATAGTTGACGAAATCCGAAACTCAAACTAGAACCGGAATTCTCGAAATTTACGAATTATGTCGAAATTCCTAAAATTACAAAAGATCAAAACCGGAATCTCAAACCTCGGTTTTAGGGTTGCTGGAAACTATTTATTTTGACAAATGGTTGTTTTGGTTAGGATAAAGTTCACTTTAGTTAACTTAACTCAAAAGTGCTAATTTAGTTATTAAGTGGATCTGATTTGGACTGGTTTAAAACTATTTGAGTCAAAACTATTGTTCTGAATTTAGTTGATTTTAGTACTTGTTTTGTGTAATTGATTAGCTATTTTTGTATTTCTTCCAAATACTAATTTACTAACTAATTAGGATTTTTCGTAATTTAATTAGCATTTCATATTAACCAGGGTTTTGGATGTAATAGTGTTTTATGTCATATTTTATTTCTTTAAAAACTGTATTTAGCATTATATCTACAATGTTTATAATTGTCTTTTCATTAAAAAAATAAAACCAAAATCCGAAACAGAAAAATCGAAACTTACAAAATTTCCATAATTGATCGGTACTAAGGAAATTTTAAATAACCAAGTTGTCAAACCTGGGTTCAAACTCACCGCCTATCGCTCACATTTCACAATCGTGAAAGTTAATAACTACCACCATACAAAGTATTGTCTTGTGTTAAATACTGTAGCTGGATCAATCTTATAGCTTGATGTTTACGAAGTACAACTTGAATGAATATCTATTATCTATATGGGTGTAATTGCTCTCTTACAAACTGAGAAGCAATCTTAAAAGGAGTCTCACAATAGGCACTGCAAATATAATTAGTTTTAACATGTCTATAAGATGATAATATTTGTCTTTTAGTTTTGTTGATGATTGTGTATATTTGACTAACTAATTGTTGCTGCAATTAATTTTGGTCTACGGATAATTTGTAAATAAAAATAGCACTATATGCATACACACTTAAATGACAATGCAAAAATGTATCCGACATTGTCTTTTGCATATGATATAAATCACATTGGATCTTAATATGATTTAAATTTGATTTTTGTATCTAGCATTAACTTTTCCTGCATTATTCAGTTCCGTTATCATGTAAATTTGATTATGAAAAATCATGCAATACAAGTTAAATGGAAAACAAACTGTTAATAGCTTTTGACCCACCCACTGCAACAGAAAGTTCTAGTTTCATCATTGCTTGTAACTTTATAATAATACATAATGAATAACCATGCGACTTCTTCATTAAACCGACCAAATGCGCTCTTTAGCTAACTTTTACTTCTGCAGTGTATCTCGTATATATCGTATGACTTTGGGTTTTACCCTGTTATTTGGTTACAGATCTTCTTCATGTATTTTCCGTCTTGCCGAAGGACTTGAACTTTGTTCATCACAGCAATTACATTGGCTGGAGAGAGTACATCTTATACTTATTCTTTTATATATATATGTATATATGTATGTATGTATATATATAACTCTCTCTCTCTCTCTCATACGCGCACACACTCCATTTATGCCACCCACCAATAATTTTTTTCTAAAAACTGCAGATCCCGCAAGTTAAGACCAATCATTGTTGATCCCGGTCTCTACCTTTCATCCAAGGCTGAAATGTTTTACGCAACACAAAAGCGTGATTTACCAAATGCTTACAAGATATTTACAGGTTAGTTTTATTTTGGTGCAAGCTATGTTCTCCTAGGATAATTAATTTCTATCATTTGGATGCATTTAGATAGCATTCCTTCAACTAATTGTATGCATGTTATGTGTTGCAGTATCAAGGTTTGAAATTTAGCTAAAATATGAAAAATAGAGTTAGATGATAGGAAGTTAGGAACACATTCAAAGAAGACATGATGACAATGAAAAAAGAAAACAATATTTACGTAGAAGAAAATGAAACAGAACAAAACTTAAATTGAACACGAGAATAAAGTGTTAAAAATAATCTAAAAAAATAAATTAACTAAAGAGATGACTTAAAATAGAAAGTATTGGAAAATGAGAATTCATGTGAAAAATGCAAAGAGGAGGGTAATGATCCAGCTAACTTGTATTCTTACACAGGTTCACCTTCTGTTATTCTAAGCCGAAACTTTGTAGAACATTGTATCGTGGGCACTGAAAATTTACCTCGGATACTATTAATGTACTATGCAAATACACCTGCATCACATACAACCTATTTCCAAACCCTCTTATGCAACTCTCCTGAATATAACCAAACAATCATCAACAACGATATGCATTATGTGAAGTGGGACACACCGCCAAAGCGTGAACCAGCCATGCTAACTATGGATGACTTCAACAATATGACAAAAATTGGTGTGCCCTTTGCAACTGGGTTCTCTAAAGATAGCAATGAAATCCTCGACAAGATTGATAGAGAGATTTTGAAGCGCGATAATGGTGAAATAGTGGAGGGTGGTTGGTGTTTAAGTGGAGGGAGTGGAGATCGATGCACGACTTGGCAGGCTGCTGATGTACTAAAGCCTGGTGATGGGGCTAAAAGGCTTGCGAAGAGGATTGAGAAAATGATATCTGATGATGGTTTTCGTTTGAATCGATGTGTATGGGATGGATCAATGTAGTACAAGGTACACACAATTCATTTAGTTATTATAGATTATAGAGCCCTGTTGAGCTAGTACAGAATTAACAAAATTGTATTAAATCTTATTCAGTTATCTGAACTATGATCCTAATCTAGCAATGCTATATACATGGTATTTGTATTTCCCACTCTATTTTAGCCAAAAAAATATTCTAGATAATTTTAATCCATGCTATCTATCATCCACTTTGATTGACAATGAATTGCTGATAGACATTTCATTGCTGATTGTAATGACATACATATGAAAGTTGATTTGAATAAGAAATGGATTGGGTCGAAGGTGGTGGCAAATGAAGTGTTTTTAACAATGCTTATAATCTTAATATACGACTTTAAACCAAATAGCTATTTTATTTCAATATAAATACTGTTTTTATATCTGAAGGATTTGCACAATTTACAAAATACCAAAGGCTTTACCTACTTTAATCTTCCCACAGCTTGCAGATTTACGATCGAATTCTAGCAAGCAGAACTATAGCTTTAGAAGCTCAAACACAGGTGACTTTTGAAATCGCATTTGTTAAGAAAAACAAAATGTGCTTGAATCATCAATTTGCAATCACAATATACAATCAGATTATCGTGGCTGTTTTTTGCCCTTGATATTTTTGACCTTTTTATCAGTTTTTCTCTTAAGGTCTGTTTTTTGATATATTTGAGAGGGTTTTCATTATTTTATAGAATAAAAATTATTTTCTTTTACTTTTGTAACTTTTTTTTTGCCATCTGAAAAATTGTATTCTTCCGTATAAAAGTTGGATTAGCAACCTTTCATCATCAAATTACGTAATTCATTTTCTAATAATTGAATTATGTCATGTATAAAAAATATATATTAAAATTACATATAATTTTGATTATCTTTTGAGGTGCAAGCAATTTGAATTTTTTGTGAACATCAGATTGTGTTTTCCATTAAAAATGCAAATGATTTGCACTGTTCAAAAGAGGTGAAGGTGGTGGGAAAGCCGGGTAGCTAGAGTGGGAATGGGTGGGAGGTTGAAATAAGCCAAAGTGGACCTTGTGAAAGGACGACTTGCACTATGCATTCATTGTGCAAAGTTCAAGTTGCATACTGCAATATGCACTGTGCAAGACTGTAAGTTACACTATGTTAAATGTAACTTGCACTAGGTGAACGATCAATCCGTATCTGTATGCAATCTACACAATTCGATATCATCATGTTCTTATTAAAACATGTAATATGCACAACTCATGTGGATCCCTATCACTCTCTCTTGTTACAAACGTATCTTTTAGCAGGAATTAACTGAATTTATAAAAACTTGAAAACAACTAGTTAGTTGACCATGGTAGGAATATAAATTTGTCTAATCATGGAAAAAAGAGGGAAAAAATATATATTTCTTTATGCAAATCTGAAATTTACTATAAAAGAATTTTATTATTGTGTTATGTTCATTAAAGAGTCATACATTACATGAAAAATTGCGACACCTAACTTGTGCAATTACATATGGCAAAATGGATAGATGGACATATGATACAGAATAACGTATATTTTATCTGCAGTGATTATCTTACTAAAACCAGGATGTCTAATAACTTGTGTAAGATAGTTCAGTTCAACTTTAACAACTCATTGTTGCTAGAAATCATATAATAGCATTAAAAAAGCATGTGAGTGAACTAGACTTCACGTTTAGTAACTAAAGAAAACCCGTGTTTATTCCTTGTACGTAAGTTAAATCGCATTTAGTCAAATGTAAACTTACATCGAATGCAAACTCTTAGTACACACACATACAAGATAGAGAATACACATACATGTATACACACACACATATACACAGACATATACATAGGGAGGGATCTTGATTCCTTGACTATAAATCCTCCTCTTCGTGAAGTTTTGTTTTTTCAAAAAATAAATAAATCAGCCTTTCATCCCCATCCGTCTTTTAGTAGAATATTTTCTTTTTCAAAACAAAACAATTTTTTGTAGATATTTTGTATTGACTAGGGACATCATACATGCAAAGTTTTGAACAATTTCAAATTCTTTAGCTCATCCATAATCGCAAGGCAATATGAATCATCAAAATATTTATTTTAATCGTTGATTTGAAGTAATAATTTCAAATAAGCTAAAGTTTCGAAACGATTCAAAATTTTGCATAAATGATTTCACTAATGAATATAACATATCTACAAAAATTTATTTCGAAATTATTCTATAAGAGGGGGATTTATGTTGAAGGGAATCAAGACACTTACACAGACGTACACGTGCGCACATGCTTACCTCTTTTTTCATATTTTCGATTTGTGCCTAACTCGATTTCAAGTATCAATGATCATCAGAGTTTTTTTTGTTTTTTTAGGTGTGTTCTATTTAGCATCAACATCATCTGTTATAGAGAATAAAATTATCTTATTCTGTTACTTTACCTCACAAATATTAATTATTCAATATATTATATATTGAAAATATTTATTATAGATGTTATCAAAAAATATATATTTTTTATAATCAATGATTCAAAGGAATTATTTTTTGGTGGATAAAAGATATCAAAATAAATATCTTTTACAGAGACGATATTGATGATATGCAGATAATATCTACAAAAAGTTATTAAATTCGGATGACCGTATATACTTCAAATCGATGATACTAAAAAAAACCATGACACGGGTCCCTCCTTTAACACACACACACGCAAAAGAATTTTGAATCCGTGTAGTTTGTTTTTGGGATATGTTTTATTTGTTAGTGATACCATTTTTACAAACATTAACCCCTTCAAAATCACATATGTCGTTACATGTCATTCAGTCTCTTTTAAAATGCCATTAGTGTTATTAAGGTGAGCGCCTAAGGCATAGTGTTTGCGCCTTAATGGGAGTTGAGGCGCGCGATCTACTCAAGACGTCCAAAAAGCACGTTTTTTGCTAAGACATCGAAGTTCCCAGATGCCTTAAAGTGCGCCTTCTGTTGAACTTGGACATCTATGATTTTCAGCTTCTTGTTGTTATAATTTTCGTGTTTTCGGTGCTGTAGACTTGAATGTGACATTGTTTTAGTCAAGGTTATCATTTATGGCTTCATATTTATAGGTAGTGGTTTCTTATTTGCAAAAAAATGATTATAAACATATTTTAACACTTAGATTATCATTTTTAATGGTAATTTATAATGCAGTTTTTTTGGAGAAAAAACGCGAAGTTGTATAAAAAGCTCACAAAAAGGCAGGCTCATCATGCAAAAAAGCCCAAGGCGCAAGCTTGACGTCTTTTTGCCCTTTACCGCCTTAACTACCGTCCGACCAATGTAAATGACCCTAACATTTCTAATTTCATTCCACGCCTAATGAGGGAAGAGGAAAATTCACTTTCAATAGTCATATCTTTTTTGTATGAACAAGGAGAACACTGTTGGTCTTAACGATTTTATGGGCTTTTTCTCCAATTTTGTTGGGATATTCTCTAATGACTTGGCTTCGGTTGTTATATCTTTTTTGTGTGGGAATCTATACCACATATTTAGTTCTCCACCAACATCGCCCCTATTTCTAAAACAAAAAGTTCAAAAACTTATTCATACCTTGATCAATCAGCCTATGCAACTTTTTCAATAAAATCATCTTCAAAGTCTTAGATAGCAACTTATCTCTTAGGAGAATCAATATTTCCTTCCAAAGTTGGTTTTGTTAGAAAAGGATTAATAACTGATAACATTTTACCAGCTCAAGAACTTATCTCAAATTAACAAAAGAACTTTTGGTTTTAACATGACAATGAAACTATACATGGCCAAGGAATATTAGAAAATCTCCTCTCTTTTCTCGTAGTAAAGGTTTTGGCAGATTATTGGTTTTTGGAATCCTTTAAAGATATGATATGGATATTTCTGTCTAACTATCGGTACCCTATTCTATAGTTAATGATGAATCCAAAGGCTTTTTCAAATAAGGAAGTGGAGTTTGACAAGATGATCATGAGTTTACTAGGAATGATCTCCTTTATTATTCATCTGAGCATGAGAAGCTCTAAATAGGAAAATTCATGAGTTAACTAGTAATGAAAAAATTGGGTAATTTATGAATCCTAGAGATCCATTGCAAACCTAATGATTCTTCGGACAATTTATGAACTTCTCTCGGGCCAAAAAGCTAATAACGAAATCGCTGTAATATTAGTACCCTAAGTCCAAAAAGTTTGAATTATCAGATCTACAGGTTTCTTTAATCTCTTCCTTTGATCAATTTAAAAATTAATTATTTTGAAGGTCGTAGAAAATGAACTGTTTGATTCCCTAATGACTAAAGTCACTGAATTAATTTGTTAATGGGAACCCATCCCTAATACCTTGATTGGTAGGTTAGGCTTGATAAGTTCAGTCTTTTGCACTTTAAAGTTGCAAATATTAAACCCCACTGACTCTTTCTTTAGAGTACTTGGGAAAAATAAATAAATAATCTGTCCTAGTTTCTTTTAAGGCTCCAAATAAAACTGTAGAAAACACCACTGTATTTCTTGGTCCAAAATTTGTCATCCTAAACAAAAGGTGGGCTACACATCAGATACATAAGGAATTTGTGCTAAAGCTTATCCATATAAATTATGGGTGAAATTTTATGTAAACAACTCACTTTGGTCAAAATTTCCGTTTTTACCAAATCAAGTTCTTTGGTTATGGTGAAATTGCCAAACAAGTTTGGTCACATTTGGAAGATTTATGTGCATCAAATGTAATAAAGATTGTCTACATTCTGGATTACTTTACTGGTGGTCCTTTGGTAGAGAGGGGGGCAAAAACATTATAAGCGTACTATTCAGAATAGTTCCCTGTTGTATATATAGTGTACTATTCAGAAATAGACATATTTATTCACGAGGACATCAAACTCATTTTAAAAGTCAGTCCATATAAAGGGTCCCACTGTCCCACAATATGTTTCTTATTGCTTCATCCCAGATTTTAATATTACATGTTCTTAATTTTTATTAGTTTGAGTATATGATATATTTTTTTATATATTATTATTATTATTATTATTATTATTATTATAATACCTTATTTATTGCATATGCTTATCTGCTTAGGTTGCCTTTTAGAAAGTCATAGCACTAGTCATAAGAACTTTATTTGTAGCTTAATCTACAAGAGCAGAATTTCTATTATTTTAGTATTATACTAATGTTTATAAGGGCGGTACTTTTTTTTGTTAGTGATGTTAGTCACTGCAAGAAGGCAAACTTTTTTCCTTTTGTTTAGGGCATCTCCAGTGGTTGAATTATTCGCTGAATACGTCGAAAAAAATTCTCCAGTCGTCAAATTAAGACACCGAATTCAGCTGAAAGTTCAGGATTCGGTTCAGGATCCTGAACTGGGCTTGGACGCCCATTTAATGGGCGCCCAAGCCCCCCCACCCTACCCCCTCTTCCCCCTGCAACCAGTCTTATTCCGGACGGCAACGGCTATAAACGGCCGTATTTTAAACTCCAACGGCTATAAACGGTCATATTTAAAACTACAACGGCTATAAATGGTCAAATTTGTGATTTCATTATATATATCGGACTATTTTTCAGATTGTAATACACACATCTCTTCTAGTACAATTATAATCTCAATTCCATAATATTGAAAGTATGTCTCATCCGTTTCAATCATACACCGAAGCGATGAATATGGATAACTGTGATTTTGATTCTCAACCCTTTCAAAATGTTCATCCCCAGACCGCTCCCCCTCTATCATTCCATTCTTCTGCTTCATGGTCTGGCGATGAAGATAAAGATTTGTGTTATATTTACTGTCATTTTTCTAACGACTCGATAAAGGGGAATGACCAAAGTGGAGAGGCGTTTTGGGCAAAAGTCATCACTGCGTACAATAAAAAGCATGTTGAAAAGACGAGGTCAATGTCTGCAATCACTGGTCGTTTTGGGAAGATTAATTGACAAACACAATTCTACGAGTCTCAGATTCACAAAATAAGAACAGCAAATCAGTGGAATGGGTAGCGAAGCTGAATTGGTAGCGTTTTGAAAAATATCATTTTTAATTTATATTCGTATTCGATCGCTTTGTTAATATATCATTTTGTGTTTCTGTTTTTTAGAAGAGAATGACGAACGATCAATTCTTGAAATTATTTCCAAGAGAAAATGGTACAAAGAAACCCCACTACTATCAGTTTGCAAACTGTTATGACTTGCTTGTTAGTCAACAAAAATGGAGTTCGAACACCGCAAAAAGCTTAAGAGATGTCCAGACGAAGTCGAAGGGCAAGAAAAAAACAAGTCGAACTAATTATAGTTCTAGCCATGCAATTCTTTTCATATGGACTCTAATGTATGCCCAGATAATGAAGACGAAGAAGCAGAACTCGCATTTGATGAAGATGCTAGACCGATGGGGCAACGAGCAGCTAAGAAGAAAATTGCTGTTCAATCCCAAATCGATTCTCGTTTAGCCCTAATGCATGAAAAACATGCGAGAGAAAATGCAGAACGTCAAAGAGGGAGTGCAGAAAAGCTTGCCGTGTTAAAAGAACTGACCGAGATTGAGAAGGGCCGGTTTGAGCTAGAGCGGCAACGCCAAGCGACCTTAATAATGGAAAAGGATATCACCGGAATGGATCCAATTACAATGCAATATTGGATGGAGTACAAACAACACATTGTTGAGAGTAGATCAGGAACAAAACATATGTAGTTGAAATATTCATGTGCTATTTTTAGTTATTACAGTTTAAATATCTATGTACCTTCAGTTTATATTTTCAATCATGTGCTATTTTCAGTTTTAAAATATTCAATGGTATATCATTTTTTTCGATGCATTCTGTAGATATCATTATAGATTTACTTCACCAAACATAAATGCTATTACAAACATCAAAATTATAGCATTCTACACTTCGTTACACAAATAAAAAGGCAAACAGATGTAATTAAACAAAGATCCACCATCACGAACTACTAATTTCCATAAGAATTCCAAATATGCTCCATTAAATCCCTTTGGAGCCTATTATGAATAGCTGCATTACGATATACTTCATGATGATCGACATGAATTGCGTATTGTCCTTCAGTTCGTAACGTGGCTGTGCGAAACAATTCAGGGGGTTGTCTTGCCCCATCATACTCGAAATCGGGATAGTCCATACCGCGTTCATCTTCAATGATCATGTTATGCAGAATTATACAACAGAACATAATTGTAGCCATTTTTGATCTCTTCCATAATCTACATGGATTGCTGACCATTGCAAACCTTGCCCGAAGGACCCCAAACGTCCTTTCTACGTCCTTCCTTTGTCCTTCCTTTGTTCTTTCTGCATTGCAGCAAATTGTTTCTGTTTTGCCGTCATTGGGTTTGCAAATGTCTTTACAATCGTACTTTATTTGGGATAAATTCCATCTCCTAGATAGTATCCATGCTCATATGTGTTATGACCAAGAGTAAATGATACGAGAGTTGACTTACCTTGCGCCAAATCATTAAACAAATGAGATCGTTCGACAACGTTTAAGTCGTTAAGAGAACCTGACATTCCGAAGAAAGCATGCCAAATCCACAAATCATGAGAGGCAACTGCTTCTAAGATGATAGTCGGTTTTTTTTCTTTGCCGTTATTGCTCCATGAAAAGCTTTTGGACAGTTCTTCCACTCCCAATGCATACAGTCTAGACTTCCAAGCATGTCAGACCAGCCTTTGCTTTCATGCATTTCACGCAAGCGCGTTACATCTGCCTCGTTTGGAGAACGAAGATATTCAGTCCCATAAATGTCCACAACTGATTGACAGAAGTGATCTAGGTTTTCCAATGCCGTACTCTCTGCAATACGATATGCGTCGTCAAGGGCATCGGCGGGTGTACCGTATGCTAACATCCTCAAAGCTGCGGTCATCTTTTGATGTCCACTCAAACCTTGTTTTTTTGCAGCGTCCTGCTTGTAAACAAAATAATTATTATTCTGCTGAATACTTTCGAGAATTCTTAAAAACAATGGACGACTCATTCTGAATTGTCGTCTAAACATCTCTGGACCGTAAGTTGGATCACGGGCAAAGTAATCTTGCATAAGTGTTTTGTGAAATGCTTGCTGGTTACGGTTGATGTATTTCCGATCCACAACTGAGCCACCGTGTTTTTCAGAAGTTGAACCGTATGCTTCATGGTATACCTCCAGCAGTTCCTCCTCCTCTTGTTGATGTGCTAACGCATACGCTTCTTCTTTAGAGTCACTTTCGCATAGCAATATAGCTTTTAGTAAATTTCCAGACATTGTTTTTAGGATAGTTGTTTGTTTTTTTGAATGTTTTGTTAGATTTAATTGTGGTGAACAAGTATGAGATTCATATGGTTATATATATAGGACTAATTCGTGAGTGGAGACAAGGCGGCTCAGTGTGCGGTCATATCATGCACTGTAGCCACGTTCCGCTGTCGGCCTCAGCTAATATCTTAATTGAGTGGAGACAAAGTGACTCAGTGTGCGGTCAAATCACATACTGTAGCCACGTTCATTTGCCGGCCAAGATTCCCTGCTTTCTTTAGTGGAGACAAGGCGGCTCAGTGTGCGGTCATATCATACACTATAGCCACGTTCATTTGCCGGTCAAGATTCCCTGCTTTCTTTAGTGGAGACAGAGCGGTTCAGTGTGCGGTCATATCATACACTGTAGCCACGTTCCGCTGTCGGCCTCAGCTAATATCTTTATTGAGTGGAGACTAGGAACATCCATTATATAAATCCACAAATCGTTATCTGTTTAAATCATTTAAAAACTTAACATTATACAAACTACAATGTCCAACATGACATTTACGTCTCATGCATTGAAGCTGCTTATGCATTACTACATACAAACCGATGAGATGTGCGACAATCAGGAGTCAAGGGTAATTCAATTTTGGGACACTTCGGCTGAACTATACAACAACGACGTGGGATGTCGAGTCAGACGTACGGCTCAAGAGGTAAGGACTGCATATAGAAACTTTACTAAGACATGCACGCGTTACACAAAGGTTATTAATGAGGTAATATCAGAAAATTTATTCGAGACTACACGTTCGACTTATGACGGTCGATACAATTTAAAATACCGCACTCCGTTCATTGCCCACGATGTGTACTTCATCCGTCAAAATTGGCTAGAAAGATTTGGTTGGCCTTAAGGTAACAGTATTAGTAACTGGTTATGTAACGGTGACTACTGTATTATTTATTTGGAGATGTTTTAATGTGTAGTTGGTTAAGTAATATTGTGTTGTATGAAGAATCTTTTAATGTGTAGAGAGCATTCTGAATTGTCTTGTCAAATAATAATGTCTGTTGTTGTTTTCAGATCAAAAAGTAGTGGTATCACATCAATTAAATAGACATGTTTGTTTATATATGCGCTTTCTGATTTACTTCTTCATCATTCATAATCATCTTCTTCCTCAATCACAACAACTTCTTCATCGCAATGCCTTTTTGGCCTTCTTCTATCGATTCAGATGCAGGTTACGTGTCTACGGAAAGTTCACATACTGATGAGGATTGGCTTATCAATTATCAAGAACAACACTATGAAGATGTCAACGGTCAGTTTTCAGATCTTGAGCAGTTGAGACTTCAGGAGGTGGTTGAACCACCATACGATCAACAGGTTGTTCATCAGGCATATGAACAACCTGAGAACCAGGTTCAAGTTGTTCAACCTTCCTCTGAGCAAGAAGTTGAATCTTACCCATTTTGTTGTTAGTGCGGGTATGGAGTTGAAGTTGTAGTACGTGCGGATGGAGAAAATATTGGTCGTCGAATCTAGATATGTCAATTCTGACCGAATGGTTGCAATTACGCGGAATGGTTGGATGATCATTTATGTCCAAGGGGCATAACCTATGCAAACGAGCTAGAACATGAGATAAGACGTCTTAGACTATCTTTACAGGAGTTGCAGTTTAATCGTCACGTCTAGTTTCTTCATGTTTGTGTTCTATTATTACCGTGTCATTTGTTATTAGTGTTCTATGTTCGTATATCTTCAATTCTAATGTCACTAGTAGTTTCTTTATGTTTGTATGTCACTAGTTGGTGCTTATAAGTAGGTTAATATAGCAGTGTACTCAAACATATAGAATTCATAGTATACTCAAACATTATCATCCTAATCAAGGAAAGTGAAATTATATAAACATAAAGAATACGCAGTATACTCAAATAATGATATAAGTACATAAGCTATAGGTATTGCAACATATAATAAAACGTCCACTGTGCATAAACTAAAAGGTATACAACTAAAGGGATGCAACGTCGTCGTCGTCATCAGCATCATCGCCATCATCCCCATCACCGTCATCATCATCATCTCCGTCGTCGTCATCATCCTCATCACCATCCTCCCCCTCGTCCTTATCATCCCCATCATCCTCATCCCCATCGTCCTCATCCCATCATGCTCATCTAAACCACCAGTGTCATACCCACTGGGACCAGCCTCACCTCCGTCCGGTGGTCCGAAAGGCTCATATACAGCAAGTTTAGCTGATAGCTGATCAATCTGCGCCTCTAGCATCTGTGTATGCTGCATGTACATATCATGCATGGTGTGTGTATGTGCAAGAGTCATATCGTGAAACACACCAAGTAAAACTCTGGTCTAATCTAGTAGCATACTATATAAAGATGATATTTGACATAGTAAGAAACTAAGCATAGAATTAAGGAAAATGACAATAAATAACAAACATACCTCATACAGAGGATATAACCCGACTGAAGGCACACCAGGATAGTCGGGGTGATCTGGAAAGACTAAAGGTTGCTCAATCATAGTACCTGTCACGTCATATGCTCTAAAAGTAGTATCGGGCTCCAACTGTATGTGAGTCTGGGAGAACTGTGACGAAATCGGGTCAAATGAAACATGCGGTACCTGAACTCTACCAACTGCAATGTGAGGTCCTATATGATCAGAGTTGACCCCACGAACATAATCTGGTACGATGAATCTACGAGGTGCTACTTTAGCTCAATAAGCATCGTAATCTCCATCGATGAAGAAAGTGCTACTATCCACCCATCCAGCCTGTAGTAGAGCATCTAAGCACTGATCGTCAATCACTCTGTGTCTACCAAACATGTCTTCACAAGATAAAGGATCATATGGTATACGATGATCACCCGTAATCTGATAAGCACGCCTCTCTTCCAAATACCACATAGGCATAAATGCAGGTGTATGCAAAGCAACCCTACATCTAGATAGCGAATACGCAACCATCAAGGGATGGTCGTCTGCCATAAGACCTGCATCTGCTAGATGAGTCCAATGTGAGGCCCAAGGAGTCCGAATGATGTTACCCCAACTACGCATATCAAGTTGTGACCTAGCCTCCAGCAAGTCATGTCGTACACCTAAGGGAACATGATGTACGTACTGCATAGTCTCCCATCATCTCATCCTAGGGAAGTACTGCTTAGCGGCCTGACTAGCCATGTCCTGCATGCGGTGATGCATGTTTGTCGTGTACTCGTAGTACCATAACGGCAAAATATACCAAAAAGCATGCATTTGCTTGACATTGCCAAGCGCAAATGAATCTAGAGCGGTATAAAGGGTGCCTAATATCGCTGTGCCCCAATCAATAGTATGCAGCTGGTCTAATCTGACAAGAGATGCTAAATAGCCTAGTTTAACCGTACCTTTTTGATTTGGAAAAAAGGTCGAACCAAACAAATACAGCAGAAATGCTCTAGTAACTGCATCCATCATATCGGCTCTAGCTATATAAGTGGTGATGTACTGCTGCAAGTAAGTCAACTTAACAGAACCACTAGTGACGCAGGTAACATCTATCAGTGGTAGAAAAACAGTAAACAGATTGGAGGACTTGTATAAATCATCAAATGGAAAAGGTCGAAGGCCGTGTCGTCCAATCTCAATGCCGGTGAATATGTAGTAATCAATTGGGGTAATACCAAGCTCAAAATCTGAAAAATGAAATGTATGTGTGGTGGGCCACCACCTCTCAGCTAATGCCTGAATGAGAGGTCGATCAAAGGACTGGACATGCCTAATCGACAAAAAAAGACCAAAATGGCTAGTCTAGCCTCTCCATAATAGGACTGGACAAAGAGTCATAAAACTGGATAATGCACTTAGCCCAACTACCCCGACAATGAATGTAATGGTCCTATAAATAATTTATGAATTAATAATTTTGGATAGTAACAGTTATTTAATATGATTATGTGATGTACATATAAAAATAAACAGATATATTAATGTGCAATTTATACATGTATGGTCGTCAAAGCGGTTTCAGTTCTGTGCCGATAACCATTTGGAAGCTCGTATAGTTCACGTAGATCGTCTGGTGAAACTCCAGGTGGTGGCGGAACGTGTAACGGTCCAGCTTGCTTTACTGGATGTCTGTGAACCGTTCTTCGAGCGATTTTGGTTGGACGCGGTGGCATTTCGTTTAGGTTTTCTAATTAAAAAAAATTTAAAAGTGAAAATTTAGATGGAAAGTGAGGAGGGGAGGAGGGTATATGAAGAGGGAGGGGGCTGGCGCCCATTTTATGGGCGCCTGATGCCACCTGATGCCAGGCGCCCATTAAATGGGGGCCTGGCCCCTGGGTGCCCCTCTTCCCTTCAAGGCTGAATATTCAACCCTGAATCCACTGGAGTTGCCCTTACCAGTAAAACGTAATGTACTCTATTTTATTATTATGGTATCTGTACGGGAAATAGTAAGGGGGTTTAACGAGATTTCTATTATTAAAAACTGTTTGGTTTGTAGTGCTACACCAAGTTTATTCAGTGGCATTTCATACCTACAGATTTATATGTACGATTAATATATTATGATAACTGGTGAAAAACGGACTTAAAAACTCTAAGCATATTCGATGCACCTAGATGCTCCACTTAAATATTTATGATGCCATTAGACAACCAAACTCTTATAGGTTACAAAGCAAATATTGAAATTGAGCTCTATGCTTCGTATTTCTTTGCGCTGCTGTATCATCGTAGTATATTCTTATGATGGTTATAAAATTTCATTTAGCTTCAAGGTGGGCAAATATTTTCAGATTTAATTATATTTTACCGTATTTTTATGCATTTCATCAACTAATTTTAGCTCATTATTAGTAAATCTAAAAGAAAATGACCCTCTATTTTTTATATTTCTACATGATTATGGAGTTCATTCACAACATTTAAACTTCGCTCTTCTACATTATAATGTAAGCGCATGGTTTGAACACCATCTATGCTCCACTTATATATATATATATATATATATATATATATATATATTTTATGCAGGCATTCAAACTGAACTAAATATTATAATCACAAAACAAAATCACTTCCCGAGGTTCCCCACCCATTCCACTAATTAATCTCTAATCGGGAACATTCATAAAAATTAATAAATATATAAACCAAGAACAAATGATGCAGTAGTGATGCATTATACTTACATAGTACATCGCATTCCCAATGCATTTAGTATTACAAAATGAGACAATCTTTAAAAATACTGCAAGATTAATCGGTATATACTTGGGATTGTTTAAATTGGGTTTACAAAGGAAACCAGTCTTCGAAGCCGCTTTGTTGCTAACGGCACTATACTTTTATGCGACTGAAGTTGTAAATGAGTAATGTACTTATGTGGTCCATTGTAATATCCACTGGCTACTATGTGATATGTGATTCAACAATGTATATCCCCTATGATATAAGGATCATGATATTTTGTAAATTGACTAAGCCTCCTAATTCTTGTCCAATATTCAAAGCTCAATTCAGAGATCCATGATCAAATTTGATGAGCTACCTAACCCCCACCCCCGTGGCCCCCCTCTGTTTTTTTTGGTTTTTTTTTCCTGTTTTTTTTTCTTCTGTTTTTTTGATTTTACAGTTTGATTGCTGTTTTAGGATGAGTCGACAAAAGAAAAGATAAAAAAAAATACCAGTATAAGAAGAAGGGCAATTGAGGCTTGTTAACGATACCTGCAAAATCCAAATCCATCGGCATCCATGTTAGAAAAATGTAAACTATATGATATTCAAAAAATGGATACAAATATGGCAATATGTGTACTTGAAAACTACCTGTTTGTTTTTATATTAAAATAATAGTTTATATTTGTGCATTTTAGTAAATAAATGTGCCATTTATTATTTTACCAAGATACTAGTTATATTATATGGCATATGCGTTATTTTTAAAATTTTATAATCTTATGGTTCAGGACCCATTTTGAATTGACTCCTACCAATTCTGCTTCAATTATCAATTCAAAAAAAAAACTATATAAAAAATTGAAGTCGTTAAAATAATTGTTTGAAACTACGTTTCAATTTTTGCTATAAATAATCAAATAAAAAGTGTTTCAGAATGAAATATGTAATTTGGTCACATCTCTGCTATTAATAAAGAAAATTGAATGAATATGATTTTCATGGTGTTCTTTTGAAATTTCGAAAATACACCCCCCCATCCATCAATGGAATCTCACCACCGGTTTGCACACTCCATTACCTCTTCTTTCAAACTACTTACCAACGGAATTTTACTACCAATTTATCACCAACACTACTGACAAAACAACTTGAAATAATAGTGTTGTGACTATCAAAACGTTTACAGTTACAACACATCTGTCCACTCATTTTTTATATTACATAAAATGTTGATATCTTTACCTATTAGATGCACGTACGTACGGTTTATACTAGTACCTATAACAAAATTGTGATTCCATTTCGAAAACCATTATTACGTGTGTAAATGCATATTCAGTGCTCAAAACATTTTTTATCATTGTAATACTGCAATGATTCTATGTTGAACTAAATAATTCTGTTTATGTTTAGATTAGATGTCAATGTGAGCGGATGGATTAAAAATCCTGGGATATGGACATTCATTTGGATTGGATATAGAACTATGTACATAGGACAATCTTATTCTGCAATTATTTAAAGATAAAGCTGTATGTAAGATATTCAATTTGTTGTCTACAGAAAGAAGTGGATCAGGAAAACAAGTCTTTAACCATTTACAAAGAAGATATATGAATACATTCATTCTTGCTAAGAACATCCATTATTAAAGTAGATATATCAACATGAGGGTGCAAAAGCACCCATATTATCCATGCTTCATTACACACTGCTAGTTTATAATATTCTGTATTTTGCTCTTTTAACTTTCCTGCTTGGCTGCATTAACTTCTAAATATGCTCCATGTAAGTTCATATGCTAAAAGCCTCTTCTATATTTTGGTTGTTTTCATATGGCTTTGATAAGAAGAGGTCCCATTAGACGTAGACTAAAGGGTGTGCAGTCATTCTCTTACCCACGATCGAACACGATCGAACTCATGCATGTGTTCATAGGCTTGTCAACTTGTAATGCCCATGATTTGGTGGGGCTTTTGTTCTCAGGTCCCTGTCTATCCTTCTAAGACTGGATCCAGCAGTATCATTTTCTACATGCTTGATTTTTTCTTTTTCTTTTTCTTTTCTTTTTTGTTTGTTCATTCTATCAAGTTGTTTCGCCCCTTGAATTCTCTCACGCTGACTTACACTTCATCAAGTTTGTCAACAGTTGTATGCGGGACTAACCTTTTTTATTCTGGCAGAGCAATCATTTTGATGTCTCAGACCAGAACCTCTGTCTAGAGCGCCATACCACCTGCAACTTGAGGTAGCGTACCTTGACTTTTATATGTATTCTTTGAAATGCTAATTATATTGAAATAGTATAAACTTAATTGTATATATGTCTGATTTTGGAAACCCAAAATATTATATGGGTGTCAATATTGAATGCACATATATACAGTAAATCTCGTGGTTGCACAGTTTTGAAACACATGTTGCCTTCTCTTGTTGCTCTTTTTCTTTCCTTAGTGATAGTGATATGATTTGTCATTACTAGATCTTTTAATTGCTCAGGCTGCTTTATATGCATTGCTAATGTAGTAAACTCAAATAGCATTTGGCATAAACACTCTTATGTCATAATCAATTTTGGATGCCGTGCATAGCATACATAATAGTTCCAGTTACATTAGAATCGTATCATCAACCAATATTTTCCACATTTTATGTATGCTTCTACTGGAGTAGTAACAGATTAAGCATCAAAATGACTGTATAGTTCAATAGTATATTTTGTGTATGGTGTGATTGAGACAAAAGGAATATAATTATAGTTTCTCATGCTTTTGATCTCTAAAATCATCTTTGATTCTTCTAAGTCATATCAAAGTTGTATTTTATAAATATTTTTGTTTCCACTAAAGTTCTAGGTTAGAATTAATAATGAGAGTATCATCCGCATATAAGCAAACAAGAATGTACATTTATTTTTATATTTTACATGGGTTCGAATTTAGCAACTAATTTATTTAGGTGGTGTAAATGGTACCACCTTATGATCATCAATTCATGATATTCTGTATAACATTTAGCAACCAATTTATTTGTTTGTGGTTCATCAGTATTTAACTTTGGTTGGACATTCATTTGCTATCTTTTGATTTTTGAACAAGCAGGTAAATCAGTCAAAATCCATGTTGTTGACATAACAAATTTATTTCATCATGGATTAATTCTTTCCAAAAATATCAACAGAAATTATAGCTTTAGAATAAGTTACATGATCACAATCTTCACTAAGATTTAATTGGTAAGATATGCTAACTTATTTATATACTTTTCGCCAAACATATCATAAAATAAGAACAAGAATATTTCTCCTTTCTTTGCGCCTGACTGCTACAAGGTTTTATATCCCGAATTGCTACATATGTATTATCATGAAATCATTTTGAAATGCTAGGACAAGAAATATTACTTTGAAAAGTTGTCCATATACATGTTTAAAAAATTCAACATTAATTTGATAGTACCACATGTAGATCCGTCAAAATATGATCCAATACATTAACCCAACCCATTTACTCTATTTATAAATGGGTCGGGTTAATCTATTTATGAATTTTATTAAATAAATTATGGGTTGGGTTGACTCATTTTTAAAAGTGTTATAAATGAGCAACCCATTTAAAATTACTTTCTCATATTTGTATTCCGTTTAATGTAGAAGCCGCTATTTTTTTTTCAGACTGCAATAACTTCTTCATACTAACTCGGAATCAGGCGAGACTTCGGTCGATTAACTCTCATCTAAATTACGGACAATATGGAATACTCGGAGTATGTTAACGCAAACTGTAGTTCTCCATGGAGACTGACAATTGTAGAAAATAATAGACTACCACATCCTAATATTTGAACTTCGCTTAGTGCAGAAACCGCTATTTTTTTTGTTCAGGCTGCAATAACTTCTTCATATTAAATCGAAATCGGACGAGACTTCGACTGATTAACTCTCACATAAATTACGGACAGTATGGAACACTTGGATACTTCATATTGTTAACGCACACATAGTTCTTCATGGAGACTGACAGTTGTACTTAGAAAATAACAGGCTACCACATTCTCATATTTGAACTTCGCTTAGTGCAGAAATCGCTATTTATTTTGTTCAGACTGCAATAACTTCTTCATACTAACTCGGAATCAGACGAGACTTCGATCGATTAACTTCCATCTAAATTACGGACAATATGAAACACTCAGATACTTCATATTATTAACGTATACTGTAGTTCTCCATGGAGACTGACAGTTGTACTTAGGAAATAACCGGCTACCACATCCCCATATTTGAATTTTGATGAAAATTACAATTAAAATATTAAATTTTTAAATTTCGATTTTTATCGAAATTCAAAACGTAAAAATTGAAATTAGAATTAGTTTATATTTATTTATTTTTTATTAGTCAAATCAAATTTAAATCTTTAAATGGGTAACCCGCTTATTACATGGGTTGGGTCATAAATGGGCTCTGTAGTTAAAGCACTCGTATAGGTGCGCCTAGACGCCAAAAAACCCTAGGCGCCAGCCTAAGGCTTTTCTTTGTTTTAGGCGCCGGTGATTCGCAAGGCGCCAATAAAGCGCTCTAGGGGACGAAAAAGCGAAGCTCCAATTTAAGCGCGCTTTAGTTAATTGATGGATGATTTAGGGCTTTGGTCCAAAACCCTCAAAATCGAACCCGATAGTGGCTTAATTGAGCCGTTGTTCGTAACTTAGGCTGATCGAACCCTAAAATCGACTCTCAACTTGATATTTAAACAAAAAAACCTTAACCTCGAGCTGCTATCGAAACTCGACCAAACCTCTACTGCCGTCGACCGAAGCTCCACTGCTGCCGACCCTACTGCCACCGACCGAAGCCTCCACTGCTGATCTCGAGTTCGTGAACCAGAGGTATATTTTAAAATTTTGTTGAAGTTTTAAACTTTTTTATGAGCTTGTTTTATTTTAAATAAATGTTTTGATTTTAAAAACTGATTTTAAAAACTGATTTTAAATTTAAGTTAGTTTAAATTATAAAGTTAAAAACTGATTTTAAATGTTATTAATTTTAAATTAAATTATAAAGTTTTGTTTAAATTAAGTCTAAGTTATAAAGTTTTGATTTTAAATTAAGTTTAAGACTTTAAGTTAGTTTTAAATTTAGCTTAATTTAAATGTTTAAATTAAGTGTAAGTTAGTTTTAAATTTAGTTTAATTTAAATGTTTAACTTAAAATTTGAAATTGAATTTAAAGTTTTAACTTTTAAGTTTTAATTTCAGAATTTTAAAGATAAAAGTTAAAAGTCGTATAGTTTAAAACTTTAAATTGAATTTTAAAATGCAGTTTTTACTTTTTTTTAAAATGCAGTTTATTTAAAATGTAGTTTTTAAAATGAATTTTAAAATGAAGTTAAAAGTTTTTTTTTAAATGCAGTTTTTTTTAAGTGCAGTCTTTTCTAAAATGCAGTTAAAAGTTTTTTTTGAAAATGCAGTTTTTTTAAGTGCATTTTTTTTTTCTAAAATGCAGTTATTTCAAGGCATTTTTTCTTTACTTTTTAGGTCATGGATGCAAACCTACCTAGGGCTTATTTTGAGGTGCAGTTTTTTTTGCTGTAAAACAGCAAAACTGATGCTCAAGGCGTCCAACAAAGCCCTAGGCGCCAAAAAGCGTTAGGTGCATTTTTTTTGCTTTTTTGACTACACTGTAAATAAGTCAAAAAGAATGAGTCATAACTGGGTTGGGTCAAACTCGACCAACCCATTTTGATCCAACCCGTTTGACATGTCTAACCACATGCATCTAAATTCAAAAGTTTACAGGCAACGCTATTCTTCATATCTTTAAAATGCTCATTTCTTAGTTTTGTTTCCTACTTTAGTAATTATTAAGTCTATTCTTTTTATAAGTTAGACATCCATGAACTTTCAAATGATTATGATTGGGCTTTCAATTAAACCACAATTCATATGGAACTTTTAAATGATTATGATTGGGTTTTGATTACTCCAAAATTCAAATGGAGTTTCATGTATCTTTTTAAAAATCTTATTAAGAGCATCAAGAACCACAAGCTCAAGGGACAAACGATATGACGCTGTAGACAGAGATCGTAGAAGTCATGCGTTCGAACCTCGAGACATTAAAATAAGTGCTCTACTTGAACGCTTGAATAAAGTACTACTCTTATTATAAAAAAAAAATCATATTAAGAGCATAACATGGACTTATGATGAAATATATGATACAATATATCAATTTGGAAATATATGATACAACATATCAATTTGAAGAGAATTTCATTTGGATCACAACACCAAAAACAATTCATCAACGGAGTCACGGTTTAGAAGATACGGTCAAATAGTGATCGGTGTACAAATTGTTTTAGAGCAGGAACTTGTCGACTAGTTAAAAAGTGGTCAGCCAGTTTTGCTTTGAGCAATCAGAGTTGAAAAGGATTTTTTTTCCCATTTTGGATGCGATGGATGATTCTTGGTGTTATCTAACGGTTCTTGATGATCGAGAGTTTATGTGTTAATGTAGCATCATCTTCTAATGTTATAAACCTAGCTATTTACGTCTTCTATATTGTATGCATTAAATTGGTGAAATTCATCAGCTCAAATTGAATTTCTAAGTTGGCCTGTAACGACCCTGAAATTTCGACCCAGTTTAAAAATTTTAAAATCATTTATTGAATGTAGAAATTCGAATTTCCACAAACAACTTCCGTTGCTATTCAAATTTCATATTTGGAATGCGTCTAGATAGACATAGGCGTACGCCAAATTTCGTCGAATAATATTGAAGTTATTTTAGTTCGTCTCATTACATATTAGTTTAAATTCTAAGTGTAAATTTTCCATTGTCCGAATCCAAATATTTTACAATGTTGCATAAGAAAAATATTTTGAACATGACGTCGCATTTCGTTTCATCAAATTCCGCTTTTATTTGCTAGTTAAATTGTTCGCATGATCGAATGATTCAATTAGTAAATAACAACTTCGCAAACAACGTCAAATCATCAATATCTTCATACCGTTGTGTTCGCCTCGTCGCACTGATCCAAATGATATAGTTATTTATGTCAATCGGAGTTCGGCGGTGCAAGTTACAATTGTTTAACGGAGTATAAACCTGTCCGTTACGCAGCCCAAACCGGTACCCAACTGTCTCACCATTCAGAATTCTAAGGGACTATTGACCATTCAGCTTTCTAGGAAACCCAATAGCCACAGCGGTTAACAAGAAAGTTAATGTTGTGACTCTTGGATTCTAGACATCTCTGTATATACCTGGTACACTGTGCATTCATCTGTTCGTTTGCTTCACCTTCTACTTCTCTGGTGCGTAACTCACTTTCTTCCCCTCTGCATAATTTTCTTTTATTAGTTTGTCTTCTCCCAGCTAATGAGACTCCACTGTCCACGTCCGCCCTCGCCTGCCCACCTCCCTGCTCCCACCGCGCCTTTGGCAAATAGACCCGCTCCGTCCAACTCCCTCCGCCAGCGACCAGATCACAACCCGAACCTCGCCTCGCCCGCCCACCACCCGCAAACCTATTAGCAAATGAACTGCTCCCCTCCGACTCACCGCAGCCTCGCCTCCGCTCCATCCAACTCCCTCCGCCGCCCACCTCGCACTGGCCATGCCTAATAAAACCCGCCACGCCTAGCAGAACCCACAGACCCCCAACCCGAACCCACGGCCTCAGCAAGCCACCCATTGTCGCGCCTTTCCCAGATTCACATCGCCGTCGCCGCCGTACTCCCTGCCACCACCGCGCCTCTGGCGAACTGCTCCCCTCCAACTCACAACACCCCACGACTTGCCACGCCCAGGCTCCGCCAACGACCCAGATCCCAACCCAAACCCACTGGCCATCGCACTCCGCCTGAACCCACGCCGCGTCACCGCGCGCTGCCCTCGACCCCACACTACCAGCAACCGCCCAACGCCGCCACCAAACCCGAACGCCTCGCCTGGTCGCAGCCGACTTTCCACTGCACTGCCGTTTTATATATAAATATATATACAGTTTGGTTTTAGAAAAGAAAAATGTTGTATATATATAGTTTTTGTAAAGTTACAGTTTTACATATATTTTAGTATATAAATAAACATGGTTATAATATCTCATATGTTGTTTCGCTTGTTTGATAGTTGTAGTTGATCTGGGATCTCAGGCCTAGGCTTTCATCTATCTTATTTGCATCTAGTTGATTGGTATGGTTTATATATATACAATCGATATATACATTGTATTAAACTATTGTTGAATAATCTTTTGTTTGATTTACAGTTCGTGTTCGTATTCGTGCTTGTGTCGTCTATCTAGTCTATTCATTTCGTGCTTCGCCGTCATCTTCTCTAACCACGCAAGGTGAATATTTTATTCACGACTCGATCTATTATGCTATGATAATCAAGTGATAGATGTTAATATTAATTTGGATGTTAAAAATGGTTGAGGTTAAAATTGTTCACATAAACTATTAATTGCTATACAAGTTAAAACTGAATATTGTTAGTAATTAAATTGTTAAATTGACACCATGTATTGTTTAATTAGATTTAACGTGTTAAATTGTGATTTGATGTTAGTTTACGGTAAATAATTGTGACACTTTATTTGTTATGTTAAGATTGAATTTGTTAAGATTAAATTGCTAATTGAATCACATGAAATGACAATGTTTAATTCACGAAATAAATTAAATTTGTTATATGATGTGTTAAATATTTAAATAGAAATAAACCATTGATTTACATGAAATGATAGTGAAATTCCATGCAAGTATTTTGTGCTTATTTGAATTTACATCGTTTATATATTTAATTGAATTGCAAGTTGCTTGTTAGTTTAGAATCATTATGGGTTGAAATGATACATACCCGAATGAACATTAGAATAGGGATAAATCGTTATGGGTTGAAACGATAGACCTGAACGATTTATATTGAATGATATTGGGTTGAAATGATAAATACCCAATTAAACAACTTGGCCCAGGATAGATAATTAAAATAAGAAACCCGATTGGTCAACAAATTTTTTTTGAAGTTGAAATCTATTTGAAATTAAGGAATGAACTTAACAATTTGTTTTGAAATTAAGTAACGAACTTAATGGAATAATTGAAATAAATTAATGGATTTAATTGAAACGTATTAATGAATTTATTTAATTGAATAAAATGAATTGACAAATTTAATTTGAGAAAATTTGTAATTTGATTTAGGAAAATTTAAAGTTAAGTAAATTGAATAATTGAAATGAGATTTAGAAACTAGTAAAAATTTAAGATTTAATAATTTCAAAATTTAGTAGATTTGTTAGATTAAGATTTAAAACTCGGTTTTAATTAAATAGATTTGGAACTTGTTATAAATTTAATTTGAGATTAAGTGAAATTTGACTTAAGCGGAATATAAAACTAACTAAAGTTTTGTGGATTTAATTTAGTGATAATTTAAATTTAAAATGATTTTAAATTTAATGAATTAATTAAATCATGATATTGTAAACTTGAATATGAATTGAGTTGATTTGACACTCGTAAATAAACTTATTTGTGTTATGTAAATCATGGAACCAAATAAATGAAATTGGATTTCTTTAAATAGAAATTTAATTAGATTTAGTAAATAAATCAAATGAAGCTATTTTGATGAAAAGGAATTTAGTTAATGAAATTGATTTAATCGAATTTATGATTATATTTAATGTAATGATGAATGTAAATATGAATTGAAATGAATAGAATTTGATTTAACGATTTTGAACTAAATTGACCATTAAATTGAATCCATTGATTATGAACTAAATTTAATAAGTGAAATTTGGATCTTATTAAATTGAACTTGAATACTTAATTATATTGTTAACTCAAATGTTTGAACTAAAATTTCATTTGGAAATATGATTTTAAATATTTGAAATAAATTGATTTGTGAAATGTCAAATTTTGAAAGTCAAATTTGCAACTTGAATTTTGGACTTTGATTTGTTTAAACTTTACCTTAAACGACCATCGGGTAATAAATACATAGTTATTAAATAGACCGGGATCGGATATGGACATACTCTCTGTCGATACCGAAAACCACTTTAATAACTATTATACGCGACTTGTTGATCCGAATGAAGTGGAAGTTTGGTGAACGCATTGACTGAAGAAAGAGAACGATTTTGGATGACCCCTGACATGACTAAAACAGGAGCCGCGCCGGGCCATTGAGGTTCGCCACCTCTAGCGGACACACTTCTTCGATACCATATCTATTACTTAGGTGATTCGATTTGGATGCACCCCTTGATTTGGGAGTGTTGTTTCGCAATGCTGAGGTAGCTTCTGGCTATGCTCAACATCAGTCCGGATGACGCAACTAGTAGTATGCTACTTGGTATCGCCTCATGTACCTTGTCATACTGATTATCCTATCCACGACCACTACGATTTGTTTTGTGTTATACCTATGGGGTACCCTCTGATAACCACTAGTTTACGGTGGGGCTTACGGTGCTGTATAGACTATGGCATTATAAAAGTGTGTTAAGGGGGATTATGGTAACGCCTTAACACTATTTTAATATCATACTTTACTGGTTGGACATTATCTACATATCGTAGTCTATTGTATATATAAATAGTTTATCGGACCCTTAGAGATGTTATTTTATTCATCTTTGAGTTATGGACTTTATTCCTTGCACTTGATTATCTTGTATAAGATTTTGAGTCCTGACTCGAGTGTTTCTTTTGTATATGCTCGGGTTAGTCTGAAGCTATCCAGTTGCTGATCAAGGTTGGTGGAAGATGCTGAAGACTTAGCATTTATCTTTATCAGTTTATTTCCATTCCAGTATTGATGTACTAGTCTGTTGGACATTTATGTATTTCCTCTCAGTCACTTTATGTTGAGACATTGTTGTATTTCCTGTAGTAGCTTCATGAACTGCTATTACGACGATGTATTTTCCGCTGCATTATTCTGTGACTGTTCTGTGTCTGTGATGTTGTATTGATTCTCATTTACATTTATGTATTTATAACCCCATAATGATTCGTGTTTTGTATTATTTAAGTTGACATGTGTGGATTATTGTCAATTTAAATGGTCCAAATATACGGGTCGTTACAGTTGATATCAGAGCTTTGGTTTCCCTAAAAACCTTAATTCGGGGTTATATAAACTCATGAGATATAGGGTAGCAATACCCTAGAATGAGGAGAATCGATTCAATATCCAAATCCTTTCAATTCAAACTTCTTTTGGTTCATTGATTGGACTTTCCTTAGAGTTCTATGATTTCTATCCTTGGTTCTAAATCTCTTTTGGTATTTCATGATGAGTACTAGAAGAAACAATAGGGGAGGAAGAGGCAATGGTCCTGCTCAGGCTGCACCTGCCACCCCAGCCCCAGTCAAATTCACCACTCTTAGTAAGGAGTATACATAGCTTGGAGGTATTAAGTTTTCTGGATCCGAGAGCGTTATCGAGGCTCAGCAATGGCTTAAAAGCTTAGGGAAGATATTTTTTGGTTTGGAGATCACTGATGCTCAGAAGCGTCAACTGGCTGCTTGGCAACTTCAGGGTGCCGCACAAGATTGGTGGGAATCAGTTACTTCTCGTATCGAGGAGAACACCATCACTTGGGCCCAGTTTAGGTATAAATTTGTTTGGATTTCGTAGTCTAAATTCTTCTTTCAATCTTTGGAATGTTATTCATCTAGTCTATCTGTTTGATTAGGGATGCTTTCTCGGCACAATGGATGCCAGCTGCTGGGAAAACCCAACTTTATAGAGCTTTTATGGATCTTAAGCAAGGCAGTATGACCTTTTCTGAGTATGAGAGGAAATTCAACGAACTCTCCAAGTTCGGACCTGGCTTGATTGATACACCACTTTTGAAGAACGAGAAATTCATTTTGGAAGCTAGACCAGAGTATTATGACTTGCTTACTAGCCACACCCACTGCACCTTCACAGAGCTTGTTGACTATGCTCTTAGATATGAGGCGAAGCCTAAGGGATCCACTGCCAAGGCCACTCCTACTCAGTCCTCTTCTAGCCAGCCCGGAATGAGGAAGATGAACTTTGATCAACAAAAAAAAGCTTGACAAAAGACTACAGGATTGGGATATGCCCAGAAAAGCTCAATCGGCCTTGCTAATATCACTTGCTTCAAATGCGATAAGAAGGGTCATTATGCTAATAGCTATCCATCTACTGGAGCTGCTATTCCACCACCCTCTATGACTAGGAGAGATTTATACCATGTTTGCCTCCAGCTTGGTCATTTCAAGAAAGACTGCCCAATGCATAAGCGTGACACCACTTCTGGAGTATTTGCTATCACCACACCTTCACCATCTGCACCACCGGCCCAGGACGACCAAGGTACCGTACGGTGTACTTTTTCATTACATGATTTACCTATTAGAGTATTATTCGACACTGGTGCTTCCCATAGCTTCATATCTATTGATCTTTGTAATAAGCTCAAATTAGAACCTACTCTTGCTACTACTTCCTTATGTGTCTCCAACCCTATTGGAGGACTTGCTAACCTCAGTAGAGTTTGTAAAGGGGTTGTGCTTTTGTATGGAAGATATCGATTCACTTGGGATTTTTATGTGCTTGGCTTCGTAGCATTTGACATCTTATTAGGCGCTGATTGGTTAAGAAAATTCGATGCTGTTATTTCTTGCAAAGCTCGTTCTGTTTCTCTAGTCAATGACAAGGGTCAACCGTTTGTCATTGAATGCAAATCACCTCAGAAATATGCCGGAAGCTTCATATTCTCTCTTGATGCTCACCCGGATGATCTTAGTACTACTCCTATTGTTCAGCAATTTCCTGATGTATTTGGAGAGGTCAACTCTCTACCGCCTAAACGGGAAATCGATTTCTGCATTGATCTTATTCCTGGAGCTACTCCCGTAGTTCTCCCTCACAGAAGGATGGCTCCTAAAGAAAAAGCTGAACTAAAAACTCAAATTGATGATCTATTGGCTAAGGGTTTGATTATGAGAAGTTGTTCTGAATGGGGCGCCGCAGTTGTATTTGTCACCAAATCAGATGGATCTCTTCGCATGTGTGTTGATTACAGGGAACTGAACAAACGCACTCTCAAGAACCGCTATCCGATGCCTCGCATCAATGATTTATTCGATCAGCTCCATGGAGCTAAAGTTTTCTCCCAACTTGATCTAGCCATTGGGTTCCACCAACTCAGAGTAGCAGAAGATAGTATCCATAAGACAGCTTTCCGTACCGAGAACGGATTCTATGAATGGTTGGTTATGCCATTCGGTTTGACCAACGCCCCTGCTTATTTTGTCGACTTGATGAATCGAGTCTTTCGTGATGTCCTTAACAAGTTTGTTCTTGTCTTCATTGATGATATTCTCGTCTTCTCCAAAGATGAGAAAGAGCACGAAACACATCTTGCTTATGTTCTGGAAACTCTTCGGAATCATCTGCTTAAAGCCAAGTTCTCGAAATGCCACTTCTGGCGAGACGAAGTACGAGTCCTGGGCCATATTGTTTCTGAAAATGGGGTTTCGGTCGATCCAGCTAAGGTCGCCGTAATCAATGTAAGTTCTACCCTATTCGTATTTCTTTTCGATCTATCGTATTCCCTTCTAAATTGAAATTTATCTATAGGATTGGGAGACTCCCAAAACTCCCACAGATATTCGTAGCTTCTTGGGCTTAGCTGGTTATTATCGCAGATTAATTGAGCACTTTGCCCGGATTTCTGCCCCACTTACTGCTTTAACTCGAAAGGATGTCAAGTTTATCTGGAGTGAGAAGTGCGAATCAGCTTTTAATGAGTTGAAGCGCAAGTTAACTTCAGCCCCAGTTCTTGCGGTAATTGACGGAAGTGAAAGATTAACTGTCTATACCGATGCTTGTCGAGAAGGTTTAGGCGTTGTCTTGATGCAAAATGGTAAGATTGTTGCTTATGCTGGTTGTCAGTTGAAGACCCATGAAGTAAACTATGCAACTCATGATTTAGAGCTTCTTGCAGTTGTATTTGCTTTGAAATTATGGAGGCACCATCTTTTGGGAACAAAATTCAAATTATTCACAGACCATAAGTCCTTGAGGTATATCTTCTCTCAGAAGGATTTGAACCAGAGACAGGTCCGATGGCTCGAATTCTTAGCTGCATATAATCTCGACATCAATTATACTCCTGGAAAAGCAAATGTTGTAGCCGATGCTTTGAGCCGCAGCAAAGCATTGTCTTGTTGTAATCTTGTTTAGGGCATGCTATTTCAGCTTGCTATCTCCCCATCTCTTATGGATCGCATCAAAGCTAAGCAATATGAGGACACCTTGCTCTATCGCATGAAGGAGTTAGTTCTTGGTAGAGTTGGAAATGCTGACAGTAAAGTGGGAGCACATGTAGATGGTAATGGAGTTCTGAGGATCGACAACCGTATTTGTGTTCCTAATGTCGATGGATTGAGACAGGAAGTGCTTAGAGAAAACCATCAGTCATCGCTTTCATTTCACCCTGGTGTCACTAAGATGTATCGAAATATGAAGCGTTTATATTGGTGGAGTGGGATGAAGAGAGATATTTCTATATATGTCAGTAGATGCACCACTTGCCAACAAGTCAAGGCCGATCACCAGAGGACTGCCGGTTTACTTCAACCCCTAGAGATTCCGTGTTGGAAATGGGATCAGATTTTCATGGACTTCATTGATGGATTACCGAGGACCAGAAAATGTAACGAGAGCATATGGGTGATTGTTGATAGGTTGACCAAATCTGCTCACTTTATTCCTATTAAGACCACTCGTACTGCTTCGAGTTTGGCCGAGATTTATATGAGAGAGATTGTTAGAATTCATGGAGTTCCATCTAGTATTGTATGCGATCGAGATCCTATATTCACTAGTAAATTCTGGAAGGCATTCCAGGACGTCTTGGGCACTAAACTGAATCTAAGCACAGCTTATCACCTCAAACAGATGGTCAAACTGAGAGGGTAAATCATATTTTGGAAGATCTGCTCCAAGCTTGCATTATTGATTTTGGTGGATCTTGGGAAGACCATCTCCATTTAGTTGAATTCACTTATAATAACAGTTATCAGGCGAGTATCGATATGGCACCGTTCGAAGCTTTATATGGACGGCCATGCAAATCGCCAGCTTGTTGGATTGAGCCTGGTGATCGATTAGTTCTTGGCCCAAATATGATTATGGAAGCATCCGAGAAGGTTAATGAGATCAGAAGGAAGATGAAGACCGTAGAAGATAGGCAGAAGAGCTATGCAGATAGGCGGAGAAGGGATTTGGAATTCCAAGTTGGAGATGAGGTATTTCTTAAGGTATCACCTTTGAAGAATGTTATTCGATTTGGCCGAAGAGGAAAGCTCGCTGCTAGATTTGTTGGACCATTCACTACCACCGAGAGCATTGGTACACTAGCTTATAGAGTCGCATTACCAGGAAAGTTTGAGGGCGTGCACAACGTATTCCATGTTTCACATCTCTGGAAAGTCGTGCGTGATCCATCCATGACCATTCCTATTACTCAGCTAGATGAAGTAGATATTGAGTCAGATTTGACTATCGAAAGGAGACCACTTCGTATAGTCGATCGAGATACGAAGCAGCTTAGAAGGAAATCTATTAGCCTAGTCAAGGTCCAATGGAGTCCCGATGATCGTGATTGTACTTGGGAAACCGAGAAGAGTATTCGGGATTCTAATCCAGAATTGTTTGTGGAAGGTAAACTCTATTATATATTCTATATTTTATCCGATAATCTATTCTATATCCATCGTATCTCTTCTATCTGTTCTTCCACTCTTTGCCTGGTTCATTTTCGAGGACGAAAAGTTTTGAGTGGGGGAGAATGTAACGACCCTGAAATTCCGACCCAGTTTAAAAATTTTAAAATCATTTATTGAGTGTAGAAATTCGAATTTCCACAAACAACTTCCGTTGCTATTCAAATTTCATATTTGGAATGCGTCTAGATAGACATAGGCGTACGCCAAATTTCGTCGAATAATATTGAAGTTATTTTCGTTCGTCTCATTTACATATTAGTTTAAATTCTAAGTGTAAATTTTCCATTGTCCGAATCTAAATATTTTTCACAATGTTGCATAAGAAAAATATTTTGAACACGACGTCGCATTTCGTTTCGTCAAATCCCGCTTTTATTTGCTAGTTAAATTGTTCGCGTGATCGAATGATTCAATTAGTAAATAACAACTTCGCAAACAACGTTAAATCATCAATATCTTCATACCGTTGTGTTCGTCTCGTCGCGCTGATCAAAACGGTATAGTTATTTGTGCAATTGGAGTTCGACGGTGCAAGTTACAATTGTTTAACGGAGTATAAACCGGTCCGTTACGCAGCCCAAACCGGTACCCAACTGTCTCACCGTTAAGAATTCTAAGGGACTATTGACCATTCAGCTTTCTAGGAAACCCAATAGCCATAGTGGTTACCAAGAAAGTTAATGTTGTGACCCTTGTATTCTAGACATCTCTGTATATACCTGGTACATTGTGCATTCATCTGTTCGTTTGCTTCACCTTCTACTTCTCTGGTGCGTAGCTCACTTTCTTCCCTTCTGCATAATTTTCTTTTATTAGTTTGTCTTCTCCCAGCTAATGAGACTCCACTGTCCACGTCCACCCTCGCCTGCCCACCTCCCTGCTCCCACCGCGCCTTTGGCAAATAGACCCACTCTATCCAACTCCCTCCGCCAGCGACCAAATCTCAACCCGAACCTCGCCTCGCCCGCCCACCACCCGCAAACCTATCAGCAAATGAACTGCTCCCCTCCGACTCACCGTAGCCTCGCCTCCGCTCCATCCAACTCCCTCCACCGCCCACCTCGCACTGGCCATGCCTAAAAAAACCCGCCACGCCTAGCAGAACCCACAGACCCCCAACCCGAACCCACGGCCTCAGCAAGCCACCCATTGTCGCGCCTTTCCCAGACTCACGTCGCCGTCGCCGCCGTACTCCCTGCCACCACCGCGCCTCTAGCGAACTGCTCCCCTCCAACTCACAACACCCCACGACTTGCCACGCCCAGGCTCCGCCAACGACCCAGATCCCAACCCAAACCCACTGGCCATCGCACTCCACCTGAACCCACGCCACGTTACCGCGCGCTGCCCTCAACCCCACACTACCAGCAACCGCCCAACGCCGCCACCAAACCCGAACACCTCACCTGGTCGCAGCCGACTTTCCACTGCACTGTCGTTTTATATATAAATATATATACAGTTTGGTTTTAGAAAAGAAAAATGTTGTATATATATAGTTTTTGTAAAGTTACAGTTTTACATATATTTTAGTATATAAATAAACATGGTTATAGTATCTCATATGTTGTTTCGCTTGTTTGACAGTTGTAGCTGATCCGGGATCTCAAGCCTAGGCTTCCATCTACCTTATTTGCATCTAGTTGATTGGTATGGTTTATATATATACAATCGATATATATACATTGTATTAAACTATTGTTGAATAATCTTTTGTTTGATTTACAGTTCGTGTTCGTATTCGTGCTTGTGTCGTCTATCTAGTCTATTCATTTTCGTGCTTCGCCGTCATCTTCTCTAACCACGCAAGGTGAATATTTTATTCACGACTCGATCTATTATGCTATGATAATCAAGTGATAGATGTTGTTAATATTAATTTGGATGTTAAAAATAGTTGAGGTTAAAATTGTTCACATAAACTATTAATTGCTATACAAGTTAAAATTGAATATTGTTAGTAATTAAATTGTTAAATTGACACCATGTATTGTTTAATTAGATTTAACGTGTTAAATTGTGATTTGATGTTAGTTTACGGTAAATAATTGTGACACTTTATTTGTTATGTTAAGATTGAATTTGTTAAGATTAAATTGTTAATTGAATCACATGAAATGACGATGTTTAATTCACGAAATAAATTAAATTTGTTATATGATGTGTTAAATATTTAAATAGAAATAACCATTGATTTACATGAAATGATAGTGAAATTCCATGCAAGTATTTTGTGCTTATTTGAATTTACATCGTTTATATATTTAATTGAATTGCAAGTTGCTTGTCAGTTTAGAATCACTATGGGTTGAAATGATACATACCCGAACGGACATTAGAATAGGGATAAATCATTATGAGTTGAAATGATAGACCTGAATGATTTATATTGAATGATATTGGGTTGAAATGATAAATACCCAATTAAACAACTTGGCCCAGGACAGATAATTAAAATAAGAAACCCGATTGGTCAACAATTTTTTTTTGAAGTTGAAGTCTATTTGAAATTAAGGAATGAACTTAACAATTTGTTTTGAAATTAAGTAACGAACTTAATGGATTAATTGAAATAAGTTAATGGATTTAATTGAAACGTATTAATGAATTTATTTAATTGAATAAAATGAATTGACAAATTTAATTTGAGAAAATTTGTAATTTGATTTAGAAAAATTTAAAGTTAAGTAAATTGAATAATTGAAATGAGATTTAGGAACTAGTAAAAATTTAAGATTTCAAAATTTCAAAATTTATTAGATTTGTTAGATTAAGATTTAAAACTCGGTTTTAATTAAATAGATTTGGAACTTGTTATAAATTTAATTTGAGATTAAGTGAAATTTGACTTAAGCGGAATATAAAACTAACTAAAGTTTTGTGGATTTAATTTAGTGATAATTTAAATTTAAAATGATTTTAAATTTAATGAATTAATTAAATCATGATATTGTAAACTTGAATATGAATTGAGTTGATTTGAAACTCGTAAATAAACTTATTTGTGTTATGTAAATCATGGAACCAAATAAATGAAATTGGATTTCTTTAAATAGAAATTTAATTGGATTTAGTAAATAAATCAAATGAAGCTATTTTGATGAAAAGGAATTTAGTTAATGAAATTGATTTAATCGAATTTATGATTATATTTAATGTAATGATGAATGTAAATATGAATTGAAATGAATAGAATTTGATTTAATGATTTTGAACTAAATTGACCATTAAATTGAATCCATTGATTATGAACTAAATTTAATAAGTGAAATTTGGATCTTATTAAATTGAACTTGAATACTTAATTATATTGTTAACTCAAATGTTTAAACTAAAATTTCATTGGGAAATATGATTTTAAATATTTGAAATAAATTGATTTGTGAAATGTCAAATTTTGAAAGTCAAATTTGCAACTTGAATTTTGGACTTTGATTTGTTTAAACTTTACCTTAAACGACCATCGGGTAATAAATACATAGTTATTAAATAGACCGGGATCGGATATGGACATACTCTCTGTCGATACCGAAAACCACTTTAATAACTATTATACGCGACTTGTTGATCCGAATGAAGTGGAAGTTTGGTGAACGCATTGACTGAAGAAAGAGAACGATTTTGGATGACCCCTGACATGACTAAAACAGGAGCCGCGCCGGGCCATTGAGGTTCGCCACCTCTAGCGGACACACTTCTTCGATACCATATCTATTACTTAGGTGATTCGATTTGGATGCACCCCTTGATTTGGGAGTGTTGTTTCGCAATGCTGAGGTAGCTTCTGGCTATGCTCAACATCAGTCCGGATGACGCAACTAGTAGTATGCTACTTGGTATCGCCTCATGTACCTTGTCATACTGATTATCCTATCCACGACCACTACGATTTGTTTTGTGTTATACCTATGGGGTACCCTCTGATAACCACTAGTTTACGGTGGGGCTTACGGTGCTGTATAGACTATGGCATTATAAAAGTGTGTTAAGGGGGATTATGGTAACGCCTTAACACTATTTTAATATCATACTTTACTGGTTGGACATTATCTACATATCGTAGTCTATTGTATATATAAATAGTTTATCGGACCCTTAGAGATGTTATTTTATTCATCTTTGAGTTATGGACTTTATTCCTTGCACTTGATTATCTTGTATAAGATTTTGAGTCCTGACTTGAGTGTTTCTTTTGTATATGCTCGGGTTAGTTTGAAGCTATCCAGTTGCTGCAAGGTTGGTTGAAGATGCTGAAGACTTAGCATTTATCTTTATCAGTTTATTTCCATTCCAGTATTGATGTACTAGTCTGTTGGACATTTATGTATTTCCTCTCAGTCACTTTATGTTGAGACATTGTTGTATTTCCTGTAGTAGCTTCATGAACTGCTATTATGACGATGTATTTTCCCCTGCATTATACTGTGACTGTTCTGTGTCTGTGATGTTGTATTGATTCTCATTTACATTTATGTATTTATAACCCCATAATGATTCGTGTTTTGTATTATTTAAGTTGACATGTGTGGATTATTGTCAATTTAAATGGTCCAAATATACGGGTTGTTACAGGCCTATTCAAAATTTTAATCAATCTTTTGTAGTTTTTCTTTAGCAGTAAATTTTTCTTAAAAGTGGATTCACACTATCACATTGGTAGTGAAACCACTATAAATCATCTGTTTATCTTTTAGTTATTTCTTATACCTACATGGTTGGTTTGAGGATTCTCATCAATTAAATCTCATTTTTTTCCTAGCATTTGATATCAAAGCGTCTTAGTGCTCGGAAAGCATTTATTGAAATGGCATAGTTGGAAAATAATCCAACATATTAATTCTGGTTCTATCGTTGCTCTATATGCCATGGGTTCATATGCGACGTTTATGTCACAATTTGTAATGAAGAAGTGGAATGGTAAACAATGATTTTGAGAAATGAAATTGGATAGTGAAAGTGGTTTTGAAAAGGAATTATGTTCGTAAGGTAGTATTTGATAATCATTTGTTGCTTGTCGATAAATGCAGAAATAGAAGCTTCGTTGTAAAAATCCTTTTTAGTCCCGCGTCTAGGTTTCGCCTAAGCATTAGGTGAGGCTTATTGCTTAGACATCTGTCTAAGCCCTTCTAGACGTGGCATTCCTCATCATCTAAGTATTTAAATAGGTACATAGGCACTGTTTAGCCACTAGTTGAGGCTTAATGTCTCGTTTAAGCATCTACATGCTAATTTTAGGTAGTTTTACCTCCTTTGCTTCTCCCAAGACTATCCATATGCTTCAATTTTCAGTTTGGATTGATTAATGTCAAAGAAAATACTCTAATTTTGCCTAAAATACACGAGTTTATCACAAATTCCTAACTTCTATTAATCTTTGACCGATCATCGTATAAACAATTAATTTCTAGTCCATGCTTGATGCTTAGTATTTGCCTAGTAATTTTTACAACCTTGAAAAGAAGAGATGAAAGAATGAATCTTTACTACACTTGAGCTTCCTATAGTGAAAAATATAATCTCTAAAATTAGTGGTGAAATGACCGTTAAAGGAATTTGGGGGCAAGGTGGAAGAGCTATATATAAGGAAGTCACTAACCAATCATTTGATATTCTTATAGATATATTTCGTCTATAAGATCAAAGAGAAAACTTCATTGAAGGTACACTTGAATATCATTGATGGATGGGTTGCTAATGAAGATGAAAGAGAAATCGAACAATTTGAATGAGTGTCCAAAGTTGAAGAGATCGAACGAAGTCAAACTCTAATAATGCTTTTACACTTAGTGGTACAACTATTAGTTGGAGAGCAATTTTGCAATAGTAGTTTTACTATCCATCACAGAGGTTGAATTGATAATTGATGTTGAGACGGTTAAGGAGACGCTTTGTTTGAAGCGATTGTTGTGTGATTTGGGTTTCTATTGTGCAATTTGGATTTTTATTCATGGTAGCGTTGTAGTGAATTGTGATAGTCAAAGTGCAATTCATCTTGCTGTAAATCTAGCTTTCAGTTCCCGCTGTGGTAAGAGAGTCATTCTTGCTTGCTGTAAATGAAGAAAAATTGGTCTACATTGAATAATGTAGTGGATATGTTTACTAACTTGTTGACTATCGAGAAGTATGAGCATTGCTTGAACTTGGTTCGCTTGATGATGTGCTATGTGCCTCTATGTGGCACATTGAAAGGAGAGATCTCTTGTTTGGTGATTGGATGAGGTCTTGGTTTTCTATGTGCATGAGATTGACTTAGTTCTTTCTTTTTTGGTACTTTCGACACTTAGTTGATAGGTGATGGCCTTATCGATACTCGTTAGTGGAGTACAATGGGTGATGATTATACCAAAGCTCATTGGGAAAGAGCCTTATTCTCTTGGGAGAGACATGCTATCAATCAAAGATAGAGTTGGTGTATGCTTGTTTTTGGTATATTGTATTAGTGAATTGTTGAAATATGTGATGTATCATTTGGAAAGAATTTCTCAAGATCACCCTGGAAAAAACGGTTTTTCAATCAAAGCTGTAGTTTAGAAGATATGACTATAACAATGATTAATGCACATGTTGATTTGGAGTAGGAACCAGTTGACTAGTCAAAAGTGCTATGTTTGTCTAACAATTTAACTGTTAGATCAGTTCAAAGTTGAGTTGGATTTTTGGCTTGTTTATTTAAGAGTATCGACACTCCAAATGATTCTAGGTTCTATCTAATGGTTCTTGATGATAGGGTTTGCTGATAGGGTGTTCATTTGTCAACCTAAGTTACATCCTCTAGTGTTATATACACATATTTTCATCTTGCTACTGTATGCATCAAAATAGAGAAATTCACGTCATATCAAATTTAATTTCTAGATTAACATTCATTACAAGTTGCAATCGATCCCTTATAACTTCTCTTTAGCATTAAATTCTCTTTCCCAAAGTGGGTGTACATTGTCACATTGACAGTGGAACCATCATAAACCATGTTTTTTATTTTTAGGTTATTTCACGTGTTTATTGTTTGTTATGATATTTAGTCAATTAAGATTTGTTGGTAGCTATCAATTTTATTACCTGCTTGTTTCTTCTCGCTTATAGAGATTCTTGCTTTCACGATGGAGAATTGATTTGAGGATTCTCATCAATTGAAACCCCAATTTTTTCAAAGCATAAAAGATGCCCATTCCATCCACAATTAAACAAACCATAACATTTACACATTGCAACACCATTGATTCTAATGTAGGGTGGCGTGACTTCATGAGTCATGCCATGGTTTCACAAATGTTTTCAATTATATCAAAGCAAATTAACATCCCCTATCAGAATGTAATACCTCAAATATTAAGGTTTACATATTCTCAATGAGAAATTTGCTTAATGATTAGTTTTTATTTTTCTATCAATATACATAAGTATATTTATAGAAATCATCGATGAATTTTACACGTATGAATTTTACATATATCTTTGTTTTCACCTTGTGAAATTTTATTGTATAGATTAGATATATGGAATGGACAAGTTCAAATAAATATAATGTTGTACTCACCATTGGTTTATGTGATTCACAAGTTTTTTTTCATTGTATACATTTTTCAAATTTAGGAATTCTATCACATATTACATTTAGCAGTAAATTCTAGATAAGCTAATTCTAATAGAGTTATAATTGATATGTCCTAAGCTATTATGCCATACAGGTAAAGAGTCGATGATATAAGAAGTGGTTTATTTATTGAAATGATTTAAACATGGCACCACATTCTTTTCTAATAAAAAGATTTGTCTTAAACATGATAAGACTATTTTATTTAATATCCACTTTAAATTTCCCTTTATTAATATAGTTCAGTGAGATTAAGTTTTTATTATTTTGGGAATAGGAGGATATTAGTCGAAGTAAGAAGTTTGGCAAAAACCTTGGCTTTATTCCATTTTCTCACTTTGTATTCATTATTTCATTTGCTATTAGACATAAACTGAGACACCATGGCAAATACGAGCAATGTCCCATCCATCCATCATCCTTCTTCAACTCGAATAAAGTTAGCTTCTACAACAAACAATGAACTTTATGTCACATTCAAAAACTATATTAGTTTGATTTCCTTTCTTATGAAATTCACATTTTTCTTATGTACCTTGCATTCATGATAAAAATTTCCATGCTTTTTAAAGTAAAAATGTTCATCTTTGGATTTCTTTTTGATGTTTGTGTTTTAAAAGTTGACTCTTTTGTCTTAACCTTTATGAATCTAGGAAGATTCTCCACGAACCATGTTTTTTTCTTCTTCTATTTTTTTGATGATCAAGTTGCTTTTATTTTTTAGAATGTTGCTCAAGATATTGATGATACATGACGGTGCTTATTTATGATTAGTCTTATCATACTTCAGTTTCTTCTTATCACCGTTCCAAGAGTAATATAGTTTGACAAATATACCACAAACTTGGAAGATTGAGCTAGATCAAATTTAGCATCCTTAATATTATTGATAAAAAAAATTATTTCATGTGTTTTTTCAACAACTTGGTATCAACCATCTTGTATTCTAAATAATTACCCTTTCTTTGGTTACTTATTTTTCATGTGATACTTAACATATAATGTCAAGTATATTCCTTTGTTGTCTTGATTGATCAACGAATTTTGTAATTGGAGTTTGAAAATGCATTAATAATGTATCCTCAAGCAAGAAAATCATCGTATGTTTCTTTGTGCCTTTAGTTATTGCTTTCTTTCTATTGCGTCCTTTTGTTGACTTCTAGATTAAGTTCAAGTACATCACTTAATATGTAACTCGGTTGAATTAATAGCGTATTGCTGAGTACATGCAGCAGTATGGTGGCCGCTTTCCATCCTCAGCTGGTTCGTAAGGTTCTGGAGCTGATTGACCGGAGTGATAGGTATGGTTTTTTTGTTTTGTGTCATTGTTTAGTAAGTTTTGATGATACATTGAGTTGGTGGAGTTGGATTTGAAATGTTGTGTATATTGTTTAATGATACATTGAGTTGGTGTAGTTGAATTTGAAATGTTGTGTATATTGTTTGATGATACATTTGGTGGTAGTAATTCTGACATTTGGGAGTTGATGGTGAGGAGTTGGTGAATGATTGATGTATATATTTTACAATTAGAGTATGTAAATTATGGTAGCAAAGTTTGGTTTGATTTTATATGAATTATGCTTGATTTATTTCTTTATGATATTTGATATGTTTGTATGGTTTGATTTCATATTGAATATCTGAGTTGAATATATGCTTGGTGGGTGGAATATATTGTGTTTATGAATTGTGGATGGAAGGCGAAAACACAGCAGAAATACTGAAAAACAGGTTCGGGTTTTCCGACTGCTCCCGACGGCCTGTAGGCCAAAAATTTCCAACGGTTGGGGACGGCAAAATTCCGACGGCTCCCGACGGATTTCGGCAAACACCGTGATGGTCCACGTGTCTTCCGACGGCCGTCTGCAGCCGTCGGAAAAGCAACGACGGACAGTGTCGGAAGCCATCGGAAATTCTGGCCGCCGACGAATTTTTCTACAGCGGATTATTCCGACTGCTCCCGACAGCTTCCGCCGTCAACGGACAGGAACCGTCGGAAATTGATCTGATTCTTGTTGTGATAAGATAAAAGTTATTTTCGGGTTTATATGTTAAAACATTTTCCAAATTGATTGTTTTCCACCATCTACTCATCTCTTCTGCATTTTGAAATAAAAGTTGAAAATGCAAAACATAAATGAAGATTTTTTTTTCCGCCTATTTCTAAACAAATATTTTAGAAGATTTCTTAGACAAAGGTATCTATTAAAAAACTTGACTGTATGATTCAATGATAATATCCAACTGTGTCCCTTGTCAAATAATTTGTTTCTTCAACCCATGGTCGACCATGACCATTGAACTGCCATTCCCTCGACCCCTGCAGTGGGGCAAGTAATGATTTCAAAGGGACATGCATAGTGCATTATTAAGGATCATTTATACATGATATTATGATCAAATCTCTAATTTGCATCTCTCAAATCATGGACATGACATGATTGAATCTTCATGATGTCAAAAGCTGAAGATTCGACATCAAACCAAAGACCTTGCCTGTACGTAGAAAAGCTGTACGGGTTTAAATACAAAGCCGGTCCCAACGTGCATGGGAGTAGTTTACTGCTGAGCTGCTTAACTATGACTATCCATTATGTGGATGGGTCTTAAAATGCATATGGACCCCCGTATAATAAATCTGCCAAACATAAAATATGTGGCTTTTTGCATGATTTTCCCAAGACTACACCAGTCCAAATCTGGTATGATGTTGTTTTTAGCTTTTTACCCATAGAAAAGTCTAACTCTGTTTTTGAAGATTCAATGATTGTAGGACCAAGTGCATGTTGTTGGGTTATGGCCTGTGGGGGGGGGGGGGGGGGGGACTAGTACAACTCATTTATGTTGATTAAGGTCCTGGACTTTCATTTCCTTTTCATAAATTTATTTCTGCAGGTTTCTGTAGCTTTTTGTTCACTCATTATTATTTTTATTCTTCTCCAGCTACCATGCATAGATGCATCGTATATTAGGAATATATGACATTTGTTATTCTCCATTTATTACTACAATAATTCATATAAATAACAACACTAAGATAAAAACTACTGATGTAAACAAAACCCCAACTGAACTTCAAACATTTACTAACTTGTGCACAAACAGAAGAAATTTTTTGTCAGTTATGTTAATACAGTTAAAGATCCTCTCCAATAATGTACAAATTCGGAAAACACAATGAAAAAAATAGTCTTTCTGTACATGTGGAAACTATACAAAACTTATTCAAAATTGTGAGATGCATCTTCCATTATTTAGTTCTTCTTTCCATACCTCACTCAGATCTTTAGCTATTCTTACTGCATCAAAAGAAGCTCCTGCTAATCCTCTTTTTGTGAATCCAACAACATACAATCCATTCTTTCCTTTCCACGAATTTGGAAATTGTTCATTCGGGTACCCCTCTTCGTTGAAGAAACTATTTGACTGTTATTGGAAGAAGACACATATCAATACATATTTGATATGATTCATTTTGTTTTAATGCAAAGAATAGAAAATTAAGTTTACCTGTAGCCAGAAGGGGACGTTGCTTTTGTACCCAGTAGCCAAAATAACTGAATCTACGTTGAGTATCTGACCATTAACTAGCTCAACTTTTCCTTGTAGAAACCTCTTGATACCTGGAACTATACTAATTTTCCCAGATTTTATCTTGCCTAGAGTTCCAATATCCAAAACTGGGGTTCTTCCTTGTGTATTTTTTAGCTCAAGTGGACCTCTTTTCGGCCTTTTTAATCCATACTTCTCCATGTTCCCAAGTATCAACCATGCCAAAACTAGCAATATCTTATCAACCATCCATAATGGCAGCCATTTCATCAGTAAAACCGCCAATTCAAATGTCGATTTTCCAAGAACTTCTCTAGGCAATATGTGCACCTGTTATGAGAACATACTTATAAGTAAATCAGTAAAAGAAATCTATGAATTTGTATCAAATTAGTTGAGTGAATATGAAATGGTTTACTCACCGAGTCACGAACAACCATTGAAGGATAAGCTTCATGATCACAGAGATCAAGGCAGACTTCCATGCCTGAATTTCCACATCCAACAACCAAAACCTTTTCTCCTCTATAATCTTCACCTGTTTTATAATCACAGACATGGACAATATTCCCATTAAACTTCTCTACTCCTTCGATTTCAGGCACAACTTTTTCTGCATTTTCCCCCGTAGCAACAACAAGCCATTTTCCAATATACTCCATCTCTTCATTATTCACTCCTACCGTCTTTACACGCCATATACCACTTGTTTCTTCGTACTTAGCGGATTTTACAGATTGATTGAACCTTGGAAATATGTCAAAGTGCTTTGCATAAGATTCTAAGTAGTCTATGAACTGCTTCCTGCACGGGTACTCAGGGTAGGACGCCGGGAAGGGTAGTTTTGGAAGTTGACAAAATTGCTTAGGAAGGTGAAGCTTTAAGCGGTCGTAGGTTCTCTTTTGCCAAAGTGATGCGATGCAGTCTGCACGCTCGAGTACGACGTAAGGGACACCATGATCCTTTAAAGAGGCAGCTACTGCAAGACCTGATGGACCTGCGCCAACTATAATCGGCCCATTAACCCACATGCACTTATTAGATAAGATGTCATAATTTTTATCCATATTTATGTATGGAGAGGAGTGGAAGAAAATGAGAGGGTTTAGAAATTAAATTTGTGGTGTGTGAAATGAGGGAAGATAGGTGAGAAGAATGGTGTTTAAATAGGAAAGAATGTGTGAAGTTTGAGGGCTGCTTTGCATGTTAAGGAAATAAGAAGTTGGTGTCTTCTTTCTTACAATGATTAGTACTAGAGATACATATGACTTAAGATTTTATTAGGCACAGATAGGAAATAAATGCAGGGTATAATTATGGGACTTTGAATGGACAGGATCTGAAATTTTGTACCTTTAAGATCATTTTCTTTGTTATTTAAAACTTGAGTGTGGTCTTTGCTGATACAGGAGATTTATTGTTAGATTATGTTTGGAACCTAATTAACCCACGTATTTTACTGGTGTCATTTGCATTATGTGTCTCTGTTGATTGTATCAAATAGTATAAATGTTGATTTTTTTAACCTTTTCAATGAGAACAAAATCAGGATTTTGTTCTTTCCTAAATGATAATCCATCCTGGAGCTATTATTGTTTATACTTCAATCATTTGGGTTCAATGTATACTGTCAATAGTTAGATTTTAGATATAATTAACAAGATTTTCAGGGTATATGATCTAAAATCCCTGTACTCATGTACTTTCAGCTCTATCTTCTATTTGATCTTTGAAGAGGAAAGAGATTTAGTGGGTAGATCAACTTCCCATATAGCCATTTAGTTAACCTTTATATTATGAATTTTTAACGGATTTGGACCCCTTTTAAAAAGTTATTAAGAATCACTTTTGGAATTGTTTACAAACGCAGGCAGCTTTTGTCCAGAACAGCGTCAAGCTGGCTAATAACATCTAATAAATTTTCAGAAATGGTTAGGCATAAATCTTTTCAAAAAAACAAAAATAAAAATAAGTTTGATGCCCTTTTCAAAATGCATCACAGGTAAAATTCCTGGCGCATTTTGAAAAGACACCAGAAAGAAACTGGCTGTTGATAAACAACTATTTTTTTATCTCTTCTTTCCTTCTAATTTTACAAAAAAATGTCCTAAAAAATCCAAAATCCTTAATTTTGTACTCTTTCAGTCTTTACAAGTTCTTTGCATCAAAATTACTCTGCTGTTGAAGGATATCAATCTGCCGTTGCTGCTTGAAAGATATGATTTGTAACCCCAGTTTAGTTTGTTGGTTTAAAAGTCGGTTTATTGTATTATAATTAGATGGGGGGATAGTGTGGATTGTAAATGAAATTGTGTAATATTGATATTTACTGTAATTTTAGGGCAGCTGGAAATTTTAATTTCACTCCTTGCTATCAAGGTGACTTGCCCACCGGTGCACATGTCTGAAAAATATGTTGGAGGTTTATATAAACCCACAAAAGTGTACAAATGTTTCAACTTTATTGAATTAAAAGAATCGTTTTACAAAGGTAAAAAACAAACATCTAAGGGTTTGATATTGATTTAGTTTGCAACTGGACAACTGATTCGCGTTTGAACGCAAATAGTAAACAATGATGATGTTAAATAAGTATTTTCGGTTGCATCAAAATTGATAGAATTGTACGTCGTCAAAATTGAAAGAGTGTTCGTTAAATAGTTTTTACCACCTCAAGTGGTCGGTAATAGGATTAAAGTGTATGCCAGAGTGTCCGAGACGATGAATATTGCTTAAGGATTAGTGCCCTAGGAAGTTATGGTCAACAACATATGAATTTTCGATTCTCTTTTTACATGAATTATCGACCTTCGACGAACCATAGTTATCCGTGTATCGCTCAACCTAGCTTTGCCAATATGTGTCAAAGGCTGTAATTTTTTTAATGTTTTCAAAAATATTTCACATCAACCTATTGATGGAGATAAGGATGTGTCTTAAGGGCAATTATGTAATTATTACGTAACTTAACTCTTATAAGATAATCTTGTTTCAAATAATGTATGCATCTGGTTTTATTTCTTTTATATATGTTGTTACATAATGATATTAATAATGAATTAATTATGTGTGTATCCTTAAATGTTCCTAGTCAAGATGTATCGAGAAAAGAATATTGATATATGTGCCGAGACTAGTGTATGTAAAGCTCTCCATACGATGAACAATAATTTGCTTCATGACTGTTTGGAACACTAAGGGTTTACGTACTTGTTGTTTAGAACAATCAGAATGATTCGTCGAGAGTCTTTTATATGTTAATATAACTAAGTTCAAATAGAAGATCTCATGCTAACAACGTACAGTAGTCTTCAGACTTGAGCATACCGTTGATCCTAATTAAGCAGTTAGGTTATATTTTGATTATGATTAAGTACTTAGCATGACAAACTTGTTACGATCATGGTTGGGTATATATTGAACTACTTGAAGTGAAACACTATCATGAGCGTATTTGTCTCCTTTTTTATAGAAGGTCAATATCATCATAGTTGGTAGCAAACTTAAAGTCAAAATCGCTGACCAGGGTAAATCGGTTAATCGTTAAATGTCACTGGATCGAACCAAGGACTTTAGTGGCATGTGCAATTAATATGGATATTAGTAGAGATTTTGACCTCAGACCAAACTCTAAATATCCAAGTGGTACAGTAACGACGAAAAGAATATGAGTACAAAATATCGTTACTGGGTGACCATATTATAGATTAAAAATTAGATATTGCCTAAATGATATGTAAGAGTTGAACTTATGTCCAATATTGTACTTCAACAAAGTCCGTACAGACTTCAATACTTGAATTTTTTAAATATTAATTAAGGACCAAGTTCACACCAAATGATCAACACCAAGGTTGTCAGTTTAGGATTTAAATCGTAAATCGTAAAAATTTAAATTTAAATTGAATTGGGATTTATATCGTAAATCGTAGATCTAAAGATTTTTTTTTTAAGTCTGCACATTTTAGTTAAAAGTTGATACATTTCTCAGTTTTTTATACATTTACTAAACGTTAATTCTTATTCTTATTTATCTTACAGGTTTTCATTGTTGAAAGTCGGGATCACTTCAAAGTAGTCGTCTCTTTGACATATGTTTTACTTACAAGAAGAAATAAGAGCTGCACTTATTTGATTCATTTAATGTACTTATTTTTATGATTTATATTTAACACATAAACATATAGATGCAAACTTTTGTAAAGAAATCACAATGAGATATGTTTTTTGTTTTGAACTTTGTGATTGCTTTTACAATAAAAATATTAAATAAGTACTTCAAAAGAAAGGAAACAAAGTGAACACAAGACAAATATACAACAAATTTCTAGTCATCTTCAATGTCGTTATCTTCTTAATCTTCTAATTCCATTTTTTCATTATCATCATCCGTTGAGTAACCATAATCATCTTCTTCCTGTACATCCTCTTTATTAACTAGAGCTTCCTTTCCTTTCCATTTATATTGAGTGTTCCTTGGACCTACATATCAACTTATTAGTGAATTTACTAACATTTTGTAAGACATTAAAAACTGTTTTTACAAAAAACTATTTAGTATACCATGCTTTATTTTTTTTGGAATTTTGCGGTTTGCTTCTCCATCCTAAGTCTGAAACATTCGTGTACATCCATCCAAGCAGTGTCCATTGGTAGAGTTGGATCTTCGTGCTCACATATCCATTCATCATCGCTATCCATGTCCGATAAACATATTGGATCTACTCTATCAATTGCCTTTTTTTATGTCTAAGTTCTAATTGAAGATTATACTTCACAAAAACCAAAGCATTACATCATTTTTTGTTCCAGCCCGTTTCTTTGTTTTGTGTGAATCTAATGGTTTGAACTAAGAAGTTAGGATGAAAGAATAAATATAAAAAAGAAAAAAATTATTATGCTTATACCTGATCAAATGTGCTTCAATTATGCTCACAACCGGTTGAACTGCATGTCAAGCTTAAAACTCTTATTGCAAGCGTCTGTAGTTCAGGACATTCACCATTATAGCTCTCTTACCACAAAGCTGTAGATTCAAATATATGCAAAATTGTTGTTTTCATAATTACATATTTCAAACTAATAACAAAAATAGGTTGATCATACTTTATAAAACTCACCCGGTTGTTTGGTTTTACGACTATCAATTGTCATAGCTCTTCCAAACTCTCCTTCGTGCCAAAGAATACATATCAAGTTGTCTATCTATTTTGGCTCATTCCTTTTCAGTTGGGGTCATTCTTTCTATAGTGTCATACAATTCATTTTTCACCTCCAAATCAATTGTAGATTAACTATCATAACAATATTTTGGATTTAAGAACATCCCTTTTGCATGTAAAGGTCTATGAAGTTGCGCATTCCATCGTTTATCAATGATTTCCCACACATCCTCGTATCTAGAACTCAAATTTTGATAGTTCGATGCTATTTTTTCTTTGGCTTGATCCGTTGCTTCATAAATATAACCCATTACAGGTATTGTATCACGATCCACCAATCTAAGAACTTTAACTAAAGGAACTGTACTTTTTAAGCAATATTTTATTCCACCCAAAATTATTTTTTAGTCAAAATAATGTCTTGGACCTCGTATCCCTCTATCTTTCTAGAAAATGGACTATCCTCCCATTCGCAAGAGGTAAGCATTTTTCTCAAACTAATACGTTTTTCTGACATGCTTTTTAATGTTAAGTATTGAGTTGCAATTCTTGTAACCACTGGTCTTGTTAAATCTCTACCTTTAGTATATGTTGGGAATAATGAACTTCGACTGAGTTGTGTACGTTGTCACTCCTTTAAAGACGTTTCGGCGTTCCGCTCGAAGGTGCAAAGCACTCTGAAAAAACAAACATCGCCGCCACTAGGATAAAACAACCTCTCTAATCTGAAGAAATATCAACCTGTTTGCACTGACAAAGTTGATTTTGATTTGCACTTTGAAATACTGCTCAAGGTGTTTAGTTTTGTTGAAGGAAGAAGAAAAGGAAAAATATATGTTATTCTTACCATTTCTCTTCTGTCTATCTATCATTTAAATAGGCAGAATGGAAATTGTATACGTTACTAAAGTGATGGAATGTTAATGTATTTTAATTTATTCTCATTTAAAACAATATTGTAATACCATTAGCTTTTGTAACGGCTCAATAATAATGTCACATAAATATATTACCGTTGCACAAGTGTAACGGCTCAATTATAATAATAATTCATAAATATATTACCATTATAAACTTGCAACGGCTCAATTATAATAATGGTTCATAAATAAATTACCATTAACATGTTTTTTATTTAATTTTTTTAATAAATTCACTTCATAAACAAAAACATTTACAATAATCCCCCACTTGAATTTTTAAAAATATATTTTTCGAGCAGTTTCTGAAAATATAAGATTGTGCATAAACAAATGTGTCTTTCGACTTGAACCTTTGCATAGTGGATAGGATTCAGTTTTTACTAGAGTGACATGTAGTCTTGAACTCTATTTCTGACATCAGACCACACACAATCTTTCTAGAGTGCAATCAAATAATCCCGTGCATTTATGGCCATGCACGTCTATCCCAGTTTAGTGAATGCTCTAGGAATTTTGCCCAACGCCACATCCACATTCACACAGGTGAGTCTATCAAGAGTACTCTTGAAGGTAGGTACTCCACTCCAAATAGAGTATAGATCTCACTAAGAGTTTCTATTAACTCATCCTCTAATCACTTTATAAATACATGCTTTTTAATATAAAATAGCATGATCAACTAATATCACTTCACAACTTATTCTTACCCATTGAACCTAGTTCTTGGAATCTCCAGTCATTAGGTCGGGTTACCATTGTGCGTGACTCAACAATCTAAGGGCAATAGTCTCATTCTTTTAGAAGTTCTAAGGACTTTCTCTCTCGTAGTCCTTTTGTCAAATGATCTGCCAAATTCTCATCACTACGTATGTGATCCACTTTAACAGCACCTGAAGAGAGTAGCTCTCTAACAGTACTGTGCTTACGACGTATCTGTCATCTCTTACCATTGTAACAACGGTTCTGTACTTTTGCAATAGCCGCGGTACTATCGCAATGGATCAACACAGCTGGTATCAGTTTTTCCCATAAGGAATCTCAGTTAGCAGATTTCTAAAGTACTCTGCTTCTTCACTAGCTGTGGCTAGGGCTACCATCTCAGACTCCATGGTAGACTGAGCCAAAATACTATGTTTCTTGGATTTCCAAGAAACGGCTCCTCCAGCAATGCTAAAGATATAGCCACTGGTTGCTTTTGAATCATCAGATAAAGTATTCCATTCTGCATCGGTGTAACCTTCAAGGACAGTTGGAAATTTTTCATAATGTAACCTAAGGTTCATGGTTCCTTTTAGGTATCTCATGACCCTCTCAATAGCGTGCCAATGCTCTATACTAGGTCTACTAGTAAACCTGCATAATAACCCCACGACATAGGCAATGTCGGGTCTAGTATAATCAGTGGCATATCGAAAGCTGCCAATGATGCTCGCATAATCAGACTGCCTTACACCTTCACTAGTGTTCTTAAATAGCTATACAATAGGATCATATGGTGTATATGCAGGTTTACAGTCATTGTTTAGGTACTTAACAAAGATTACACTTGCTTCACCTAACTTGCTTCACCTAACTTACAGTCATTTTCGGACCTAGTAATCTTAATACCAAGGATTACACTTGCTTCACCTAGAGCTTTCATATCGAAATTGGCACTTAACAAAGATTTAACAGAGTTTATGGCATGAATGTTTGACTCAAAAATAAGTAGGTCATCTACATACAGACATATGATAGTATTAATGTCATTCTTAGATTTATAGTAAATGCATTTGTCACTTTCATTAACTTTGAAACCATGTGAGATTGTTAAGTTATCAAATTTTTCATGTCATTGTTTAGGTACTTGTTTTAAGCCATATAATGATTCATCTAACTTGCAAACTTTATGTTCTTGATCATGCACTACAAATCCTTCAGTTTGGTCCATATAAATTTCCTCTTCTAATTCACCATTTAAGAAGGTAGTTTTAACATCCATTTGGTATATTATTAAATTATGAATAGATGCAAGTGAAATTAGTACTCGAATGGATGTAATCCTAGTTACAGGTGAAAAGGTGTCAAAAAAGTCTACATTTTCTCTTTGCTTAAATCCTTTAACTACTAAACGGGCTTTATATTTATCAACTGTGCTATCAGGTTTTAATTTCTTTTTAAGTACCCATTTAGAGCCTATAGAATTACAACCAGATGGTAGATCTACTAAGTGCCAAGTCTTGGATTCCAAAGAATCCATTTCATTATTTATAGCCTCTTACCAAAAATTGGCATCTAAGGAAGATAAGGCCTCTTGGAGGTTTAAGGGATCCTCATCTATAGTAAAAGCACAAAAATCTGAACTAAAATCTTTTGCAGTTCTTACTCTTTTACTTCTTATAGGTTCATTTTCAGAAGACTCTTAAGTTCTATTCTAATAGTCATGGTATTACTTGATTTGCCCCCACTATTCCTCAATTTAAAAGGAAATCTGGATTCATAAAAATTAGCATCATTAGATTTTATTATATTATGTGTATTCAGGTCATAAAATCTATATTCATGTTGACAGATTCGGTATTCAACATGCTCAAGTTAATTCAGATTTACTCACAAAATTATCGCTCGATAAGACTCAGTGTTTGGTACTTATGTATTGAAACAGAAAATTCAAAATAATGATTTAGAGTAAGCCGTTTACACACATTAAACAAAAATGCCTCGAAGTCAGTGGGAGCGATATGGGGTTTGTGAGTCTTTGGATATGATCCAAGAAATGATACGAATGTATCAGTTTATAAGCATCAATATTGAATAAGTATTTTGATAGAAATATAAAATAGTTTGATTTTCAATCAAAGTGCAGAGGAAGCGTGTGTTCATAAGAAAGAACGGTAAAAGGTACATTGATATTTCTAAACTATAAGTAAACAACGCGTTGTTGATTTTAACAATATGTTTGTATTAAAATCAACTTTAGTTGTTTTAATACTCAATTTTGGATTGTAAATGATGTCTTTTATGGTGAGTATAGAAGATATAGGGATTGTCCCAAAACGATATACAAGATTACCCTATTAAGAGGAGAACATGTAAGTTGGATTCCTTATGCATTAGCAATAGGAATTATCATACATGTTATGTTGTGTATGATATTGTGTTTTGTTTATGTATTTGATACATGGAACAAATATAAAATCCAAATTGATATCACTAAATGGTTGTTTGAGGTGTCGTCGCGTATTTATGAAATACTAGAGAATTGTTTATAGAAACAACGAACTCGTAATGATAGAACGTTTGGACACAAACTTTTATAAGTGATGTTGAGTATAACATGTCAATGATAAAATTCAAGTTAAAATCTTTAATTTGAAAATGTTGCAAAATAAAGGTGATTGTGGTCAACTCAACGAAATGTTGAGAACGTTAACTTGAATAGCGCTACAATAAACGTATATAGATATAAATGCACAAATTTATAATTGAGCCAAAGGTGATTCCAAATGTTGAGAATTGCATAATATTGTTATAAGATAACAATGTCATGAAATTGGTCATGATGGAACTTAAAGCTCACTAAAAGTCGAAAGACATACTTCGAATCGTTCCACATGATAAAGGCAGCTTATTAGTGTCAGAGAGAGTTAATCGACAAAGTAGATAATTAAAACATAATAGCATACCTATTCACTAAGGGACTGGCCTAATTTGTTTTGAGAAAATTGATTGGAGAATTTGGAATTAGATTCCATAATTGACCCAAGTGCAAGTGGGAGATTGATAGAGTTAGGGGTATGCCCTAGGGGCAATTATGTAATTTGTTACATATATCTAACTCGTTAACCAATCTTGTTCGAAATAAAAGGTATTTTCTTCCTATTATATACTTGATATAATGTGATTATATTAATTAATTAACTTAATTAAAAGTATATTTAATATAAAAATCCGTAAATGGTATATGCTGTGATAGTAGTTACAAAGTGTTGTGACCGTGAGTAATTTATCACAACAAAACAAACATACCATTTTAAATGTTCCTAGTTAAGATGCATCGAGATTGGATATCGATGTATTCGTTGAGACAAGAGTACGTAATGCTCTCCAAATGTTGGGGAGTGTATTACTCATGACTACTGGGGGAACCTAGGGGTTACGTACTAATAGTTATTGGATAATTATGGAACGACTCGCTCGATAGTGTTCTGTTGGTTAATATAACTAAGGTCAAACAGAAAATATCGATGTGACTGATTTACACAGTTCTCTCGACTTGAGAATACTGTGGATCTTCAATATGAAAGCTCCACTTTGATTATAGCCAAATCATGGCATGACGTCCATCGAGTGACTATAGTTGGGTCGAGTGGAAGTATTGGAAGTGAAGTACTATTCAAGAGAGGATTCGTCTCCTAAGTTATATGTGGTTTGTATCACGATCAACTCAAGTCAACTCAAAGTCAAAGTCTCTCGCCATAGTATTTCGGTTAATAATAATTGTTATTATTGAACCAAGGACTTTGTATTTGGACTATAAAGTTGAATGTGGATGAGGTTGGAATTTTGACCATTACCAAATTCCATAAGTCCAAAGTGATATAGTTTTGACGAAGAGAATTGGTGTAAACAAATGTCACAACCGGGTAATGCTTATTAAACTAAAATTGGATTTTACCGAAAATGAGTAAGCGATAAATTTGGCCATGATGTCACACCACCTGTTAAGTGATGTGTCAACGTTAACATTAGAATAGTTCGATGTTAATCGCTGACCAAATTTACACCAATACACAGCCGAAATGATGAATTCCCTTAAGACCGAACAATAATTAGTTTATAATTGTTATAAATTAATTAAATTAATTAATATTTATGAAATATTAATTATAAAATTTGAATATGATTTGATAAATAAATAATGTTATATATATTTATAACAGTTATAAATATATCGATCGATATACAATATCGACAAGCGATTAAATTAGATTTAATCACATAGTATTTTGGCTTGGGATTAGATGGGTTTAAGGACCATCATTAGGGCTATAAAATTTCGGTTTTGGGAAGGTATAGGGGTGGCTAAAACATAGGGAATTCGCTTGGAGATAATGGGTTGAGATCAAGTTAGAATGGGTAAAAAGGTTTTCCTCGTTTCTATCTAATACAACCCTCTGTGTGTGTGTGTGTGTCTCTGAAAATAAAAAAATGAACCTTTTTGGTCGCCATTACTTTCTACATTGCTGGTTAAAACATAGCTCTCAATCCACTACAAAATTCTCAAATATATTTTAAATTAAAATAATACTATTCAATAGTTAGAGGTCGGTGATTCCGGACTAGCAATCTGACGAATCAAAAACAGTAAAAGGAAGGGAAGTCATTGCTTCAACGTGGATTCAATGGCATCATTAAATTGGTAATTTTAATTCATATTATAGTAATTAAATTATATTCTATGATCCTATATGAGCAATTTCATATCTGTTTAAATATATTGCTACTATATGTTTAGTTATGTGAGATTTTTGTAAGTAGATGTGGTTGTCACAAATCAGTTTGGTTATGTGCATAATTTGTTTATTATACTATTTGATTTATGTACAAATTTTGTTTACTGTACAAAATCAATTTTTGTCATTAATAATTTTTTTATATATATTTATTAATAAATTCATATATATATATATATATACTAGTGTATATTTCTCTCCCATAATAGCATATATGCATATATAAGATATATATATGATTTAACAATTTTAGTACACTTATTTATATCATTTCAGAAACATATAGAAAAAATTTAGGAATTTTTCAATAAAGTTTATTATTTTTAATTATTAATATTATTTCGAAAAACTGTTTATGATTTATTAAAAATAATAATTTAGTTGAAAAGTTCTTCAAAAAATTTCGTAACCTTTCATTCATGATCCTAGAATTTATGAACTTTTAAAATTTGAATTTTTAATAATATATTATTTTATATTAAATAATTATTTCTGAAATCAATGTATTTGTTTTTAAAAATAATATTTCAACTTTAAAAAATCTCCAGATTTTTCCTAAGCTCTATTTTATGATCCTAGATTTTCAAAAATTGTAAAATTTTAATTTTCATCAATAGATTATTTTATGTTAATTATTTATGGATGAAAACGTTTAAAATACTAAAATTATTATGTTTGCAAAACTAAGTTAATTTTGAATTATAAATAATTTTTAATAATTGTTCTCTCTCTTTCTATATATATATTTATCTATATATAAATGTTTTATGTTAATATAATGTATATAATATATTTATACATAAATATATGTGTGTGTATACATATATATATATTGTAATACATATACATACTCATATTTGAACAACATACATGACATACAAAATGAGCTAATATGTCTGTTGCGATGTAAATCCCAACATCAACATATGAGCATATTATGTCTTTCATGGATTATTATGTTACACATGCACTCACACATATATGTATATCATACATTTATGTATAAACTAAATCAAATAAAATTAATTTTATATCTTAATATATTTGAATTTAAATAAAATAAATGATTTTATTTAAATGAAATTTAGAAATGTTCTAATTCAGTTAGACTTCATAGGCCCAATAAAAGATCCAATATGGTAATTTTTTTGAAATTCACCCATAACTTCCGCTGCGGGCTAGTCCAGTTCCAACAAGAGTCTCCCAACAACACTTTCTTGTTCTTAGTCTTCGTGTATGTTTTGAACATAGCACGGTCATAGCAGACATAGCGTGTAGCAGCAGCATCTACCCACCAACCCTCTGATTCCCCAATAAGGTGAATCTCATCACCAATCATAGCCGTTAGTGGCTCCTCAGTCAGGTTAGTCAACGGTGCAGGGCCTGGTCTGTTCCTACACTTGCGTGCCATATGACCTTGTTTTTCACAGTTGTAGCAAAGAAACAACTGTCCAGAGTCATTCTTTTGGGGTGGTTTCTGTTTGTTACGGTTCTGACTAAGCTTGTGGTTCTGGTTCTTAAAAATTTTAGGATTTAGTTTCAGAACTGCAGCTTTCTTAGTGTTGCCTGTAACAGCAAGCACTTCTTCCTTCATATCTTGTTTACGTGATTCCTCCTCAATAAAAAGGCGAGTTATCAAGCTTTCCAAAGAAAATTCTTTAGTTTTATGTCTCATATTATTCTTAAAATCCTTCCAACTAGGGGGTAGTTTATCTATCAAAACAGCAACTTGGAATTGTTCATCAATAACCATACCTTCGGAGACGATCTCATGAGCTATTTTCTAAAGTTCATGAGACTGCGTCTCTACTGACCTATCGTCCGTCATTTGAAATTTGAGGTAGCGGCTGACGTCATATTTCTTTGCTCCGGCTTCTTTTGTATCATACTTCTTTTGCAGTGCCTTTCAGATTTCCTTAGTTGTCTTGTCCGAATTATAGTAGTCGTAGAGATCGTCACTCAGGCCATTGAGTATGAAGTTCTTACAGGTAATCCTACTCTGTCCAATTCTGCAATTTTTGGTTTTGTTCCTGCCAGATCTGCAGTTGTTGTGCATCGGTTTCAGCGGGCTTCTCTAGTACTGTCGGCTTTTCTGCAGTGAGCACACCAACCACCTTCCTCATCGTCAGAAAAAATTCCATATTTTGCCTTCAGTGCTTGAAATGGAGGCCCTCGAATCTGAAGGGCGCAGAAGTGACCATTGGGACCTGAAACATTGAGGTCGGTGTAGCTTCATCAATAGTTGCAGCAGAAGTCATTATTGTCTAGATCGTCTTCAAATTGTTGGGAGCAATGAACTTCGACTGAGTCGTGTACATTGTCACTCTCTTGAAGACGTTTCGGATTTCTGCTCGAAGGTGCAAAACAGTTCTGAAAAAACAAACGCCACCGCCTCTAGGATAAAACAACCTCTCTAATTTAAAGAAATATCAACCTGTTTGCACTGACAAAGTCGATTCTGATTTGCACTCTGAAATACTGCTCAAGGTGTTTAGTTTTATTGAAGGAAGAAGAAAAAGAAAATTGTTTGTTATTCCTACCATTTCTCTTCTATCTATCTATCATTTAAATGGGCCGAATGGAAATTGTATATGTTACTAAAGTGATGGAATGTTAATGGATTTTAATTTATTCTCATTTAAAACAATATTGTAATACCATTAGCTTTTATAACGGCTCAATAATAATGTCACATAAATATATTACCGTTATTCAAGTGTAATGGCTCAATTGTAATAATGATTCATAAATATATTACCGTTATAAACTTGCAACGGCTCAATTATAATAATGATTCATAAATATATTACCGTTATAAACTTGCAATGGCTCAATTATAATAATGGTTCATAAATAAATTACCATTAACCTGTTTTTTATTTGTAACGACCCGCTATTTTGGACTATTCGAATCCGCACATGTCGAACTTAAATAATTCAAAATACCGAATAGTTAATTTAAATTTGGCAAAACTGAGCATATATAGTAAATAAATAATCACAGATCACAGACACAGAGTAATAATTTGCAGCGGAAACAAAAGATAGTAGTTCATGAAGCTACTATAAACATATCAAAGTTAAATAAGGTACAACAGATGTCTCGAATACAATAATCAAATACAATATCAGAATACATCACTGGAATCAACTGGATATCTGAAAGCTGGATAGATAGCTGGATCTCCAAGCGAAGCTCCAACTCCAAAGGTGAGTCTCGAATACTGGTACACTCAGTCTGACCCGAGCGTAAAGCAAAACACAAGACACTCGAGTCAGGATTAACATTCTTATATCAATAAATCCAACTCAAGTGAAATAGCAACTGAAATACAAGTAACTCAAAGGATGTTTGGAATAACCATCCTTTAAGGATCCGTTAAACTATCTACTATGTAGTAGTGTATGGTAAATAGATAATGCCTATCAATAATATAAAGTATCAAGATAGTGTTAAGGCGTTGCCATTATCCCCCTTAACACATTTTATATAAGCGTTATAGACTATACAGCACTGTAAACTCCACCGTAAACTAGTGGGCTATCACGGAGTACTCCATAGGTATAACACAAATCAAATCGTAGTGGTCGCGTATATAGGGATACAAGTATGACAAGGCACATGAGGCAATACCCAAGGTAGTGAAACTACCGTTTGCCTGATCCGGACTGGTGAGAACGCATCGCCGCAGCGATCGCAACACCGCGAAACAACACTCCCAAAATCAAGGGTGCACCAATCGACAACAAGTAATGAGTAGTTTTCGAAGAAGTGTGTTCGCTCGAGGTAGCTAACCCCCATTTGGCCCGGCACGGCTCCTGTTTTAGTCATTTCCAATTTGACACAAGTGTCAAGGCTATCCATTATCGTTCTCTTTCTTCAGTCATCACGTACATCATTCCAACCACTTCATTCTGGATCACACTCCGCGTGTAGTTATTAAAGTGGTTTTCGGTTTAGACAGAGAGTATGTCCCTAACCGATTCCAGTCTCTTTAATAACTTTCGTAATTATTACACCGATTGGTCGCTTAATATATTTCAAACCAAATCAAATTCAATTTCAATTAGAATTTTATAAACCAATATTTCATTTGTCTTTCTAAAACAATTACCAAAATTTACGTTTCAAAACTTCCAAATCATAATTTCAAAATCTTATAATTCAATTTCAATTTCAATTTAAAATAATTCAAATATTGATTCAAGTTCATATAAAAGTTTCATTCTGAAATCATTTAAATTAATTTAATTTAACATTCAAATCAATTTAACTTCATTTATCGATTTCATTCAATATTCGTTAAGTAAATTTATCATTCAAACATTTCTATTTAATTTTCAATTCACTAAATCAATTACTTACGTTCAACTCCATTATATCAAAACTTACAAATTTGAATTAATTTAAATTCGTCAAATCAATTCTTTCGATTACAAGTCTTACATTAATTTCAATGAATCACATTTTATTTCTTGTTAAATAAATTCAATTTCACTTATTTATTTACTTAGTTACAAATTTCAAAACTCAATTAATAAAGAAACTTAATTTCACTTATTCAAGAAGTTCAATTTTACTTAATAAAGAATTCAATTTTATTTAATTATTAAATAATTCAATCTTATTTAATTATTAAATAATTTCAAAACTTAATTATTACATAATTTCAAACTTAATTATTAATAATTCCAAATTTTAAAACATCGTTCTTTAATCAACTACTATGTTAATATTTTGATTCAGATTATTAAATATTAACATTTCCTTTCATTAAAATTCAAATTCCAACTTCGTTTCAACATATTATTTATTAAAATAAAATCTTCATTTTATTTTTAAATCAAAGTATTGATCAATCGGTTTTTATTTAATTCTCTATCCTAGGTCAAAGTTCAATTTGGGTATTTATCATTTCAACCCGATTCCAATTTAATTCAAATCAAAATATAGCAAAGGGAACTTGCAGTGTGATAACTGGGATGGTGTCAAAGTAAATAAACAAGCAATAACAACAATCAATAACAACAAAAATCAATTCAAAACATAGCGAAGGGAACTTGCAGTGTGATAACTGGGATGGTGTCAAAGTAAATAAACAAGCAATAACAACAATCAGTAACAATAATAATCAATTCAAATAATCCCGAAATAATCGTATTAACTCACATTGTTGTTTGTGCAAATTAATATAATTATTTCTAGAATCTACACTATCATTCCATGTAGATTAAAGATTATTACATTAATATTTAAACGGTTCTTCACTTGATATCAATTATTCAATTCCGTACTACAAAAAATTTCCAACATACATTAAATGGTTCAAGGTGTATTTAACCAAATTTCTACGTGTCAACTAGTTTAACATTTAAAGGGGATCATATTATACAAAATTTAACTAATCAAATTCAACATATAGATTCAATTTATATGGTTAACTATCATATATCAATTCAATTGCATATTATTTATCACTTTAACATTAACAATTTAACGTCCAGTATAAACATCAACAATCAATCAATTATCAACCAAACTGTATTATCATCGCATAAATGACAGATAATGGTGTCAGATGTCATAGGTGAACAGATACAGGTAATAGCATATATAACAGTGTAAATAACTAATAGCAGCATATTTCAATTTGTCATTTCAATTGAAATCAAATTTAATAAATAGAAGAACGTTAATCGTGAGTGATTGCTCACCTTTCGAGGCTAGAGGAGTTTCATAGACAACAAGCTACGGATTGGATCATGATTTAGAAAATCGAACAATCCAAACGACAGTCTCTAAGTGAAGTAAGCTGAAAGCGGATTTGACGGACAAAGCTGATAGATAGGAATCGATGAGAAACAAATCAGTTTGATATAAACAGAGAATATATATATTATTATTATTACTTTTATTAAAGTCAACATTTAATTTAAAACACTTGTTAAAAGTTCAAAATCTTTATATACATCGAATTTAAAAGTCAATACCAAATCAAACAGTTTCCCAACTATGGAACAAACCTATATATAACTAGGATCGAAATATTATTATATCGTTTTAAAATTCCATATATATACTACTAACAATCAAAGTATCAATATATACATAGTTTAAACACGTCGATATTTTCTTATTATAGTTAAACTTAAATGAGACTTTTATATAAAAATAAAATTTAAAATCAATAACAAACCAATATATATAACTTACCGATTGAAATTGAAATATAGGTACCCTAACATTTAAACAAATCTAAACTTACACAACACACAACTATACTTATATACTATTATTTTTTTCCAACGGTGCCTAAAGCTTTTATAACAATTTATATTATATAGCATCACATACTGTAAAGTACTATATGACGTGTGTATATATATCACTGTGTTATAAATATATCCTGTCTACTACACAAAAGCTGGCACTCTATACTATATTATGTAAAATCTGAAGCTGAAAACATTTTATACTTGAACCGTATTATATTCATAAGATATATATATATATACCTGTAAAAAAAAATATTGAAACTACCTGTATATACGAACAACACATTATTATATAATTCATAAGTTTACATACGTGAGTAACAGGTTATACACATATATATAACAATAGCATATATAAAATAATCTATTATAAATCTATACAATCAACTTAGCAGTTTGGAAATGACTTATATAAAGTAATCTTCATTATATAACGCAGCAGAACAAGTGTGTATAAATATATATACCAACACATTACTGTGATCTTATATAGAAATTAAACAACAACATTTATCACTAACCCGACATGCATAAAACTAATTTATATTTAAAACTGTAACCAATACATATAACTACAGACCTTATGTATATATCCACACACACACACAAATATAAAATATAAATATTTGAAACATACTATACTATTTTTCCTTTTCTTCTTCACCACTATAGTAAAACAAAATGATAAACTATATAGCATATCATATATGCGTACCTTTAGCAAATAATATCATATCCCAATATAATATCTATACTTATATATATACACTAATATATAAACTAATATATAATAGTGGAAAGTAAGCAACATGTAGGCACGGCAGAAGACAAACAAAAATTGGCACAGTGAAGAACAAAGGTACAGACTTTATATAAATAAAATCTATATAGGCAATATATTTTAAACAAAATACCTATATAACTAAAAGAAAGTTGGCTGCTCTTGGGTGGGCTGCGGCTATGATGGCTCTGGTGGAGGCAGGGAAGAGTCGGAACGAGGTTGCTGCGCGTGGGGTTGGCGAGGTGAATCGGTAGGTCTGGGTGAAGAGCGGAAGGTGATGGAGTCGGGTTGTGTTGAAGGCCGGAGGGTCGTCGGTAAGGCAGGTGGCGGTGAAATGGTGGTGTACGCGCCGAGGAGTTAGGCGGAAGCACGGAGACAAGGCTCGTGAAGAGGAGTTGCGATCGTGGGTGGTTTCTTGGGAAGACATGGCACAGTGATGGACTCGGGCTGAAGATGTTTGGCAGCGACTACGGTGGAAGGGAATGGCTGATGCAAGCTTGGGATGGTCAAGGACAGGGGATGGCTGCGGCACTTGGGAGGAGGAAGGGAAATGGGGCCGAAGGAGTGAGATACAAGGGTGGGTGCTAGGTGAGGTTGAGTTCCATGGCTGTGGGCAACGTGATTTAAGGAGAAGAGGTTAAAATATTATCTTCTGTAACTAAAATGAAAGAAGGGGAAGAGGTAGAGTGAACAGACAGTAAAGAGAAGAAGTACATGACAATTTTAAAAGTAAATGAACCAGTAAATGAAGTGTTACATTGGAAATGAAAAATTCGCTGGAATTAAGGCAAACGTAAATCGATGACCGTTGATTTATAGCCAGTGGAAATTTGGGTAGTCACGGAACATAGATGGACTTGAACGGTATCGATACGGTTACCGTTTCGAAAAGTTCGTCGCGTATCAGACTTCAAACACGGAATTTAATATACCGTATGGATCAGCGCGACAAGGCGATCAAAACGGTATACAGATATTAGTGGTTCGATTTAATTATAAAAATTTGAATTTTCTACCAGCGGAAAATGCAGCAAAAACGTAGAAAAATAAGATCGACGGAGCCAAAGAAGTCCGAATTTGGAAAAACAAAAAATGACGTTTGCTCAGAAGATGGTTTAGAATTTTTCTATGTAAAAATATTTAGGTTCTTAAAACATTTTATTTTCATCGCTTTTTAACTGATTAAATTGAAGTAAATTTACGCGCGAAATAAACTTTCATATTTTCGGACGAAAATTTACTAGTTGCTATGTTTAACTAGATGCATTCCAAATATCAAATTTTTATTTCAAAATTTTATCGTTTAAAATTTCATAAAATTTTAACTAATTTCGTTATTAAAACATTTAAAATTTACGGGTCGTTACACTCTCCCCCACTCAAAACTTTTCGTCCCCGAAAAGGAAAGAGGTAGGAGAATAGAAACAACCAGAAAGAAAATAGATTTAAAGACAAGATAAAACAATTAAACCATATAATTTCAAATTAAACTTATTAATATTTAAAAATTTGGTTTAATCCACTTGGTTTCACTTAAGTTAAATCAATCTATCTATTTCTAAATTCATTATCTTATTATCCAATTATCTTCAATTTACAATTTCTAAAACCATAAATTTGAATAGTCTTTTATTATAATTATATTTTTTTCAGCAATTTAAATTCTTCTTTATTCCAAATTATTGTTAAATTTATTCTATTTAATATATCTAATCACATATATTTAACCCGTATAAATTAATTTAAACCATAAAAGTTCCGATTTAAATTAATTTATATTTACTAATTGCTTTTAAATTCAAGGTATTTTCATAAGTTGATCAAATTTAAATTTGTTAATTCTTATAGAACAAAATTTATCATATTCATCTCATTCAATTAACTTATTATTCTATCAACTTATTAGCATTTTTTTATAATTAAAATCTAAGTGTAAAACATTTATTATGAACACTCAAATTTTATTTATAAAATCATTTTATATTGTATATTATCCAATTACATTTTAACTTCTGAATAATTTAGGTAAGTTATATTGAAATGCAATTTAGTACTATAAAAATAATATTTTCAAATCCAATTATTTCAAGTTTAAATATTTATCCAAAATTTATCTTTATTTATAATTGAAAACATCTTTTAACATGATTTTTAAGAATTTAATTTTTGTTTAATTTCAAACTCTTCAGAAATAATTATGTATATATTATATATATTAAATCAAATTAAATATAAATAATATACCCATATATATATATATATATATATATATAAATATCAAGTCATACTTAAGAAATTCAAATCAAAATATTTTTCTAAAACAAAACCGTAGTAAAGCTACAGAATGGTTTCTCCACTTCGAAACTCAAAAATGAATGTCGATGATGCGGCCGCCATCACCGAGATTATTTTCCAGCGACAAAGAGAAGAGCACTGATTTCAATATTTTAAAATTCTTTGAAAACGGTTTCTATTTGAAAATACGTTCAATAATATACATTTTAAAAATTTTAAACCAAAACTTGAAATTTTAGGAGATTAAATTATCAAATTCTTACTTTAAATTCATTTAAATTTCTAAATAAATCTATAAACCAACTTTTATAATTCCATTTATTTTTATGTTGGAATAATCAATGATTTACAAAACAAATAGTGAAAATCAAATATTACCTTTCTGACAACAGTTTCAGTTAACAATTCAATTTCAGAAAATTTATACTTAATTATAATATAATCATACAAAACTATTTTATTTACCAAATTTTGAAAATACTATTATGTCAGTTTGCTCTGTTCAAGTGTTTTGGAAATCCTATCGATAGCGTTGATCAAACGAATCGATCGAAAACCCAAATCAACATCAACAACTCAAACAACACAATAAAGAAATCATTTTTATATTAATAACAAATGCACTACCTCGCACGACGATACAAGGATGGATTTCAAAATAAGTATAGGGATTCAAATTTGATGGACTCAAATCAAAGAGAATTTTGATTCGAAGATAAGTTCGAAACAAAGATATGATGATTAAATAACCAAGTAGGAAGATTGGTGAGTTTATATAAATCGCGGGCAACCTTAACCGGGTCGACCGTGACTTCAAGAATAAGATCAATGTAGAATTCCGAGGCAAATCGACATTTGATCTCAAGAAATAGAATTTAGGCATTGCAGGAGATAGATAACATCGTAAACTGAGGATACAGAAATCTCCGGTAAATCGATGCTATTGTAAAGGAGTTCCACCCCTTTATAAATAAATTTGAGATTGGCAAGACCGCCAACTCATTATAAAGATCATTCGAAGTGGAGTTATGGGATACTCCAGAATTAAAAGAAGACGAATAGTAAGGGACACGAATGGATTTTGGAACCGCAGGGAACGTTCCAATATTCAAAGGAATCGAGTCAAAAGGAAGAGATTGAAACTCGAATGAGAGTGATTCTGTAAATACATTTACCCTATATGCTAAGTTCTTCCTAGAGCTACCAAAGCTCTGATACCAACTGTAACGGACCGCGTCAGTGGGGTAACGCCCACCGTAGCATACAATAGTACCTGTGTTCTGCCTTTACGGCCAGCCTCTCAACTGCACCAACCCCGCAGGGACATGTAGGAGTAAGAGTCATCCGCTCGCTACCAAACCAAATGCGAGAACCCCCTATCATGCTGCACCCGCCAAGTGCATATGCAGACACACATGTGGAACTTGAATAATTCAAAATACCGAATAGTTAATTTAAATTTGGCAAAACTGAGCATATACAGTAAATAAATAATCACAGATCACAGACACAGAGTAATAATTTGCAGCGGAAACAAAAGATAGTAGTTCATGAAGCTACTATATACATATCAGAGTTAAATAAGGTACAACAGATGTCTCGAATACAATAATCAAATACAATATCAGAATACATCACTGGAATCAACTGGATATCTGAAAGCTGGATAGATAGCTGGATCTCCAAGCGAAGCTCCAACTCCAAAGGTGAGTCTCGAATACTGGTACACTCAGTCTGACCTGAGCGTAAAGCAAAACACAAGACACTCGAGTCAGGATTAACATTCTTATATCAATAAATCCAACTCAAGTGAAATAGCAACTGAAATACAAGTAACTCAAAGGATGTTTGGAATAACCATCCTTTAAGGATCCGTTAAACTATCTACTATGTAGTAGTGAACGGTAAATAGATAATGCCTATCAATAATATAAAGTATCAAGATAGTGTTAAGGCTTTGCCATTATCCCCCTTAACACATTTTATATAAGCGTTATAGACTATACAGCACTGTAAACTCCACCGTAAACTAGTGGGCTATCAGGGAGTACTCCATAGGTATAACACAAATCAAATCGTAGTGGTCGCGTATATAGGGATACAAGTATGACAAGGCACATGAGGCAATACCCAAGGTAGTGAAACTACCGTTTGCCTGATCCGGACTGGTGAGAACGCATCGCCGCAGCGATCGCAACACCGCGAAACAACACTCCCAAAATCAAGGGTGCACCAATCGACAACAAGTAATGAGTAGTTTTCGAAGAAGTGTGTTCGCTCGAGGTAGCTAACCCCCATTTGGCCCGGCACGGCTCCTGTTTTAGTCATTTCCAATTTGACACAAGTGTCAAGGCTATCCATTATCGTTCTCTTTCTTCAGTCATCACGTACATCATTCCAACCACTTCGTTCTGGATCACACTCCGCGTGTAGTTATTAAAGTGGTTTTCGGTTTAGACAGAGAGTATGTCCCTAACCGATTCCGGTCTCTTTAATAACTTTCGTAATTATTACACCGATTGGTCGCTTAATATATTTCAAACCAAATCAAATTCAATTTCAATTAGAATTTTATAAACCAATATTTCATTTGTCTTTCTAAAACAATTTCCAAAATTTACGTTTCAAAACTTCCAAATCATAATTTCAAAATCTTATAATTCAATTTCAATTTCAATTTAAAACAATTCAAATATTGATTCAAGTTCGTATAAAATTTTCATTCCGAAATCATTTAAATTAATTTAATTTAACATTCAAATCAATTTAACTTCATTTATCGATTTCATTCAATATTCGTTAAGTAAATTTATCATTCAAACAATTTCTATTTAATTTTCAATTCACTAAATCAATTACTTACGTTCAACTCCATTATATCAAAACTTACAAATTTGAATTAATTTAAATTCGTCAAATCAATTCTTTCGATTACAAGTCTTACATTAATTTCAATGAATCACATTTGATTTCTTGTTAAAGAAATTCAATTTCACTTATTTATTTACTTAGTTACAAATTTCAAAACTCAATTAATAAAGAAACTTAATTTCACTTATTCAAGAAGTTCAATTTTACTTAATAAAGAATTCAATTTTATTTAATTATTAAATAATTCAATCTTATTTAATTATTAAATAATTTCAAAACTTAATTATTACATAATTTCAAACTTAATTATTAATAATTCCAAATTTTAAAACATCGTTCTTTCATCAACTACTATGTTAATATTTTGATTCAGATTATTAAATATTAACATTTCCTTTCATTAAAATTCAAATTCCAACTTCGTTTCAAAACCATATTATTTATTAAAATAAGATCTTCATTTTATTTTTAAATCAAAGTATTGACCAATCGGTTTTTATTTAATTCTCTATCCTAGGTCAAAGCTCAATTTGGGTATTTATCATTTCAACCCGATTCCAATTTAATTCAAATCAAAACATAGCAAAGGGAACTTGCACTGTGATAACTGGGATGGTGTCAAAGTAAAAAAACAAGCAATAACAACAATCAATAACAACAATAATCAATTCAAATAATCCCGAAATAATCGTATTAACTCACATTGTTGTTTGTGCAAATTAATATAATTATTTCTATAATCTACACTATCATTCCATGTAGATTAAAGATTATTACATTAATATTTAAACGGTTCTTCACTTGATATCAATTATTCAATTCCATACTACAAAAATTTTCCAACATACATTAAATGGTTCAAGGTGTATTTAACCAAATTTCTACGTGTCAACTAGTTTAACATTTAAAGGGGATCATATTATACAAAATTTAACTAATCAAATTCAACATATAGATTCAATTTATATGGTTAACTATCATATATCAATTCAATTGCATATTATTTATCACTTTAACATTAACAATTTAACGTCCAATATAAACATCAACAATCAATCAATTATCAACCAAACTGTATTATCATCGCATAAATGACAGATAATGGTGTCAGATGTCATAGGTGAACAGATACAGGTAATAGCATATATAACAGTGTAAATAACTAATAGCAGCATATTTCAATTTTTCATTTCAATTGAAATCAAATTTAATAAATAAAAGAACGTTAATCGTGAGTGATCGCTCACCTTTCGAGGCTAGAGGAGTTTCATAGACAACAAGCTACGGATTGGATCACGATTTAGAAAATCGAACAATCCAAACGACAGTCTCTAAGTGAAGTAAGCTGAAAGCGGATTTGACGGACAAAGCTGATAGATAGGAATCGATGAGAAACAAATCAGTTTGATATAAACAGAGAATATATATATTATTATTATTACTTTTATTAAAGTCAACATTTAATTTAAAACACTTGTTAAAAGTTCAAAATCTTTATATACATCGAATTTAAAAGTCAATACCAAATCAAACAGTTTCCCAACTATGGAACAAACCTATATATAACTAGGATCGAAATATTATTATATCGTTTTAAAATTCCATATATATACTACTAACAATCAAAGTATCAATATATACATAGTTTAAGCACGTCGATATTTTCTTATTATAGTTAAGCTTAAATGAGACTTTTATATAAAAATAAAATTTAAAATCAATAACAAACCAATATATATAACTTACCGATTGAAATTGAAATATAGGTACCCTAACATTTAAACAAATCTACACTTACACAACACACAACTATACTTATATACTATTATTTTTTTCCAACGGTGCCTAAAGCTTTTATAACAATTTATATTATATAGCATCACATACTGTAAAGTACTATATGACGTGTATATATATATCGTTGTGTTATAAATATATCCCGTCTACTACACAAAAGCTGGCACTCTATACTATATTATGTAAAATCTGAAGCTGAAAACATTTTATACTTGAAACCGTATTATATTCATAAGATATATATATATACCTGTAAAAAAAATATTGAAACTACCTGTATATACGAACAACACATTATTATATAATTCATAAGTTTACATACGTGAGTAACAGGTTATACACATATATATAACAATAGCATATATAAAATAATCTATTATAAATCTATACAATCAACTTAGTAGTTTGGAAATGACTTATATAAAGTAATCTTCATTATATAACGCAGCAGAACAAGTATGTATAAATATATATACCAACACATTACTGTGATCTTATATAGAAATTAAACAACAACATTTATCATTAACCCGACATGCATAAAACTAATATATATTTAAAACTGTAACCAATACATATAACTACAGACCTTATGTATATATCCACACACACACACACAAATATAAAATATAAATATTTGAAACATACTATACTATTTTTCCTTTTCTTCTTCACGACTATAGTAAAACAAAATGATAAACTATATAGCATATCATATATGCGTACCTTTAGCAAATAATATCATATCCCAATATAATATCTATACTTATATATATACACTAATATATAAACTAATATATAATAGTGGAAAGTAAGCAACATGTAGGCACGGCAGAAGACAAACAAAAATTGGCACAGTGAAGAACAAAGGTATAGAGTTTATATAAATAAAATCTATATAGGCAATATATTTTAAACAAAATACCTATATAACTAAAAGAAAGTTGGCTGCTCTTGGGTGGGTTGCGGCTATGATGGCTCTGGTGGAGGCAGGGAAGAGTCGGAACGAGGTTGCTGCGCGTGGGGTTGGCGAGGTGAATCGGTATGTCTGGGTGAAGAGCGGAAGGTGATGGAGTCGGGTTGTGTTGAAGGCCGGAGGGTCGTCGGTAAGGCAGGTGGCGGTGAAATGGTGGTGTACGCGCGGAGGAGTTAGGCGGAAGCACGGAGACGAGGCTCGTGAAGAGGAGTTGCGGTCGTGGGTGGTTTCTTGGGAAGACATGGCACAGTGATGGACTCAGGCTGAAGATGTTTGGCAGCGACTACGGTGGAAGGGAATGGCTGATGCAAGCTTGGGATGGTCAAGGACAGGGGATGGCTGCGGCACTTCGGGAGGAGGAAGGGAAATGGGGCCGAAGGAGTGAGATACAAGGGTGGGTGCTAGGTGAGGTTGAGTTCCATGGCAGTGGGCAACGTGATTTAAGGAGAAGAGGTTAAAATATTATCTTCTGTAACTAAAATGAAAGAAGGGGAAGAGGTAGAGTGAACAGACAGTAAAGAGAAGAAGTACATGACAATTTTAAAAGTAAATGAACCAGTAAACGAAGTGTTACATTGGAAATGAAAAATTCGCTGGAATTAAGGCAAACGTAAATCGATGACCGTTGATTTATAGCCAGTGGAAATTTGGGTAGTCACGGAACATAGATGGACTTGAACGGTATCGATACGGTTACCGTTTCGAAAAGTTCGTCGCGTATCAGACTTCAAACACGTAATTTAATATACCGTATGGATCAGCGCGACAAGGCGATCAAAACAGTATACAGATATTAGTGGTTCGATTTAATTATAAAAATTCGAATTTTCTACCAGCGGAAAATGCAGCAAAAACGTAGAAAAATAAGATCGAGGGAGCCAAAGAAGTCCGAATTTGGAAAAACGAAAAATGACGTTTGCTCAGAAGATGGTTTAGAATTTTTCTATGTAAAAATATTTAGGTTCTTAAAACATTTTATTTTCATCGCTTTTTAACTGATTAAATTGAAGTAAATTTACGCGCGAAATAAACTTTCATATTTTCGGACGAAAATTTACCAGTTGCTATGTTTAACTAGATGCATTCCAAATATCAAATTTTTATTTCAAAATTTTATCGTTTAAAATTTCATAAAATTTTAACTAATTTCGTTATTAAAACAGTTAAAATTTACGGGTCGTTACATTATTTAATTTTTTAATAAATTCATTTCATAAACAAAAACATTTCCAACAGTATACTTTCACATAAGATTTAAAGGCCAATTACGTTTATAAATAAACCATGTTACCTTTTTTGTACGTCCAACGGTCTCAGCTTGGGTAGGCAACTCCCCAATATCCATCAAAATTAGGTTTAAGCAATGAGCCGCACAAGACAGGCAAAATATTTTCCTTTTTTCCTTTATCAGCATCTCACCAGCTTTAATGTAAGTTGCAGCACCATCAGTAACGACTTGAACTGCATTTTCTTCCCCAACTACTTCAACCACATCAACAATCATTTCATAAATGTTTTCAGCATTTTTTATAATTGAAAAGGTATCAATGGATTTTAAAACATGGTTTCCTTAGGACTATTTACTAAAAAAATTTGATGCTCCTATGTTTTTTGTTAGTCCATCCATCTGACATGATCGTACAATCTTTCTTCCACTCAGCTTTGTATATTTTAAGATTCTCCTTAACATTTTCAACTTCTTTTAGTAGAAGTATTGTGAATCTTATGATAGCTAGGAAGCTTTAAACCTTTTCCATAAGTAGAAATACCCTCTGCCATAATGCTAAAGAAAGGGCTTTTGACTAAATTAAAAGACAGTATTCGTATAGAATAAACGACAAATTTTCATGCAAACATCATCGCTATCTTCCTTCTTCCACAGCATTCGATGTCTTTTGCTTTTTCGAACTTGCACCGGTAAGAACTTTATTGACATCATCATCTAGATTATCTGCTTCGTCATCACTATCAAATATGTTGCATTTATTTTGTTTCAAAGTGCTTTTGAATAATGCAGCTATTTGTTTAGAAACATCAGGACATGCTTACACGTTTTCAGAAGTTTGGGCAAGGTGATGTTTCATCCTAAAAACTCCTCCAGTTATTATGTTTGAGCAATAATTACAATGTTTCACTTTATTATCATTTTCTTTCACTGGTTTGCCATGATCCCAAGTGATATTAGACTCGTTAGGCATCTATAATAATAAATTGTTAAAGTTAATACATTTATTTCCATAGCTTATAACAACTAAATAGAACAAACATATTTTGGAAGCTATATGTAATGACCCGCCACTCATTCAACAGAATGACGTATCATTAATAAGAAAGAAAGGGGTAGAAAATAGAAAAGAAGAGAAGAGAGAAAGAAACAACGTCAGAATCTCACACAGCGGAACGAATAAATTATATTAATAACATAAACTATTACATAGTATACAACACTTATTAGAGTTTACACAACTATACAACACATACTAGACAGTTATAAACATCTGTCTAGATATTACAACTCAATACAATACAAACACTATCACAGATATCAACACAGCGGAATACTATATCTACGAACACCGAAGCCTCCTGCTCCATTGCTCCTCCATAATTCGTCAAAGCTAAACCTGAATCCCTTGGCTACTCGTAAAAATTTGAGTACCCAAGAGTTTATAAAACAGAAGATAAACACTTGGGTCAGACATGGGTCTGGTGTGAGTAACAGGTTAAAGTTGTTTAACTTTGAAAAACCTTTTAAAACAAAAGGTATCACGTAAGACTCCCCACAAATAAACATGGGTAAGTTTTTACCTTACGCTAACCAAAACATTTGATAGGAAATTCGATTGTATTATAATAGGTCTAGGGTTTCCAAATAAATATGAAATAGCCGAAATTGTTACATTCATTAAATTCCAGCATACATAAGTATACAATCAAGTCCGTTATCACTTATTGGAATTTGGATTTCCATACAATGGCAGAGCTACTGGGGTACCGCTCATCACAGTACGGGGCCTAGATCACCGTACCGAGGATCACTCCCAATCCCCTGCAACACAAAGCCGGAACCATCCCTTACTGGATAATCCCGAATAAAATCACCCCACAGATGGCCGTCGCCAACTGCACCACTAAGCCGAAATAAAAGGAGGAACTCTCTAGACAGGGATGACCTTACTCTCAGTGGGTGCTACCCACGAAGCCTTGCTGCACCTCCCATGTTTTAGCCATTCCCGGTTGATGAGGCTTGAGGTCACGATTACCTTTAATCAGAACACATCACTTAGAATGCTCATCGTCCGCCTGACGATGTGTTGAAAGCATTCAATCCATACAAGTTCGTTCCGGGTTCGAACGAAACCGAAGGCATTATCTCGTTACACTCGTGTTGGAATCACCCTCAGAGTTAACGACAATAACCCTTGCACTCTGAATCTTCATCTTCACTTGAGATTCACGACCTATCGTTAATTTGGATCGATATGGTATTCGGATCTCCAGACCTGGAATCCCGGTATACGGAAACCCGATCCCGGTCTCATCGAAATCCAAAACGTATCTTTTAAGGGCCAAGTTGTTTTAAGGTTAAAACAATTCAATTCTTATCTATATACACAAAGATAGATAATTCAATAGATAATCTACATTATCATCCCAAACAGATAATTCACATTATCATTATAATTCAACCAAACATCCATATCATATATCAATCATATCTCATCAGAGATATCAAACAATGAAATACATTCAATCTCATTCATCCATCCTTAAGCAATGATTTATATCATCTAATTAATTTAAAGTGAATTAAACTAATTACTTCATTCTATAAATCCTGCTTACTTAATTATTAATTAAACCAATTAATTAATCATTACTCTAAGTATCCATCTTAATTAATCATTCCTGATTAATAATCCTTTAATTACTTTAAGTAATTAATACTTAATTAATTTCACAAATTAATTATCTTAAACCATTCAGTAATTAATCTTTAATTACTTCATTAATTAATTAATTATACTTAATTATCTTAATCCTTAATTAATTACAATTAATTAATTACTTTAATCACTTATTATTTATTAATTAATCTTAATTAATCAATTCTTAATTACATCATTAATTTTATTAATTAATGATCCTTAATTACTCTTAATTAATTATCTTATTTAAATTAATAATTAATTAGTCACATTTATTAATCACCTTTGATTAATTTCATTTAGTAATTAACTACCCTTAATTACTTTTCCATAATTTAATTACTTCTTAATTAATTATCTTTTAATTAATCCCTTGATTAATTATTCAAAATAATTAAACTCAAATTACTTTTATTATTAAACCATCTTTAATTAATTACATCCACTAATTAACTTTAATTACTTTCCTAAGTAATTACACCTTCTCTAATTACATTTAAGTAATTATACTTATCAAATCACTAAATGATTATCTTAAATTAATTTAAATAAATTAATTTAAACTTATCAAATTTATTTAATTAATTACCTTATTAATTTAATGACTCCCATATCATTAAACCTTAATTACTTTCTAAATTAAAGTATTAACCTTTAACTACTTTAATTATTATTAACAAAGACTTTAAAACATTTTACTTTAAAATCTTCTTTTAATACATTTTAAATTAAAGATTAAAAATAAATTACAATTTAACTTTAACCAATTTAAATTAAATTTACAAAACCTTCTTAAAACCAAATGTTAAAAACACTTATCATTTATAAAAGAAATTTATAAGATTTTTAAACCCACTCATTAAAAATTCAAACCTTCTTTAAACATTTTAAATTTGCTTAAATATTATAATTTAATAAACTTATTTATTTTAACTAGGATACAAATTTAAATTGAATCCATACTTTAAATTTGATTTTAAAACTTTATTTAAAATCATACTCTACAAATTTAAACTTATTTTAAATTTTGAAAACACTGTCAGGTTTTTACTTCTGTTATCATCAAATCTACCCGAGCCCAATATCAAAATACCCGATAAAAACATCAAAATACCCAAGTACTCCTTCGAGTTTCATCCTTCCATTTATTTTCTAAAAACTGTTATAACCCATACGAGTTTCCCCTGAACTAACCCGAGCCAAGTCTCTATTTTCTCGAACACGACTTCGAGTCACTCATCAACTTACCCGAGTACAACTGAGACTTCATCTTCCCAAAACAAGAAAACGACCCAGGCTCCAAAGTATCTCGTGTACGTGCACAGGCGAGTCAATCGCCTCCGACCATCGCTTCCATCGCCAGCATCTCGTCCATGACCATCTCTCACGATCTCGATCACCAGAAACTCGAACAAACTTCACAGTCGAATTCGAGCATCACGATCCTCACCTGGAACAGAACTTCAATCACCCAATCCACTCGCCTCGTCAACCACGACCATCAGCGACCACGTTATTATTACCAGAGCTACTCCACCGGCCCACAAACATCTTCCCCCCAGTGCGATGCGTTCCGGAGCGACATCGACGACGCCATTGCTTCGCGAAAATCATTTACAAAACACAGTACTTAAACCCTAGATCAAATCCAATCACCTACCACGATGAATTAAAAATCTCCTGACCATTTTTCCGATGATCACTGACCTACCAGCATGCTCTAGCTTCAACCCCGAAATCCATAATCCATTTGATTGCCAGAAATTTACAGAAACCCAATTTTTATTCATACTAGAATATCTCATTAATTATAAACTTTAAAATTGTGATTTCTTTTCTAAAAATCATAACTTAGTCTAGAGCTTCAGTTTATAATCCTGAATTGTTAAATTAACATATTTGAATTTCCACTTATATTAAACTTGTTCTGTTCTTTTGATTTTTCATGGCCACTCAAGTTTTGTTTTAACTTAAATTAAATTCTAAACTCTAATATATGATAAAACAAACAATATTTGTTTATAACTTAAATCATAATATTAACTAAGTTAAGAGATACAGAATTTTCAATCAAAACTTAAATTTAAAAACTGGAAACAGAGATAACAGACATGCACACCAATTTACATCCATATATACAAAATATACATACATACCAAACATATTAAACAACATGCAGGCATATTATATCATAGATTCAAGAATTTATTGCATGCAACAGATATCATATACTTAAATTTTTAAAATAAATGTTACTCACCAATTTTATGATGAACAGAGCCCTCTTTTAGAAACAGTTTTGAAAAGCCTTAGCCTCTGGTTTTTGATTTAAAACTTGAATTGTTTCTTTGATTGGAAACTTGCATGTTGAAATATAGTTGATTTGCTTTAATTTTTCCTTTGAACTTGCTTTCAATCTTTGAAGAAGATGCAGGTTTGCTTGCTTCCAGATTTTGAAAAGATAAACAGGCCTTTGTTTTTGTTGAAAATTGCTTTGCAAAATCTCAGATTTAAAAATGGTTGCAAGCTTCAGATTTGAAAATGGTTTCAGGTTTAACACTTCCAGGCTTTTGATTTTCAGACTGAAGAAAATCAGACTGAAGACTTTGATTTTGGAAATGTGTTACAGATTTGAAGAATAGTTACAGGCTTTCAATTGATTTATTTTGGTTTGAGGAAGGTTTGATTACAGATTTAGTTTTGAGAATTTTGTTTGAGTATATTTTGTCTCAGGCTGAATTTACTTAAGTTTTTGAAAAGAATAGAAAGAACATGAAGATGAGAGCATTTGTATATATATAAGAAAATTGTAGTTTATTAAAAATAAAAGAAAATTAAAATTAAAACTTGACATTTGTCACTAACCATTGTTAATTTGTTAACACTTGTTACTACTTACCCTTAGGAATTTACACATGTCCTTTTAATTAGTTTTATTTATTTAAAATATAAAAACCTTTTTCTTAACTTATTAAATACATGTCTATATATATTAATTATAAAGAAACAAAACTAATTATTATAAATAAAAGTTTACATATATTTTGAAATCCAAACTATTTGAATATTACCTCTTTTGAATTCAAAATTAAATCTAAATTCAAATTCAAATTATATTTAAAATCCAATTTAAAGTCAAGTTATATACATACATATATAACTACACATTCAATTTGAAATAACCATTCTATTAATTATTTATATAACTACACATTAATTTTGAAAACAACAATTCTATTCTCTTAAAAATCTATTATATCTATATAAAAACAACATATTATTAATATTGTCTGAAACAAATAAATATTCATTAAAGAAGATTATTAAACCAATTTAAACATTTTTAATAAAGATTATCAAATCAATTTAATTATTTAAACAGATTATTAAATTGATATTGCCCCAAATTTCCGGGATATTACACTATAAATAATAAACTATTAAGCATGTTTATATAATTAATAGGAAAATAAACTATAGAAGAAAGTTCAATTAATTTTGACTACTCAAAATTTGATTGGCTATTTAAAAGGTGGTATAAAAGTTAGTGAAGATTAGCTCTACATATTAATTTTTATGCAAGCTATCTTCATTTTCAAATAGTTAGTAACCTGCAAAACTCAAAAACCCACAAAACTCATCTTCTTAATAAATCGAAGTCCAAAATCCACAAAACAGCGCAAAAAATTTTAAGGCAAGAAAAAGAAAGAAAGGAACGAAGAGCTTCTCTTACAAGTTTCGTAGGCTTGAACTGGAAGAGCTTCTCTTTCGACTTTGAAGGTTGGAACTGAAATTGGAAGAGCTTCACTTGCGACTTTGAAGACTGGAACCAGAAGACCTTCTCTTACAACTTTGAAGGCTTCTCCTGTTTGTATTTTCTTTTTGATGTTTTTTTCTAATTTTGGTTCTTCTCCAGTTCAACGGGTATAAATAGGATCTAACGCGACCTTTAGCTGCACCTTTTTGTTTCCAATTCAGTATCGTTGGTTTGAATGGAAGTGACATTAGGTTTTGTTTCTAAGGGCTCGTTTGGTTTCATTTTGTATTTTGAGTTTTATGTTTTCAATTTGCACTAAGAAATAGCAAGAAATAAGAGAAGAAGATTTATAATTCTTAGCCGTTGGAACGACCAACGGACAACGAAAGAGTTTGATTGTTCTCCGTGCTTTTGTTATCTCTCGAAACACGAAAAATAAAATAAACTTGTTTTCTATTTTATATGTTAATTTCATTTTTCAAAATTGTTTGTTTTTCAACTATACTTACAACGGACGCGTTTTTGTATAGACGAAAACACAAAACTAAAAACGACAAGCCAAATGGGGCCTAAGTCTTTCAAATTATGTTTGTACTTTTCTGATTTGAGTGATAAAAAACAAATCGTAGATTCATCGATTTGATAAGCGTGATTCGCTTTGTAAATAGATTGCACAATTTTGACTATGTGTGATTTTTTCTCCACTTTGAATGGCGATGGGCACGGTTCGATTTAAATCATGATTCAAATCGTACTATTTAACAATTTTTGATAACATTGGTCAACTCAAACACGTTGTTAGTTAATTCCGAATTCGATCAGTATTAAAATTAATTTATAAATGTTAAAATTGATAATAAAGTAATACAAATTTTATATTAATATTCTTTAGCATTTTTACTTATTTATCTTAAGCTTAACATCGATCGAAGTGATGTATAAAAGTTGTAAGTCGTTTCGATTGAAAAGGAAGCTCGACAAAAACAACATTGATTCAAAATGGAGTCGAACGGCTTTTGTGACCCTGCTCTAGTGATCGAATTAATAAAGAGAGTTTACTGTTTGATAGCTTGTATCAAAGGGAATAGAAGAAGCAAACTCTCATACACACTATTTAGATCTATCATAATTTCCTAAAACCTTCTCTATAATTAATTAAATATTTTACATATATCTTTCCTTAATTATCTCAAATAATATATTTTACATTTATTTTAACAAATATCTTCAATATATCCAGAATCTTCTTTCCATGATTCTCTAAGATAGCTTCTATGATGAAAGTGCACGGGGATCAAGTATAATATGGCTTAGACGTGTATACAAGTGTATGTGCAATACTAAGCAATAGTAACTAGCAGAGTAAAGTAAAATAAATAAAAAAATCACACTAGAATTTTTACACTGGTTCGAACCTCCCATCCTACATCAGTCCCAAGCTCCTATTCATAATTTTCCACTAATCAAAAAACTCTTACTTCGTCTGGAGGAATAGGCAATACAACAGAGTTTCTGACTTGACAACCTTGTGTTCCTTCAACATAGATGTTGACTAATGCTACAAGAGTTCCGATAATCTCCTTGATGATTCAAGTGGCATGCTCCATGATTATTAGAAGTGTATTGAGTGATTCTTGAGTAAAGAATATAGTTTGAATGCAAGAGAGTTCAAGAGTGCTCAAAAGGGAACATAAATCAAGAAAGTAAGTTGAGAAAGTTAGAATCTAATGGTTTGAACTAAGAAGTTAGGATGAAAGAATAAATATAAAAAAGAAACAAATTATTATGCTTATACCTGATCAAATGTGCTTCAATTATGCTCGCAACCGGTTGAACTGCATGTCAAGCTTAAAACTCTTATTGCAAGCATCTGTAGCTCAGGACATTCACCATTATAGCTCTCCTACCACAAAGCTGTAGATTCAAATATATGCAAAATTGTTGTTTTCATAATTACATATTTCAAACTAATAACAAAAATAGGTTGATCATACTTTATAAAACTCACCCGGTTGTTTGGTTTTACGACTATCAATTGTCATAGCTCTTCCAAACTCTCCTTCGTGCCAAAGAATACATATCAAGTTGTCTATCTATTTTGGCTCATTCCTTTTCAGTTGGGGTCATTCTTTCTATAGTGTCATACAATTCATTTTTCACCTCCAAATCAATTGTAGATTAACTATCATAACAATATTTTGGATTTAAGAACATCCCTTTTGCATGTAAAGGTCTATGAAGTTGCGCATTCCATCGTTTATCAATGATTTCCCACACATCCTCGTATCTAGAACTCAAATTTTGATAGTTCGATGCTATTTTTTCTTTGGCTTGATCCGTTGCTTCATAAATATAACCCATTGCAGGTATTGTATCACGATCCACCAATCTAAGAACTTTAACTAAAGGAACTGTACTTTTTCAGCAATATTTTATTCCACCCAAAATTATTTTTAAGCAATAAGAACTATAGGTATTGCAGGTCTATGAAGATAGTACCGTGGCTATTGCAAAAGTACAGAACCGTTGTTACAATGGTAAGAGATGACAGATACGTCGTAAGCACAGTACTGTTAGAGAGCTACTCTCTTCAGGTGCTGTTAAAGTGGATCACATACGTAGTGATGAGAATTTGGCAGATCCTTTGACAAAAGGACTACGAGAGAGAAAGTCCTTAGAACTTCTAAAAGAATGAGACTATTGCCCTTAGATTGTTGAGTAACGCACAATGGTAACCCGACCTAATGACTGGAGATTCCAAGAACTAGGTTCAATGGGTAAGAATAAGTTGTGAAGTGATATTAGTTGATCATGCTATTTTATATTAAAAAGCATGTATTTATGAAGTGATTAGAGGATGAGTTAATAGGGATCAGGTATAATATGGCTTAGACGTGTATACAAGTGTATGTGCAACACTAAGCAATAGTAACTAGCAGAGTAAAGTAAAATAAATAAAACAATCACACTAGAATTTTTACACTGGTTCGAACCTCCCATCCTACATCAGTCCCAAGCTCCTATTCATAATTTTCCACTAATAAAAAAACTCTCACTTCGCCTGGAGGAATAGGCAATACAATAGAGTTTCTGACTTGACAACCTTGTGTTCCTTCAACATAGATGTTGACTGATGCTACAAGAGTTCCGATAATCTCCTTGATGATTCAAGTGGCATGCTCCATGATTATTAGAAGTGTATTGAGTGATTCTTGAGTAAAGAATATAGTTTGAATGCAAGAGAGTTCAAGAGTGCTCAAAAGGGAACATAAATCAAGAAAGTAAGTTGAGAAAGTTAGAATCTAATGGTTTGAACTAAGAAGTTAGGATGAAAGAATAAATATAAAAAAGAAACAAATTATTATGCTTATACCTGATTAAATGTGCTTTAATTATGCTCACAACCGGTTGAACTGCATGTCAAGCTTAAAACTCTTATTGCAGGCGTCTGTAGCTCAGGACATTCACCATTATAGCTCTCCTACCACAAAGCTGTAGATTCAAATATATGCAAAATTGTTATTTTCATAATTACATATTTCAAACTAATAACAAAAATAGGTTGATCATACTTTCTAAAACTCACCCGGTTGTTTGGTTTTACGACTATCAATTGTTATAGCTCTTCCAAACTCTCCTTCGTGCCAAAGAATACATATCAAGTTGTCTATCTATTTTGGCTCATTCCTTTTCAGTTGGGGTCATTCTTTCTATAGTGTCATACAATTCATTTTTCACCTCCAAATCAATTGTAGATTAACTATCATAACAATATTTTGGATTTAAGAACATCCCTTTTGCATGTAAAGGTCTATGAAGTTGCGCATTCCATCGTTTATCAATGATTTCCCACACATCCTCGTATCTAGAACTCAAATTTTGATAGTTCGATGCTATTTTTTCTTTGGCTTGATCCGTTGCTTCATAGATATAACCCATTGCAGGTATTGTATCACGATCCACCAATCTAAGAACTTTAACTAAAGGAACTGTACTTTTTAAGCAATATTTTATTCCACCCAAAATTATTTTTAAGCAATAAGAACTAAAGGTATTGCAGGTCTATGAAGATAGTACCGCGGCTATTGCAAAAGTACAGAACCGTTGTTACAATGGTAAGAGATGACAGATACGTCGTAAGCACAGTACTGTTAGAGAGCTACTCTCTTCAGGTGCTGTTAAAGTGGATCACATACGTAGTGTGAGAATTTGGCAGATCCTTTGATGAAAGGACTACGAGAGAGAAAGTCCTTAGAACTTCTAAAAGAATGAGACTATTGCCCTTAGATTGTTGAGTCACGCACAATGGTAACCCGACCTAATGACTGGAGATTCCAAGAACTAGGTTCAATGGGTAAGAATAAGTTGTGAAGTGATATTAGTTGATCATGCTATTTTATATTAAAAAGCATGTATTTATGAAGTGATTAGAGGATGAGTTAATAGGGATCAGGTATAATATGGCTTAGACGTGTATACAAGTGTATGTGCAATACTAAGCAATAGTAACTAGCAGAGTAAAGTAAAATAAATAAAACAATCACACTAGAATTTTTACACTGGTTCGAACCTCCCATCCTACATCAGTCCCAAGCTCCTATTCATAATTTTCCACTAATAAAAAAACTCTCACTTCGTCTGGAGGAATAGGCAATACAACAGAGTTTCTGCCTTGACAACCTTGTGTTCCTTCAACATAGATGTTGACTGATGCTACAAGAGTTCCGATAATCTCCTTGATGATTCAAGTGGCATGCTCCATGATTATTAGAAGTGTATTGAGTGATTCTTGAGTAAAGAATATAGTTTGAATGCAAGAGAGTTCAAGAGTGCTCAAAAGGGAACATAAATCAAGAAAGTAAGTTGAGAAAGTTAGAATGATTCTTGAATGTTGATCTCTATTTATAGATATCAAAGAGTTGCATCAAAAAGTTGTAATCATTAGGAACAGCCATTATTATTCGCAGAGATGCTTTTGAACAATCACAACCATTCGAAGCGACTTTTTGAAAAATAGTCGTTTACGGGGTGATTAGTCGACTGAGAATTAAAATTTAGTCAATTAAGAATAAAAAGTCAGTCTACTAAATATAAACGATAAATTACGCAACAAATTTAAAAATAAGATTATACAATAAAATATGCATGTTCAATCGACTGGAAATATTTTTAGTCGATTGCCCTCGGTTGATTTAATTTTTTTTTCAATCGATTGAACTATATCAGTCGATTGAAAATATTTTCAGTCGACTGAACATGCATATTTTGTTGGGACAGTTTGGCATAGGTCCCTAATAAGTTTCAAAATACACAAAAACCCTAGTAAAAAAAAGTTTGTAAATTAGGTCTTTGGAATTAAGTTACCGAATAATGGCATACCCTTATGCAATTATTCAGTGAATAATTGCAAACATTTATGCAATTATATCAAAAAATTGCAGACATTTTCACAATTATTTACTGAAAAAATGCGGAAATTTCCGTAATTTTTTCAAAAAATTGCGAAAAATTCCGCAATTATTCACCAAAAAATTGCGGAAATTCCGCAATTATTCACCAAAAAAATTACGGAAATTTCCGCAATTATTCACCGAAAAAGTTGCATAAATTTATGCAACTTTTGGATATAATTGCATAAATGTCTGCAATTATTCAATGAATAATTGCATAACTATATGCAATTACTTATTAACTTAATTCTAGGGACCTAATTTACATACTTTTTTTACTGGAGTTTTTGTGTATTTTGAAACTTATTAGGGACCTGAGCCTAATATTCACTATTTTGTTAAGGGGGAGATATATTCCTAATTTTCTAATGCATATGGAAATGAAGCTATAGATGCAATAAAATCAAAAAATTTAATAATCCTATCTATAATTTGATTTTATTGCAAATATTATTTTTGAGCTAATACATATTTTTGAAATAAAGGATTTGTCTTAAAAGAAAATTATATTTATGGGTATAAGTGCTATAAAAAGATTAAATCTTAAAAATATATACCCTTTGAAATGTTTCAATAATATAAATATATTTTAAAACTGTTGATTATATAAGTTTGAAAATTTTATTTGATAAAACCATATATATTAAAATATTGTTTACTTTCATAATGTATATGAAAGTTCTAATATATATATATATATATACGATAATATAAAGATTAAGAATATATATACACAAATATATTTCTATATCGAAAGTGCAAACAAAAACACGCAGCACCTATTTTTTCTTCCATATATATATAATGTACACAGTCGACTAAATGATTATAAAATAGACGACTAAACCAGCTTGGGCTCTGGAAAGAAAAATTGCCTAGAACAGTCGACTGAACTTATTTCAAAAATTGAACCATTTGACTAAATTATATAAAACGGTTGACTATATTAAAGCTTGCTCTCGGGTTATAAATTTACCCTAGTACAGTCGACGGAACCAAAATCCAATCGACTGGGCTAGTGTATTTCAGTTGGCTAGTTTATTTTTCACAGTTGATTAAATTGACCCTTGCTCTTTGGAACGAATTTTCTATACATTCACTCGAATGAATATATTGGCCAGTTGACTAAATTGGTGGTTTCCTTTTTCTTTAAACTGGTCCTACCATTTCACTCAATTTACAACATTCCTCTTTCAAATTCAAAACTATAGTTTTTCAAAGCTTCTAATTCGAGTCCATGGCACCAAAACAAAAACTTTCGATTACTAAAAAGGGGCCACAATCACAAAGAGGAAGAGCTTCTATGTCATCAACTTTGTTACATCCTGAATTTGCTTCCGACGAGCAAATTTAATTTGGTTGAATCATAGCAAAATTGCTCCCAAGCATTCAACGAACTCAACGACAAACGAGTGTTCCGAGAGACTTTCTACAAAATGTTAGATTTTGCAACATTTGGAATTGAGGAGATAGCGCGAGAGCATGGATTTCTATCAGTAATCGATGCAAACCAAAACAAGGTGAAAATTTATCCTTTCTTAGTAGAATGTTCTATGCAAACTTGTGTGGAAATGTTTACAAACCTGAAAATGATGAAGGATTGTTATGGATCAAAGTTCTAGATGTAGAAATTAAGTTGTGTGTGGAAGATTTAGGGTCAAACTTAGGTTGCGCTAGTTTCGGATACGATTTAGATAACATTGATCGCAACGATTTTTCCTATAATTCGACGATCTATTTATTTCGCACGAAACAAACAACCAATACATCTGTTAATCTTCGTCCCCAAGCACGAATTCTTAATATGATGATTATCCATACTATTTTGCCAAAAACCGGTAGCTACGAGAAGATGTACGACAATAATTACAAGGTTTTGTATGTAATTTATTCAAATAAAAAATTGAATTGGGCTAAAATAATTCATGATGAGATTAAGAGCTTTCATGCCTGCTCTCGACACACTATGTTCTTTGCATCCTATTTGACTAAGATTTTCATTCACTTTGGAATTGATGTTGAGACTATGCAAGATTTTACATTGCCCAAGATAATGGACCAAAAATCAATTTCTCTTATGAAGTTATCTTCAAAAATAGAGCCTCTTGTATTGTACAGCCTTTATGTATCTCGCATTGTTCAAGAAAAAATAGTCCAATCCTCATCACAAGCTTAACCAGTCATGCGACAAACTACTTAATAAGAAATTGAAGAAGAATTTGATTAGTGTTCAGATAGTCATAAGCAGGTTGTACTTGTCGAGCCTTCCAAGACTATCTCCATAAAGACCGTCATTCTCAAGAATTAAGAGATTCTGTTTAAACAACAAAGAAAATCAATCAAGCGACAATTTTTTTTGAAAAGACCAGGGTTGGATTTTTGGAGAAGATATGGAACAAAATATCTTCATGCTCTGTCCATCTTCTCCCAATGACTCGAAACCAGAAAGCTATATCTTGTCTATTGCCTTGGGCTGGTAAGTTAGTGTATGTTTGTGTTTGCTTTGGTGAAAAACTATTTGTTGAACTTGTAATATTTTAACTTATGTGGTTGTTTATGATGTTTATGTAGTTGTATGTGTTGCTTTGAAAATGTATGGACGTATGTTGTGTTTGTTCATGTTGATATGTTTATTTGTCATATTTCAAGAGTTCTTGACCGTTGAAACGTTCTATTTGTTGTGTTTGGCTTTGTGATAGTTAGTTTTGATAATATCGTATAACTATGTGTTTAGTTTTCTATGTCATGAATGTGCATCCCATACAATTTTCATTTCCCCTATGTTGTTTATTTGTTTTATCTCACCTTCATCGTATTCTCTTTTTTGTTAATGACAAAAGGGGAGAGTATATTGAGAGGGGAGCATGTATTAAGGGGGAGACTTGCATATATATCATCTCATCTCAACTTATATAATTGTCATCATAAAAAATGGGGAGATTGTTAGAAACATGTTTGTATGTTTTAATGATGACAACTATATCTTTGTATATATCTAGAATATTATATTATACAGGTTCCAGAAGATCTTGAATTAGAGAATCAAGGACAAAAGAAAGCAGATCATCCACACATCAATAGCTAAGAAAATATGGATAGTCAAGTCAAATGTAAGTATTTGACCTTAGATACACTTGTAAAATCTCTTTGATAGTTCACATGCACACTCACACACACTTGCTACAAAGATTTCCAAAAATCAAAGAGTTAAACAACTTAAATTAGGTTGTCTATATAAAAAACAAATTTTATATAGTACGGACTAATTTAAATTTTAACATTGATCTATATAGTTCATCCTTCTATTATGATATGCTATTTTTTTTTAAATTATGTATGTATATATATTTGTTTACGATAATAAAAAAAATAATTTTTCTGGCCTATTAATTTTAATACACACACGCTTATTTTCAAGTTATTATTTGAAAAGACGTTTACTTTCGGCTTTTAAATATATAAAATGGAACTTTTTTCAACCTAATTATTTTAAGTTAAACTAAATCTATATTATATATATAACCATTATTTTGCTTAAGTTATGTATTTTATAAATAACAAAATTTACTTTATGAGCTAAATAAATCATTTCATCGAAACAAATATGTACGCACATATAAATATTTACTTATATATATATATATCATTTATCAATATAATGTTTATATATAAATAACTTTAATATATTAATTTTGGTTAGTTTTATTTAAATATATATATATATATAATTTTATATATTACTTAGTTAAATTATGATATTTCCTATATTTGAACTTATATTTCATATCTAGTTTTAATCTGAATTTTGTTTACTTAGTCAATTAGATATTGAAATTTAAAATTAAATACTTGGTTAAACCTATTATTTATGAATAATTTTAACGGGGAATTACGGAGAATGACACAAAATCTGGAAAAAAAATTAGGGTAAAGGAAATTAAGTTTTATTTTTGGATTTAAGGACAGATGCTAGTTATAACCAGCATTATATATTCAATTTTTATGCTGTACAGAATGCTAGTTGTAATTTGCATTATCCTTCAGCCCCAAAAAAACTTGTTGTCCTTCAACTTAATTTTTTTTCAAAGTTTGTCTTTGTGTCTATTTTTGAAACTTTACGTGCACGAGCACACGCACGCGCATATACATAGGGTTGCCAATTTCCTACACGATCCGAAACCCGCACGGAAATTAGCAGGTTAACCCGACCCGTTAATTTGGCGGGTCATTTTCGAGTCAACCCGAATTTGACCCGTTTATAAACGGGTGGGTTTCGGGTTGACCCGCTAACCCGAAATTGACCCGTTAACAACCCGTTTATACTTATATAGGTTGACCCAGCCCGTATACGACCCGACCCGACCCGTTTATGACCCGTTTGTACCTTATACGGGTTATACGGGTTGACCCGACCCGTTTACGACCCGTTCCGACCCGTTTACGACCCAATTATACCTTATACGGGTTGACTCGACCCGTTTACGACCCATTTAAACCTTATACGGGTTGACCCGACCCATTTACGACCCGACCTGATCCGACCCGTTTATAATCGGGTTACACGGGTCGGGTCGGGTCAACCCGTTTATAAACGGGTCGGGTTCGGGTTGAGCTTTTCTGACCCGTTTAATAAACGGGTTGACCCGACCCATTTAAAATCAACCCGAACCCGACTTGACCCGACCCAAACCCGACCCGACCCATTGACAACCCTACATATACATATACGTACATTTTTTATCAAAAATTTTTAGTTATGCAAGAGCGAATGTATGTATATAGTAGATATAAATCCCAATATCTACTATATATAAATTTAACTATGCATGTTGCACGTGCACGTTTTACACACATGAGCATGTAATGATATGCTCATAAAGTATAAATTATATTTAATCGAATTAAATCAAAATATGATTTTATTAAATTAGTTAGATTGGACATTTAGACTTCATATGCCAAATATGATCCAAAATAGAAAAAAAACTGAAATCTACGTATTTTATTCGCTTCTAATCGGATCTGTTCCAAAAAAAAATTCGTCAACTATCACTTTGAACGAAACTGTTCGTAAATTAAACGTATGCATCTGAAATAACGTCGACTAACATCGTTAACAATTTCAACTTGTACCGATGTTATAAGACCAAAGTGACATTTTTTTTATTCGACATGTTGTTCTTATTCTTGTTTTTTACTCCCTTATTGTTGTTCCATTTGTAGTATATAATTGAATTTTTATAGTAGATTTTGAATGTTATTTTTAAGTTTTATTTTTGTAAAATAATTACAATCCTAACACTTACTCGACTTTCTAAAATGGTGTTGTAACTGACACTCCAAAAATTGATATAAGGGGACAACCCAAAAACTAAAATTCGACGTACCCTCGTCGAAAACAATTTTTAAAACTACGTTCAGCACATTCCCATTGAATTTCATATCTAAATTCGGGTAGAATTTTAAACTTAAATTCGACATACTTCCGTCGAATTTCAACGTGAAATCTCGTTCACGTCCAAATTTGAAATGTAAGTAGCAATGCTATTCTAAAACTTGGATGTGTCTTTAGTATATGTTTTTTGAATATTAAAACATTAGAAACCAACCCACTGGGGTAGATAGGATGCTTGCTTTGTAGGTTCGAGATACACCACATACCACGTGTCCTCCAACTAAGACCTCTCTCCGAAGACTGATTAAGACTATGGTTATCGCTTAATTAGCGTATATTTCTGGACAACTGGCATATCTTTTTCCGAAATAGTCATATACTATTTCTTTTAACTGCCTATGTGGCCATATTATAGAAAAGTACAAAAACAAAATGCATTTTTATTTACACCATATTTTGAGATAAAATATACGAAAAATCTGTGTTCCCGGCTCCAATTTGCAGATTAGTGGAAGCTGAAAACAAATTTATTTTTCCTTAACCATGAACCGAACCTGCCACTTAACATGTGGCGGCACAAATGATTGGAAAATATCAGCTTGCCCTAAGCCGCCACTTCAATACTTTAGACTTGAAGGCTTATATACTTACTACAGGGAAAATAGGCACATGAAAGGAGTTGCAAAAATATTTAGTCTTAGGGACAAAAAATTTGTTTTTTAGTCTGAATGACATTTTAGTGTAAACAGAAAATGATAGTTCCAACTATCATTCTGTGATTTACACTAGAAAGTGTCATACGGTCTAAAATGCAAACTTCTTATCCCTAAAACTAAAGTTTTCTTCAACTTTTTCCTTAAGCCTCTACTTACTATTTGTATCTTTGCTTCTTCTCCATTTTTCCACGAGGAATGCTGCATTTTTCCACGGGGGATGCTGAGCACACTGTTAGGAAGAGCTAGTTTGTATTTGTCATGTAGTTGACGAAGATTGTGGGTCTATGTTATTTATAATTGTTCATGATTCTCCATCAATCATATCTCAGATACAGAGTGAGGACATAAACAGAGGAGAAAACACACTCTATTTTAAGGAGACTGTGCTTGTACTTGCTTCATGATTGACAGAGAGCAGCTGACAATCATGACGACATGCAATTAATGATTGATGGACTTCCAATCTTCACAAATCATGACAAATACAAACACATCACTTCTAATAAAAAAAATTTAACATGGTTCTTAATGCTAACGATCGAACTCGTAACCACTGATCTCGCAGTCTAAACCATCAATCACTGGACCAGTTGTCGGCATCCTCACTATTAATTTATGAATACATTGTGATGTTTTTTTGAGCCAATTTATCATGCACATGTCAGTTGTAAAATTTAGCTTCTGGGTCAATCATATTTATGGCAGAGATAGAAGCATCAATGAATTTTAGCCCTGTTATCTTCTTCTACTTTTCTGTGCATTTTGAATTTTTTCTGTCATGCTACAGCAAAGCTTTTATTATGCAAATGTTGGAAGTAGTTTTGTTAGTTTGTTTGTGTTAACTGGCTGAGTTTCGATTTCAGAGCAGATATCTGTAGTTTCATGTGTAAAATAAATGAACAATGATAAAGAAATAAATGATACTATTGGTGCTGGACTGAGTTGAAATGCAGAATATAAAATAAGAATCATGATTCTTGTCAGTGCGTGATTTTTCATACCGATTGAAAAATAATTTAAATAGAACATGGATTGTGTGCTTGAACGTGCTTGTGAAAAAGCAAAGAGCTGGAAGTTGTTTTGCATTCAGGGGGAAAGGCTACTTAAAAGCCTTAAGTTATTACTTATAATGAGTGTTTTCATGAAAGCACCCAACAATGTTAATCCTGTATTGCATTTCGGTCTGGAACTCAATTAAATCTCAATTTTGCATCATGTTACCTGATTTACCTAGTTGAATCGGGTTTTTTTACTTTCCACTTAAGTTCTCACTGTGTTATTCTCTTTCATTCAAATCTTCTCTATTATTTTGAAGAAAATAAATAAATATACGTTGTAAAAATCATCGTCGCTTCAAAATATAAACAACAAGCTCCATCACTTTGTTTTTCACCACTGCAACCTTCTCAAGACCACAACAAATATTGTAAAATTCATGGACACTAAACTTACGTCTTTGCGCGTTTCTTTTGTATACGCAACCGCAGTTGTGCTGTAATTTTGCAGTGTAGCATTACACAGTTTCGATTGTAAACCTTCAGGACTTCTACAACTCGTCTATCTAACATTTTTATTTTAATATTTTTGCATATATCTTGCAATTATATGGAAAAAAAATCCAAGATTTCAATAGTTTGATAAGTTTAACCATCAAATCTTAAACTGTAGGCCATCACGGTTCAACTTAACAGTTTGGACATCAACCATGCTTATAACTTATAAGTAGTACCTAAAGTAAGATTTGACAAAAAAGTAGTAATTAGAACTACCAGACAATATCAATAAAATAAACTGTATGATCACTGGTTGGTTTCTTTGTTGATATGCACTAGAAATTTTCCTGCATGTAGTAGTTAACATGTTGTAAGATCCATGCATTTTTATCGCTCTCACAGAAATTTACGTCTAAAGAAGGTACGGACATGTCACTTATTTTTTGTTGCATTATTAAAAGATATAGTATAACCACAATAGATTAATAGAAAACACATAAGAATGCAGGAATACATTGTCTAAACACATGAAAAAATGAGCTAATTACAACTGAAATAAGGGCAGAATGCTAGTATTTTCTTATCCAAGCCATTCAGCAAGGGGGTGGTAGGGTTATGTACAGACACCAGAGCTACTTTTGGTACTGTGAACAGAAAATGTGACACACCTGAAAAGCCACATCCAATATCAACATTTATCAGATGCTTTTTACATACAAGTAGTACATAACAGATTAACAACATAGAGTTTGATTCAAGGGGTTTGTGCTGAAAAAGAATCATGGAGTAACACTACAAAAAAGCTATAGATTTTACTATACCAAACAGAAATAACAATACGTTAAGGAAAACAATTTTAGCAGTGGTGCATCTAGAGATATAGTCCATTATATTAAAAAAATTTAAAGCAATTTCAGCAATTTTAACCGTTAGATTCCTGATACAATGACCAGATAAATCTAAAAGTGCACACCATCTTAGGTTTTAAGCCAAAGGAGATGATTAACAATCCTTGTTTTAGTTCTAGGAAATGTTTAATACCTGTTGTGCATCATAAGCAATTCAAGCTCAGCCACATTGTGAACCATGGAACTTGTTGAAATCAAAAACGTTATTTTGCAACGGCTTTAAGCAGTTACTAAAACGGCCCAAAGCCATTGCTAACTGAAATTGCTAAATAAACAACCTATTGTGTTTTGTTACACGTATTATTGATTAGAACGAAAACGCAGGCTATTGTGGAGGCACGGATCAAACAAACAATCATATGCTATAATACCTACAGATCATAGGCGTGTTTTGTTGCCCGTATTATTGATTCGACCTATTGTTCGTATTCTTGTTTTTTACTCCCTTATTGTTGTTCCATTTGCATTATATAATTGAATTTTTATAGTAGATTTTGGAGTTTATTTATAAGTTTTATTTCTGTAAAATAATTACAGTCCTAACACTTGCTAGACTTTCTAGAATGATGTTGTTACTGACATTCTAAAAATTGATATAAGAGGACAACCCAAAAAATAAAATTCGTCGCACCTTCGTTGAAAACAATTTTTAAAACTACATTCAGCGTATTTTTATTAAATTTCAGATCTAAATTCGGTACACCTTTTCAGAATTTTAAATTTAAATTCAACATACTTCCATCGAATTTCAACGTGAAATCTCTTCCATATCCAAATTTAAAATGTAAGTAACAATGCTCTTCTAAAATATGTTTTTTGATATTAAAACATTAAAAACTACCCCATTGGGTAGATAGGATGCTTACTTTGTAGGCTCAAGGTACACCACATACCACGTGTCATCCAACTAAGATCTCTCTTCAAAGACTAATTAGTACTATGGTTGTCAATTAATTAGCGTATATTTCTGGACAATTGGCACATCTTTTTCCGAAATAGTCATATACTATTTCTTTTAACTGCCTATGTGGTCATATTATAGAAAAGTACACACAAAATGCATATTTATTTACACCATACGAACATTTTGAAGTTTTCAAACTGGAAACGAACCATATTTTAATATAAATATCCAAAAAATCTGTGTTCCCGGCTCCATTTTGCAGACTAGTGGAAGCTAAGCACTTAACATGTGGCGGCACAAATGATTGAAAAATATCAGCTTGGCGTACGCCGCCACTTCATCTCCATTTTCCCACGAGGGATGCTAAGCACACGGTTAGGGAGAGCTAGTTTGTATTTGTCATGTAGTTGATGAAGATTGTGGGTCTATGTTATCAATAATTGTCCAAGTGGTTAAGTGATTCGGTTTTGGTGCGAGTGGTCACAAATTCGAAACATGCGTAACATGATTTGAACCTTTCCATCAATCATATCTCTGATACAAAGAGTATGACATAAACAGAGAAGAAACGTCACACACACTCTTTTTTAGGGTGACTGTGCTTGTACTTGCTTCGTGATTGAAGAGCAGTTGACAATCATGACGACATGCAATTAATGGTTGATGGATTTTCAATCTTCACCAATCACATGACAAGTACAAACCCATCATCTTTAATAAAAAAAGATTTAACACAGTTATCTCAATGATCGAACTCATAACCATTGATCTTGCCGTCTAAACCACCAATCACTGATCCAGTTGTCACTAGCATCCTCCCTATTGATCTATGAATACATTGTGATGTTTTTTTGAGCCAATTTATTATGCAGATGTTAGTTGTAAAATTTAGCTTCTGGCTCAATCATATTTATGGCAGAGATAGAAGCATCAATGAATTTTAGCCCTGTTATCTTCTTCTATTTTTCTGTGCATATTGAATTTTTTCTGTCATGCTACAGCAAAGCTTTTATTATGAAAATGTTGGAAGTAATTTTGTTAGTTTGTTTGTGTTAACTAGCCGAGTTTCGATTTCAGAGCAGATATCTGTAGTTTCATGTGTAAAATAAATGAACAATGATAAAGAAATAAATGATATTTGGTGTATTGAGTTGAAATGCAGAATATAAAATAAGAATCATGATTCTTGTCAGTGTGTGATTTTTCATACCGCTTGAAAAATAATTAAAATAGAACATGGATTGAGTGCTTAAACGTGCTTGTGAAAAAGTAAAGAGCTGGAACTCATAATTATGTTAATTCTTTCAAATTTTCTCTGTTATTTTGAAGAAAATAAATGAATATATATTACAAAAATCAATCGCCCCTTCAAAATGTATACAGAAAGCTCCACCATTTCGTTTTTCATCACTGCAAACTCCTTCAAAAATATCATAAAATTTACCGTCACTAAACTTATATCGTTGTGCGTTTTTTTATGTGTACAAGCTAATGCAGATGTACAGTACATAATTTCAATTGCAAACCAAGACTTCTACAACTCGTCTACCTAACATTTTTATTTTAATATTTTTACATATATCTTGCATTTGTATGGATAAAACGTCCAAGATTCCGACAATATAATCGTTTAATCATCAAAACTTTAAACCACGACTCATCACGTTTCGATTCACGGTAACTATGCTTATAAGTAGTAGCTAAAGTAAGATTTGGAAAAAGTGAAGAAAAATTTCGTGCATGCAGTAGTTAACATGTTGTAAGATCCATGCATTTTTATTGTTCTCACAGAACATCATGTCTGAAGAAGGTACGGACATATCTTTTTTTTGTTGCATTATAAAAAGATATATTATAACTACAATAGATTAATACAGAATACGTAAAGACAAAATAAACATCAGGTATACATTGTCTAAACACATGAACAAATGAGCTAATTACAACTTAAATAAAGGTAGACCGTTAGTTATCAGTTGCTTCCTTGAGGATTTTGCAAGGATACAACTGACACTAAAATCCTCAAATCATAACCGTCTTCACACTACAAGGGAAATAGGCTATTCCAACGGCTCCAAGCCGTTGGCGGCCGTTGGTAGCCGTTGGAAATAGCGTGGGAATAGAGTACCACGCCTTCCAACAGCTTCCAACGGAAGCAACGGGAAATTAGCAACGGCTACCAACGGCTACCAACGGCAAAAAACTGACCAATAAGCCATTGGTAGCCGTTGCTAATCTGGGTGAATTTTTTTTTACAGCAGCACGCGATTCACCTTCCAACCACACACAATCAATATATATCAATTTCCATTCCATTTCCACTCCATTTCACATATATATCACATATTCAACACATTATACCACAAACAATATAAACAACCAAAAATCAACATCAAAAATTACATATTCAAGTCCAACTCCATATTCAAACATTACAACCAAACCCTCACCAACTCCAACTCCATATTTAAGTCAATATGTACGATGCAAACACTTAAACCTCACCACCTCAAAGTCAATACATACACAATAACCATCAAACACAATCCTCACCACCTCAAAGTCAATATATACAATAACCAACCACAAAACAATAATCATCATACCTCTCAAGCATCATCATCACCTCCGGAAGCACCAGACGACGAAGGGAAGGAACCATGCCTCTGCGCGTACTCCGCTAAACGTTGATTCAGCTGCTCCATTTGTATAGCGCGAAGACGGTCCTGCTCTTGCAACTGCTCAACCATGGTTCTAAGCTCTTTTATTTCAGCTTTGTCACACGCCTTTTGAGCTGCCCGAACCTGCAAATAGAATATGAGATGTTCACATTTGTATTATAATCATTTTCGTAAGCAATGTATATTTTAAAATATAAAAACGTAAATGACGTGATCTTAAGCAATGCATATACCACAAATAAATGCATATTTTTATTACAATATATAGGTTAACTTATTAAATATATAGGTTAACTCAACTAGAAATCATCATATGTATAGTGTATCTATATGTTAATTTATTAAATATAATATTGCAATGTTTATAAGATTACCGCTTGGTTTCCATAGCCATAGCGCCTATTCCGCTGCGTCGGATCCATAATAACGTCGAAAATATTATCTTCCTCCTCTACCGTCAACTCATCGCGATCCGATTCTGAAAGCAGCTCTGCCCGTGCCTCCTGAAACTTTGCCTAAAATAAAAAACAATTACAGGTTAAAATTAGTAGAATATGATTTAAACATATCGATATTAATAAAATAAGTTTTAAAATATGCATACATATGCAGCCGTCGCCTTATCATCACCATCCCACTGATATGTAATATTGCCAGCATTGTCTGTTTGTCTTGATGCGTGGGTGCGGGTAAATACCTCCATCATAGACACGCGACGTCCAACCGATCTTTCCTGCAATAAATAATTTATATATTTTATTTTTTCATAGCTAATTACCGAACTAATTAATATACAAAATGTAATAACGGTTTAGATAAATTTACCAAGTCCTCACGGTGATGCTGAAAAGACTTGGATCCGCCACGATGCGTTACAGGATTCCTACTTCTATTGGCAGAGTTCCTCTCCGACTCCATCTGCAATTTTATAAATTGAATATTATATTTATATTAATTGCGAAATAATTAACTATATATTAGGTAGAACATTTACCTTGAACTCGTCGGTCTCCCACCAACTCATCCAAGAATCCCATACGGAATCGCCCATCCAGTTCGGTTTCTTCCCCGATTTTTTAAGAGCTGACATTACCTCCCTGTAATTTTTGGCGACCTTCGAATTCCAATGGCGCTGAACCATGACGACATCGGCCTCCGCCAAGTCCACTTGTCCCTGTACAAAGAGAAAACATTACTAAGTGTTCATTTATACTTATTCATATAGTAAAGTAGTATATATAAACTCACCAGAAAATCCTGCCATATGGCCTCCCTGACATGGTCAGGGATCTTACTCCACTTAGGCCAGCAAGCTGTCATCCTGCTCATATATGATTGTTTGGAAATTCCAAGCACAACTCCTGAGGGCTCCAAATCAAATCCCCTGTGTTAAATAAAACAAAGCTTTAGACAAGTATATATATGTATGAACAAATTTATATTGTTATCATTTTAATTTTGATACTTACGCTCCATCAGCCTTCGGCTGCAAATATACAAGTGGTCGAGCTGGAGGCTCACCACTACTCTCGCCGGCCGAGCGAGAAGAGCTACGACGTCTGGAGCCTGACATAATACCTGTTGAAAAGTTTCATTTTTAATTATAGACATAGATAAAATGATGATGATATGTGGTGCATGTAATGATGATGAGATGATATATATGTGATGCGTGTGCGTGAATATATAATTGTAAAAATTACCGGATTTAACTCAGTCCTCGTCGTTTTCTGATTCAGACTCGATCTCGTGTTCTATATCGTTTTCCTCTACACTCTCAAATGCTTCGACTAATACATTTGTCTCATCATTTAATTGTCCAAAATCAGTTTGATCGTCTGTAATTGTGGTTTCAACATTTTCTTCGATATCTGCTTGATAGGCTTGTTCTTCTGGAATATTTTTTCCATCGAATGTAAATCTCGTCTTGGTTTTAAAAACCGCAGACCAATCCGCTTTATCTCTTTTTAGAGACGGATAAGGGGCGTAATAAACTTGTAGGGCTTGTTTGGCTAGTACAAACGGATCGTATGGCTGATAACGGGAGGTATGTTTTATTTCTATAAGATTATAATTTGGATGCACGTTAATACCAGAACCTAGAACATTGCTGAACCAGTTGCATCTAAACAAAAAAACTTCCTCTGCGGGTCTTATAAAATATGTCAATTGCAAAATCTGGGTTAACACGCCATAAAAATCATGTATATGATTATTAGGATCATCACTGCCTTTAACAAATACACCGGTATTGTTTGTTAATTTTTCAGCACCGTATTCTTTGGTGTTGAATTTATATCCATTAACGAAAAATATTGGATACGTTTTAACTTTCCTTTTCGGTCCCAACGCCAAATGTTTTAATCCTTCATCGACCACATTATTTGTAGGATCACAAACGTAGTTCGAAAACCAAGTAGCGAAATTTTTGCTTAAATCGCCGTTTGGATTTTGTGATTCATAAACACTGCAAACAAAAACAATATATTGCTTTATTATTAATTAACACATGCAGTATTAAATTAAATTTATCAAAACTTGTAATCTGATAATTACCTAATAAATGGTGCAACTTCTGGACAATTAAGAAGAATATACGTGTGTGCTGCATGGTAATCTCTATCATCTAACCATACTTCTACACATTTTCCAGCATGTCGACCATGTTGTTTAAAAATAGATAACATTGCTTCAGAAGAAAAATCTTGTTCGACGGCCTCATCATTACGCACAACACTTTGAAATGATAAATTCACATGATCATTGAAATAATGAGAGAAAAAGAACGATGCTTCTTCTTCGATATATGATTTGCAAATCGAACCTTCAACTCGAGCTTTTTGTCTTACTTTTTTCTTTAAATGATTTAAGTACCTGATAAAAATTATTTCATATCAATATTGATTTTTAATTATACTTAAATTACATACTCAGTATTAACAACATACCTCTCGAATGGATACATCCATCCATATTGCACAGGACCTCGAAGACGTGCTTCAAATGGAAGATGAACAGGTAAATGCTCCATTACGTTGAACAAACCTGGAGGAAATATTTTCTCCAGTTTGCAGAGCAGTATAGGGATTTCTACCTCAAGTTTACGAAGACGGTCAACTTTTAACGTAGTTGAACAAAGCTCCTTATAAAATAAACTAAGTTCTGTTATAACCTTCCAAACTTTTACGGGCAACAATTCTTTGAAAGCGACGGGTAACAAATTTTGCATCATTACATGACAATCATGGCTTTTCATCCCACTCAGTCTTCCGTTCTTATAGTCGACACATCTACGAAGATTAGATGAAATTCCATCAGGAAATCGTAATCCTTCCACCCATTTTAACAGTACTTTAACTTGGTTGTTATCTAATTCATAACATGCTTTGGGTTTTTTAGTGTCATTTGGCTTCATATGAAGCTCAGGACGATTACATATTTCTTCTATATCACGTCTTGATTTCAGATCGTCCTTAGTCTTTCCCTTAACATTCAAAAGTGTATTAAACACATTATCGAATACATTTTTCTCGTTATGCATCACGTCAATGTTATGACGGATTAAGAGATTTTTCCAATAAGGCAACTCCTAGAATATACTCTGTTTGCACCAATTATGAAACGTCGATTTACCTTGGATTTCAGTTTGCTGCCCGGTTTCATGTATCTTTGGATAATCTTTGACAAGTTCATATATATCTTCACTTGACCAAATCGTTGGTGGTTGTAAAGTCTCATGTCTATTAGCTATGAAGTTTTTTTTGTCTCTTCTAAAAGTATGATTAATATGGAGAAAACGTCGATGACAATCAAACCATGAAATTTTCTTCCCATGCCGTAAAGAAAATGCTCGTGTTTCTTCCATACAGTAAGGACAAGCAAAACGACCGGCTGTACTCCAACCCGAAAGCATTGCATATGCAGGAAAATCGCTAATAGTCCATAACAGAGAAGCAAACATCCGAAAATTTTTCTTTTTTGATATGTCGTATGTTTCAACTCCTTCGTACCACAATGTTTTCAACTCTTCGATTAACGGTTGTAAGTAAACATCGATACCCTGTGTCGGATCATCGGGGCCAGGGACGACAATTGTGAGAAACATATATGGAGTTTTCATACACATCCACGGGGGTAGATTGTAAGGTGTGATTATTATAGGCCAAGATGAATATTTAGAACCAAACTGAGAAAACGGTGAAAATCCATCAGTACACAAACCTAGTCTAACGTTACGGCTCTCCGCTGCGAAATCGGGATATTTCTTATCAAAATACTTCCATGCTTCTCCATCAGATGGGTGTGTTAACGTACCTTCTTCAGGTGTTCTCACACTGTGTCATCTCATATGATGCGCTGTTACAGATGATGCATATAACCTTTGAAGTCTAGGAGTGATAGGTAAATAATGCATACGCTTGTATGGAACTTCTTTTCCCTTTTTTTTCCTTGGCTTGTATCTTTCTTGATTACATATTTTACAATTCCGAAGACTGACATCATCTTTCCAAAACAACATGCAACCATTTAGACATGTATCAATTTTTTGATACGGTAAACCAAAAGATGACATTAGTTTTTTCACTTCATAATAATTTTCGCACATTAAATTATCTGATGGCATATGGCGTTTAGCAGCTTGTACAACAGCCGTAAATCCGGCTTCTGTGAAGTTGTACTTTGATTTCATCGCAATGTACTCTGCAGTTGCCGATAATTGAGTGCCGCTAGTACATCCATTCCAAAGAGGTTTCTTAGCAGCATCCAATAAATCATATATTTTTTTCGCTCCAACATTTGGTTCCTCTTCGACGTTAACATCTTCGTTATTAAATTCAACAGTAAGGAACATTGATCGTGCTGCATCTTCAACCATATGTTCTATGAGATTCGTCGTACTAACTTCATCACTAATGACCTCTATTGACTGTTCTTCGTTACGTGTTATACTTTCTCCATGACGATCCCACACCAAATAATTGGTTACGAAACCATATTGGCGCAAATGAATCCTAACCATATTCGGTACTAAATGCTTCAACAATTTGCACCTACTACATGGACAACGAATTTCTACGTCGTTTCCAATATTACTTAAAGCAAATTCGACAAACACATTAACCCCGTTGAGAAAATGTGTACTTATCGAGCCTCCCAATTCTCTTCTTTGATACATCCAGCTCCGATCAATAAAATAATTGACCATTTTTCCTACTGTAAAACCTATGATCAATAGTAAAAAAACTATTAATCAAATTCGATAAACACATTTTAGATTTTACTGTTTTTTATAATCCATTTTCGTTTATATACAAAGTTATATTTCTTGCTATTTTGTTTACATTTTTGTACCTTTTGTGATGGTCGGTTATCCTACTTCCCATTACAAACACAATAGTAATTACATTTCTTAAATCATATCTTTATAAACGATTTCCCAAAATTTCGGCAGCACTTCCCCCGTGTTCCTTGTATCGTACACAATGCATGTACACAAGGAACAAAAAGGAAATGCCGTCGAAATTTTGTGAACCGTTTATAACGATATGATTTACGAAACGTAATTACTTTATAGTGTTTGTAACTTGTCCAATACAGGGACAAATCCAACAGCTATTGTATCAGATGAATATGAATATCCGTTTTGCAATAAAAACGAATATTCATACAACGATCATATACAATACCTGTCAGACGGGGCCAAAAATTCACTAAGGGATTTAAATTTGGTTTTTATGTTACCGTTTTATTAAATATATAAAATAAGGCATATTATGCATTATATTCTATTATTTTAATAAATACATATATAGTAAATTATATGATTTTTAATATTTCACAAAATATATAATTCATGTTCGTAAAATATTTCACTAATTCATGTTTTTCTAACATTTTACAAAACATACACAAAATAATTTAAATCAATCATAACTAATCTAATGCTAATTCACATGCGCATTTATACTAAATTATAAACATATTTTATATATGTGCATAATATATACATACACAAACAATTTGGACATTTGGATGACAATAATTGTAATTAGCATTTAGTTTGGTGTAATAAACAAGCAATATGTCATTGGATACTAATATAACAGCAAATTAACACAAAATTAGAAAAGATAAAAATTGTAGGGTTTTAGAAATACCTGATTTTGGAGACTTCTAGGAATGGAGAGAGGATGTTGGCGTTGAGTGATGGCGTTGGAGCAGCTGTTGGTTGCGTGGGGAAGGTTGGAGGTGGAAAAGAGGAGGGGAGGAGAAGGGTTTTGGTTGAATTGAGGAAGATGAGAATAATGTTTTGGTCTCTGGCTGGTTGCAGGTATACGCAAATTTCCAACGGTTACCAACGGCCGCAAACGGCGTTATTTTCAACGGTTATCAACGGCTACCAACGGCAAATTAAAAAAAAACGTGCCGTTGGTAGCCGTTGGAAAATGCCGTTGGCGGCCGTTAGAAAGCCTTCGTGGCTATATACTGTATTTCTAGTAGTGTCAATACATGTTTTAATAATAATTGTTAAATTTAATCGAAAAGAAATAAAAAAAGATGATGTATAAAATAGTTTTTAAAAAGAAGAAAGGTAAAAATTTTACATTTCTTCCAACCATTGATTGATGAAAAGATGATATTTGTTTCGGGTTTCGTTCCATTTTCATTTGAAAAAGAAAAACATACAAATCTAAAGCGGATTTTCATGCTGAATATATACTGAGGTTGGACGCGTACTGAATTCATAAGTTCATAAGTTTGTCCATGATACTAAAAGCATAGACTTGACCTGATTAAACAAGTTTGAACTTGATTTTGAACTTGAATTTTGAATAAAAATCTCGACTGGAATTCCGAATAACGTCAGTTGAGTAAATTTGGACATGCAAGAAATTTGACGTGAATTTTGAACTATGTTGAGTTAATGACGTCAGTGAACGTAATACGTACAGTGACGTTATAAACTACCTAGAACACCTCAAATTTTGAGATAAGCTAAATAACATCAGTGAGTGTTAAAACATAAAATTATACTTGTGGAGGTTATAACTTAACAAAAACAAATGCCATCAGTGAACGTTAAAACAGAATAATGCTTACAGTGATACTAAAAGCTACCTAGAATGCCTAAAACTTTAAATAATACTCAAAGTATACAGGAATATAATTCAATTTCTGGGTTTAAAATACTAATACAATAAACAAAATACCAATGTTTTTAACATGATTTATTTTTGAGAATATTACAAAGAGAAAAAAAAAAATTCGTCTGGGTATCCTATTTCCCTGAGCTGCCAAGAGTTCGTCTTCATGTGATCTGCTTCCACAAACTGCCAATTTTATATAATATCAATCAATGAACATGAAGGTAGTTAGAAGTTAAACAATTTTACATCAACTGATATGGCATGATAATGATGGAATAACTAGGGATAATAAACAAAGATATCAATTGAACTTCAAACAAAGAATTTCAAACAGCAAGTTAAATCAACCATTCTTAAGCACATATATTATATAACGTTGAAATTAGCCACAAGGACCTCTTTAGCAAGTGGAATTAGTTTCTAGGACACACAACTGGAATAATTACTTTCAAGAACAAAACGTAAAATAATTAATTTCTTGGGCCTAAAAACATATGAAATTATGTCCTTGAAAGTAATTTGACCGTTGATTTTGGCCTTGAAAGTAATTATTTTGCTGATTTTGGCCTTGAAAGTAATTTCTTTGAATGTGTGTCCTAGAAACTAATTGGACTGCAAAGTTTGTCCTTCTGGTGAAATGCCCCCCCTATTATAAAAGACAATGTATATACAACACACGTATTGCAAACATTTTAAAGTTATAATTCAAGACCAATAGTCATAGTTCACATAGTGCTTAAAAATATAACTACTATTTTGGAAGTCACTGCCTCCTAGACTCGAAGACTTGCTAAAGGTAACAAGTTCACTTTCCATACTCATAATTTTATACCATACAAGTAGATTCAGACAAAGAAGTCTCTAATCCACAAAGAGATTATTTACCCAATTATCATAAGACACTTTAAAGGATACTAAATATAATAACACAACCAGCAGGCTAGTGAAAACGTACCAAAGTCCAGCCAACAACAACAACTAAGTCATTATTCTCAAACAAGTTGGAATCGGCTAGAGATGGAACCTAAAACTAAATGACAAAGTCAATTTAAAAGTAAAAGTAAAAAAAAACCATAATAATAATAAAGTAAAATAATTAAACAAATAATAATAATAAATAAATAAGTAAAATAAAAATAAAGATAAAACTAAAATATAAAATAAAAATATATAAAGAAATTAAAAAAAAACCATGATAATTATAATAATAATGAAGGGGCAAGAAAGCTGAGAAGGTAATATTTGTATCCTAATTTTCAGCAAGAGTCGGAACAAGATAGCAATTACTTCCCTCAACCGAACTTCATTACAAACTCTGAATACCTAGAAACAGAGAAGAAAAGGTTTTTTTGTTAATAGCTTCGGGGTGCCCACAATCCACACCATATGACTTAAGAAGTTCTCCACACCTTACAAAGTAAAAATACACAACATACATGACGTTTTATTTAATTATCAGCAAAGGTAGAGAATTCAGAACATGATATTATAATTAAGCAAACAAGTCTTGCTACTCCAAAAAACAAGCAATTCTATGGTTCCAGGGAATTTGCCTTGATTTCGGACATGGCTATGATGATATCAATTATCAACAAAGTTAAAGAACTTTCAGATAATAACTACAAAGTACAGGCCATCTTCCAGTGAATATCGATGGTGCACAAAATATATAGTTCAAAAAGATCATTCCTGTACCCAATAATTGTGCATGGATTATTTAGTTGACTACAAACAAAAAATCTACAATAGAGATGATGATGGTACTAGTTATAGCATTTGAATACTGTATGTTAAATATGACTACCTAAGGAACTCACTAGTTTCAAGACCTATCACCAGCAATGTCCCAGTAACATTGTTGAAAACCCATTTATTACTAGCAGTTTTTTTATCTATGAAATCTAGAACCTTGAAGTGCAACACTGAGTACTAATATCCTGATCCTGAATACTTATTAGTATTTCCCCCTTTCACATCTACTCCCAAACCTTCCTAATAAAAAACGTGTTTGTGCTAGTGTGTAAAAATCATATCAATCAAATTCAACTAAATTTACTCCAATAATAAACACATTAATTTGTAAGATTCATATGCCAACCAAACCTAGTTAAAAAAAATAGAAGTAAAATGAATGAAAATTAGGGTACCTCATCAAATGCTACTGTGGAGTTAGCTAGGGTTAGGGTTTTTATTGCACTGCAGTTGTCAACACTCATGAAAGGGGATGCGAGTAGTGGAAGGGAATGTGAACGTGTATTTGAGGAGAAAAGAGGACAAAAATTAGGATTATTTTTAACCGTTTGAATGAATCGGCTTTTGAGAGTGAAAGGAATGAACGTGCAGTATTCAAGTCGAAGTGAAAATTTTGTGGGCTTTGACTCAGAAATTCGGGCTGATTCAAAATGATGGAAGGAAAACAGTTCCAGTGGAACTGAAATTTTTTTCCAATTTATTCCATTCGCTATCAAAAGGAATTCCTTCCATGAGTATTTTCTTAGGAGAAAGCGGAAGATGGAACTTTTGGAGATAATATTAAGGAAAACTGCGGAAGATGAAAAAACGGTAAAAGTACCCACCCCTGTGTAAAACAAATAAGTTCTAGAAAAAGAGACATGTCCCTAATTTCCACCTAAATTTACTATAACAGGCTTACACTAGTAAACATAAATCAAATTCATACCAACAATATCCAACTACATAAACAATCAAAGCCAATTTCATAACATCAATTTCAGTAGTCTATTTTGAATGGAATAGTAGACCATGTGTCTTATCCAAGATATATTGTTTTCACATAATAGAAACACCACATGATATAGTAATAGATAAAGTTGGACGATATAAACAAATAGTTTGTTTATAAGTGCGGTTTACAAAAAACTGCTTCAAAACAATTGTTTGCTTTCAAAACACTTTAAAGGATACTATTGGTTTAGAAATTCCTAAAACTGCTTCAACTTGGAAGCCAAATACAACTTGAACTAATTGTTTCTTCACTCAGAATAAGGGATGTATTACTGTAAACATTTTTTTTCTTTACTGGAAGTGTCCAACAAAAGAAGTTTGTCAACTGTTTAGCAAGTAGCTACCTAGAAAACCAACTTTTGATTTGATTTTTTAATTCTTGAATGGTAACTATAATAGTTTTGGTTAAAAAGATGCTATTCAGAAAGAGATAAATTTAGAAGTATTAGTAAAGGTCATCATAGTTGGCTATATAGCCTGACAATAAAACCATGACTAAGAAAACTATATACCAACTAAGAAACTAAGCATCACCTATACTTCTTCTAGAAACAATACAAATTAGACAACTTTATTTACTCTTCTTCTTCATTCATTTTTTTATTATTGTTTAAAAAAATTGTGAGATAAAAATACAGGCTATATATAGGGTTAATAAAAATATAGGTTAGAGTCTGAAAATAACAATTCTTTTAAAACTATGGATGAATTATACTTCTGTGCATGTATATATGTATTCTGTTGACTTTACAAATAGTTCGACAAGAAATTTGTAAGTAACCATGACATGGTTTAAGAGATTATGAATCTATATAGTAATAGTGAAAGAAATATACGCATATGATGCATGTGTATTGAAATAGTAGTGATGACGTAAATGAAAGTTTCACACTACCAAACCCCACATTCATCGTGCCTCTTTTTCAAAACAGTAGTAAAGAACACCATGCATTAAGACTTCATTCACATGGCTTTGGACCATTTTTTATGTATCACCAACTCCTTTTGAATCCTGCACCTGCATTTTTTACAATAGTGCAATGATATATTTTATACTAATATAAAATGTTCCCATTCTAATTGTAAGCATTTGTGATAAAGAGATGTAATAATAGTTCAAGTCTAATATCCATCTCTGAAACAAGCAAAATAAACAATCAAAATCCTTTAAATTCCAAACGGGTCCTAAAGATTCATTACAACTTTAAATTACTTGATAGAAAGTTTCAATACCTCAGCCAATTTCAAAGTTCTAACAAAAACGTAAAATGAAAAGGATTCTTTTGAAGATTTTGTTGATGCTTAAACTCAAATTTCGTTCATATACAAAACAATACTTAATTTTTTGAAAAATCCGACGATTCTTATACTCAATTTGCTTCATATCAAATATTAACATTCGAATATTTTATTCCCTAACTATTGTAAAGTTCAAAAATATAAATATCACTGGCTTGTTCAAGTTTGTGTGCAATGAATTATTAACTGTAATGCATAAAAGATGAAACAAAAATTAATTATAAAAAGTAACAATATACACATACTACATTTACTTGAATAAAGATGAGTGAGATCTTTTAGTACACAGCCTAAAATCAAACATCAATAATCTTGCATCGCAAATTAAACCCCAGATTTAAAATAAAATAAATCATACGAATACGCGTCTTAGAAGGGTAACCTGGTAGCGATAAAGAGGAGAGCAGAAGAGCGGGATGGAGAGACTGGAGTACGAGGGAGGAAGCAAGAAAGCGGGACGGGGAAGGAGGGCAGTAGCGTGAAGAGTAGCAAGATGAACATGGAGCTTGGGTTTGGGATTGTGAATCTCCGCCATTAAGAAGAAAAATAGAAAGGGAGTGGGAGCCTAAAAATTTGGACACAGTAAACATATGTATAATTAGTACTACAGCATGATATGTAATATTACTGTGTAAAGATGTAAATAGCATATCATGGTTTAGCAGCTACGCTATTCTTGCTGCCATGCCAGTTTAATAATTGTGGTCAAAAGTTAATTTGTTTTCCGTTTTTGCTATTTTAAGTTTCTCTCTTAGTTTTTATTTGTGAATACAAACTACAAGGTGCAAAAATTCTTCATTGATTTACTTGTGGTTTCTTTTGAAATGTTATTCAAACATTCTTTTTTTTTTGGAACTAGGGAAACCTATTCAATTACTACCGACATGCGATTCCTGAACAATAAACCTAGAGAATAGACGGCTGGCCCGCCACAACCGCTATTCCAAGTTAGCCAGACCTTTCGGTTGATCTCCTCCCACTCCTCTCAGGTGGGACTTGGAACCTCAAACCTCTCATCTGGGAGGCATATCACCCCACCACCCGACCAAGCCCGTGGACAACACTCTTCTTCTTCATTTGTTTATTTATTACTATTTAAAAAAATTGTAAGATAAAAATGCAGGCTATATATAGGGTTAATCAAAATACAGGTTAGAGTTTGAAAAAACAATTCTTTTAAAACTAAGGACGAATTATACTTCTATGCACGAGCGTTACAGCATGATCTCCGCGCGTGAATTATTTTTCTACAAATTATATATGTTTTAACACATTTAAGATGAATGATTTATTCAAATATTTAGTCATATTTTTACAATGAAATCATGTGTAGTTAGTTTGAATTTTTATTCGATGCTTCAACATCTAATTTTTTGTTAGTTTGAATTTTTATTTCTATTATTAATTAATAAAGATCGAATTTGTAAAAAAAAAAGTTTATTTGTTAGATCTATTTTTTAAGTGATATCAAGATTCGGTAATACTTGTAAATGTAGGTTTTGAATTGGTAAAAAAAGTTTATTTATTTGATCCTATTTTTAACTGATAGTGAGATTTGGCAATATTTATAAAAGAGCATTTTGAATTGGTAAACAAAATTTATTTATTAGATCATATTTTTAGATGATATTAAGATTTGATAATATATGTAGAGGGGCATTTTTGGTAGTTCACGCTTACACCAAAAAAAGTGTGACACCAAAGGTATTACAGCTACTATTAAAGATGTATAAATATACTCTGATGACTTTACAGCTAGTTTGACAAGAAATTTATAGGTAACCATGACATGGTTTAAGAGATTATGAATCCCTATAGTAATAGTGATACACACACATGCATATGCTTATGATGCATGTGTATTGAAATAGTAGTAATGACATAAATGAAAATTTCACATTACCAAACCATACATTCATCGTGCCTCTTTTTCAAAACAGTAGTAAAGAACACCATGCATTAACACTTCATTCACATGGCTTTGAACCATTTTTTATGTATCACCAACTCCTTCTGAACCCTGCACCTGCATTTTCTACAATAGTGCAATGATATATTTTATACTGAGGGTGTGTTTGCAACGAACGGTAACAGGGCATTTGAGCGGAAAATTTAAGCGGTGTATTTGAGCGGTAAACTATTGGAACGGGGAACGTGTTCGATTGCGAACGGGGTATTTGAGCGGAGAATCTGAGTTGAGTATTCGAAATGTATATTTCAAATATATAAATTGCACGGATTCAATTCAAATCAACTTCATAATGTAGAACATTTCGATACGAACGCAACGCAAAAAACCGCATCTCAAACGGACCTCATTTGCATAAGTTATTAACTTTATAAAATTTTTAAATTAAGATTCTAATTAAATTAAATTATTAAAATCTTAATTACACCATGCAGATCCAAACGCACCAACTTTCTCCATTCGGCCCAACGTGCCATTGTGTGGGTCAATACCTGTTGGAGCGTCCAACGCGTCCGACGTCACAAAATGTCCTATCCCCGTTCAAGAATCTAAGAATGCACATTTGTATGAAATGTCTCCATTCTAATAGTAAGCATTTGTGATAAAGAGATGTAACAATAGTTCAAGTCTAATATCTATTCATCTAAAACAAGCAAAATAAACAATCAAAAGCCTTTAAATTCCAAATGGGTCCTAAAGATTCATTACAACTTTGAATCACTTGATAGAAAGTTTCAATACCTCAGCCAATTTCAAAGTTCTAACAAAAAAGTAAAATGAAAAGAATTCTTTTGAAGATTTTGTTGATGCTTAAACTCAATTTTCGTTCACAGACAAAACAATATTTATTTTTTTGAAAAATCGGACGATTCTTATACTCAATTTGCTTCATATCAAATGTTAACATTTGAATATTTTATTCTCTAACTATTGTGAAGTTCAAAAATATAAATATCACTGGTTTGTTCAAGTTTGTGTGCAATGAATTGTTAAGTGTAATGCATAAAAGATAAAACAAAAATTAATTATAAAAAGTAACAATATACACATAGTACATTTACTTAAATAAAGATGAGTGAGATCTTTTAGTACACAGCCTAAAATCAAACATCGATAATCTTGCATCGCAAATTAAACCCCAGATGTAAAATAAAATAAATCATACAAATACGCGTCTTAGAAGGGTAACCTGGTAGCGATGAGAGCGGGATGGAGAGACTGGGGTACGAGGGAGGAAGCAGGCAAGCGGGATGAGGAAGAGGGCACTAGCGCTGAAGAGTAGCGAGAAGAACGTGCAGCTAGGGCTTGGGATTGTGAATCTCCGCCTTTAAGAAAAGAAAAAAAATATTTATCTAAGTTCATTGTTTTAAATATTTCTAGTTATAGTCAAGATGTATCGAGACTGAATATCGATTCATCCATTAAAACTAAAGTACGCAACGCTCTTCAAATGTTAAGCTATTTATTATTCTTCGCTGCTGGGGCCATCAAGAGGTTACGTACTAGTAGTTATTGGATAATTATGGAATGACTTACTTGATAGTTTTCTGTTGGGTAATATGACCAAGGACAAATAGAGAATATCGAAGTGATAGTTTTCTGTTGAACTTCAATATGGACACTCCACTTTAATTATAGTTAAATCGTGGTATGACGTCCATCAAACGACTATAATTGGGTCTAAGTTGAAGTATTGCAAGAGAAACACTATTAAATAGAGGATTCGACTCATCGGTTATACGAAGTTAGTGTCACGGTCAACTATGGTCAACTCAAAGTCGAAGTCTTTGGTCAAAGTAATTCGATTAATGATAATTGTTATTTATTGAACTAAGAACTTCGTGTTTGGATTGTACAAAATGAATGTGAACGATATTAGAATTTTGACCAATACCAAAATCTATAAGTCCTAATGTGATATAGTTTGAACGTAGAGAATTGATGTAAATAATAGTCACTGTCGGGGACTGCTTGAAATAGTAAAATGGGTTTACCAAACTTGTGTAAGCGGTATATTCTGCAAACTATCATACCATCAACTAAGATGACATGTAAACATTAATATTTGAATTGTTCAATATTAATTGCCGACTGAATTTACACACATGAGTCGCATAATCGCAAAGCTAAATACTCTGAATATCCCTTAATTTAATTAAATTATAATTGTTATATATCAATTAATATTTGCGAAATATTAATTATAAAATTTTATTGGATTTATTTGAATCGGTAGTTAATATAGTACATATATAAAAGTTATATGTGTACGTATCGATATATCATATCGATATGCATTTAAATTGGATTTAAAATGTGCAAATGTTGATCGAGTTTGGAAATGTATGTGTAGGCCCATTAGCCTACTCTACATCAAACCATGATAGGAGGGGGAGAAAAATATAGGTTTGAATTGGTTTAAAAGAAGAGGTAAAAGCAAGATCTAGATTCCCTTTTTTATCTCCTTTTCTTTTCCTATGTAAACTGAAACCTCCCTCGTTTTCTTGTTTACTCTTTCTAGTCTCCATCTACCTAGCTTGACCGAAAATAGTTGTTGCCTTCTTCTCATGATTTCCAATCCAAAACAATAAATTAAATCAAATTAAATTCAAGGTGCGGTTGATCTCTTCATTTAGTAACTTTTCTGGAGTGGTTGAATCTGATTCAAGAAGCTTCTTTGATCCAACATTCAAGGTGTTATATCAAAGCCATGGTTTAGGTGACGTCTGATCTTATATAAATTTTAATTTATATATTCATTTATGACATTGTATGTACATAGATTAGAATTATGTCATGAATTTATATATTTGTTTGTTATCAAATCTACATATGTACGTATTCTTATATAAAAATAATAATTAGTATATAAGTGCTTTTATTTCGGTAATACAAAACTAAATTATTTTTCAAAAGTAATATTAATTTTAAAATAATTTTTTGTACAAAAATTGGTACAAACACCCAATAGAAGTTTTGAAGAGAAATAAATGAAGAATATAAAATGAAAACAGAGGATGATAACAAAAAAATAGCAGTAAATTCAAATAATAACACGCACACAACGATTTAAAGTGGTTCGGCGTTGTTTGCCTACGTCCACTTTGAACAGATTGCATTATTAATTACTTTATAAACTGAGTACAATAGGGATCAAATGAAAATCCTTAGTTGCAAAAGAGTACAAAGCAACTAGCAGCGTAAAAGTCCCCAAAATGAACAACCAAGCCTGTATTTATATATGAAGCTGGACAAATATCTCCCTTAAAATTCGACAAAAGGACCTTCAAAACCATATGGACCCATAAGAGGGATCGCACGACCCAATTCCCAAAAAAAAAGGATCGGTGTCGATCCCCACTTTGGTGGAATTTTAGGGTGCGATCCCAAAGGTAGCTTCCTCATGCTAAAATATGCTTAGCCTCCAAATTTGATGCCAATTGGATTGGTAGAACTTGAGTTATTGCTTGATCTTTGCTTCAATCATGGGTTGCTTGCTGATTCCTACCGATCCCTACGAAGGGAAGTGTGTCGATCCCTCTGACTTCATCTTCTTGAGGTGCGATCCCTAAGGTAGGCTCCCTAGGGTCCCATATCTTGCTCACAAAATTTCATATGCATTGGACTTGTGGATCTTGAGGTATTAATTGTTTTCTATTGAAATGCACTTGCTCCCTGAAACATACTGATCCCTATGATGGAAGTTGATTTTTGCTGATCCCTCCTATGTGTTGAACCATATTCCATACTTCGAACATTCTACCTTGCATCTATCAATTTCATTCAATCTTGATTTCATGTTATTATCTTACTTGATTTCTGGATCCCACAATCATCACTCTGGACTCATCGGCCTTGATGGCAGTCGAATCTAACTCGTCCAATCAGTTCAATATTGCCGGGTCAAAATGCCAAGTACGTCTTGTATCGAACACAACGTGTTTTGAGTCGGAGCAAGTTAGAGTCGTCGAAAAGAAACCCGTCCAATTTTTTGAATAGTCGCTATCCCTCCGTCGAATTATTTTCCCAAAGTGTTGTATCTCTCTTTGATCGTCGTGGCGCTTAGTCGATTTCCGATAGTATAAATCCAGGGTCATATTCCTTCAGTTGATATATAAGTCTGGTTCCATGAGACTAATAGGCTTTGCTGGTCCATCCTCAAACTTGAAGGCTTCAGGTTTGATTTCAATTTTCGTCGATTTCAAAAATTGAACTTTTATACAATCCACGTGCACATTCAGATACATGTTCTCGTCGTTGGCTCCTGGATACGTTCGTATGCTCATGAGTCGTCGCTAATTTTCATTGTATTTTGTACATACGTGCTTTAAATAATTTCCATGCCTATGTTTATTTGCGTACATGCTCATAGCCGACCCCTTTTCTTCTCTCTTTTTTAGTGTTTGTAGGGATCGACATATTTTTAACTGACCCCTCTCTCTCTCTCTTTTATACGCATGCTTATAGGGACTGATATATCTTTTACCGACCCTTTCTCCCTTGCTTCGAGTCAAAATCGTGAGTCGATCCTCTCGTCTCCATATATAAACTAACACTCTTCTCTCCCATACTTACTTATTTCATTTCTCTACCATTTCCTCTCATCCCTCAAAATACCAAACCTTCCCCACTCCATCATTAAAGTCGATCCCTCCCTTCTTTCCTCTTTCCGTCATTTTGAAATGAATTCTTCAGCAATCCATCTCACCTTTACGAACCCACTTCCTCTAATCTTTCATCTCGATCATCCCCAAGCCACTTATCACCGCCATTAACATATATACATACGTAGGTAGGTTTTCCGATTTTTAATGTTCGATTTTATGACGAGGCGATGGATTCTATTCCATTGGTGACGATTTGGAGTTCAACGTGATGGATAATTTATGGCCAAAGCTGCTTGGAGAAGATGAGAAGTGGGATGTGGTAGGGTTCAGCTAAAAGGTTTGAAGGGTAACACGAGGAGGTGGAAGGAGAGGGCTCGGCCGTTTTCGATTTGCATGGAGGGGTCGGTAGTTTTATTGGATAAAGGAGGGATCAGTTGGAATGACGAAGGGAAAGGATCGGTAGTGGAAGTTAGCGTGGAAAGATTGGTAGTGGAAGTTTGCTGGATGGTTGAAAACAGTGAAGTAGAGGGATCGGTAGAGTTGGTTAACGTGGAGGGATCTGTATTTTTGTTGAAGGAAAGGGATCGACATTAATCACATGAAGAGAGGGATCGGTTGTTTAGCTCTGGGATAGGGGTTGGCAAATAGGGATCAACTATTTATACTTGGCTAATTCTAGTCTTCAAATTGAACTTGAAAACCAATCCATAATCACTTGTTTGAACAATCAAAACCAATCCCATCTCAATGAACTTGAACAAATGACAAGGATGAATAACAGGACTTGCATATCCACTAATGAACTCGAAATTGAATGACCAAATCCATGGGACTTAGAACATGAACTGAAACTTAATATATGGACTTCAATAACGGATTTCACACTTCGATATGTCGATGGTTGTTCCCAAAGATTACACAACCGATAAATCTTTTTTCCAGTTGAGACGGTCAGCGATGACGGTCACTCTGGTCGGAATCCAAAGTCTCGTCATTTAATTTGTTTTGTTTTATTTTAAGCTGCTTATATCTGCACTACATGACACTACACTACATTAGCTTACACTTAGCACGAGGGGATAGGTAAAATTTTCTAATCTCAATTATCTACTAAGTATAGTTGACATAGACTTCAGACGTTCAGAGTGTCTAGTTGCGGTGTCTTCCGAACCGACTTCACAACATAATAATCCCAAAGCCGAGTTGAGTTCCGCAACTATATCTGGCAGACTTTACCCTAGTTGTCAAACTGAACAAACGGAAGTTTCCGATCCGTCGGCTGACCTTTTCTCTGACGTTCTCGTCCTCCCGGCGGAAGATATAAGTCATGTCCCCAACGTTGTAGAAGGCACTATATTCTTTGATAACCTGATAGATTCCCAAGCCTCCAGAATCGGTGAGACCACTCTTCGCAGATTATGTTCCAGACATGGAATTCCATTCAAAGACGTTTTGGTTCCTTCGATGAACAATAGGGCTCATTTGCCTCCGGAGGGGTATACAACATGCAATAAGTTCTTGTGCTAGGCCGGATGCGAGCCGCCCTTCAATTCTTTTATCCGGGAGATGCTAAAATATCTTGGGATAGCTCCTACTCAACTACACCCGAACAGTTATGCCTTTCTCCATGGCACTTTCTTACTATTTATAAACGTCCTGTTCTACCCGCCAACTCCTAAGGACATCAGGTTTATTTACAACTTCAAACGGTGGATAGGGAGCCTTTCCTACATTTTCCTCGAGCCTTCACCCAACTGTCAATTCTTAACGGGTGTTTGGAACAAGCTCGGCCTCTTCAAACATGAATGGTTCTATGTCCGATGTCCGCCTAGATTTGCCAGGCAATGATTGGAAGGACTTAAGTGTCATCTTCGCTCTATTCTCAAATTCTTTAACCCAAGTCATATCCTGCATCAACTAACATTCTGAAAATCTACAACTGCATGTCCACGTCTAGAGGCCGATAATTTTTCAAGGGCAATCTCTACAATTTGTGCCACCCCGGTCGAAGAAGGTGACATTAGACTTCTTGTAACCGATGAATGGTTATCTATATTTGGATTGCTGGAGGAAGGTCACTACATCGGGCTTCCAGGAAGCACTGCACTACCAAGATATGCTGCAAAATAAGAAGGTTATATCAATAACCCATGTCGTACCCCCAATCGAGGGGACTCAAGATGACGCCGAAGAGGGCAAAATTATGGGTGCCAAGACCAACGAGCCTGGCGATGCTGATGTAGGTCCAGGCAATGCGCTTGTGGTCATGGGCTTATTTCTTGTTTCCATGAATCCATAGGTCTTCTGGGTCCCTGCCAAACTCTAAAAATTGATGATGTCGTGGAGCAACAATCGACATCCATTGAGATTCTGGTGGCCACTGACGCTCAAGTTATCGGAGCACTTGATGATGATAAAGCTGAAGACCCATTGTAGCTTGATGAGTCAGATGACATTGTAATTACTGGTGCCACTGAACATACTAATGAGCTCAGCTTAAAAGAGCGCATCGAGAGGGAGGAATTGTTGAAGAAAAAAGCTAAGTCTAAACCTGCCGATGTGGACATTGACAATCCAAATATCGTCCCATCACAAGTCATTCCACTCGGTGGGTCTATTCCCAAAGAACTCCCTCCAACCTTTGAAAGTTCTCCTATCAAGGGTAGAAAAGGATCGAGGAAAAGGACAGGCGGAAGCTCGGGTGGCGCCAGTCCCAAAAAATTCAAAAAAGAAAAAGGGAAAAAGAAATAGTCATTGCTTCGGCTTAGTTTGCACATAGCTTATATAGCTGTTTTTCCCTTTTGTTGGCCATGATTGTGCGGGTATGGCCCCCGTTTTTGAATAAACATGTATCACAATTTTGAAGTTTATTATGCAAATAAAACTTTTTTGTTTTCTATCGAACTCTTATGTGAATTTTTATTTAAATAGTCGGGCTATTACTTTTCATTTAATGTACTTGTAATTCGTTACTCATTGCTTTGGATGATAATCAATTAACTCTATCCCAAGGCCTCCATGTGGTTGTGGTCTTTAGTCGTACCAAATACAGGGTGCAAGCCATAATGTTACGCTGTCAAATTCGGCGATATGAATGATTATACTTCCGCCCCCAGTCTTGGGTTAGCGGAGTTAGACGGTGGATGGTCAAACTCCATCCTTAGCAAGTTTATACTCCTCCTGTAGGTTTCAGGCTAGAATTTATGGAATAGCGAGTGGTCTAACCGCACACATCTATCTGTTTATACTCATATCCACACGCTGGGGACAAGAGTTAGTTAGCGGGTGGTCGAATCGCTCCTAACTTATGTTTATACTCCAGTCCACACTCTGGGGACTTAGAGTTATTTTGAAAAATAGTCAATACTAGTTAGTCTGGTATTGTAACTATTATGTAATGCTATAGCAAACACAGACATAAAGGAAATTCAAAACTTTGTTTGCCAAATGGAAAGAAAAAACATAATTTGTCTTATTACATATTTGGAAAATAAAATGCTAAAGCAAATCCTGAAACTAAATACAACTGAATGGAAAAGAAATAAAATAAGTGAAATAGCATCGTAAAATGCTCGCTATTTCACGCCCTTGGGAGTGTGATGCCATCAACAGTCGCTCGCTTGAAATTTCTCTCCCCAAGCCTCTGCCCAATAATATACGGTCCTTCCTAAGTTGGATTCCTATGCGACGAGGCAGGAAAGACCCATTTCAAGATGAGATCGCTGATTTTGAAGGTTCTAGGTCGGACTTTAGTGTTGTAGTATCAGGCGACTTGGTACCCGTTGACGCAAAAATTAGGCATCAACACCCATAGAATCTTATGGAAATTAAATAATGAATAAAATTAAAAACAGAGTAGAAAAAGTAAATGAACACAAAGATTTTTATAGTGGTTCAGCAACCTTGGCCTGCATCCACTTCATATTTTTTATTGATCTTTCGTTTGATTACAATTACAAAGATGTTTGGATCAGCTAGGATCCATTTAAACAAGAATAAAGAATGAAAATGGCAGAGCCTCGGCAGCTGGAAGAAGGATCCCCTTTCTGAAGCTATGTCTGCTGTATTTATCGCAGAGGACACATATAGATCGGGTTGAAACTTTGTAAGAAGGCTTTCCACATCTAGAAGGGCCCACCATATCTATTAGCCATGTTAATCCGACGATCAATAATGATCGATATAAAGATAGTCGATCCATTTCCTTAACTCTAATCACTGTGCGATTGTTCTTGGAGGGTCCCATGTGCTTCTTGATGTTGCTCCTTAAATATGGGATCATTGTGAGTTGTAGATTGTGAAATATCGATTGATCTTGGTTGAAGCTAGGATGCACACTGAATTAGACCGATCGTTTTGATAGATCATCCAAAACGATCGGTGATGAACGATCGACTATCTCCCATCTTTCTCTTTGTAACGTGCGATCGTTTTTATAGGGCCTCTTCCTCATTCCATTGATGCCCTAAAAGTTTCACATGGTTTGGATTCATGGATTTCGAGATATTGAACATTCTCTGACGACGTGAACAGTTTCCTGGATCGTTCTCTAGTCGATCCAAGCAAATCTTTGCTTCGTCCGCAATTTGAGCGTATGAACTCCAATCAATTCCAAACTTGAGATATAACGTCACGGGGCTAGACTAATTACTTCATGCTAGCTACACTTCGATTGGGTCATGGTTCGAATCTGTCTGACTATCGTCTATAGTACTGTACGTAACTGATTCTTCAGGCTGTCGACCATTCGTTCCTGGTCGAATCGATGATATCATGGCTTTGCCAAAAGGTGGGATAACATTTGCCCCTCGAAGTACATCTTGTGAGCAACATGACGTGCTTTGAATCGAAAAAAAAAATCTAAATTGCCGTAAATAAGTCCATTTAGCTCCTTGATCGATTACTATTCCTCTATCGACTTTCAATAGTATAAATCCGATGTCGTGTTCTGCTTGCATATACAAATTTGGTCATGCAGGACCTACAAGCCTTCCTTTATCTAATCCAATCTCGAACTCGACATTTCCAGGTTCGATTGCAATTTATGTTGATTTCAAAAGGCTGAACTTTTAAACTATTCTCGTGCATATTCATATACACGTCTATGTTGTTGGCTCCCGGACGTGTTCGAACGTCCACAGGTAGTTGCCTATTTTTATGATATTCTGCATGTTCACGTTTGCAGTCAAACTCTCACGATCATTCATCATTCCTCTTTTAATTCATTTCATCATTTTTTTATATCTCTCCTTTGTTTTTTTTAAAAACAAATTTCAAAGCATTTGTGATCATGGAATTGATCGCTATATGTTAGGTAATGAAACGATCGGCCTAAGGCATAAGTAAGGGACGATCGACATAGGGCTGGAATGAAAGACGATCGACACATGGCTTGGGAAAGGGTCAGTCGGCATAAAGTCTGGGATGGATCAGCACAAACTATGGGCGTGGAATGATCGGTTAAACTCTATAGATCGAAAACGGTTAGCATAGACTGCTCCCTATATAAGGCCTGATACTTAGTTGTTTTTCCTTCATTTGCTCCATCCTTTTTTCCTGAAGCAAAAATAAAACAAGCTCCGTCGCTCCTTCTTGCCGATCTTCCATTAAATGCAGCAAACTCGCCACTCTTCCAATCGTCTCATCAACCTCCTTTCCCAGATTTGAATCTAGGTAGCACGAATTTTGCACTTGCTTCACGATTTTTAGCTCGCTTAGGGGATCGCCCTTTTCTCTATCTACTTATGATCGTGTAGAATGGAGAAGAAGTAGCTCACTTTAATGGGATATGATCGAACTGTTAGGATAGTCAGTCGTTTTTTGAGGGAGACGAGGTAGTGGAGATGGAGGAGTTGTACGATCGAACATACATGGTCGTTCGTGGATGGTCGGTGAGGTTATGGGCCGTTGGAGTTCAAAAATTGTTTGTGGACGATCGGTTATTCCTTGGGCACAAGAAAGATAGGCTAATGTCGCTTCAGGGAAATGATCGACATATCCAGAACGTTCGGCCTACATAACACTTAGAACAATCGACCTATGTAATACTAGAACATTCGATCTGAACTTGAACTAAATGCTTCCACTTCACATACGAACCATTCCTCCCCTTTTTCTTTAAATGGAATAAAAATACATTAGCTTGATCTAAGAAAGGAGCTCCAGTTTCTCATACTTTGGATAAACACTTAGACTTGAACATGACTTGCATATGATATGACCTTCATGGCTAGTAGCAAAATTGCCTTAGAGCAAATGTCACGAACGAAAGCCTTTAACTATCATGTTAAATCACATCTGTAACATAGACAATAATCAGATTTCTATCGGCTAACAATCGTCCAGTCCATGAAACTCAAGATGTATCGTTTCTCGATAACACGCGGGGACGGTTGAGACGGCCTAGAATGACGGTCTTTCTAAACAAATTTTTAAGTCTTGTTGTCTTTTCTGTCTTCGGTTTTGCACAACTTATTACTATACTGAGCATAACTTTATCACACTACACTCACACTGACTATGCACTGGGGGTATAGGTTATTTCTTCTAATTAGGATTTTTACTAAGTTTGATAGCAAGGGAATCTAGATGTTTCGGGCACTCCGCAATTATGCCAGCTGGATCGTCTTCGCATAGGACCAATTCCGACGTAGAGTCTAGTTCGATGACTGAGTCTGACATTCTGCCGCTTAGCCATGATTCAGAACAGAAGGAAGGCTCGGGTTCTCAACTTGACCTTTCTGAAATTGTTCCCGTTTTTCCACCAGAAGTTATCGAACCGGCGCCCAACACTTTAGCGGACGCAGTCATCCTCGAAAATCCTCCTAATTCAGTGGCTTTAAAGATTAAAGAAGATGCTCTTTAGAGGATTTGCATCAGGCATGGAATTCCTTTTGGCGATGTGTTGGTTCCGTCATGAGACGACATGGCTCATAGACCTTTCGAAGGGTATACAACATGTAACAAATTAATGTGTTGGGCGGGGTGCATCCTGCCTTTCAATTCATATATCCAGATCATCTTACACTATCTAAGGATAGCTGCTACACAACTCTATCCAAATGGTTATGCGCTTATCAATTGCACTTATATGGTATTTATGGAGTTTCTGCATCGACCTTCCATTATCGAAGACATCCGGTTTCTTTTCACTTTTAAACGGCAGACTGGGAGTCTATCATTCACATTCCTTAAGTCAGAAAAGAGATGCCAAATTCTGACTGGCACGTGGAATAAATTAAGTGCCTTCAAGAGCGAATGGTTCTTCATTCGCTGCCCACCTGGCTTCGCTCGACAATGGCTAGAAAGGCGTAAGTGTTAACCACCAGTTTCATAATAACATAGGAAAATAATATCCAAGTCGCATTCCAACGATGTTAATCATTTACAGGTGTCGTTACCTGGCCTAGCGGTGGTATTTACGAAGATGCAGTCTCAATTTTGAAGAACGCTCCACCTGAGGATAGAAATATCGAATTTTTGCTTAGGGATGAACGTCTCATCACTTTCGGCTTGATGGAAGAGGGCCTCAGCGTGGGGCTAACTAAGACTGCCCAGACGGCTAGGATCAGATCATGGGCCACAATCGGTCAAAGAGATAGTCAATCTAATCCCGTGGTGCCCCCAGCCACAAGTACTCAAGAGTCCGCTAATACTGGTGCTGGAGGACATGGTGAAGAGGCACCTAGTCATGACGATGACAGACCTGATCCTGGGGTTGGTATCGGATCCTCACAAGTTTCACTACCCCCGGCCACGGTTAAAAGGAAAAGGAAAACATTCGCACACCGGCTTCTAAAAAGTCGCATCTCCAATCAATCTAAGTCATCGATGAATCTACCACTAGGCCCTCTGTCCGGTCTACCAATTCTACCTGATCTCGATGCCTATCATTTCACTGATGTAGGCATTGGAGGGTCAGAATCTCCCATCAGAATTGGCTCGGAGATCCCTGCTTCCGGAGGGGAGGTAACGCCGATGAGCAAAGCTCCTGCACCTAGTCTGTCGGAGGGTTAAACTAGGACACTTACACACACTTGCACCATACAACACCACGTTGTACTTGACTTGCACTTTCTAACACTCAAAGTTGATTCATATTCGCTTTTCTTTGCAGAAACAATGGTGAGGAAGTGGAGCATGTTCAATTCTCTGCGGGATGTACGGCACCGGTCATCAGGATCATGGTCCGGCTCCTACCGCAGCAGTCGAGATTATTATGATTCTAGCTATCGCCCCAGCCGCGATCAGGGTTATCAAGAGTGAGAGAGAACAGGGACATGCCTGCTCAGGATGTACATAGATCGAGATCTCCTCCTCAAAAAGGTCCTGAAAGACCAGCTAAGCATAGGGACCTGCCCATCGATCCCCATCGCGGCCCTTCTACCGCTCCAATGTCTCCAAAATCCTTGGTTCCATCACAGCCTCAGCGACCGAGCGATCGCTGCCGCCATGGCGAATACATTGCCGTTCATAGGCCTAGAAAAGAAAGTACTGGAGTTGAAGCTTCTTCTGAAGATCTTCCAATTGATCCAAATGTTTGTAAGGCGCAACTTCAAGAGGAATTCCCGAACTTATGCTTTGACGGATTCTATTTTCCTCCCAATTTGAAGAGGGTTTCGGATGATGTTCAAAAAATGACCATTGATTGCGTCACCGACATCCACATGCAATATCGAGAATGGATGAAGGCTGCGGAAAAAATGTCAAAAGTTTCCTTCGAGCCTGTGGCAGAAATTGAAAAACTGAAACGACAAGAGGCCCAGGACAAAAGAATCATTGATACTTTGACGAATGAGCTGGAGGCCTCTAGAACCGCCTTAACAGAAGCCGAAGGGAAATCTGACGCCGCCTTAAAATCTATGGAGGAGATGAAAACCAGTCATCTTGATATGGTTCAAGTATTGCATCACCGGAACCAGGAGATAACGCTCGAGTGAGATGCGGCTCGGAACAATGAGTTTGCGGGCTTGAAGGAAATAGCCAAGCTTAAGGCCAAGCTTTAATATGCGATTAAAGAAAAATATGACAGTTAGAAGATCGCACAAGATTCTTGTGAAGAGTTGGTTCGTGTCAGGCTTAAGAGAGATGCAGTGTAACGTCCCGGGTTTTGCCGTTCGAAAATCGACATCCATACTTTACATCGTACTCGAATGTCGTAGATTCGAGCGTTCAAATCCGAGTCGCCGGAGCTTATAACACAGTTAAGTAAATATCACAGCGGAATAAAAAGAATATAGATATACAACATCTGATACAATATCCAGATACAATGATGATACAATGAATATCTATATACATCAGAGATATGATACAATAAATAGCAGCGGAAAAGAAAACGATAACATCAGCAGCGGATAATCTCCATCTTCAAAGCACTAATCCAGAATTAGCTTGAACTCCCAATAACGAGGCACAAAGATAAGCAAGTGCAGTCTGATCCAAAGACTGAACCAACTCCAGAAAATCTACTAAACCTGAATATCTGAAAACCCCAACTCTAGACTGCTCGTGTAGGAAATTATGAGCACCCAGAGTTTAGGAAAGGAACAATAAACTCCGGATCAGTCATGGGACTGGTGTGAGCAACAAAAACAGTTTATCTTTAAAACAAATAGCAGAGAATTTTAAAGTCAATTCGCAATGCTTTTGGAAAATGAAACTACCATAAGACCTCCCACCACACACACAATGCAAACGCAGAATTGGAGGAGATTTCTTCTTATGATAGTCAAAGATGTTTACTACGCAAAAATCAAATCATTTGATATTATTACTAGTGCATAGTACAGAAAACAATTTCGAAAGTAGAATATAAATCTTAGCCAGCATAGACATTTCGCACTTATGCCTACTATAGCTACCATGTTCAATAGCAGGTTACCACCACATTCCATGGAAGGTAATACAACTAAAACCGTACAGGGCTCGTATTGTTTTGTTTGGATTTCCAACAAATGGTCAGGCTAAGGAACTTCCTATTCCACGAAAGAAACGCCTCTGGCGGGACGTTTCGAGAACCAACTGTTCTCTGCCAAACAAGGCCGGCAACCCCTTTTCCCAAGGGATAAAAGAAACCTCAGATATGCCACCCCCGGTCCTTTGGGACCTTTATCCGAGCGCTCGATAACCAACATCACACATCATAAAGAAAGTGTATCCACATGAGTAAGTATCTGGGCTCCATACCATGATACTACCCTTTTCCAGAAGGAATGGTCATACCCTAGGGGAGCTACCCCTGAAAACCTTGCCGCACGATTCCTGTTTCGACCATTACCGGGTTGTGAGGCTCGACGAAGTCTCGTCCACAAAGCTATGCTTTTTCAAAAAGCCACGCTTTGGGTCAATAGATGATCAACCTATGATCACAAAGATAAATGATCAAACAAAAGATCATATCACAAATGATCAAACATTGATCATCACACAGCAACACTCAGCATGCCACATTACCAAATTGGGATATATCGCTGATAAATTTCAACTACATAACCTCTGAGCTCGTACGTCTCAGAGAAGGGTGTTAAGCTAAGAGAATAAATTCTCCGCCACCAAACAGAAATGTATTTGAAAGAAATCAGTTTTATATCTCAAAGTGTAATGTCAGACATGTATCCATATAAGTCTGTTCCGGGTTCGAACAGAACTGAAGGCACTTCTCACGAAGCCCTTGCAAATCCGGATAATTTCCAATCACGTCCGGACTTCCCGTCACAAAAAGAGTGATATAAATCTCTATACCGGAGCAACTCAGTGCAGAGACATTCGACAGGTTGTCCTTTCATTTTCGAAAATATCCGGTCTTCATCACCGGTCTTCAAATGCCATCCATATACGACGTATCACTATTCGGAATGGGTTATACGACCCAAAGGTCCTTTCCCGGCTAACCCGAATAGTGAGCGCAATTAAAAAAAATATGGATATGGGATTTCAATTAAGTCACAACTTAACAATTCCAAACTTTCTTTCAAATGGTTTAAACCAATTACCATTTCAAATCTTTTAAACAAAAAGATTCATTTACAGATTTTTCCAAATCAATTCTCATTTCAATTTGATTAACTCGTTAAATCTTTAAATCAAAGATTTAACTTATAGCTTTCAAAACAATTTCATTTCTAATGGGTTAAACAAAACATCATTTTAAATCTGTTAAAAATAAACAGATTTAATTCATAGCTTTCAAAAAAAAGAATTCATTCATAGCCTTTTAAAACATTTCAATTTCATTTTGAATTTGAAACCTTTCAACACAAATTGGAAGTTCACTTCTTATATGAAAGCTGTTATTATTTGAAAACAAATAGTTTTCGTTTAAGAAAAATCCAATTATATTTACACGAGTTAAAACCCTTTTATTTTATTCACATTCCAAAGTCAATACTTTTTAAAATGGTTTAACTCATATATAACAGGTATAAAATCTCTAATCCCTATTTTCAAATCATAGAGTTCAATTTCAAATCTTGAATTTAAGTTTAAATCAAATTATTTAAACTTCAAAACTTAATCAGGTTATTCGAAAATAAGTTTCATCTTTGAAATTCCATTTCAAAAGCTTTTCACATTTAAACCGAAATTTCTAATTTCAAAATCAATTGAAATTTAAAATTTCAATTTCAAAAACATCAAATTTAAATTATCTGTGACTTAACCGATTTCCACGTGAAATCCATATTTGTGTGTGTAATAGTGTAGTCCAGGGTTTCACACAATAGTGCAACACGATGAATCATCACAGATCAAAATACAGGATATAGTTGATAAGCGATATAAACTATAACGCTTATCGTTCATGCACAGATCACAGATATATATAAATTTCAGATAAATAAAGTACAGATCACAACATAAATCAAGATGTATCACAAAGCATCATATATCAGTGATATCAAACAATTCACATTCAATAGAATCCAAGCATTCATAAGTGAGGTCAGTTAATTGTCTGATCAATTCAAATCAGATAAATTTCTTATGAATAGATTACTAATCCTGGTTAATTAACATTAATAAATTATAAACCATTTTGATTAATTTTTCTTTAATCATTTATTAATTAACCATTTATAATAAATTAATTAACCTTTAATTAATCATCTCCATAAATTTCACTAAGTAAATTCACTTATCCAATTATTTTCTTAAGTTAATTAAACTAATTTAATTAACTCCAATAAATCAAAATTTCCAAAATCAATTACAATGAGTAATTTATCTTTAATTATTTTCATTAAGTAATTACATTTAAATCAATTTAAAATTGATTATCTAATTTATTAATCTAATTAACTATCAAAATTAATCACATCAATTTGATTACTTAATAATCCCTAGTTAATTGTCTTCATTAACTAATAACATTTCTTAACTACTTTTAAATTAATCTCTAATTTACTAGTTAATCAATTATAACCATTAATTAATTAAATTACTTAATTATTCTTACATAAATTACTTAATTAACCTTTATCCTTAATTAATTAAATTAATTTATTATACTTAATTCCCTGATTAACGTAATTGATTTTCCAGGGTAATCAACTCCTTTTAACTTAAGGTAACATTTCTTAATTACCATTTACATTTGAAATCATTATGACCTTATAATTAACTTTACCTAATTAATTCAATAATTAAGTATAAAAATATATCATTGACTTGATAAATTAAGGTTAACAAAACTTCCTTTAAATACTAAACATAACCCATTAGTAGTTTTAAAACTAATTTCAATTAATATTTGAAAACTTGCTTTTATAAAGACTTAACCTGGTCAGACTTTACTTTGGGTCAAACCGAAGATTTACTCGAGCCTTCCCCGAGACTACCCTGCTACCCTTCTATTCCAGATACCATAGTTGAAAAAATTAAAGTTTTAAAAACAGAAGCTTATCTCCTGCTACTCACTCGAGTACATACCCGAGTTAAACACTCAAAAACTCGGCCTCCTCTTCGAGTCAACCCCACGAATTCTCGAACAACACACGCGACTTCGTCTTCCCCACATCAAAACGAAACACAGAGCACAATACTTCAAGCGTGCACGTGCACACGCAACCCAGGCGCCGCCGACCAGTGCCACGACCACCGGCAAGTCATCGGCAACCCCTCTACTCCATTCGATCACCCCGATTAACTCAATCGTCCCCAAAACAAAATCGAGCACTAATGATCAACTGGAACCAAACTGCCATCTGAAAAACTTCCTCGACAACGACGATCTGACTACTGACAACTTCGAGACTTCGAAGGTAGCTTTGCTAGCATCCAATACTCCATTTCCCATGGTCGCGATTTCTTCCGATCCACCGTGGACATCACGTTAATTCAAATAACCCGGACGACCAAACCGACACCAAAACCCTAGATTTGCCTCGCGTGGCCACCACCATCATCAGAAAAATTCTACATTATTTTTCCTGGAAACCCCAACATCCAAGCTTCCTTTGACCATAATCCCGAGATCGATTATTTTGCCGATCATCTGAACTTGACCATAAACGTGATTCTGTTCAACTAAAGATTTCACCTTCAATAACCATCTAAAAATCTTGAAATGCTTATCTAAAATCATCATTTTCTATCTCGAATTTGGTTATGAAACCCAAATACGAATTCATGAACATCGAATTTTGACTGATATTTGATTTCTACTGTAAATTATTATTTACGAAACATTTACTTAATATTTTTTACTGAATATTATTTTTAGGAGTAACTTTACATTGTTGTAGTCAATTTACTTTTAGGGATCATATCCTAAACTCCATTTCATAAGAAGATATGAGTTTATAAACAGGTTTTAAAACCTGTAGAGTAAGAACAAAAGCATGTTTCCTTGCCTATACATTAATATGCACACAACCATTCATATTTATAAAAGCATGCAACACATTCACACCATCATTCAGCATAATTCATCTCATATATCAGATATTAATCCTAACATCAATAAATATAGCGGGGTTAAGGGGTTTTGCTCACCTGGATCTTGAATAAGGCAGAGAACAAGAAGAACAGAGAAAGAACAGAGAAACAAAGCTTGAACTTGCTTTTACTTTGAAACAGGCTGAACCTTGCAAGTTGAAATCTTTTCAGTTGATCTTGCAGCTTTTGTTTTATTTTGTTAATTGATTTCGAGTTTAGAAATATGGTGTTGTTTAATTTTTTTCTTTGCTCAGGTTCTAAATGAACGAATGGGATGAATATGGATGTATATATGAAAGAAAAGAAGTGTACAGGCATTAAAATTTGTACAGGGTTATAATATTTGTTTGTACAAATTTGTGGCAGTGATATTTTCCTTTGTGGAGGCTGCATTTATGAAGTTGTCCCTTATGTCTTCGGCTGAGATGATATGTTCTTGTGTACCAAGATATTGGTATTTATTACTTGTACAAATTTGCATATCTATATACTTATGCTTTATCTTCCTTTCAGCTATTCAAATATTTGAGATGGTGGTAGCTTATATTTTATTTGTACAAAGATATTTACTTTGTTTGTGTCTTTGTTTATTGCAGCCATACTTGCTTGTCTCGGCTGATAAGATGTTATCTTCTTTTGTTTTGCAACTTATTTTGTTATTTATAAACTCCAATTCAATTTTTAATTCGAATACATTATTTCCAATAATTCACACTTAATCCATAACTTAACTAAATCAATATCAATTACTAATTAATTAAACAATTTAGTCAGATATGTTCAAATACAGATATATATTCTCATATATACAATAATTTAAATTTTTAAACAATTTATTCAGATATACTTGGATATCAGGGAAACTCGCATTGCCTTATATCGATTTATTTCACAAATATTAATTCAAAAATTAATAAATTATCATTTTAAATATTTATAAAATTCGGGATCGTTACATGCAGTTATTGAGAAGGCCAAAAATGTCGAAACGCTCATTCAACGCGAGACAGAAGCGACCAAAGACAAGGCGAGTGAAGATGTAATGAATGAGCTTGACCTGCTTCTCATTCTCTACAATGCCAATGTTCTCAAACACAGGAATTTGGCGTGGCTTGGTGAAGATTATCCTTACCAGCTTCATTGTGCTTGGGAATTTCTTGTCGCGGAAGAGAAGAAACTTCATGGCTCAGAGGACGTCGATGTAGCCAAACTTGAAAGCAAAGTGCTACTGGACGATGAACCCAAAATATTACATGACATTCAAACTTCTCTTTAAAAAGAATCTGTGGTAGCTCCTTCATATAAAGTAGGTGAAGGATCTAGATCGGCACACTCTGATATCGCAGCTGAATTTCCCCCAGTGTCATAAGTCATGCCTAGCTCTGCGGCGAGCTCCTGAACTGTCCCCGGGTATGATGCGGACAAATCACGTCTATCTCCAATTCTTGAGCACAGTTTCGAAGATGCTCCAGTTCAACCTGGAATTCATACCGAAGAAGGTATTCCATCGCCTTTTCTCTTCTCTTGTAAAGTTGGGGTGCTATCAATTGATATTTCTAATCTTTTCGCCTATTCTTTCTCAGCTTTGGATCCGTCAGGCATTGCTCCTCTCCCTTCACAAGAGCTTCAACTAGAGTTGCAAACAGCCGCGACAGAATTTGTTAAAGTTACGACTTCGGTCGCCACTCAGACTTCTCATGAGGAAGCCTTTGTTTTTGACGACTAACTCATGGAGGCGTTATTCAAGGAGGGAAGCGACCCGCACCACCAAATCCCTTTTAACGTGGAAGGCGTGGTCATAGTTTCCTCCGATCCCACTGGTGGGCTCATTATGAAATAGCAGATTGAACGAGAGGAGCATCCAAAAAGGAAGGTAAAGGGCGAGCCTGTTGAGTCGGTCCCAGATGAACCGATACCTTCCCTACTTCAAACGATCTCTCCTGGTGGGATGATTCCTCCGGATGATGTCCCCCATGCTTCTGGTGCTAAAGATGCCTTTATCTCTCCTACTTCCAAAGATGACACCGCCTTAGTCCATACGGCTAAGGAAACTCCTTCGAAGAAAGGCCGAGGTGGTAAAGTATCAGAGAGGAAGTTGAGTGGTAGTTCAGAGGGAACCACTCCGAAGAAGCAAAAGAAGGATAAAAAAATCCAAAAAGTAATCTTTGGACATGTAAATAATTCAGATGATCATTTCCCTTTTTGTCGGTTGTATTTGTTCGGGCATGGCCCTTCATTTTTGTCTTGTATTTTGTACAACCAGTTTCATATGAATAAGAATTCTTTTGTTCTTACGTATGGTTTTTGCATTTACTTGTTCAAATGTCCGAACTATAACATTTTTCATTTTATGCACTTGTGGCCCGTTGCCTGTTGAATTGAACACTGATTTGATTAATCCATCTCTAGGCCTCCCTAAGGTTATGGCCTCGAGTCGTTGTAAATAATGGACATGAGTCGCAGTGTCGAGCTATTACTGTCATTCCTTGGACGATCACACTTCTGCCCCCGGTCCCGGGTTGATAAATGTACCGCGTGGACGGTCGAGCCTCGTTCCAATCGTTTTTATACTCCACCTAATCTTCAAAAGACTTAAAGATAATCAATGAATGGTTGATTCGCATTCATCTTGTTTCTCCCTCGTTCCCCTAAGTATGGGGTATGCGTCGATAAATAGAAAAGCAAGTTATGTTTACTTTTAGCTTTATACTCTTCCTCGTCGAATCATGGAATCAAGCTAAGCGATAGAAAATTGAACCGCGAGTATTCTGGTTTTTTTCCAAGGGGAATACTTCAATGCTCCATCGAATTTCGGGCGTGAGTTGAGTAATGGACGGTCAATCAAGCCCACTTTTGACGCAAGTGTCGCCTTACTCTGCATAAGGATCTGAAGAATGGATAGCCAAGTCATATTCATTTGTGGTTTATTCTCTTATCCGCACTTTGGTGATCAAAGTTTTTCGAAGGATGTCCGAGTCACATCCACTTGTGTTTGGTGTGGATCGATATTGATCGTCGACCCAACGGCGTGATATTCTTAGTTGCTCGAAACTTTGGATGTCGCCCTGATTAGTTTTGCATTAAGGCCTCGATGCGGTCATCACTTTAAATCGTACGGAACACCGAATTAGAGCTTTTGTGCGCTGTTGTATCCAGCTTTTAGTAGCTGTATTCATCCCGTCGATTTCAGGTTGGAGTTTATACTTCAGTTTGCGCTTTGGGGACTTAGAATTATTTTGCAAGCGGTTGGTTCACGCTCGGATTGTTTATATTCCAGTCCACACTCCGGGGACTTAGAGTTTTATCGTGGGTAGTTGTTTTTCCACTCGAATTGTTTATACTTCGGTCCGCACTCTGGGGACTTAGAGTTTTCTCGTGGGCAGTTGTTTTTCAACCAGAGTAGTCATTTTTCTGCTCGAATTGTTTATACTCTAGTCCGCACTTTGGGGACGTATATTTTTTTCGATGGGTGGCCAGTCATGCCCATCTTTGATTTATACTTCAGTTGTCAAGTCGATGTCAGAGCCGTCGAGTGAACGGTCAAATCATGTTCATCCATGGAATGGAATTCTACCCTAGCATCAAGGACAAAGCTTGACAAATGGACGGTAGATTCTCGTCCATTTGGTGATTGTAACTTTTCCAATCGAGTCAAGGAAGGAGGTAAGTGACGAATGGTTGGATCACATCCACACTAGGGTTGGATAATCAAATCTTATACAATTCGCTTCGTGTTCTTCCTAGCAAACGGAGGTAGAGAGCTATTGAGCGGACAATTAGGTTGCATCTGTTTCAGGCTGCAGTTGTGTCCATGTGTTGAGAGCGGTGGTTGATGAGTAGGCAGTCAATCGTGGCTACTTCAAGTCTAGTATGAAGGTTGATGAGTGGACGATCAGTTGTGTCCACGTTCTATTGGATTCTAACCTTGTCGGGCTTTTCCATTCTGTGTCTCGGTGTCCTAAGTTAGAGGCATATGGTAGCTGATGGACGGTCGAATCACGTTCATCTTGATAAAAACTCCACAGTTTCTGTCACGGTCTGCGAAGATTGGCTAATGACCAACTTTGATTGCCTGGTCACCTGCATCGTTTTGGAAGTAGTTTAGTTCAAGTTGGCCGCAGCTCACAACTCAATTGAAATTGAAATAGGAATAATTCAAAAAAGATTAGAATAAATCTTATTTATAAGCGAAGCAATGTCGTATGCTCGCTATTCCACTCCGTCAAAGCCCTTCTCAACTGGGAGTCGACCACGGGTGGTTCAATTAATCGTCAGATTCCTTTATTGATAGGAGTCGGATGTTTTTATCATCATCAATTCGGTATGTTTTTTAAGTTATGACCACTTGTTATGCTTGCGAATAACATATGCATGTCTAAGATACGCGCAAAATGAAATGGACCGGTATTGACGGGTTAGTGGCAAATCACTTAAAGTCGGACCCACGAAAATCTGATAGTTGGTTAGAGTCAATCATTGGATCGTTGGGAGTCAATCATTGGGTTGCTTGGAGTTACTGAATTCGAAGGTCGGGATGAAAGCTTCTTCGAGCCATCCTGGCATCTGCTTGGGGAAAAAGTTTGTCATACCCGAGTACGGCTTTAGGTCAGAGCGAGGGTTCTAAGATCTCGCTTGCCTTTGTACTTGTCAAAATTCACACGCAACGCCAAGCTTCAATGAATTTTGAATGTCATTTTCCATACTTCTTCGTAGGAACGTAGGATATTAGCTTCGAGGAACTTCAATACCAATCATTGCTAGACTGCGGGCAGAAGCAGAAGTGGATGGTTGAGCATTTGTTGATGGATATGTTAATAAAAATGATCGATTATAAGGATGGAAGTGGAACGATCGGTCAAGATGGCCACTGGAATGATCGTATATGAAACGATTGGTTAGAATCAATTGGTGAGGGGACTAATTGGAACGATCGTATAAAAACGATTATATAGGTGAAAAAATATCGTGTAGAGAAGAAATCGGCCAAATCCAAGTTGTTGAAATGACCAATGTGAACCATCGTAGGGAACGATCGTTTAAGATGATAGGGCGTAGGGATCCATGATGAACGAACGTTCATTGCGTGTGTATGGGTCACGGTCGATAAGCGATCGTTCACATATCCTTCCAACTCGAATGTGTGTGCACTTTCATGATACACATGGCTAATTGGTCACTAATCCCTGACCTCCTTTCTTCTGCAAGGGAGGTAGACTTGGCTTTTATGGCCTTGGGAAATAGTTTCCATCTAGATCTTTCCAATCTGAGTGAAACTCGTTGATCAAAAGCTGGATCTATCTTGGGAACTTGAAAATTCACCATTAGAAGATGAGATTCAATCGAGCTTAGAATTCATCTCTCAATGAAAGAACCAAAATGTTGACGCCAAAATTGGGCATCAACACCCATAGAATCTCATGGAAATTAAATAATGAATGAAATTAAAAACAGAGCAGAAAAAGTAAATGAACACACAGATTTTTATAGTGGTTAGGCAATCTTGGCCTACATCCACTTCATATTTTTTTATTGATCTTTCATTTGATTACAATTACAAAGATGTTTGGATCAACTAGGATCCATTAATATAAGAATAAAGAATGAAAATGCAGAGCCTCGGCAGCAAGAAGAAGGATCCCCTTTCTGAAGCTATGCCTGCTGTATTTATAGCAAAGGATGCGCATGGATCGGGTTGAAACTTTGTAAGAATGCTTTCCAGATCCATGCTATGCCTTTTTTGTTTCACTAAGACATGCCTCGAGTCGATATTCAATGCATGGCTCGCACTGGTAGGCGAGGTCCCACACATGTCAGAGTGAGTCCAAGTGAACACATCAAGATTCGCTCGTAGAAATCCAACAAGTTCTTTCATCATCGGGGGGCTGAGCTGTGATCCTATCTTTAGGACCCGTGATGGGTCGTCGTGGCTGACTATGATATCAATCGTTAGCTCGGTCAGTGTAGCCTTGGTCTCTTTGGGCTCCTTATTGTCATCTCTCAGATCTATGTCTCTATTGAACCAATTGTAGTGCCCGAGCCAAGACTCATGTGCTGGTTGTTAATCTTCAGTGGCTTGGATGTGGACAGACTTGTCCATACCCTTACCTCTCTCCTTTCGTTCAGCATCCCTCAATTTAGCTACATAACAGGCACGCCCGGTCGCCTGATCACCATGAACTATTCCAACACCATTGTATGTTGGGAACTTTAAAGTCAAATACCATGGGGCAAGAGCTGCCCGGAGCTCAACTAGAGTCGTTCGGCCTAGAAAAACGTTGTATGGAGAGTTAACATCCAAAACAACAAAAGGCAGAATCTGCACTTTCCCACGGTCACCTTCTCCCAACTCCACTGGCAATTCAACATAACTAACAGCTTCGGCTGCAGCACCGTTAAAGCTATGAACGGGGGCTTTAGACAGTTTCAATTCTTTGGCTTCCAACCTCATCTAATCATAAGCTTTTTTGAAAATCACATTTACCAAACTTCCATAATCAACCAATATCCTTCTCACTAAAGCAGGGCCGATCATGGCCGAAATGACCATTAGGTCGATTGTTGGAGCCCCCACCTTGTCTGCATCTCTGTTTCCAAACACAATATCATCTACCATTGTACGTTACTGTTTTACTAGAGCTCCATCTTCCATATTCAAACAACATTCAAAATTCATATGCTTAATCGTGCTAGCATAGCACTCCATCTCATGCCAACTCTTATCAGCCGAATGCGGTCCTCCGATTATTGTATTGATTATCAATCTTCTACCAGTCCGCGCAAGCTCCTCTGCCCTGTGTCGTGCTTGGCCTTGGTTGGGGTCGGATGTCCCCTACCCGCCATCCTATGGGGTTTTTATAAACTGTTGTAACTTTCTTTCTCGAAACAGCTTTTTGATAATTTCCTGGAGATGCCTGCATTCATTTGTGTTATGACCATAACATTCGTAAAACCGACAATATTTTCCAGTCTGTTTCTGCTTCTCCGTTGATTCTTTCAGAGGCGGCTTTCTGTATCGCATGGTATTGTAGATAGACAAATAGATATTCTCTAGAGATGTATTCAATGGCGTGCAAGTATCGTACATTGAAATCCTAGGCTTTCCTCTTCCAGAATCCCTCTTTTATTCTCGGCTCCTATCTCCACCTTTCTTTTGTTGATTTGGTTTATTCTGGATATTCACTTGAACTTTTCCAGAGCTATCATCAGATTGCTTCACTGCAATATTACTCTATACTCCCTCTCCACTTGATCCTGCAACATTCTTCTTCCTAGAGCATCTGGCTTCCTCCTTCCTCAAATACTAAGCCAGTTTTGCATAAAAGCGCTCTAACGTTGTAGGTGGCTTGCCAGCTAACAAATCGCTAAAATCGGACCTGGACCAATCCCTCTTATTACGGCCACCAATATTGCATGGTCATTCGGATTACTGATTTCTATGACAGCTGTATGGAATCTCTCCAATTAATCTTTCAGCGATTCTCCTACAGCCTGGATCACGCTGGATAGGGATATTACATCTTTGGGGCAAGTTATGTGCATATGGAACCGCTCGACGAACCTTACTGCCAAATCATCAAATTTGGAGATCGACCACGGGGGTAACCTCATTAACCACATTGTTGCTATTCTAGAGAGAGTAATAGGAAAACATCTACACTTGGTTGCATCATCAGCTTGTGTGGAATCTATCATCCATTCATATCTCATGATGTGCTGCCTGGGGTCGGTTTTTCCCTTATAGGTAGGCATCGATGACATGTTGAACCTCCTTGGATACTTTGCCTATAGGACATCATACGTGAATAGGGTATGCTTCTCAAGATTCCCCAGTCATCATTGGTCAAGCCTTGGCTGTCTTCCACTAACTATCTAACCATAGCCGACAAGTCTGGCGTTTAGATAGTTGGTGCCAAGTGGTGGTCATGTTCCACCTCACATGAATGGTCTGATCGATGTCTACATGCCGTTCCACGCCTTCTTGGTTCACCATCCTCCCAATGTATACCACGTACATTCACTTAATCGTCATTCCGGAGAAGCAATTGGTCAACATTTAACTGAACTCCATCATCCAAATCGGTCGCAGCAGCTCTAGCTTGAATCCTAGCATGTATAGGTAAGTTCCCTCCTTTGGAGGAGGGATCAGTACTGATCCCTAGGGAGGGATCAGCACCGATCGGTCTTGGTAGACCAGGCAGGTCTGGCCATCGATGCCCTAAATTTTCTACATGATATCCATCAATTCTGCGATGCATGTGCCTATGATACTCGTCCGATGAACTAGAACTCCCGATGTTGAGTAGGGGGTAGGGTCCCTCCTTGCTTTCCCTAGCTGGATCTGACCGAGTTGGTTCATTAGGTCGATATTGGCTTGAATCTGCTGATTTAATTATTGACGACTATCCACTAGCTCTCTCATCAGATTCTGGAATTCAGCTCTGTAATGGAATCAACTGGATTTCGGACTTCAACTGGATCAGTATTCACATCATCCATCGGTTGACTGTTCGGGCCTCATTGCTGGATGCTAGCATTCTCATTTCCTTTTATGTTATGAGAAGTAGATCTAGTGTTCCTCACCATTTTTGATAGCTTTGTTTAGATTTTTGCAAATCTGAATAGAACAAGCAAACTTCTTGAAGATAACTGTGGATCTCCTTCGAGGGATTTATGCAATCCTGTAGCAACAAAGAGATCCTAATAAGCTAAGAATCAAGGTTCTCAGTGAAAGCACCAAAATATTTGCATCAAAAATTGCCACAAACACCCACTAGAAGTTTTAATGAGAATTAAATAAAGAATATAAAATGAAAACAGAGGATAATAATAAAGAAACAACATTAAGTTAAAATAATAACATGCATACAATGATTTATGGTGGTTTAGCGTTGTTCGCCTACTTCCATTGTGAACAGATCGCTTTATTAATCACTTTATAAACTGAGTATAGTACGAATCAGATGAAAATCCTTAGCTACAAAAGAGTATAAAGCAACTAGCAGCGTAAAAGTCTCCAAAATAAACAACCAAGCCTGTATTTATAGACAAAGTTGGCCAAATATCTCCCTGAAAATTTGGCAGAAGGACCTTCAGAATCGTATGGACCCACAAGAGGGATCACATAGCCCAATTCCCAAAGAAGAGGGATCAGTAGCGATCCCTACATTGGTGGAATTTTGGAGTGCGATCCCTATAGTAGCTTCCTCATGCTAAAATATGCTTAGCCTCCAATTTTTATGCCAATTGGATAAGTAGAACTTGAGTTATTGCTTGATCTTTGCTTCAATCAAAGGTTGCTTGTTGATTCCTACCAATCCCTACTAAGGGAAGAGTGCTGATCCCTCTGACTTCATCTTCTTGAGGTGCGATCCTTAGGGTAGGCTCCCTAGAGTCCCCATACCTTACTCACAAAATTTCATATGCATTGGACTTGTGGATCTTGAGATATTAATTATTTTCTATTGAAATGCACTTGCTCCCTAAAACATATCGATCGATATGATGGAAGTTGATTTTTGCTGATCCCTTCTATGTGTTGAACCATATTCCATACTTCGAACATTCTTCCTTGCATATTTATCAATTCCATTCAATCTCAACTTCGTGTTATTATCTATACTTGATTTCTGGATCCCACAATCATCACTCTGGACTCATCGGCCTTGATGGCAGTGGAATCTAACTCGTCCAATCAGTTCAATATAGTTGGGTCAAAATGCCAGATAATACTTTTAAATTGTTATTATATGCATTATATATATATATATTTTTTATAAATTTTATAAACATATATTTTGTATATACAAATAATAATAATTATATATATATATGTGTGTATGTATTAAAGCCAAAATCAAAATATTAATTTATATATAAATATAAATACTAAGTTTCAATTTATAATATTTTAATATGTATGTGTGTATATAGACACACACACATATTGGAGATATGGTTCGTTTCTTGATGAGTAAAGCTGAGTTGCCTCTTTCTTATTAGAGATAGGTGTTGGAAACCGCAGCGTATATGTTGAATTTGATACCTGCTAAATCTATGCCTAAAACCCCAATTGAGATGTGGTGTGAGAAGAACCTAACCCAAATATTTGAAGGTGTGGGGTTATCTAGCTTACGTTGAGAATATTGATCCTAATAACTAGAGGCAAGATTGGTGTTGTGTAAATTTATAGAATATCCTAAGAACTCAACGAGATATATTTTCTATAATTCCGAGGAACAAAATGTTATTGCTTCTTTGGACATTGTCTTTTAGAAATGGAATTTATGCCAAAAGAAATTAATAGGGAAGATGTAGACTTGGATGAAATCTGAGAAATTAACACAAAAGCCGAACCAGTAGAAGAATCAGATTCCCGGTATACAAAAATGCGCAACCTATTAGAAGGTCTAATGGGGAATCTCGTGCACTAGAGAGATACTACAGTTTTCTTGTGGACAGTAAGAATGAGGACTGCGTCTTAGATGATGACACTCCTCTCATTTCAACAAGCACCACACAGTAAAGACTCCACATTATGGCTTGGAGCTATGAAATCTTAAATGGATTCAATGTATGAAAACAAAGTAGGGATTTTGGATGACATACCCGAAGAGATAGAACCCATCGGTTATAAATGGTTTTTTAAGGAAAAATTAAATGCAGACGAATAAGTGGAGACTTACAAAGCAAGGCTAGTTGCAAAAGGATTTCGCTAAATTCAAGCTGTTTATTATGACGAAATGATTTCGCCCATAGCAATGCTTAAGTCCATTTGGATAATGTTAGTTATTGCTGCATTCTATTTATGAAATATGGCAAATTGATGTAAAACTGGCATTTCTAAATGGTGATTTGGAAGAGACCATTCATATGTCATAGCTCAATGGTTTCGAGGTCAATGGGATTAAGGGTAAAGTTTGCAAGTTGTTAAGATTCATTTCTATCTCAAAAAACCTTTAAGGAGTTGAAATAAGTGTTTTGATAAGGTAATCAAACAAACTGGTTTTTATCAAAATATAGAGGAATCATGCATATACCAAAATTAACTAGGAAGTGTTATCGTGTACTTAGTATTATACATCGACGACTTATTATTGATTAATAATGATGTTTCATTATTGCAATTAGTGAAAACTTGGCTTTCCAAGAACTTCTCCATGAAGGATTTAGGAAAAGTGGCTTATATTTTGGGTATAAAGATCTATAGAGATTGATCTAAGAGGCTGTTGGGATTGTCCCAATTCTTGTAAATAGATATCGTATTGAAATGGTTTAGTTTGAAGAATTCCAAGGGTGAAAATGTTCCATTGTAATCTAAAATCGTCCTTTCTAAGAAGGACGCTTCTTAAATTGATGAGAAGAAAGAGTGTATGAAGATGATACCGTATGCATTAGCAATCAGTTCTATAATGTATTTATGCTATATACTAGACCGATGTGACTCATGCATTAGGATGCTTAAGCCGGTACTAGTCTAGTCTCGGAGAAAATCATTGGACTACTGTAAAATATATACTTAAGTATTTAAAAAAAATAAGAACATATTCCTTATATATGGGAATAAAGACCTCCTTATGAAAGGTATTCAAACTCTAGCTTTCAAAGCGATATCAACGATGGTAAGTCGGTGTTAGGTTATGTCTTTACTTTAAACAGTGGGGCCGTTAGGTAGAAAATTTCTAAATCGAAAATGGTAGCTGATTCCACGATGGATGTCAAGTACACCGCCCTCAATGAAGTAGCCAAAAAAGCAGCCTGAATGCGCAAATTTATGAGTGAGTTAAGGGTGATTTTCGACATAGAGAATCCAATGACATTGTTTTGTGATAATAATGCAGCGATGCAGATCACAAAGGAGCTTAGAGCACACAAAAAAGCAAGATATATTATATTATTTGAAAGTTTCACCTAATTAGAGAATTTGTTGAGAAGAAAGAAGCCATGATTCAAAAAGTAGATATAAAGGACAACACAGCGGATCCACTCATGAAGGGATTAGCTCAGTCAGGTCGTCATCTAATTGATGGGATTGGATTGAGATTCCATAATTGGTCCTAAGTGCAAGTAGGAGATTGATAGAGTTAGGATATGACCTAGAGCTAATTCTGTAGTTTACTGTAAATCGTTAAGTCTGTAATAAAATCTTGTTCAAAATAAATGGTGCTTTTCTTTCAATTATATATTTGTTATAATATGTTACAATAATTATTTATTTAATTTAAGTATATTTAATATAAAATCCATTAATGATATGTTTTGTGATAATAATTGCAATACGTTGTAACCATGAGAAATTTATCATGATGAAAATAAACATATCGTTTTAAATATTCCTAATCAAGATTTATTGAGATTAAATATCGATATATCTGTTGAGAGTAGAGTACATAATGTTTTTCAAAAATTAGGCAGTGTATTACTCATGGTTGCTGAAGGCACCAAAGGGTTACATACTGATAGTTATTGGCTAATTATGGAATGACTCACTTGATAGTTTTCTTTTGGTTAATATAACCAAGGTCAAACAGAGAATATCGAAGTAACAATATTACACAATTCTTTTGATTTAAGGATATTGTTGACTTCAATGTGGAAACTCCACTTTGATTAAAGTTGAATCGTGGCACTATGTCCTTCGAATGACTATAGTTGGTTATGAGTTGAAGCATTGGAAGCGAATCACTATGCAATAGACAATTCGTCTTCTTAGTTATATGAGATTAATCAGTTAATAATTATTATTATTATTTCACCATGGACTTTGTGTTTGGATTACACAAGTTGAATGTGGATGATATTAGAATTTTGATCAATAACAAATTACATAAGTCCTAACATGATATGGTTTTAATGAAGAGAATTGGTGTTAATAATCTTCACTACCGGGACTGCTTAAAATAGTGAAGTTGGATTTTACCAAAATTGTGTATGCGATAAATTCGGCCAAATTGTCACACCATCGGCTAAGGTAACATGTGAACACTAATAATCGAATTGTTCGATATTAGTAGCTAACTGAATTCACCCTTGTGAGTCGGACAACTGCAATGTTAAATACTCCGAATACCACTTGATTTTGTTAAATTATAATTGTAATAAATTATTTAAGTTAATTAATATTTTTGAAATATTAATTATAAAATTTTATTTGATTTATTTGAATCAGTATTTAATATACTACATATATAAAAGTTATATGTGTACCTATCGATATACAATATCGATGTGCATTTAAATTTGTTTAAAAACGTGCAAATTCCAATCAAGTTTGGAAATGTGCGCAGGCCCATTATCCTACTACTATAGCCAGCCATGATAGGAGGGGAGGGGGTGTCATATTTTATTTGAAAATGTAGGTTTGAATAGGTTTAAAAGAAAAGGTAAAAGTGAGATCCAGATATCCTTCTTTCTCTCCTTTTCTTTTCCTATGTAAACTCAACACCTCCCTCATTTTCTACTTTACTCTAATTAGCCTCCATCTACCTAGCATGGCAGAAAATAGTTGCCCCTTCTCCTTGTGATTTCCAATCCAAAACAATAAATTGTATCCGATTAAATTCAAGGCGTGGCGATAAATTTTCGTTTAGTAGTTTTTTTGGAAGAGATTGAATCTAATTCAGGGAGGTTCTCTTATTCAACATTCCAAGTGCTATATCAAGGCCACCATTTAGGTAACATCTAATTTATATTTCTTTTTAATTTAGATATTCATTTACGTCAGTGTATCTACATAGATTAATAATGTATCACGAATTTATATACTTGTTTGATGTTAAATCAACATATGTACGTATTCTTATAAAAATAATAATTGGTATACGAACACTTATATTTTCAGCCATATAGAGAAAAAATTATTTTTCAAAAGTTATATTAATTTTAAAATAATTAAAAATTAGAATATGATTTTTAACTTCTTGTTATGTGCATTATATATATATATATATAATAAAATTTATAAACATATATTTTCTTAAATAAAAAATTTAATTATATATATATATATTAAAACCAAAATAAAAATATTAATTACATATAAATATTAATACATTTCTAAGTTTTAATTATGATATATTAATAGGCAAATATATATGTATACATATATATATTATAAAATAAACTACATTCGAAGCTATAGTTTCAAAAAAAATTCAATTAGAAATACGTATGGAAATAAATAATTAAAAAGTTCCATTTGTTTTTGAAACCCCAAGGATTTGAAATAGAAAATTTTGATTTTTTTAGAAAACTATTTTGGCTAAAAATATAAAAGTTTGTTTTTATATATTTAATTATTTATATATTTACAAATTAGAATTTTATAAATTTTAAAACACACACACACAGATATATATATGCGTGTATGTGTATATGCATATGCTTTTATGTATTTTCAAAATTAAAAATAATAATTTAATTCATATATACATATGTATGTATATTTATATATATTTACATATGTTAAATATATGATATTTAAATTTGAATTTGAATTTTAAATAAAATATTATTTTGGATATAGATCTGTTTTCAAATTTGAGTATTTCTTAAGCTATTTTAATGATTGAATTTTGAGCTAGTTTATATTTAAAATAAATTTATACATAATTATTTTAGTGTATATAAATATTTATTTGTATGTATATGTGTGTGTGTTTGCATGCTTTATATTATATTAATTTTAAAATAATAGTAGATTGCAAATACGTATGTAAAGGGGCTAATGTGTGCATTTCGTTGTAAATCCCATCACATATAAACGTCTATATTAAACCATGTACACATTATATGTTGCACATGCACTTACACATATTTGTGTATTTGATACACATATACACATCATATATCACAAATATAATCAAATCAAATCTTTATATTAATTAATTAATTAAAATAGCGATTTTATTTAAAATTCATTTAGATTGAATTCAAATCAATTTAGAATTCGTAGGTCCAATAAGATCTAAAACGGTAAACTTTTTTGAAATTCATTCATTTAACCCGCGGCGTATTGGCCAAGTTCTAACATTTGGCTATCAAATTAACGAACAAAATTTTCAACCTATGAAGAGAAGTCATGGGGTAAATTTAAACATAAATTAACATCGGCTTTTTCCAGAAAAATTACAGGCTTTGGTGATGTATCAGGCCTCTATATTCTCTAACATATTCAAGTGTGTGCGCTCGTGTGTGCGCTCGTGTGTGCGCGCGTGCATGTGTCATATAAACCATTTGTATACCTATAACATATTTTTGTTTGCATCTCCAATAAGTTTATCTTCCAAATTAAAATAAATACCCTTTAATATTCATATGCTATTAAGTTATATTCATTCAAATATTTAAGTTTAGGAAATATTTTTAAAGTTCATAAACATTATTCGAGTTTAAAATCATTTCATAGTTTAAAAAACATTGTTCAAGTTCGGAAAACTATATTAAAGTTAAAAAACATTATTTGAGTTCAAAAAACATTATGTAAGTTTATTTTAAACATTTTGAGTTAAGAAACTTCTTTGAAGCACAAAAAATATTTTACAAGTTTAAAACAATTAATGAGTTTGAAAAACATTAGTTAAGTTCAAGAAACTTTATTTTAGCGTAAAATTTTTACTTGATTTCAAAAAGCGTTATCTAGGTTTTTAAAAACACTGTATAAGTTTAAAACACATATTTTGAGTTCAAAAAACATTATTTGAACTTTAAAAAAATTGAAGTTTAAAAACCATTTTACAAGTTTAAAAAAATATGATTTTTGAATTTAAAAAATATTAATTAATTATATTGCTGCTAAGTCTTTTCCAGTTGGTTTTCAGTGGTGAAATTTTTTGCGCCCTCCATTTTCTTTTTTTTTCCAAACCCTACGTGTGTCATATCGCCTATCTTGTCGCGTCCTATTTCATATTTCCACCTCCTTCACCCCCTCCCATGCTCCTCTATAAGAAACCCAAGTCCGACTGTGTTTCCCTATATCTAAATAACTCAACAACAGCTCATGCTTCATAGACGCGTGCTAGCAGTGCTTACCACCAATCTGAACTAGAATCTATAGCTACGTCATGCCTTATGAAATCTGACTTTCTACCTTTTCCTCCACCAATGTTTCCTCCAGAGCCACTTCCTATATCGGTTGAGGTTGTGTTTCTTGGAAATGTCATTTCATCCCTTGTTGATTTATCCTACATTCATTGTGAGACAATTGCCATGAAAATTCCTATGGTTGTTGATGACATTTGTGTTAAGAATGATGGGAAGGTAGTGAGATGTAATAAAGTGGGTGTTGTGAATTGCGGTGTAGAAATTGTTGTGTATGGAAGTATGAACGAACCAAGGTAGGTTGGGATGGATGTTTTATTCAAGTGCACTCCAAGTGTTTGCTATAACGTCTCTTCTAATCCTGTTGTTGGCTGCCTTATCAACAATCCTGAAGTTGTATCCCACCCAAATGGTTCTCATTGTTTATGAAACTTCCTCAAAATGTTGGAGCTTACTCTCTAAGAAAGTATGATTTGATTGAAGAGAACGGGTTTATGATCCCATCACAAGGTGTTATTGAAGCGGGGTTGAATTTTTGGAAGGATTATCTCGTAGACTTCTTTTTAGACTCGAACCCTTCTTATGAAATTGTGCGTCAAAGGTGTAGAAGGATATGGAGACTTAAAGATGGCCTTAAAGTTCAATATGATGATGCCGTGTTCTTTTATTTCTCCAAGGAAACTTTTGCACATTCCTGAATCTGAATCTATTTTCATTGAAAATGACATGGCCAAGGAACTAATTCTTTATATCCCTATTTGGGTTCACTTCACCAACCTTTCTTTGATTCTTCAACAAATGGAGGGTTTTAATTGACTAGCAAATCTTATCGGTAATTTGAAATGTTTTAATGTTAACACTGTGGCTAAAAGAAGACTTGCGTATGCCAAGGCATTAATTGAAATCAAACTGGATCGGCCGCTTCCTTTCAAGTTGCGAGTTAGGCCTTTTGAAGGTCAAATGACTATTGTTGATGCAAGTTACGGTTGGAAGTTGAATGTTTGCACCACTTGTCATTCCTTCAGGCATTCTGAGGCTTCTTGCAAGCATTGATCTCAACCGTCACAACCCTATAATTTTCAGCCTTGGTTACCTATTCCTCCTAAAATCCATTTACCTCGTCATTCTATTAAACGGTGGGTCTCTAAGCCTTTGGATCCCTCACATGATTCTAACAAGCCTTCCCACGTGAACCATGCCTTAGACTCAATTATCTAGACTCCCTCAAGTGCTTTTGAGCCTTTTCTTGATACTTCTCTGCCTCTTGTGTCCCCAAGGCCATCCATCTCATTCCTTCTAGACATTCCATTATGTGGTACTCTAACAAGCGTGCCTGGTTGCACTATTCTTTTGAGATGCATTTCATGTTATCTCATGGTATGTACTATAAATTTGTGATAGAAAAGGGAGGCGAGCACAACCTTTAATATTATCATGTTTATAGTGACTCTCTTTTGTTGGCATCTATTGGTACGTAAGGGCCTTTGAACCGAAAGATCTTAAATGATGCTACTCGGGAAAGGAGATTTATCTATTCCAGCGGTTCTATGGACTACATATAAGATCTAGCCAAGTTTTTTTGGCTATGCAGGCGTTATTGAACCTGAATCTAGCAATGAGGATAGTGACACCTCCTCTATGAGGGGGGTTAGTATTGTATATGATATTAGTTAGATCATTTCATCTCTTCTCCTATGACAACCGCCCAACCCTTCGGTGTCCAATATAACCTGTAGAGTGCGTTGTAATGGTAACCGGTTGATGTAGGATAATTTCAAGAGTGAAAAGTAGATGAAATACTAAAGTAAACTTGTCGCATATCTCATATGCAAGGATAAAATATGATAATAAATGCGGATATAAATCCAGCGAGACAGTAATAGCTAAAATGAACCATGCAAACAGAGTGCAATGGGTTCATCATAATTATACACAGATCGCAGAGTTTATATATTAAATAATAAACCTAAATGTAATTATCTCTAGGAATAAACGAGCATCGATAAAGCTTCACAGTGCTACATAGCGGAATACAAGCAATAGTAAACCTAAATATAGTTATGTGAAAGCGTAGCCTCCTACTTGTCCTATATACTGCTCCATGCGCTACCTCAATGCAACAATCGGCCTTCTTGACCCTTAAATGTCAGCACTAATACATCCATGGTATCCACGTGTCGAGCATTCAAGTGTTGGAAAGACATGTTGTTGGAGTGAAAGAAAAGAAGAGGCAGAACAAAATCTCACATAGTGACAAGTAATATGTAATATATTAAGGATCTTTACGAAAGAAAACTGTGAAATACATACATCAATCAAAGTAACTAACCTATCATCAGCCTAGGCAGTTATAACAGCCTATCCTTACAATTGTCGATACATACAAACAAGGAAATACAGCAGAAATAAAAATACTTGAATATGTCTTAGAACCATCCAGCTCATCTCCTGAAGCTCCAAAGCATCCATAACTTGATCTGGAAAAGTACTCAGGTCTGACCATAGTATTATAAGAAAATAACATCTGAATCGGTCTGGTAAACCGGCATGAGAAAAATCAAATCACTTGGATTATTCAATGTCATAAAACCTTTCAAAAATAAAGGTATCTCATAAAATCATACCGCGCATAAACACGAATGAGTTTTTACCTTACGATAACCAAACCATTTTTATAGAAAATCCAATGATATTTAATAATGCCTAGGGTTAAAAATAAACATATAACATAGCTGAAATGCTTGCATCTCACGTTTTAGCATATTTAGTATACAATTTAGTCCATAAGACACGTATTAGAAAATGGGTTCCATACAATGACAAAGTAAGGGACTACCTTCCGTACAGTACACCTTTGGAGAAAATGTATTGTGGGTGCAAACCTATTACACCTCAGCGAATCAGTACCGGCCTACCCCTTCCTAGATAGCACCGAATATAATCATCACCCCGTTGTAACCTAGACAAACAGTTTTCGTGGTCCCAGCATACAAAATCCGTAAATATCGATCTAGATTGGGCGATGACCATACCTTAATAGTTGCAAACCACATAACCCTACGACATAACTCCTAATTTTGTCATTACTAGGTTGTAAGGCTTGTGAGGCTACGACTACCTTTTTCACTTGGCAAATCCCACTTGGAATGCTAAGACTGCCCTCCAGGCAATAATGCAATGCTAGTGTTCATCCATATAAGTTGTTCAGGATATGAACAAACTGAAAGCACTACTTTTACTACATCCGTTTTGGAATCACCCTCAGATTAATAGCAAGTAGACCTTGCACTTCAAAGAACTTCATCTTCGATTTCTATCATCTTCAACCTGTCTGCCATTCAAATGCTTATATTGGTTCGAAGTGGTTTTCATATAACTTATTTGATCCCAGTTTCTCCGAATTGACAATGATAGTTTCAAAACTGGCCAAGATTCGATAGTCGGATATTTAAATATCAAATAAACAAACAATCAAATCCAGAGAATTAATTTCACAAACTTTAGCATGTTAAGCACATGAGCAACCACTAAGCCTCCTTTAATTAATCCTTTCATTAATTAAAAATCACTTTGTAAATAATTATATTAAAATACCTTTTACAGAAGATATACATTTGTCATTTACTCTTTCAATGCTTGAAAAAAAATCCATATACTTACTTCAAGGTATAAGTATATTCACAAAACACTACAATTTCAATACTTAGAAATTATATTCATATACTTCTCTCAACGATATAAGTATATTCGCAGATCTTAAGGAAGATTTCACATTTTTCCAAATCATATTAAATTGGGTCAAAAACAACTGTTGTTTAAAAATATTATTTACTATGAACTCAAACTAATTTTCTTTTCGGTGTAACTAATTGATCTATGGAAATTAGACCACATATAATTACCACCACTTTCCGATTTCAAACAGCACTATCCCTCAATTAACAATGAAATCAGACAAGTTAGAGAACTACCGTTGCCTCGACATACATTGTTAATTCTTAAGATAGAGACGAGTTTCCATACCTCGGAATTTAGTGTTAAGTATGAAAAGGATACTTTCATACCATAAGTTTTAAAGATCAATTATGGAAATCTAATCTCCTACACTTATCACATTTTCGATATTCTCGACTTACTATATCTCTCGCCTAGAAACGAAGCCAAGTAAGTTAGATTCTTACCTAGACACTTTGATTCTAGATTTCACAGATAGAGGGTCGGTCTACTCATCGGATTTTAGTGCCAACTAAAGGACTACTTGATTTTCATAAGTAACCGAGTTTGCATACAAAAATAATACTTAATATACTGAACATCAATCTTCGATTTCAAACTTAAACTATCCTTCGGATAACAATGAGGCCATTCAAGTTGGGATATTATACCACTTAACCTTGACTCGACAACATCTTATCTTTCAAGATAGATAGAAGTTTCCCTACCTCAAAGCTTAATGTCAAGTATAAGATTTCATAAATTCTGTATACTATTTCATTTAAAACCAAGAGAGCTATAAACTAAACTCCTTTTACCACTTTCCAAAATCATTTGCTAAAATTCGAATATTGGTTTTTTTAAAATTTCACTTAAACCTTTATAAATAATTTGGAAATTTCCACAAAAATCTCACTTGAAAACCTTTGTTTAAACCACATTTGATTTGAAAAGATATGATCTTTTTCTTCATAAAATAACCACTAATCTTATTGTGTCAAATAGTCCTTTAAATCAAATATATACATTTCAAACCTCTTTTAAAATACTTTAAATAAATTTTAAACTTCCATCCAAATCATAACTTAAAAGCCATTACCTTTAAAAGAGAATATGACTTCGAAGAGTAAGGGGATTTCTTAAATAAACCACTTGTTTAAACATCTCAAATTAAATCCTTTTATATCTCAAATCTCTTTAAACATTTATAGATAAAAACATTACTTTAAAACAATTCCTTAATATTGTTTAAAAAATCCTTTCTAAAATAAACAAGTTTTATAATACGAAAAACCTTTACTTTAAAATTACTAAATACAATTTTAAAAATAATTTTAAAACCCTCAAATTCTTTTCAAATACTTACCATAACCCTTATAAAACACGTTTAAAATAATTTACAAAATATTTAAAGTAAATAACCTTTTATATCTATTAAAATCGTAGATTTTCAAAACTGCATGCATAACGACTATCGTTATATGGGTCATAACTTTTAAAACTTTGTTTTATAAATCAAATAGCATTTAAACTCCATTTCTTTCTATATTTTATACTATTATAAGTATAGAAATTTTTTTACTTCAAGTAAAAATTGAAGTCGATTAAAAATCCATAAGTATAACTTTTCAAACTTAAAAGGAGGCTTAGCGGCAAACTTAGCACATCATCAAGTGCACTTTACTTCTACATCAAAGAAGCCAACTTTCAAGTTATATAAAAATTCTGAACTTCACATCACAAGAAGCATAGAAAATCATATATACAACATTATATACATGAAAACACGATATTCAAACACGAATAAAATACATGACGTCAAAATGATTCTATAGCGACTATCACTATTCGAACACTTTCATTTCAAGTTCAAGTCAAATCGTCCCCTACCAATCCTCATGTGTTATTACATATGCTCAAAATACAAGTCCAAGTCCATGGTCCAAATCATATCCCATCAGATTTACATATGCTTTACAATATAAGTTAGTCCACTTCAATTATATATGCCATTACACATGCTATTTAAACCAACACTTCAAAGTGCTTTCCAAAGCATTATAACATACACAAAAATATTGCTTTCTAAAGCAAGCATCAACATGATAATATATTCAAGCAACACATACACACACATATTTAAACATCAACACAAACATCATTTTGTATCCCATATGTGTGTGTGTATTAAAAAGGGAATTTTTAAGGTAAGAAATCTCAAATTTAAACCATGCTAACCCTATAAGCCCCTAGAAACTAACAATCACTTCCTACCATCACAGAACTACAAAAGATCCCACCTTTAGCTTAACCAAGCCAAGCCAACCCCCCACCCCTTCTTTCTCACGGCTTTGGAATGAAACCCCCTTGTGCCATCATTTTTCAACTTTTTGGATGTTATTATGTGTTCTTTAAGTGATATAAAAACTTTTGGTGAAGTTTAGTAGAGATTGAAGAAGATTTGAAGAAGTTATGGAAGAAAGAAGAGGATGAAGAAGTAAGAAAGAAGCCATTTTTAATCAGCTTCCTTTGAAAGCTTTTGAGCTATTTTTTTCTAAAAAAAATGAAAAGAATGAAAGAAAGGAGGTAGAAACAGAATAATAATCCATATGCTACTCCCCTCCATGTAACCATGGTACAACATTACATCAAAAATGACAAAATATCTTCTTACTTTATTAATTACTAATCACTTTCTAGAACTTACTAATGATCTTTTGATTTAATTAAATCCATTTGATATACTTTGAATTGTTATTTGCATGACCATTTGTATGTTCAAAATGTTACAACGACTTTCATTGAATAAAAAGTCAAAAATCCGAAAATCGATTTTTGGTCACATTTTTAGCTTTTCCTCAAACTATTTATTTTGTAAACAAAATTTCAAAATAAGTTTACCATCATTATTTATTAATTAAAAGAGAGTTATTTTCCCGTTAAAACCCATTAATTGAATATTTAAAATTATCAAATATTCATTAACCAAAGCGATAAAATTCCGGGTCGTTACACTCCAACCTGCTATACAGTCTACTTATTTAAGATTATCCACGATAATAATAAGCAAAGTATAAAATCTCGAGTCAGATGACAGTCTGGTATGACCAATCTACAATATAAAAATACTATAAAAGTCAATATAGTAAAATATGACATATGGTATGGATAATCATACTTGGCATTCCCGTACATCCAAAGAGTTAGCATATAGTATCAATATATGCTAATCAACTATCATCATCATATGGGTATACAATATCTTAAAGTACTATGTAGGGTGTTTAGGCATCTAAGTCGATAATACCTACCTCATGTGACATCCCTAGGACAACTAAGCCAACATAACATCCATAGCAAACATCAAACAATCCTCACATTACTCACTCAATTGCAATGGATATATGATAGCTTATATAGCCAAATAAACAACCAAATACTAGTCAATATCTTGGTTTTTAATGCTCAAATCCATGTCACTTCGTAAGGCCACAACTAGACTTATAGTCAAAGTCCAAGGTAAGACAAATCTATGGTCAATGATCTGGGACACGATCAAATACAGGTGAGCAACCTCACATACCGCCTCTTTATGAGCACACTAAAAAACTTTGAGTATCAGCTTCGTATGCATCTCTATATTAAAACACATCAATGTTCCATTTCATACATCTCCATAGTAGAACACATTTAGTTCCACTCACAAGTTCACATCAACAAACTTGCACTTATGGATCATCACAACTTTCATCATCGAGTCATCTAAGTCTGGAACACCTATAGATATCCATCGTAAGTCATAGAGTCGTCGCTACTAAGTCCTGAAATCTCTTCACAAACTCCTTAGGTATGTCCCAAATCAACTAGGTAAATCTCCTAGGTGAAGCCCGGAGTCAATGGTTCAACAACTCAAGAGTCCCGCTTCTCCCACCAATAACTCTTATTTTAGCCCAAAACTCTATCTCCTTAGCTCTAAATGACTTATGACCATAAATAAAACTTCTCCAGGCTATTATCAACTCCCCATCTCGATCGCATCATGGTTCGAGCATTTAGACTCCTTTATTCACTCTAAAGTAGATCGGTCACTCAATACAACAAAACAAATCAAACATATCTTTAAATTACCATATACAAACATCACATAACATACAAACATCATATTAAATAATACAAATAAGATTCAAGTAGTTATATTATCCTAAATCAACCATATTGAAAAACGATGCCCGATTTGGTCAAATGGTCAAAAAGGGATTAAAATCAACATTTAACTTTTTTAATTCACTTTAAAGCCAATCTTAAGTTTAGGTCTATCACAGAAATCTTTTTAACATTCGAAATCATTTCAAGGAGGCCATTTTTAACTATATGAACATGTGTAGTATAGTAAAAAGGCTAAACACTCACCTAAGATCCAATTATCATGAAAAGCAAAGTAAATCTAAGATGAACAGTAATTTCCTAAATTCCAAGACACACCTAATCAACAATCAACTAATCTACCACTAATCCTCTTTCTAATATCTGGCTAATTAAAGTGGTTGTTTTTGGCTAAGAAACTAATTAATGGTAGTTTTGAACTATTTTTGGGAAGTGTGATAATAAAGAGAGGCCATCCCATCAGCTCCATTAGGCATAAATACAAAAATGGGTTAATGGCCTTAATCCAAATCTCATTAATTATCTACTAATCTATTCAAAAACCATCTAAATTTAAATGCACATAACTCCTAAATGGTAAAATCCAAAACCTATTATGATCACTCTACAAAAAGAGAAACTATCATATCATTCATTTAGAAGTTGTTTCAAACCCTAGTTGGACTCCTATCAAAAGTTATAATTCTTACAAGTTTTAAGGTCGAATCTGTCTAATAAAATTTCTAAGGATAAAAAATGTCAATACTCAATATTCCCTAAAGTTATAAACTCGTAAGTACCAATTTGTTTTTTAAAATCATATTTTACAGTCCTTTAATACGTAAAATACAGGTCGTTATGCTCTCTCACCCCACATCCACCCAATCCCTTTTAACATCCCCCTACTTGGAGGCCTAAAACTAATGGCTACGGATGCTGTAGTCATCCATAGTTATTAATCCTCGACAACCAAATACGGCGGTGTTAGATTCATTGATACATAGAAACACATGAATATGGAAAAAAATTGAAACATCAACAAGATCACATTCCATTTCAAAACATTTCCAATTCATTACAAAATCCCACAATAATTAACCACGTTTAGAGAAAATATATTAATTACAACATATGCCAAGAGCGACATATGAAGATGCCCACTTGGATGATTAGAGTATACAAAGGCAACTTAACAACTTTGCCATTACAAATAACACACCGAAATCAAAATAAAAGAGAACTCTAAATATCTATCATGCCTCATGCATGTCTCTGGAAGCTTATTCGTCAAATGAGGTACCTGAAACCTTAACTCTTAAACTACTCAAAATTTATTGAGTACCCGAGAGTTTAAGGGAAAACATAAACTTCGAGTCAGACATAAAGGCTGGTATGAATAATAATCTACCATCTCAAACCATTTAGATATCTAGCGAGACCATGCCGCTTAGCGGAACGGGTTTTCCCCTTACTGATGTCTTAAAACCTTTATAAAACAATATACTGTGATCCTGCATCCACAATGGTAAAAACAATTCAAAACATTATAATATTATGATATGAAAAACAAATGAATCAATTCTGGATTACCTATCCCCATTCATTCTAACTATCTGTCTCAATTATAGTTTCTAGGTTTACTATTAACCTACTAGTTTTAATGGGCTAACTAACAACCGGTAAAATGCTTAAGGACTCCCTGTCCAATTACATAGTTTTCACGGGATCACTATGAACCTATTGGTAACTCCTATATCTTTACTCTTATCCTAGTTTTCATGGGTTGACTAGGAACCTATTGGTGACTCCAATATCCTCTATTCTTATCCTAGTTTTCATGGGCTGACTAGGAACCTATTAACATCTATTAATACCTTAATCCGGATATAGTTTTCATAGGCTAACTACAAACCTACTAGCCCCTGTTAGTATCAAATCATAGTTTTCATAAGCTTACTATGAACCTGTATTTCTGACATCTTCATTTATACATAGTTTTCATAGGCTAACTATGAATCTATTGGCTCCTACCAATATCTTTTCCTATATAAATTTTTCATGGGCTTACTGAGAACCTATTGGCCCCTGCCAATATCTTTTACTTTAATACTTTAGCATGCTATATTCTGGTTTTCCTGACCTCCTGGATGCAATTCTACTCATTCAGGAGTTAACTTAATTTATATTCACTACTGGGTCAACCTAGCTAGTTATTCTGCCCTTTCCCAAAATACAGTTGTGGGTCCATTACAATGTGAATATATATATATATATATATATATATACATATATGAAGAAGCAAACACAATAATTTGGTTAATCCCTTTAACCCTTTTTAATCAATGAAAATTCTTTAAAAACTCCTTTTCAAAACACTTTATATATTTATGCCATGGTTCTCTTTCAAAAATAAGATTGGGTTATTTGTTTTGAAAACTACGGCTGTCGAAACCTTCAAAACCTTGCTTTCGACCTCACTGGATGACCTCCTTCAAAAGCATATAAAGCTCTTTTCAAAACATTAGGCCTCTGCCTTTCGAAACACTTTAAAACTTCTCTTTTGAAACCTTTCGAATATAATAAAGTGTTACTTATTATCTTTTAGAAGTATAGCTTCGAAACCATTGAAAGTACCCCTTTCGAAACCTTTGGAAGTATCCCTTCCAAAACCATTGAAAGTCCCCCTTTCGAAACCATTAGGTTTATGCTTAAAATATCATTTAGGTAAAGTGAATATAAACGAAAGTATCTCTTTCGAAACCATCCTTTATCATATAAAAATATTTGGGAAAACTTGATGACGTCGGCACCATCCCTTTCGGAAGCTTCAAACCATTTAAACAAAATATTGAAGAATAGCATCGAAACCCCCTTTCGAGGCCATTGCCTTCGAAACCCTTGGACCCTTTCGAAAGCATTTAGGAAGTGGCTTAAAACATCTTTAAAAACAAACACCACCTTTCAAAGGCATTGATAACTTTAATACACTCGAAAGGCTAAAGAACGACAGAAGGGCTTCGACTACGTCGGAACCCCTTCTTTCGAAAGCATTATTTTATAAGTAAAGATACCCATTCAAAAGCTTACTCTTTAAAACATAAGTTGATGGCAACCCTTTCGAAAGCATTTAGAAAACCTCTTTCGAAAACATATGCTTCGACTCCTTTGAAGGCTTTAATTAAAACAAAGCCAGACGCTTCACTTTTAAAACAAACAAAAAGATATCAACCCCATCGGAAGCTATGCTTTTGACACCACGCCTTCTGCCTTTCTCCAATCTACTACGTACCATCTAAGTGATACATTGTGTATTGGTTTTGGCTTAGTGGGGTTTCAACTTGGTTGAAGGCTCAACCAAGCAGAAGCTCTGAGTCGAAAGGTACTTCCAAAGAAGGCGGAACCAACTTTTCTGGGTAAACCTGATTTAATACTAATTTAAGCAAACACTTTCTAACTAACCTGCCATGTGTGAACACAAGATTGGTTGCCTTAACTTTTTGAATTTTATACTAAAATAACTCCCTCTAATTTCAGATCTAAACCATGGTTAAGTTAGCAAATAAGCCCTTCCATCAAGCAAAACCAATATTGAAATTAAGTCCTTCTTCTAAAATAATTTAATTTGCATAGCAAATCACTTAGGAAAAATCCTCAAAAATTCCAAAAATTCACTTTAATCATGTTATCTAACATATCAAATTTTCAGACCCAAATTCTAAATATATTTTCCAAAGTAAATTTCTAAACCCAATTAACCATATTTTCCTTTGAAAATTCATAATAATCTTTCCATAGCTTGGAAAATTATCAAAATTAAAACCCAACTCCAAATCTTGTTTTACATAACATAAAAATTTTCCATGGCATTTAAACATCAATATAAATCATTTTTGCCCTAAAATCGCCTATAATATCATTAAAACTTTCTTGCTTAAATCAAACAAACCGTAATTCAAGCATATCATCATAAAAATGAATTTACCCTTAAATCTGAAAACATATGGTTATAAAACAAAAAAGAGATGTAATGAATTATTATTCACCTTGATTAAGATAAGGAGATTGGATTGAGATTTATTTCCCTAGCTTTAATCTTTAACTTTTCTTTGATTTCTCTTTTCTTTTCTCTTTGATTATAGCCAGCTCCTCTCCTTACATTTTTGTTTTCAAAATGACATGAATGGGAATGAAATGGTAAGGAATGAGAATCTATATGGGTAAGGGTTATGTGCGGCTAATTCCCAATATACCCTTATGCAAACTAATTAACTTTAAGCCCATTTAATTAATTGAATTGAGCACGGTCTTAATTATATTCATATCTCAATCCCCTCATCACTTATCATTTACATTATTCCATTTAATTTATCTAATTAAAACTCCTGAATAACGTTATCAAAAATTAGGGGTGTTAGTCCCCTCTCTCTTCGAAAGCCCATTAAGTAAGTTAAAGTCAAAAAATAGAATTACGTTGCATGCCTAACAATCAAAACCAAGCATATCAAACATCAAACATGTACACATAAATAAAAAATAAAATCTGTGCATATCTATCACGTATAGTACTAATACTAGCAGATATAATATTAAATTCGATAAAAATAAAAATCTTAACAAGTAAGGAGCTCTAGATAAGTGGTCCTCATGCCCTCCTCAGTCTTCCATATGCAATTGTTATCACCTTTATCCCATTGAACCTTCATCAACTTCACCGCCTTCCACCTTAGCCGCTTCATATTATGTCCAGCTGTATTAACTGGCCTGAGGTTTTAAAGCTTCTAATTTAATTTTGGTATCATCTAGTTGATCCAATGTATTAGTTATGTCTGAGCTGTGCAGAAACTTTTGCAAAAGAGAAACACGTAACACATTGTACACACCTATCATTTTCTAAAGTAAGCCGACTCTATTAGCAAGGTTCTAGATTCGCTTGGGTATCAGAAAAGGACATGTGAATCTCAGTACCAAATTCCCCTTAGTACCAAATCGAACTAAATTCTTCAATGGAGAGATCTTCACAAACATCATATCGTCAACAAAGGACTCCAAATCACATCTTCTCTTATTAGTATAGCTCTTCTCTCTATCTTGAATAGCTTTCATTTGTTGCAAATTATCTCAATCTACTCCAAAGTTTCTCATATCATATCTGGTCTAAATATCAGTTTCTCACTTGTTCCCTACCAACATGAAGGAACGTTGCATGGTCGGCTATATAATGCCTCAAATGCTGTTATACCAATGATAGACTGATGACTGTTGTATGAAAATTTAACAAGATGTAAATGATCATTCCATAAGGCTCCAAAATCAAGTATGTAAGCTCACAAGAGATCCTTCAAGATACGAGTCACGCTCTCGGTATGTCCATTAGTTTGAGGGTGATAAGCTGTACTCAAATGCAACTCCATCTCCAATGCCTCTTGTAAGCTCTTTCAAAACCCACTAGTGAATAATGAGTTTGATCACCTATAGTGCCCTCTGACACACCATGTCATAGGGTTTGGGGTATGCCCTAGGGCAATTATGTAACTTTCACATATATCTAACTCCGTGCCCGGTCTTGTTCAAAATAAAAGGTGTTTCTTTTTCTATTATATACTTATTATATAGTGAAATAAATAATTATGTAATTAATTTAAAGTATATAGATGGAAATCCTTAAATGATATGTTATGTGATAGTAATTATTAAGTTTTGTAATAATGAAAATTTAATCACATTGAAAATAACATATTGTTTTAAATATTCCTAGTCAAGATTTTTCGAGAAAGGATATGATTCATCCGTTGAGACTAGAGTATGTAACGCTCTCCAAATGTTGGGAAATGTATTTATCATGGTTGTTGGGGGTACCAAAGGTTTACATACTGGTAGTTATTAAATAATTATGGAATGACTTACTCGAGAGTTCTTTGCTGGTTGATATAAATGAGATCAAACAGACAATCTTGAAGTGATGATACTACACAATTCCCTCAACTTAAGAATGACGTGGAACTTCAATGTGGACACTCCACTTTAATTGTAGTTAAATTATGACATGGCGTCCATCAAACGACTATACTTGGGTCTGAGTTGAAGCATTGGAAGTTAAACACTATTCAATAGAGATTACATCTCCTCAGCTATATAGGATTAGTATCACGGTCAACTATAGTCAACTAAAAATCAAAATTTCTAGCTAGAGTAGTATAGTTAATGATAATTGTTATTATTGAACCAAGGATTTTGTGCTTAGAATTACAAAGCTAAATGTGGGCGACGTTAGAGTTTTGACCAAAACAAATTCCATAAGTCCTAATATGATATAGTTTTGACGAAGAGAATTAGTGTAAATACCGTTACTACCTGGTATCGCTTATAATAAGTAAAATTGGATTTTATGAAAAGATGTGTAAGCAATAAATTCAGCCAAAATGTCACATCACTAAATAAGGCGACGGATGAACGTTGATATTCGAATTGTTCGATATTAATCACTAACTGGATTTACACCTTTGAGTCGCACAACCGTAATAATGAATTCTCTAAAAAGCCACATGGTTTAATTAATTTATAAAATATTGTAAATTAAATAATAATTAATATTTCTTTTATTATTTAATTTAGTTGATGTTTAGAAGCGTTTGTAATTATTTGAATGCATTTATAAAGTTATTTGCGTGCACCGATATATGATGTTAATGTAATTTTAAACGGGTTTAAATAAAATATAATTACATGAAGTGATTTATCGAAATTTTACATCATTTGATGGTAAGTAATTTTAGTCATACCATGTGAAAAGATAGGAGCGAGGGAGAGAGAGATAATCAAGGGAATTAATTAGGGAAGTTTTAATTAAGGAATGAGAAATGTTTCATTCCTTCAATTAAAACAAATCCACTAATTATTACTACAGACAATTCATTCTTTCCTTTATTTATTTTTCTCTTATATCTTCTTAACCTTCCATGGCTGAAAATAAAATAAAGATTTCCAAAGTTTTATCAAATCCAAATCAAATTCAAACATAAAAAATAATAAAACATAAGTGGTTCATCCATCTATTGCAAGGAACGAGTGTGGATCTTGAAGATCCGAGGAGATAACTTCATTCAAGGTGTGATTTTTTTTGGTTACATCTTAAGTTAATCATCCAATCTCCTTTTTATGTTTGTTATATCTTATTAGAATAATTCTGATTCCTTGTGTATACGCCTTATCATGATAATATGTTATATCTTATCAACATAGTTTATATTTTATTTCTTATACAATGAATTTATATGTGCATATGTTGTTTAATATATTAAATACTATTGTTTGGTAATTAAGGTATGGAAAAAATGGGAAATTTTTTTGTTCTGAAACTAATTGTTGTATATATTTAAATTGAATGTATTGCTTAGATCTTAACCATACTTGAAATTACTTCATGAAGTTGTGTGAAATTTTCACATATAATTTCCTTATTTTGATTATCAATTATTTTGGTTGTTATTTATATTGTTTCAATTCAAAATTAAAAAGAATTTTTGTAAAATTACAAATTTAAAGTTGAATCCTTTCTAAGTCAAAATTAGTTTTCATCTTGTTGATTTTAAATTACAAACATATGAAATTGTAATCTTTACATGTGTATGTTATTTTAAATTCTAATATTCTTTTATTATTATGTTTATATATATATAGTTTAAGTTCAAATTTTGTAATAGGACCTTTATGTAAAGTTATAAAAACTAATGTTCAACCCTTTCTCAAGTTAAAATTTGATTTCAAACTGTTAGCATTAGATTTCGAAACATGTAAATAATTTAAAACAATTTTAATGTGTGTGTGTGTGTGTATATATTTATAAACTCTATTGTTCTTTTATATAATATAAAGTATAACCATATAAGCATATATTTGCATATAAGTTTAAATTGTTTTGAAAACAAGCTAAAGAAAGATTAAAAGAATGCTAAAAGATTTTCTTCTTTACCTTTCATTAATTGTCTCATAAATGCCTTTTACTCATTCTTTTAATGTCACTTAAATGCACCATTACCCATTAATAATTTGATTCCTTTTAGTCAAATCAATGTAATTTATGTTATTTATTTCATTTAATATATAAGTAGACTTTGACATACATACATATGTACACACACTCACTTTTATATTCACGTTTAAAATCCATGTGACAATCATATCTCATATAAATTGACTATGTATATGTTATAGATACAAATCCTATTGTCAATATATGTATACATTAACTATATACACCTTATGCTATAATGCACTTGGACAATTCACACATGAGTGTATTTGATACGCTCATTATAACAATATGTATAGTATAAATTAAATTAAAGCTTCCTTCTAAAAAATTTGAATAAAATAAGGTTTTATTTAAAAATTCATTAGATTGGATCTAATATTCATTTAGATTGGCCCAATAGATCCAAGATAGGATTTTTTTTTGAAATCTACCTATTTCTTCCACCTTCGACTGGCACGGTCCCAACAATAATATCAGGGACAAATGCTCTATGTAGTCTAAATTTGTTATGTTAGAGCTAACTAATTAAGCTTGCTCATTTAGTTGGGTGTCTAGAAAAGTAGTGTCTAGGCTTGGGTTTGGGTAATCAATTACCCTACCTTCCCTGGCTACCAACTTGGCCCGAAAAGTGAAGTGAGCCCAAAGATTGCCCCTAATAAAAAATGCCCAATTTCAATTTGGCCTTGGGCTAATTTTCAAAAAAAAAAATTGAAAATTTAAAAGTTGAGTTTGATATAAGAAATAACATTATGTTATAATGTGATTTCAAAATTGTTTTGAAGTTAAAATAAGAATTTAAATTGAAAAGTTAAATTAAAATAAGAAATACATTATAAATGTTATAATGCGATTTTCAAAGTTGGCATTGAAAACAATGTACATTATAATATAGTTTTCAAAAGTGCTATGAAAATATAATAAACATATTTCAAATTTTTTAATATTGATTAGTAAGATTAATAAATTAAATAGTTAATTAATTAAAGTATATACATGTACAACACACACACAAATATATGTTATATAATCTTGAATTGTTTAAGACGATGTAAGTATATATGTATATACATATAAACTTTGCGAAATTAATATTTGATTAAATTATCTAATTAGATAAGTTAATTAATAAATAATAAAATACATATACATATAAATATATGTGTGTAACCATAAATATTATGGTATACATATTTAATTAAAATGTTTAATTGAGTAACATAAAATTAATTTTAAAACGTTAATTAATTAAATAAGATTTAATTAATGCAATGTACATAAGACTATTATATAAGTTAGCTAAATTATAAAAGTTATATAATAATTAAATCGACATAATGTAAATGTATACATCTGAAGGAATAGTAAGAAACCTAATTGGACTTAAGGAATAAATGCATATATATATATATATATATATATTACGTGTACTGTGAATTCCGATGTGTCTAACACTTGAATCACGAGGGCATTTCTTAAGAAATATATTATTCCATAAGTCAATATTCAACTAATATATTAAAAGATTATGAATCTTTAATATAGGTGTTCTCCTCTACCATTTATAAATTAATAGGTCACTTGCATACTCTCTGATTATTGAGTAATCTCAAGCTAGAGATGTTATGTGTGGTATTATTAATATATTGACTAGACAAGATAAGATAACTATAAGTATTTGTTGAGTAAACTCAAGGTATATATACTACATTAGGCCGATGCGAAATGGTAGGTAGGAGCGTATAATTTCTTTCGGTTTGTTGAGTAAACTCAAAGTCGAAATGAGATTAGGACAGGAAACCATGGGTTAGGAGTTGTATATGATACAACCGATAATGAGTTATCCATCATATTGCGAGGCTATGATTTGTTAAGGAAACTCAAGATCCGAATCCTAAGACAGATGAGTCCTAATACCTACTAGTGAAGTCGAAAGATTTTTATGTTTCATTTTAGGATTTGGAGAAACATAAAATACTAGTGGGAGCTTTATTAGAAAAATGAAATTGTAACATTTAACCTTTATAATTGTAAGAACATCTATAATATAAGTTATAATAATCTACACCAATAAATTTGTGCAATTAATATAATTAATAAAATGTTTATGTAACAACCCGCATATTTATCGATTTTATATTTAAATATTTTATTTAAATATTTCATCGTTCGTCGGATTTTGGTCCGAAAAGCTACTTTTTGCAAACAGTCGAATTGGGACTCGAGACCACCTCCATTGAGTCCAAAATGCCGTTTGCGACCTTTTCGAGTATAAACTTTGATATGTTTGGAGCTAGTCAAAAATTTGACCATTTGCACTTTGGGTTTGGTTTTGGGTTCAGCCCCTGTGCCAACTTAACCCCCAAATCTGAACCACTCCTCCCCATTCTCCCTCACTTCCTCCTCATTTCAGTCTCAAAGCAAAAATGGTGGGAGAGATGGGAAATTAGAACTCCCAAGCCCTAGTTTCCACTTGCAAACCAAGTTCTAGCTCCATATTCAAAGAGACCCCATTGGTAAGCTTCATCTCCTTCTTCTCCAACTCTTTCTCTTTTCAATTTCAGTTTATTTCCGAAACCTAAATTTGGGAAATGCTTGTTTTGATCTTAGTTGGAGCTTCTTGTGTTGAGAGTGAAGAGTAATTGCTCTTGACATTGCTTCAAAGCTTCTTCTTCATTTGTTTGGGTTCAAAGGTGAGATTTTTATCTCACATCTTAATCTATATTTATCTTCGATTGTTAGGTATGAATTCCTAACACTTATTCTTGTGCAATTGCTTTTGGTTTGGATTAATTTGGTGAATATTCCAATTTTTAGTGTTTTGAGTTCAATTCTTTGAAAATCCTAACTTTGATGTTTTGATCATGTTTATGGTGATGAATCGAAGAGCGTATATGGCCGGGTAGTCGATTGGCGTAAACCCTTAGTGCCGTTGCTCGACCGATTGCATTTCGGAAGGAATTGGTATTCATTTGATTGGCATGGGAGTGCTGGAAACAGGCTCCGGTCGACCGACCTCAGAGTCCGATCGACCGACCTGCTACTCTAGCATCTCCCTGCCTCTGTTTGGAAGTGCAGGTTACAGGCTTCGGCCGACCGACCTCAGAGTCCGGTCGACCGACCTGCTACCCGAGCACTTCTGCCTCTGGTCCGGTCAGCCGACTCAGGGAGTCCGGTTGACCGACCTGCTCCTATTTGCCAGTTTTTCCTATATTGCCTATTTGTTTGAATTTCCAACTTTAATCGATTCGTGTTGTCTCCTATTTGTTGTTATCATTTCTTAAGACTTTGATGACTCCTCTTTCGGGATGGTACCTCGTTAGGTCGCTCGACCCTATCTCCCTTAGGTCGTTAGACCTCATTTTGTCCTCTCTAGGTCGTACCGTTTTGACGGGGCGCTGCCCCCTGGACCCCCGTGACCTGACCGGGCAGGTCGAACCCCGTACAACTCTGCGTAAGCAATCTTATCTGAAAACCATTTAACAGAACTTCTTACTTTGATGGTTTTGGGAATTGATTTCTTTGGATTTTATTCACGTCTTCGAATGTGAACTTTTATAATTGATTGTTTCTACAATCACTTCTATGCCTTGTCACTTTAAAAATATAAAGGTTTCAATACTAGTAGTAAATATCAAAACTCTTTCATCAAAACGATTTCAACTCTATTTTCAATATCAAACTCGTTTATAAAACTATTTTTCAATCTACTAGTATATACAAACCTTTACCTCATTCGTATGAGAAAATATAATTAAACGGCTTAGCAAAACAAGTGGTATGAAACGCTTGCGTTTACTTCGTCGGTTAATTTTTGGACTTGTTCGATTGAAACTCTCTTGTGACACTTTTCTAGTGCAGATCTACAATTTGTTCGTAAATATTTGAGTTAAGCAAGTGGTTATGGGACATGAAGCTAAACTCTTATATTTACTAGCTTAGTGTAATCGACACTTCCTTATGATCATGACGATCATTCTTGTGATTTAGACTAGCGATTGAGCGATGTCTCTTTATTTGCGAGGTTAGACTAGACACCATTTGTGTGATTTCGATTCACACATATCTCTTTATCTTCAAGGTTAGTCTATACCTCATTGGTGTGATTTCGATTCACACATATTGAAACTCTTGTGACAATTTCCTAGTGCAGATCTACAATCTGTTCGTAAATATTTGAGTTAAGCAAGTGGTTATGGGACATGAAGCTAAACTCTTATATTTACTAGCTTAGTGTAATCGACACTTCTTTATGATCGATGACGATCATTTTTATGATTTAGACTAGCAATGTGCGATGTCTCTCGTCCGTGTGTTCGGACTTGCCTTTCTCGTCCGTGTGTTCGGACTTGCCTTTCTCTTCCGTGTGTTTGGACTTGCCTTTCTCGTCCGTGTGTTCGGACTTGCCTTCCTCGTCCGTGTGTTCGGACTTGCCTTCCTCGTTCGTGTGTTCGGACTTGCCTTCCTCGTCCGTGTGTTCGGACTTGCCTTCCTCGTCCGTGTGTTCGGACTTGCCTTTCTCGTCCGTGTGTTCGGACTTGCCTTTCTCGTCCGTGTGTTCGGACTTGCCTTTCTCGTCCGTGTGTTCGGACTTGCCTTTCTCGTCCGTGTGTTCGGACTTGCCTTCGGGCCATCCGTGTGTTCGGAAAATTAAATAGATAGCTTCTCATCCGTGTGTTCGGAAAATTAAATGGATAGCTTCCATGAGATAGCTTCTCGTCCGTGTGCTCGGACTTCCCCCTTTTCGTGATTTCTAGATTTCGTGTGTTGATTTCTGAATTTAATGTTTCACCAACTTTTACAATTGGCATTAATATGTATGTCATTTATTGTGGCTTGGTGAATTAAATAAAGAATATGACATTCTTTTTAATCTTTGAGAAGATTCTTGTGGTATTGATTAGTCTCTTGTTGATTTTCAATTACGTACTTATCACAGTATGGTATTATGGTTATGATACGTTTTTGTCATACCTCTTATTCTATATCACTTTATCTGATATTTATAGCTAGACTGATCCGTTTATTATTTTCTTCTTAAATAATACTCGGGTCAGACTGAGATTTACAGGTGCTTCCTCATGACTTCTTATCTGGAGCCATCTTCTGACTTTTGGCTAACTACTCTAGTTTAGTAGTTTTTGTTTGTATACATTTGAGATTAGACTCCTTGATGTATACATATTCTTTTGGTTAGCACTTGTATCTATTCTTTTGTGTTATTGTGGATCTTATTTGACCACTACTCTGATGTACACTTTCATGTGTTATATTCATATCTATTTCCGCCTTTGTGATATGAATTGTCTGTGACTGATTTGTGTTACGTTTATTTCTATGTTTGCTTCCGAAGGTTATATATAGCCACCGTGTGATAGCTTTGTGTTTGTATCGGTATGTCGGATTTCCTCCTTAAACGATATGCATTCTATTCTATCTGACATATCGGTGCTCGCACAAAGAAGTTACATGGATGGTCGCTCCTCAACAGCCTTATTCTCCGTGCTAATTGACAGCACTACACCGTAGTGTTCTTGGTTAGCATGGGTATAGAGGTGGGGCGTCACAGTTTATCAATTAAAATATACAAATGAACCGAATTAATATTGATAAATAGAAATATAAAATGTACCTGCCGATAAACTTTTGTATGCTGACCCACGCAAATGCCTAATTATGCAACTACTAAATACATTCATAACTGGATCACTTACGAGTTTACTTGCCCAAGACTGTGTATTGTCTTCAATTAGTTTTGAACTCTAATAGTAATACTAAAATATGGATATTTGACCCACATATGGTCACATATAAATGTTATATGGTAAATGATCACAATTCGTGATGTATGATACCTCGATAAATTAGTTCATTGAAATAAGCAAGTAAACTGTTGTTTGCACCAAAAATTGGCACAAACATCCAATAGAGATTTCATAGAGAAATAAATGAGGAATAATAAATGAAAATAGAGGAAACAAACAAGTAGATGATAGAATATAAGCAATAACAAGAAGACAACGATTTATAGTGGTTCGGGTTGAAAGCCTACATCCACTTTGGATAAATAACTTTATTAAACACTTGAATTGCTGAGTATAAAAGGGTGGATCGTAGTAGAACCCTCAGTTGCAAAAAAGTGCAAAGCAACAAGCAACGAAAAGATCCTCAAAATGAAAAATCAAGTCTATATTTATAGGGGAGGACGGTGAAATATCTTCATGAAATTTTGGCAACGGTGTCTCCAAGTCCGGAAGAATTCATGGTATCTATCGCAGGCCCCACATACTTTACAGTATCGGTCGGTACCGATCATTCTATGGGTTATTTTTAGCATGCGATCAATATGGTGGGCTTCACTCTTCCATATATTGATGTTCCCAAAGTTTCATGTTTATTTGACTTGTAGATTTTGAGATATCGATCGTTTTTCATTGAGTTGAACTATAATATCGATACGGTACGATCCATAAGTGGTGAATATGGATCATACCGATCCATTTTCAGTAAATGGTATATGTTTATAGTTTTTTTTCCATTGAGTCCGTCTTCTGCTTTCACTTCACCAGTGCTTGACATTATCATTTGTGCTTGATCTTTGGGCTTCGTTATTGTTAATCTGACTTGTCGATCCCAATGGCAGTCAAGTTTAACTTGTCTAATCAGTTCGAATATAGCCGGGCCAAAAGGCTGGATAACACTTTCCCCTCAAAGTACATCTTATTTCAACATGATGTGCTTTGACTCGATGTAAGTTAGAGTCGTCAAAAAAGAATCCATTTAGCTTTCTGAAAATTTACCATCCCTTCGATGAATTGCTTTCCTTGAAGAGTTGTATCTCTTTCTATTTGACATGACGATTAAATGATTTCCAATAGTATAACTTCTGAACTGTAAATTACCAATTAACATATGCGCCCAGTTTCATTGAGCTAGTAGGCCTCGGTTATCTGATCCGGTTGTTTCTCTGATAACTCCAGATGAGAATTCAATTTCCGTCGGTTTCAAAAAATCAAGTTTTTGGGATGCACACGTGCACATTCATGTACATATCCTTGTCGTTGGTCCCAGATGCGTTCATAAGCTCACGGATCATTGCCAATTTGGTGGAATGTAATTCAATCATTTGCATTTTTTTAGGATGAATCGGCATGAATCCGTCAGGCAAATGGATCATACCTGATCCATTTTTAATATGTATCAGGTCAAATTCGTTTGAGTTCGGATCATGTTCGATCGTTCTCCCCCTCTTTTTTTATTAAAGTGAAGGATCGGCATACATCTATCATTGAACGATCATGCCCGATCATTTATCGACCGGGCTTTCATTGAACTATAAAGTTCGATGGTTTATATTGCATCCTTCATATCTATACTTGGGTACTTAGATCATTTTCTTCACCTCGTTTCATTTTCTATCATCGTTACCTGAACCAAAAAATAAAAAACCCATTCTCAACTTCTCCTTCACCATTGATCCATCGAGCCTTCTGATCCAACCCCATACTACTCTCACAACCATCTCTATAAGTCGGTCTGACTTCTTACTACATTAACCATCACCGTCCCCATCTACTACAGACTTGCTCCATACTCGAATTCACATCGCCTCCGCTTCTCAACTTTCTAACATAGGTAGGTCGAACTTCTTTTGCTTGTGATTAGTGATGAGATTATGGTTCTCATTCTATTTACCATGATTCAGATCATGGCGATTTGTTTGGTTGGAGTGGAGGGGGGAGATGGTGACGATCGGTTCGAGTTGTTTGTATTGGTGTTGAGATTGGATGGAGTGCGCTTATTTGAGGTCGAAGGTGGGAGGTTATTTTCAACCGATTGTTCTTGGTGTTCTTGGTCGATCGTTTCTAACGAGGTGGATGTTGTGAAGTTGTTGGCATAAGGGAATGAAATAGAGTTTGACCGATCGTTTTGATGGCTTGATATTTGAAAATATAAAGAGAATTTGGATCGTTCGTTTTTTAGAGTTTTTGGCCGACCGTTTTTTGGATCGGTGTTTCAAGTCTTGAATTGGAGTGAAGTGTGGAACCGGAGTTGAAGGTTGGAGGACAATCGGTTGAAGAACGATCAGGTGTAAAATGATCGTGCAGAAATGACTGGTCATGCGCATTGGGATCGATCCGTCAGAACATTATTTTGGATCGGTTGTTGGTTTAACTTGGATATACATACATAAAATACTCAAATTTTAATTTTTAATTAGAACTTTATGGTGAGCTTTGGCCTTGAATGCTTGAATGTCATGAATGACTTGCATATGAAATGGACTACATATTAGACGTACATGATAATCGAACCATGGAACAAACTCGACGAGTTTCCTGCATATTTATGTTTGTTACCAATGCCTTGGACAAATTTTTGAAGCTCATCCACTTCTAAATGCACAATTAAAACTTTAACATGCCAACAACTGGTCCCGATGATTAGACCGAACCCTTTTCCATTGACGTAGAGAATCGGTTGAGACGATCATCAATGACGGTCACTCTGATTGAATCTCGAAGTCTCATCACAATAATAGTCTTTAATTCTGAACTATTCTTATTGCATTGCACGACACTGCGCTACTATTCACTAGCATACACTTTGCATGGGGAAACATGTTACTTTTCTAATGATGATTATCTATCGAGTTTAGTAGCCATGGATTCCAAACGCTCGGGGCGTTTAGCTGCCATGTCTTCTAAAGTGATTTCACAATAGAACAGTATGGGTGACGAATCGAGCTCCGCAATTGCTTCCAATGAATTTTCCCCTGGACATCAAGCTGAAGAATTAGAAATTTCCTATCCATCACTCGACCTTTGCTCTGTCATTCCTGTCCTTCCAGCAAAAGTGATAGACCCTGCTCCCGACACTCTAGAAGACGCTATATTTTTGGAAGATCCAAAGGATTCTGTGGCTTTGAAAATTAACAAAGCCTCTCTTCACAGAATTTATGCCAGGCATAGGATTTCGTTTAATGACGTGCGAGTACCGACTCAGGATGATAGAGCTCATATGCCCCTGGAAGGGTTCACTGCATGCAACAAGGTCCTGTATTTAGCAAGATACGTCCCACCCTTTAATTCATTTATCTGAGAGATGCTACATTATATGAGGTTAGCACAAGCACAACTGCATCCAAATGGCTATGCCTTGCTTAACTGTACCTACATGGAATTCATGGAGTTTTTGTTTCACCTCTAACTCCTGAAGACATTCAATTTTTTTCACCTTCAAGCAATGAAAGGGAAGCCTTTCGTTCATATTTCTCGAGTCAGCTAAGAAGTGCCAAATCCTGACTGGTACTTGGAACAAGTTGAGCGCTTTCAAAAATGAGTGGTTCTATATTCGCTACCCGCCCAACTTTGTCAAACAGTGGTTAGAAGGACGTAAGTGTTACTCCTTGCTTAATTCCTTGAGTGCTCGTACCCAGGTCTATGCAATATTTCTTATTTCTGCAGGCTCTTATCCACAACCCAATGGAAAACAATATATAGATGCAGTCTCGGTGCTAAAAAGGGTTCCATCGGTAGATAGAGACATTGAGAATCTCCTTACTGATGAACGTCTCATTACCTACTGCCTGATAGAAGAGATTCATAGCATAGGGCTACCGGTCATCGCTGGAGTTATAGTGGCTGAGTAGTGGGATGCAGATGATGATGAAGGCTATCAAGCTGATCCTGTTGTGCCCCCAGTTGAGGGGGCTCAGGAGGCTACCAATAAAGATGCAGTGGGAGATAAGGGTGACAAACTCGGCAGCGATGACGTAGGTTCTAGTTTCGGGGGTGCGGCTGGATCTTCGAAAACCTCGTAGCCTCCCGCTCTCGAAAAAAGAAAAAGGAAAAAACTCGTTTGCGGTTTCCCTAAGAGCCGTCTCTTAAAACAGCCCAAGCTATCCATCGACCCTCAGTTTATTCTAGATCGGTCTTCTTCTCAACCTTCAGAACACTTGGATGAAACATTTGAGGCATTATCTGATCTTCCAATACCGGATGACGTTGATGCCTTTTATTTTACTAACATGAGCATCAGTGGATCAAAATCTCCTTCTAAAGCTGGGGTTGGAATCCCTCCTACTACCAGTGGAGAGGTTACTCCAGCTAGTAAAGCTTCAATAACTGGTCTGTTGGGGGAGGGGACACAAGGACATGCACGTTCGAATGCACTTCACAATATTGCATTGCACTTATTTCGAGTCCTTCAATACTTAGAACTGAATTATTCTTTGTCTATCTTTGCAGAAACAATGATGAGGAAGAAGCAAATGTTTCAGTCTTTGTAGGAAATATCATGCTAGAATCCTAGTTCTCGATCGGGCTCGTATTGCCAAGGTAGTGTCATGAATATGACCCTAGTTACCACTCCAGCCGGGATCGGGATTACCAAAATAAAGGCAAGACAAATATCGGTCTAAATCTGGATTTCCTCCTCCTAAAGATTCTAAGAGGCAACAAGATCATTGTGACGACGTGCCTCCTGTTGACACCTCTCATCATTCTCCTTCCACTTCAGTTTCTTCACAGTTCGTTATTCCATCTCATTCTCAGCAGCCCAGTGCTCGTCGACGTCATGATATTCACCAACAAAGGTCAGGCAAAGAAAGCGCTGACACCCAAGTTGTCACCGAAGCTCAACAAGCCGATGCCCCCGCTCGTATGAACCAACTTAAGTCCGACTTTCTAAATGTATGTCTTAATGGATTTTTCTTTGTTCCTAATCTTAAGAAAGTTCTTGAAAAAGTCCAACAAATGACCATGGATTGTGTGAATGATATCCATAAGCAGTATAACGAGTGGATCAGAATGGCGGAGAGGATTTCTAAAGTAGGAGAGCGCGGCAGTGTAACATCCCACCTTTTTGTATGCTTAAGCAGACACACGTGCCGACTTAAACCATACAGAAGGGTGGATTGTTATGGGGTAAATAAGAAAAAGTGGAGAAATAAAAGAAATAAAATAGAATCTTGTAGCGGAACGATAAAATATAATAATCAAATAACAGTTCATGAAGCTGTTTTACAAAACATTTGATTATACTTATACAATACATATCAGAGTTACACATACCAGAGAATGATAATTATGCAGCGGAATACAATGGTGTAGTGGAATATATAACAAATAGTAATAATAAAATCTTCGTCTTCGTCCTTCAGACATAGGGCCTTCAAATCCTGAAATGCTCAGGCTGACCCGAGCGAATTGAAAAGACAAAACACTCGAGTTAGAACTAAAAGATCTTGTGTAAGTTAAATCAATGAAATAAATATGAGTGTAAACGACATCAGAGATGTTTACGGGGTTTGACATCTCATATCCAGTGTCTAACGTGAGTGCGGTAACTTAAGAAATGTTCGGGATTCACATCTCTTAAGGATCCGTTAAACTATCTACTATGTAGTAATATTCGCTATTATAATAATGTCTAATATAAAATAAACATACTTTTAAATAGCATTAAGGCTTTACATTTTCCACCTTAACACGTAATAGTCCCAGTAGTCTATCCAGTATTAGCATACTCCCAAAATGGGGGCTACCCTCGATACTCCACAGGCTACGGGAGAAATCACAAATCGTAGTAAAGCTCGATATGGTAGGTGACACGGCACAACTAGGCAATGCCAGGGTAGATATACCAATTACGCACACGGACTGATGGAGCGCATAGCAGCCACTACCGTCCACCTCGAACAACACTCCCAAATCGAAGGGTGGCCACCAAAATTCAAAAAGTAATAGAATGGAATCGAAGAAGTGCGTCCAATAAGAGGTGCTACCTCACTGGTCCGAGATCGCTCCTGTTTTAGCCACCTTATGCCAACTCACAGGAGTTGGGTCCACGTATATACCTTAGGATCGTCGCCACCATCCTACTTCATTCTGGAAACTCCACCGCGTACACAGTTGTCAAAGTGGTTTTCGGTATCGACAGAGAGTATGTCCATAACCGATCCCGGTCTCTTTAACAACCAAACGTTATTATAACACCGTGGTCATTTAAAAATATATATATACTTTTAAAACACAATCATTTCCCTTTCAAAACATATTCTTTATTTCAAAATAGTATATACTTCAAAACCCAAAATATTATTGCCATTTCAAACCATATCCTTTACTTCAAAATAGTATATACTTAAAACCAAAATATTTTTGCCATTTCAAAACATATCCTTTACTTCAAAATAGTATATACTTTAAACCAAAATATAATTACTATTTCAAACCCAAATTATCAATGTATTATTTCCATTTCAAAACCCAATTCAATAATATTTCATTTCCATTTCCAAAAAAAATTCAATAAATATCTTATATAAATAAAACCAATTTCCAATCACTAATCTTTCTTTAATTTATATAAACTTGAAATATTCTTTTAAATCATCTTAAACCCAAACCCCATTTTGAAGTCATATTCTAAATTTCAATTTCATAGGTTTCCAATCAATATATTCACAGATAATTCTTAAATAAATCCCATTTCAAATAAATTCATTTTTCAAACCATATTACTTTCAAAGTTATAACAATTTCGAAAACCAATACTTTGAAAACAATAATACCTTAATTTCAATAAAACATTTCAATTTTGATATATTTCAAGACTTTAAATATTCCAAAATTCCCAACCAAATTTGATAATCTTATATATACCTTAATTCAATTTACTATTATTTAGTTTAGAAATATTTATTTAATAAATTCAATATCACTTAAATAAAGCTCAAACTTGAAATATTCGTAAATCAAACTTAAAACATCATCAAGTTATACATAGCTTAAATTTTAGAATTTAACCATATATAAAATATAATATTTATATAATATCAAAATTTAGTATATATATAAACCCTTATTTTCCAAAACCCATAGAAAATCAATTTAAATTATTTTATATATAGACCACGGTGCCTGTATATAATTTTCTATCCTATGGTCAAGTGATACAGATATTTATCATTTCAATCCGTAATTTAAAAATAAAAGTTTACGGTTATATATCATTCCAAACGGCAATCCCAAATGGAATGAAAATGCATAATAACTTGCAGTTTATATAAAATATAGCATCCATTCATCCAAATATCAATAAACAACCATTTATTACAATCATCATCCAATTTAAACAAAACATCAATATAAAGCATATAAAATATAACAGGCATCAATGAATAGTTTATATTCAATAAAAATTAATAACTGTTTAACTGGCAGTTTATATGCAATAATAAATAAATTTAACTCTCAAATTATATGCAATAATAAAATTAAATAACAATTTAATTTAAATAAATGCTATCTAACTGAGATGATGATTAAATATATGCCCAAAGAATCATAGATAAATTTTAAATCACATCAAAATTTAATTTTACAAACATAAGAAATCTTAGAAGTTGTGAGTGTGTTAAAACACTCACCTTTTGAATTTTAATTGAATTTAAATTCAATTTAAACCCAAAATTTTGACCGTCTCAGAATTCATCCAAACCAGCGTCATCAAATCCGGAATTTCAATACGATCCTAACAAAAGAAACCGCGCGTGAAACGGAGTTCGTTTGAGAAAATTATAGCGATAATTGCGATTGAAATCAAATTTAAAAATAAAAATAGAAAGGAACACATTTCAACTCACCCAAATACATGCCACGTCATCAGTATCATCACGCACAAACCCAATTTCCTGAATCCAGATCGCGCATAAACACGACCGCCTTCCTTCTTTCGCACGACAATTGAACGCGCCCCAAAAAAAAAATTTCAAAACCCTAAAACGCCTACGCGAGGCCACGGCCCACCAGACCTCTCTCCCATGCGATCGCCATCACGAGCTCCAACAAACGCAGCCGCCTCCACCATAAGTTAAACCCTAGCCACAAATCCCCAGCGATCTAACCGTTGATTGTCAAAACAAACCACATAGATCGACTCCCCTCAGTCCCCTCTGCAAAACCCAGAAAGGGTTTGTCGATCCGACAACTTTCACCGACGCGTGATGAACGGCCGAGACTTCTTCGATTTTTACCGGTCAAATGACACACTGAATCGAAAAATGAACACCACCAGTGAATTACGCTAGTCGAGAGCTTCAACATATATTTTTTTGAGATTTTTCTAAGGACTTTGAATTTTTGACTTTAATTTTGAAATGGATCTGGATCTGAAATTTTGTCTGCCATTGAGGAGGAGAAGGCTAGGTTTTAGCAGGGCATTTATAGATGAAGTTGGAAAAGAACGGACTGGATCCGAATTATAAGCGTGCTAGACGATAATTGGCTCAAAAAGCCCGTTCTGACTCAGGAACGAAATTGGGTAAACCCATATATCAAAATAGATGTTTTCAAATATTTTAAACGCAATGGAAAAGGTTTCACGTCCAAATTCCATCGTATGGAGAAGTTATGCTAAAACAATATTTTCCAAATTGGTTTCAATTGATTTCAACTGCATAAATTTCAAGGCGTTTCGAGTCTGTACAATCAAACGACAAGTCCAATCGCTACGAAACTTGAAACACTATTATAATTCACCGTTACGGATCCGATGAAACTGGTTTCGTCGAAATCCGAGTCAGTGGCCAAAATGGCTATTTTTATACTTTTTAAATAAATTTTAAATAAGTTAATTAAATCAATTTTTTACCAATTCAACTTTAATTATTTACAATTCTTATCAGTTCGGCTTACTTGGTAAATTAGAATCCTTTAAACAAATTTCTTTATCAATTTATCATTGAAAATTACCAATTTAAAATATTAAGTTTTTAAATTTCAATTTATCCAGAAATTAAATTTAATTGCCCATGAAATTCATTTATTTGGTTTTTAAATTCTTTTATTCACTTCTATTATCACCAAGTAGATAAATTAACATTGGTTCATGGTCTATTATATTATTATTCTAAATTTTCATCTTAACTCCATTAACATAATATTTAACACTTAATCCAAATTAATTGAAATGCCCAACCTTCCTAATTTGAATTCAATTAAAAAAATCTTAATTCTCATTCTTATTATTCAAACAAATCATTATCCTATAACATATTTAACCTTTGGTTATGTTTTGTTACATTGATCTTCCAATTTCACCTTTATTCGTATTAACTCTTATTTCCACTTTTGTGAAATAACTACCCTATCCAATATACGACTCTAACTTTATTTCCTTGCATAAATATACACCTATTTACATTAGTTAGAATAAATATTATATTCGTAAATGTACTTCTATCAATTAAATGCATTAATTAAGGTTTTAAAATACTTTACGTGCTATAAAAATTTACAACATTAAATTTACATTCAATTAATTACTTTACATACTTTACGTATTAAATTTTCAATTAACTTAATTTGAACTTATTTCCCAATCTATCAATTACTACTTAAAGTAAATTTACGCTTCTAAAAATTTACATTCCCACTTCCGTTACTATATTATTAATTATTAGAGTAACGTCTATTATAAATAATAACATCATAATTACTTAACATTTAAATGAACTTAAATTCCAAATAAATTCATTGACCAATAAATTAGGTAATTTATAATAGTCGTTATTACCCTTAAATTTATTTCCAAATAACGTACTACCTTATTACCTAAATTTACAAACAAATACCGTTACAATGTTTTATTGCATAAATCAATTTAATCCTTTCCTTTATCCCTTATATGCAATTACAATTAAATGTTGGCATTTATCTCCGTACTACCGATTTCATCCTCTTATGTTCTATCCAAACATTCATTTAGATTTTATTTCCATTAATTTATTTAATATTGACATCCACTCAATCAAATTTACTTCCATTGATATAGTTGCAATTCAATTCAGTTATTATTTCATAAATACTATTTCCAAATTTATTTCTTCCAGTATTAATTACACAATCAAATTTAATTAACAAATTATAATGGTTTCTATTATTCCTTCAATTGGATTTCATTCCAATTGTCAAGAATTTATTTTATTTACCAATGCAACCTTTAATTCCTAACATTCGCTCCAATATAAATTATAAGATTTTCATTTCTTTCTACATTAAATTACAAAAATCAATTTAAATTTACAAATTAAATGGTCGAAATTTACGGGTCGTTACAGGCAGAGATTGAGAAGTTGAAATGCTAAGAGGCCCAGGATAAGCGGATCATCAAAACTCTTACTAATGAGTTAAAATCTTTAAGGAGCTCACAAGCAAAAGCCGAGAGAAAAGCATAAACAACCATCAAGGCACTCAAGGATGAGAAAGCCAGGCACTTGGCCGAGGTTGAAGCGCTTCATCATCGGAATCATAAAATGGTGCTAGAAAGGGATGCGGCCCAAAGAAGCGCAGTTGAGTACAAAACTAAGTTTGAGCGCGAATCTAAAGATAAAGAGGAGGCGCAGAAAATTGGTCAGGATGCTTGTGGGGAATTGGTTATAGTCAAGCTTGAAAGATACGCGGCTGTCGAAAAGGCCAAAGACATGGACACCCTCGTTAAACGAGAATTGGAGGTCGTGAGAGAAAATTTCAGGGAGGAGGTTATGGAGGAATTAGATCCACTGCTCATTCTCTACAACACCGACGTCCTAAAGTACAGAAACTTGGAGTGGCTTTGTGGTGACTATCCTTACCATCTTGTACGTGCTTTGGAGAATCTTGTTGAAGAGGAGAAGGAAGCTCACGGCACTGAACAAATCGATTTGATGAGGTGGAAGGCAAAATTCTATTGGGTGATGAACCTAAAGTTCTACATGAAACCCAGCTTATATTCCAGAAAGAGCAAGCCACAACCTCTCAACATGAAGCTGGTGAAGGTTCTGGATCCATGTCACACAATGTTGTAGATAACCAGAATCCGGTGACCCTAGCTATTCCCAGCACCACTTTGGATTCTTCTTTTGAGCCCAGTTACAACACAGAGAAGCCGCATATCGCTACATCTAGTGAGCTATCCTTGATTATGGAAGGAGGTTCTGGTGGCACTCCAGCCCATGTGGGGATCAATCCTGAGAAGGTATCTCATTAAACTCACCACTCCTTCAGAAATCTGGAGTGTCCCCGGTCGATATATTTAATATTTTTAGTTCTGTTTCCTTAACTTTAGATCCGCTGGCTGCAGTTCCATCTCTTTCTTAAGAATCTCAACCAGGACCTTAGGTGCCAACGATGGAGTATGTTACTGTCACGGCTTCAGCAACAACCCAAGATGTCCCAGAAGAGGAAGCTTTTACAATCAACGAATACCTGGTAGACGCTTTGTTGAGGAAAGAAAGCGATCCATGTAAAGAGATTCCTGTTGATGATGATGTTATGATTATTAGAGCTTCCCAACACTTAACAGGCCCATTTATGTAAGAAATGGCATAGAAAATTGAAGCGGACATTGCCCTCGAGGTGAAAGGCAAGCAGGAGAAAATGGTGATCTTTCCCCCCATCTCCATTGTTTTTCCTGGAGAAATCGTGGATGCCTCCGCTCCTCAGCCAGAACTTGCTCAAGATGCACCTACTGGGTCAACCCAGTCTACTCTAGTTAAAGGCCAAGGAGCAGGAAGAGAGGGGAGAAGAAGAGTGGAGAAAGTTTGAGTGAAATATCTCCCGATTCCAAGAAGAAGAAAAGGAAGCCAGGAGGAAGTGATTCATCGCGTGTACTCATGCTCCTAAGTCATTTGGGTTTTATTAGTCGAATTTGTATGGGATCAACCCCTATTTTTTGAATCTTTTGCTGTGAATACTTGTATTTGACTTTCCAGACTTATGTAAATAAAGTTCTTTTACTTTTGGCGAACTCTTGTGTGAATTTACTGAAGCAATTGAGCTATTACATTTTCCATTCAATGTACTTATAATACGTCGCTCATTGATTTAGATGATAATCTGTTAATTTTATCTCAAGGCCTCCATACCGTCGTGGCCTTAAGTTGTACTAGCATTGGGCTCAAGCCCCAATGTTACGCTGTTGGATTCAGTGATATAAGTAATTATACTCTTACCCCCAGTTCTTAAGTTAGAGGAGTTAGATAGCAGATGGTCGAATTCCATCTTTAGCGAATTTATACTTCTCCTGTCGGTTTCAGGTCAGAGTTTACAGAATAGTGAGTGGTCGAACTGAAGTCATCCATTTGTTTATGCTCATATCCACACTTTAGGGATAAGAGTTAGTTGGCGGGTGATCGGATCACACCTAATTTGTGTTTATACTCTAGTCCACAATATGGGGACTTGGAGTTATTTCGAAAAATAGTCAGATCGTACTTTCCTTAATTGACTGATTTGCCTCCAAGTCTAGGGTGTAACTTAGCGAGCGATTGGACGTATAATGATTAAATTTTGATTCATGTCCGTCCCATTGCTCGGTGGGATTAATTTGGTTATTGGATGGTCATTTCACATCCATTTCTGGTTAGGTACTCTGTCGATCGAGTCATGAGCAAGAATCAAATGAGCGGTTAGACCACGTTCAATTTGTTTAATTCAATCATGAACTTATGTAATCAGCTAGCTCCAAACATTGGGAACCTACTTAAACATGTCAACATTAGTTAGTCGGGTATCGCAACTAACATGTATTGCTACAAAAATTACATATATGAAGGAAATTTCAAACTTTATTTACCAAATGGAAATAAATGACATAATTTGTCTTATTACATATCTGGAAAATCTAGTGCTAAAGAAAATTTGAAAATTGAATATGACTGAATGAAAAATAATAAACTAAGTGAAATAACACCTTAAATGCTCGCTATTGCATGCCCTTGGGAGTGTGATGCCATCAACAATCGATAGCTTGAATATAATCCTTCCTATGCATGATTAATTTGCGACAGGACATGAAAAACCCATTTCAAGACGAGATCGTCGATTCCAAAGGTTCTAGGTCGGACTTTAGTGTTGCAGTAGTGGGCGACTCGGGGTCGTTGTGCAGCCACCTCAAATCAGCTTCTTTGCGCTTTTCATCTAAAAAGTCTAAAGATATTTAAGAGGAGCTTTATTTGTTATGGGGTCGTAGTAGGTCACTCGATGAGAAGGGACTTCGAGTTCAATAGGAATGACAACTTCGCAGCTGTAAGCAAGAGCGAATGGAGTATGGCCAATCGCGAACTTGTGGGTAGTTCTGTAAACCCCTAATGTTGTTGGGAGTTCATCCACCCACTTGCCTCTAGCCTTCTCCAAACATTTCTTCAGAATGGACTTTATAATTTTGTTTACAGCTTCAACTTGTCCATTTGCTTGAGGGTGAGCAACTGCCGCAAATCTCTTTTCAATATGATTCCACGACAGAAGTCTTTGAATTCAGCACCCTCGAACTGAGTTACAATGGTTTATGGAAGGCCAAAACGACATATGATGTTTCAGACAATGAAGTTGATTACTTTCTTCGTCGTGATCATGGCTAAAGGTTTTGCTCGGCCCATTTATTGAAGTGATCAACTGCTATGATAGCTTAATTCGCACCACCTTTAGAGATTGGTAAGGAACCGATAATATCTATGCTTGATGTGGCAAAAGGCCATGGAATGAACATTTGCGTAATTTCCATCGATGGAGCTTTAAGAACTTTCATATACATTTAGCACTTATCGCATCGCTTAGCGTAATCAGCAACATCCCGGTTGACAGTTGGCCAGTAATACCTATATCAGAGTATTTTCTTTGCTAGGGTTTGCCCCCTAGTGCGATCGCCACATTCCCCTTCATTAACTTCCCTTAGGACTCGTTTTATTTCATCACGAGCGATACACCAGAGTTGGGGAATGGAAAAAACCCTTTCTATACATGACTTCTTCCTGAATGACATATCGCGAAGCTTTACGAAGGATTTTCCATCTTTTATTCCTTCGTTTGGGAAGGACTCCGCATAGCAAATAATCTTTAAATGGAGTCATGCACGACTTCTTTTCAGGCTCGTCTCTAGTATCCAATCGATTTCCATTTGGTTTATGCTCGAAGCGTATAATACTTTTGCTGGAACCAAACCCATTTGTTGTGCATCCTATGTGCAAGCAAACTTGCCAATGAGTCGGCTTCTTTGTTTTGATCTTGGGGAATGTGTGTGATGTCATAAAAAGTTAGTTAATAGCTCTTGAACTCGGATAAGGTACGAAGCGAGTCATTTTTTTAGCCTAGTAATCTCCTCTGACTTGGTACACCACCACTTGGGAATCACAAAAGATTTCATGTGATTTTATCTCCAGTTATCTGGCAAGTTTGAGTCCAACGATCAGAGCTTCATACTCAGCTTCGTTGTTCGTTATAGGGAAGTCAAGCTTCAAAGCATAGCAAATTGATTGATCTTCTGGAGTTACTAGCGTAATTCTGGCTCTAGAACAACGATCATTAGATGCTCCATCCATATACATTTTCCACCGAATGGTAGGGGTTCCACCACTCTCTGGGAGGTCATCCTGTACAGTGAACTCTGCTACAAAGTTCGCCAGTGCCTGTCCCTAGATGGCTCTTCGAGGGCGATAAGTGATGTTGAATTGCCTCAGTTCAATGTTCCACTTGAGTAACCTTCCAAACGTCTCAGGTCACTGTAGACCTATCGTAAAGGCTGATCGGTGTAAACATTGATGGGATGAGCCTGAAAATAGGAGTGGAGCTTTTATGAAGAAATCAACAAGCAGTACGCCAATTTCTCTATCTTCAAATAGTTCCTTTTAGCTCCTGTCAATCGGTTGCTAACATAATAGACCGGTCTTTGGATTCGATTCTCCTCGCGAAATAGCGCAACACTTATAACGTGTACCGACAAAGCAAGTAGATGTACAAGTCTTTATGATCCACTGGTTTTGACAAGATGAAGACCTCTCTAAGTGGTTCACCAAAGCTTGGAATGTGTCTTCACAGTCCTGCGTCCATTCAAAGTTCCTTTTCCCTCTTCAAATCAAGTCAAAGAAAGGAACACATTTATCAATGGCTCTGAAAATAAATTAACTTAGGGCGACAACTTTCCAATTTAGGGTCTGTACTTGTTTGATAGTGTAACGAACTGAAATTTTCAACCATTCGCATCCATACATGTCAGATTTGAATTGCTCAAAATATCAGATTGTTAATTTAAATTTGGCGAAACTTAGCATATACAGTAAATAAAATAATCACAGATCACAAACACAGAGTAATATAACAATAATGCAGCGGAAACAAAAGGATAGTAGTTCATGAAGCTACTATATATATATAACAGAGTTAAACAAGATACAACAGAAGTCACGAATACATAGATGTCTCAATACAATAATCAAATACAAGATCTGAATACATCACTGGAATCAACTAAACAACTGAAAGCAGGATAGATAGCTGGATCTCCAAGAGAAGCTCCAACTCCAAAGGTGAGTCTCGAATACTGGATCATTCAGTCTGACCCGAGCGTAAAGCAAAACACAAAACACTCGAGTCAGGATTAACATTCTTATATCAATAAATCAAACTCAAGTGAAATATCAACTGAAATACAAGTAACTTAAAGGATGTTTGGGATAACCATCCTCTAAGGATCCGTTAAACTATCTACTATGTAGTAATATACGCTATTATAATAATGTCTAATATAAAATAAACTTATTTTTAAATAGCGTTAAGGGGTTACCCATATAGCCCTTAGCACAAAATAGTGCCAGTAGTCTATACATTACCTGCATACCTCGAGAGGCTACGAGAAGATACTCCATAGGTACGACACAAATAGAAACTCGTAGTAAAGCTCGATATGGTAGGTGACACGGCATAACTAGGCAATGCCAGGGTAGATATACCAATTACGCATCCGGGCTGGTGGAAACGCATAGCAGCCACTACCGCCCACCTCGGAACACACTCCCAATCAAAATCGAAGGGTGGCCACCAAATAAATCACAAAGTAATAGAATGGTATTGAAGAAACGCGTCCGATCAGAGGTGCTACCTCATTGGCCCGTCAATCGCTCCTGTTTTAGCCACCTTATGCCAACTCACGGGAGTTGGGTCCACGTATATACCTCAATAGGAATCGTCGCCACCATCCTACTTCATTCTGGAATCTCCACCACGTACACGGTTGTTAAAGTGGTTTTCGGTATCGACAGAGAGTATGCCCATATTTGATCCCGGTCTCTTTAACAACCAAACGTTATTATAACACCGCGGTCATTTCAAAATTGTTTATACATCAAAACCAAAATATCATTTTCATTTCAAAAACCAAATTAATACGATATTATTTACATTTCAAATATATCCATTTCCAAAAATCACATCACTTTCCAAAGTTATAATGCTTTCGAAATCATAGTCTTTAAAAATCAAAACACTTTGGAAATCACAGCTTTGAAATCATAGCATTTTGGAAATCATAACACTTTGAAATTATAGCATTTTGGAAATCATAACACTTCCCTCTTAAACAGTTAAGATATTAAAATTAGTATATATAATAAAATAGTTTATAATAAAATAATTTATATTAAAAATGATTTATATTAAGATAGTTTATTAAAATAATTTATAAAGTAAAATATCAATAGTTTTAAATATAATTTAAAATTACTTTATAAAATAAAATAGTTTCCTCGACTTTCACAAATCGATTCAAATAAATTCGAATTCCAAATTCAAATTTAATCAAATCTAAATCATCAGTTTCAATTCCAATTCAATTAAACCTTTTCAAGTTATATCGATTTCAAATACCGATTTGACCCACAAATAAACCATTTCAATTTCACTATATTTCAAAGCTTCAAATTTTCCACATTTCAAAACTAAATTCGATAATTATATATATATATATATCAATTCACTTTTCTATTATTTAGTTTTGAAATATTTACTTAATTATTTCAATATCATTTGAATACAACTTCCATTTACAAAATATCCCATTTAAATTTATATAAGTTTGAAATATCCATTTAAGTCACCTTTAATCAAATTTCAAGTTGTAAAACACTTCTTTAAAATTTCAAATTCAATAAATTTCTAATCAAACTTATTTAAGTATAATTCTTAAATAAATATAATTTCAAATCAATTTCAAATTTATCTTTACAACCTGAATCATTACAAACTCTATATTCGAAAATATAAATTTTAAATAAATACTTAAACATATTATATATCAACTTTATTAAATCAACTTTAATAAATCTTTAAAATCAATATTTATCAAACCATATATTTCTTTTCAAAACCATAGAAATCATTTTCAAAATATTTATATATGGACCAACTGTGTCTGTATAAAATTTTCTACCCTATGGTCAAGTGATATAGATATTTATCATTTCAATCCGCAATTTAAATATATACGGGTATATATCATTTCAACCCGCAATCCCAAATTTAATTCAATGAAAATCGCTTGGGTTTATCATTTCAACCCATAACGATTTTCTCCTATTCTACAGATCGTTCGGGTATGTATCATTTCAACCCATAGTGAATTCTATACTAACAGGGACCTTGTAGAGTGATAACAGATATGAAAATAATATAACAACAGTAACATGCATATATCATCAGTATAAATAACAGATAATGGTGTCAGATGTCATAGGTGAACAGATACAGATAATGGCATATAAATAACAATGTGAATAACTAACAACAACATATTTCAATTGTCGTTTCAATTGTAATCAAATTTAATAAGTATAAGAACATTAATCATGAGTGATTGCTCACCTTTCGAGGCTAGAGAGAAAAGACAATGGGATGAGTTACGGATCCAAGCACGAATTTCAAAGCAAAGCACGATGGACTCGAGTTTGACGGACAAGCTGATAAATCGAAATTGATAAAATGAATCAGAATCATCTTGATATATGGTATTAGTGAAGTTATATATATAACTATATATAACTATTTACATATATAACCCAAACACCAATTAAATTATATATATGTAAAATTCAAAATCACTGTTTAACAAAATTTCAAATATTAAGGTCAAGCATGTATTTATAATATTTTTAAATCAATACAATCAACTTAACAGTTTAACATATATATTTGTATAACTTATAAAATCGACCAATAAACCAAAAGTTTTAAAACTGATAAAATATAAACACAATATGTTACATTTAAAACAATGTATACGCATACTGTTCAAATATATAGGCATTCACTTTTAAACAATGAAATGTAATAGTTCTATAATATAATATACTTTTCCAAACATATATATTTACTGTAAACATATTTTCATTTAAAATTTTTATATACAACAGCAATCTCGGCTATGCAAATAAACTTATACACATAAATCTATTACATCTTCCATCACATAGTAAATTGAAAATTATATACATCAACCTGTATTCCTTTATAAACTTTGTAAACTCATATATTTAGATATATATATATATCACATAACTCACGCATCTAACATATACTAGATATTGATATATATATACACAGTATAGAGTACAGAATATAATACTAAGACTTATATACACTGTCACTATATCTCTACCGTAAGCTTATCACCTATACTTTAATATATCATAAATATAACTTACTGTAACCACTATAAGTATGCTGTAAACACTATATATATATGCTTTGAATCAACAGCCTACTTATACAACAAACTCATATATCATCTAATATCATGCAATGGATACCTGAGCACACAAAAAAAGAAACATGAGACAGCTCATCAAAACGATTACAGGCCGAGAGGGATGGGAAGCATACTACATGAGATCGGCAGAGGTTGGTGCTGCAGTGCGGTCGTAGGCGTGGTTTTGTCGGCCGGTGGTGAACACTGGCAGAGGAAAATGGAGCTTGAAGGTCGGAGGGGAGGCAGCCGACTGGGCTTGGGTGATGGGGTGATCGGTGGAAGTGGCGGATCTGGGCGGGTTCGGTTTGCTGCCTTGCGCGTTTTTTTTGTTTTTTTTCCGAATCCAACATGGAGAACGAAAAGAAGGGGAGGTGGAGAAATGAGTTGCTAGCAGATTTTTAACGAAGAGGGAGCAATAGTGTTATCATAAAATTTCTATTTCTCTTCAAATGAAATAACAGAAGAGATTACGAAGACAACGAACCAGTAAAATGTTTTAATTAGATCTAGGAATATCAAAGGCTGGTCACGGTTAAATTTTGAGAATTGAAAAGGCTGTTGAAAATTAAACGGTGGAATATGAAAGAGACGTTGGAAATCAAAAGTCAGAATTTCGGCTCCGGTACGGTCACCGTTACCGTGAATTTCACTGCGTACTAGACTTCAAAACATAGAAGTGAATATACCGTAGAGATCAACACGACGAGACGATCAAAACGGTATACAGATATCAGTGGTACGATCATCTGACCAAAAGTCGATACAGACATTGATCTAAGTTGCTATCCCGTACGGAAAAATCCAAACGGAGCTAGAAACGTCCGAATCTCGCGAAACAGATTACGCAGTCTTGTTCAGAGTATTCTAAATAAATTTTCTCATATTGACATATTTAGGTTTCGGAACACTTTTATTATTATCAATTTTTAACTGATATAAATTGAAATAAAATTACACAGGAAAATAAACTTCAAAATTATCTGATGAAAATTTACCAGTTGCTATGTTTAACTAGACGCATTCCAAATATTGATTTTTTTTCAAAATTTCACAAAATTTCAATTACATATATTAATAAAACAAATAAAATTATTTAAAATTTACGGGTCATTACAGATAGTCTTTGGCACCTGAATGTTGCGAATTGCTCGAATCTTCTTGGGATTAGCTTCGATTCCGTGAGCATTGACAATAAAACCTAAGAATTTTCCTGATGCGACACCAAAGGAACATTTCAGAGGATCATTTTGTAATATTTGAGGATATCAAACATCTCTGCTAAGTCTCTAATGTGGTCGCTTGATCGTTTTGACTTCACGAGCATATCATCCACATAAACCTCCATCGTCTTTCCAATCCAATCTTTAAACATTCGGTTGACCAGGCGCTGATAAGTTGCTACAACATTCTTCAATCCAAATGGCATTACCACATAGCAATACAATCCCACATTAGTAATAAAGCTGGTGTACTCATGGTCGGGGATATGCATGGGGATTTGATTATATCCGGAGTACGCATCCATGAAAGATAGCAACTCATGTCCTACGGTTGAGTCCACCAGCTGGTCGATCCTTGAAAGGGGAAAACTATCTTTTGGATATGTCTTGTTTAAGTTCGAATAGCAATGCAGGTTCTCCATTTCCCATTCGCCTTTCTCACCAGTACATGATTGGATACCCATTTAGGGTAGAGGGCATCGCAGATAAATCCGTTGCTTTTGAGTCTATCCACCTCCTCTTTAAGGGTAGCATATCTCTCCAAATCCATGCCGAGCCTTTTCTGCTTCACCGGGACATGCCTCGGGTCGATATTTAATGTGTGGCTCGCAATGGCAGGCAAGATACCACACATGTCTGAGTGAGTCTAAGCGAATACATCAAGATTCGCTTGGAGAAAACCGGCAAGTTCTTTCATCATCGTGGGGTTGAGCTGTGATTCGATCTTTAGGACCCATGATGGGACATCGTGGCTAACATGACGTCGATTGCTAGCTTAGCCGGTGTAGCCTGGGTCTCTTTAGGCTCCTCCTCATCATCCCTCAGATCTATGTCTTTATAGAACCGACTGTGGTGCTCGAGCCAAGGCCCAGGCGTTGGTTGTTAATCTTCGGTGGCTTGGATGCGGAGAGACTTATCCACACTCTTACCTTTCTCCTTCCATTGAGAGTCTCTCAATTCAGCCACATAGTAGGCACGTTCGGTCGCCTAATCACCATGCACAACTCCAACACCGTTATCAGTTGGGAACTTCAATGTTAAACACCACGAGGCAAGAGCTGCCCAGAATTCAGCTAGGGCTGGTCGGCTCAGATGAGCATTGTATGGAGAATCAACATCCAAAACAACAAATGACAATATCCGCACTCTCCTACGGTCACCTTCTCCCAATTCCATGGGCAATTCGACATAATTGGCAGCTTCGGTCCCAGCACTATTAAAGCTATGAATGCGAGCTTTAGATGATTTCAAGTCCTTGGCTTCCATCCTCATCTGATTGTAAGCCTTTTTGAAAATTATATTCATGGAACTTCCACAGTCAACCAAGATCCTTCTCACTAAGGCGGGGCCGATCATGGCCGAAATGTACATTGGGTCGATCGTTGGTGCCTCCACCTTGTCCGCATCTCTGTTTTTAAATACAATATCGTCTGCCATTGTATGCTACTATTTTGCCAAAGCCTTATCTTCTGTACTTGAACAACATTCAAAATTTATATGCTTGATTGCGCTAGCATAACACTCCATCTCGTGCTAGCTCCCATCAGCTGGATGTGGTTCTTCAACTATTGCATTGAACACTAATCTTCCACCAATCTGTGTAGGCTCCTCGACCCTATGCGGTACTTGTCCTCGGTTGGGGTCAGATTTCCCCTGCTCGCCATCCTGTAGGGCTTTAACAAACTATTGTAGCTTTCTTTCCCGAATCAGTTTCTTAGTAAAATCCTAGAGATGCCTACACTCATTTGTGACCATAACATTCATTAAACCAAAAATATTTTCTAGTCTGCTTTTGTTTCTCCATCGATTCCTTAGGGGGTGGCTTTCTATACTGCATGGTATTGCATGTAGACAAGTAGATGTTCTTTAGGGACGTATTCAGTGGTGTGTAGGTATCATACATTGGAATTCTTGGCTTTCCTCTTCCAGAATCTCTTTCTTTCACGGTTCCTATTACCGCCTTTCTTTTGTTGATTCGGTTTATTTTGGACATTCACTTGAACTTTTCCAAAATTTTCCCCGAACTACTTTAGTGCAATGTTACTCTGCACTCCCTCTCCACTTAGTCTGACGACTTTCTTCTTCCTAGAGCATCTAGCTACCTCTTTCCTCAAATATTGAGCTGCTTTTGCACAGAAACGTTCCAACATCACGGGTGGTTTGCCAGCTAACCAATCATCAAAGTCAGATTCTGGATTAATCCCTCTTATTACCGCCATCAATATTGAATGGTCATTCGGATTACTGGCTTCTGTGACAGCCGTATGAACTCTTTCCAAGTAATCTTTCTGCAATTCTCCTGGACCCTGGATCACGCTCGATAGGGATATTACATCTTTGGGACGAGTTGCATGCATATAGAACTGCTCCACAAATTTTATTGTCAAATCGTCAAATCTAGAAATTGACCGTAACGGTAATCTCATAAACCATATTATTGCTATGCCAGAGAGAGTAATAGGAAAACACTGCATTTTATGGCATCATCATCTCGTGCGGAATCCATCAACCATCTATATCTCATGATGTGATGTACTGGGTCAGTTTTTCCCTCATAAGTAGACATCGACGGCACGTTGAACCTCCTTGGATACTCTGCATGTAGGATATTGTTGGTGAATGGGGTATGGCTTCTCGAGATCTCCCAATCATCATTGGTCAAGCCTCGGCTTTCCCTTACTAGCTATCTAACCATGGCCGACAAATCCAATGTTTGGATAGTTGGAGCCAAGCGGTAGTCATGCTGCATATCATGTGAATGGTCCGATCGATGTCTATGGGCTGTCCCATGCCTCCTTGACTCAACATCCTCTCGATGTGTGTCATGAGCATTCACATTATGGTCATTTCGGAGGGGTAAATGATCTGCATTAACTTGAACTCCAACATCCAGATCAAATGCGGTGTCACCATTGTGCATTCTTCCCGTCATTTGCTGTAAACCGCTTCCCAAAGTTGGATTGGCACCAATCGTTCTAGATGGATCGGTACTGACCATTATCGATCTGTCTGGATTGGTCGGATGATGGCGGGTCGATGTTTCGGCATGGTATCAGTCGATTCTGCAACATCTACGTCTATGGTAGTCATCTGATGAAGTAAGCTCTTCGATGTAGAATAGGGAGTTGACTCCCTCCTAGTTTTCCCACGTTGTTGATCTCTGAGTTAATTCATTAAACTGATATTGACTTGAATCTACTGATTCAACTACCGACGGCTATCAACGAGCTCTCTCATCAGATTCTGAAAATCGGCCTTTTTGATGGAACCAGCTGGATTATGGGCATCAACTGGATTGGTAACATGAAAATCTACTGGTAGATTGCTCTGGCCTCCTTACTGTATGCTAGCGTTCTCGTTTCCTCCTGTGTTTTGAGACGTATATCCAGTGTTCCTAACCATTGTTGATAGTTTTCCTTAGACTTTTGCAAATGTGAATAGAATGAATGGACTTCGTTCTATGGGCTCGTTTTGGCATGCGTTCGCTATGGTGGGCTCCACCCTTCAATATATTGATGTTCCCAAAGTTTCGTGTGCTTGTATATTCGAGATATCGACCATTTTCCGCTGAGTTGAACTATAATATCGATACAATACGATCCATTATTGATGAATATGGATCGTACTCGATCCATTTTCAGCAAATGGTGTATTTTAATACTTTTATCGTTCTATTGAGTCCGTCTTCTGCTTTCACTTCGCCACTGCTTCATATTATCATCCGTGCTTGATCTCTGGGCTTCGTTATTATTAATTCGACTTGTTGATCCCGATGGTAGTCAAGTTTAACTTGTCTAATCAGTTCGAATATAGCCGATCCAAAAGACTGATGTAATGTGAGATCGTGTATTCAATACAATTGATTACAATAATAATATGGTTGTGTTAAATGTAACACTAGAACAAAGGATACAATATAGACCTAAGAATTCGATCATTAAAATGTCAATTCGATCAGTTTACATATAGTGCAATTTTTTATATCCTTAAATATTAAGGATGACCAAATGCATTTTTGTAAAGAGTTCTTTATGATATCATAGTAAGAATTTCCTTTGAATAGCTCGACCATTTAGAAAGGAAATCATATGTATGAGAGTGGACATAGCTTAAGGCAGTTAAGATAAAGAGAGTGAATGGTCACTTCTGCTTCATAAAGAAACATTTGAAACAAGAATTTAAAATAATAACTGATACTTAAAATTATAATGAGAAATATGTTTTCGATTCGAAAATGTATTTTCACATAAAAATAGTTTTCTATGAGATCTATTTCTTTGAATTTAAGATATTTTATCTGAAAATTGTCAACTGTAAAGTAGTTACAGTAAATAAAATAAATATCCTGCATTAAATGGTTGAATGTTGCTTCGTATTTCAAAGTTATTATAGGAATGGCCATATAACAATCATTGGTCGCATGAAGTTATGAAAATTATTTTCGTATAACGTACCAAACATTATTTATGAAATAATAATTATTTTTCAGTATTGATTGAAAAATAGACATAGTTTTATTTCAATATGAATATTATGAATATTCGTTATAATATAAAACAATAGTATGGTATTTTTGATGCATTGGAAAATAAAAAAGTATCTAAATTTATTTGCAATTATTTTGGTATTATGGACTTAGACGTAGTTTTTAGAATAATTTTTTAATATCTGATTATGAATCATATGGTGCTAGTAAATCATATCTCAGACAATTAAGGGCAAAACACACATTCAGTGGGAGCATCATAAGGGTTGATGAAGTCCATCGATTGATACATATAGATATAGGCAATCAAAAGTCTATTAATTCCAAAATGGTTTCACATACTATATTATATTAACTGATGAGTTAGCAGCAACATGGACATGTGTACTTGATACACACATAGTAAGTCTATGATAAGCTCATATAGTACAAAACAAAAGTAAATAAAATGACCTGCAATAGAAAATAAAATTGATTCGATTTGATTGAATAGGTGAATATATCGGAAAAAGTTCCGAACGTACCTAAAAATGAATAAATATTCAATCTCAAATGTCACTCCTTCATTTGATACATTATGATCTATCAATAAGGAGTAATCAAACATTTTTTAACAAAGTATGATTAACTGTGAGTGAAGTTGTGTTAAATTCTCTCTATAGTAAGCTCGTGTACTTAAAAGTAGTGCACAAAATTAATTTATTTCATCTAAAGAATGGTTTACAAAATCATACAAGAGAAGGGTTTATAATAAATCCAACATATCTTAGGCCAATGAGTTGGCAGGTTATGCGAGTTGAAAGACTACACGTAATAACTATTTGTGATGGATCTTGTATGAATTGCCCCAAAACGAGTTTGGGAACGACTGTCACTGGATAACTAATTTATATTTTTAACATAAGTATTGTAAATTAAAAATGAATCAATTTTTATATATAAGGCATTCATAAAATGTTTATGAATATTTATTCCATTGCACTGAGAAACAAATGTTGTTTCAAAATATACCAACTACGTAGAGAAGGAATTTCTTTTAGAAATTATTGGTAGTAAAATGGATTTGGATATGATCTAAAGATAAAACTAATTACATGGAATGAAATGAAATAACCAAACTTAAATGAGTATAATGCATTAGAATGTCTAATAAATACTCTTGCACATTGAAGAGAAACTATGAGTTTCTCATCGATATCAAAAATAGATAATACTACATTGTCAATTAGACCATTAAGAGTGTTGACTCTACCATGTGGTATAATTCACAAATCTGAAAGGATTGCAAATACAATATCAATATATTATTTTGATATTGTACTCGAAGGGATATGATCCATCGACCGCAAATGAGCCTTCAAGAGCAAGACTAATACAGTTGGAATACAATGAACAACGTTAATAAGAACTACATTGTAAATTTCAATTGTTGAAATTTGCGTAATAGATTTGTTATTCAAAGGGCTCAAGCTAAATCAGATTTACTCATAAAATTATCGCTTTATGTTGAAATATTTTTTTTAAATAATGATTTAGAATGGACTTTTAGCACATAACAACCAAAGTGTCTTGAAGTCAGTAGGAGCGATATTGAGTTTGTGGGTTTTAGGATATGATTTAAGAAATTATACAAAAGCATAATTTTATAAGCATCGGAATTGAATAAGTATTTTGATAGAAATATCGAATAGTTTTATTTTCAGTCAAAATGCAGAGGAAGCATGTGTCCATAAGAAAGAGCCACTAAAATGTACATAGATATTTCTAGACTATAAGTAAACAACGTGTTGCTGATTGTTAATTATGTACTTATCTAAAATCAGTAATAGTTTGGTTTTTTAATACTAGATATTAGATTTATAAATTATATCTTTTATATAAGTATAATGGATGTTGGGAGTATCCCAAAATATATGCAAAGACACCTTATTAAAATGTTTAATAAGGAAGATGTGATTCCTTATGCTTTAGCAATAGGAATTATCATATATGGTGTGTTGTCTACAATATCATGATTTTCTTATGTTTTTAATGCATGAAGAAAATATCAAATCCAAATTAAGATCACTAAATGGTAGTCTAGAGTATTCTCGAGTATTTATGAAATATTAGAGGATTGTTTATAAAAACAACGAAATCCTTATGTAGGAATACACCTACTCGAGCTTTAATAGCGATATAGAGTATAATACGTCAATCCTTGAATTCATGTTCAAACTTAAGTTAAGAACTTTAAGTTGGAATTGTTCCAAATAATAAGTAGTAGCTAACTTAACCAAAGGCTACAACAATATAAGAAGTATAAATGAATGCACAAATTTATAACCGAATTAGGGGTAATTCAAAATATTGAGAATCTTTGTTATATGATAACCATGTCGTGATATAGTTCGTAAAAGAACCTAAACCTCACTAGAAGTCAAGCGACATACTCCGAGTAGTTCTACATGATAAAGGCGGTTTATCAGCAATGGAGAGAGTTGATTGACAGAGTAGATAATTAAAGCAACATAACATACCCATTCATGAAGAGACCAACACGATTGGTTTTTGAGAAAACCGATCAAAGAAGTTGGAATTAGAGTCCATATTTGACCCCAAGTGCAAGTGGGAGATTGGTAGAGTTAGGGGTATCAGGTATGCTCTAGGAGAAATTATGTAATTTGTTATATATATCTAACTCTGTGCTCAAATCTTATTCAAAATAAAAGGTGTTTCTTTTTCTATTATGTACTTGTTATATAATGATATAGCAAGTTAAGTAATTAATTTAAAGTATATAGATGGAAATCCTTAAACGATATGTCATGTGATAATAATTGTTGTAATCATGATAATTTTACCACATTGAAAATAACATATTGTTTTAAATATTCCTTGTCAAGATGTTTCGAGAAAGGATATCGATTCATCCATTGAGATTAGAGTACGTAACACTCTCCAAATATTGGGTAGTGTATTTCTCGTGGCTGCTGAGGGCACCAAGGGTTTACATACTTATAGTTATTGGATAACTATGGAATGACACATTCGAGAGTTCTCTTCTAGTTAATATAACTAAGGTCAAGCAAACAACCTTGAAGTGACGATGTTACATAGTTCTCTTGACTTGAGAATATTTTTGAACTTCAATGTGCACACGCCACTTTGATTATAGTTAAATCGTGGCATGATGTCCATCGAATGACTATAGTTGGATCTAAGTTGAAGTATTGGAAGTGAAACACTATTCAATAGAGAATTCTACTCCTTAGTTATACGGGGTTAGTATCACGATTAACTGTAGTCAACTCAAAATCAAAGTCTTTGAACAAAGCACTACGATTAATAATAATTGTTATTATTGAACCAAGGATTTTATGTCAGGAATTACAAAGTTGAATGTGGTCAATGTTGAAATTTTGACCAAAACCAAATTCCATAAATCCTAATGTGATATAGTTTTGACGAAGAGAATCGGTGTAAATAATTGTTACTACCACGTACCACTTATAATAAGTAAAACTGGATTTTACCAAAAGATGTATAAGTGATAAATTCATCAAAAATATTACAGCACTACCTAATGTGGAATGCGAATGTTAATATTCGAATTGGTCGATATCAATCACAGACTGAATTTAAGCCTTTGAGTCGCCTAACCATAATAATGAATTCTCCAAAAAACCACATGATTTAATTAATTTATAAGATGTTTTAAATTAATTGAATTAATTAATATTTAAGTATTTAATTTAGTTGACATTTGGAAGTTGTTTGTAATTATGTGAATGCATTTACAAAAGTTATATCTATGTGCACTATTATATGATATCGATGTAATTTTAAACGGATTTAAATAAAATATAATGACAGAAAGTGATTTATGGAAATTTTATGTCATTTAATGACATGTGATTTCAACCATACCATATGGAGAGAGAGGAGTGGAGAGAGATAATCAAGGGAATTAATTAGGAAAGTTTTAATTAAAGAATGAAAAATATTTCGTTCTTTCAATCAAAACAATTCCACTAATTCATTTCCTACAACCAATTCATTCTTTCCTTCATTCATTTTTCTCTTCTCTCCTCCTAACCTACCATGGCTGAAATCAATATAAAGATTTTCAAAGTTGTATCAACTCCAAATAAAGTTCAAACATAAAAAATAATGGAACATAAGTGGTTCATCTATCTAGGATTGGGTGTGGATCTTGGAGAACTAATGAGATATCTTCATTCAAGGTGTGGTATTTTTGACTACATCTTAAGGTAATCATCCAATCTCCTTTTTATAATTGTTATATCTTATTAGAACAATTTAGATCCCTTATATATACATCTTATCATGATAATATGTTATATCTTATCAACATAGTTTAGATTTTATTTCTTATACAATGAATTATATATACATATGTGGTTTAATCTATTAACCGCTATTGTTTAGAAATTAAAGTATGAAAAAGGACATTTTTTGATTTGACGGTAATTGTTGCATATATTTAAATTGAATGCATTGTTTGGATCTTAACCATACCTTAATTACTTCATGAAATAGTTTGAAAGTTTCACATATAATTTAGTTATTTTTATAATCAATTATTTTTATTGTTACGTACATTTTTTGTATTGAAAATTAAAAGGGCTTTAGTGTAACATCACAAATTTAAAGTTGAAACCTTTCTAAGTCAAAACCAGTTTTCATGTTGTTGGTTTTATATTGCAAATATATGAAATTGTAAGTTTTACACGTGTATGTTATTTTGACTTCTAATATTATTTTATTATTACGTTCACACGCACACATACATACGTACATATGTACATACATACATACATGTATGTGTAACAACCCGCATATTTTATGATTGTATATTTAAATGTTTTATTTAAATATAGCATCGTTAATCGGATTAAAGTCCGAAAAGCTACTTTTTGTAAACAGTCGAATTGGGACTCGAGACCACTTCCATTGAGTCCAAAATGGCGTTTAAACTTTTTTGAGTATAAACATCGACATGTTTGGAGTTGAGTGAATTTTGCTATTTTTCACTTAGGGCTTTGGGCTTGGGTTTGGGTTTCAGCCCACTAACCCAACTCATCTTATATCCTAACTCCACCCCCTCTCCTCTTCATTCATTCTATTATTTTCCTAACACTTCAAGCTTTAGAAAAAAGGGGGAAGAGATTGGAAACTAAAATCCTAAGCCCTAGTTCCTTTGCAAATTCAAGTTCTAGCTCCAAAATCAAAGAGAAGCTTAGGTAAGCATCCTCTTCTTCTTCTCCATCTCAATCTCTCTCCAATTTCAGAAATTTCCTATGACTTAACTTAGGAAATATTCATTATAATCTTAGATTGGAGCTTCTAGAGTTGAAGTTGAAGTGTGGTTGATCTTTCTTTTGATTTCAAAGCTTCTCATTCGTGTTTTTGGGTTTAAAGGTGAGTTCTTTAACTCACATCTACGTCTATAGCTATCATTGTTGTTAGGTATGAATTCCTAAGATTTGTGCATATTCATTTGCTTTTGATTTGAATTAATTTGGTGAATTTTCCAATTTTGGTGCTTTGGTCCAATTTTATGAAATGATGTTTGGACATTGATGTTTGGGGTGTATCGAAGAGCCTATAAGGCCGGGTTGTCGCTTGGCGTAAATCCTTAGTCGCCGTTGCTCGTCCGATCGCTCCCGATACGAATTGGCCATCATTGGCCTAGGTTCATTCTTTGCCTGAGCTTCAGCTCAGACGTCTGGTATAAGGATTAGACGTCTGAGCCTTAGGAATAAATATTCCAGATGTTCAACTCAGACGTCTGACCTTGCTTTCCAAACGTCTGACTGATCCAGACGTCTGAGCTTACTTCCCAGACGACTGGGTGATCTGGAATAGAACTCCAGTACTTCAGTTTAGACGTCTGATTTGCTAGGTCAGACGTCTGGTTACGATTCAGACGTCTGCCTTGTAATTTCAAACGTCTGGAATCTTTCTGGATTGTTTCCAGAACCTAAATCCAGACGTCTGGATTTATCCCCAGACGTCTGGAACTGTGTATTTTTGCCTATTTAAGCTTTTCTTGATTGAATTTCCATTATTTATCGATTTTAGTTGCTCTGATTAGTTGTTATCACTTTTATCGACCTTGATGACTTTTTTTCTGGATTTTTGGGAATATCCATCTTGATGGATTTGGTATCGATTTCTTTGGATTTAATTCACGTCTTCGAATGTGAATTTTGGTGATTGATTGTTTCTACAATCATTTCTGTGATTTGTCACTTTAAAATACAAAGGTTTTTATACTAGTAGTAAATACTCAGACTCTTTCATCAAAACGATTTCGACACTATTTTAAATATAAAGCTCTCTTTATAAAACTGTTTTCCAATCTATTAGTATATACAAACCTTTACCTCATTCGTATGAGAAATCTAATTAAACGGCTTAGTAAAACTCTTAGACTTGTGGTATGAAACGCTTGCGTTTACTTTGTCGGTTAATTCTTAGACTTGTTCGATTGAAACTCTTGTGACAATTTTCGAGTGGAAATCTACAATTTGTTCGTAAATATTTAAGTTAAGCCAGTGGTTATGGGACATGAAGCTAAACACATTTATTTACTAGCTTAGTGTAATTCACACTTTTATTGGTCTATGATGATCATTTTGTGGTTTAGACTAGCAATATGCGATGTCTCTTTGTCCACGTGGGGGACTGTACCTCGTTTTATTGAGCTTCGTCTCATTTCTTTTATGGGCTAGCGACCCATGTTCTTTTATGGTGTTCGGTTCATCGGATGTACCGTTATTGTACTACATCGATGTCCCGGCTTTTTGGTTCATCGGATGTACCGTTATTGTACTACATCGATGTCCTGGCTTTTTGGTTCATCGGATGTACCGTTATTGTACTACATCGATGTCCCGGCTTTTTGGTTCATCGGACGTACCGTTATTGTACTACGTCATTGTTCCTAAGCTATGGAATAGCGTTCCATTTGTGATACACGTGTTTGGAGTTTTCATGCTTCCGTTTGTGATAGGCCTTCCCCCTTTTGTGATTTCTGGATTTCTAGTTGATGATTTATAGAATTTGTGTTTCACCAATTTTTGAGGATTGAATTGATAAGCTCTATCCATATTTGTGTTTTGGTGAATAATTTAAAGAATGTTATTCTTTTTGGTGTTTTTGAGATGTTTTGAGATATTGTATGATTTTTGTTGTTAATTGATGTATACTTGACACAGTATAGCATTTTTGTTATCATACGTTTTTGGTCATATCTCTTATCCTATCTCACCTTATCTGGTATTTATAGCTAGACTGATCCGTTTATTATTATCTTCTTAAATAATACTCGGGTCAGACCGTGGTATTTCAGGTGCTCCTGCTTGACTTCTTATCAGGGATTATCTTCTGATTTTTGGCTAACTACTTTAGATTAGTAGTTTTAGTTATTATACATTTGAGATATAGACTCCTTGATATATAATTATTCTTTTGTCTAACACTTGTATCTAATCTTTTGTGATGTAGTGGATCTTGTTTGACCACTACTTCGAAGTACACTTTTATGTGTTATATTCATATCTGATTCCGCCTTTGTGATATAAATATCTGTGACTGATTTGTGTTATGTTTATTTCTATATTTGTTTCCGAAGTCCACATAGCCACTATGTGGTAGCTTTGAGTTTGTATTTAATATGTCGGATTTCCTCTTGAAATGAAATGTAAGTTATATTTTCTGACATATTGGTACTCGCACAAAGCAATTACACAGATCGTCGCTCCTCAACAGCCTTATTCTTCGTGCTAGTGGATGGCATTACCCCGTAGTGTCCTTGGCTAGTGTGAGTATAGAGGTGGGGCGTCACAGCTTGGTATCAGAGCCAAACTTCAGATCAATGTAGAATAATCTAGCAAGGATCGTTGTCCTAAGTCTTTCTTAGGAATCATGCCATAGGATTTAATTCGATTCTTCGTACCATTCTATCCTATTTCTTTTATGATGCCTTGTTTTATCAATCAAGTTTGTTTGATATTCATTCTATGAATAACCTTTTTCTTCTTCTTTCTTTCTTAAAGAAGAGAAATGGTTAGACCTGGCCGTCCCAGCACCGGTCAATCTTGTGCTACTCCCCAGGATGGAGTATTTATGTCTGCCCAACAGCTTCTGGATATTGTAAAGAATGCTCAAGCTGTCGGACCTATTCCAGAGCCTACTCATCCTAAATCCGGATTTGCACGCTTGTGCAGAGATTATACCGCTTTGGGTGGAAGGTAATTCAAGGTTTCCGAAACCGTTATGGAAGGCAATTCAAGGGCTTATAGCATTTGTAAAGGGACTTTTTTGGCTTATTTACTCTCTTTATCTTCTATATCTCCTCACCATAGTCACTAAGGTAGATATTATTGGCCATTCTTGGCTATAAGAACTTATCAATCCCTTGTATTAATGACTCTCAATCAAATAATCAATAAACTACAGTGGATGTAGGCCAGGAATTTCCAAACCCTTTTAAAAACCTTGGTCTTCTCTCTATTTTCATACACTCACTATTAGAATCCTATTTTTCTACAGGGCTTTGGGTGTTGTGCCATTTTCCAGCTCAACAAAGTTTAAAATGTTTTGAAAACAAGCTAAAGAATGCTAAAAGATTTTCTTCTTTACCTCTCATTTATTTTCTCATAAATGCATTTTACTCATTCTTTTAATGTAACTTAAATGCACCATTATCCATTAATAATTTGACTCCTTTTAGTCAAATCTATTTATTTATGTATTTGTGTTATTTATTTCATTTAATGTATAAGTAGACTTTGACATACATACATACATATACATATACATATACATACGTACACACACACACACACATATATATATCTATGTGTGTATATGTTTACAAACTTTTATATTCAAGTTTAAAATGCTATGTGATAATCATTGCTAATATATATTGGCAATGTATATGTTGTAGATGTAAATCCTAACATCAATATCCGTATGTATTAACTATATACACCGTATGCTACTTTGCACTTCACTATACACACATGAATGTATTTGATACACTCATTATAATATGTATAGTATAAATTAAATTAAAACTTCCTTTTAAACAATTTGAATAAAATAAGATTTTATTTAAAAACTTCATTAGATTGGATCTAATATTTCTTTACACTTCATAGGCTCAATAGATCCAAAATAGGCATTTGTCTTTGAAATCTACCTATTTCCCCAGCTTTCGACTAGCACGGTCCTAGCACCATGAAATCCACTTTACATAAAACTCAGCCAATTTGGATGTTGATCTATTAGATTTTATAGGTATGAATCGAGCACTCTTTATTAGTCAATCAACTATGACCTAGATGATATCATACCCTCCTCTAGTCCTTGGCAATCCATCGATAATGTCCATTGATTTCCCTTCCCATTTCCACTAGGGAACGTCAAGCGGTTGCAGCAAATAATTTTCTTTTTCTATTCAGCCTTCACTAGATGCCAGTTCATACACTTTGTAACGACCCAGAATTTCACCGCTTTGATTTGTGAATATTTAATTAATTTTAATTATTCAATATATAGGTTTTATAATGAAAATAAAAATCTTTTAAATAATAATTAATGATAGTGAAATTAGTTGCAAATTTTTTTTACAAAAATATTTAGCTCGAAGAAAAACAGAAAATGTGACCGGAATTCATTTTTTGAATTTTTGACTTTTCGACTTTTCGTCGGCTAAAAGTTATCGAAAATATTATGAATCCTTTAGCATAAATATACAAATCCAATTTGGAAATAAATTAGGATATGTACGTATTTATGTATGTATGCATTAGATAAGTATATGTATGTGTGTATATGTACACTTAAGATAATATAATATAAAATTTAGTAAAAGTAAACATCACATCAATGAAACATGTTTAAACATTAAGTACAAAAGTACTTAGAACATGTTTGCCTTGACATGAAAGGGATGGGGAGGCTTTGTGGCCTGAAATGGGGAGATGGAAAAGAGGTGGTGATGTGGCAAGCATGTAGTAGAGGGTATACGTGCAAGGGTAAAATGGTAATTCACCTTATACATTTCATATAAAACTAATTTTATTTTCCATTTTCTCATTTCCTTTTGCAAACTTTTCCAAGCTTTGAGCATTCTTCTATGGCTTTCTGAACATATTTCCAAGTTTTAAAATCCATGTATTTCTACTTAAATCACTTCCCAAACTTGCTAAAACCTCTTACATCTTCTTCTTCACCTCATCTTCAAAAATAAAGCATTTCATTCGGCCATAACTTCCTTTAGACTTCTCCAAATCAAGATTTTCTTTAATTTCAAACATGTAAAATTCCAATGGCGAGAACTTTTATTTGAATCACCTTTTCAAGTTTCGAATATTTTTGGACTAAAAATACATTTTATTTTCGACTCATTTTCGGACCCATATTTTCAAGCCCTAAAATAGCACTCCTTCTTTTGACCATATCTCCCTCAAAAAAACCAAATTGAGCGATTCTATTTTTGAAATGATAGAAAAAATAATTTTCAAGAACTTTTCTTTTGACCACCTTTTAAAATTCCAAGAATAAAATAGCCAAAAATCAAGGGGAAGATGACCCATTTTCGAGTTGATTTTGTGGTTTTCCAAGCTTTGCAAGTTCTAAAGTATTTCAAGTTTCAAAAGAGTTTTCCAGAATTTAAGGAGTAAACTTTATTTTAAAGTTAGAGGTTTTAACTTTTATATGTTTTGATAAATTGTTGTATGGAATGTGTGTGAATTGTTGGATTTTAGTGTGTTGTTGTATGTGTTTGGAAGTTAGACTTGAAAATGAAGTTTATGTTAAATATTGGTTGTAAATGTGTGAGCTTTGATCTTGTATATTAGGTTATGTGTATGAATCTTGTATATGAGGTTGTATGTGAAAACTTGGATAGGATGAGGTAGATTTTTTATGCTAGGTAGTGGTGATTTCCATTGTGAAGTTATGCTAAGAAAAATAGCACATTTGTGTGGTAGTGGCGACTTGAATTCTTTTTGTAAGTTATGTAAATTGTTTTTAAAACGCAAACCAATTTCAATTTTTTAAACTTTGTTTTATTTTTATAAATACTTACTTTATGTTTGGAAAAGTAAGTGAGTTTCATAAGGTGATAAGTTTTAAAGCTAACTTAGAAAACATTTCTACTTACGGCATCCATATCGATAGTTGCTATAGAAGCAGTTTCACTTAAAAATCCGATTTTTGCAAAAATTTGTTTTTTACAGTTAAAAGTGTTTTAAAATGTCTTACAAACTTAACAATGACGTTTAAGGAAAGTTAATTAAGAATTTAATAATTATTTATAAATTGATTAGTTTTGATAATTAATAATTAATAAAGTATTAAACAAGATTTATTAATTTTAATTAACTGAAGTTTAGTTATCAATTAATTATTTTTCAAAAGGTAAGATTAATTTTTAGTTAATTATAGTTAAGTATATGATTTATTTTTAATTAATTATTACTTAAATATAGGGCTAATTATTAATTAATTATTACGATAATGTTTAATTATTTTTAATTATAAAATAATTAAGGTTTTAACTTATAATAAATTATTTATTAAAGGTTTAATTTATTATTTAAAGTTAAATTAAAGATTATTTCATTAAATATTTGAGATTAATTAATATTTAATTATTAATGAAGATTTAAATTATCAACTAATAATTAATAAAGGATTAATTAGGGTTTAACTATTTATGTAATGGTTAATTATTGTTTAATCATTTATTTAAAATTAATTATTTCTTAATTTATAATTAAATTAAGTTAATAACCAATAAAGATTAATTATGGTTTAATAAAGGGTTTAACTTGTAATTAATTATTTTAAAAAGGGAGTTTTAAGTTTTAATCCTTGTTTTGTAAGAATCAAATTGTTTTAATGGTACTTCTTTTCCAATGATGGTTTTGAACACATGGGATTCAAATGTCGATACCATTAAGTAGATAAACAATTGTGAATGAGTTATGTAAATGGTTTGCTTGTGTGGACATGTGTTAGCAGAATAAATCCCTGTTCTGCTAAGTTGATTGTTTAATTATTTGGACATCTGATAACAAAATAAATCCCCGTTCTGCTATAATGTAATTGTTTATTGTGTGGACATATGTTTAGTAGAATTAATTTCCATTTTGCTCTAAGTAGTGAATTGTTTAGACATTTATTAGTAGGACAAATCACCATCCTGCTATTATGCTATTTGGACATGTATATGCTTGTTAAGTTGTATATGTAATTCCTTGATTTAGATGTGAATTGCATTTACATATACGTTGACTTATGTAAATAAATGGTTAAGTGACTTGAAAGTGAAATTGATGTTAAATGGAAACATAAATTATTACCATTGGAATTGCTAAGATCTTTTTGAAATTTTAAAATATGGTTTTGAATTATTTTCAATTCTTTAATTAATTTGGGGTTAAGCTTTATAAATGATTTTTCAAGTTATATTATTATTTTATATAGGTATTTATAAATAATAACATGTTTATAAAATGGGGTTTACTAAGTAAAAAGGTTTATTTAAAGTGATTTAAAAGGATGAGTTGCAAAAGATATTTTGTAAAGGATTTTTCTTAAAGAAGATTTATCAAGGGAGTTTTAAATGGGGAAAGGTTTTATAAATGATTTTAGAAGTTTGTAAAGAGGTTTTATAAATTGACTTGTAGACTTATAAAAGTGTTTTTTAAATCGACTTTGGAAACTTATAAGCTATTTGGATTATGAAGTGAGCTTTTAAAAAGGGAATTGTTAAAAAGGATAGGAGGTTTGGTTTTATAGTAAGTAATTTTTAAAAAAGAAATTTGAAATGGGGAATTTTCTAGATGTTTTGATAATATACTTATACCCCTAAGATAAGTACAAATATTTTCCCAAGTATAAAGGGGAAGTAAGGGCTTTGGAAATAGTGTTGTGTAAAGATCTTTTGATCAAGTTTTATAAATTGATTTTATTAATTAAAGATTAATTAGTAAAGGCTTAGAGGATCCCATATGGAATTAAACAACGTTTAAATGATTGTATATTTGATAGTTAAATAACCGACTATCAAACCTGGACCAAACATAACTTTGGAAATATCTAGGAGAACACGTAAGTTATATAGCACAGTCATCCCCATGATGTTGTACTGTGCATATAAACCTCGTTTTTTTCTTCTAGGATAAATGATAAGGAAATCCGTCCACTAATGGTTAGGAGGTGCTCCACTCATATCTTGTCTATTTATTTTCTAAAGAAACGGGGTTGAGTTTACCGGAAATTATCGAAAGTTGTTTTGAAGAGACCAGGATTAGATATGTTATCTGAAAAACACTTCGATCCAACTCAAGCATTTCGAACTGAAGACATCTTGAAGAGTATGGAATCGAAGACGGAGTTTTGAAGTGTAAGGGCTATTTTCGACTAACCTTAAGGGTGATTCCAAAATGGGTGTAGTGGAGGTAGTGCGTTCAGTTTCGTTCAGTCCCATAAAGAAATTGTATGGATGAATGCTGGAATTGAATTGTTGCTTGGAGGACAGTGTTAGCATCCCAAGTGGAAAGTGCTATGTCAAGGTAAAATGTAGCCTCAAGCCTCATCAACCGAGAAATGAAAAAAATCGAGCATGCAGCAGGGCCATGTGGGTCGCCTCCATCAAGTTATCATCATCCAAAATCTAGATCGATTACTATTTACTCATGTATGCTTCAGGGCCTAAAGTAGGGTGATCATATTCGGTACTACTAGTCCAGTGGTAGGCCAGTCCTGTATGGCAGGGGTACAAGATGTTCTTGTCAGACCTCGGTGCATTTTATCTAGAGATGTATCATCGAAAGGTCGTTCCTTACCTTGTTATAGTATGGAATCCATTCTCTAATATGTGCTTTTACGGTTTTAGATGTACCCAACTATGTTGAAAAGTGAGATGCAAGTGTTTCAGCTATATTCATATTTTACTTGAACCATTAGACATTATTATAATATCACTGGATTTTCTATAAAAAGTGTTTTGGTTATCGTAAGGTAAAAGCCCGTCTATATTAATATGCGGCTTGGTCTTACGAGATACCTTTGATTTTAAAAGGGTTTTAAACATAATAATTCAGTTGTTTGAGTTTACTCACACCAAACCCATATCTGGCCCGTAATTTTATTTTCTTTCCCTAAAACTCTTGGATGCTCAAATTTTTATGAGCAGCTAAGTAATTCTAGTTTTTCCCGGATGCAACTTGGAGGAGCTTAGAGCAGGAAGCTTCATCAATAGCTAGTTATTATCTTGTTTCCACTGTTTATATGTATATTGTATCAGTTAGGTAGGAATAGGCTGTGATAACTGTCCTAAGGTAGAATTTGTATTAGTATGACTCTGATGTATAATTTTGGAAATGACTTTGTAAAGAATTATGTTGATTAATATATGTTATTCTTTTGCGTTGTGAGATTCTAAGATTGTTTAATTTCTTCTTATCTTCTATCTTCTTTCTTTCTCATAACGATCAGTCTTTCCGGCACTTGAATGCTCGACACGCAATACTGTGGACGTATTGTTGTTGGTTTTTGAGGATCGAAAGGCCCGGTTCGTTACATTTGGTATCAGAGTGCAAGGTTAAGCGAGAACCTTGGCCCTGGTGGGGTAAACTCATTTGAGATCGGGTAAGGGAGACCCTAGAATGAGTATGAGTGTATTATATATAAGTGCACGTATTTTTTAGTGATATAAAATGTTTTATATTGTGTTGATTTACCTGTTGAGTGGTTTAAGAACTCTGGTCGAGTCGTGTGATGCCACGGTATCGATAGGGGTTCTTAAACATTTGAACAAGGAAAACTGATACAATATTGTTTTGAAATTGGGTAAAGGAAATAATTTTACCTAGGGTATAATTTATATACAAAAGAATGATTTTCAAAAATAGTATAGCATTTTTGAGGTGTTGTTGTTAGGAGATAATAATATTTTATTATTATCAATTAGGATTTTGTTAGTCATGCTTATCCAGTTGAGCATTGACTATTGTTAGTCTATGTAGGTAGCTTCCCCTTTTAAGATTTGGGGTGGGTAAATAGAAATAGGGACAACATTGAAACGAACACCTTGTGAATAAAGTTTCACAATTTGACTATAGGGCATTCGATTGATAACACGGGGTTAAAATAATTTAATAAAAGATGTTTATTAAAAGCTAGAATGTTTGTACAAAATATTTGGAAAATGTTTTTTAAAAGTTGATTTATAAAATGGATATATAGAAATGTGTCTTTTAATTTAAAAAAGGAATATAATTTGAAAACTTGAGAACTTAAATCCCAGGGCATTTGGAAAATGTTACAAGATTTTGGAAAATAATAATAGTATTATTTGAAAGCAATTTTGGTTCAAGAATAAAATTTTGGGAATGAAAATGTAAGTAAGAACTGTTTTCTTTGGATTGGTTAGAGAGAAGGAGTCTCAATTTTTTCTATGATGATCTGAATAATCTTTAAAGTGACGATCGGATGTTTGCTTAGGCTAATGTTGCAATGCACTTAGTAAATTATTCTCTTTATCATTGTACATCAAAATAAGTTCAACCCGAAAGAACCCAAAATAAGTGGGTGATAAATGTTTTGTTGGAAATATGAGAAGTATTATTTCAAAAATGGTATTTTGAAATAAAAGTAATATTCTTAAGTTAACTAGTTCGATTAACTCAAAAATAACTTAAAATTGGAGAAGAGAGGTGTTCGGATGGTAAACACTTCTTTTGAATATTACCCTTCTTAGTAAGGGAGTGTATGATACTATTTGGATCCAGTTCCTTTGTATCATTCTGGAATTACTTGAGCTATATGTAAATTTTATATGAATTAAAATTTTAGTATCATTTCAAAAGTTTTTGAAATAAGACCGGGTATTTGGATCTTGAGTTTTCTTAGGGTGAAAATGAAAAATGGAATAGTTGAAGTAGATAGGGGTATATACTCTTAGGATGCAGTGGAGTAGTATCCAACCTAAGTTTATTTTTATGAAATGTTTTCATAAATAATTTAGTGGAAATAGAATTGGTATTAGAGGGAACCGATTAAAGAAGTGCATAGGTTGGACGTAGATCATCTCTTGTTTCCATATAGTTTGATCTAAGATTCAAGTACATAGATTGAGGTGATTCACACCATTCCAAATAAGGATCTATTACTCGATTTTTGACAACGAGCACTTGATGAGGATTTTTGATATGAGGCAAATGTTTTCTATCATAGTTACAGCTATGTAAGGAGAACAAAGGTTCAAAATTAGAGAGCCTGATCAGAGTGAGCATTAGAAAATCGGGTGAGCAATACTAGTTCGGAAATAAAGTTATGTATCTGAGTAGATATCGAATCATATTTTGCATAAGAATGATCTATGTACATCATACGAATTGATGTATAGTGCTAAGTGTTTTCTAGGATAGGTTAAGGTGTAATTTTGGGGATGAAATTTGTTTAAAACGGGAAGAATGTAACAACTGGAATTTCACCGCTTTGATTTGTGAATATTTAATTAATTTTAAATATTCAATATATAGGTTTTATAATGAAAATAAAACTCTTTTAAATAATAATCAACGATGGTGAAATCATTTTCAAATTTTGTTTACAAAAATATTCAGTTCGAAGAAAAACAAAAAATATGACCGGAATTCGTTTTCCGAATTTTCGACTTTTCGTCGGCTAAAAGTTATCAAAAATGTTATGAACCCTTTAGTATAAATATACAAATTCAATTTGGTAATAAGTTAGGATATGTATGCATTAGATAAGTATATGTATGTATATATACACACAGACACACTTAAGAAAATATAATATAAAATTTAGTAAAAGTAAACATCACATCAATGAAACATGTTTAAACATTAAGTAAAAAAGTACTTAGAACATGTTTACCTTGACATAAAAGGGAGGAGGAGGCTTTGTGGCCTGAAATGGTGAGGTGGAAAGTAGGTGGTTACATGGCAAGCATGTAGTGGAGGGTATAGGTGTAAGGGTAAAATTTTAATTCATCTTATACATTTCATATAAAACTAATTTTCCTAATTTTATTTCCCATTTTCTCATTTCATTTTCCTTTTGAAAACTTTTCCAAGCTTTGAGCATTCTTCCATGGCTTCTCAAACATATTATACAAGTTTTAAAATCCATGTATTTCCACTTATATCACTTCCAAAACTTGCTAAAACCTCTCTACATCTTCTTCTTCGCCTCATCTTCAAAAACCAAACACTTCATTCGGCCATAACTTCCTCTAAACCTCTCCAAATTAAGATTTTCTTTTTTTCAAACCATATAGAATTCCAGTGGTTACAATTTTTATTCAAACCACCTTCTCAAATTTCGAATATTTTTGGGACAAAATTACATTTTATTTCTGACTCATTTTCGGACCCATATTTTCAAGCACGAAAATAGCACTTCTTCTTTTGACCATATCTCTCTCAAAAAAAATCCAAATTGAGTGATTCTTTTACTAAAATGATAGAGAAAAGAACTTTTAAGAACTTTTCTTTTGAACACTTTTTAAAATTCTGAGAGTAACACGGTTAAAAATCAAGGGGAAGATGACCCATTTTCGAGTTGATTTTGTAGTTTTCCAAGCTTTGCAAGTTCTAAAGTATTTCAAATTTCAAAAAAGTTTTCCAGAATTTAATGAGTAAACTTTGTTTTAAAGTTAGAGGTTTTAACTTTTATATGTTTTGATAAATTTTTTTATGGAATGTCTGTGAATTGTTGGATTTTAGTGTGTTGTTGTATGTGTTTAGAAGTTCGACTTGAAAATGAATTTTTGGTTAAAAATTGGTTGTAAATGTGTGAGCTTTGATCTTGTATATTAGGTTATGTGTATGGTTCTTGTATATGACTGTAATGACCTAGAATTTCAGTCATTCGAATTTAGAATATTTAATTTATTTTAAATATTGGAAAGTTAAATTTTATAAGTTAAATAACTTATATTTCAAATATAGTGATTTATTTGATAATTAAATTGTTAAATCTAATATTTGAAATTATTTAAATAATTGAATCTCGAATTTTATGTGAATGAAAACGATTTCAAAAGTTGAATTAATTTATATTTGAACAGGAATGAAGATAATAAACTTTTAAATTGGATTTAAAAGTGGTTAAATTGATTTTGGAAATTACTCGTTTTAATTAACGTGTAAAAATAGTCTTTTTGGGCATTGTTTCGGATTTCGACGAAACCAGTTTCATTAGATCCGTAATAGTGAATTATTGTATGCTGTCGAATTTCATGGCGAGTGGATGTATCGTTTGGTAGTGCAAGTTCGAAATACAGAGAAATTAGTTAAGGAATATAATTAAAATAATTTGAGTTTGAAAAGATATCTTCTGTATATGATGGAATTGGCTTTCGATATATATTCTATTATGTTCGGAATATGGGTATAACATATAGAATGCCAGACCGCAAGCTTCGTTTGGAGCTCGAAATTTTCACGATGAATAGTACTTTGGAAAATTTTCTATAAATAGCCCTCGACTTCATTCATTTGCAAACCATAACCCTAAAATGTTTTCAGCCGCTAGTAAAACGAGCTCCATCAAACGATCGATAATGATTGGAGTCTCTAGAGGCTGAATTAGCCAACGACTTCAACTAGGAAAATGTAGAAAGTATCGATACGAACTTGTTCAACGGATGGATCATCATTTGGCATCGAGTGGAGGGCGAAATCGTCTCGCATTTCACTGTAGTTTTGGGTTGCGATCTCATTTTCATGCACACATGCATGGCACGTTGGCAAGGCGAGGCACTTGTGGGGTAGTGCGACGATGCGTGGGTGGTCGATGGCATGTCTTGGCTGGAGGCGCGATCGTCTGAGTGTGAGAATTAAAAAAAAAATCGCGTGCCTGTAGTTTCGCGCGTGAACAGTAGGAAGGGGAAGTAACGTGTGCAAGGGAAGCGGATGAGGTTAATTTAAGTTTTAAAGTTAATTATAGTTAATTATCTCGAATGTTTAGTAATTCATAACTTTCTCGTACGACGTCCATTTCGCTCGACAAGTTGCGTTGCATTCGTATCAGCGAGCACTACGCTATGGAGTTGGATTGGACGAATTCAGAGCTAGCGTAAAATTTGGATTAAAATTGGACGTCCGTTTAATTTTAATTCAAAACGGAACGTTGGAAACTATTAAATCAAAGTGAGTTAATCTCACAATTTTGGTTAATCGGAAAATTTATATAGTCAATGAGATTATTTATTGGATGTGTGGATATTTTATTATTGATTGTTATTGACTGTTTGGATGGATTACTAGTTCATATTTGTAACGACCCGGATTTTTCTATCGTTTAATTTTGAATATTTAAATGGTTTTAAATATTGAATTTGGGATTATAATTTAGTTAGTGAGTTTTTAAATTTTAAATTTTAAGCGATTTCGCAAAATTTTGAAATCGTCGATTTAATCGACGCGTTAAATAGCGATCCGGGGCACAGTCTCGGAATTCGACGATACTAGTTCCATTGGATCCATAATAGTGTATTATTATCGGATTTCAAGTTTCGTAGCGTTTGGAGTTATCGTTTGGCCGTACGGTATAGAAACGCGTTGAAATTTATATTGAAAATTCAATATAAATTGGGTCCAAAAAGCTATCTTCACCATACGATCGAATTTGGACTCAAAACCTTTTCCATTGCGTTCGGAATAGGGATATAACATTATAAACGCCTAGCGGCATGCCTCGATAGGAGTTCGAGATTTTGAGTTGCGTAAATCGAGACATTTTGAAATTTTAATAAATAAATTTGCGTGCCTGTAGTTGCGCGCATGAACAGTAGGAAGGGGAAGTAACGTGTGCAAGGGAAGCAAATGAGGTTAATTTAAGTTTTAAAGTTAATTATAGTTAATTATCTCGAATGTTCAACAATTCATAACTTTCTCGTACGACGTCCATTTCGCTCGACAAGTTGCGTTGCATTCGTATCAGCGAGCACTACGCTATGGAATTGGATTGGACGAATTTAGAGCTAGCGTAAAATTTGAATTAAAATTGGACGTCCGTTTAATTTTAATTCAAAACAGAACGTTGGAAACTATTAAATCAAAGTGATTTAATCTCACAATTTTGGTTAATCGGAAAATTTATATAGTCAATGAGATTATTTATTGGATGTGTGGAAATTTTATTATTGACTGTTTGGATGGATTACTAGTTCATATTTGTAACGACCCGGATTTTTCTATCGTTTAATTTTGAATATTTAAATGATTTTAAATATTGAATTTGGGATTATAATTTAGTTAGTGAGTTTTTAAAATTTAAATTTTAAGTGATTTCGCAAAATTTTGAAATCGTCGATTTAATCGACGCGTTAAATAGCGATCCGGGGCACAGTCTCGGAATTCGACGATATCAGTTCCATTGGATCCATAATAGTGTATTATTATCGGATTTCAAATTTCGTAGCGTTTGGAGTTAATGTTTGGCCGTACGGTATAGAAACGCATTGAAATTTATATTGAAAATTCAATATAAATTGGGTCCAAAAAGCTATCTTCACCATACGATCAAATTTGGACCCAAAACCTTTTCCATTGCGTTCGGAATAGGGACATAACATTATAAACGCCTAGCGGCATGCCTCGATAGGAGTTCGAGATTTTGAGTTGCGTAAATCGAGACATTTTGAAATTTTAATAAATAAATTGTCTAGTCAAATATTCACATCAGTTTTTATTTTCAACTTTTCAAATCACTGTACCATAGTCTATCCATACACGCGACCTTCACTTCTTTCAGTTCAAAATCAAATCATGGTATCTCTTCTTCTTCTTTAAATAACGAGGCCGATCAAAGTTAAAAAAAAATTCGTTCGAACTCTAAAAAAAAAGAAGAAAATCGCGGGCTCATGAAATTGAACAAAATCGCCGTTTCCTTCAATATAAAACTCGAGCCTTTCCCTCCTCGGTTGGATTTCACAATTGAAGAAAAGCTTCGACTTAGAAAAAATAAATTGAAATAGAATAAAATAGCGACTAGGCGAGGCTTCTCCGGTCGAATTCGATTAAGTCGAATGGCAAGGGGGAAGGCTCGGTGCCAATGGACTTGAGCACGAGTGGACTTGCTGGCGAAGGAGGAAGGGGGTGCGCTTGATTGCGGTGCTGGGTGGACGCAAGTCGCAGGGTGGCCGCGGCGATGTGAGACGCGGCATAGGGATTAGGCTCGACTGCAGTGACTCGCGGCGGAGGCTTGGGTGTTGTGCTCGCACGTCCACATGATAGTGGTGGCATCAGTGGTTGGAAAGTGGCGAAGGGAGGAGGTCTGACCGGTTAATGGTGATAACAAGGGATGTTGTGCCTGATGATGGGAGTATGGGTTATTTTCTCGCGCGTGAGCAGATGTCTGAGAGGTGAATGAAATTAAGTAAGGTAATTACACCTTTTTAATTACTGTAATTAATAAGAAAAGTTACAGATATTAATAAAAATCGAAGATTTATAAAATTCATATTATTATATATAAGGTCAAAAAATCATGAAAATCGATCATGTTGGATTCGTAGCTGTGGAATCTGTGCAAAGGAATTTAAATGTAAATGATTAGCAAATAAAAAAATCAAGGTGAGTAAATCTCACTCGACTTGGATTACTGTTTTAATTTAAAGTTGTTGAAAATTAATTATTGGATGATTGGATGAATTGATAACTATTATTATCAGTTGGATGTTTATTATATATATAGTAGTATATAAATTAGTAGTTGGATATATTTCCCGCCTATTGAAGTGGATGAGACCCTATGCGCCCCGCATAATAGCGGATGACCCTATATACCGCGATATCCCCCTCGAAGTGGGATTGGTATTTTTATTGTTGTCTAACATCTATGGATGCAGGAAAACTGGTTGGAAGGATCCAACAAGATTCCTCAAATATATTTAGTATTTTTCACATATATATATATATATTATTGAATAATCTCTTAGATTATTGTGTGTTGTACAATTTTAAAATGTTATAATAGCATGGAATTTGACTTGGGTATATTAAATTCCATAAATGTTATTTTCAATTTTTAAGGAATTAAAAAGAAAATTTTAATATAAAAATATGTATATCGAAATTTGGATTATTTAAAAGAGATTGATTTGAATAAGCAATAGTGGATTTTTGATCGTATTAAATAATGTGGGAAAATATTTTAAATAGAGATTTTAAAATAAATTATATAAAGGAATTTTTAAGACTGGATTTTAATATGATATTCGGAAAAGAATACGGAAAGCAGTTGGAATCGATAGTAAAAGTAGATTGGCAAAAATAAATGGAATTCATAAGAAATTGAATTTATAAAATGGAATTTTATAGATGAGATTATTTTTAGTGTAACTCAAAGGAGTTATAAAAATTTATAAACGATGTTTATAAATAAACGAAAGTGATATCGGATGATAAATTTGGAATATAAATTTACAGGAAGAATTTATATTTGAATATGGAGTTAGGGCGAGAGAGAAAAAAATAGTGGATACTATTTTTGAAGTGGAAATGGTTAAGGGGATCAAAATGGAAGCGATGTGACCGAAATCGAGAGGGATTATAAAGTTAAAATTTGGTTATTGAGATTTAAAAATATATTTTTATTAATAAGTTAAGTTTTATTTTAAAAAGGAAATTTTTTATTTATTAAACTATGTAATTTTAAAGTTAGTTAGTATTGAATACTTCAGAAGTGAGTTTTTCAAATACTTAATATATATTTTAATAAATTCCAAATTTTTAAACCTGCTTTGAAAAGTGATGTATAAAGAGTATTTCAATATTTTAGATAATTATTTGAACATGTCTTAAAAATAAATTATTATTATTCTTTTAAATACTTATTATTATATATATAGAGAGAGAGTTTTGAAATGTTTTAAATTTATTTATAAACCTTCTCGGAAGTCTGGAAATGGGGTTATTCAGTATATGGGATTTTTAAGAAAATTCTTAAATGGAATTGGGAAGAAAAGTAAGAAAATTTCCGAAGAAGTTAAATAAAAAGTGAACTTCTTAAATGAAACAGGATTCATAAAAGAAGTAGAAAGGGAAATTGGAATTATAAGTAAGTATATTTGACTTTGGAAATATTGAAGGGAATTAATTCAAGAATTCCAAAACTTATAAAAATTCGTTATGAACGAGTTAAGAAATTTACAAATAAATTGTAAATGATTTTGAGGAAAAGAAATAGGGAATAAATGGAATACTTCCTAAGTGTTGAATATAAAATGAAGTGGAAAAATATTCTAAGTATTGGGAAGGGGTGGAAATATTCCGGTGAAAATATAAGGATTTGAAAACTGTTTTCAAATGTTGAAGTATCGAAAGTAATATCTTATAAAGATATTTTGAAAAGTTTGAAATAAGGTCTGATGTCTGTTTTTGGATGTATATTAATAGTTAAATAACCGACTATCAATTTTGGCCAATTTCGTTAATCGTTTCGAAGAGGCTAGGATCAGATTTAATTATCCAAAAATCACTTCGATCCGGTTTGAACGTTACGAATGAATACCGTGAAGATGATGAAGACGGTGATTCGGTTTGTCCAGACCCATGACAACTTGTATGGATGAATGCTATCAGAACATCATCATTGAAGGACGATGAGCGTTCTAAGTGAAATTATTCTTAAAAGGTAATCGTAACCTCTAGCCTCATCAACCGAAATGGCTGAAAATCAAGGGGTATGCAGCAAGGCTAAGTGGGTCATACCAAATTAGGATATGCTATCACCTTTCTAGATAACCTCGGATATATTATATTGTGTGGATACAGTGCATGCGAAAGAACTCTTGGTAAGGGTGGGAACACCCGGGGTGATAACATATTCGGTTTTATCCAGGTTAGGGATAGGGCCAGTCTTGTGTTGCAGGGGATCCCAGCGAGGTCCTCGGTACATGCTTCTAGAAGTGTACCATGATAGGTGGTACCCCAGTGCCTAGTCATTGTATGAAATCCATTCTCCAATAAGTGCTGTACGGTTTGATTATGCCCAACTATGCTGAATCGTGAGATGCAAGCATTTTTGCTATTTCCTATTTACTTGGTTTAGAAACTATTATAATATCAAATGGATTTGATAAAATTGTTTTGGTTATCGTAAGGTAAAAACCCGTCGTGTTTATGTGTGACGTGGTCTTACGAGATACCTTCGTTTCAAAGGATTTTGATAAAAGTTAATAATTCAAATTGAGTGTGTTTTGTCACGCTGGTTTTCCAGACTGACTCAGGTGTTAGTTTATTATAATGCTCGGGTCAGACCGAGTATTACAGATTTAGGATAGGATGCTATGGAGCTCAGGAGACGAGCTAGATGACAGCAGCATATTTCCGTACTTGATGTGTATTTCCGCTGTATGAGGACAAGTTATTATACTGTCCAGATTTGATGTAGTGATTGTGTACTCTGATGATTGTAAGTATTAAACAGTTACAGATTCTTTTGTATAAAAATCTGTTATTATATATTATATTTGATTCCGCTGCGATTGTGAGATTCTGTGTTGTTGTGTTCTATTTTCTTCTACCGTTTTCTTCTTCACCCCTAATGAACTGGTATTTCCGGCACTCGGCTTCTCGGCATTTTATACAGTGGACGTATCAATGTCAATTTTCGAGGATCAAAAAACTCGGTCCATTACATCTGGTATCAGAGCTGAAGGTTAAGCGAGAACCTTGGCTCTGGTGGGGATTACTCCTTAGAGATAAGGTCAGTAATACCCTAGAATGAGTTTGAGTGTTGTAACGACCCATAAAAGTTTAGCAATTTTTAATTGGTTTATAACGCATTGAATTGGATTTTTGAGAAATTATTAATAATAAAATTTTGAAAAAAAAAATTATTTGGATTACATATAATTAAATATAGCAAATGGTAAATTTTCAATTAATTATATGAAAGTTTATTTATTATGTAATTCTATTAAATTCAAATCAGTTAAGAATTGTTGAAAATAAATTTGCATGAAATCAAGGGAATCGACTGTTACCATAAATTTTATTTCTTCCCTGTCCATTCAAGTTTTACATCAGTTACAATCCAATCAATACCATACCTTTATTACTCCCCGTATTCATGCTGTAGCTCTTTAATTTTCTATCCGTTGCTATTTCATTTCGGGTTTGTTCCTTCCCTATTTATTCCATTTCAAACATTTTCTCTTCTCTCTGGTAGAAACATAATATTTTACATCATTTATATATATATATATATCTGTAGCTTGCATTCATTCGTTTGTTCACTTTTACGTTTCTCATACTTTCTACTTTATTGTCCTTAAATTCCCGTGCTTGACGTTATCATTTCAGTTTCTTTCCATTGAATGTGGCACGTTTCATTGTTAACGTTTTATTCCATTTATATGTGTGGCTTTCCTTTTGCAACCTGTTCCATTTCTATTTTCTTCGTTTTCAAAATTTGAAACGTACAGGCTGGACCACAGTATTAATTGCTTTCCAATTCACGTTCAAACGTTGCTATTCCTAGCTACTAATAAATTTAGAAATCAGTGTCTGTTACTTAATTTATGGCATACGTTCAAAGCATTGGCTTTTATTATTCAGCTCAATTAAGGGTGACCGTTGCCATCACATAACCGGTAAAAGATTTGTATACGTTTTATTTGTTTATGTGGCAACGATTCACATTTACACTATTATTGCCTTTTTAACTTCACTGGTAATCATTTATTTGTATACGTTTTCATTTCAATTATTGTACACATCATGGTTCCTTTTATAAATTCATCGCCCATAAATAGTTTATTTCTTTTCCCCTTCATCTTCATTTGTACCATATTCATTTATTTGTGTATATTTTCATTTCAATTATTGTACACATCATGGTTCCTTTTATAAATTCATCGCCCATAAATAGTTTATTTCTTCCCCTCTTCATTTTCATTTATTCTATATTTATTGCCAACGTTATAAATTTGAAAGATCACTTGCTTCCCTTGTCTCCCTGATTTCACATCTCTGTGCCTATCCTTTTGAGTTTCTTACTTTTATATTCTATTATTAGCCTAAATGTGCATTTTGACTGTTGCCATCCCCGTATTTATTTCTTTCCTTTTTGAAATTAAAACGTATACATTTTACATTTTATTTATTTCTAAACCATTCATTGCCTTTCCTTTAAATCAATCCATTCTCTTCTTATTTGCTTTAACTTCTCTGCTGAATCAACGCATGAACGTTGATTTTCATTTATTATTACCTTTTATATTATATTTTTCTCTGTAGCTTTCCACTACCTCTCTCTTCATATATTTCATTGTTGCCTGCTCCTTCTTCATTTTTGAGATCCACTCCCCACCATTGCTTACTTTTCCTCCTCCCAAATTTTTCCATGGCCTACGCCAGATTAAAAAAAAAAAATTGCGCGACGTATATACCCATCGCCTGAAGCTATCTCCGCCCCTCTTCCCTTTCCACCGCCTACAACCCTCAACCTCCACTCATGTTTCTCCTACAAGTGCATGCTTACTTCCTTTCCTAAATAAGAAGGTATATTTATTGTTTAAATTTTTTCTTATAAATGTTCAAAAGGATTTGAGAAAAAATTGCATTCTTTTGTACAGATCTTGTTATATGTGAAAGTAAATAAGTTATGAAGCTATAAAGGTTTACTTATACAAGATTTATATATATATATAAGAGTGTTATATAAATGAATTTTATACTATGTGTTAACTAAATACATTGTTATTTATATGATCCAGTTTTTGAATATATGTTTGAAACGTTTTGATTTTTATATATACAAATATTTTATTTTATACATATATTTTGTTATATATAAAGGTTTAATAAAAAAAAAGAAAAAAAAAGGAGTAAGTTAACAATGTATTATAAAGAATATTGTTTATCTGCACATATATGTGCATAAGTTGTTTGATTTCCTGCTGGATATTTTGAAAAGGAAAGTAATAAACTATAATAATTATATATATACATAAGTATTCATTTCAAAAGATATTATATATGTGTGTTGATCTTTAATATATGTGTTTTATGTTAGAACATTGATTTTTTTAACTATACATATATATTATTTTAATATTGGTTTAAAATGAATATTTATTACATGGAAACGACAACCATAAAATGAATATACTATATATGTGACATTTTGAATAATTATATATTTGTTATTTAACATTAATATGAAATGGAAGTGTTTTAAAGTTATATGGTTTTCATGGGTGTGCATATATATATATATATTTCATTTTTTAAAATGCGTGTTTTGATTTAACGTTCATTTTGAAAGAAAGTAATAAATTAATCATATAATCTTCGTTTCAATTTTATCAAGCTAATTTGATCCGTTCTCATCAATTTCTATCTATCAGCTTTTCCGTCGAAATTGTACCATCTAACTTTGCTTTGGAAGTCATGCTTGCATTTCATAACTCAAATTCATTGTCTATCTCTCTAACCTCGAAAGGTGAGCAATCACTCACGATTAACGTTCTTGTATTTATTAAATTTGATTTCAATTGAAACGACAATTGAAATATGATGCTGTAGTTATTTAAATTGTTATATATGCTATTATCTGTATATGTCCACCTATGACATCTGAAACCAGTATCTAGTATTTATATGCCTGTTATTACCATTATCTGTATATGTTCACCTATGACATCTGACACCAATATCTGTTATTTATATTGATGATATATGCCTGTTGTTATATATTTTATTATCTGTTATCACTCTGCAAGTTCCCTGTTAGTATAGAATTCACTATGGGTTGAAATGATACATACCCGAACGGACTTTAGAATAGGAGAATTTCGTTATGGGTTGAAATGATAAACCCAAGCGATTTTCATTTGAATTGAAATTGGGATTACGGGTCGAAATGATATCTACCCGTATATATTTAAATTTCGGATTGAAATGATAAATATCTGTATCACTTAACCATATGATAAATATATATACAGACACCGTTGGTCCATATATATAAATATTTTAAAAATGAATTCTATGGTTTGGAAAGAAATATATGGTTTTAATAAATGTTGAGCCTTAAATTATTATATATAAATGGGAATGATTGATTTAAATACATATAATATGTTGAGTGTTTAAAATATATTTCAAAATAGATTTTGGTAATAATTTGAATAAGTTAAGGTTAGAAAGATAATTTGAATTTAGTTGAAATTGTATTCAATAAAGAATTTTATTTAAATTAAACCGATTTGAAACTTATTGAAACAGAGATGTAAGAAATGATTTATAACTTGAGTTTGATTTATAAGTAATCTAATGAATATTTTTTTTTGTTTAACTAAAGTTTAAGGAAATATTTAGTAAAAATGTAATTTAAGGCTAGTTAAATGATATTGAATTTATTAAGTGAATATTCCCTGATTAAATAATAATGAAGTTAAATCAAGAGCTATATGAAACTGTTAAATTTAACTTTGAAAATGTTGAATATTAAAGCTTTGAAATATATTGAAAATTTAAATGATCTGTTTAGAAATGAATTAAATTGATGAATTGAGCTTTGAATAAATTTGAATTTGGAATTTGAAGTTGATTTGAATTGATTTGCTAGACTTTAGGAAATTAAATACTTTACTTTTTAAATCATTTAATATATATATACTATTTTGGAAAATGGATATATTTGAAATGAAATGATATTTGGGTTTTGAAGTATAAATTTAATTGAAATGACCACGGTGTTAAAATGTATATTTCCACCTTGTAGATAGTTCTGAAGATCCTTAGAGGATGGTTATCCCAACATCCTTTAAGTTACTCGTATTTCAATTGATATTTCACTTGAGTTGGATTTATTTATATAAGAATGTTAATCCTGACTCGAGTGTTTTGTGTTTTGCTTTACGCTCGGGTCAGACCGAGTGATACAGCATTTGAGACTCACCCTTGGAGTTTGGAGCTTCCTTTGGAGATCCAACTATCGCCTCAGCTTTCAGCTCTTCTAGTTGATTTGTTCAGAGAAGTCATCTGTTGTACTGGAGACTTCACTGCATTTGAGATATTTTGTTGTATTTTATTTCTAACTCTGATGTTTATATAATAGCTTCATGAACTACTATTTTATCTATTCCGCTGCGTATTATTGTATTACTCTGTGTCTGTGATTATGTGATTGATTTATTTACTGCATATGCTGAGTTTTGCCAAATTTTTATTACAATCTGTTATTTTGAATTATTCAAGTCAGACATGTGTGGATTTATTGTCGATTTGAATGGTCCAAAATACCGGGTCGTTACAAGTGTATTAATAGATATGAGCGCGTATTTGTTAGTGAATATAAAATGTTTTATATTGTGTTGTTCAATTTATTGGGTGGCTTATGAATTCTGGTCGTCACAGTCCGTACAACTGTATCGATAGGGATTTCTAAACACTTGAATAGTGTAATTCGACACAGTATTGTTTTGAAATGGGGTAAATGAAATAATTTTACCCAAAGATATATTTTGATATAAAAAAATTAATTTTCTGAAATTATTATGTATAGTTGGAGTGTTTGGATGATAATATTATAATCAAATAAGATTATAAAAATTGGAAATGGTTTATATAACCAAATGAAAATTTGTATAAGTATAAATTATACAAATGGGTTATAATTACATTGGATTCAAACCAGAATGTAGAAATTTAAATCTCGGGAAGTTTGGAAAAATGTTTTTCAAAGTGGTGTGGAAAATAATAATAAGAGTATTATTTTTTTGAAAATATTTTCGAATGAAAACTGTTTTAAATGAATTTTGGAAGAGATATAGCACTGAACTCACTTCAATCGTTGGAAAATAATTCTGGTGATGACTACAGCATCACCAGTATTCATTTTCAAGTTTCTAGGTGACGGATTGCTACCATAGTAATTTGATATGGAGATTTTTTGTGAAAAAAAATGTTGTTTAGAAATTCCGAGGGAATTGTTTTGAATAAAAATCAAGTTGATTTTTGGAAGTTGAAGGAAATGGTTTGTTAAAAATAGAGTTATATATATATATATATATTATTTCAAATGGTTTGAAATAAGTATCGGGTGTTGAATTCTGGAATTTCTAATTAAAATGAGAAGTGAAATCAGAAGAGGATAGGATTTGAAATAAAACTTGAAAAAGGTGAACTTCAAGATGAAGTTAAAAATTTAACTTATGTAAGTTAAATAAATTGAATTCGTAAAACAAAATTTGGAGGAATTGGAATTTAACTTAAGTAAAAGTTAAAGAAAATAAATTAAATGAAGTGATAATAATAAATAAGATGAAATGAATAGAATGAAATGGATTAACTAAGTATAAAGTGCATATGAATGTGCAAGTAAATGGAACAAACAAAAATAAGTAAGGAAGTATGGAAAAAATTGAAATTGGAACTAAATTCTTACTTGATTAAATGGAATGAATTAAAAATAAAATTGTTTGGAATGAAATTAATTTAAGTATAAATAAATTCGAATATGGTTCGGAAATATTGGTTAAAGGAAATTGAAATTTAATTTAAATTAAATTTGATTTGAAACCATATTGAATAGAGTATATAAACTTGGATTGTTAAGTGGCTAAATAACTATAAGTTATAAAAATTTAAATGGAATAAAATTTGATTGAAAATTTGGGATTGTGAATAAATAAATTTGAATAGCTTATAAGAAAAAAAATTGAAATTTATGGAATAAGTATATATTTAAGCTGCTAAGTGATGTAAATCTTGAGTTAAAAATAAATGAGAATATACTCGAGTATAAAATTGAGGGAAAGGTGAGAAAATAAGTTGTGTAACTTATAAAAATTGGAAAGTGGAATAGAAAACCAAAAATAAAAATGGTTTGATATTTTAGTAAAGAAAATAAAATCCAAACCTGGATTATAGAATAAATTTGAACTCAAGTGATTAAATAAAATGATTTTTGAAATAAAAATCAGATATTGAATTGTAAAATGGAAGTGAGCTAATTAGATAAATTAATTAGTTAATTGAATATTGGAATGGAAGTTAACTTGATTAAACAGAATGGATTGTGGACTGAAATTGAAGTTGAATATAGAACTTGAGTAATAAATAAAATTCCACTTGAGTAATAATTCAAAGGAGTTATAAAAATTTATAAACGATGTTTATAAATAAACGAAAGTGATATCGGATGATAAATTTGGAATATAAATTTACAGGAAGAATTTATATTTGAATATGGAGTTAGGGCGAGAGAGAAAAAAATAGTGGATACTATTTTTGAAGTGGAAATGGTTAAGGTGATCGAAATGGAAGCGATGTGATGGAAATCGAGAGGGATTATAAATTTAAAATTTGGTTATTGAGATTTAAAAATATATTTTTATTAATAAGTTAAGTTTTATTTTAAAAAGGAAATTTTTTATTTATTAAACTATGTAATTTTAAAGTTAGTTAGTATTGAATACTTCAGAAGTGAGTTTTTCAAATACTTAATATATATTTTAATAAATCCCAAAATTTTAAACCTGCTTTGAAAAGTGATGTATAAAGAGTATTTCAATATTTTAGATAATTATTTGAACATGTCTTAAAAATAAATTATTATTATTCTTTTAAATACTTATTATATATATAGAGTTTTGAAATGTTTTAAATTTATTTATAAACCTTCTCGAAAGTCTGGAAGTGGGGTTATTCAGTATATGAGATTTATAAGAAAATTCATAAATGGAATTGGGAAGAAAAGTAAGAAAATTTCCGAAGAATTTAAATAAAAAGTGAACTTCGAAAATGAAATAGGATTCATAAAAGAAGTAGAAAAGGAAATTGGAATTATAAGTAAGTATATTTGACTATGGAAATATTGAAGGGAATTAATTCAAGAATTCCAGAACTTATAAAAATTCGTTATGAACGAGTTAAGAAATTTATAAATAAATTGTAAATGATTTCGAGGAAAAGAAATAGGGAATAAATGGAATACTTCCTAAGTGTTGAATATAAAATGAAGTGGAAAAATATTCTAAGTATTGGGAAGGGGTGGAAATATTCAGTTGAAAATATAAGGATTTGAAAATTGTTTTCAAATGTCGAAGTACTGGAAGTAATATCTTATAATGACATTTTGAAATAAATTTTGGAAAAGTTTGAAATAAGGTATGATGTCTGTTTTTGGATGTGTCTTGATAGTTAAATAACCGACTATCAATTTTGTCCAATTGCGTTAATCGTTTCGAAGAGGCCGGGATCAGATTTAATTATCCGAAAACTACTTTGATCCGGTTTGAACGTTACGAATGAATATCATGAAGATGATGAAGACGGTGATTCGGTTTGTCCAGACCCAGGACAACTTGTATGGATGAATGCTATCAGAACATCATCATTAGAGTACGATGAGCGTTCTAAGTGAAATTATTCTTGAAAGGTAATCGTAGCCTCTAGCCTCATCAACCGGAATGGCTGAAAATCAGGGGGTATGCAGCAAGGCTAAGTGGGTCATACCCAATTAGGATATGTTATCACCTTTTTAGATAACCTCGGATATATTATATTGTGTGGATACGGTGCATGCGAAAGAGTTCTCGGTAAGGGTGGGAACACCCGGGGTGATAAAATATTCGGTTTTATCCAGGTTAGGGATATGGCCGGTCTTGTGTTGCAGGGGATCCCGACGAGGTCCTCGGTACATGCTTCTAGAAGAGTACCGTGATAAGTGGTACCCCAGTGCCTAGTCATTGTATGGAATCCATTCTCCAATAAGCACCGTACGGTTTTGATTGTGCCCAACCGTGCTGTAACATGAGATGCAAGCATTTCAGCTATTTCCTATTTACTTGGTTTAGACACTCTTGTAATATCAGACGGATTTGATAAAAATGTTTTAGTTATCCTAAAGTAAAAACCCGTCATGTTTATGTGTGATGTGGTCTTACGAGATACCTTTGTTTCAAAGGATTTTGATAAAAGTTAATAATTCAAATTGAGTGTGTTTTCTCACGCTAGTTTTCCAGACTGACTCGGGTGTTATTTTATTATAATGCTCGAGCCAGACCGAGTATTACAGATTCAGGATATGATGCTATGGAGCTCAGAAGACGAGCTGGATGACAGAGGCGTATTTCTGTACTTGATGTATACTTCCGCTGTATGAGGACAAGTTATTATACTGTCCAGATTTGATGCAGTGATTGCGTACTCTGATGATTGTAAGTATTAAACAGTTACAGATTCTTTTGTATAAAAATCTGTTATTATATATTATATTTGGTTCCGCTACGATTATGAGATTCTGTGTTGTTGTGTTCTATTTTCTTCTACCTTTTTCTTCTTCACCCCTAATGAACTGGTATTTCTGGCACTCGGCAGCTCGGCATTTTATACGGTGGACGTATCAATGTTGATTTTCGAGGATCGAAAAACCCGGTCCGTTACAATATTATTAGTTTGGATATATTCCCACCTATTGGAGCAGATGAGACCCTATTACATTCCCGTGTAAGAGCGGATGACCCTTTGTATACGAATCCCGTCTTGAAGCGGTTGATTTATATTTTTATTATTATATACTGTATGTGATGCAGGGGGACATGTTGGAGGGATCCAATAGGATTCCTCACACTGTTGATTTTATTTTCAAATATATCGTGATATATGAAATGTTGGATGCTATAATTGATGACACAGACACAACTTTGCTTATTTAGTGCTTTAGTAGCACTGGGCCTTATATTTTGGTATTTTAAAATACCATAAAATAGGAATTGATTTTAAAAGGGGGATTTCAAGTGATTTTGGAAATCATATATGTCTTAAATAATTATTCTTGAATTATCTTAAGAAGTAATTTATTTTAAAATCAAAAGTATGATTTTTATGGATATTATAATTTAATAGTTTTACAAAAACATTAAAAGAGTTTTTGAATTGTGAATAAAGATTTTAAAAATCTTAAGATAAATCCGCCTTTTACAATAAAGGATATGGTTTTAAAAAGAAAATAGAAATAGTTTAATATAAATATTTATTAACCACTTTATATAAAGAAATATATATATATATATATATTTATATAGGTACATATATATTATAATGGAATTTATAAACGTGATAAGTATAAAAGTGAGATTTTACAAAATGGTGTAAAGATTTGCAAAATCGTATTTTTGTTAGTAAAAGTATGGATTTATAAACAGTGTTTATAAAAAAAGAAACTATTATCATGGAATAGATTGGAAAGATAAATGAAATGGTGGATTTATTATACGATGTGGAATGTTGTTCTAGAAAATGGTTGATTCTATTTTGGAAACTGAAAATGAGGATGAATTTTGGATTGTTAATTGAATTGTCACGACCCGCTTTTCCGTACAATTCGAACTGCACCTGTACTTGCTCAAAATAAGCTCTGATACCAACTGTGACAACCCGCCTTTTCGACCCTCGAATATTGATATAAATACGCTCATTGTATAACATGCCAAACGATCGAGTGTTGGAAAGACAGATTGTTGAGGGGAAAGAAAGTAGGTAGAAGAAAGAAGAAACTAAGAAAACCAGAATCTCACAGCGGACTGAATAACATATAATATGAATAGTTCTTTATACAAATCAAAACTGTAATATACATATCTCACTTTAGAGTACACAAATCAATAATTACCAGCCTGGACAATTATAACAACCTACCCTCAGAATTGCTGGTAATTTCAACAAAACACTGCAGCGGAAATAAACAAGTACAAGAATACGTCTCAGTCTCCAGCTCGTCTCCTGAGCTCCATAGCATCCTAACCCGAACCTGTAATACTCGATCTGACCTGAGCATTATAATAAAATAACACCCGAGTTAGTCTGGAAAACCAGCGTGAGAAAACATACTCAATTTGAATTATTAACTTGTCAAAATCCCTTTGAAAATCAAAGGTATCTCGTAAGACCACGCCACATATAAACACGACGGGTTTTTACCTTATGATAACCAAAATATTTCATATCAAAATCTTCTGATATTATAATAGTGTCTAAGTACAAATACTTATTCAAATAGCTGAAATGCTTGCATCTCACGTTTCAGCATAATTGGGCATAATCAAAACCGTACGGCGCTTATTGGAGAATGGATTCCATACGAATGACTAGGTACTAGGGTATCACCTGTCACAATACATGTCTAGAAACAATGTACCGAGGACCACGTCGGGATCCCTTGCTATACAAGACCGGACTATCCCTAACCTAGATAGACCGAATATGCTATCACCCCGGGTGTTCCCACCCTTTCCGAGCTCCTTCAATAAATAGTAGTAATAATATCCGAGGGTATCTAGAAAGGTGATAAACATACCCTAATTGGGTGCTACCCACTTAGCGTCGTTGCATCTCCTCTACTTTTCAGTCATTCCGGTTGATGAGGCTAGAGGCTATGATTACCTTTTCATGGAAATTTAAATTAGAATGCTCATTGTCCTCCAATGACAATGTACTGATAGCATTCATCCATACAAGTCCGTTCCGCGTCCGAACAGAACCGTAGGCACTATTCCTTCTACATCCATTTTGGAACCACCCTCAAGATTAGTAGCGATTAGGCCTTGCACTTCACTGCTCCATCTTCGACTCCATGCTCTTGCTTTCCTTTCGAAATCGTATTCATTGGATCGAAGTGGTTTTCAAATAGCTTATGCGATCCCGGTCTCTTCGAAACAACGTTCGATATTTTCGGTAAACTCAACCCCGGTTCTCTTGGAATTAAACAGACAAAAATAAGATTGGAGATCACCTCCTAACCGTTAGTGGACGGATTTCCCTATAAACATCCTAGAAGAACGAAACGAGTTTATACATACAGTATAGCACCTCAAACGGTAACTGTACCATATAATTCTCGTATTTCTCCTAGATATTCCCAAAGTTATATTTTGGGTCCAGATTTGATAGTTAGTTATTTAACTATTAAAAACAATCATTCAACCAATTATTTTCCTTTCCATTGAAAAACCCCAAATCTCTTTTCAATTTAATTTTAATAAATTAAATCTCCTTATCCAAAATATGTGTACTTATCTTATTGAATTCAATAAATTTACAAACTATCCTTCAAAAATATTTGAAACCCTTTTTGAAAATAATGTGAAAAGTACCACTTCGGTATCAAACCATGGATTCACAGCTCAATGGTTACGTCTCTATCCCAGAGAAATCCAAAACTTAACTGCAGGCACTCACTGCCTCCGATTTCGCCATGCGGGTATACCATTACTTCCCGAAAACTTTATTTAATAATTATCCCAAAATAATGCTTGTAAGTTTTAAAATAAACTTTCAAGTTTAATCTAGGCAAATATACTTAAATAAAAGTTATTATACAAAGCCATATTAATATTTAATAATTCATCTTTTAAAACACAATGCTGGCTAATTCTTAAATAATAATAAATCTTTAACAATCATTATAAGGTTACTAATTAATAATTAAATATGTTTTAAACAATTTAAAATAATTAAATAACTAATCTCTGGAATATCTTAACACTTTAAAGTTACCTAATTAATAATTTAAAATCCTCTTTTTAAAACAAGCTCAATTTCTCGATTCTAAATTCACTTCGTAAATTTGGAAATCTTACTTGAGTCCAGTATAACCAATTTTATACTTATTTCCAAATTCACTTCTATCCTTCCAATTTATTTAAAAATCTCGATTTTTAAACCTTTTTATTTATACAAGTACCACTTGAGCATTTATTATTTAAAATCCTTTTTATATATTTTTATCCCAAAATCTCTATTTACAATATCCCGAATTTGTTAAGTACAAATTCAAAAAAAACCATTTATTTTACCCAATTAATTTATCCAAAATTCTATATAAATATTTTACTTCAAAATCCCTATTTAAAATTCTTTTCCAAATTCAAACCATATTTTATTGGTATTAAAAGTACCAAAATCTATGCCAAAACTGTCATAACATACAATCAATTTAAATCACAGAATAATCTATCATAGATTTATTTCATCAAAACATATATCACTATATATGAATTTAAATTCAACATTTTTAAGAAATCCAGTTGGATCCCTCCAACCTATTTCCCTGCATCCACAGATGTTAATACAACATAAAAATACCAATTCCGCTTCGAGGCGGAATATCGCGGTATATAGGGTCATCCGCTATTATACGGGGCACATAGGGTCTCATCCGCTATATATATGTGGGAATATCAATCATTCCAATATATATACTACTATATATATAATTTCTCATTCAATTGATAAAAATGTATCAATTCAACCAATCAATCATTAATTAATTTTTAACTATTTAAAATTAATACCAGCATTCCAAAATTGAGTGAGATTAACTCACCTTGAGTTTTAAATTTTCCAAATGTTCCAATTTTAAATTAAATCGAACACGTTCGATTTAACCTAAAATTTTAACTCGCTCCAAACATCTCCATATCTGTTCCATAGCATAGTGCTCGTCGCCATGATTCCGTCGCCGCTTGTTTCGTTCGATTCCGACCTCGCATGAATTAGTTATGCTATTTTAAAAATTACATAAATTTAAATATAAATAATTTTACAAATTTTCAATTTTATCTTTACCCTAGACCAGGGCCGTTGATTTTGAGATAATGGATCATGGCCGTGCCTACGTTCTTCTTCCCTTCTTCGTTCACGAGACAGACGAACCCATAGCCGCCCCCCGTTCTTCGATCGCCGCTCCCCTCCCAAGCCACCAGAGGTCGATCGGCTACCACCATACTTAAGCCCATCACAAACTCCATCGACCCCAAAGCCACGCGAAGCTCGGCTATGCCTAGCTCTTGAAAACTGCGCATGAACGGTCGGCCTTCGAGCGACATTCGCCATCAATCTACTCAACTCCACTCGATTTCCACCGTTGGATGTGAAGAGCTCGAGGAGCTCTTCGATCTTTCTGCTGGAAGTTTCTCATGAAAGTTTACGGATTGGTGGGGAAACAAGGGGAAAGGTCGGCCACTTTCGGCTATTGAAAATGATGGAGGCGGCCACATTCTATATGGCTAGGGTTTACTATTTCAACACATATATATACGTGCATATATTATTTAATTATTATTTTTCCAAATTTACATACTATTTCAGACGAACTCCAAACGAAGCGTGCCGCCAGGCGTTTATAATTTTTTACCCCTATTCCGAACACAATGGAACATGTTTCGAGGTCTAATTCGATCGTATGTGGAAGATAGCTTTTCAAATTGAATTAAAATATTAAATTTTCGATTTTAAATTCAACGCGTTTCTATTTCGTACGACCAAAGGGTAATTCCAAATGCTACGAAATTTGAAATCCGATAATAATAAACTATTACGGATCCAACGGAACTGGTTTCGTAGAAATCTGAGACTGTACCCCGGAAGGCTATTTTAACGCGTCGATTAAATCGAGCAATTTCCAAAATCAACGAAATTACTTGAAATTTAAATTTTAAAAAATTACCAATCAATTATAGTTCAAATAGAATTTATATCCACATTAGAAATCATTCTGATTTATATTAAATCAAAACCCCATTATTTACACTATTACTATATATTAATTTCCACTATTAAATTAATATATAAATTTCAAACTTTAAATTTATCGACTTTTAATTCCATTCAAAGTCTATTACCATCACTCTAATTCAAATAGAGTTCAAAACAACTTAGAAATCATTCCAATTCACATCTAACTCCAGATTCCCATATTTTCCCAATTTCAAATATTAAATTACCATTTACTGAATCCGTTAATCGCTATATTTGAAATTTTAAACTATTTCACTAATTTTCCCATATTCAAAATCAATTAATAATTCAAATTCAAAATTAAAAATAAATTAAACATTCAAAAACAAACGACAAAAATTATGGGTCGTTACATTCCTCCCCCCTTATAAGAATTTCGTCCCCGAAATTGCTAAGGTAGGAAAAATGCTCCCAAACCCTTTACTTACCCAAAACCCACTTACTTAAAATTCAATATTCACTTTTCTAAACCTTTATTTTTATCTAAAACAATTATCTTTCATTTCTATTTCCAAAAGCCTTGATTTCTATTACGGTTCAAAAATCAACTCTCTAGTTAACAAACTTACAAAAAAAATTCAAAATTTTTCTAACACCCTAAATTTCCGAATTTTTTTGACAGAGTCTCCTTTGTACGGAGAGTCTTTTGCAATATGACAAGAGAAATAAAAATATATACGTCGACCCACACGATCGGAAAACAATATATATATATATATATCAATATATCATCATTTTTTTATTTTATTGCGTAGGCGTACCTTATATCAGCGTTTTTAAGCGAGCGGCTTATTTATATGCATTTACGCAAACCAAAATCTATCCAACAGCTCCCTACATGTACTTACTCAAAATGCACATAAGTTTCATAAACAAGAAATTTTATAACATTGTGACGACCCGCCTTTTCGACCCTCCTTTTCGACCCACGAATATAACCAACTGTAACGACCCATCACAGTTTATATAACCTGTAATACTGGTGATGCTACAGTCATCACCATAATTATTTTCAAGTGACTGAAGTGAGTTCAGTGCTATATCCCTTCCAACATCCATTTTAAAACAATTTTCTTTCGAAAATATTCCCAAAAATAATACTCTTATTATTATTTTCCACACCACTTTGAAAAACATTTTTTTTAACTTCCCGGGATTTAAATTTCCAGATTCTGTTTTGAATCCAATTTTAATTATAACCCATTTGTATAATTTATACTTATACAAATTTTCATTTGGTTATATAAACCATTTCCAATTTTTATAACCTTATTTTGATTATAATATTATCAACCAAACACTCCAAATATATATATATATATAATAATTTCAAAAAATTATTTCTTTTATATCAAAATATATCTTGGGTAAAATTATTTCATTTACCCCATTCCAGAACAATATTGTGTCGAATTACTCTATTCAAGAGTTTAGAAACCCTTATCGATTCAGTTGTACGGACTGTGCCGACCAAAGGTCATAAGCCACTCAATAAATCAACCAACACAATATAAAACATTTTATATTCACTAACAAATACGCGTTCATATCTATTAATACACTCAAACTCATTTAGGTTTCTACTGACCCTATCTCTAATGAGTAATCCCCACCAAAGCCAAGGTTCTCGCTTAACCTTCAGGTCTGATACCAAATGGAATAGTGTAGCTCTGATACCAAGTGTAAAGGCTCGTATCTCCGTACCTCTTGATTCAACCCTCAAAAATCTACACTCGAAAATCGACATCAATGTAGCCCAGGAGACGGGCCCGTATCTCCGTACCAAATGTAACGGACGGGATTTTCGACCCTCGAAAATCGACATCAATACGTCCACTATATATAATGCCGAGCCATCGAGTGCCGGAAATTACCAGTTCATTAGGGAGTGAAGAAGAAAAGATAGAAGAAAGAAACAGAACAACATCACAGAGTCTCACAATCGCAGCGGAATAAAATATAATATATAATAAAAAATTTTATACAAAAGAATCCATAGCTGTTTATTTCTTACAATCATCAGAGTACAACAATCAATACATCGATCTGGACAGTTATAACAACTTGTCCTCATACAGCGGAAATATACATCAAGTACGAAAATACGCCTCTGTCATCCAGCTCGTATCCTGAGCTCCATAGCATCCTATCCTGAATCTATAATACTCGGTCTGACCCGAGCATTATAATAAAATAACACCCGAGTCAGTCTGGAAAACCAGTGTGAGAAAATACACTCAATTTGAATTATTATTATTATTTTTCAAAACCTTTTGAAAAACAAAGGTATCTCGTAAAACTACGCCACACATAAACACGACGGGTTTTTACCTTATGATAACCAAAACATTTTTATCAAATCCGTCTGATATTATATTAGTGTCTAAATCAAGTAAATAGAAAATAGCTGAAATGCTTACATCTCACGTTTCAGCATAGTTGGGCACAATCAAAACCGTACGGCGCTTATTGGAGATTGGATTCCATACAATGACTAGGCACTGGGGTACCACCTATCACGGTCCACGTCTAGAAAAATGTACCAAGGACCTCGTCGGGATCCCTTGCAACACAAGACCGGCCCTATCCCTAACCTGGATAGAACCGAATATGTTATCACCCCGGGTGTTCCCACCCTTACCGAGAGCTCTTTCGCATGCAATCGTATCCATAATATAATATATCCGAGGTTATCTAGAAAGGTGATAACATACCCTAATTGGGTATGACCCACTTAGCCTTGCTACATACCCCCTGGTTTTCAGCTATTCCGGTTGATGAGGCTAGAGGCTACGATTACCTTTCAAGAAAAATTTCACTTATAATGCTCATTGTCCTCCAACGACGATGTTCTGATAGTATTCATCCATACAAGTTGTTTTGGGTCTGGACAAACCGAATCACCGTCTTCTCTGTCTTCACGGTATTCATTTGTAACATTCAAATCGGATCGAAGTGGTATTCGGATAATTAAATCCGGTCCCGGCCTCTTCGAAACGACTAACGAAATTGGCCAAAATTGATAGTCAGTTATTTAACTATCAATACACATCCAAAAGCAGACATCAGGCCTTATTTCAAACTTTTCCAAAATTTATTTCAAAATATCTTTATAAGATATTACTTCCAGCACTTCAACATTTGAAAATAGTTTTCAAATCCTTATATTTTCAATGAAATATTTCCACCCATTCCAATACTTAGAATATTTTTCCCCACTTCGTTTATAGTCACAGTTAGGAAGTATTCCATCTATTTCCTACTTCCTATTTCTCAAAATAATAATTTAAATTGGCTAATTACACTTAAATTAATTCTTATTAAAACTAAATAAATTTTTTTACCTCTGCAAAAATACCTTTCTCGACCGCGAACACTTCCAGGCATCGGCATCGCATCTCTAGATTAACCGCGTCGAACCCAAACTCCCTCTGACCGGAGCATCGACTGCCAACACCAAAACGTCGCCGCACAACAAAACTCGTCTCCAGGTCGCCGCCCTTCCATACGCACCATGCCCAATGCCAGAAATCATCGCGCTCGCGTCTCAAGGAGCAAATCGCGACTTGCTCTGGTCACCCCAGTCCCCACTACCGCATCCCCCTATATGCCACCGCATCACCAAGAACCTTGTCTACAAGTGCGGCTCAACCTCCTATACACGAAAACATCACCCACTTCAAGAATTCCTTCCCTAATCGAAAGCATCACGTAACCCTAGCTTGACGTCGATAGAAACTACCAAACTCGAGGAAGCAGCCACACCCTCTTATAACGATGATTCCATGCTTGAATGCGAATGATTTCCCCCCCCCATCTTTTTTTCTATTTTGGTTTCAAGATTTTTTTTATACGAAACGAATTTGAGTTCGATATTTTCCGCCATTTTTTTTGAACAAGTTGATTTCGAGAATTTGAATGGCAGAGAAATGAGAGGCGTGATTTTTACTTCGTTCGTTCTTCTCTTTTTTTTATCTGATTGAAATTGAACGGAAGAAAGAAGAGGGATAATGTGATTTTAAAAGGAGAATGGAGGGAGGAACAAGACTTGATGTTGGAGTGTAAGATGAAGGCTACAGTGTTCTGAAAGGAAGGAAAAAGTTTTGATGTGAACGCGGTCAATCAATATAAATATAAATATATTATATTATTTAAATTTTAAAACGTCTCGATTTACACAACTCAAAATCTCGAACCCCTATCGAGGCGTGCCACTAGGCGTTTATAATGTTATACCCCTATTCCGAACACAATGGAAAAGGTTTTGAGTCCTAATTTGATCGTATGGAGAAGATAGCTTTTTGGACCCAATTATTATATTAAATTTCGATATTAATTTCAACGCGTTTATATACTGTACGATCAAAGGATTACTCCAAACACTACGAAATTTGAAATCCGATAATAATACACTATTACGGATCCAATGGAACTAGTTTTGTCGAATTCCGAGACTGTGCTCCGGATCGCTATTTTAACGCGTCGATTAAATCAATGATTTCAAAAATTTGCGAAATCGCTTGAAATTTCAGTTTTAAAAAAATTCTCCAACTCAATTATATTTCCAAACCTAAAATTAATCGTTGAAAAATCTGGGTCGTTACATTCCTCTCCCCTTAAAAAAAATTCATCCCCGAAATTGCTAAGTCAGGGAAAATGCTCCAAACCCATTACTCTTTTCAGAACCCACTTAGTTAAAACTTGACACTCACTTTTCTAAAACCTTTAGTCCTATTCAAAGCATTTAGTTTCATTTTTCAACCAAAATATATGATTTTAATTTTAGTTTGAACATCACTTTTTAGTTAACAAAAATTTTCTAACTCCCTAAATCTCCGAATTTTTTTGGCAAAGTCTCCCTTATATGGAGAGCCTTTTGCAATATGAAAAAAGATATAAAAATGTATACATCGACCCACACGGTCGAAAAACAAAATATATATCAATATTTTATATATTTACGGTATTTAATCCAAAAACGTACGTTATTTTAACATTTTTAAGCAAGCGGCTTATTTAATATGCAATTACACGACCCAACTCTAGCCCAATAGCCTCTGGGTACCTGTACTTACTCAATTTAACCATGTAAGTACCAAAATATGAAAGTTCCATAACATTTCATTTATTTAACTAACTTTACACATGAATTTCATATATAACGTGCCAACGAAGATTTTTATGCAATTATAAGGTTCCGTTACTAATTTGATTACTTCTAATCGATTTTCATACCATTTCATTTAATTAACCAATTAAACACATAATTTTCATATCATGACTATATAACCATAAGGTTCTAACATTCGATTATTTATTTTCAATCCATTTATATATATATATATATCATTTCATTCAATTCAAATAATTTTCAACCAATAATTTGCATTCAACTCATATTTATACCAAACAATTTCATATCCATCTCAAATTGATTAAAAATCAATATATTCACTTTCTATTAATTCATAGAATTTTATTTGCTTCTGTTTACATTAAACGACTATTTTTTTCTATGCAAATTAGGTGATATTTATTTAATAAAATAACCATTTCAGTTCATAGCTATTTTAAATTGATTTCAAATCAATTTATACTTAATTCTATTCCAATTCAAATTCAATCCATTCATATCCACATTAGTTTCAAATCCATTTTATTAAGCTCGGAATCACTCCACGCTATTTATTTAATAACCATTTCACAATTTACTCGAGCCAAACTTCCATCCAAAATATTAACTTAAGTTGTTCATTTATTTTCAATCAATTCAATTAAATAACCTAAGTTTGTTTCTATTGCAATAAAACTTCCTTTTATTTAAATTGACTCTTGTTCAATTTATTCACCTTCAATTGATTTGCATCCCCAATTCAAAACTCAATTCCATACTTGGATTCATTTAAATAATATCCCAACGCCATATTCAATTTATTTACACTTAAATTGAATTTATGTATAACTCAAATCATTTCTATTTCCATCCAATTTTATTTGATCACATTCAACGCACATTAATCAGCTTATATATATATAAGTCGAATTTTATTTATTACTCAAGTTCTATATTCAACTTCAGTTTCAGCCCACAATCCATTCTACTTAATCAAGTTAATTTCCATTCCAATATTCAATTAACTAATTAATTTATCTAATTAGTTCACTTCCATTTTACAATTCATTATCTGATTTTTATTTCAAAATCACTCTATTTAATCCACTTGAGTTCAAATTTATTTTATAATCCAGGTTTGGATTTTTTTTCTTCACTAAAATATCAAATCATTTTTATTTTTGGTTTTCTATTCTGCTTTCAAATTTTTATAAGTTACACAACTTATTTTCTCGCATTCCCTTAAATTTTATACTCGAGTATATCCACATTTTATTTTTAACTCAAGATTTACATCACTTAGCAGCTTAAGTATACTTTTATTCCATAAATTTCAAATTTTATTAAGCTATTCAAATTTATTTATTCACAATCCCAAATTTTCATTCAAATTCTATTCCATTTAAATTTTTATAACTTATAGTTATTTAGCCACTTACTCTTCGCATTGGTATATTTAATTCCGTTCAATACGGTTTCAAATCCAATCCAATTCAATTAAATTTTATTTTCAATTTCCTTTAACCAATATTTCCGAACCATATTGTGACGACCGCCCATGACCCCCGCACTGAACCTAGAGATAGTGCGCTGTAAGGTGTGCCAGGCAGCCATGGACAATTGTCAGGGTAAATTAAAAATAGCAGAATCTATCGTATAACTCACAGCGCATGGACAAAATACAATAGAATATATGTAGTGAAGCTTTACAGAATAGTGTGCCCATGAACCCCGCACTGAACCTAGAGATAGTGCGCTGTAAGGTGTGCCAGGCAGCCATGGACGATTGTCACATTAAATTAAAAATAGTAGAATCTATCGTATAACTCACAGTGCATGGACAAAATACAATAGAATATATATATAGTGAAGCTTTACAGAATAGTCTTTGATTGCTCTGATACCAAATGTGACGACCGCCCATGACCCCCGCACTGAACCTAGAGATAGTGCGTTGTAAGGTGTGCCAGGCAGCCATGGACGACTGTCAGGGTAAATTAAAAACAGCAGAATCTATCGTATAACTCACAGCGCATGGACAAAATACAATAGAATATATATGTAGTGAGGCTTGATGTATTGACTATTCAGATGTTGTATTCAACTATTATGAAGTTTTATATGATGACATCCTATTCTGTAAAGCTTCACTATATATATATTCTATTGTATTTTGTCCATGCGCTGTGAGTTATACGATAGATTCTGCTGTTTTTAATTTACCCTGACAATCGTCCATGGCTGCATGGCACACCTTACAGCGCACTATCTCTAGGTTCAGTGCGGGGGTCATGGGCGGTCGTCACACATATTCAAATTTATATATACTTAAATTAATTTCATTTCAAACAATTTTATTTTTAATTCATTAAATTTAATCAAGTAAGAATTTAATTCAAATCTTTCTACACTCCCTTACTTATATTTATTTATTCCTTTCACTTACACATTCATATGCAGTTTTATTAGTTAACTTCATCACATTCTACTCATTTCATCTCATTTATTATTTACTATAATCACTTTATTTAATTTATTTTCTTTAACTTTTATGTAAGTCAAATTTCCAATTCCTACAAATTTTCTTTTTCAAATTCCAATTTATTTAACTTACACAAGTTAAGTTTTAATTTCATCTTGAAGTTCACTTTTTCCAAGTTTTATTTCAAAAACTTATTAACTTCTTATTTCACTTCTCTTTTAATTAGAAATTTTAGAGTTCAAACACCCAGCTCTTATTTCAAACCATTTGAAATAATAATAATAATATATATAAATATATAAATCTGTTTTAACAAACCATTTTCTTCAACTTGCAAAAATCAACTTGATTTTTTACCAAAACAATTCCCTCAGAATTTCTAATATAGCATTTGTTTTTCACAAAAAATCTCCATATCAAATTACTACATTAGCAATCCGTCACCTAAAAACTTAATAACGAATACTGGTGATGCTGCAGTCATCACCAGAATTATTTTCCAGCGGCTGAAGTGAGTTCAGTGCTATATCCCTTCCAAAATCCATTTTAAAACAATTTTCTTTCGAAAATATTCCCAAAAATAACACTCTTATTATTATTTTCCACACCACTTTGAAAAACATTTTTTTTCCAAACTTCCCAGGATTTAAATTTCCAGATTCTATTTGAATCCAATTTTAGTTATAATCCAATTGTATAATTTATACTTATACAAATTTTCATTTGGTTATTATATAAACCATTTCCAATTTTTATAATCTTATTTTGATTATAATATGATCAACCAAACACTCCAAATATATATATATATATATATAATAATTTTAAAAAATTATTTCTTTTATATCAAAATATATCTTGGGTAAAATTATTTCATTTACCCCATTCCAAAACAATACTGTGTCGAAATACTCTATTCAAGAGTTTAGAAACCCTTATCGATTCAGTTGTACGGACTGTGCCCACCAGAGTGCATAAACCACTCAATAAATCAACCAAAACAATATAAAACATTTTATATTCACTAACAAATACGCGCTCATATCTATTAATACACTCAAACTCATTTAGGGTACTACTGACCCTATCTCTAATGAGTAATCCCCACCAGAGCCAAGGTTCTCGCTTAACCTTCAACTCTGATACCAAATGGAATAGTGTAGCTCTGATACCAAGTGTAAAGGCCCGTATCTCCATACCTCTTGAGTCGACACTCGAAAATCGACATCAATGGACATCAATACGGCTCAGGAGATGGGCCAAGGTATTCGTATTTTTATTAATGTGGATATTAATGAAACGTAAATGAATTGATTGAGAATCAAATTGAAATGGAATAAAATTGAATATAAATTTATTTGGAATCAATTTAAAATAGCTATAGACTGGAATGGTTATTTTAATAAATGAATATCGTCGAATTTACATAGAAAAAAAATTCGTTTGGCGTAAACGGAAGTGAATAAAATTCTATGAATTAATAGAAGTGAAATAAATTAATTTCTAAGTCATTTTGGAATGGATATGAGTTTGTTTGGTATAAAATAAAGTGATGCACGAAAATTGAGTTGTAAATCATTTGAATTGAATAAAAATGATATATGGATCGATTGAAAGTAATTAAATTAGTGTTGGAACATTATAATTGCTTATGATTATGTGTTAGAATGCATTGTTTATGAAATCTATGTATTTATCCATTTAAATGAATGAAATGTTATCAAATTTCATGATTTTGGTACTTATGTGTTTAAAATTGAGTAAGTATAAGTACAGAGGGAATATTTAGCTAGATTTGGGTTGAGCAATTGCATATGAAGTAAACTTGCTTGCTTAATAATGCTTAAAAACGCTAAATAAGGTAAGTTTTCGGATTAAATATCGCAAGATATAAATATTGATATATATATATATATATATATTTTTATTATTTTCCGACCGTGTAGATCGATGTATATATATTTATCTCTCTTGTCATATCGCAAATGGTCCTCCGTACAAAGGAGACTCTGCCATAAAATTTCAAAGATTTAGGGCGTTAGAAATTTTTTGTTAACAACAATATGATTTCGAATTATAATTGGAATAATGGGTTTTGGGACTAGAATTGAAAACTAATAGTTTGGGCTAAAACTAAAAGATTAGAAAAGTGAATATCGAATTTTCACTAAGTGGGTTTTGATAAGTTAATGGGTTTGGAGCATTTTTCCTGCTTTAGCAATTTCGGGGACGAAATTCTTTTAAGGGAGGAGGAATGTAATGACCCGGATTTTTTGACAGTTACTTTTGAATATTTGAATGGTTTAAATATTTTATTTGGAGTTATAATTGAGTTAGAAAGTTTTTAAAACTGAAATTTCAAATGATTTCGTAAAATTTTGAAATCGTCGATTTAATCGACGCGTTAAAATAGCGATCCGGGGCACAGTCTCAGAATTCGATGAAACCAGTTCCATTGGATCTGTAATAGTGTATTATTATTGGATTCCAAATTTCATACTGTTTGGAGTTATCGTTTGATCGTACGAGATAGAAACGCACTGAAAATTAATATCGAAAATTTAATATAATAATTGGGTCCAAAAAGCTATCTTCTCCATACGACCGAATTAGGACTCGAAACCTTTTCCATTGCGTTCAGATAAGGGTATAACATTATATATGCCTAGCGGCACGCCTCGATAGGGGTTCGAAATTTTGAGTCGCGTAAATCGAGATATTTTGAAAAGTTTATTAAATATGTATATTTCTTTCTACACTTCAAATCTGTCTTCTCCCTCTATCAGCTGACCTTTTCCACTATCACACGTAATTGCTCACAACACGCCTCCTTGTTTATAAAACCGTGTTCCCCTTCTTCCTTCGAACGAAAGATGTTCGATACAAAAAAATGAAATCGCGGTCGAGCCTCCTCCTTCTGGTTTATATCGCGACTTCACTTACCCTTGTCAGTTCAAACCCACGGAAGCCCTTCTCTTCTTTTTTTCAAAATGAAAACAGATCGATAGCAGGAATTTTTTTTTATAATCGATTGAATCAAAAGCAGGCCGAAGTGGCGAGGGAGAGAGCAAGCGCGTGGGCGCATGGGCAGTTGCTCGAGGCGAGTCCCAATTTTGGAGCAGAGGTCGCGATGTTGTGGGTTCGAGCTACTCCAGTGGTGGAGAGAGTTGGTGAGCTCGAGGGTTCTATGTGGTGATGTCGCTACCGCGTTTTGCAAAAGGGAGGGTTTCGAGCAGATGTAGGGCTTCACGCGAGTGGAAAAGAAGGAGGTCGGCATTCATTTTGGACTGTAACACAGTCTTGAAGGTGAAGGTAAAATACTGTAGCTATATAAGTTTCACGGTTAGTTTATTTTAAATTAGAATTGAAATTTAATTAACTAATGAAAATTTATTTAAAATGCATACGAGATACAAAATCATGGGTAAATCACGATGGGTTCGTAGTTGCAAGAGAGAACTGTATAGACCCCTTTCTTTATGATACTTATTTTCTATCAGAAAATAAGTATCATAAAGAAAGGGGTCTATACAGTTCTCTCTAGTTCTACGCAATGGAATTAAAAATTGAAATGGATTGCAAAATAAATTAAAGGTGAAAAATTCTCACTCATTTGGATTACTTAAATTTATTTTAAATAGTTAAAATAATTTGTTAAATGCTGGTTGAGTTTATAAGTTATTATCTGTTGAATATTATATATATAGTAGTATATATATTAGTAGTTGGAGTGATATTCCCGCACATTATAGCGGATGAGACCCTATGCGCCCCGCATAATAGCGGATGCCCCTATATACCGCGATATCCCCCTCGAAGTGGGATTGGTATTTTTAATGTTGACTAACATCTGTGGATGCAGGGAAACATGTTGGAGGGATCCAACTGGATTCCTGAAAATATTGATTAATTTTCATATATAGTGATATATGATTAGTGTGAATAATCTGTTATAGATTATTGCTATGATGTTGAATTATTAAATGCTATAATAGCACGAATCTTAAAGCTAGTATTTTAAATACTATAAATGGTTATTTTTGAAATTTAAGGAATTAAAAAGGAGATTTCGAATATAAAAATATTTATAAGGGAATTTGGACTATTTTAAAGGAAATTAAGTGGCATGAAAAAATATGTAAAATTTGATTTGGGTTATGCTTAAATATTCGTAAATTGGTTTAAATAGAGGTTTTTAAATAAAATTATATTAAGGGATTGAAATGATATTTTGAAAGTATGGAAAGGAGTTGAAATATATATTAAAAATAGATTTGAAATTAAAATGGGATTTATTAAGGAAGGGATTTATAAAAAAATGAAATTTTATAAATAAAATTGGTTTTACAAAGAAGTGAAACTCAAAAGAGTTTATAAATTTATAAATGATGTTTATAAATAAGGAAAATGATGGTTAGTTGATAAATTGAAAATATAAGTTTACGATGTGAATTTATATCGAGTTATGGGAATCGTTTTGGTAAAGAAATAATGGAATCTATTTTTGAATGTGAGAATAGTGGTAAAAACGGAGATATACTCGATGTGATACGAATTGAGAGGGATTTATAAATTGAAATTGTCAATATTGGATTTTTAAAATAGATTTTTGTCGAGAAATTAAAATTGTTTTAAATGGGATTTTAAATTACTATACCATGAAACTTGAATTGAGATTTAGAATATTCCGAAAAGTTAGATATTCTAATTTTATTAATCAACTTTGTAAATTAATTAGTTATTTAAAAATGATTTGGAAATGAGTTATCGATGTTATTTAAAATGTTTTGATACTTTAAATTTACCTAAACATATTTTACAAATAAACTATTATTCTTTAAAAATACTTATTTTATATATAAATTTTTAAAGGATTGAAATTTATTTATAAATCCTCTCGAGATTGGAAACGAAGTTTATTAAACAGATATGATTTGTTTTGAGGGAACCTTATAGGGGAATTCTGGGAACTTAAAGAAATTTCCAAGGTGTTAAAATACTAGAACTTCGGAGAATGAATTAGAATTCATAAAAGGAGTTAGAAATAGCATTTGGAGATATAGGCAATTGTATTCGACTTTGGAAAATATTAAGGGATTTACAGATAAAATTTGTAAAGGAATTTGAGAAATAGGAAAATAAATAGACTATTTTCTAAATATTAGAGATAAAAAGATCTTAGGAAATATACTTATGAATATTCCTAAGTATTGAACTGGAAGGTTTTGAAATATTTAACTTCAAGATTTTTATTATAGAAATGTTTTAAAAAGGGATGAATTATAGATGGAAACGAGGAATATATTTCTAAGTATTAAAACGATTTGGAAGTATCCTGTTATGGATATAAGTAATTTTTGTCGTTTCAAATATTGAATATATTGAAGAGATTTGGATATATGTATATGTGTGTGTGTGTGTATATATATATATCTTTTTGAAGATATTTTGAAATGAGTGTTTTCAAAGGATTAAAAATAATGGGGCCTAATGATTTCTTATGGATGTTTTATTGATAGTTAAATAACTGACTATCAATATTGGTTAATTTCATTAATCGTTTCGAAGATACCGGGATCAGATTTAATTATCCGAAAACCACTTCGATCCGGTTTGAACGTTACGTATGAATACCATGAAGATGATGAAGACGGTGATTCGGTTTGTCCAGACCCAGGACAACTTGTATGGACGAATGCTATTAGAACATCGTCATTGGAGGATGATGAGCATTCTAAGTAAAAATTGTTCTTGAAAGGTAACACTTTGCCTCGAGCCTCATCACCCGGGAATGACTAAAACAGGGGAGATGCAGCAAGGCTAAGTGGGTCGCACCCAATTAGGGTATGTTATCACTTTTCTAGATGTCCTCGAAAACCTTTATATTATGGATATGGTTGTGCATGAAAGAAGGAGCGCTCAATAATGTAACGACCCGTATTTTTACGGATCGACAGGTTTGTCAAAATCTGGAATTTTAGTGTTGTTGAGCCATTTCAGATTTTTAGGCAGAATTTTTCTAAGTGTTAGGTCGTGGTTGGCGACCTAAGAAGGTGGGATGACCTAGGAGTTAGGTTGCATGTTAGCTTAGGTCGTGAGGGAAGTTATGTCGTAGGCGACCTAAGGGATGGGTTGGTCGTATGCTGGCTTAGGTCGTGGGGAAGGCTAGGTCGAGTGAGCGACCTAAGAAAGTTAGCGTCTTATAGGATTTGGCAACCTGAGATTAGTTAGCGACCTAAGGGGATAGGTCGGCAGCGACCTAAGGAACTAGTGATAATAGTTAGCGAACTAGTATGGTGGAGCGACCTATAGGTTAGCGACCTAAGAGTTAGGACGTGAGCTCCGTTTTTGGTTAGGTCGCTAGGTCAGTAGTCAGTTAGGTCATATTCTGGCTAAGTGTTAGGTCGCATCCCAGTTGTTCGCGACTTACGTTAGGTCGCGAGGAAAACTTATGTGTTAGGTCGCAAGAGGGCTTAAGTCTTAAGTCGCGGCATTGTTAGGTCGCGTGGGTTGCTAAGTTGTTAGGTCGAAGCCTATGTTTTAAGTCGCGAGCGACCTAGGAGATAGCTGTTAAGTCGTAACCCAGTTATTTGGTAGGTCGCATGGAAGCGCATCTGTTAGGTCGCTTGGGTGCGCTGATGTGCTATGTCGTATCCCCTTAAGTCATAGGTCGTAACCTTGTTAGGTCGTTGAAGCGCCTGGGGAATAAGTCGTTAGGTTGTTAGGCGCTAAGTGTTAAGTCGTAGAGGCTTTAGGTCGGAGGGGTTTTAGGTCGTAGGTCGCAGACGACCTAATTCCGAGCTAGCGACTTAGAGAGATTTCTGCTATAAATAGAGGGGGTTGTTCTCACTTTTTGGGATCCGGATTTCGAAGCGACGAAGTGCTGCCATTTTGAGAGCTCGACTTCTACACTTCTTCACTTCTTTTCTCCACTCTAATCTAGTGCTTCCATCCATCCAAATCGAAGATCAAGATTGAAGATTCAAGGGCTTAGATTGAAGATCTTCATCTTTTCAAGAGAGATTTCTTCGTTTGAAGCGGATTCGTGATAGATCAAGCTTGATCCTTCCCTGTCCAGATCTGAAGTGTGTTGATTTGTGGTTGTTTAGGTGATTTGGTGAGTGGTGATTATCTCTCACATGGATCCAAAGGAGTATATCGGATTGTTGGCTCGATTTGGTGTTAAAATAGGGATTTCCATGCATTTTCTTCATCCTAAGTATAGATCCATGTAGATCCATTGTTCATGACGATGTTACATCCATTTTATCATATGTTAGCCTATGCAAGTTCATTAATCAAGTTTGTAGAGATATTGTTCATGTTTTCATGCTTGCTAGACTTTCAACTCTTTAATTACGAAAATGCCATTATTGTTATAATTGTCTATTTAGATCTTATTTGAATGCTTGATTATTTGGATTAATGTTTGATTTGGTTGACTGCTATGAATTAGATGATTTATGATTTGATTTAGACCGAAGGCGATTCTAAAGCTAAGGGAAAGACTCTTGAATTGGGAAAGCTGCTCGTGGCATATGTAGCGGGATGATGAAGCTCTTATGCATGGATTTGATGATGTGAGGTTGAGATGAGGCTTTGCGAGGATGTAATGAAGCGAAGCATCATGTGATGAAGACTTGGTCTAATCCAGACGGGATCATTCCAAGTACGTTGGTAACTTGGTAATATGATTCGAGTTTGAAGATAATGGATGCTCGAGAGGCGCTTGAGCTAGTATGGAAATAGTCGTCGAGGAGGATGACTAGAAGGCTGAGATCTCATCGTTGTTGAAGGTTCTAGCATACTCTAAGCAAGAGTACATGGGGACGCCCAAAAGACCAAGTTGATGGTCGAGTACTCTGGGTAGTTGCAAAAATCCTTGGCACGGGCTGCGACGACGTGCGGGAGTTATGTCTAGAACCGGGGTTACCATTAGCCCTTGACTGACGGATGAAAGAAGGAGCCGTTCATTCAACTAACGGTGATATCGAAGCAAGGATAACAGTGATAGCCAGAGTCATGGATGTTTGGTTGTATCGTCATTCGGTCCTAAGAGCGGTATTTCCTGAGTTCTTATCTGACCTTGGTATAGACCTTGGGATTTGTACTTAGGAAACATCGCCCTTGACTCGAGTGATAATTGCTTTACTTTAGATTGTATGCTTTGCTATGCTTGCTTCTTTTTAGTATGTGTCTGGGGGCTATCACTGTAGAAAGAGGTGGAGTGGGAGTGTTGTATTCCTATTCCTTTTCCTTTATGCCCTTTTGGTATGTTGTTAGTTAATTTACTGCTCACTAAGACTGTTGTCTGACTCAAGGCTTTATGTTTTTAATTCTTATTGCCTTGGGCAGTTCGTCCATTTTGGGACGGGCAGACTAGGTAGCAGGTGACAGGTGCTGTTCTCTTCTCACGATGCTGATATCGAAGACGAGCTGGAGGGTTGCATATTATCTTCTTATTATATGTACTGGATGTTCCGCTGTTTTGTATTCTCTGAGAGTTATGTAGTGAGGCTTGATGTATTGGCTATTTGGATGCTTGTATTCAACTATTATGAAGTTTTATATGATGACATTTTATTCTGTAAAGCTTCACTATGTATATGTTCTATTGTATTTTGTCCATGCGCTGTGAGTAATACGATAGATTCTGTTGTTTTAATCTACCCTGACAATCGTCCATGGTCGCATGGCACACTTTACAGCGCACTATCACTAGATTCGGCTAGGGGTCATGGGCGTTCGTCACATTTGGTATCAGAGCATTGGTTAATCGATTTTACCCAACGCTCGCTGACATAACTACGTATGAGAGACGTAATTGTATTTTGATGGATGATTACTATATATAATATAGTAGCTTAGTAGGGTTTGAGTCCTTTATGCAGTTGTTTCTCTCGGTATGCTAATCATTCCTTTTTGTAGATATTGAGAATGAGTCGAAGAGGGAGACCAGCAGCTAGGGAAGGCCGTGCTACTGAAGGGGCTGCTGATTATGTTGCTATGTTCGAAACCATGATGACTTCGATCAGGAGAAGGATGTCAGCCCCGGGGCCATCAGTAGATGTTGGAGATCAAGTTCAGGCTCCAAGATTGATGGATCACTTGGACGATTCATTTAGGAAGCTTGTGGAGGAAGCTCTCAGACCCGAGAATCTATTTCCTAAAGAAGGATCTGTTGTTGATGTGACCAGGGAAGAGTCTAAACCCCAGCAGGGTGGAAACAAGAAAAGGAAGCAGCAGCAGAAAAAGGGGAAGGGTGGCCATAAGAAGCAGCAGGGCGAAGTGACCTGCTACAATTGTCAGCAGAAGGGCCATTTCTCCAAAGATTGCAAGAATCCAAAGGTGTCGATGAAGTGTCACAACTGTGAAAAGCCGGGGCACATCAAGAAGTATTGTCCAGAACCGCAGAAGGACATGCAGATCGTGCAGGCTTATGCTTGGGGAGCTATTCCGTCGTCTTCAAAAGCTCCTACCGCTGAAGAGAAGGGAAAGAGTGTGGTGGTTCAAGGTACTCTTTTCCTATGTGGTGTTCCAGTTAGAGTTCTGTTTGATACTGGAGCGTCGCATTCGTTTGTTAATAGTGAACTCGTAGGCCGGTTAGGTTTGGAACCGGATGTTGTTGATAGGCCATTGGTTGTGACTAATCCAGTTGGGGGTTCGTCTTGTTTGTGTATGTTATGCCGTGGTCTGATTGTGTCGAGTCATGGTTGCTCTTTTGTTTGTGATTGTTTTGTTCTGAACTTTGCGAGGTTCGAAATTATTTTGGGTATGGACTGGCTTAGGAAGTATGCGGCTAAGGTTGATTGCGAAAGGTTGGAAGTGACAGTCGAGAATGTGGAGGGGCGAAAGATTGTGATACGATGTAAGCATGAAGAAGGCGTCTTCATGAGCTTCATGTATTCGCTAGTTGTTCCACGGGATGGACTGTCATCAGTGCCGATCGCTAATGGATTCGAGGATGTCTTTGACGAAGTCAAAGGGTTGCCGCCGCATAGAGAGATCGAGTTTCGTATAGATCTAGTTGAAGGAGCCAGACCTGTTGTGATGCCTCTTAGGCGGATGGCGCCTAGGGAACAGCAAGAGTTGAGGGTGCAAGTTGATGACCTTTTACAGAAAGGATTCATTCGGCGTAGCGTGTCCAAGTGGGGTGCACCAGTTGTGTTCGCAACCAAGGCAGATGGATCGTTGAGATTGTGTGTGGATTATCGTGAGCTGAATAAGGTGACTAAGAAGAACAAGTATCCATTGCCAAGGATAGATGACTTGTTTGATCAGCTTCACGAAGCTAAGGTGTTTTCTCAGATGGATCTGGCAACGGGATTTCACCAGTTGAGAGTTGCTAAGGATAGTGTGCCGAAGACTGCTTTTCGAACACCATCCGGTTTCTTTGAGTGGTTGGTAATGCCGTTTGGATTGACTAACGCGCCAGCTTATTTTGTGGATCTTATGAATAGAGTGTTCAGAGATCAGTTGAACAAGTTTGTACTTGTGTTCGTGGATGATATTCTGATTTATTCCAGAACTGAAGAAGAGCACAAGACGCACTTGCGTATTGTTTTGGAAATCTTGCGAAAACATCAGCTGAAGGCTAAGTTTTCGAAGTGTCACTTCTGGAAGAGTGAAGTGAGGTTCTTAGGCCATGTGATTTCTGGAAATGGGATAGCGGTTGATCCCGCTAAGGTGGCAGCAATCCAGGATTGGGTTAGACCTAAGAATGCATCTGATGTGAGAAGTTTTCTTGGATTGGCAGGATATTATCGACGGTTTATCAAAGACTTCTCCAAGGTAGCTGCACCATTGACAGGATTGACAAAGAAGAACCTAGTGTTCAGATGGGATGATAAGTGTGAGCAAGCTTTCAGAATCCTGAAAGAGCGATTGACGAGTGCTCCTGTTTTGACTATTCCAAGTGGGAATGATGAGATGGTGGTTTACACCGACGCATGTGGTACTGGACTTGGAGCAGTGCTAATGCAGAGGGATAAAGTTGTTGCGTATGCCAGTCGACAACTGAAGCCGCATGAAAGGAATTACCCGACTCATGATTTGGAGTTGGCAGCGATTGTATTTGCTCTGAAGATGTGGAGGCATTATCTGTTGGGAGTTCGATTCGAGTTGTTTACGGATCATAAGTCGTTGAAGTATCTTTTCTCCCAAAAGGATTTGAATCTTCGGCAGCAACGTTGGCTAGAGTTTTTAGCATCGTATGATTTTGGTATAGCTTATACTCCGGGAAAGGGTAACGCAGTTGCAGATGCGTTAAGTCGAAGATATGCAGGATTGGGAGCCATGTTTTCAGAATGGAAGAATCTTGAGTATCTAGCTGGATTTGACTTCAGGCCCAGATGTGAATTGGAACCTGAGATGTTGGCAAACTTATCGATAAGACCTTCTCTTGTGGAAAGGATTGGCGAGAGCCAAAAGCGAGACGATAAGCTTGTCAAGATTATCCGTGAATTGGAATCTGGATTGGATCCAGAAAAGGATAAAGGATTCGAGGTCGATCGAGAGGGTTGGCTTCGAAAGCAAGGACGACTAGTTGTTCCCGATATAGATGAATTGAGGGGTGAAGTCCTGAAGGAAAGTCATCACTCGAAGCTGACAATTCATCCAGGTGGAAATAAGATGTATCGGGATATGAAGAGGACCTACTACTGGGAAGGCATGAAGAAGGATGTTGGAAATTTCATTTCCAAGTGTATGAACTGCCAGCTGGTAAAGGCTGAACAGAAGAAGCCAAGTGGATTGCTTCAGCCATTAGAAGTTCCTACATAGAAGTGGGAGCAGATATCGATGGATTTTATTGATGGACTACCTAGAACAAGAACGGGAAATGAAGGGATTTGGGTCATTGTAGATCGTCTGACCAAGAGTGCAAGATTCATTCCTGTTCGATCGACTAGGACTGCATTAAAGTTGGCTGAGTTGTATGTTAAGTGGATAGTTCGATTCCATGGTATTCCGAAGAGTATAGTGAGCGATCGAGACCCATTGTTCACTAGTGGATTTTGGAAGAGCTTCCAGGAAGTTTTGGGAACCGAGTTGTGTTTGAGTACAGCTTATCACCCCCAAACAGATGGTCAGACCGAGAGAGTCAACCGAGTTTTGGAAGATCTTCTTAGAGCATGTGTTTTGGACTTCGGAGGATCATGGGAAGATTACCTTCATTTGGTGGAGTTTGCATACAACAACAGTTACCAGTCAAGTATTGGTATGGCACCGTATGAGGCATTATACGGAAGACCGTGTAACTCTCCGACATGTTGGATAGAGACAGGAGAGAAGCTGATGCTTGGGCCAGAGATGATTCGCCAGACTTCAGATTGTATAGAGATCATTCGGCTACGAATGAAGGCAGCCCAAGACCGTCAGTAGAGTTATGCCGATAAGCGTCGTAAGGATTTGGAATTCGACTTAGGAGATATGGTTTTTGTGAAGATTTCTCCACTGAAGAATGTTATTCGATTCGCGAAGAAAGGAAAACTGACTTCGAGATTTGTTGGACCATTCCCGATCATCGAGCGAATTGGAAAGCTCGCCTACAGATTGGAGTTACCGGAGAAGATGTCGAGTGTGCACAATGTTTTTCACGTATCATATCTACGGAAGTATGTGCACGACTCGAGTACGGTGGTTTCTGCTGATGGCTGTGAAGATTTCGAAGTTGATCCAGTCGATAGAAGACCTCGTAAGCCGCTCCGTGTTGTTGAAACTGACACGAAACAGCTTAGGAGGAAGGTAGTTAAGTTGCTCAAGATACAATGGAGTGATGATGATAACGACGGTACGTGGGAGGTGGAAGAGAGGATGAAAGAAGCTCATCCTGAACTCTTCAAGGTATGGCCCTAAGGTGTCGTGTCATCTCACGATATTGTGACTTGTTCTAGTGTTAGAATTCTGTACGCTAAGCTAGAATTGGATGCATGGTTTGTTGATTGTTATGGATGGTAGGCGTACAGAATAGTCTTTGATTGCTTTGGTTGTTTGGAATTTCGGGGGCGAAATTCCTAAGGGGGAGAGAATGTAACGACCCGTATTTTTACGGATCGACAGGTTTGTCAAAATCTGGAATTTTAGTGTTGTTGAGCCATTTCAGATTTTTAGGCAGAATTTTTCTAAGTGTTAGGTCGTGGTTGGCGACCTAAGAAGGTGGGGTGACCTAGGAGTTAGGTTGCATGTTAGCTTAGGTCGTGAGGGAAGTTATGTCGTAGGCGACCTAAGGGATGGGTTGGTCGTATGCTGGCTTAGGTCGTGGGGAAGGCTAGGTCGAGTGAGCGACCTAAGAAAGTTAGCGTCTTATAGGATTTGGCAACCTGAGATTAGTTAGCGACCTAAGGGGATAGGTCGGCAGCGACCTAAGGAACTAGTGATAATAGTTAGCGACCTAGTATGGTGGAGCGACCTATAGGTTAGCGACCTAAGAGTTAGGACGTGAGCTCCGTTTTTGGTTAGGTCGCTAGGTCAGTAGTCAGTTAGGTCATATTCTGGCTAAGTGTTAGGTCGCATCCCAGTTGTTCGCAACTTACGTTAGGTCGCGAGGAAAACTTATGTGTTAGGTCGCAAGAGGGCTTAAGTCTTAAGTCGCGGCATTGTTAGGTCGCGTGGGTTGCTAAGTTGTTAGGTCGAAGCCTATGTTTTAAGTCGCGAGCGACCTAGGAGATAGCTGTTAAGTCGTAACCCAGTTATTTGGTAGGTCGCATGGAAGCGCATCTGTTAGGTCGCTTGGGTGCGCTGATGTGCTATGTCTATCCCCTTAAGTCATAGGTCGTAACCTTGTTAGGTCGTTGAAGCGCCTGGGGAATAAGTCGTTAGGTTGTTAGGCGCTAAGTGTTAAGTCGTAGAGGCTTTAGGTCGGAGGGGTTTTAGGTCGTAGGTCGCAGACGACCTAATTCCGAGCTAGCGACTTAGAGAGATTTCTGCTATAAATAGAGGGGGTTGTTCTCACTTTTTGGGATCCGGATTTCGAAGCGATGAAGTGCTGCCATTTTGAGAGCTCGACTTCTACACTTCTTCACTTCTTTTCTCCACTCTAATCTAGTCCTTCCATCCATCCAAATCGAAGATCAAGATTGAAGATTCAAGGGCTTAGATTGAAGACCTTCATCTTTTCAAGAGAGATTTCTTCGTTTGAAGCGGATTCGTGATAGATCAAGCTTGATCCTTCGCTGTCCAGATCTGAAGTGTGTAGATTTATGGTTGTTTTGGTGATTTGGTGAGTGGTGATTATCTCTCACACGGATCCAAAGGAGTATATCGGATTGTTGGCTCGATTTGGTGTTAAAATAGGGATTTCCATGCATTTTCTTCATCCTAAGTATAGATCCATGTAGATCCATTGTTCATAACGATGTTACATCCATTTTATCATATGTTAGCCTATGCAAGTTCATTAATCAAGTTTGTAGAGATATTGTTCATGTTTTCATGCTTGCTAGACTTTCAACTCTTTAATTACGAAAATGCCATTATTGTTATAATTGTCTATTTAGATCTTATTTGAATGCTTGATTATTTGGATTAATGTTTGATTTGGTTGACTGCTATGAATTAGATGATTTATGATTTGATTTAGACTGAAGGCGATTCTAAAGCTAAGGGAAAGACTCTTGAATTGGGAAAGCTGCTCGTGGCATATGTAGCGGGATGATGAAGCTCTTATGCATGGATTTGATGATGTGAGGTTGAGATGAGGCTTTGCGAGGATGTAATGAAGCGAAGCATCATGTGATGAAGACTTGGTCTAATCCAGACGGGATCATTCCAAGCACGTTGGTAACTCGGTGATATGATTCGAGTTTGAAGATAATGGATGCTCGAGAGGCGCTTGAGCTAGTATGGAAATAGTCGTCGAGGAGGATGACTAGAAGGCTGAGATCTCATCGTTGTTGAAGGTTCTAGCATACTCTAAGCAAGAGTACATGGGGACGCCCAAAAGACCAAGTTGATGGTCGAGTACTCTGGGTAGTTGCGAAAATCCTTGGCACGGGCTGCGACGACGTGCGGGAGTTATGTCTAGAACCGGGGTTACCATTAGCCCTTGACTGACGGATGAAAGAAGGAGCCGTTCATTCAACTAACGGTGATATCGAAGCAAGGATAACAGTGATAGCCAGAGTCATGGATGTTTGGTTGTATCGTCATTCGGTCCTAAGAGCGGTATTTCCTGAGTGCTTATCTGACCTTGGTATAGACCTTGGGATTTGTACTTAGGAAACATCGCCCTTGACTCGAGTGATAATTGCTACTTTAGATTGTATGCTTTGCTATGCTTGCTTCTTCTTAGTATGTGTCTGGGGGCTATCACTGTAGAAAGAGGTGGAGTGGGAGGGTTGTATTCCTATTCCTTTTCCTTTATGCCCTTTTGGTATGTTGTTAGTTAATTTACTGCTCACTAAGACTGCTGTCTGACTCAAGGCTTTATGTTTTTAATTCTTATTGCCTTGGGCTGTTCGTCCATTTTGGGACGGGCAGACTAGGTAGCAGGTGACAGGTGCTGTTCTCTTCTCACGATGCTGATATCGAAGACGAGCTGGAGGGTTGCATATTATCTTCTTATTATATGTACTGGATGTTCCGCTGTTTTGTATTCTCTGAGAGTTATGTAGTGAGGCTTGATGTATTGGCTATTTGGATGCTTGTATTCAACTATTATGAAGTTTTATATGATGACATTTTATTATGTAAAGCTTCACTATGTATATGTTCTATTGTATTTTGTCCATGCGCTGTGAGTAATACGATAGATTCTGTTGTTTTAATCTACCCTGACAATCGTCCATGGTCGCCTGGCACACTTTACAGCGCACTATCACTAGATTCGGCTAGGGGTCATGGGCGGTCGTCACAGTAAGGGTGGGAAAACCCGGGGTGATAACATATTCGGTTTATCCAGGTTAGGGGTAGGCCGGTCTTGTGTAGCAGGGGATCCCGGTGATGGTCCTTCATACATTGTTCTAGAGGTGTACTGTGATGGGCGGTACCCAAGTGGCCCAGTCATTCATATGGAATCCATTCTCCAATAAGCGATGTACGGTTTTGATTGTGCCCAACTATGCTGAAATGTGAGATTCAAGCATTTCAGCTATTTTCTATTTACTTTTTGTAGACACCATTATAATATCAGATGATTTTGATAAAAATCGTTTTGGTTATCGTAAGGTAAAAACCCGTCGTGTTTATATGTGACGTGGTCTTACAAGATACCTTTGTTTTCAAAGGATTTTGAGAAAAGTTAATAATTCAAATTGAGTGTGTTTTCTCATGTTGGTTTTCCAGACTGACTCGGGTGTTATTTTATTATAATGCTCGGGTCAGACCGAGTATTATAGATTCAGGATAGAATGCTATGGAGCTCAGGAGGCGAGCTGGATGACAGAGGCGTATCTCTATACTTAGTGTATATTTCCGCTATATGAGGACATGTTACTATAACTGTCCATATTTATGTATGGATTGTTGTACTCTGATGATTGTAAGTATATAATACTGCTACAAATTATTTTGTATAAAAATCTGTTATTATATATTATATTTTGTTCCGCTGCGATTGTGAGATTCTGTGATGTGTTTTTTTTCTCTGTTTCTTCTTCCACTTTTTTTTCTTCTTCACCCCTAAAGATTCGTATTTCTGTTCAAATTTGAGTTGAACTGATGTGAATTATGGTCGACTCAAGAGGTACGGAGATACGAGCCTTTACACCCAAACTCATTCCAGTCTATAGCTACACCTTACCACACTTGTCCAGTCCAAATTGAACAGAAAGGCGGATAGTAAGAAAAGAAAATAGAAAGAAGATAAAAAGAAGATGGAAAGAAAATAGAACATCATAGAATCTCACAGCGGAAATGAATAATCTATAATATAGAACCAGTATTTACATAAAACAAAAAAACTGTAACTTAAACATATACAGACATCAATCAGAGTATGCCGACCTATTCCGCACGGACAGTTATAACCCCTGTCCTTACAATTTGCTGATAAACAAAACTAAAGTGCAACGGAAAATAATCATCTACGAGAGTACGACTCTGGCCCTCCAACTTCTCTCCTGAAGCTCCCATCCTTCCAGCTAAACCTGGAAATATGCTCGGTCTGACCTCGAGCATCTAGGAAAAACCACGCCCGGGTCAGTCTGGTAAAACCAGCGTGAGAGTTTAAATCATAAGGAATTTTATTCGTTATAACTTTCAGAATCCTTTTAAAGTCAAAGGTATCCCGTAAGACCACGCCACACATAAACACAATGGGTTTTTCCCTTACGGTAACCAAAACACTTTTATAGAAAACCCATTGATATTATAATAGTGTCTAAGTACAAATACTTATTCAAATAGCTGAAATTGTTACATTAATTAAATTCCAGCATACTATGTTCTACAACCAAAACCGTAAAGGGCAGGTATTGGAGAATGGGTTCCATACGAATGACTAGGCATTGGGATACCACCTGACACAGTACACGTCTAGAAACAGCGTACCGAGGACCACGCCGGGATCCCCTGCAACACAAGACCGGACTACCCCTAATCTGAATAGACCGAATATGCTATCACCCCGGGTGTTCCCACCCTTACTGAGCTCCTTCCATGTATCATAGTAATAATATCCGAAGGTATCTAGAAAGATGATAAACATACCCTAATTGGGTGCTACCTACTTAGCCTTGCTGCATTCCTCTGCTTTTCAGTCATTCCCGGTTGATGAGGCTAGAGGCTACGATTACCTTTAAAAGAAATTTTCACTTAGAATGCTCATTGTCCTCCAATGGTAATGTACTGATAACATTCATCCATAAAGGTTCGTTCTGGGTCCGAACGGAACCGAAGGCACTACTCCTACTACACCCATTTTGGAAAAATCCTCAGGATTAGTAGCGATTAGCCCTTGCACTTCACCGCTCCATCTTCGACTCCATGCTCTTGTTTTCATTCCGAAAACATTCTCATGGGATTGAAGTGGTTTTCAGATAACTTATTTGATCCCGGTCTCTTCGAAACAACGTTCGATATTTCCCCGTAAACTCAACCCCGGTTCTTTAGGAAATAAACAGAAGAAATAAGATCGAAGATCACCTCCTAACCATTAGTGGACGGATTTCCTTATCAACATCCTAGAAGAACGAAACGAGTTTACACGTACAATATAGCACCTCGAACGGTAACTGTACCATATAATCCCCGTATTCCTCTTAGATATTTCCAAAGTTATATTTTGGGTCCAGATTTTGATAGTCGGTTATTTAACTATCAAATAAACAATCATACAATCACAGATTCCATTTTCCACTGAAAACACTAAGTCTTATTCAATTTAAATTTCAATCACTTAAATCTCTTTATCCAAAATATATACTTTCTTACCGAATTTAGTATATTCACATACTATTATTTTCAAAGATATTTGGAAACCTTCAAAATAATCTGGAAAGTACCACTGCGGTATCAAACCATGGATTCATCAATGGTTACGTCTCTATCCCAGAGAAATCCAAGACTTAACTGCATGCACTCACTGCCTCCGATTACGCCATGAAAGCATACCATTACTTTCCGAAAACTTTTTTAATAATTACCTTAAAATAATACTTATAAAGTTTCTATATAACTTTACAGTTAAACTAGAAAAATATTCTTTTACAAATATCAACTATTTGTAAACTCCACTTTCAGATTGTCAAATCATTTATAGCCCTCTTTCTCCTAAAATCATTCCAACCCAACTTCTTTTATACTATCCAAATCATTTATAACTTTTTTTTTCAATTTCCAAGTTCTCTTTCCAACTTATACAACTTCTTTTATAAATTCTTTTTATATAACACCACTTTTAAATAAACTTTACTTAATTAAGTGACTTTGATAACAATCGTTTACTTAGGACGCCCTCAAACAAACCAAGTTATTACATTTAACCTTCTTCGTTTTAGTTAACTTTAAACCTTATTCAAACAATAACTTTAAAATATTTTTAATAAAATAATTAATTAACCCCATTAAATACTTAAATAAAATATAATTTAAAACATTTTTAATAATAATTACCTAACTTTAAAACAATAATTAAATATTCTTAAATAACTTTTAGAGAATAATATTAATAAAATAATTATCTTAAAGCCATTACTAAACAATTATCAATTATCTCTTTTTTCTTTAAAAAACAAATAATTATTATCTTTAATACCCTTGTTAATAAATAATAATTATTCTTCATAAAAAAACTTTGGTTTAAAATCAACTTTGGAAAAAGTTGAAAGGACTCAATGGGATTTAATCGAGTCAACATTAATTCCATTATCCATCCAAGTTATAATCCGGATATTTACATAACATCATATATGTAAATTAAATCTACAATTAACAAGCAATTATTTATCCAATACTAGCCAATTGGAACGTAATCAAGTGTCCACACTAATGTAATAGCGGAATGGGGTTTATTTCTGCTAAATAAATGCCAGGTTAACTTATCCAATTAATAATAGCAGAACAATGATTTATTTTGCTAAACAGGGTCCAATTAATTTAATTAGCGAAATGGTGTTTTATTTCGCTAACAAATGTCCAATTCACTTGATTCAATCCATTTTATCTTAACATTATATTATTTGACCAAATAATCATCAATAATTAATGTATATAAATTTAAACGACGCTATTACTTAAAATAACGTGATTTAAATTCTGTTTGTATTAATATGTCATAAATCTATATCTATCCCAAAGTCATCAATAAATTATATGACAACATTCTACTCGACAATATGAGTCCATCGCAAAAATCCGTGTGCAAAACGGATATCATATGGACAAGTTATGTAATTCATAACCAAACAACATTTTTATATATATTTAAATAAAGAAATCTAATTTAAATCCTCAACCAAACACATTTGGGCCGAGCCCAAAACAACAAGATCGCATCCACATGCATTCCTCCCTTCTTTCAGACTTCGTTCCTCCTTCCCTTTTTTTCCCACCTGAGCTTCTGGAACCCATCGGTGCACCACTGCCGTGCACGTGTACAACCACCAACACTAACCGATCAACCAACGAAGACCACTAGCATGCCCCAAACGACGAGCCCGATCCAATGGCACTACTGCCTCCTCCTCTCGCTCCCTGGTTCAAATTTCAACCCAAAAGTCAATGCCCAGGAAAGCGACCACCAAAAAAAATCGCGACACAAAATCTCACTGAATCCCACCAAAATCAGCCCGAAGCTACTCCTCTCCACAACAAACACAAATCCAACCTCCAAATCTTCCATCGGTCCCTGAATCCAAGGAAAATCTAAACCCTAGTTTAGGATGAACGTCGCCGACCATCACGGAATACTACCAAACCTTCATCAAAAATCCCACAACCCCTTACGAACCTAATGATGCCTACGCCATCGAGTAAATCCTCTGGGATCATGAGAAAACAATTTTTGAAATAAATGAACATTACCCTCGCCTTACTATAATTTAATGATCCCTTTGTCGGTGCTCGATGAAATTCCCAGCGATGAGTTTCTAAAAATAGCTAACGAGATATCGAGAAACTTCATAGTTAAGGGTTTCAGCTAATATGGGCCAGATTGGAGGATTTGATTTTTAAGTAGAGAAAGGAAGTTTATTTCCTATGGTTAGGAATGTATTACAGTAATTTTTTTTACAAGTATACGAATGAAATGAAGAAAACTGGAGCTGCTCTGTGATCCTTCCTTGATATATATAGCCAACCAAACATCATCATGTCTGACTAGATAAGGTAAACAAAGAACAAAAGGCACTGCTATGAGGGAAGATGGTGATTGAGAATTTTTTTACAGGCTTTATACATTTTCAGAAAATCTTTTCTTTTCTTTTCAATGAGGCTGATTTGATTTTTTGTAAGTTGATTTGATTTTATAAGTGATTTGATATTTTGTGTGCTTGAATTTAATGTTTGTCATGATGATGTTTCCCCGATGTATATATATGCATTCATATATATATATATATAGATAGATTTATACGTATACTACTTTGACCATATATGTATATGCACACTTATATATTTTTAACATCACAAAGCTTTGTATATATATGGATATGCATACATTCACATATGCATATTTATCCTATCATACTTGCATTTATACATATACATTTACCTTCATATACTTTGTTATCATATACATATTTATTTTATACATTTAGATATACACATGCTTACACACACACACACACACACATATATATATATATATAGATATTTATATTCCATATGCACTACTTTAATAAACATATACCCATATACACATAGTCATAAGTTTGAAATTTGCCATTTTGAAGCTTATACATTCATGCATATATATATATATATATTTACATATAGATTTCCTTATCATATACACATTTACATTTTTATTTAGACATATATATATATATATATATAAATGTTTTTTATCTCAAGTTTGAAATTCCCATCGTGAAGCTTTGCATTTTTATATTATCGTAAGTTTTGAAACGGTGAAATTCTTATATACATATATAAGAAATTTAAATCAATTTCCTATTTTATAAATAAAATTTGGAAATTTAAAATATTCTCTTGGTTTTTAAAATGATATATTATTGCTAATTGTTATTTAGCAGGGATTTATTCTGATTAAAATACCGTATTATTGAATATTTAAAAATTAATATTCAAAACTCAAGACGACAAGAATTCCAGGTCGTTACAAATATTTTATAAATTGAAAGAAATTTATAAACGAAATTTATACCTACAGAAACAAGGTTAAAAACGGGTTGAAATTATGTTTTGAATGGGTTTATGAATAAGTGAGATTTATAAAGGGATGGAGTTACAAATGGGGTTCATAAATAAAAGGGATTTTATGAAAGGAAGTTTCATAAAATACAAGTGATTTATAAATATAATTTTATAAATATGAAAACGACCATGTTGGAAATTAAGTATGGATTTTTATCAAAGGAATATAATTATGTTTTAAAAGTTGTTTATTTATATTAATACTGATTAAAAGTGGTTTATCAATATTTTAATATTTTGGAAAGATTATTATTTAAATTGTTGATATGATTTGAAATTGATTTTAATTATTTATCAGTAAAGATTTAGAAATTAATTATTAGTAATTATAAAATCGTGGAAGATAATTTATTATTGTTTATTAAGAATGTTTAAAATTTATCAATTACTATTTTTAAGATGTCTAAAATTAATACTTTTTTATTTATAATGTTTATTATTATATAATAGTGTTTTAAGGTAAATAATTATTATTTATTTATAAATGTTTTCAAGATTTATAAATAAGGTTTTATAAATAGATTTGGGCTTTATAAGAGAAGTTTGTAAAATGTTTTGGAGACTTAAAGGACAATCATTTATAATATATGAAGAGAGCTTTGCAAATGGTTTTAGATAATTATAAAGGAGATTTATAAATGTGTTATAGGTTTATAAGAAGAGCTTTTTAAATAATTGCATGGATTATAAAAAGATTTAGAAATTACTCAAGAAATGATATTTATAAATGGTTTTGTAAATAGTTTTTGAGATTGGTAAGGGATTTGTAAATGATTTTTGAATTGTATAGAAAGGGAATCTTTCTCAGTTTTGAGAATATACTTATAGCGTTCAGATAAGTATATGGATATTCTCTAAGCATTGAAAATATAGGGATTGTGGATGTGTGTGTGTGTATCTATATATATCTTTGAAAAAGAATTTTGAGACAAATATTATAAAGTGAATTTAATTAATAAAAGATTAATTAATAAAGGCCTAGTGTTGCTTGGAGCTTAACCAATGTTGGTTTTCCATATGGAATTAAATCCCTGATTGAATGTTTGTTAGTCTATAGTTAAATAACCGACTATCGAAATTGGACCTAAACGTAGTTTTTGGAAATATCTAGGAGAAACACGTGAGTTATATGGCATAGTCATCTCCGATGATGCGGTATTGTGCGTATAAATCTCGTTTCGTTCTCCTAGAACAATGATAAGGAATTCTGTCCACCAATGGTTAGGAGGTGATCTCCGCTCTTATCTTGACTATTTTTTCCTAAAGAACCGGGGTTAAGTTTACTGGGAATTATCGAATGTTGTTTCGTAGAGACCGGGATCGGGTATGTTATTCGAAAACCACTTTGATCCAACAAATGCGTTTCAAAGTGAAGACATCTTGAAGATGATGGAAATTGAAGATGGAGCGCACAAGTGTTTCGTTCAGTCCTAGAACTAACTTATATGGATGAATGCTGGTATTGCATTGTTTGCTTGGAGGGCAGTGGTAGCATTCCAAGTAGGAAGTGCTAAAAAGGTAAAATGTAGCCTCGAGCCTCATCAACCGAACAAAGACAAAAATTGGGCATGTAGTAAGGTCAAGTGGGTCGCTCCCATCAGGGTATGGTCATTCCAAATCTAGATCGGTTACTATCTATTCTTGTATAGTTTGGGGCTTAAAGCGGGCTGATCATATTCGGTACTACTAGTCAAGTAGTTGGCTAGTCCTGTGTGGCAGGGTACAAGATGTTCTTATCAGACCCCGGTATATTTATCCAGAGATGTACCTTCGGATGGTAGTTCCTTACCTTATCATAGCATGAAATCCAATCTCTAATACGTGACTTTACAGTTTTGATTGTAGAACCTATTATGTTGGAATTTAATTAATTAACAATTTCGGGTAAGATTAATAAGTATTTGTATCTTAGACACTATTATAATAGCAGAGAATTTCATATGAAATGTTTTGGTTATCGTAAGGTAAAAACCCGTCCGTCTTTATATGAGGCGTGGTCTTACGAGATACTTTTAATTTTCAAAGGTTTTCTAGAAATTTAAAATCCAATTGGGTATGTTTTCTCATGCTGTTTTCTAGACTGACATGGTGTTATTTTATTATAATGCTCGGGCCAGACCGAGCATGTTTACAGATTGCTTTGGATACATTAGAGCTCAGGAGACGAGTTGGAGGTCTTCAAGGCGTATACATGAATATGTTTATTTTCCGCCGCTCTATTACTGAAATTATCAACAAATTATGAGGACATGATGTTATAACTGTCTAGGCTTATGATTGTGATTGTTCTTGTACTTTGATGGATGTATGTATAAAATAGTTTCTCTTTTATAAAGATGGTTGATATTATATTATATATTGTTCCGCTGCGATTGTGAGATTCTATGTTGTTTTAGTTTCTTTTCTCTTCTTCTTCTCTTCTCTTCTTCTTTCTTCTTTCTTTCCCCTGACTGTCCGTCTTTCCGTTCGATTTGATTGGACATGAGTGGTTTATTATCAGCTTTTGTGACGACCGCCCATGACCCCCGCACTGAACCTAGAGATAGTGTGCTGTAAAGTGTGCCAGGCAGCCATGGAAGATTGTCAGGGTAAATTAAAACAGCAGAATCTATCGTATAACTCACAGCGCATGGATAAAATACAATAGAATATATATATAGTGAAGCTTCACAGAATAGAATGTCATCATATAACACTTCATAATAGTTGAATACAAACATCTGAATAGTCAATACATCAAGACTCACTACATATCACTGAGAGAATTATACAAGCAGCGGAACATCCAGTACATATAGTAAGAAAATAATATGCAAGCCTCCAGCTTGTCTTCGTCATCAGCATCGTTGGAAGCAAGAACAGCACATGTCACCTGCTACCTAGTCTGCCCGTCCCAAAATGGACGAACAGCCCAAGGCAATAAGAGTTAAAACATAAAGCCTTGAGTCAGACAACAGTCTTAGTGAGCAGTAAATTAACTAACAACATACCAAAAGAGCATAAAGGAAAAAGGAATAGGAATCCAACCCTCCCACTCCATCTCTTTCTACAGTGATAGCCCCCAGACACACACTAAGCAGAAGCAAACATAACAAAGCAAACAATTAAGGTAAAGTAATTATCACTCGAGTCAAGGGCGATGTTTTCCAAGTACAAACCCCCAAGGCCCAAACCAAGATCAGATAAGCACCCAGAAAATACCGCTCTTGAGACTGAATGACGATACAACCAAACATCCATGACTCTGGCTATCACCGTTATCATTGCTTCGATATCACCGTTAATTTAATGACCGGCACATTCTTTCAGCCGTCCGTCAAGGGCTAATGGAAACCCCGGTTCTAGACATAACTCCGCACGTCGTCGCAGCACGTGCCTAGGACTATCGAATCTGCCCAGAGTACTCGACTACCAATCAGTAGCCTTTTGGGACTATCGAATCTGCCCAGCGTACTCTTGCTTTGAGCATGCTAGAACCTTCAACAACGATGACATCTCAGCCTTCTAGTCATTCTCCTCGACTATTTCAATACTAGCTCAAGCGCCTCTCGAGCAAACCATTATCCTCAAACTCGAACCATTTCACCGAGTTATCAACATGCTTGGAATGATCCCGTCTGGATTAGACCAAGACTATCTCATATCATGCCTCGCTTCATCACATCCTAGCAAAGCCTCATCTCAACATCATCATCATCAAATCTATCCATATGAGCTTCATCATCCGCTACATATGCCACAAGCAGCTTTCCCAATTCAAGAGCCTTTCCCTTAGCTTTTGAATCATCTTCGACCACCTTGTCTAAATCAAATCATCAATCGACTAATTCATAACAATCAATCAAGTCAATCATTAATCCAAGTAATCAAACATTCAAACATGATCTAATAAACAATTATAACAATAATGGCAATCTTGTAAATAAAGAGTCGAAATCTAACAAGCATGAAAACATGGGCAATATCTCTATAACTTGATGAATGATCTTGCATAGGTTAATCATGTAGTAAAATGGATGTCAAATCATCATGAACAATAGATCTATACTTAGGTTTAAGAAAATGCATGGAAATCACTATTTTAACACCGAATCAAACCAACAATCCGATATACTCCTTTGGATCAGTGTGAGAGATAATCACCACTCACCAAATCACCTAAACACCTCAAAAGCAACACACTTCAGATCTGGACAGCGAAGGATCTAACTCGATCTATCAAAATTCCGCTTCAAACGATGAAATCTCTCTTCGATGGTTGTAGATCTTCAATCTAAGCTCTTGGATCTTCGATTTGATCTTCTATTTGGATGGAAGGAATCACAAGATTAGAGTGGAGAAAAGAAGTGAAGAAGTGTAGAACTCGAGCTCTCAAGATGGCAGCACTTCGTCGCTTCAAAAATCCGGATCCCAAAAATGAAGAAATGGACGTGTATTTATAGGCTGATTTCTCCTTAGGTCGTCCGCCCCCTTAGGTCGTCCACGACCTAACAACCCCAACATACGACCTAACAGATCTGCGCATCCACGACCTACGACCTAACAAAGATGCAGCTTAGCGACCTAACACGGATCGCGACCTAACACTTAGACGCGACTTAGTGACCCAACGACCTAAGCCCATCACTAATGCGCGACTTACGACCTAAATATCCTCACGTGCGTGACCTAATATCCCAACGACCTAGGCCCAGCACTAATGTGCGACCCAACGACTTAACACCTTAGGTCGTCTAACGACCTAACTACTCCACTACTAAACTAAGGTCGCTCACGACCTAACTACGCTAACTCGCTAACTCCTATACCGCTAACTCTTAAGTCGCTAACTACTAGGTCGTTGCCGCTAGCTCTTAGGTCGCTAACTAATAGGTCGTTGCAATCTCTTAGGTCGCTCACTCGACCTAACCTACCCCACGACCTACCACCCCACGACTTATCTTCCAGACGACCTATCCCAAAATCCTTAGGTCGCCTACTTCCTTAGGTCGCCCCACTTTCTTAGGTCGTCTACTCCGACCTAACTACTATACGACCTGGGACTTGGACTATGGATGACTTATCAACAATGCGACCTAATGACAACTGTTTTATGATGTTTCGATCCGTAAAAATACGGGTCGTTACATTCTCTCCCCCTTAGGAATTTCGCCCCCGAAATTCCAAACAAACAAGAGCAAACAAAGACTATTCTGCATGCCTACCATCGATAGCAATCAACAAACCATGCATCCAATTCTAGCTTAGCATCCAGAATTCTAAAACTAGAACAAGTTACAATGTCGTTAGATGACACGACACCTTAGGGCCATACCTTGAAGAGTTCGGGATGATCTGCCTTCATCCTCTCTTCCACCTCCCATGTACAGTCGTTATCATCATCACTCCATTGTACCTTGAGCAACCTAACTACCTTCCTCCTAATCTGTTTCGTGTCGGTTTCCATAACACGAAGCGGCTTACGAGGTCTCTTATCGACTGGATCAACCTCAAGATCTTCACAGCTATCAGCAGAAACCACTGTATTCGAGTCGTGCACATACTTCCGTAGATACGATACATTAAAAACATTGTGCACACCCGCCATCTTTTCTGGTAACTTCAATCTATAGGCGAGCTTTCCAATTCGCTCGATGATCGGGAATGGTCCAACAAATCTCGGAGTCAATTTCCCTTTCTTCCCGAATCGAATAACATTCTTCAGTAGAGAAATCTTCACAAAAACCATATCACCTACGTCGAATTCCAAATCTTTACGACGCTTATCGGCATAACTCTTCTGTCGGTCTTGGGCTGCCTTCATTCGTTGCCGAATGATCTCTATGCAATCCGAAGTCTGTCGAATCATCTCTGGCCCAAGTATCAGCTTTTCTCTTGTTTCTAACCAACATGTTGGAGAGTTACACGGTCTTCCATACAATGCCTCATACGGTGCCATACCAATGCTGGACTGGTAACTGTTATTATACGAAAATTATACCAAATGAAGGTGATCTTCCCATGATCCTCCGAAATCTAAAACACAAGCTCTGAGGAGATCTTCCAAAACTCGGTTGACTCTCTCGGTCTGACCATCTGTTTGGGGATGATAAGCTGTACTCAAACACAACTCGGTTCCCAAAACTTCCTGGAAGCTCTTCCAAAATCCACTAGTGAACAATGGATCTTGATCGCTCACTATACTTTTCGGAATACCCTGGAATCGGACTATCCACTTAACATACAGCTCGGCCAACTTTGATGCAGTCCTAGTCGATCGAACAAGAATGAATCTTGCACTCTTAGTCAGACGATCTACGATGAGCCAAATCCCTTCATTTCCCGTTCTTGTTCTAGGTACCCCATCAATAAAATCCATCGATATTTGCTCCCACTTCCATGTAGGAACTTCTAATGGCTGAAGCAATCCACTTGGCTTCTTCTGTTCAGCTTTCACCAACTGGCAGTTCATACATTTGGAAACAAAATTTCCAACATCCTTCTTCATACCTTCCCAGTAATAGGTTCTCTTCATATCCCGCTACATCTTATTTCCACCTGGATGAATTGTCAGCTTCGAGTGATGACTTTCCTTCAGAACTTCACTTATCAATTCATCTATATCGGGAACAACTAGTCGTCCTTGCTTTCGAAGCCAACCCTCTCGATCGACGTCGAATCCTTTATCCTTTTCTGGGTTCAATCCAGATTCCAAATCACGGATAATCTTGACAAGCTTATCGACTTGTTTTTGGCTCTCGCTAATTCTTTCCACAAGAGTCGGTCTTATCGATAAGTTTGCCAACATTTCAGGTTCCAATTCACATCTGGGCCTGAAGTCAAATCCAACTAAATACTCAAGACTCTTCCATTCTGAAAACATGGCTCCCAATCCTGCATGTCTTCGACTTAACGCATCTGCCACTGCGTTACCCTTTCCCGGAGTATAGGCTATACCAAAATCATATGATGCTAAAAACTCTAGCCATCGTTGCTGCCGAAGATTCAAATCCTTTTGGGAGAAAAGATACTTCAACGACTTATGATCTGTAAACAGCTCGAATCGAACTCCCAATAGATAATGTCTCCACATCTTCAGAGCAAAAACAATCGCTGCCAACTCCAAATCATGAGTCGGATAATTCCTTTCATGAGGCTTCAGTTGTCGACTTGCATACGCAAAAACTTTATCCTTCTGCATCAGCACTGCTCCAAGTCCAGTACCACATGCGTCGGTGTAAACCACCATCTCATCATTTCCACTAGGAATAGTCAAAACAGGAGCACTCGTCAATCGCTCTTTCAGGATTCCGAAAGCTTGCTCACACTTAACATCCCATCTGAATACTTGGTTCTTTTTCGTCAATCCTGTTAACGGTGCAGCTATATTGGAAAAGTCTTTGATAAATCGACGATAGTATCTTGCTAATCCAAGAAAACTCCTCACATCAGATGCATTCTTAGGTCTAACCCAATCCTGGATTGTTGCCACCTTAGCGGAATTAACCGCTATTCCATTTCCAGAGATAATATGGCCTAAGAACCTCACTTCACTCTTCCAGAAGTGACACTTCGAAAACTTAGCCTTCAGCTGATGTTTCCGTAAGATTTCCAAAACAATACGCAAGTGCGTCTTGTGTTCTTCTTCAGTTCTGGAATAAATCAAAATATCATCCACAAACACAAGTACGAACTTGTTCAACTGATCTCTGAACACTCTATTCATAAGATCCACAAAATATGCTGGCGCATTAGTCAATCCAAACGGCATTACCAGCCACTCAAAGAAACCAGATGGTGTTCGAAAATCAGTCTTCGGCACACTATCCTTAGCCACTCTCAACTGGTGAAATCCTGTTGCCAAATCCATCTGAGAAAACACCTTAGCTTCGTGAAGCTGATCAAACAAGTCATCTATCCTCGGCAATGGATACTTGTTCTTCTTAGTCACTTTATTCAGCTCACGATAATTCACACACAACCTCAACGATCCATCCGCTTTGGTTGCGAACACAACTGGTGCACCCCATTCGGACACACTACGCCGAATGAATCCTTTTTGTAAAAGGTCATCAACCTGCACCTTCAACTCCTGCTGTTCCCTAGGCGCCATCCGCCTAAGAGGCATCACAACAGGTCTAGCTCCTTCAACTAGATCGGTACGAAACTCGATCTCCCTATGCGGCGGTAACCCTTTGACCTCATCAATGACATCCTCAAATCCATTAGCGATTGGCATAGATGACAGTCCATCCCATGGAATAACCAGCGAATACATGAAGCTCATGAAGACGCCTTCTTCATGCTTACATCGTATCACAATCTTTCGCCCCTCCAAATTCTCGACTGTCACCTCCAACCTTTCACAATCAACCTTTGCCGCATACTTCCTAAGCCAGTCCATACCCAAAATAATTCCGAACCCCGCAAAGTTCAGAACAAAACAATCACAAACAAAAGAGCAATCATGACTCGATACAATCAGACCACGGCATAGCATACACAAACAAGACGAACCCCCAACTGGATTAGTCACAACCAATGGCCTGTCAACAATATCCGGTTCTAAACCCAACCGGCCTACAAGTTCATTACAAACAAACGAATGTGACGCCCCAGTATCAAACAACACTCTAACTGGAACACCACATATGGAAAGAGTACCTTGAACCACCACACTCTTTCCTTTCTCTTCAACGGTAGAGGCTTTCGAAGATGATGGAACAGCCCCCAAAGCATAAGCTTGCACAATCTGCTTGTCCTTCCGTGGTTCTGGACAATTCCTCTTGACATGCCCCGGCTTGTCAAAATTGTGGCACTTCACCGGCACCTTCGGGTTCTTACAATCCCTGGAGAAATGGCCCTTATGCTGACAATTGTAGCAGGTCACTTCGCCCTTCGGCTTCTTCTGGCCATCCTTACCCTTTTGCTGCTGCTGCTTCCTCTTCCTGCTTCCACTCGGCTGTGGTCTAGACTCTTCCTTGGTCACAGCAACAACAGATCCCTCTTTAGGAAACAGATGCTCATGCCTGAGAGCTTTCTCCACAAGCTTCTCAAACGAATCGTCCAAATGATCCACCAACTGCCTCCCAAGATAACTGTCCAAGCCTGTTACAAACTTCTCATTCTTCTGGTACGAAGATTCAATATACGACCGGGCATACTTGGACAAAGCTTCAAACTCAGAAACATACTCAAGAACTGGTCTTCCATTTTGCTTGAGCTCCACAAACTTCTTGAACAGAAAAGACATCTAAGCTGTAGAAATGAACTTAGCTTCAAATCTGGCTTGGAATTGCTCCCAAGTAATTTCTTCCTCCGGAGTATCAATGGTGATAGAGTTCCACCAATCAGAAGCTCTCCCTTGAAGCTGTCTTGATGCTAGCTTTCTCTTAGTCGCATCCTCGATTCCCAAATCACCAAAGATCCTTCTACAAGCATCTATCCACCTCTGGACTTCAATAGTCGACTCCGTTCCCAAGAAAACCTTTCCCCCAAGAGTAGTATAACCTTTACACAGCTTAGCAAAATCCACTGGTTTTGGAGTTTGGACTTGAACTCCAACGTCTACTGATGGCCCCGGAGCTGGCATCCTTCTCATGATCGAAGTCATCATAGCTTCGAACATAGCAACATAATCAGCAGCCCCCTCAATAGCACGGCCTTCCCTAGCAGCTGGTCTCCCTCTTCGACTCATTCTCAATATCTATAAAAAGGAATGATTAATACACCTTGAGAAACAACTGCATAAGGAATTCAAATCCTTCTAAGCTACTATATTATATATAGTAATCATCCATCAAAATACAATTACGTCTCTCATACGTAGTTACGTCACCGAGCATTGGGTAAAATCAATTAACCAAAGCTCTGATACCAAATGTGACGACCGCCCATGACCCCCGCACTGAACCTAGAGATAGTGCGCTGTAAAGTGTGCCAGGCAGCCATGGACGATTGTCAGGGTAAATTAAAACAGCAGAATCTATCGTATAACTCACAGCGCATGGATAAAATACAATAGAATATATATAGTGAAGCTTCACAGAATAGAATGTCATCATATAAAACTTCATAATAGTTGAATACAAACATCTGAATAGTCAATACATCAAGCCTCACTACATATCACTCAGAGAATTATACAAGCAGCGGAACATCCAGTACATATAGTAAGAAAATAATATGCAAGCCTCCAGCTTGTCTTCGTCATCAGCATCGTTGGAAGCAAGAACAGCACCTGTCACCTGCTACCTAGTCTGCCTGTCCCAAAATGGACGAACAGCCCAAGGCAATAAGAGTTAAAACATAAAGCCTTGAGTCAGACAACAGTCTTAGTGAGCAGTAAATTAACTAACAAGATACCAAAAGAGCATAAAGGAAAAAGGAATAGGAATCCAACCCTCCCACTCCACCTTTTTCTACAGTGATAGCCCCCAGACACACACTAAGCAGAAGCAAACATAACAAAGCAAACAATTAAGGTAAAGTAATTATCACTCGAGTCAAGGGCGATGTTTTCCAAGTACAAACCCCCAAGGCCTAAACCAAGATCAGATAAGCACCCAGAAAATACCGCTCTTGAGACCGAATGACGATACAACCAAACATCCATGACTCTGGCTATCACTGTTATCATTGCTTCGATATCACCGTTAATTGAATGACCGGCACATTCTTTCAGCCATCCGTCAAGGGCTAATGGAAACCCCGGTTCTAGACATAACTCCGCACGTCGTCGCAGCCCGTGCCTAGGACTATCGAATCTGCCCAGAGTACTCGACTACCAATCAGTAGCCTTTTGGGACTATCGAATCTGCCCAGTGTACTCTTGCTTTGAGTATGCTAGAACCTTCAACAATGATGACATCTCAGCCTTCTAGTCATCCTCCTCGACGACTATTTCCATACTAGCTCAAGCGCCTCTCGAGCAAACCATTATCCTCAAACTCGAACCATTTCACCGAGTTATCAACATGCTTGGAATGATCCCGTTTGGATTAGACCAAGACTATCTCATATCATGCCTCGCTTCATCACATCCTAGCAAAGCCTCATCTCAACATCATCATCATCAAATCTATCCATATGTGCTTCATCATCCGCTACATATGCCACGGGCAGCTTTCCCAATTCAAGAGCCTTTCCCTTAGCTTTTGAATCATCTTCGACCACCTTGTCTAAATCAAATCATCAATCGACTAATTCATAACAATCAATCAAGTCAATCATTAATCCAAGTAATCAAACATTCAAACATGATCTAATAAACAATTATAACAATAATGGCAATCTTGTAAATAAAGAGTCGAAATCTAACAAGCATGAAAACATGGGCAATATCTCTATAACTTGATGAATGATCTTGCATAGGTTAATCATGTAGTAAAATGGATGTCAAATCATCATGAACAATAGATCTATACTTAGGTTTAAGAAAATGCATGGAAATCACTATTTTAACACCGAATCAAACCAACAATCCGATATACTTATTTGGATCCGTGTGAGAGATAATCACCACTCACCAAATCACCTAAACACCTCAAAAGCAACACACTTCAGATCTGGACAGCGAAGGATCTAACTCGATCTATCAAAATTCCGCTTCAAACGATGAAATCTCTCTTCGATGGTTGTAGATCTTCAATCTAAGCTCTTGGATCTTTGATTTGATCTTCTATTTGGATGGAAGGAATCACAAGATTAGAGTGGAGAAAAGAAGTGAAGAAGTGTAGAACTCGAGCTCTCAAAATGGCAGCACTTCGTCGCTTCAAAAATCCGGATCCCAAAAATGAAGAAATGGACGTGTATTTATAGGCTGATTTCTCCTTAGGTCGTCCGCCCCATTAGGTCGTCCACGACCTAACAACCCCAACCTACGACCTAACAGATCTACGCATCCACGACCTACGACCTAACAAAGATGCAGCTTAGCGACCTAACACGGATTGCGACCTAACACTTAGACGCGACTTAGTGACCCAACGACCTAAGCCCATCACTAATGCGCGACTTACGACCTAACTATCCTCACGTGCGCGACCTAATATCCCAACGACCTAGGCCCAGCACTAATGTGCGACCCAACGACTTAACACCTTAGGTCGTCTAACGACCTAACTACTCCACTACTAAACTTAGGTCGCTCACGACCTAACTACGCTAACTCGCTAACTCCTATACCGCTAACTACTAGGTCGTTGCCACTAACTCTTAGGTCGCTAACTAATAGGTCGTTGCAATCTCTTAGGTCGCTCACTCGACCTAACCTACCCCATGACCTACCACCACACGACTTATCTTCCAGACGACCTATCCCAAAATCCTTAGGTCGCCTACTTCCTTAGGTCGCCCCACTTTCTTAGGTCATCTACTCCGACCTAACTACTATACGACCTAGGACTTGGACTATGGACGACTTATCAACAATGCGACCTAATGACAACTGTTTTATGATGTTTCGATCCGTAAAAATACGGGTCGTTACAGCTTTAATTGTACAGAAAATCAGGTTGTTATAACATAGTATCAGAGCACAAGGTTAAGCGAGAACCTTGGCTTTGGTGGGGCAACTCGTTAAGAGATAAGGTAATGGAATGCTTTATTATGAGTTTTGAGTGTAAATATATGAGGGCATATTTGTTAGTGATACATTTTTTATATTATGTTAATTTATCTACTGAGTGGCTTATGAATTCTGGTAGATACGTAGGACACCACTATATCGATAGGGGTTTCTAAACGCTTAAACAAGGCAAACCGACATAGTATTGTTTTGAGAATTGGTAAATGAAATAATTTTACCAAAATTATATTTTATATATATAAAGAGATAATTTTTCAGAATTTATTATAGTTATATATGGAGTGTTTGGTTGTTGGCGAATGATAATATTTGATTATTATCATTTGTTGTTATTCTAATAAAAGTTGTTATTATTATAATTTAAACAAAGATAAACATTTTTAAATTTAATTATATAAGAAAATAAATTTAGAAGCATGAATTATAGAGTATTGATTATAATTAAAATAAAATCAACATTAGTGGAATAATATTACACAAGAGGTGAGATTATATAAATATGATTATAAATGGGAAGGAAATGTAAATCCCATAAGTATATTTATAGATATGATGTGTAAATGAAAATGGATTTTAAAACAAGAAATTTGAGAATTTAAATTCCAGTGGTTTGAAAATGGCTTTTGAAGGTTTGAAAAATAATAATAGTATTTTTAAAAATATTTTGGTTAGATATATTTTAAAATAGGATTTAAAAGAAATAGAAAGCACTAAATTCACTTCAGTCGTTTGAAAATGATTCGGGTGATGACGGCCGCTTCATCAGTATTCATTTTCGAGCTTCTAAGTGATGGATTGCTACAATTGAAGTTTTGTTTTGGTAAAACAAATTTATTTTAGATTCCAGAAGTGAAATTTGATATATAACGGAGCTATGTATATAAATATATATGATTTTAAAATGATTTGAAATAAAATGGGGTGTTTAGAACCCTGAAGATTATTATCTAAAATGTTTTGAGAATCTAAGATAATAAGTTTTTGAACTTATAATTTGGAAATGGTATAGATAGAAAAGAAAATTCGAAAGTGAGATATGAAATTAAAAATTCAACTTAAACAAAGTGGGAAAAATAAATAAATTGAGTAATGGATTAAATGGAGTTTGACTTAAGAAAGATTAAATGAAGTTGAATTGGATTAAAATGGATTAAATGAATTAATAAAGTGAATGAATGAAATGGATAATGAAATAAATATGAGCTATAAATGAAATCTAACTTAAGTTAAAGAAAATAAATTTTGAAATGAAATTTAACTCAAGATAAGTAAAGTAGGATGACACAAGTTAAATAAATTAGAATTTGGCTTTCGAAATGAAGGTGAACTTAAATTATAAAATGAAATGCAATTTGAGTTATTGATAGAATCGCATATGAAATTTAAATGTTGAATGATAATGAAAATAAGAAGGGTTGGACAAATTTTTTGAAATAAACTTAAGAAATTGTTTTATGGAAATGGTCCATAAACAAATTAGTATGCAAAGAATTGTTGTTAACCTTAGATTGAATGTAATTAAAGTGAATGTTAATAATTGAATGCAAATCAATTAAATGGAAATAAATTAAAAATGAATCAATAGCAAGTTAATAAGAAATGGAAGTATATAATATTGATATTTGGAAATGCAAATTGACATGATGATAAATAAAATGGATGGATATTATTTGGTTGATGGATTCTCTTGTTACATCGTTATATTTGCATATGGTTATTGTATAGTCCATGTTATATATTGATATTACTTTCCATATACATATTTTCATTGGTTGTTGAGTGTTTAGTAGGCGCGGATGTCGTATGCTTCGTATTTGGAGCTTGCTTTCGCATTTTGTTGATTGTATATGCTTGCTAATACTAAAATAAGGTACACATCTCGGATTGCATACCGTATTTTTATATTTTTCCCTACGGGATGCCTCATCCTCGAAGACGAAATGTGTATTTGTGATCATATATATTATAAATTTTTACGATTGAGCCGCGCAAAGGAGTTACTGGTGAAATATTCCGTAAATTTAAGGCGTTAGAATTTTTTTGAGAATTTTGGAAAATTTTTTATAACTAAAATTTAGGTTTTGGTTTTATAACTTGGATGGGTATTAGTTGGGTTATGGAAATTTAATTATTAATCGAAAGATTTAGAGAATTTGCTAATAAAGTTTCAACTAATTATTTTTGAAAAGTTAATGGGTTTTGGGGCATTTTTCTTATTTTAGAAATTTCAAGGATGAAATTCTTTTAAGGAGAGGAGAATATAACGACCCATAATTTCAGTCATTCGAATTTAGAATATTTAATTTATTTTATATATTGAAAAGTTAAATTTCATAAGTTAAATAACTTATATTTCAAATATAATGACTAATTTGATAATTAAATTATTAAATCTAATATCTGAAATTGTTTAAATAATTGAATCTAGAATTTTATGTGAATGAAAACGATTTTAAAAGAATTAATTTCTATTTGATTAGGAATGAAGATAGTAAACTTTTAAATTGGATTCAAAAGTGATTAAATTGATTTTGGAAATTACTCGTTTTAAGCAACGTGTAAAAGCAGTCTTTTTGGGCACTATCTCGGATTTCGACGAAACCAGTTTCATTGGATCGTAATAGTGAATTATTATATGCCGTCAAATTTCATAGTCATTGGACTTATCGTTTGGTCGTGCAAGTTCAACACGCGTAGAAATTAATTAAGGAATTTAATTAAAATAATTTGATTTTGAAAAGCTATCTTCTGTGTATGATGGAATTGACTTCCGATATATATTCCATTATGTTCGGAATAGGGGTATAACGTATAGAATGCCAGGCGGCATGCTTAGTTTGGAGTTCGAAATTTTCACGGATGAATAGTACTTTGGAAAATTTTCCATAAATGACCCTCAATTTCCTTCATTTGCAAACCCTATCCCTAAATTGTTTCAACCGCCATTAAAACGAGCTCCATCCAACGATCGATAACAATCAGAGCCTTTGGGAGCCGAATTAGCCAACGACTTCAACTAGAAAAATGTAGAGAGCATCGATACGAACTTGTTCAATGGATGGATCGTCGTTTGGCGTCGAGTAGAGGGTGAAATCATCTCGCATTTCGCTGCAGTTTTGGGTCGCAATCTGGTTTTCATGCATGTATGCGTGGCATGTTGGCAGGGCAAGGCGGTTGTACGGTAGTGCCACGAAGCGTGGGTGGTCGGCGGCGTGTCTTGGCTGGAGGCACAATCGTTTGAGCGCGAGAATAAGAAAACAAAAATAGTGTGCTTGCAGTTGCACGCATGGATAGTGGGAATGGGAATTAATGTGCGCGAGGGAAGCAGATGAGGTTAATTTAAGTTTTAAAGTTAATTAAGTTAATTATAATTAATTATCTCAAATGTTCAATAACTCATAACTTTCTCGTACGAGGTCCATTTCAAGTGCGACAAGTTGCATTGTGTTTGTATCAACGAGCACTATGCTATGGAGTTGGATTAGACGAATTCGAAGCTAATGGAAAATTTGGATTAAAATTGGACGTCCATTCAATTTTAATTCAAAATGGAACATTGGCAACTATTAAACCAAAGTGAGTTAATCTCACCTTTTTGGTTAATCTGAAAATTTATATAGTCAGTAAAAATTATTTATTGGATGTGTGGATATTTTATTATTGATTGCTATTGATTGTTTGGATGGATTACTAGTTCATATTTTTGGTTTGGATATACTCCCACCTATTGGAGCGGATGAGACCCTATTACGTTCCCGTGTAAGAGCGGATGACTCTTTGTATACGAATCCTGCTTCAAAGTGATTGATTTATATTTTTATGATTATATACTGTTCGTGATGCAGTGGACATGTTGGAGGGATCCAACGGGATTCCTCACACTATTGATTTTATGCTTTAGTAGCACTAGGCCTTATATTTTGGTATTTTAAAATACCATAAAATAGGAATTGATTTTAAAATGGGGATTTCAAGTGATTTTGGAAGTCATATATGTTTTAAATAATTATTCTTGAATTATTTAAAGGACTAATTTATTTTAAAATCAAAAATATGATTTTTATGGATTTTATAATTTAATGGTTTAATAAAAATCTTAAATAGAGTTTTTGAATTGTGAATAAGGATTTTTAAAATCTTAAGTTAAGTCTGTCTTTTATAATAAAGGATATGGTTTTACAACGAAAATAGAAATATTTTTATATAAATATTTATTAACCACTTTATATAAAGAAATATATATATATATATATGTACATATATTATAGTGGAATTTATAAATGGGATAAGTATACAAGTGAGATTTTACAAAATGGAGTGAAGATTTGCAAAATTGTAATAAAATTAGTAAAAGTATGGATTTATAAACGGTGTTTATAAAAAAAGGAAACTATTATCATGGAATAGATTGGAAAGATAAATGAAATGGTGGATTTATTATATGATGTGGAATGTCATTTTAGAAAATAGTTGATTCTATTTTGGAAATTGAAAATGAGGATGAATTTTGGATTGTTAAACGATATTTTATAAATTGAAAGAAATTTATACCTACGAAAACAAGGTTAAAAACGGGTTGAAATTATGATTTGAATGGATTTTGTGAATAAGTGAGATTTATAAAGGGATGGAGTTATAAATGGGGTTCATAAATAAAAGGGATTTCATGAAAGGAAGTTTCATAAAATAGTAGAGATTTATAAATATGGAAATGATCATGTTGAAAATTAAGTATGGATTTTTATCAAAGGAATATAATTATGTTTTAAAAGTTATTTATTTATATTAATACTGTTTAAAAGTGGTTTATCAATATTTTAATATTTTTGAAAGATTATTATTTAAATTCTTAATGTGGTTTGAAACTGATTTTAATTATTTATCAGCAAAGATTTGAAAATTAATTGTTAGTAATTATAAAAACATGGAAGATAATTTATTATTGTTTATTAAAAATGTTTGAAATTTATCAATTACTATTTTTAAGATGTCTAAACTTAATATTTATTTATTTATAATTTTTATTATTATATGATTGTGTTTTAAGGTATAATTATTATTTATTTGAAGGAAATGATGATGCTAGTATCCAACATAGAGAGTAGAATGTTCAACCAGTGGCTACTAACACCCAAAATCCAGCTAATGCCCAGAATCCTGCTGATGCCATTACCAGAGCTGATTTTGAAGCCTCATGAAGAGTTGATGGATATCCGTCAACAGCTTAACCAGCAGATCCAGGCCAATATCGACCTAATGAACCAGTTGAAGGATCAACAACATGGAAAAACAAGAAGGGAGCCTACTCCATATTTAGGATCAGACGGTTCTTCCTCATTCGACGACTATCACAGAGCTAGACACTATAAAACTGAAGCATACAATGCTGGAATGTCGGAATAACAGCTAGCAATCGATCGCTACCGATCGGCCTCGATCCATTAAGAGGGATCTGCACCAATCAGTCTTCCATAGAAGGAAATCGACAAACAACTGGAGGGGTGCAAGCTGGAGATGCCGTGGTCGATCTGTACATTGGATTTCAGGCAAATGCCGATCAGTTACCACCAAGGAATGATGATGGAGCGACTACTCAGGATGTACATCAAGGGAACGTTGAGGCAAGGCAACGTAGAGCGGCCCGATCGACCGTACCATTCATGTGAGTTGGAACACGACCACCACTTGGCACCAACCCTTCAAACGCTAGATTTGATGGCTATGGTCAGACAGCTGGTCAAGGAAAGTCAAGGCTTGACCAATGATGACTGGGGACTCTCTAGAAGTCATACCATGTTCACTAACAACATTCTACATGCATAGTACCCGCAGAGATTTAGTATGCCCACAATGCCTATCTATGAGAGAAAAGCCAACCCCAAGCAGCATATTTATGAGATATGAATAGTTTATAGACTCAGCGCGAGCCAATGATGAGGTCAAGTGTAGATGTTTTCCCATCTCTCTAGGCGGGATTGCAATAATGTGGTTCACTAGGTTGCCACTACGATCAATATCCACATTCGACGAGTTAGCAACGAAGTTCGTGGAGTAGTTCCAGTGCATATTGATTACCCTAAAGATGTTAAGTCCCTCTCTAGTGTGATTCAAGCTCCAGGGGAGTCCTGAAGGATTATTTGGAAAGATTTAATACGACCATCACAGAAGTCAATAATCGGAATGCTAACTCGATACTGATGGCATTGACGAAAGGGATTGATCCCGATTCTGATTTTGGAGATTGGTTGGCTGGAAAACCCCCCACTTCGTTGGACCGCTTTTATTCAAAAGCTGCTCAATACTAAAGGAAAGAAGAAGCAAAGTGATCTAGAAAGAGAGATGGTACTGGGCAAAATGTTGAAGGAATTCAAAGCAACATAGCAGTGAAGCAGTTGGAGGGAGATCCAAAAAAGTGGCAGTCAATGTGCAGAATAAACCTAATGAGCAGAAAGAGGATTCTAGGAAAGAAAAGCCAAGAATTCTGATGTTTGAGACTTACACACCATTGAAAACGTCATTGGAGAATGTCTATCTATCGACTTATAATACCATGCAGTATAGGAAACCACCTCTGAAAGAATCAATAGAGAAACAAAAGCAGCATGGGCAGTACTATCGGTTCCATGAGTGCTATGGCCATAATACGAACGAATGTCGACACCTCCAAGATGTTATTGAGTGATAATTCACGAGAAAAAGTTATAGCAGTTTGTTATGACCTCGTAGGATGGCGGGCAGACGACATCCGACCCCAATCGAGGACAAGTTCCGCCTAGTGCCGAGGAACCTAGGCGAACTGGTGGAAGATTAGTTATCAACACCATAGCTGGAGGACCACATCCAATAGAGAGATGTTGGCATAAAATGGAGCGTTATGAAAACACGATCAAACATGTTAATTTTGAATGCTGTTCAAACACGGAGGACGGAGCTCGGCAAAAATAGCATGGTACTATGGCAAACGACATAGTATTCCGAAGTAGAGATGCTGATAAGGTGGAGGCCCCAATGATCGATCTGATGGCTATCTCGACCATGATCGGCCCCGCCTTAGTGAGGAAGATTCTGATCGATTGTGGAAGTTCTATAAACATAATTTTCAAGAAGGCTTATGGTTAGATGAGGATGGAAGCCAAGGATCTGAAACTGTGTAAAGCCCGCATTCATGGTTTTAACGGTGTTGCAACAGAAGCGGTAGGCTATGTCGAGCTACCGATGGAGTTAGGAGAAGGCGACCATAGGAGAGTACGGATGTTTCCATTTGTAGTGTTGGATGTGGACTCTCCATATAATGTTTTTCTGGGCCGACCAGCCCTTACCGAATTCCAGATAGCCATTGCCCCTTGGTGTCTTACCTTAAAATTCCCAACTGTTAATGGCGTGGGAGTCGTACAGGGACATCAAGCGACTGAACGTGCTAGTTATTTGGCTGAGTTGAGAGACGCTCAGTGAAAAGGGAAGGGAAGGGTGTGGAGAAACCTCTCCACATCCAAACCAATGAAGATTAGCAACGGGCATCCGGGCCTTGGCTCATGACCCACAGTCAGTTCTATAAAGGTATAGATCCGTAAGATGAAGAAGAGGAACCCAAGAAATTCAAGGCTGCACCCACTGAGCTGACGATTGACATCACGGTCAGTCATGACGACCCATCACGGGTTCTGAAGATCGGATCATAGCACAACACAATGATGGTGAAAGAATTAGTTGGTTTTCTCCGAGTGAATCTTGATGTGTTCGCTTGGACCCATTTTGATATATTTGGGATTTTGCCAACCGTCGCGAGCCACGCATTAAATATCAACCCAAGGCATGTCCTAGTGAAGCAAAAACGACGTGGCATGGATCCGGAGAGATCTGCCGTGCTTAAAGAGGAGGTGGATAGACTCAAAAGAAACAGGTTTATCCGCGACGTCCTCTACCCAAAATCGTCTCCAATCCTATACTTGTGAGAAAGGCAAACGGAAAGTGGTTGACACGTGCAGACCACTCAGATCTGAACATGGTATGCTCGAAGGATGGCTTTCCACTTCCAAGAATCGACCAGTTGGTGGACTCGACCACTGGACATGAATTGCTTTCATTTATAGATGCATACTCCAGATACAATCAAATCCCGATGCACGTCCTTGACCAGAAGCACACCAGCTTCATAACCAATCTGGGATTATATTGCTATGTTGTGATGCCGTTTGGACTAAAGAACGCTTTAGCTACTTATTAGAGACCGGTTAACTGGATGTTCAATGACCGTATTAGGTGATCGATGGAAGTATATGTGGATAGTATGCTCGGGAAGTCATGACGAACAAAAGACCACATCCATGACTTAGCAAAGATGTTCAGTGTTCTCCGGAAATATGAAATAAAACTCAATCCTTTGAAATGCTCTTTCAACGTTGCATTAGGGAAATTCCTAGATTTCTTCGTCTACTCTTATGGAATTGAAACTATTCCAAGAAGATTCAAGCAATTTGGAACATCCGAGCACCAAAAACAATCAAGCAGGCACAAAGCCTAAATGGGAAGGTTTGCTACTCTAAGCTGATTCATCTCCAGGACCACCAACAAATTTATTCCTTTCTTCGATTTGATTCGAAGTGGGAAGAGAAACTTTGAATGGACACAAGACTGCATTGATGCATTTTAAGCTCTGGTTGATCACTTGGAAAGACCTCCCATCTTATCCAAACCACTGGACCATGAAGACTTATTTATCCATTTAGCAGTGTTGGTATACGCCATAAGTGCTACATAATTGCATGAAGAGAATCAGATCCAGAGGCTAGTGCATTATGTAAGCAAGCGATTGACAGGAGCCGAGGAACTACCCAAGGCTGGAAAATCTCACATACTGCTTGTTGATTGCATCACGAAAGCTCCACCCTTATTTCCAGGCTTACCTTATCAATGTCTACACCGACCAACCATTACGATAGGTCCTATAGCGACCTGAGGCGTCTGGAAAGATACTCAAATGGAATATCAAATTGTGCCAATTCGACATCACTTATTACCCATAGAGAGTCGTCCAGGGATAAGCATTGGCATACTTCATAATCGAGTTAACGGTGCAAAATGGTTCTCTGAAGAGCAATAAAGAGCCTGTTGAATCATGAGTTTTGATTCATGACAAGGAGCATTAACAAAGACTATATGGCGATAGCAACAAACAGAGAGTAACATATACATGGTATAAACTACAAAGAGAAGAGACTTCAAAACTAGTTTTCGTATGATTATTTATTATGTTTTTGAGTCTTAGATATGTTTAGATACTGTTAAAATCATTCCTCAAGTAGTTACATTTGCACACAAAACAAATTATTTTCGTTTGTATATGCATTGAAATTCACTGTGCAAAATTGCACTGGTCAGTCGACTAGTCGACTGACCTGGTGCAAAATGCACAGCGAACAGAGAATATATATACAAATTTGAATTTCAGTCAACTGAGCTTCTGAACTCAGTCGAATGACCTGTGTATAATGGCTATATTTTCTGAACGGATGCTTCCTCTCACGAAGAGTTTCAATCCAATTCGAAGTGTAATGGCTGCATCTATTGATTGAATCTCTTAGCAAAAGGTTGTATCTATCTATGCACTATATAAACACATCAAAATCATTTTCCAAATAACCGATCCTTGAATAATTTACTAATCTTTCTTACTCTCTATTCTCTACATTCAAAAGCAATCAAACCATCTTCATTGCTTGAATCCTTGAATTCATATTCATATTCTTTGATTCATAGTGATAATCTTCCTTTCATATCTTCACACACACTCATATACTTGAGGATTTGATTATAGGAAGGGTGTACACACATTGACATATCTGTGTTATCAAGAACACATTAGTCAGACAATTTTATATACTAGTAGAAGTCCTGTTCTGCTGCTCAGGCATTGTGAAGTCCTCTTCGGCTGCTGAGGCGAAATCCTGTTCTACTGCTCAGGTCCCTATTCGGCTGCTCAGGGGTTGTATAGACCTGTTCCTCCGGGTTAAGTGAGGGTTGTTGTTTTAGTGAAATTCCAGAAGAAGTCTGGGACTGGACATAGGACGGAGCTCCGAACCAGTATAAAAATCTTTGGTGTTATTTTTATTATACTGCTTTTATATTCCGCACTATTTACTGTATAGCTATCATCACTATACTCTGTATTATCGTATATCCATATTACACGATCCATAGCTGACTTTCATTTTGTATCAGAGCAAGGCATCTTATAACCGTTACATAGTTATTTGATATTTTGCTAATATGGAAAACAACACCAGCACTGTCACTAACACTAGTTTTATTGAAGGTCAATCTACTGCACGAACTTCACTATTCAATGGCATGGATTACAACTATTGGGCAACACGAATGCATATTTATATGCAAGCCAATGGTTTTGATGCATGGAATGTTACACAAGCAGAATATACTACACCTACTACTGAATATTCTAAATGGACTGCTGCACAAAAACAAGATGCTACTGCTAATGCTAAAGCAATGAATATGTTGTTTTGTGCATTAGATAAAAATGAATTTAACCGAGTTAGCATATGTAACACTGCATATCAAATATGGCAAACACTTAAAGTTACTCATGAAGGAACTAGCAAAGTTAAACAAAGCAAAATATCTATGCTCAAGAGTCAATTTCAAAATTTCAGAATGAAGCAAGATGAGTCCATAAATGATATGTACTCCCGATTTCAAGATATTTATCATTCTCTAACAGGACTAGGAGAAAAGTATTTTGACTTTGATATCGTGTCCAAAATCCTAAACTCTTTAACCGATGAATGGGAAAGAAAAGTCTTAGCTATTGAAGAAGCAAACGACCTTTCTACCATGAAACCGGAAGAGTTAATAGGAAATTTAATGTCCTATGAAGTAAATTTACAAGCAAAAAGAGTTCAAGCACAAGACAAGAAAAATATGGCATTTCATGTAGAACAAGAGGAATCAGATTCAGAGGATGAAGATTTAGCTTTCATAGCTAAAAATTTAAGAAAATTTTGAAGTATAGAAAAGGAAATCGAAATAATGGCAAAAGAAACTTCAACAATAAGCCATCATCCTTAGTACTAGAATGCTTCAATTGCCATAAGAAGGGTCATATACAAAAAGATTGTCCAGAACAAAGGAAGGGAAAACAAAATAAATATAGAAAGGAAAAATTCAAAAAGAAGGCATTTTCGGTGACATGGGATGACTCAGATTCTTCGTCTTCTGAAAGTAGTAGTGATAGTAAAAATAAACAAGCAAATGTCTGCTTTATGGCTATTGATAATGAGGTAAATGATCTTACTTTTGATGACATGATTGAAATAAATTCTGAATTATTAGATACTTTGAAAAATCTCAAAAGAAAATATAAAGAAGCTCTCGAAAATCAAAATAGAGCAGAATTCGAAAGAGATATGCTTAAAGATGAGAAGAAAATATTGGAAGAAGAACTTGAGAAAATTCAAGGTTCATTTTCTAATGTTAATTCTCAACTTACCTTATTGAGTCAAGAAATTGAGACTCAAAAAGAAAAGAATGATGCTCTAGTTTCTGAAAATCATGAGCTAAAATCAAAAATTAAAATGATCGAATTAGATAACACTGGTCTCAAAACTAAGTTAGACGATATTACTAGAAATGTGTCTAACTTTAATAAAGGCAGAGAAAACTTATCTAAAATTATTGAAACTTCTCAGTCTGTCTCAAATAAGAAAGGACTAGGTTATACTAAGAAATCAGTAGCTCCACCAAAAATTAAGCAGAATAAGAGAAATATTTCTAAACCTAAGTCTACCATAGTTCAACTAAAAAGGGATCAAAACTCAAAAACCATAAAAATATGGGTTCTTAAAACAAACAACAGTTTGATTAGGAATAAATATATTGAGTCCTTTTTAAAAATTGTTCATAAAAATAAAAATTATTTATATAAAGGGAATACTGAACCCTCTTGGGTTTGGTTTCCTAAGACCTAACTCTTAGGACCCTATTAAAAAGTGGGTACCAATGTTATTCTTTTATTTTTTGCAGGTCCCTCTTTAGAAAAGAGAAAAATAGATACTCGACAGTGGCTGCTCAAAACACATGACATGAGACAAAAATATGCTAACAAATATCACATATTCAGATGGAGGCTCTGTCACATTTGGAGACAATTCCAAAGGTTATATCATCGGCAAAGGCGATGTGAGCAATTACGGTATATCTAATTTACCTCTCATTTCCAATGTTTTACTTGTCAAAAACTTGAAGCATAATTTGTTAAGTATTAGTTAATTCTGTGACAAAGGATTCAAAATCTCATTTTCTGAGGATAAGTGTAGCATTTATGATCACAATGAAAATCTTATCTTTGAAGGTAATAGAGATAGAAACATATATGTTCTGAATATGAAAATTAATCATAATTCAGACATGTGCTTAATAGCCAAAGAGAATGATCCTTGGTTATGGCATAAGAGATTCTGTCATATTAACTTCAAAGCTATAAACAAACTTTCTAAAAATTATTTAGTCAAAGGATTACCAAAAATGAACTTTAAAGTTGATCATATTTGTGATGCATGTCAATTAGGAAAGTTATTTAAATCATCTTTTAAATCTAAGAAAGTTATTTCTACATTACAACCACTTGAATTACTACACATGGATTTATTTGGACCCACTCAAGTACAGTCCATAAATCACAATAAATATGTGTTTGTAATAGTAGATGACTTTTCTAGATATACTTGGACCTTTTTTATGAAAAATAAAAGTGATACTTTTGATCATTTTAAAATTTTTGTTAAAATAATTCAAAATTTAAAAGGATTGAAAACTAAGAACATTAGAAGTGATCATAGAGGAGAGTTCGAAAACGAAGTTTTTGATCATTTTTGTAAGAAGAAAGGAATCTTTCACAAATTTTTGTTTCCTAGAACTCCACAACAAAACGGAGTTGTAGAACGGAAGAATAGTTTTCTACAAGAATGTGCAAGAACTTTGTTAAATGGAAGCACACTTCCAAAACATTTCTGGGCAGAAGCCGTAGCAACTACTTGTTATGTTTTGAATCGGGTTTCTATTCGACCTCTTACCAAAAATACTCCATATGAACTTTTTACTGGGAGAAAACCAAATATTTCATATTTTAAAGTTTTTGGATCAAAATGTTTTATATTGAATACCAAAGATCAGCTTGGCAAATTCGATGCGAAATCGGATGATGGAATCTTTCTAGGATATTCAGATCGAAGCAAAGCTTATCGAGTATTTAATAAAAGAAGAAATACTGTTGAGGAAACTCTTCATGTATCTTTTGTTGAAAACTTTCTACAAAAACCAACTATAAGAGATGATGAAGAACTTCCACATAATGTCACAAATATGGACAATATAAATTTTGAAGATGATGAAAACATAATTGATAATTCTAGAGAAGATGAGAATGTTGTTCATCACAACAATGAGTTAAGATCTCCACCAAGAATATTACGGGATCATCCCGTTCAAAATGTCATAAGATCTCCACCAAGAATATTACGGGATCATCCCGTTCAAAACGTCATTGGAGAAATTAATTCAAACATCCGAACTAGAAGTCAATTAAATCAAATGGGCCATGTAGCATTCCTTTCCAATATCGAACCTAAAAACCCTAAGGAAGCTTCTACAGACGACTATTGGATCATTGCAATGCAAGAAGAACTAAATCAGTTTGAACGCAATAAAGTTTGGGAGTTAGTTCCTAGACCAAGTGATCAAACTGTTATTGGAACAAAATGGGTCTATAAAAATAAGGCGGACGAACAAGGCAACATCACCAGAAATAAAGCAAGGTTAGTCTCTCAAGGTTATAATTAAGAGGAAGGAATTGACTATGAAGAAACGTTTGCTCCTATCGCTAGATTAGAAGCAATACGTATTTTATTGGCCTATGCATGTTTTCATAATTTCAAACTTTATCAAATGGACGTTAAAAGTGCCTTTCTGAATGGTTACATGAAAGAAAACGTGTATGTTGAACAACCTCCTTTATTTATCCATGAGAAATATCCAGACCATGTCTATAAACTTAAGAAAGCTCTTTACGGTTTGAAACAAGCACCATGTGCTTGGTACGAACGGCTTAAGAGTTATCTAATAACTTCTGGATTCCAAATTGGAAAGGTTGATCAAACACTTTTCATTAAACATTCAAGAAGGGATATTTTAATTGTTCAAATTTATGTAGATGATATCATTTTTGGTTCTACCAATGAAACATTATGCCAGGACTTCTCCGAAATTATGACCAAAGAATTTGAAATGTCCCACATGGGAGAATTATCATATTTTCTTGGTTTACAAATCAAACAATTACAAAATGGTATTTTTATTAATCAAGAAAAATATTGTAATAATTTAATCAAATGCTTCGGAATGGAAAATACTTCTACCAAACCAACTCCTATGAGTACAACCACACATCTCGATAGAGATGAAAATGGTAAAAGTGTTGATAAAAAATTATAGCGAAGTATGATTAGATCATTACTATATTTAACAGCCAGTCATCCTGACATAATGATGAGTGTTTGTTTGTGTGCTAGATTTCAAGCCAATCCAAAGGAATCACATTTAAGAGCAGTAAAACGTATATTGCGTTATCTTAGTAATACCAAGGATTTTGGACTTTTCTATCCAAAAGAGTGTTCTTTCGAATTAGTATCATATAGTGATGCTGATTTCGGAGGATCTCGTACAGATCGGAAAAGTACAAGTGGTACGTGCCATTTTATTGAAAAATTGTTAGTTTCTTGGTTTAGTAAGAAATAAAATTGCGTTTCGCTCTCTACATGTGAGGCAGAATATAATTCTGCCGCCTTAGTTTGTGCTCAAATAATCTACATGCAACAGACACTTAGAGATTTCGATATAAAATTAACAAATCCTATCATATATTGTGATAACACGAGTGCTATCAACTTGTCTGAAAATCCAGTCAATCATTCACGAACGAAACATATTGACATTCGTCATCATTTTCTTCGCGATAACATTGAAAAAGGAACGATCAATTTTGTTTTTGTTTCCTCAGAAAATCAATTGGCTGATGTATTTACAAAGCCGCTTCTCAAAAATATTTTTGTAAAACTTCGACAAGAACTCGGAATCGTCTCTTTAAGGATTTGTAAAATTTTCTGTCCGAGTATGATACATCATGTCGCTACATATTGGTTTGCTATGTTAGTTATGCTTATTCTATGCTTTACTGGTTATGTATACTCCTTTTTGTCGATGACAAAGGGGGAGAAAAATGTCTACTAACAAGATTTATGCAGATTACATTATCGCCACACATTAAGGGGGAGAAATGTAACGACCCGTAAATTTCAACCGTTTTAAATAACGTAATTAGTTGAAATTTTATGAAATTTTAACGATAAAATTTTGAAATAAAAACTTAATATTTGGAATACGTCTAGTTAAACATAGCAACTGGTAAATTTTCGTCCGAAAATATGAAAGTTTATTTCGCGCGTAAATTCACTTCAATTTAATCAGTTAAAAAGCGATGAAAATAAAATGTTTTGAAACCTAAATATTTTTACATAGAAAAATTCTAAACCATCTTCTGAGCAAGATTTTAGTTTGTAGTTTTTCCAAATTTTAACTGTTATTGCTCCGTCGATCTTATTTTCAACGGAATAGCAGCATTTTGGTACCGATATCGACTTTTGATCGGATGGTCGTACCACTGATATCTTTATACCATTTTTATCGTCTCGTTGTGCTGATCTCTACGGTATGTTTAATTCTGTGTTTCGAAGTCCTATACACAGCAGATACCGTAAAACGGTCAACCGTATCGGTTCTAAAAAAAAATTAGCTTTTAAATTTCTCGTGACCATTCTATTTCCAACGTGCATCAACTGAATAGTCATTTGCCTTTTTCTATTCCAATGGTGCTTTTATTATTTCACTATTCAATGTGTACGTTGGTTGTGTGGCCTATACCTCTTCCATTCCCACTTTGGCTTCGTGAAGAGCATTCTACAGTTTACATTTATTTTTCCTAAAAACTTTGTATTGAAACATACTTGTTCACCTCTCTCCTGCCGATCTGAACTAGACAACCTACCCCCTCATCAAACACCACCGCTCCATACCAACAGCAACCGCCTGGCCTCACCTCCGAGCCCTCCACGTACACGCGACCACCACCTCCGACAACTCGCATCTCCCGCCGCCACCCTAGATCGCCGAACTCATGAAACCCAGCAGCCTCCCACAACTCCTTCCTTCCGGCCTTCCACTTTTCTCAACCGCCACCGCCATTCACGCAAGCAGCTGCCACCGCATTTCCTTCTCCCCTCCGCCCTCTGCCGGGCCGAGCTTCTCAACCCAACGCTAGCTCAGCTCGCCGAGAATTCCACCCACAAACGTGACCGAGCACCCCATGCCATGCGTACACCACACCACAAGCCACCCACTTCCTCTCCACGTCGGCGTCCCTCCTGTGCATTCAATCTTCCAACCGACCCGCCACCAGCCACCACAGCCGGCCCATCTCCACATCGTCCGCTTCACCCAAGGCCACTACCTCCTTAGATCTGATCTCGTCTCTCACCATGCTTCTCCTTCCCTCTGCCACCTTTCATGTTCCTCCGTCGATCTCCTCCTTGTTCTCAACTCGCTATCATGGTCTTCTTCAACTCAGCTTCACATGCACTGAACCTCTCTATCTGGAGGCAACAGCCTTATCATCCTCGGCAGCATATGCATATATTGGTAATTATATATATGTGAATATAATGTTGACATATTGGTGGTGAATTGCCTGCATATGTTCATACATATACCCTACTACATGTGAAATCCTGGTTTTCGTCTGCAAGTATATTTGGTAAGTTATATGAACGGAAATTTATTCTATATATATTATAAGTTTAGTTTGCTGGTAAAAAAAAAGGGGGGTTCATAAATTTTTTTATATGTCACAGTTTTGAATTTTAGTTCTTTTTTTTTTGCAAAGTTGTTTATATGAGTATAAAGTGATATAATAAATATTTTAATAAAGTAAGTATATGTATTCATTCATATAAGTTATAAATCTATCGGTTTATATATCTATATTGTTTTAATCAAAACATATACATGTTACAGTCTATTATATTTATAAGCAAACGATGTTCTGTTGTGTATAAGCATATACAATGTGAGTATATGGTGTTTGCATACATATTATTATACGTGTTAATTCTGTTTTATGGGAAAAATAAAATAAAGAAAATTTTGTTGCTTAAAGTTGTAGTATAAATTATGTGTATAGCTTTATCACATGGAGTCTACATATGATATTAAAATAACTTTGCTTTGCATATATATGTTGTTGCGCAGTATATGGTTATGCATGTAGGTAGTATAGTACGAATTAGCTGTTGACAAAATTTATAAGTTACTGTATATACATTTATTTTGTTTTGAAAATCTACTTTGTTTATGGGTCTACAGTACTATATTGTTCATGTTTTATAATAGATCTGACTATTACGGTATACATTTTGAAAAGTAGTCTGGGTTTGTACTCTATTTAGTTATACTCTAAGTATACAGAGAGGACAAGTTTATATTATTAGTATATGGATGCTATTATACATTGGTATATATATGTGTGATTTGGAAGTTGATTTTGAAAGCAAATGTGGGTTGTGAAAGTTTATTAACGTTGTTTATATATATGTTTGTATGTATGTACACTTTAACGTACTATGGATTTACTAGTTTATCATGTAGTGTATTGTTTACATTATGTTCTAGCAGTTGTTTATAAAAGGAGTCGTATTATGTATTTTGTTATTATAAACTTTTATATTAGTTTATAAAGTTATATTAGTATAATTTGAAATAATGTATATATGTTTAATATAATATAGAATATCATTTATCCATATATTTAGCCGCATATCAAGCCCACTTATCCTATTTATCTTTCTCGATCCAACTCTAATTTGACTTCCTCTTTATAAATCAGCTTTGTTGTCAAAATTGTACCAACCCAGCTTTTTTGCCTTGCTTGGATTCGAGATTCAAATTTCAGTGTGCGTATCCGTGTCTCCTTCTGTATTCTCTAGCCTCGAAAGGTGAGCACTCACTCACGATTAACGTTCTTTTATTTATTAAATTTGATTTCAATTGAAACGACAATTGAAATATGCTGCTGTTAGTTAATTACACTGTTATATATGCTATTACCTGTATCAGTTCACCTGTGACATCTGACACCATTTTCTGTTAATTATTTATGCGATGATAATACAGTTTGGCTGATAATTGATTGATTGTTGATGTTTATATTGGACGTTAAATTGTTAATGTTAAAAAGATAAATAATATGAAATTGAACTTGACATAGGATAATTAAATGTTACATTTGATTAACTGACATTTGTATAATATGACCCCTTTAACTGTTGAGTTTATTGACACGTAGGATTTGTTTAATTACATATTGAACCACTGAATGTATGTTGTTAAATGGATGATGTATGAAATTGTAAATCGAATGACAAGTGAAAACCGTGATGTAATAATCTTTAATCTACATGAAATGATAGTGTAGATTCTAGAAATAATTATATTAATTCGTACAAATAACAATGCGAATTAATACGGTTATTTCGGGATTGTTTGAATTGATTATTGGATTGTTATTGTTGATGTTATTGCTTGTTTATTTACTTTGACACCATCCCAGTTATCACACTGCAAGTTCCCTTTGTTATGTTTGAATTGAATTGGAATCGGGTTGAAATGATAAATACCCAAAATTAAATTTTGACCTTGGATATAGAGAATTAAATAAAAACCCGATTGGTCAATAATTTGATTTAAAAATAAAACGAAGATCTTATTTGAATAAATAATATGGTTTTGAAACGAAGTTGGAAATTGAATTTAACGAAATTTAAACGTGAATATTTAATAATCTGAAATGAAATATTAATAAAGAAATTGATGAAAGAAGGTTGTTTAATTTGAGAAATGATTGAATTAAGTTTGAAATGATTTAATAATTAAGTTTGAAATTATAATTAAATTTGAAACAATTAAACTTTGAAATGATTTAATAATTAAGTTTGAAATTATAATTAAGTTTGAAATTATTAAACTTTGAAATTATTTAATAATTAAGTTTTGAATTATTTAATAATTAAATAAGATTGAATTATTTAATGATTAAATTAAATTAAATTTTTGAATAAGTGAATTTTACTTCGTAATAATTGAAATTGAGATTTCTTTATTAATTAAGTTGTGGAAATTATTTAAAGTAAGTAAATAAATAATTGAAATTGAATTTCTTCAACAAGAAATGAAAATGTGATATTTTGGAATTAATGTAAGTCTTGTAATTGAAAGAATTGATTTGACGAATTTAATTTAATTCAAAATTGTAAGTTTTGATTTAATGAAGTTGAACTTAAGAAATTGATTTAATGAATTGGGAATTTAATAGAAATTGTTTTGAATGATAAAGTAATTTAACGATATTGAATAAAATCGATAAATGAATGTAAATTGATTTGAGTGTTAAAACTAAATTGATTTAAATGATTTCGAAATGAAACTTATATACGAAATGCAACAAATATTTGGATTGTTTTAATTGAAACTTTGAAATTGAATATAGAAATGTTGAAATTAAAATTGGAAAGTTTTGAAACGTAAATTATTGGAAATTGGTTTTTTGAAAGACAAATAAATTGTTGGTTTACGAATTCTATTTGAAATTGAATTGATTTGGTTTTTGAAATATATAAACGACCAATCGGTGTAATAATTACGAAAGTTATTAAAGAGACCGGAATTCGGTTATGGATATACTCTCTATCTAAACCGAAACCACTTTAATAACTATACGCGGAGTGATGATCCAGAATGAAGTGGTTGGAATGGTGTTCGTGATTATTGAAGAAAGAGAACGATAATGGATAGCCTTGACACTTGTGTCAAATTGGAAATGACTAAAACAGGAGCTGTGCCGGGCCAATGGAGGATTGATACCTCAAGTGGACACACTTCTTCGAACTACTTATACTTGTTGTCGATTGGTGCACCCTTGATTTTGGGAGTGTTGTCTCACGGTGTTGCGGGCGCTGCGGCGTTGCGTTCTCACCAGTCCGGATCAGGCGAACGGTAGTATCACTACCTTGGGTATAGCCTCATGTGCCTTGTCATACTTGTATTCCATTTATGCGCGACCACTACGAATTTGTTTTGTACCTTGAGTATATGGATTGCCCTCTGGTGACTTCCGGTTTTGGGGAAACTACGGTCTTGTATATGCTTGTGGGAATAAAAATGTGTTAAGGGTGGAATGGGCCATGACTTAACGCTATTTTGATATCTTTATATTACTGATAGACATTATCTACTTATCGTACACTACTACATAGTAGATAGTTTAACGGATCCTTAAAGGATGGTTATTCCAAACATCCTTTGAGTTACTTGTATTTCAATTGCTATTTCACTTGAGTTGGATTTATTAATATAAGAATGTTAATCCTGACTCGAGTGTCTTGTGTTTTTGCTTTACGCTCGGGTCAGACTGAGTAGTTCAGCTTTCGAGACTCACCTTTGGAGTTGGAGCTTCGCTTGGAGATCCAGCTATCTATCCAGCTTTCAGTATTCGATGATTCCAGTGATGTATTCTGATTTGTATCTGATGTATCGTGTTACTCTTCCGTTGTATCTGGTTTAACTCTGATGTATTGTATTATTCTTCTGTTGTAAACTCTGATGTATTTTATATATTCATATAGTAGCTTCATGAACTACTATCTCTTTTAATTCCGCTGCACTTATTACTCTGTTTTGTCTGTGATCTGTGATATTTTATTTACTGTATATGTTCAGTTTTGCCAATTTAAATTAACAACGCGGTATTTTGAGCAATTCAACTCCGGCATGAGTGTCTGCCTATACACTTATAATGGATGCGAATGGTCCAAAATGGCGGGTCGTTACAGTTGGTATCAGAGCTTTGGTAGCTCTAGGCAAAACTCAATATATAGGGTAAATGTATTTACAGAATCACTCTCATGCGAGTTTCAATCTCTTCCTTCCGACTCGATTCTTTTGAATTTTGGAACGTTCCCTCGGTTCCGAAATTCATTCGTGTCCTTCACTATTCGTCTTCTTTCAATCCTGGAGCACCCCATAACTCCATTCTGAATGTTATCTATAATAGATCGGCGGTCTCGCCAATCTTCGAATGATTCGTAAAGGAGTAAAACTCCTTTATAATAGGCATCGATTTACCGGAGATTTCCGTATCCTCGGTTTACGATGCTATCTATCTCCTGCTATACCTGAATTCTATTTCTCGGGATCAAATGTAGATTTGCTTTGAAATTCAGCATCGATCTTATTCTCGAAGTTACGGACGACCCAGTTAAGGTTGCCCGTGAATTAAATAAACTCATCCATCTCCCGATTGTGATAATTGAATTATCTTATCTTCTGTTTCAAACTTATCTTCGAATTAGAATTCTCTTTGATTTGAGTCTTGCAAAAATTTGAATCTCTATCCTTGCTTTAAAATTCATTCTTGTATCGTCAAAAAAAAAATGTATTTGTAAACAAATAAATAAATGTTTTAATATATACTGTGTTGTTTGAATTGTTGATGTTGATTTGGGTTTCCGATCGATTCGTCTGATCAACGCTATCGATAGGATTTCCAAAACACTTGAGCAGAGCAAACTGACACAATATTGTTTTCAAATTTGATAAATGGAATAAAATTCGTATGAATATATTATTAATATATATAAGTAAAATTTTCTAGAATTTAATAAGTAAATTAATTTGGTTGTTGAAATGATAATATTTGATTATCATTTATTGTTCTAAATAAATTTACAAATACGGTTTATAAATTGATTTGGAATTTGAAATGTATTAAATTCAGAAATTTGAGAATTTAGTTTCCGATGATTTCGAACTTTGGTTTTTAAAATTTTAAAGTATATATTATTGAACGTATTTTCAAATAGAAATCGTTTTCAAAGAATTTTAAAATGTTGAAATCAGTGCTCTTCTCTTTGTCGCTGGAAAATAATTTCGGTGATGGCGGCCGCATCATCGACATTCATTTTCGAGTTTCGAAGTGGAGAAACCATTCTGTAGCTTTGCTACGGTCTGTTTTGAAAAATATTTTGATTTGAATTTCTTCACGATAATTTGATTTATATATATATATATATATGTATCTTATTTTAAAATTTAATTTGATTTGATATAAATATATTATATATATCTCTAAATTATTTAAAGTTAATCGGAAATCTAATTCTTAAATTTTGTTAAAGGATGATTTTAATTATAAATAAAACCAAAATTTGGAATAAATACTTAAACTTGAATAATTGAATTGGGAAAATTTTATTTGTATATTGTTCAACTGCATTCTAATACAACTTACCTAAATCATTCAGAAGTTGAATATGTAATTGGATATTAATATATAAGATAAATTGAATTTATAAATAAAATTTGAGTGTTTCTAATAAATGTTATACACTAAATTTTGATTATAAAGATGTTAATAGAGTTAGATAGGATAATAAGTAAACTCAGTTAATAATGAAATAAATTTGTTTTGAAAGAATTAATAAATTGAAATTTGATCAACATATGAAAATACCTTGAATTTAAAAGAAATTAATAGATGTAAATTAATTTAAATCAAACTTTTATGTTTTAAATTAATTTATATGGGTTAAATAGATGTGAGTAGATATATTAAGTAGAATAAATTTAACAATAATTTGGAATAAAGAAGAATTTAAAATTGCTGGAAAATATGATTATAATAATAGATTATTCAAATTTATGGTTTTAGAAATTTTAAATTGAAGAAATGAATAATAAGATAATGAATTTAAAAATAGTTGAGATTGATTTTAGTGGAATCAAATGGATTAAATCAATTATTGAATATCAATTAATTTAAATTTGAATTTATATGATTTAAATTAATTGTTATTTTATATTTCAAATCTGTTTTTCTTTCTAGTTGTTTCTATTCTCCTACCTCGTTCCTTTTCGGGGACGAAAAGTTTTGAGTGGGGGAGAGTGTAACGACCCGTAAATTTCAACCGTTTTAAATAACGTAATTAGTTGAAATTTTATGAAATTTTAACGATAAAATTTTGAAATAAAAACTTAATATTTGGAATACGTCTAGTTAAACATAGCAACTGGTAAATTTTCGTCCGAAAATATGAAAGTTTATTTCGCGCGTAAATTCACTTCAATTTAATCAGTTAAAAAGCGATGAAAATAAAATGTTTTGAAACCTAAATATTTTTACATAGAAAAATTCTAAACCATCTTCTGAGCAAGATTTTAGTTTGTAGTTTTTCCAAATTTTAACTGTTATTGCTCCGTCGATCTTATTTTCAACGGAATAGCAGCATTTTGGTACCGATATCGACTTTTGATCGGATGGTCGTACCACTGATATCTTTATACCATTTTTATCGTCTCGTTGTGCTGATCTCTACGGTATGTTTAATTCTGTGTTTCGAAGTCCTATACACAGCAGATACCGTAAAACGGTCAACCGTATCGGTTTTAAAAAAAATTAGCTTTTAAATTTCTCGTGACCATTCTATTTCCAACGTGCATCAACTGAATAGTCATTTGCCTTTTTCTATTCCAATGGTGCTTTTATTATTTCACTATTCAATGTGTACGTTGGTTGTGTGGCTTATACCTCTTCCATTCCCACTTTGGCTTCGTGAAGAGCATTCTACAGTTTACATTTATTTTTCCTAAAAACTTTGTATTGAAACATACTTGTTCACCTCTCTCCTGCCGATCTGAACTAGACAACCTACCCCCTCATCAAACACCACTGCTCCATACCAACAGCAACCGCCTGGCCTCACCTCCGAGCCCTCCACGTACACGCGACCACCACCTCCGACAACTCGCATCTCCCGCCGCCACCCTAGATCGCCGAACTCATGAAACCCAGCAGCCTCCCACAACTCCTTCCTTCCGGCCTTCCACTTTTCTCAACCGCCACCGCCATTCACGCAAGCAGCTGCCACCGCATTTCCTTCTCCCCTCCGCCCTCTGCCGGGCCGAGCTTCTCAACCCAACGCTAGCTCAGCTCGCCGAGAATTCCACCCACAAACGTGACCGAGCACCCCATGCCATGCGTACACCACACCACAAGCCACCCACTTCCTCTCCACGTCGGCGTCCCTCCTGTGCATTCAATCTTCCAACCGACCCGCCACCACCCACCACAGCCGGCCCATATCCACATCGTCCGCTTCACCCAAGGCCACTACCTCCTTAGATCTGATCTCGTCTCTCACCATGCTTCTCCTTCCCTCTGCCACCTTTCATGTTCCTCCGTCGATCTCCTCCTTGTTCTCAACTCGCTATCATGGTCTTCTTCAACTCAGCTTCACATGCACTGAACCTCTCTATCTGGAGGCAACAGCCTTATCATCCTCGGCAGCATATGCATATATTGGTAATTATATATATGTGAATATAATGTTGACATATTGGTGGTGAATTGCCTGCATATGTTCATACATATACCCTACTACATGTGAAATCCTGGTTTTCGTCTGCAAGTATATTTGGTAAGTTATATGAACGAAAATTTATTCTATATATATTATAAGTTTAGTTTGCTGGTAAAAAAAAAGGGGGGTTCATAAATTTTTTTATATGTCACAGTTTTGAATTTTAGTTCTTTTTTTTTTGCAAAGTTGTTTATATGAGTATAAAGTGATATAATAAATATTTTAATAAAGTAAGTATATGTATTCATTCATATAAGTTATAAATCTATCGGTTTATATATCTATATTGTTTTAATCAAAACATATACATGTTACAGTCTATTATATTTATAAGCAAACGATGTTCTGTTGTGTATAAGCATATACAATGTGAGTATATGGTGTTTGCATACATATTATTATACGTGTTAATTCTGTTTTATGGGAAAAATAAAATAAAGAAAATTTTGTTGCTTAAAGTTGTAGTATAAATTATGTGTATAGCTTTATCACATGGAGTCTACATATGATATTAAAATAACTTTGCTTTGCATATATATGTTGTTGCGCAGTATATGGTTATGCATGTAGGTAGTATAGTACGAATTAGCTGTTGACAAAATTTATAAGTTACTGTATATACATTTATTTTGTTTTGAAAATCTACTTTGTTTATGGATCTACAGTACTATATTGTTCATGTTTTATAATAGATCTGACTATTACGGTATACATTTTGAAAAGTAGTCTGGGTTTGTACTCTATTTAGTTATACTCTAAGTATACAGAGAGGACAAGTTTATATTATTAGTATATGGATGCTATTATACATTGGTATATATATGTGTGATTTGGAAGTTGATTTTGAAAGCAAATGTGGGTTGTGAAAGTTTATTAACGTTGTTTATATATATGTTTGTATGTATGTACACTTTAACGTACTATGGATTTACTAGTTTATCATGTAGTGTATTGTTTACATTATGTTCTAGCAGTTGTTTATAAAAGGAGTCGTATTATGTATTTTGTTATTATAAACTTTTATATTAGTTTATAAAGTTATATTAGTATAATTTGAAATAATGTATATATGTTTAATATAATATAGAATATCATTTATCCATATATTTAGCCGCATATCAAGCCCACTTATCCTATTTATCTTTCTCGATCCAACTCTAATTTGACTTCCTCTTTATAAATCAGCTTTGTTGTCAAAATTGTACCAACCCAGCTTTTTTGCCTTGCTTGGATTCGAGATTCAAATTTCAGTGTGCGTATCCGTGTCTCCTTCTGTATTCTCTAGCCTCGAAAGGTGAGCACTCACTCACGATTAACGTTCTTTTATTTATTAAATTTGATTTCAATTGAAACGACAATTGAAATATGCTGCTGTTAGTTAATTACACTGTTATATATGCTATTACCTGTATCAGTTCACCTGTGACATCTGACACCATTTTCTGTTAATTATTTATGCGATGATAATACAGTTTGGCTGATAATTGATTGATTGTTGATGTTTATATTGGACGTTAAATTGTTAATGTTAAAAAGATAAATAATATGAAATTGAACTTGACATAGGATAATTAAATGTTACATTTGATTAACTGACATTTGTATAATATGACCCCTTTAACTGTTGAGTTTATTGACACGTAGGATTTGTTTAATTACATATTGAACCACTGAATGTATGTTGTTAAATGGATGATGTATGAAATTGTAAATCGAATGACAAGTGAAAACCGTGATGTAATAATCTTTAATCTACATGAAATGATAGTGTAGATTCTAGAAATAATTATATTAATTCGTACAAATAACAATGCGAATTAATACGGTTATTTCGGGATTGTTTGAATTGATTATTGGATTGTTATTGTTGATGTTATTGCTTGTTTATTTACTTTGACACCATCCCAGTTATCACACTGCAAGTTCCCTTTGTTATGTTTGAATTGAATTGGAATCGGGTTGAAATGATAAATACCCAAAATTAAATTTTGACCTTGGATATAGAGAATTAAATAAAAACCCGATTGGTCAATAATTTGATTTAAAAATAAAACGAAGATCTTATTTGAATAAATAATATGGTTTTGAAACGAAGTTGGAAATTGAATTTAACGAAATTTAAACGTGAATATTTAATAATCTGAAATGAAATATTAATAAAGAAATTGATGAAAGAAGGTTGTTTAATTTGAGAAATGATTGAATTAAGTTTGAAATGATTTAATAATTAAGTTTGAAATTATAATTAAATTTGAAACAATTAAACTTTGAAATGATTTAATAATTAAGTTTGAAATTATAATTAAGTTTGAAATTATTAAACTTTGAAATTATTTAATAATTAAGTTTTGAATTATTTAATAATTAAATAAGATTGAATTATTTAATGATTAAATTAAATTAAATTTTTGAATAAGTGAATTTTACTTCGTAATAATTGAAATTGAGATTTCTTTATTAATTAAGTTGTGGAAATTATTTAAAGTAAGTAAATAAATAATTGAAATTGAATTTCTTCAACAAGAAATGAAAATGTGATATTTTGGAATTAATGTAAGTCTTGTAATTGAAAGAATTGATTTGACGAATTTAATTTAATTCAAAATTGTAAGTTTTGATTTAATGAAGTTGAACTTAAGAAATTGATTTAATGAATTGGGAATTTAATAGAAATTGTTTTGAATGATAAAGTAATTTAACGATATTGAATAAAATCGATAAATGAATGTAAATTGATTTGAGTGTTAAAACTAAATTGATTTAAATGATTTCGAAATGAAACTTATATACGAAATGCAACAAATATTTGGATTGTTTTAATTGAAACTTTGAAATTGAATATAGAAATGTTGAAATTAAAATTGGAAAGTTTTGAAACGTAAATTATTGGAAATTGGTTTTTTGAAAGACAAATAAATTGTTGGTTTACGAATTCTATTTGAAATTGAATTGATTTGGTTTTTGAAATATATAAACGACCAATCGGTGTAATAATTACGAAAGTTATTAAAGAGACCGGAATTCGGTTATGGATATACTCTCTATCTAAACCGAAACCACTTTAATAACTATACGCGGAGTGATGATCCAGAATGAAGTGGTTGGAATGGTGTTCGTGATTATTGAAGAAAGAGAACGATAATGGATAGCCTTGACACTTGTGTCAAATTGGAAATGACTAAAACAGGAGCTGTGCCGGGCCAATGGAGGATTGATACCTCAAGTGGACACACTTCTTCGAACTACTTATACTTGTTGTCGATTGGTGCACCCTTGATTTTGGGAGTGTTGTCTCACGGTGTTGCGGGCGCTGCGGCGTTGCGTTCTCACCAGTCCGGATCAGGCGAACGGTAGTATCACTACCTTGGGTATAGCCTCATGTGCCTTGTCATACTTGTATTCCATTTATGCGCGACCACTACGAATTTGTTTTGTACCTTGAGTATATGGATTGCCCTCTGGTGACTTCCGGTTTTGGGGAAACTACGGTCTTGTATATGCTTGTGGGAATAAAAATGTGTTAAGGGTGGAATGGGCCATGACTTAACGCTATTTTGATATCTTTATATTACTGATAGACATTATCTACTTATCGTACACTACTACATAGTAGATAGTTTAACGGATCCTTAAAGGATGGTTATTCCAAACATCCTTTGAGTTACTTGTATTTCAATTGCTATTTCACTTGAGTTGGATTTATTAATATAAGAATGTTAATCCTGACTCGAGTGTCTTGTGTTTTTGCTTTACGCTCGGGTCAGACTGAGTAGTTCAGCTTTCGAGACTCACCTTTGGAGTTGGAGCTTCGCTTGGAGATCCAGCTATCTATCCAGCTTTCAGTATTCGATGATTCCAGTGATGTATTCTGATTTGTATCTGATGTATCGTGTTACTCTTCCGTTGTATCTGGTTTAACTCTGATGTATTGTATTATTCTTCTGTTGTAAACTCTGATGTATTTTATATATTCATATAGTAGCTTCATGAACTACTATCTCTTTTAATTCCGCTGCACTTATTACTCTGTTTTGTCTGTGATCTGTGATATTTTATTTACTGTATATGTTCAGTTTTGCCAATTTAAATTAACAACGCGGTATTTTGAGCAATTCAACTCCGGCATGAGTGTCTGCCTATACACTTATAATGGATGCGAATGGTCCAAAATATCGGGTCGTTACAAGAAATATATTAAACTTTTGTTATATAATTTCTACTGTTTATCAATTCGTCAGTTACAGGTTGTCATCAATCAAAAAGGGGGAGAATGTTGAATCATGAGTTTTGATTCATGACAAGGAGCATTAACAAAGACTATATGGCGATAGCAACAAAAAGAGAGTAACATATACATGGTATAAACTACAAAGAGAAGAGACTTCAAAACTAGTTTTCATATGATTATTTATTATGTTTTTGAGTCTTAGATATGTTTAGATACTGTTAAAATCATTCCTCAAGTAGTTACACTTGCATACAAAACAATTTTTTTTTGTATATGCATTGAAATTCACTGTGCAAAATTGCACAAGTCAGTCGACTGATTACAGTCGACCAGTCGACTGACCTGGTGCAAAATGCACAGTGAATAGAGAATATATATACAAATTTGAATTTCGGTCAACTGAGCTTCTGAACTCAGTCGACTGGCCTGCGTATAACGACTATATTTTCTGAACGGTTCCTTCCCAAATGGAGGAATGAAAAATGACAGGTCCTTCGTAAGGCTTTATGCTACATCATCCAAGAAGGAGTCATGTATAGAAAGGGTTTCTCTATTCCCCTGCTTCGGTGTATAGTCTACGATGAAATTCAACGAGTACCGAGAGAAGTTCATGATGGAGAACGTGGTGATTACACTGGGGGAAAACCTGGCTAAGAAGATACTCTGCTATGGGTATTACTGGCCAACTATCAATCGAGACGCAGCTGATTACGCTAGACGATGTAACAAATGCCAGATGTTTGCGAAAATTCTGAGATCCCCACCGACGGAAATCATATAAGCGGTCAATCCATGGTCATTTGCCACTTGGGGCATTGATATCATTGGCTCTTTGCCAGTCTCCAAAGGTAGTGTAAAGTACGCCATCATAGCAGTTGATTACTTCACTAAATGAGCTGAAGCCGAACCTTTAGCCACGATCACAATGAAAAAAGTAATCAACTTTGTTGTTTGAAACATCATATGTCGTTTTAGTCTTCCCCAAACAATTATGACTGACATCGGGACCTAATTCAATAGTGCTGAATTTAAAGACTTCTGCCGCCGACATCACATTTAGAAAAGATTTGCGGCAGTTGCTCACCCTTAAGCTAATGGATATGTCGAAGCTGTTAACAAAATCATAAAGTACATTTTGAAGAAGCGTTTGGAAAAGGCTAGAGGCAAGTGGGTTGATGAACTCCTAACAGCATTATGAGCCAACAGAACCACCCACAAGTCTGCGACTGGCCATACTCCATTCGCTTTTGCTTACGGCTCCAAAACCGTCATTCCAGTAGAACTTGAAGTTCCTTCTCATCGAGTGACTCATTATGACCCCAAAACAAACTGAGATCTCCTTTTGGAATCTCTAAACATGGTTGATGAGAAGCATGAAGACGCTGACTTGAGGGCAGCTGCACATCGATACCGAGTCACCCGATACTGCAACACCAAAGTTCGACCTAGGACCTTTGAAATTGGCGACCTTGTCTTGAAGTGGATCTTTCCTATCCTGCATACATGGGTCCGACATGGGAAGGACTGTATGTCATCGGGTAGAAGCTTGGAGGTGGAACTTTCATGCTAACAACTGTTGATGGCGTCACACTCCCAAGAGCATGGAACAACGAGCATTTATGATGTTGTTTCACTTAGTTTATTTTTTCATTCAATAGTATTTATTTTCCGAGTTTTCTTTTGCATTTGAATCCCAAGTTATGTAATAAGCCAGATTCTATCGATTCTTTTCAATTGGCAATAAAACTTGAAGTTTCTTTCATATTTGTGAATTTCCAGTGCATTATATAATAGTTGTGATATATGACCAACTTACACTAACATGTACGAGCAGGTACCCAAAGTTTGGTGCCGATCAATTACTCAAATTCATAATCAAAGTAAACAAAATGAATGCGATTCAACCGCTCATCCAATAACTCCCGCTTATAATCTAACGAGCAGAGTATAAGACATAAGACAGATGTGAATCGACCATCCATCAACTAACTCATTCCCACTTGTTGATGGGACAAACATGAATTAAAGGTTATCGTGGTAAGACCAATCACTCATCAATCTAACCCTGGACTTGGGGGCAAAACAATCAACTAAGGAAATTGTGGTTCAACGTTTTCTGAAATAACTCTAAGTCGCTAGAGTGTGAACTACAGTATAAACATTAAACGGGTGCAATCGACTGCCCACCACTAACTTTGATCCCCGAAGTGCGGATGTGAGTATAAACAAATGAAGGAGTGTAATTCGATCACTCGACAACTAACTCCGATCTGGATTCAATAGGAGGGGTATAAACTCATTAAGGATGGAATCAGACCGTCCACTAAGTAACTCCGCTAACCCGAGGCCGAGGGCATCAGTATAATCGCTTGACAGCTGGATTCGACAGCGTAACACTAAGACTCAGACTTAGTGTTTGGTACGACTCGAGGCCACAATCGTATTGAGACTTTGAGGTGGATCTATCGGATCAACACCCGAACCAACGGGTGGCCAAATCACATTACAATTCACTTAAAAAGCAATAAAACTACAAGTACACTGAGTGAAAAGCGTAGTAGCTCAAACACTTAAAAAAATTCACACAGTTGTGAAGTCGAAGAAAAAAAGTTTTTATTTACACTAAACTTGGAATTGAAAGTACAAGTTTACTTAAAAGCAAGAGACTAAAAGCGAGGGCCATACACACACAAACACAGCCAACTAAAAATAGCGACCTAAGCTAATTACAACCTAAGCCGATACAATGACTATTTCTTCATATCCTTCCTTGGCTTCCTGGGGGTAGCTTCTCTGAAACTTCCCTTTTGTTTTTCCTTTTTGACTTTTCACTGCCCTTGCCACCTTTGGAGGAGTGCTTTCAGATGCTGGAGGGAGTTCTTCTTCAGGAATCGACCCACCGAGTGGAATGGCTTGTAATAGAGTACTGTCAATGTCAGTGACTTCCACGTCGAAAGGCTTAGTCTTAGCGTTTTTCTTTAGCAACTCCTCCTTCTCGATACACTCCTTTATGCTAAGCTCATCAGTGTACTTGGAGGCATGTGTAATTACGATGTCATCAGATTCGTCATGAGCTGTTTGATCGTCGGCTTTCTCATCGGTAAGTGCCCCAATCATTTGTGCATCTAGGCTTGGAGTCTCTATTAAAGAAGCATCTCTACCCACCTGTAATGTGGTGACCACTGCAGAACCAGTGATCGATATCCGCTGCCCCAAAGAAACATCATCACCTGGGGTTTGAGCAAGAGCAGATGGACCTGCGGATTTACGAGAACCAGCAAATAAGCCTAAAACTATCAACCCTGTATTATAAATCTTTTCAAGCACCGGAGAAGTAAGTGATATACCTTCTTTCGGTTGGCTTTCAGTTGTGGCTGGAGTGCTACCTTTTTGAATTGGAGTTAGCGCAGCAGACTTGAAGTCGAGCTGCTCCAGATCATAGCCCACGTCCTTTCCCCAACCAAGAGAGATTAAGGCACCAGTTTGCAGAATCGTAGGAGGATCTTTGGGACCGGATCCTCAAAGCTTCGACATCATCTTTCCCTTTTTCGGCGGTTGCCGAGACACCAAGCAAACTAAGTCTAGTAACAGTGAGATCTAAAGGTTCTTCGTCACATAGAATCTCTCGCACGAGCTGCTCCTCATCTACATCAGCACCGTCAAGAGCTCTCCTCCTCATGTCAATAATATAGTTCCAGGCCTCATCCAAAGAATCAGGATAGCCTTCTCCGAGGAAGCGAAGGTTGCGGTTGATGAGGACCTTTGCATTGTAGTCTACTTTGAAAGGATCAAATTGGTCCTTGACCTCATTCCTACCAGCTTCCTTCGCTTCCTCCTTAAAGGCTTCAATCTATCCTCTGATCTTATTCCTATCGACTTCCTTCACCTCTTCCTTAAGGGCTTTGATCTAAGCAAACTCCTTATCGACCTTAATCTTCACCTCACGGGCATCAACAATCTTTTGGCAATATTTTTTAGACACCATTTGAGCCTTAAGCTCTTCATCCTTTCCTTCTGGAGTTGTTCCTTAAGCTTCTTAACACGAAGGGCTAGAGCATCTTTGTTTTCTAAAGGGCATCTTTCTCAAAAGAAAGCGCACCACTACCGTGAACGACAACTTCCAATTCTTTCTTATGCGCCACTTCCATGCGGTTAACCACTTTAGAAGCCTCTTTAACCTTATTTTCTACATCGGTTGCTCTTGTGGTCAGTCCTTTGACATCTTCATCCAGATGTCTGATTATATCCTTTTCGTGAATTGCCTCAAGTTTTAGGCGATCAATCTCATGTTGTCTTTCCTCTGACACCTCAGAAATTTTCTTAGCCAAATGTTGAAATGCATCATGCTGAATATAAACGTCATTGACACAAGCCAGCGAGTTTTCCTTAGCATCTCCCGGAATCAGGTGAAGGGAACAACTTCAACCCGTCAAAGCATATCTTCGGGAACTTGGCTATGATTTTGGCCACCTTTTCTACTGTAGTAGCATCAGGAGCTACAGATATTGTGGAAGAATCAAGAGCGATAAGAGAATGCTTGTTCAGCCAGTGTTCGAAAGATCGCCAAGAATCGAAAGAGCCCTAGCGATGCTCAGACGGAATAGTTGAGGTTGGAGCATGTGATGATGCCTTATCAACCCTATATGTGGTAGGATGGGTACGAGCATCTTGGCGATGGGACGACTAGGATTTTGACTTATTTTTGGACGATGAATCTCTCAAGTGATAACATTTTACCGATCATCACCCCTATCAGAGTGCCTACCAAAATCCGGGCTACGAGAGGCCCATAATAAGGAGAATGTGGTGTTGATGAACCTCTCAGGCGATCGATTGCGTAGGAGCATACCATGGCACCTGCAACTCAAACAAAGGTGTATCAGTAAAACTTAAGTGAAAAATCGACAAATGTAGTGTATGAAGTGCACGTGAGTGCAAGTGTCATAGGATTCCCCCCGACTGACCAGTTGTTGGAGCTTTGCTCGCTAGAGTAATTTCTCCCCTGCTAGCAGGAGGAATATTAGCATCAACTCAAACAGGGGATTTTAATCCCTCACGGTTAATATTTGGAAAATCATAAGTCTCGACATCTGTTGGTATCGAAATGTTCAACAATCCCTCATGTATGTCTTCTGTAGGCAAAGAGGTAGATTGATCATCGATAACAACAATTGACTTGGGCTTCTTTGAAACCTGCCCTTTGCAAAGATTAACAACGGGCCTCTTTCTTCTCTTCTTCTCTGAGGCAGGGAGCTGTGGGCCTAGGGAGGATCATGTCGCAGGTTCATGACTTGAACTCACATTTTCCCGACCAGGCTCATCAGTATCGACTCTTATTTTGCCCTCCTCAATGCCATCCTAAGCCTCCTCGACTGGAAGCACAATAGGATTAACATCAACTGTAGGCACAATGGGGTTAAATCCCCCCTCGACATTCACCGATAACCCGGTGCTTAGCCCTTCCTCTACTAGGCCAAAAGCAAAAAGGCACTCATCGATGAGAAGAGATCTGATATCCTTATCCACCACCAGTATATTTCTAAGTGTTGAAACCGCTGCTGAGTGACGGTTGTTGTAACAACCCTGGTTTTAGTGATTACCTATAAGTATTAAATTATAATGGTAGTTATAATTTAATATTGAGAATTAATAATAATTTTGAGAATTTAAATTGTTTATTTGGAATAAAAAATGAATTTTGGGAATAAAAAGAGAAAATAACGTTTTGGAACTTTGTTATAGTGGTTTGAGTTAATAATAAGTGGAAGATGATTTTTATTTGGTGATAGTGCAATAATTTTATTAATTATTGCCATTTGCTTCTTTTAATAATTTTTAAAGGGAGTATTTGATTTTTAAAGAGTGTTATATTAAATAAAAAGGTGAAATTGGGTTCAAAAGTATGATTTGATTATAAAATTGAGTTTAAAATGATTGGTTACATTTTATTACACAAGAAGATTATTTTTGGGTAATTTTTGGAGTTAAAAATAGCGATTTATGTAATTATAAGTGTAATTGGCTATTTATTTAAAAATAAGTGTTTTAATAATAGAAATATTTTTATAAACAAAATTTATCTTTTTATTAAGTACAAAACACTTTAATTAACATGTAAACAAGGTTTCATAATTTTGTCATGTGAAACTTTGAAACATTTGATGTTTGTTTAATAACATAAGTGTTTACTAGTGTATTAAGTGAAAAATGAATTAATTTAGGTCATTTCTTTTATTAATGGGTCTTAAGCCCATTTAGTCACATAATCTGTGGAAAGAAGTGAGGAATATCTCATCTTTCTTCTACGTACATTTACTTCTCTTTACTGTAAGAAACTCCTGAAAACTCTAGAAAGAAGAAAACTAAGCCTCTTTGCAAACCCTAGCCAAAAATCATCAAATTAAACTCAAATCTTGTGTTTTTAAAACCAAATTAGAGCCAAATCAACAGGTAATCAAAATCTAAAATCATTTATTCATCAAAAATCAAGTTTCGAAATTGTTTCTCTGTTAACAGTTCTTTCCTCTTCTTGCATGCATCTGTTTCTAGTTTATACAGAGTTTTGGAGCTCAAATTCGACCAAAGCTTCAGTTTTTCTTCAGTTATCAAGGTTTGATGATCTCTAATAGCAAGGTGAGTTAAATCTCACAATTTCTAGCTAATGCAATGCTCAAAGAGCAGTATTTTGTGCAAATTTTTGCTTTGTAATCGTTTACTGTTTTCTGTTTCTTATCTCTGTGAAAATCTGATCTGAGTGCCTAATTTGAGCAACTGTAACTTTCAATTCCGGCAAAGAAATGCTACCGGATTTTCTTCAGTTTGTAGTTTATGTATTATTCTATATGCCTGCAAAAATTGGTTGCAAAATTCACTCATATGCTATGTTAAACTTCTGCTTGAAAATCAGTACGTCACATGAAAATTGCCCGGAAGAATAATCGCGTGAGAGGGCTTGATTGGTCGACTGCTAAGTCAACCATGCCTTCACATAGGTCGACCGTACAGTCGACCTATGGAGATGAGAGGTCGACCTGGCGGTTGACCTAGGGAGCCTTGTCTCTTGTTGTGTTTTCGTATGCGAGTTGTTTTGTTTCCGGTTTGTCCTAGTTTTTTTTCTTCTCTATCTTGCTTGATTTTGATGATGTTGTTGGGATGTTTTGAGAGCTATGATACCTATCAATAGGCTAGCTAATTTTTGGAGGATTTGAAATTCAAATTTTGAGTTGTTTTGAATTAAATTCGAATTTGAATTCGAATATCGGTTGGAGTGATTTTATTCGTTTTCGAGCATGGATTTTTCCAAACCTTTTTGAAATAATTTTTAAAAATTAATGGGCATTTCAAATAATTATTATATAGTATTTTAAAAGTATTTTCAAATATAAAAATCTATTTATTCTCTATAAAAAGGGAATTTTCAAATACGGTTTTCAAAATTGATTTCGAAAATTAGTTTTAAAAGCTTGTTTTCCAAAGTAAATTATTTTAAATATAAAATACATGTTTTTGCACTGTTCGAACGTATGAGAAAGAGAATTAAATGATTTAGTAAAACACGTGGTATGGGACACATGCGTTTTTTGTTTAGGTTAATTCCAGACTTGTACGATCGCAGCAATTCTGAGATTATTGATTTTGAGTTGTTTTGCCAATTTATGGCGTATTTTGAGTTTTATAATTCCTATTTATAGGAATTATCTGAATTAACCAATATTTGGCGAGTTTTGTGGTTTGAGATCTCCTATTTTTGAGTGTTATGATTAATGAGAACCATCCCAATGTTTTTATACTTGCCGATGATATGAGGGAAGTCCTGAGTTGGTGATTTCCTATTTTGAGATTTATGGTTCATGAGGAACCATCACGAGGTTTATTTACACTTGTCGATGAGATGGGACAAGTCATGAGGTTTTATGAGTTTGATGATGTTTTCCGGTGTGGCATCGGTTGGCAGTTAGTAAACCGTTTAGTGAGAACATGTGGTATAGGACGCACGTTACCACTTTTCGGGTTCCTAGCCGAGAGTTTGTGACACATTCACGAGGTATGCCAGTACTAGAGCTATTGGGATCATATTGGGCTGTTGGGTCCAATCTTTATCGAGCTGTTGGGCTCATCACGAGTTATGTGACTTCGGTCACTACGAGTATGACCTTCGGGTCCATGGGATAGGTACCTAAAATTTATATAGTACTGGACAAGAGTTTTTCGCGTGCATATTTTGAGATTTGAGATGTTGGGTTCTTATTGGGCTGTTGGGTCCATATTGATGAGTTTGCCATTTTGGCATATTTTGAATTTTTAGATCACTCTATTTTGAGTTCATATTTGTGTTTGCCATTTATGGCGTTTCTTGAGTTTTGAGTTTGAGACTTTTCCTTTTTAGGAGATATGGTTCATTGAAACCATTGTAGATGTTTTGGGATGTCGTCGATGATATGAGGCATTTATTTCTATTATTTGAGTATTATTATTGAGTTTACTTCTTTTGAGATCTTTGTATCCTTAAGTGACATTACTTCACTTAAGTCATGAGTGTTTGTTCCTTATATTTGCCTCTTCTCATTCGAGAAGAATTATCACCTTGTATCTTATGCTTCATATTATCGACTATCCTTATTAACTGATTGTTTTAGCTAGACTAACCTGTGTATTTTATACTCGGGTCAGACCGAGTTATTTCAGGTTAGCTATCAGTTATGGGACTTAGCTTTGATGCATCTGCTTGGATATCAGCCTATCACTTTTGTGTAGTTATATTCCTTTCTGCTTGACTCTGATGTGTATTTTGATTAGATGTATATAGTGTGATCTTTTAACCACTTTTGTTGTATCATTTTGTATTGTACTGGGAAGTATCAGTGTATATGTGTGTGTGTGTATATATGATGTTTACTGTTCTGTGATGTGATATGCATTCAGTTATTGTATTTTGTTCTGATAGATCCGTTAGCCACATGTAGTTTTGTATTAAGCATTTATTGGATATGTTATTCCACTTGAGATAGAAAAAAAATGTAGAGCACCAAATCGACGTATTTGATAAATGTTGAAGACAAAGCTATAGATGGTCGATCCTAACCAACCCTATTCTCCGCATTAGTAGACAGTATTACCTAGTAATACTCTTTGTTAGTGTTGGTCTCGAGGTGGGGCGTCACAGTTGTTGTCGAGCCTTGGAAGGATGCTCGCAAGATTCAAAATACGACTTAGTCCAAAGTATGGTTTGGATACAAGCACTTAAAGTTGAGAAAAACAAAACTTACGTCCTTCCAGCCATTGTCCCGTGAAGCCAGGTGGACAACACATATAAAACCACTCTTTTTTGAAAGCATTAAGCTTATTATAAGCAACCATTACGACCTAGAAATTGGAGTTTACTTTAAGGAAAATGTAGGAGAGGCTCCCTTTCCATCATTTAAAAGTATAGATGAATCTGACATCTTCTGGAGCCAGCTCATGAGATAAAAACTGAAGAAATAACATGTACGTGCAGTGCAGAAATGCATAGCCATTTGGATGTAATTGGGTTGGTGCTATTCTCAAGTAATTCAGCATCCTCCGAACGAATGGGTTGAAGGGTGGTATGACTTGTCAAGGTCCGTTTTTCCATAACCTTTGAATCGACAATAAACCACACATGTCCAACTCAAATTACACGAAAAGACGGAACATGACGGGTAATAAAGAAAAATAGAAAGAACAGAATCTCACACGAATGGAATGATATATAATATTGAACAAATATCTTTACAGCGGAAAACTTTTAAATACATATATCAGAGTCTAACTTAAATTCAGCTTTGGACAGTTACAAACATCTGTCCTTATAATTGCTGACAACATCAAACTAAAACTAATAAACCACGGAAGATAATAGAATATGTCCATACGTAGATGAATATCTCCAGCTCTCCTCTGGAAACTTCAACCGTCTTCAACTAAACCTGAAACTGCTCGGATTTGAGCCGAGTATTGAAAATACCTAGATCAGGCTTGATAAACCAGCGTGAGAAAAACTCAATAATAAATGACAGTGTCATATATCAGCCTTTGAATAAAATACTTTGAAAAGAAAGAGTATCTCATAAGACCACGTCCACACATAAACACAGACGGGTTTTTACCTTATGATAACTTAAAACACCTTTATATATCAAAACATTTGATATTATTTTTAATGACGTTCTTTGAAAAGATTTGCAAATAAACTTATTAATCGTAGCCGAAATTGTTACAATTATTAAATTCCAGCATACTAGGCTCTACAAATAAAACCGTAGGTTCTTATTGAAGAATGGATTTCCATACAAATGACCAGGTGAAGGGACTACCTTCCGGTAGTACATCTCTAGAGGAATGTACCGAGGACCATCACAAAGGATCCTCTACCAACACAAGACCGGCCTATCTTTGTAACTAGATAGTACCGAATATATCATCCTTCAGTCGTTACCGACCTTTAACCGAGCGCGCTCTAGCATACAAACCACATTAATTTACATCCCGGACGTCATAGTGGGAAGAAATATATCTAGGAGGGGATGATCATACCCTAATTGGGAATGACCCACTTCGCCTTACTACATCTAACCCTATTTCGGTCATTTCTGGTTGATGAGGCTCGAGGCAACGATTACCTTTTCACATAGCACATCTTCTTTCACTTTGAATGCCACATTGCCATTCCACATTCACATGACTGATTTCTTCAAACGTATAACTTTCTGAGCTCGTATGTCTCGGGAAAAGGTGTTAAGCTAAGAGAAGGTGTCTTCTCCGCCACCGACTGATATACTTTTATAGATATCACTCATTGTGATTTGGGATGCAAGGTCAGACATTTATCCATACAAGTTCGTTCTGGGACCGAACGAAACCGAAGGAAATTTCCTCGGCCATTACTAGGCAAGAAGCCCTTGTGGTTTTGAGGTTTTTCATAATAAAGAGACCACTGCTATAATATATAAATCGGGGGTTTATCTCCAATTAATCAACAAGTAGTCCCTCGTTATTATTCGTCTCAATATCTCTGTCTTCAAACAACTTCATTTTTCGAACACGTAAACTAGTTCGAAGTGGTTTTCGGATAGGAATCACCCAAATCCAACCCTGTTTCCTTTGAAATCCAATTATCGATAAAAAGTGAATATGAGTATACAAGATTTATTAAGTCTCTTTTCACTTTAATTTCAATTCGGATGATTTCAAAATCTCTTCCTTTTGTCTTAGAATAATTCTAAGTAGTTCATTCTTTTGCTTTGAATAATATCTTAATTTTCTTTTATTTAAATCAAATATCTTTCTCAGATATATTCTCTTCAATTTATTCCGTTTTCTTTTCAAGAGTATATGGAATCATTAAGCCTCATTTATTAAATCATTTGATTTATTTAAACCTTTCTTAAATCCTGGAATAATTCCAAATCATTTTCTCTTTTACTTAGGAAAACCTTTCCAAATCATTCATTAAATCTAAATTAAAGATTTCTTATATTCAAGTTATAACTTTTAACTTAAGGAAAATATTCCCAAATCATTTATTAAATCTTAATCAAAGATTTTCTTCTTAACTTCAAATTATATTCTTGCAAATCGAAGATTTTCATAACAGAGCACTACTACCACTTTAGATATGGTAAATTTCACCTCTAGGGACTAATGGCTAGTGACCCTACATCATAAAGACCTTTGTCTTCAACGATCTTTGTCTTCTATATGTTTTATTTCGAAAATTAGTTTGAAGGGGTTTTCAGATAGGAATCACCCAAATCCAATCCTGGTTCTTCGGATAGGAATCACCCAAATTCGATCTCGGTTTCTTCGTACCAATCATCGAATAAATGATGTTAAGTGGTTAAATAATATTCAAAGAATTTGTTTCTTTTCTTTTATATTGGAAAAACTCAAATATGATTTTTTAGAGCATCTGGTCTTTCCTTTCGATCTATTCCACCTCTCGCCTAAAAAGAGAAAACATAGGCCAGGTAAGTTCAGGGCACTGGTTGCTCCATTCCTAACCTTAGTTAAACACCTTGTTTTATCTTCTCAGATCTCACAAGCGGGACAAATGTACCAGTCGTTTTCGTATACTCAGTTTGTTAGTACATTCAATATTCTTTACATTTTTTTTAAGTGGTATAAACAATTCCTCTTAACCATTTATTCAAACTCTTATTAAAACTTCCAAATCATCTTTAAATTACTTAATTATTTGTAACGCCCCACTCTGACTCCCACATTAGCAAAGAGTATTACAAGGTAATACCGTCTGCTAATACGGAGAATAGAGCTGGATAGGAGCGACAATCTATAGCCTTGTCTTAACTATTTACTGAATACGTTGATAAATGTAGCATATCTTTTTTCATGTGGATCGACATATCCAATAGATATTTAATACAAAACTATAATGGCTATAAGATCTAACAGAACAAAATATAACAACTCAAATGTAAAACATCACAGAACATCATAATGACATACATATGTCTAAATACAAATACATCTCTAGTACAAATCCAAAATGATACAACTAAGTGGTATGACGACCACTACTCATACATGAGCCCAAAAGAATAATACATAGATCAGAGTGTCAATAGATAAGGACAACAAAAAGCTAAATAAGATAGGCTAGCGGGTATGCAGAAAGCAAAGTCCATGCGGAAGCAAAAGCAAATAGGCTAAGTCCGAAGCACCTAACCTGAAACACTTCGGTCTGACCCGAGTATAAAAATACATGGGTCAGGCTAACTAAACAATCGGTTAGATAAGCTAAATGATAATGACATGCAAGGTCATAAAGTACCACAATAATCTCTAAAAGAGATAACATGATCATCTAACAAAAGATGAATCATAACAAGCCTCATATCATCGGCAACTCAAATAAACAAAGGATATGAATATCCCAAATCAAGCCAAAAAGGCAAATAACAAATACCAATGAAGGTAACACAAGTTTCCACAAGGTAATCGCTATATATCGTGTGGTTCAAAGAACCTACCCTGAAAGACGATACTCTAGAGAAATATAAATATCGAAGAAACAAAAGATGCACGTGCTCAGTACTGTATAAACAAGGATCCACAAGCCCGAAAGCGACAAAGCCAAGTATCTCTCGAGAGGTGATGAAGGACCAACTCCAAAAGCGATACTATAGGGCAACAAACCCAAAGGCAACAAACCCAAAGGCACAAACCTAAAGGCAATAAACCCAAAGGCACAAACCCAAAGGCAACAAACCGTAGTGGCGAAGGTCCGGAGGCCCAGTACTGGACACCACTAATTGGCAATATGTGTCACGGACCCCTCGGATAGGAACCCGCAAAGTGTTAATGTGTGTCTCATACCACACGTTCACACTAAATGGTTTACTAACCGTTAGTCAATTCCACACTCAAAGCAGTACAAAGTTTACCTCATCTCATTGGTAAACCAGACCCGAAGGTCAAAACGATCAAACAAATAGATTAGGAATTAACTGAGAAGATAAACGCACGTGTTCATAGCACGCGTTTTATCTAATAACTTAATTCTCCTCCCTCTTCGCTCGAAGTGCAAAATTGTGTGTTTTATATAGAAATTAAGTTGAAGAAAATGAGTTTTAGGAACATTTCGAAATCGCTTTAGAAATTGCCTTTGAAATTCTCTTATTATAGGGTATATAATTTTTATACTAAAAAAATAATGTATAATAATAATTTCAAAAGCCCATTTATTTGAAAAAATTTTGAAAACACATTATAATACCTGTGTATGAAATCCAGAAAGAAATATGAAGAAAAAATCGAAATAACGGAAATTACACCAAGTATTATCCGTTTAAAACAAGTAGCGACTCAATATTCGACAGTAGGTTTGAACAAGTTAACAGTGTCAGAATGACTTGAAATTCTGCAAAAATGTAGCTCAGCATTCCTACTTCAATCTGCAAAAAGAATCATTTAAATCCGATTTGAAACGAAGAATCTGCGTCGTTTCAAAGTTGGACTAAAAACAAGGTTAAATTGCTGAATTCCAGCAGGCCGCGGGTTCAAGTTCGACAGCAGTTTCGAAATAGAAAACGAAACTAGATTGTTATGAAATTCAGCAAGAATGTAATTCAACACTCCTACTTCAATCTGCAAAAAGAATCACTCAAATCCGATTGGAAACGAAGAATCTGCGTCGTTTCAAATTTGGACTAAAACAGGGTTAACTCGCTGAATTACAGTAGGCTGCGGGTTTAAGTTCGACAGCAGTTTCAAAATAGCAAACGAACCCAGATTGTCATGAAATTTTGTAGGAATATGATTCAACACTACTACTTCAATCTGCAAGAAGAATCACTCAATTTGGTTAAAGTATGAGAAAGTTCCAATGTCTCAAACGTGGACTCAGGCCATGTTTGCAGCAACACAACACAAAATGTGTACAAGTGATTTCCAGGCTGTGCATTGATTTTGCAGTGTAGTTTTCAAGCATCAAACGAATAAGTTTTGCAATGAAATTTGGCACACATATACTACAACACACATGCTATCAACTGAAGAAATCCGGCATCATTTCGTTGCCGGAATTGGGAGAAAATGATGTGCAAAGTGACGCACAAACTCAGTTTTCTCAGAAACAAAACATGAACATAAAATCAATATATTGACTATTTTTGGTTTGATTTTAGCATTTTGAAGCATGGCTTCAGCTAGCGTTTGTGATTTTTGATACTCACCTTGCAAAGTACTTGAGCTACAAGTGCAAATCGGAGAAAATGTGCAAGCTTTGGCTTTAAAAGAGCTTCAATGACCTGAAAATGGAATGTAAAGAGACATGCAAACCCAATTCTTCTAGGGGTGGGCGCGGGTCGGTTTGGTGCGGTTTGGAGTCCAAACCGCTTCCGCACCGCATCAAACGGTTAACCAAAAATACAAACCATTATACTAATCTTTTAAACGGTTCGGTTTCGGTCTGGTTTGAATATAATATGGTTCGGTTTCGGTCCGGTCCGGTTTGAACCCATATTAAATATATAAAATAAGAGAGTTACTTCCATTAACAATCAATTTACGAAGGCAACTGTGTGAAACTTTTACACTTAAAGGTTAAACACACAATGTTATACTGAAATGAAAGATTAGTTCTTAATTGTATGAACATTTCAATTTGACATTTACCTACAAGTGAGATTTTTTTGGTAGATTAACCAAACATCAACATTAATCAATGCATAATCATTAAGGAAAATGACTTGGATTATAATTAGCATTTATCCAAAAAAATGTGATGAAAAATATTATACCAAAACTATAACTTCTTCCTTTATGACAGCGATTATTATTAATATAACAACAACATACGCTAAAAATAGAATGTACATTGTTAGAATCTAAAATAAGATAGGAGTTGCTTATATTTTTATCATAAGATTACTAATGTAAATTTTCGGTTCGGTCCGGTTTAATATGGTTGGTTTAATCGTCCAAACCGCAACCGAACCGTATCGATGCGGGTCGGTCCGGTTTGGGGTATCTGTTTCGGTTAGAAGATTCAGTGCGGGTTTCCGCATCGTTTTTGCGGTCCGATGCGGGCGGTTTTCATATAGCGGTGCGGTTTATGCCCACCCCTAAATTCTTCAATTACAGTAAACAGCTCTTTTCAAAAATTGAAATTTGATGAAGGAATTAGGTTTAGAAATTGATTACCTGTCTAAATAGATTTAATTTGTTAAATTACAGCAAAAATTTGATGAAAAAAAATGGAGATTTGGCTTTGCTTATGAAGGAGGAAGATGAACTTTTCTTTCTTTGTTAGTTTCTGGAAGAAGCTATTTCGAGTACGTACAGAAAATGAGAAAAGTCTTTTTCTCTTTTCCTAGTTAAGAAATAAATGGGCTTAGACCCTAATAACATAATTAATTAGCCCAAAAACAATTTAAAACACAAAATTCTATTGTACACAACATAAACACAAGTTATACTATATACATACAATGCCTTCACTTTATAAAATCATACAACATATTGTTATGTACCAAAATTTATTTTATATCAAAATAAAAGATTATTTAACTCTAAAAATTTATTTTTATTAATTAAAACTCTTATTTTAATTAAATGCAAAAATTACACAATTATTAATTAAAACTTCATTTTTAACTTCAAAAATTACATAAAATTTATTTTCTTACATAATTAAATGCAATAAACCATATTTCCATCATTTTTATATCAAAAACATATTTTTAAACAAAATTTCATCTTTTCATTTATAATATACAACCTTTAAAAATCAAATACATCCTTTAAAATTTATTAAAAGAAGTAATTAGCAATAATTACTAAAATTATTACATTTTCTCCAAATAAAAATCATTTTTCATTCATTATTAACCCAAATAAATAAAATAAAGTTGCAAACTTTATTTTCTCATTTTATTTTCGAAATTTCATTATTTATTCCAATAAACAATTTAATTTCTCAAATTTTATTTTAATTCACAATATTAAATCATAACTACCGTTATAATTTAATATTTACAGGTAATCTCTAAAACCAAGGTTGTTACATTATCCTTTTAAAATTATAAACAAAGTATATAGGAAAGAATTGTTTAGTTTAAAACTATATTCAAAAGTTATTAAAACTGCTGCGAAAAGCGTTGCGAAAAGTGTTGCGAATAGTGTTTTTAAAAGCTATATTCTTCAAAATGACTTTTATATCATTTAAAAATCAATCTTTTCAACTTAAATCTCCTTTAAAACATTTTAATATATTTATCAAATTTATTTCATATTTTTTTTATCATTTAAAAATATCATTTATAAAGAAATCCCTTTTTGGATTTCGAACTGCAAAACCGCGATGTTTTTAGAAAATTGTTTTGGACATATTTCAAATATACAAAAGAAATCCTGATTTTCTTTCTTTATTTCTTTAAACATATTTAAATGTTTATAAAATATTTCTAACTCATTTTAAAACTATTTCCAAAAGGTTTAAGCATTCCATATACACCATTTCATTTTCAAAAGGAAAGTGATTTCCTTTGTGCTTATCGACGTGTATTAACGTGACTTGGTAAAACAATTTGACAATCATATCAAACAATCAAATCTTGACGATCAAAGCATATATAAGCATCCATAGCAATCATAACACATCATCAAACATGTATATATATAAATATAGATATTAAATAGAGTTTCTCACCATAAACCAAAGCGATTAACTTCCTACCAACGTTCAAACTAATCCACGCTTCACTAACTACTTCCTACTCCACTTAAACATTAGTAAACAACTTTCCCTTCCTTCGAAGTGCTTGGCCAAGGCTTGAGATGGAGGTGGGTCGAAAGTATAGATAAGAAGTGGTAGAACTTTGACCTTGAATTCTCAAAATTAGACCCAAAAATAGGTCATCTTCTCTCTTGTTTTTGACTCTCTTACTCCCAAAATTTGAAAAACTTGTTAACTAAAAAGTTGTTGGAAATTCTTTTCTCTTGGATTTAAAAAAATGATCACTTGATTTTGATTAGTTTTGAGGAAGATATGGTCAAAAGAAAAAGTGCTATTCTCGGATTCAGAAATATAAAGCCCGAAAATGTACTTCAAAGAATTGAGCTTCAGATATAGCAAACCTCAAAACTGGAAAAAGTAATCAACATAAAAGCTATATCCACTGGAATTTCATACGGTTTAAATAAAAGAATTTCTTAATTTGAATCTGTTATGATCAAAACAAAATGACCTATTCTCTGGCTTAAAAACTAGGCCAGAGAATACACTAGAAAGAAGTGGATTTTTGACATGGTTAATTTTAGAATGAAACAAAGTAGTCAAAATGAAAGTTGTAGCCACTGGAAAATTACATTATTTGAAAAAAAAAAATTGCATTTTGGTTATGATATGAAGAAGTTATGGCTGATTGAAGAAGAGGTAAAATATGGAGAAAAAAGGAGTTTGATTTGAAGAGGATGAATGATTTCTTATGAATATTTTGTAAATATTTTGACATTATTTCTTTCTAGTTTTTTCCTATGGCTTGGAAGCCATTAAAGAGAAGAGAAAGAAGGTGAAGAAGCTTGAGAAAAGAAGAAGAAGAAATGTGAATGAAAGTGAAGAAGGAGGTGGGTATTTATAGAAAAAGAAAGAAGTGGTAAATTTTCCAAAATAACCTCTTACCAAATTACCAAACTCTCCTTACTTCAACCTAAAGCAACATCCACTTTTTCAATACTTAACATCATCTTTTCACTTCTTACTTTATGTCTTAGTCACTTAAAGATTAAGTAAAGAAAAGTAATTATTTTATTGGATTTTGGTTTGATGTGATTTGATGTTTACTTTTCTTACTTTTGTTAATTTTTACTTACTTTTACTAATGACTTCTAGAAGTTTTCTAATCCTGTTTAGTAAAAGTAAACATGTTTAGTTATTAAAATGTGTAATATATGTTAAAACATGTTAAAAAAGGTGTGATAACGTTGCGGCAAATTATTTTGAATAAAACGTTGATTTTCGACAAAACGTTTTCCGGTCACATTTTGACGTTTTTGTTAAACTATTTATTCATGTAAACCAAACTTCAACATAAATTTCTTATTATCTTTAAATAATTAAAACAAGCATATTTGACTTATAAAATAATAAAAACAATATCTAAATCTTCTTATAAAAATACGACATCGATTTATCGATATGCGACGAAATTTGTCAATTTTATAAACCAAGTTTTATATATTTATCGAACCATTATAAATTAAATTACTATTATTATCAAATGAGTTTGATATCGATTATATATATATTTAAAAGGAATTATTTATCCTTTAAAAAAATTTCTTGAATATTTATTCTACTTTATCGGAATTTGACTTTTGTCAAGTTTACAATGGGAATCCAAAATCTTTATTCAATATCAAAAATAAGTTTACCATTCTTATTTATCATATAAAACATGATTGTTTAAGTTTGAAAATTCTACATTTGAATATTTAAAATAATTAAATATCTGATTTTCAAAGTGTTAAAATTACGGGTCGTTACATTCTCCCCTACTTAAAAAAATTTCGTCCCCGAAATTACCCTTAACCTAAACCCACAATCTTTTACCCAAATCATTATTTCACAAACTTAAACCCATAAGATGCACCCAAATCATCCATATAAAATATCAGATTTGATCTTCTATTTGAATCTACTACTTTATTTCTGAACTAGTATCGAACCCCCCGACCATCTAGGGCAGACTCTGATCAAGCTTATAGATCAGATACACTTGCTTTACTTGCATAGCTCTCAACTATGATAGAAAACTTGAGTAACTAACCACAAAACATCACATCATCAATGCTCGCCGTCAAGAAATCGAGTGATAAATTCTTTTCTGGATTAGTGTAAACACCTTAAAGTTCTGTACTCGGATATTAGATCAAAAATTTTGTGACAAAATGTTTTATGTATAAATTACGTATTTATTCCTATTGGTTTTTCTCAGTTATACCAAATTCTCTTTATTCACATACTTTATTTTTTTTCCACATTCTTTTTATTTTTAGCATATTTTCTTTAATACTAATATTGTTTATGAATCATTTCATAAAACTATTACTTAAGTTTATTATATCTTATGAACACAACTATGTAAATCCATCGCTTTTAAAAAACTTAAGTCCAAATCCTTAATTAATGGTAGAATTCATTAATAATACTTTTTCCAGGTTATAATTACATTTTAAAGAGTCACGATTTTACTTAGGTGTATAAATAGTTCATGACTTAAATCTAGTTTTATATAATACCTTTTTACATCCTAACGGTATATATACACACATCCTAAATTCCCGATAGGTTTTATATCCGAGGGAATTACAGTTTTTTGTAGGTTGTTATCCTTTCAAATTCATAATCACAAAATATATTTCCGATTCAGTGCTATCAAAATTTCTTCATTTTTAAATCCTTTTTATTTATAATCACATTTATAAATTATACTTATCCGATTTCATTTACTTAAAACATTTCGCAATGGTTTATCTTTTGCCAGAATATTCCATAAATTCCTTAGCTTTGAGTTTGGTGTGATTCAGAAATTTTCGACTGTCCAAAATCATCGAGAATACCGCTTTATCTTATCAATTAGTGATTCCAAATTTATCCTTGGTTTAAACACTTTTATGAATATTACTAATCAATTTATCAATTAATGATTCACATTATCTCTTTAACTTAAGAAAATTATATAGATCGAGTAACTCCAAAATAATACCAAGGAACTGGGTACTACCAATAGTATCATATATCCTCTTAACAAGAAGAGTAATACTTAAGAGAAGTGCTTACCATCCGAACACATCTCCTGCCCATTTTTAGTTTATTTTTGAGCCATTCGAACTAGTTATCATAAAATATCTCTTTTTATCTGAAATAATACCATTTTCAAAATCCTTTAGAGATTACTTTTGTTTATAAAACCTATCTTATAAGTTCTTTTTATAAATTTATCTTATATTAATTAACTTCACTTAAATTACCATAATTCTTTTAAATTACTCAAATTTAAATTCTCATTCCTTTTACATTTACCTTTTACAAAATCATTTTCTATTTGTTAAATATATTTTTATCTTATATTTTCATTTCTTAAACCAATCTTATTATCAAACACCTTATACTCAAACTGTGAAATTCTAATCACAAGATGTTCATATTTAAATTTCACTAATCTTGATTTCTAACTATATAACTTTTCAGAATATATACTTTATAATCAAAATATAATCCTATATAAAATTATTTCATTTAAATTTTTTTCAAAATAAAACCTTTATATATAACATTAACAAATACGCGCTCATATATAATATCCTCAACTCATTCTAAGGTGTTACTAACCCTATCTATAATGAGTTACTCATCCCAGGGTATTACTAACCCTATCTCTGATGAGTCCTTACCCCACCAAAGCCAAGGTTCTCGCTTAACCTTCAGCTCTGATACCAAATGTCAAGGCCCGTTTTTCGGTACCCTTGGAATCGACAATAAACCACACATGTCCAACTCAAATTGCATGAAAAGACGGAACATGAAGGGTAATAAAGAAAAATAGAAAGAATAGAATCTCACACAAATGGAATGATATATAATATTGAACTAATATCTTTACAGCGGAAAACTTTTAAATACATATATCAGAGTCTAACTAAAATTCAGCTTTGGACAGTTATAAACATCTGTCCTTACAATTGCTGACAACATCAAACTAAAACTAACAAACCACAACGGATAATAGAATATGTCCATACGTAGATGAATATCTCTAGCTCTCCTTTGGAAACTTCAATCATCTTCAACTAAACCTGAAACTACTCGGATCTAACCCAAGTATTGAAAATACCTGGATCAGGCTTGATAAACCAGCGTGAGAAAAACTCAATAATAAATGACAGTGTCATATATCAGCCTTTGAATAAAATCCTTTCAAAAGAAAGAGTATCTCATAAGACCACGTCCATACATAAACACGGACGGGTTATTACCTTATGATAACTTAAAACACCTTTATAAATCAAAACATTTAATATTATTTTTAATGACATTCTTCGAAAACATTTGCAAGTAAACTTTAGCCGAAATTGTTACCATTATTAAATTCCAACATACTAGGCTCTACAAACAAAACCTTAGGTTCTTATTGAAGAATGTATTTCCATACAAATGACCAGGAGAAGGGATTACCTTCGGGTAGTACATCTCTAAAGGAATGTACCAAGGACCATCACAAACGATCCTCTACCGACACAAGACCGACCTATCTCTGTAACTAGATAGTACCGAATATATCATCCCCGGGTCATTACCGACCTTTAACCGAGCGCGCTCTAGCATACAAACCACATTAATTTACATCCCAAACGTCATAGCGGGAAGAAATATATCTAGAAGGGGATGATCATACCTTAATGGGGAATGACCCACTTAGCCTTGCTGCATCTAACCCTGTTTCGGTCATTTCCGGTTGATGAGGCTCGAGGCAACAATTACTTTTTCCCATAGCACATCTTCTTTCACTTTGAATGCCATATTGCCATTCCACATTCACATGACTGATTTCTACAAACGTATAATTTCCTGAGCTCGTATGTCTCGGGAAAGGGTGTTAAGCTAAGAGAAGGTGCCTTCTCCGCCACCGACTGATATACTTTTATAGAGATCACTCATTGTGATTTGGAATGCAAGGTCAGACATTCATCCATACAAGTTCGTTCTGGGACCAAAGGAAACCGAAGGAACTTTCCTCGACCATTACTATGCAAGAAGCCCTTGTGGTTTTGAGGGTTTTCATAACAAAGAGACCGCTGCTATAATATATAAATTGGGGGTTTATTTCCAATTAACCAACAAGTAGTCCCTCATTATTATTCGTCTTAATATCTCCGTCTTTAAACATCTTCATTTTTCGAACACGTAAACTGGTTCGAAGTGGTTTTCAGATATGAATCACCCAAATCCGACCCTGTTTCCTTTGAAATCCAATTATCGATAAAAAGTGAATATGAGTATACATGATTTATTAAGTCTCTTTTCACTTTAATTTCAATTCGTATGATTTCGAAATCTCTTTCTTTTGTCTTAGAATAATTCTAAGTAATTCATTCTTTTGCATTGGATAATATCTCAATTTTCTTTTATTTAAATCAAATATCTTTCTTAGATATATTCTCTTCGATTTATTCCATTTTCTTTTCAAGGGTATATGGAATCATTAAGCCTCATTTATTAAATCATTTGATTTATTTAAACCTTTCTTAAATCCTGGAATAATTCCAAATCATTTTCTCTTTTACTTAGGAAAACCTTTCCAAATCATTCATTAAATCTAAATTAAATATTTCTTATATTCAAGTTATAACTTTTAAGTTAGGGAAAATATTCCCAATCATTTATTAAATCTTAATCAAAGATTTTCTTCTTAACTTTAAATCATATTCTTGCAAATCGAATATTTTCATAACAGAGCACTACTGCCACTTTAGATATGGTAAATTTCAGCTCCAGGGACTAATGGCAAGTGATCCTACATCATGAAGATCTTTGTCTATAACGATCTTTGTCTTCTATATGTTTTATTTCGAAAATTAGTTTGAAGGGGTTTTCGGATAGGAATCACCCAAATCTGATCCCGGTTCCTTCGTACCAATCATCGAATAAAATATGTTAAGTGGTTAAATAATATTCAAAGAATTTGTTTCTTTTCTTTTATCATAGAAAAACTTAAATATGATTTTTTAGAGATCCAGGCTTTCCTTTCGATCTATTCCACCCCTTGCCTAAAAAGAGAAAACATAGGCCAGGTAAGTTCAGAGCACTGGTTGCTCCGTTCCTAACCTTAGTTAAACACCCTGCTTTATCTTCTCAGATCTCACAGGCGGGACAAATGTACTAGTCGTTTCCGCATACTCAGTTTGTTAATACATTTAATATTCTTTACATTTTGTTTAAGTGGTATAAACAATCCCTCTTAACCATTTATTCAAACTCTTATTAAAACTTCCAAATCATCTTTAAATTACTTAATTATTCTTTTAAAATTATTCACAAAATATATAGGAAAGAATTGTTAAGTTTAAAACTATATTCAAAAGTTATTAAAACTGCTGCGAAAAGCGTTGCGAAAAGTGTTGCAAATAGTGTTTTTAAAAGCTATATTCTTCAAAATGACTTTTATATCATTTAAAAATCCATCTTTTTAACTTAAATCTCTTTTAAAACATTTTAATAGATTTATCAAATTTATTTCATATTTCTTTATTATTTAAAAATATCATTTATAAAGAAACCCCTTTTTGGATTTTGAACTGCAAAACCGCGATGTTTTAAGAAAATTGTTTTGGACATATTTCAAATATACAAGATGAAATCCTGATTTTTCTTTATTTCTTTAAACATATTTAAATGTTTATAAATATTTCTAACTCATTTTAAAACTATTTCCAAAAGGTTTAAGCATTCCATATACACCATTTCATTTTCAAAAGGAAAGTGATTTCCTTTGTGCTTATCGACGTGTATTAACGTGACTTGGTAAAACAATTTAACAATCATATCAAACAATCAATACTTGATGATCAAAGAATATATAAGCATCCATATCAATCATAACACATCATCAAACATGTATATATATATAAATATAGATATTAAATAGAGTTTCTCACCATAATCCAAAGCGATTAACTTCCTACCAACATTCAAACTAATCCACGCTTCACTAAGTACTTCCTACTCCACTTAAACATTAGTAAACAACTTTCCCTTCCTTCGAAGTGCTCGGCCAAGGCTTGAGATGGAGGTGGGCCGAAAGTATAGAGAAGAAGTGGTAGAGCTTTGACCTTGAATTCTCAAAATTAGACCCGAAAAATAGGTCATCTTCTCTCTTGTTTTGACTCTCTTACTCTCAAAATTTGAAAAACTTGTTAACTGAAAAGTTGTCGAAAATTCTTTTCTTTTGAATTAAAAAATAATAATCACTTGGTTTTGATTAGTTTTGAGGAAGATATGGTCAAAAGAAAAAGAGTTATTCTCGGATTCACAAATATAAAGCCCGAAAAATGTACCTCAAAGAATTGAGTACATAAAAGTTGTAGCCACTAGAATTTCATACGGTTTAAAGAATTTCTTAATTTGGATCAGTTATGATCAAGTTATGATCAAAACAAAATGGCCTATTCTTTGGCTTAAAAACTGGGCCAGAGAATACACTGGGTAGAAGTGGATTTTTTGACATGGTTAATTTTAGAATGAGACAAAGTGGTCAACATGAAAATTGTAGCCACTGGAAAAATACATGATTTGAATAAAATAATTTTTCATTTTTGTTTTGATTTGAAGAAGTTATGGCCGAGAGAAGAAGAGGTAAAATATGGAGAAAAAAGGGGTTTTATTTGAAGAGGATGAACATTGATTTCTTTTGAATATTTTATAAATATTTTGACATTATTTCTTTCTAGTTTTTTCCTATGGCTTGTAAGCCATTAAAGAGAAGAGAAAGAAGGTGAAGAAGCTTGAGAAAAGAAGAAGAAGAAATGTGAATGAAAGTGAAGAAGGAGGTGGGTATTTATAGAAAAAGAAAGAAGTGGTAAATTTACCAAAATAACCTCTTACCAAATTACCAAACTATCTTTACTTCAACCTAAAGCAACATCCACTTTTTCAATACTTAACATCATCTTTTCACTTCTTACTTTATGTCTTAGTCATTTAAAGATTAAGTAAAGAAAAGTAATTATTTTGTTGGATTTTGATTTGATGTGATTTGATGTTTACTTTTCTTACTTTTGTTAATTCTTACTTACTTTTACTAATGACTTCTAGAAGTTTTCTAATCCTATTTAGTAAAAGTAAACATGTTTAGTTATTAAAATGTGTAATATATATATTAAAACATGTTAAAAAAGGTGCGATAACGTTGCGGCAACTTATTTTGAACAAAACGTTGATTTTCGACAAAACGTTTTCCGGTCACATTTTGACGTTTTTGTTAAACTATTTATTCATGTAAACTAAACTTCAAAATAAATTTCTTATTATCTTTAAATAATTAAAACAAGCACATTGGATTTATAAAATAATATAAACAATATCCAAATCTTCTTATAAAAATATGATATCGATTTATCGATATGCGACGAAATTTGTCAATTTTATAAAAAAAGTTATATATATTTATCGAACTATTATAAATTAAATTACTATTATTATCAAATGAGTTTGATATCGATTATATATATATATATTTAAAATGAATTATTTATCCTTTAAACAAATTTCTCGAATATTTATCCTACTTTATTGGAATCCGACTTTTGTCAATTTTAAATGGGAATCCAAAATCTTTATTCAATATCAAAAATAAGTTTACCATTCTTATTTATTATATTAAACATGATTGTTTAATTTTAAAAATTCTACATTTGAATATTTAAAATAGTTAACTATCTCATTTTCAAATTGTTAAAATTACGGGTCGTTACATGACTCCTGCCTGGAACATAAATCTGTTACATGCAGTATATCCCTCCGGGGGCAAGTAAGCTCTTTCATGGTGAGATGGGACATGTACATCCTCGAACGAGAGCCCACGTTTGATGCAAAGTTTAAGAAGAGAGGCCTCATTGACCTTCGAAGCTAAGGAATCTTTCGGGTCATTCAAAAATATTGCATCTTCTAGAGTGTCAGTCGCCGGCTCTACGGCTCCTTGATGAGAACTTCCAGGCTGTTCTGAATGATGGATCAGAGTGTGTCTTTCAAAGATTGTAGTGGAGCTTGGTTCAGCATCGGATCCATCGTTTGTAAAAGTTTGCTATGAAGACATTGCATCCAAATGCCCCGAGAATTCTGAACCTATAGTTATGACACTTAGCAGATAAGCATTATTAGAAACATAACATGTACCCCCTATGCAAAGTGTAAACTAGTGTAGTGTGGTGCAGTGTTATGCGATGCAGCGACAAACGATTCAGAATTAAAAACGACAATAGTGACGATATTCTAGAATTCGACCGGAGTAACCGTCATCACTGACCATCCCAACCGGCGTTCACATCAATGATTGTGGAGTTCACAAGGGCTCTAGGATCGATCATTAGCACATCAAAGTGTAACATGTGTGATTCAGGTTCATAGTCCATATTAATATATGCTCGAATACGAAGTCCAAATATTCAAGTTCATTTTGCATGCAAGTCATATGTATTTGTTAAAGAGTTCGAAGTCAAATGTAAGTCTTTCAGTCATCTTCAAACTGGAGGTGAATGCTCATGTTCAAGTTGTTTATTTGGTATAATATGCAAAATGTTCAAATCCAAGCGTGCCCTATAACAAGTCAAACGCCTAAGTCCCTATAGGTGGAGGGATCACATCCGGTCCCTTGCCTAGGCGGTGCGCTTTGGCAACTCCTAAATCAAATTTGATGAAGTCGATCTCTTCGTCGCGTATCACCACTGATCCCTCCAAGCGAATGCTCACACCATCTCTTCACTACCAAGTTCAAACACTTCAACTACTCTGTCTATCCCCTTCATCGAACCCTAAGCCAACAACCATCACCGCGAGCTCCATCACTCAAATCGCTTTGCCATTCATTACCAAAATACGAACGTTGTTTCAAGCAAAATTCCCAAACAACTCTTCATCTCAACACTACCAAACCCTAAATCGTAGATGAACCCAATTTGGTTCGTCACTATAAAATTGAGACCCATCTCCTCATCATTATAGCCTAATTCAAATCGCATACAATAACTAGTTTTAATGATTACAAACCCAATTTGTCACTAAATCACACGTAAAGATAATTAAACCCACCTATATATATGTGGGAATGGATGTGAATGCAAGGTCAAGGGCCACGGTGATTGGGAAAAGAACAAGAGTGATATGAACTCATAGTTGGATCTAAAATGGATTCTTGCGAAGGTGGAAGACAGGTTTTCTTTAGGGATTGGATGGATTGATGATGAGATAGGTGAGGGTTTTTGGATTTCGCGACTTTTTAATGGCGATGTGAAGGAGAAATAAAGAATCAACTACAAATGAAATAAGCAAAGAGGAGAAGCTAAGTGTTCTAGCTTATATACTAATCCAGGTCGTTTCTTCCTTGGATCTGAAAATAAGTCCGCACAGGAAATAGGGATCGTATACGTTCCCTCCTCCAGGGGATCAAAATCTGATCCCTTCATTAATAAAAAAATTAGACCAGAATGCCAGCCGCAGCATAGTACCAAAGAACGTATACATGAATGTGCACGTGCACATCATGAAAATTCGATTTCTTGATATCGACAGAAATTGGATTCTAACGTGGAGTTGTCAAAAAAAGAACTAGACCAGATTTTTGAGGCCTACTAGCTCAATGGAACCGGGCACAGATAATGATTGACATATTACAATATAGAACATATACTATTAGATATCGGCCAAGCTTCACGGCAAACAGAGAGGGATATAACAGTTCGAAAAAAAAACAGTTCAACGGAAGGATAACGAATATTCAATAAACTGAATGGATTTCTGTTCGATGACTCTAACTTGCTTCAATTCAAAGCACGTTGTGTTCGAAACAAGATGTTCTTTGGGGGGAAAGTGTTATCCGGCATTTTGACCTGGTTATATTTGGAGTAACTGGACAAGTTAGACTTGTCTGCTATCTAGGCCGATAGCCCAAAGTGATGACTGTGGGGTCCATAGATTAAGCATAAATGATAATATGAAGCAGTGATCAAATGGAACCAAGAGATGGACTCTACGAAATGTTTTGACTATGGATTATTGTCTCACATAGGTAAGAGATCAGGTACGATCCCTTCCTCTATACAAGGGATAGGATCGCATCAGCTTAGCAGTACAACCAACAAAAAACGATCGATATCTCAAAATCCAGAAATCAACTATACATGAAACTTTGGGAACATGGAGCTAACAACCAGAGGGACCCAACAGAGGGTTCACAGCATGCCACGTGGCCGCCGAGAGGGGTCAGGGCCGACCCTTATTCCTCGGGAATTGGATCTTGGAATTTTATGGGTTGCCTTTTCTATATGTCGAGATTCTACTGCCTAAATTTCAAGAAGATATTTGGTCGTCTACACTTATAAATACATGGTTTGTTGTTCATTTTGGAGGATCTAGACGCTGATGTTTCCTTTGTACTCCATTGTAATCTCGGATTTTGTTCTAAACCTTCTTGTACTCTGAATTCGAAGTGATTAATAAAGTTATTTCATCATAGTGGACGTAGGCAATCAATGCCGAACCACTATAAATCGCCATGTCTTTGTTTTTTTACTTATTTGCTATTAGTTTACTACTATTTTTCTCTATTTCCGTTTAATTTTCTTCATTTATTTCTCTACAAATTCTTTGTTGGGTGTTTGCACCAATTTTTGGTGCAAACAATATTTTTATTAATATGTATATATATACAAACTAATATATAACACAAAATAATGTTGGTTTATTAAAAAACTATTTTTATTATGGCCAAAAGGAATTTTCATATATTTCTATATTTTATATTTAATTAATAAATGGTGTAGTAAATTATATGTGTGCCTGTGTATATATATTATTTTCGTGAATCACACATTATTTAAAGTATTATAATTTTACATCAAATTTATATATATATATATATATATATATCTATGCGTGTGTGCGTTTGTATGTGTGCACACGTGCGTGTGTTACACATATATTTTATTTTAAATATAGATCCAGTGCTGCTTTAAATTGTTTTCCTAAGTAAACTACTAGATATTTTTTTAAATTTAAATTTTAAAAATTATTATTTTGGTTAAAATATTTTATTTGTTGTAATAATAATAATAACAATTTTAAAACTATTAGTATATTTATAAATAATTTTAAATAACATTTTGGACAACCAATGTGTATATAACGGGACAAATTTGTTCATTACAGTGTAAATCCCAATACCTATATACAGACACATTAACCATGTACACTTGTATACTTTGCATGTGCACTGTACACACATAAGTGTATTTGACACATTCATAAAATATATCTTATATAAATAAATAAAACATTTTATGCCAACAAATCAAATAAAATAAAGATTTTATTTAAAATACTTTTTGGATCTAAAATATTTTAGACTTCATAGGTGCTATAAAGAACTAAAGAATTAATTAAATCCATCAATTTCATTTGTTGTGACCCGATCCAGTTTCTTCAGTGGTATCAAAGGCCAATAGCTTATTGTGACAACCCATCCCGAAACGGGCCTAAATTTCGACCCAAAAAAGGCACAATGAAACTTAGACCCTTTCTAAGGCTGGCAGTTGGTTCGAAAGAGAAATAACAGTATAGAGAAATAACTATTCTTTCAGAACTTAAAGCGGATGGAACAAAATAAAATATCAAATTGCACCAATTTATTTCAATACCTTTTGAAATGTCATAATTCAAAACATCATAAAACTGTCACATAAGATCTGTTACATTATTTGTTCAAATACATAGGTACAACATAAAAATATCACCTAATAATAACTGCCACAAACTTAAGCCACTCCACCTTTGAGCATCGTCACCGTTATCACTCCATCCTTAACCTGTGCTGTAATGAGGAGGGAGTCAGAACAATAACTGTCTAGTAAATAAAAACCTCGAGTCTTAACATTTCAGTACTTGGGCAGTATATTTCAAAATAAGAATATGTCTAGCATACATAAAACCATTTCGTACTTCTTATAAGGAAATGAGGTGGGTCTACAATCAACCACTTAATACCTTCCATTCCCGAAGGAGGTTTCTAAATCCCATGTCATAAATGTCTAACAATGCGAGAGATAATACCCAAGCCACTTAATACCTTTTATTAGAAAATAGGTAAACTCTGACATTTAAGACCTCAATTGAGGTAGACCCCATCATTTAATACATATTCCCAAGGCAAGCCCTCGATGGTAACTATCTAGCTGACATCATATGGAATCTCCTAAGCCACTTAATACTTATTTATGGAAAGGCGGACCCTCAATTAGTCACTTAATACCTTATCCCAAAGCGAACCCCTATCGAGATACCACCTAACATGCTTAATACCATGTCCCATGGCCATTTACTAGTTCATTTGGGAAAAAGAGGCGGGCCCTCAAAAAACCACTTAATACCTCAAGATCTCGAAGCAAGCCCCGCGTATTATGACCTATACTCATAATGTTGTCTCACATTAGTCCGTCTATTCGTAGTAATTAGTAGCCAGATTAGCTGTGCAGATTTTCCCTATAGAATTTGGGACTATCCTCGCGTCATCATAAATATTTATCACATGAGATATCTCACATCAATAGGAAGTATACACAACTGTTGGTAGCCTCAAAGTGAAGAGAATTCTATCGTGCAACTCTACTGATCTCGCATCCCTATGACTTAGCCATAATTTAAATATTCTCCATAATATATAATACTCATCTCACCGTTTCATAAATAAGGCCTTATAAGGAATCTTCCTTATGCGCCTCAAAATATATCAATTACCTTTCTAAATGGGGAAATTAAGGACAACCACTACCTAATTATACGTAATTATACGTCATAATTATACTTTTATTATTCTATATATATATTTGTGTTTAATCAATTCTACCGTGCAGTTTATATGCTCTAAACTAGCTTTAAATGTCAATTCTTTTAACCATAATACTAATACAAATCATTTTCCTTCAAATTCATAAGATTTCAATATTTATAACATGGGATTCATATCCAAGACTACGATACATAGACTTGTAAAATTAGAAACCCAATTTATTACATCAATCTAATGGAATACCCTAAACAATAGGAATTGCAATCCTAACTTCATATTTTATTCAACTCCTCTTTTACACAAAAATAAATAAAGGATTTTTTGTAGAATAAGTAGTGTAAAATACGAATAGAATTCATACACTAAACCCTTATTTTACTATTGAAAACTCACAATTTGAATCAAAGAAGGAGGAGAAGTAGAATAAACTATGAAATTATCAAAAATCGCAGAACAATATAAATCCCATCAAATTAACATAAATAATTGAGGATCTCCATCTAGAATTGACATTTCAGAAGGAAAAGGAATTTTGGGGGATTTTATCTATCGTATTTTCGCAATCCAAAAAACCCTAAGGCATATTCAAATCCATGGATATATACTAATCAATTACTAAAATAAAAATACTAAGGTTTCCATGCACAGATTATCCTTAGCTTCTCTTGTATGGTTTTGCAACACCAACGCAACTGTTTTACAGATCCCTTCTTTTGGTATATATACACAGCGCAGGATATGTATATATATAATTTTTTAAGATTCAATGTAGTTGGAGGAGAAGAAAATAGATTAAAAGAATAATTAGAAAGGATTAGAATCCTTATCTAAATTTCTAATTGAATTTCTAAATCTAACTGAAGAGATAAAATGGCAGAGGTTCGAGGTATTTTCATAATATTTATTAATAAAAAGTAGAGAAGATAGGGTCCTACTTATAGGGTTGAAACGCACCAGAACCGTAGGATTGAGTTAGGTGAAAAATGGACTAATCTAGAACGCTTAATAGCATAAAACCCTAGCCGTCTCCACGACCAAGCAGTCGACCCTCTATGCTCGACTGGTCGACCGCTAAGGGTCAAATGGTTGGGTTCAATAGGTCGATCGCTCCTCTTAATTGAGGAGTGTTGATTTATTTCCATTGCATGATTAATTTTATACCATAATTAACTTTTTAATGTCAACCATTAATTAAATGTTTACTTAACCCTCAAGTAAACCTACAGTTAATTTATGAAATTCAAACCCTAGATTTAAATACTTATTTGAATTTGAATTCAAACTAAATTAGTTAAATCTGAAAATTTCAAACGCTCCTAAATTCTTCGTTTGAGCTTCGTTTTCAACATATTATATATGAAAGCAAATCAGAATTTCGCTACGAATGCAATGGAATAACTGTCGTGGTCAAATTCTAACTTTTATAAAATTTCCATTTTCAACCATACCTTTTAATTCAATTTACTTATGCTTGATTTTACGAGGTGTTACATTCTTCCCCCCTTAAAATGGATTTCGTCCCGAAATCTTTCAAGGGGCGAGCAACGTAACGCATAATAACATCCATGTTACACAACCAAATTATCTACACAACCATCTACTGAACCAAAGTGTAATGTGATTATGTACTGTAGACACACTAAAATAAGCTCAATCCTAGCATGAATGTGTAATTGTGTCATGCAAATATGTATGAAAATACCCTAAACATGCATAAGAAATTTCTACATGAGTGTGAAGTGATTGTGAAAAAGTGTGGCAACCATCTGCTACCATCCAACCTATCAACCATGATGCAACCAAAATCCTAATTTTGAAGAGAAAATTTACCAGTGAAAAGCGTTGGATGAGTGATCTTTTTCTTCTCCTCGGTTTCCTTTGTGCTTTCTGCCGGGTTGTCTCCCCATTGAACTCAGACCGACCTAATTATTTTGTTAGGGAGTCTCCTAATTTTGTGCTCCACAATGCTTGTGGTAGAATGGGGTACTGTTGGCTCGGTCTCTAATTCCCCCAACCAATCAGGCTCAACACTAATAGCGGTGTCATGAAGGCATTTTCTAAGGTGAGAAATGTGGAAAACATTGCGGACTCCTGCCAATTTGTTAAGAAGCACCACGTGATAAACAAGGTTTCCTATCCTTTCCAAAACTCTAAATGGCCCATCGAATCTGGGCGCCAATTTTCCAAACTTGCCAAACTTAATCACTTTTCTAAGAGGAGAGACTTTGACAAATACCATATCTCTAACCTCAAACTCAAGCTCTTTCCTTCTTCTATCCACATAAGATTTCTAACGATCTTGCACTACCTTCATTCGTTGTCTGATCAGCTCTTCTTTTTCCTTAATATCACGAATCCAATAGGTCTCGGTAATACTTTATCAGTGGTTTTCCGCTGACATCTTGGCGATTTGCATGGCCTCCCATAAAGCGCTTCAAAAGGGGCCATACCAATCGTCGCTCAATAGCATTATTATATGCGAACTCGACCAATGGTAGGTGTTGCTCCCAATGTCCTTCAAAATCCAAAATACAAGCCCTCAACAAGTCTTCCAAAATCATATTCACCCTCCCCGTTTGTCCATCAGTCTATGGGTGATATGCGATGTTGAGATTCAAAGAAGTTCCCAAAGCTGCTTGTAGGCTCCTCCAAAACTCACTCGTAAATAGTGGGGACTCTATCACTAATGATACTCACAGGAATTCCATGCAACCGAACTACCTTCCTGATGTAGATTTGCACGAGAGAAGTGGTAGTTCTATTGTTCCTAACCTAGATAAAATGGACACTCTTAGTGAGTCTATCCACAACACCCAAATAGCTTCATTACCCCCTCTAACTTCTAGGCAATCCTTTCATAAAATCCATGGAAATGTGTTCCCACTTCCAAGTCAGAATTTCCAAAGGCAATAATAATCACTACCAAAAAAGCAGTTATTAGTAGCACGATTTGGCAGCGTTTGTTACCAATGCAACAATTGGCGTTTCTTACCCTTTCTCCGTACAAAAGAAACACAGACAGATTTTTTTTAAAGTTTCACAGTTAAATTTTCCCTTAATTTATCAATTGCCCGCATTTTTTTGTTTCCACTCTATCAAATTTTCATTTCCCTCTTCTCGTTTTCCTTCCGTAACCTAGTTCTCACCTATAGCCACATCCACCTCCACCTCCTTCCCATCTTTCTCTTCTACCGCGTCACTTCTTCCACCCCATCGTTGCTTCCCCCCATCTCGACATATGTCCTATCTACGCTTCCTCCACTATCACCACCTTCATACTCATCTACAACTTTATACATTTCTCTATCTCAACAGCCACATCTGCCCTCATCTCCCCCTTTGTGCCTATCTCAATATCAGTCTCCACATCGTTGTTTTTCACCAATCCTCCCTCTGAATCAATTTGTTCAAAAGGTATACAAACCCTAAATTGCAGGTGTATTGTATCTAAAAAGGGTTAACAATTTTGTTGTTTATTTATCTATTTTACTGTTATTTAATTGTTTAGGTATTTAGTTTAATTGATTTTTATTTGATTTTGCTAAAATCTTGTGGGTATGATATAGCAAGAGAAATTAGCCAAGGCTCCTGACCCAAACATAACATCTTTATCCTCTCCGTCTAATTAATTTAATGGCTTTTCCCGTTTCTAACAAATTCGATGATTTAAAAGAGAAAGTGTCATTCCATTTGCTGCCTTTTCAGTTTTGGGCTTGTGTTGCAGACATTTATGCAAGCAACAAGGTTGCTCCTTTACACATTTAATTCACTTTTAGCCATTCTCTTTCTCTAATCGGTCTTTGAGGATTTCCATTTTTTTCATACAGGTTTATCACTTGAGACCAAACTTGAGAAGGATGTGAATAAGTAAGATGCAATTTAGGAGCGACATCGTAAGATTGTAGCTAATAAAGTGTATTCTTTGTGTTCTGAGCTTGTTGGCCTTTTTTCTTTTTTGGAATTTTGAATTATCGATGTGCTTTAGTGTATAAATGTTCTTATTGGCAATTATGATGTAACTATATCTGTTTGATTGATGATTAACACATTAGTCATGCTGAAAACACATATTATTTAAAATAATAGGTTTCATTGTTGAATGTTGCTTAGTTCTAGCTTTTAAGTGTGTTTGTTTACCTTCAATATTCATACTTATTTAGTTCTTTTATAAGAACAAAATATTTCTTGATGATCATGATGAAGTGCTTAAATTTTCAAATCAACATTAAGAATTTTTCTTTTTGATGAAGAAGTGGTCCTCTTAAGAGGATAACACTCATATTTTATTAAGCAAAAACCAAAGTTTGTACAAATGTTTATAGGGTGTGAGTTATTACAATTGTGGTAGATCATCATAGTGATGATCTGTTAATTGAGCAAATGAAAATAGAGCAAGTAAACATGATTAGAAATATGTGAACTAATAATAACAGCCAACCATTATTATTACAGTAATAACTAGCGAAATAGATAAATTTGTTGAAATGACAAATGCTTGCACATGAGCCTTTCTACAAGAGGGAGTTGTAGGGAGGTCATGTGTAGGACGCAAGGGCAGTTATGCTTGAAGCTAATGCAATTCAAGCGGCCTGTTAGTTGAGCAAGTTGCTATTCTTGTTGGATTGATCTGAAAACTGCAAGTCCACTAAGAATCTCATCTATGTAGGCATGGTAACAGTAAGGCCAGGGCAAGACAGTAGTAAACAAGTTAAGGTACAAACTTAATTGCTGCGACTAGAAGGTTACTGCAAGACGGGGCCTGCTATGTGGATGTTGAAGTGAAGAGCATGATGATAGCTTGATGAAGCGAGACAATGTGGGGTGTAATATGCATGGATCAGGGTTGGAAACCGTTCAATTGAGATATGAGTTGTAAGGTTTATACCGAGGCCATATTTTTTATGCATACAGGTAAATCATATTTGATGATTTAGTTGGCGATCAGGAGATGATAGGTTGTTGCTGACGATCAGAATATGTTAATTCTGTTTAGGTGAGGTGGAGTGTGCTGGTTGGGGTTGCTGGCGAACTGATGGGGTTGCTGGCAAACTGTTGTTGACGATATGAATCTGAGGTGCTCAAATACTCGCAATAAAAAGGAAAAAAATAGAAAAACTCACCCCATGCTGTAAATATATTAAGAAACTTTTTTAACTAGAAAACAAACACACCCTAAATACATGTACATGTATGTCTTTATAGTTCAAGTTTGACAAATTTTTGTCCATTGCTGACATACTCAAACTGCAACCTATTTTCTGTTAGTTTTAATGTTTGTTATTTTCAAATTTCCTACATATTCAGTTTTTCTTGATATATTACCAAAGTAATTTAAGCTCTTGCATTATTGATAAGACCAGTTTTGCATTGAAGCCTGATTTTCTGCTCTCAAGGCAAGTTGAGTTTTGATTGTTGTTTCAGCTTTGGATGAAATTAACAATGCACAACCATGTGAATATGCAAGTACTAAAGTAGATTTTGATGATGGTGATACATTGACTCAGCAAGTTAAGTGCATGAATTTAATTCTAAATGGTCCTTTTGAAGGGAATGTGGAAAAGTGATCATTAGAAAATGATGCACATAAATATGATATAAATAACGCTTTAGTTACCATGCATAGTAAGTTGCTTTAGGTGATGCAATAGAAATGATTTTAGTGGAGAACACTCGGCGCAATGCTGATGTTACTGGAAAAGATGATGGTTGTGACACCCTACCTCTATACTCACGCTAGCCAAGAACACTACGGGGTAATGCCGTCGACTAGCATGCAGAATAAGGCTGTTGAGGAGCGACCATTTGTGTAATTTCTTTGTGCGAGTACCGATGTGTCAGATAATATAACTTACATTTCATTTCAAGAAGAAATCCGACATATTAAATACAAACTCAAAGCTACTACATAGTGGCTAGTGGCCTTCATAAACAAATATAGAAATAATCATAACACAAATCAGTCACAGATATTCATATCACAAAGGCAGAAACAGATATGAATACTACACATAAAAGTGTACATCAAAATGGTGGTCAACTAGATCCACTATATCACAAAAGAATAGATACAAGTGCTAGACAAAAGAATAAGTTTACAACAAGTAGTCTCCATCACAAATGTATACTAACAAAAACTACTATGCTAAAGTAGTTAGCCAAAAGTCAGGTGAAGGACCCTGATAAGAAGTCAAGCAGGAGCACCTGAAATACCTCGGTCTAACCCGAGTATTATTTAAGAAAATAATAAACGGATCAGTCTAGCTATAAATATTAGATAAAACGAGATAGGATAAGAGATATCACAAAAACGTATGATAACAATAATTCCATACCATGACAAGTATACATCAGATAACAACAAAAATCATACAATATCTCAAATATTATCAAACACCAAAAGAATGTCATATTCTTTAAATTATTCACCAAACACCAATATTGATAGAGCTTATCAATACAATCCACGAAAAATTGGTGAAACACAAATTCTAGAAATCATCAATTAGAAATCCAGAAATCACAAAGGAGGGAGGCCTATCACAAACAGGAGCATGAAAAATCACCAACACGTGCATCACAAACGGAACGCTATTCCATGGTCGCTAACCATCAATTTTGAGCCGAAGCTCCACAAACGTCCCGAAGACCATGGGTCGCTACCCCACCAAATTGAACCAAAGTTCCACAAATGGGGTTTTTAGTCCCCACACATACAAATAGACATCGCACATCGCTATTCTAAATCACAAAATGATCATCATCGATCAATAAAAAGTGTCAATTACACTAAGCTAGTAAATAGATGAGTTTAGCTTCATGTCCTATAACCACTGGCTTAACTTAAATATTTACAATCAGATTCCACTCGAAAATTGTCACAAGATTTCAATCGAACAAGTCTAAGAATTAACCGACAAAGTAAACGCAAGCGTTTCATACCACTTGTTTTGCTAAGCCGTTTAATTAGATTTCTCATACAAATGAGGTAAAGGTTTGTATATACTAATAGATTGGAAAACGGTTTTATAAACGAGATTTGTATTAAAAATAGAGTTGAAATCATCTTTGTGAAAGAGTTTGAATAGTTACTACTAGTATAGAAACCTTTGTATTTTAAACTGACAAATCACAAAAATGATTGTAGAAACAATCAATCACCAAAATCCACATTCAAAGACGTGAATCAAATCCATAGAAATCGATACTGAATCCATCAAAAATGGATATTCCCAAAAATCCCAAAAAAGAAGTCATCAAAGTCGATAATAAATGATAACGACAAATCAGATCAACTCGAATCGATTAAAATTGGAAACCCACGAAAAAAATAGGCAAGTTGGACTGATACAAGCAGGTCAGTCGACTGAACCAGGTGGTCAGTCGACTGACACAATGCCTGGAAAATTTCGGTTTCCAGGTCAGTCGACTAGACCAGGTGGTCAGTCAACTGATACAAGGACAGAATGTTTTCTGCCCCTGGTTCATTCGACTAACCTACTGGTTCAGTCGACTGAACCTGCTTCCAGAGCAGAATCAGCCTAGCCCCCAAGTGGGGCAAAATTCTACCGAAAACGATCGATCGAGCAACCGCGACTAGAGATTTATGCCAAGCGACAACCAGCCTAATAGGCTCTTCGATTCACTCTGGTAAACATGTTCAAACACCCATAAACGGATTTTCACAAAATTGGACTCCAAAAACCAAAAATTAGAACATTCACCAAATCAATCCAAATCAAAAACAAATGAACATGAATAGATATTAGGAATTCATACCTAACAACAACGAAAGCTATAGACGTAGATGTGAGTTCAAAAACTCACCTTTTCAACCCAAAACAACAAATGAGAAGCTCTAAAGCAAAGGAAAGATCGACTACTCTTCAATTTCAACTCTAGAAACTTCAATCTAAGATCATAAGCAATATTTCCTAAGTTAGTTTATAGGAAATTTCTGAAATTGGAGAGATATTGAGATGGAGAAGAAGAAGAGGATGCTTACCTTAGCTTCTCTTTGATGTTGGAGCTAGAATTTGTATTTCCTAATTAAACTAGGGTTTGGAATTCTAATTTCCTTTCTCTTCCCCCATTTTTGCTTTAGCTTGAGTGTTAGGAAATGTTATGAAGGAATGAAGAGGAGTGGAGTGGGAGTTAGGGTATTAGATGGGTTGGTTGTTAGGTTATTGGGCTGAAACCCAAACCCAAAGCCCTAAATGAAAATATCAAAATTTCACTCAACTCCAAACATATCGATGTTTATACTTAAAAAGTTGTAAACTTCATTTTGGACTCAATGGAAGTGGTCTCGAGTCCCAATTCGACTATTTACAAAAAAGTAGCTTTTCGGACTTTAATCCGATTAACGATCCTATATTTAAATAAAACATTTAAATATACAATCGTAAAATATGCGGGTTGTTACAATGGTAGTTTGGAAAAAGGATATTGCTAGTAATGATAAGAAGTGGGATTTGAGGGTTGATACCATGTTAGTTTTTAATAAAGGTGCGGTTGTGTATGGTGAGTTTGATTATGAACAGAATATATCAGATTTGAAGCATGGTACACAGTAGATCATTAATGCATGGTCTAGCTTTAAACTACAATCATACACATGTGCATGACTTGGTTTTGATTCAAGGAGGTACACCTGATACACCTTACATGGTTCAGTAAGGTTGTTGTTGATACTACATCATGGTGTTAGGGATTTGGTATAAGGTGACAAAGATTTGGAAGAAAGCTAAAGTCAACAAAGATGGTCGTTGCTGTCAAGGCAAGTTGAGTTTTGATTAAGTGTTTTTTTCTTTTCTTTTTCTTATTTATTTATTTATTTATTTTAATCGAGTTTACCCTTTTGTTTAGATTCAACATCTTGGTGTAGAATACACGATGATGGTTAAAGAACGTGTAAAATATTGTTCTGTTTTTGTAGAAGTTGCCAAAGAGGTCAAGAAACAGGTACGCTTTCATTTCTTAGTAGTACTCACCAATTTATGGAATTTGTTTGTTTCATTGTTGATTTGTTTCTTTTAACTATACACAACAGCAGATCAATTATGGTCAAACTTAAGAGAACGGTGGCAGTTTATCCTTACAAAAGTAACTATGCTTCAATTACAAAATGACGGTACATAATATTTCACCTACCTTCGTTATGTACCAAAAAATATAGCATCAAAATGGAACTACATAACAACAAGATGACAGTACAAGTTATACTTCCTGTTTAAATTATATGCTGCAAATTTACCTATACAACAAATCATTAAAAACCATGCACTTGCCAAGCAATGGTTATAACCACCGAATGTGCCCCACTAACTTATACTTTCTGTTTATAGCCACTGAGTTGTACTTCATTTTAATGATTACAGATTCATGCCTACTATAATTGATTCATTTACTTGTTATTTTGAAAACTAACCATGTCTTTATTTTTACTACTTAACTTTGATACATAGAGATGTGTAGTGGTTGAACATATGGACATTTTATTAGCGACATCTCTCATTATTCACAGTTGATAAAAATACGGTGTTTGATAATGGATAAAGATCAGCTTTCAGTAGCGTAGTTAGATTCATCAAATACACCAATGAAAACTAGTAGCGCATGCATCCTTAAGCTATAATCCTACTACAATAATTCTTGCTAAGAATCATGCCCATATTGTAGAAATTCCAAAAGGTAATGTTTTTGTCCTACAGCATGTCCTTGTACAATGCTCAAGGCTCTAGGCTGAAGGAGCAACTTTTCATTTAGGTGAGTTCTCACTATTCATAATGAAAGGGTTTTTCATAAACTTCCTTTTATTGAGCAACACGAGCATGTATTATAAAGCATTTTAAGTTTTGAACTATGATTGCTATAGTGGAAGGATAACAAATTGAAGTAAAAGCAGAGGCAGAAAATCAACATGACTACAATAAACTAACAAGTTAATGTGTTTGATACAATAAAAAATAAAATAAAATTAATTATGTTTATATATGAAACATTCTACATAATGTACTGCACCAGAAGAAACATACACGATCAATTCATGCACCTACAGTTACAATTTTAAAGTAAATGATTCATCAGTCAAATTAAGGGACATTGTCCTCTACTCTAGTGAAAACTAGAAGCTAAGTTTCATCCACTGTTTCACATCTACTCTAGGTAAAACTTCACTTGTGATTCTATTTTGAGCACACTACTTCATTATAGAGGACAGTTCATTGTTTCCATGTTAATCTTCATATTCTTTCGTAGTTCATGTACGATCTTCAAGTTAGTTTTCCCATCATATTTTTTTGTTATTTTCACGTCCAATATTTGAGGTTTTGACTTTATGGGATAAGTTATATTTTGTAAATCATCAATTCCAAGCATTTTATTTTATACTTGTTGATGCTATATAATTACATTTTCAACTGGAAAAAACAGGGACTCATTCCTCATATCTAAAAGAAAATGACTTGCATGTTGAACGATAAACCACAAGATCCACTTATAAGTTCTACCCAAGGTACGTTTTTATAATGGTATAGTAGTAGTAGCAACAACAACAACAATAACAACAAAGTTATGTTTATAAAAATTAACAAGTTTGTAATAATAAAATAATAATAATAATAATAATTAAGTTTGATAAAATTAACTAAGTTTACAATAATAAGTATTATTAAAAAAATAACTAAGTTTATAAAAATTAAACAAGATAACTAAGATTTATAAAAATTAACTAAGTTTGATAAAAAATAAATAAGTTTATAAAAATTGACCAAGTAATATAAAAATTTAATTAAGTTACTAAGTTTTTTTTTAAATCAACAAATTTGCAATAACAACAACAACAACAACAATAATTAAGTTTGATAAAAATTAACTAACTTTATCATAATAGTAATAATAAATTAACTAAGTTTATAAAAATTAAAAAAGTTGACTAATTTTTTAAAAACTAACTAAATTTTATAAAACAAATTAATAAGTTTGTAAAATTATTCTAAACAAAAGTCTATAAAATTTAAAAAATATTATAAAAATTTAACTAAGTTTTATAAAATTAATAATTGTATAATAGTAATAATAAACTATAGTTTGATAAAAATCAAGTTAATAAATAATTTTAATTTAACAAAGTTACATAACTTTTTAACAATGTATAGCTATAGTTTGATAAAATTAATAAGTTTGTATTATAATAGTAGTAATAATAATAATTTAATAAATAAAAATCAAGTTAATAATTGTAGTGAAACCTTCAGTGGACCACCCAACTCCTCGATTGAATATGAGAATTCTCTTCTCATTGTCAAAGAGATCAGTAGCTGCCCATCCCTTGCATGATCTGGAGATTGGACCTGATGCTCCTGGAATTTTAAATGTGGTGAGTATCCTTTTTACATATAATAATCCCATAGTCTATAATATATTTACATTTACATATGTTAATATTAAAAGTATTATTATGCACATGTTACTCTTATTTAAATATAAGCTTTATATTTACAGTTTTGTATGAGGCAGTGCTGCACAAGTGCAATTATTTACCATTCATTTAGGTTTGAAGTCACGTAATAAATATATGTTGGTTGATTAGCTAATTTTATAATGCGGTCAAAGGATTTCATAATTATTTTCAAATTATATAGATTCTATTATAATTATGCCAGAATTTGGAGTGCAACTGGAGACTCATTATTGAAAGTTTGTTTATGTTGTGTAGTCCGTAGTCATATTCATATAGGATTGAATTACATTTTTCTACCAAGGTGGACACTTGTTATAGAAAAAATAATACCAAGTTATACCTGATTTTCTTTGTTCTTATTCTTTTAAATTATAATTATGCATTGTTGTAGTGCTGGTTTTAAGCATTGTGTCTTTGTGTGAAGTGGAAGCATCATTATATATTGCTGCAAAGGAAGCATTGTGATGTGGATGCATTAATGTAGTTATTCATTCTTATACATGCTCATTCTTATACATGCTATTCTCTTATGGTACACTTCTAACATTTGCACTTTAAATTTATATGAAATGGAAGCATCAGAATCAGTCGTTGCTTGGTACATATAGAAAAGGTTTAAACGAATATGTAACCCCAGTGAAATGTTACTGCAGCCTGGCTTTGTTCGAGTGGTGAACAACTTTTAATATCCACCACCTCTTAATATATTGGTACCAGCGTGGAAGGTACTTTGTGCTACAACATTTAACATTAGTTTTGATCTTTTACAATACAAGTTTTGCATGGGCGTGGTGGATGTGTTAAATTGGGGGAAACCTAAACCTACATTGAGGCACTTGGATTATTCTGAAACAAATATTTGATTCGATTTTGAGGATTAAGCGAACTGATTGCTTTTTAGGCTTATTGCATTGATGTATTTAGGCTTATAACATTGAAGTTTGCTAACTTTTCTTGAAATGATTGTATATATTACTTGTCAAAACAACAAGTTTTGAACTTATTGTTAAATTATGTAACATGCCTCATTATTGTAGGCTGTAAAAGTCCTTTCTAGTGACAAATATCATTTTGATACACTTATGAAGAGTTGAATTCGAGCATTAGCTGGACGTGGTTGCGGTAATAGTGGATATTTAGTCCCCTCTGCTATTATAAGCCATATGCTGCTTCTTTTAGTACCCATAAAACTTTGGGGTTATTTATCATGGATTAGTTTCTCTCTTTAAAAATTAAGCACTTGCGCTGAATTTTAATTTTAATGTTTTAATATGTGTTTTAAACTTAATAGATATTGTTAACAATTTTTTACCATATATGAAGATAAGACCTTGAATAGTTCAAGTTTTGCTTAACAGTCCAGATTGATTACTCATATGAAATATAATATACATATGTGCTCCTATCAAACTTAGACATTACTAGTTGAGATTATATTATACAATTGCTGTGAAATATATTTACTCATGTATATGTGCTCCTATCCTACCGATTGAGATTATATTATACAGTTTGATAGGAGCACATATGTATACAATCAAACTTAAAAGTCCAGATTGATTACTCATGTGAAATATAATATACATATGTGAAATATAATATACATATGAAAATTGTGTTGGTTGTATATTTAAAATAACTTTGAATTAGTGGCATATATCCTCATATTCTTGAGGACTGGTATAAATAAGAAAATATTTTTTTTGGTTTGGAAAAGAGGTAACTCATTTACTCAAATCTTTTTAATTCCTATGATTTGTTAATACCTCATCTAATCGCTTCATGTGATTCTATTCATTCTTGATTGTTGTCTGCATTTTCCAAATTTTGTACATATAGTTAAAAACATTATGCTTCGTCTATTTGTAAATGAATTCGATTGCTCAATTAAGTTAATAATAGATTGTAAAATAAAGTAATGATATTGTTGAGTTTGGTTTAAATCAGCAAATTTGGTTTTTTTCTCAAACAACAAGAAAAATTCAAGTTCAGTTTGACATATATGGCATGTTTGAATTTTGAATAATATATTAAATTACTAGAACATTTGAATCCACCTCAAAGCCTATATATGAATTTGTGATATTGTTAGTGGATATGTATGTGTTCCGAACAAATATTATTTTACTTAATACCACTGTATTTGGTTGGTATTTTCCTTTCCATTTTCTTAAGGTTTGCATTTATATAACAAAATTTAGAGTAGGATACAATATACATATCTATAGAAATAGAAGTATGAAGGGTATTATCAAATATAGTTCTATAGTTAATATATTAAGCAATGTTAATAATTTATGGTTAATATATGTTTTTTGAAAAATACTATTGACTGATATGTTTGATTAAAATAAATGGTGCAGCTTATTTTGACATCTAATATATATATATATATATATATATTCTGGAATATGCACAGAACACATTAAATTTTTGTCCATAAAATATTTCAGATTGTTTATTCTTTTGTTTTTCTATTCACAATTCAATGGTTCACGTGACCGTGAAAGTAAATAATTTAATTGTCCATCAAAGCTTGATTATCTTTCCATATCAAAACTTGATATTTAGATGAATATAATATTATGGTAGTTTATCTTCAAAATTGAGCTCAAATGTGTTCTATACAAACTTTAAATATTATGCATTTGGGATAATATAATCTTTCAACCAAAAATTTCGTTGTTTATACGCTAAACCGTTCTAAACAATTTGGAAAGTTGTAATGTATAACCAACTATACAATTCTTCTTTAGGTTAAGTTAGTTGGGTGATATCTTGAATCTTGAATAATATATAGGAATGATTTTTCAATTTATTCTTCATGTTCTCCATATGAAACCTTACACATTTTTAGCTATCGCAACAGTAGGGGTATTAAAAAGAAGACGGTAGAGATATGATTTTTCAATGTTTTTAAGCTTTTAATTTTAAACTTTAGCATCTTTCTATTATATATATATATATATATTACTGCTATTTTTTATATCAAAATCATGTTTATTATAACAATATTTTATATGACTATTAATTAAAGTGCCTATTTCTCATAATAGTAAGGAATTTGTAAATGACAAAGCTCAATTAAATACTGAAGATGGCGAGAAGAATGACAAGGAGAATAGCAAAGAACATGGTTTTTCTAGTGAAAGCGATTCAGAAAGTGATGAGCCAAAAAATCGCGTATTGTGCAAACCCACTGCCAAAGCTACAAAAGCTGCTATTAAAATAGCAAATGCTGACCCTAAGAGAACTATAAGATGTTCAGACCTTTTTAACTGAATATATTATATCTTTTGGACCATAAGGAACAAATTTAAATGGAACAAATTTCTATGTTGCAGCTATTCGTTGATGACAATGTTTGCAATATTGCAGTAAGAAAAGAAACATTGAGTTGCATTATGCATTATGCAGTAAGTACAAGTCCAAATTAGTTATAAGAATGATACAATGTACAGTAATTATTACTGTACATTGAGAACAAGAGTAGATGCATTGAGCTGCATTATGCATGGTGATCTTTGTGTGTATGTTAGAATTGGTTAAAATGAGATTTCAAACTCAGTCGCAATGCATAGTGTTACACTGTATGATTCATTTTTAGCACATAGTTCCATTTTGATGTTGCTTTGCTTTTTTTCTTGCAGTTGATTCAAATGGAGCACTCCATTGTAACTGAAGGACACAAGGAATTGAAGACTTCTGCTTGTGGAGTGCTATGTTATTCCTTGGTGTATGATGTCTCAGTTAGGCATGTTCCCCAGGTACTCTGTTATTCTATTAACTCATTTATAGAATTTCCTATCCTCCTGTTCAGTGAATCTGTAGTTCTAAATAGATTGGTAGTCATGATATTAAAATTTTCAGTATAGTTCTTTGATGATATACAATATGATCAACATTAATTTAAAATCTGTAAGCCTATATGAAAATCAACACTATAATTTGTGATGTAATCCAAATAAAGGATCACCTTATCTATACTTAGCTTGGTTAACGATTTACTTGATTGGATTAATTAATAATAGTTAACTTAGTTGTGCATGTAATTAATAAAAAATTTAAGTTAACTAAATTTTATATAAAAATTAACTAAGTATTATAAAATTAACAAGTTTATAATAATAGTAATAATAATAATAAGTTAACTAAGTTTATGAAAAATTTATAAGTGTGAGATAATTTATAAAAATTAACCAAGTTAACAAAATTTTAAGTTTGAGATAATTTATAAGTTTAAGTTAATTAAAATATAAGTCATGACATTTAAGTTTTACTAATTGAAATAATTTATAAGATTTAGTTAATATAAATAAATTTATAAATAAGTTAATCGAGCTTTATAAAAATTTAACAAAATTTTAAAAAATTAACCAAAATTTTAAAAATTAACTAAGAGTTATATAATTTGACTACGTTTTATAAAAAATAAATAAATTTATACAAATTAATTAATTTTTATTAGAAATTAACTACGTAAATAAGTTTTTAAAAATTAAATAAGTTTATTATAAAAATTAACCAAGTTTTATAAAAATTTAACTAAGTTTTATTAAAATTATTTAAATTTAAGAAAAGTTTAACTAAGGATGTTTGATATATTTTAAATATGAAACAGTTTCATAATCATTTGTTGATTGTTAAAGTTGTCTACAGGTGCTTTTTAGGAGTAAAGACCAGCTGCAGCAAAGAATTGTGGGTAATTAAGTAACATGTCCTTAATTTTTATATATACTATAACATTTTGTTAGTACTTGTTGTGTAAACTTGTGTACGAATGGTTATGAATTTTATGTGAATTTGCTTGGTTTGTCGAAAAAGTATTATCGAAATGGTTATGGATATTATATCTGATTAAATGATTAACGTGTTTTTTTAATTGTTTGAATAAGATGATTATGTGACTGAGTGTTTGAATATGATGATTATGTGATTGATTGATGGTTGTAATAAGACTATTATGTAGGCGATGGCTGGAAATGGTACAAGCCATTAACATGAAATAGTGGCGTGTACAGTATGCTACAAAACAGTTAATAACTTTTAGTAGCATTTAAAAAATGCTACTAAAATAAATGTAAATAGATGCGATACGACTGTTGAACCGTTGTAAAAACGCTCAAAAACTTTTAGTACCGTTTTGGTAAACGCTGCGATACGACATGCAACTAAAAGTCTGAAACTTTTAGTAGCGTTTCTAAAACCCTACAATAGGTCAAGTTTTGGTGGCGTTTTCTACAACGCTATAAAAAGTTTCAGACTTTTAGTTGCATGTCGTATCGCAACGTTTATCGAAACGCTAGTAAAAGTTTTGGTAGCGTTTTTTCAGTGCGCAAAAGGCCTTTTTTGGTGTAGTGAATCCACCATGCTTTCCTTTCTCATCCTTTACTCTCTAACACATTAAGCACTTAGCAAAAGACTCAGCTACACTCTTCTTTATTCCATGCTAGAAGAAAATCCTCTTCATGTCCTTGTACATCTTATCCCCTCCGGGTTGAATCGTCATATTCGCGTGGTGACACTCCATAAGCACTTTTCTCAACAGACTATCAACTGTATGGACACAAAGGCGTCCATCCCTTCTTAAGCATCACTTCTCATCAACTGAATACCTACTAGCGTAGAGAGAGTGCTCTCCTCGGCTTCCCTAATATCTCTACTAACTCTTCATCCTTAACTTGCTCAAACCTTATGCAGTCCATCAAGGCTGGTTTAATCTCCATAACCGCTAAATAGCCCTGGATGGGTTCTGTTGGTGGTTGAAAGTTAAAATTTGAGAGAAACTCCAACTTCCTCCATTGATATATAGCACCTAGGGTAGCGTGCTTCCGACTAAAGGCATCGGCGATTGCATTCCTTTTTCCAAGGGTATATCGAATACTAAAGTCAAATGATGCTATATATTCCATCCATCTCTGTTGCCTAAGATTTAAATCTTTTTAGGAAAACAGTTATTTGTGTGATTTATAGTCAGTGAATAACTCAAACCTTTCTCCCAAAAGATAATGCTTCTGCATCTTCAAGACAAAGACAACAGCTTCTAACTCCAAGTCATGAACTTGATATCTCTTCTCATGATCCTTCAGCTGCCTACCAGCATATCAACTACTTTTCCTTCTTAAGTTTGAACTGCTCCTAACCTTATGCCATAGGCATTTTTGAAAACCATAAATGGTTTGGTTTCATCAGGAATAATGAACATAGGTGCACCAGTCAATAACTCCTTAAGCTTTTCAAATGCCTTAGTGCATCTATCATCCCAAGAAAAGACTAGGTTCTTCTTAGTCAATTGAGTTAAAAGGGCTTCTATTCTTGCAAAGTTCTTGATGAACTTTCTACAGTAGCTTACCATCCCGAGAAAACTTCTAACCTCTAATGCATTCCTAAGAGTCTTCCATTCTTGAATAGCTTTCACTTTGGCAGGGTCTACTACCAACCCTTGCTCTGAAACAATATGCCCAAGAAATCTAATTTCTTTTCTCCAAAAGTGGCATTTAGCAAATTTAGCCTTAAGATGGTGCCTTCTTAAGGTTCCTAATACCTCTCTTAGGTGATCCTCATGCTCCTCTTTGCTCTTTGAGAAAACCAAACTATCATCTAGGAACAAAACGATGATTTTATTGAGTTGCCCCCAAAACACCATACTCATCAAATCCACAAAGTATGTTGCGGCATTCGTCCATCCAAAAGGCATTACTTCCCACTCATAGAGTCCATCTGGTGTGCGAAATGCAGTCTTCGACTATTTTCTTCTGCAATCCTCAAAAAATTGAATCCAGTTGTTAAATCTAAAAGAAAAGACTTTAGCTCCTCTAAGCTGATCGAACAAGTCATCTATTTAGGTAAAGGGTACCTATTTTCCTTGTCAACTTATTCAATTCCCTATAGTCGATGCAAAGTCTCAAAGAACCGTCTGCCTTAGTGGTAACAACAACAGGTGCTCCCCACTCCAAAGTACTCTCGAGACTTCTTCAAAGACATTAGGAAATTCACATACTACGGGTACGAATGATGGTTCTCCAAAAACAGATAGACTTAATGAGTATAGATGGTTTAACTCAACTAAAGCTTGGGGTGTACAAAGAATTTCTAGGTCACGGTCTCCACAACTTCTTAATCATACAACCCTCCTATCAGAATCAAAAATTTCTCCATAATATGCTAGCCAATCCAAACCCAAGATAAGTCCATACCTCTCAAAATTTAAAGCATACGCGTTACATATGAAATCAACGTCGCATATGTCCAAAACAAGGTCTTTGCAAATAAAAGAGAGATTTGTCGAACCCCAATAGGATTAAAGACCACTATTGGGCTGGTGACAATCTGGATTTGAAGTTTTAAATTTTTTACTACATTCCTAACTATAAAGGAAAGTAATGCCTCTGAACCAAATAGGGTACGAATTGTAACCCTAGAAATAAGAGTTATACCTTCTAATGGTGCCTTCCCTTGGTCTCTTGGTGGTCCACTTGCAATAGGGACGACTTCAATAGCATAAGCTTGTCCGCTTGATCCTTTCTTTGCCAACTTAAGACATTGATTCTTGAGGCACCCTTCCTCGTGGCAATTAAAACACTTCTCTTTAAAGGCTTCCTTCATTAGACTCATCCTACAATCTTTAGCTTCATGCCCTTTCTTCTAGCATTGCTTGCACACTTTATCATCCTTCTTAAACTTCCCCTTTGACTTCTTTTTATCCCAAAAGCTTCCTTTCTTGGACCTCCTTGCTTTTGGGAAGGTGCAGCCTTCTCCTTTTCTTCCTCCTTATCATCGACATTGGCCATTTGTAGAATTACCATCTCCACCAAAATCTCATACGAGGCAGCAAGGTGTACTTGGGTCAACAACGTTTCTTTCAGCGGGGAATTTAGGCCCTTCACGAATTTCATGGCCTTTTTCATAAGTGTATCTATAAATTTCATCCCAAATTTAGCTAACTCTGTGAACTTAGCTATATACTTTTTAAGCATGGAGTCTCCTTCCCTAGGCTGAATGAATTTCTCCAGTTATAGACTCACTTCTGCCCTATACATAAACCTTATCTCAAGTCAAATCTTTTCTTGAATTCATCCCACGAGAAAATCCTTTCGGCGTTTTCCTCAGTCACCAAGTTCTATCAATCCAAAGCTTCTCCTTTGAGGTGTCAAGCTGACATCCTCCTCTTTAGCTGATATTCCCAACCAAGCTCTCTAAATACCTTTCGCAATCATTAACCTATGCTTTAGCTCCAGATATCCTTCGGTTCCAGAGTATGTCTTCCCTTCCATGTTAAGAAAGTCCTTACACAACTTAACAAAGTCAATAGGACGGGGTGTTGCATCGGCAGGCGGGGCAGTAGATGCCACCGATGTAGCTGGAGGAATAGGAAGTTGATCAACAGTCTTAAGATACTGTCTAAACAATTTGGGCATTCCACGAATAAGAGGTCTTTCGCAAGTAGGGATCCCATTTCCTGAAGAAGATTAATTATCAATCATATGAACTATCTATAAGTTAAATCTTTAGTGACGATTTCCTAAGATGGTATTATATATTGAAAGAAAAAGGGTTGCTTAGTAAGTGCACATATGTTCAAAGAAATAGGGGTATATATACACATATACATACATACATATATATATATAGTAAGAATTTTTTGAAATTCTTTCTGAAAAACCTTTTCAAAGATAACAAGCATGCCACTCATACGTATAGTTTCCCCGTTAATCAGGTAATCTAAACTCTGATACCAAATATAACAACCCACCCCAGAATGGGCTTGATTTTCGACTTAGAAAAGGCCTAGCGAAACTTAGATCCATTCTAAGGCTGGCTATTGGTTGGAAAGAGAAATAACAATGCAAAAAAATAACCATTCTTTCAGAACTCACAGTGGATGGAATAAAATATAATATCAAATTGTACCCATTTATTTTAATACCTTTTAAAATGTCATAATACAAAACATCATAAACCCCATAACCCAAATCCCAAGCCATAAATGTCTAACAATGCGAGAGATAGTACCCAAGCCACTTAATACTTTTTATTGGAAAATAGGCAGACTCTAGCCATTTAAAACCTCAATTGAGGAAGACCCCATCATTTAATACCTATTTCCAAGGCAGTCCCCCAATGTAACTATCTAGCTGACATCATATGAATCTCTTAAGCCACTTAATACTTCTTTATGGAAAAGGGGACCCTCAATTGGTCAATTAATACCTTATCCCGAAGAGGACCTCTATCGGGATACCACCTAACGTGCCTAATAACTAGCCCCTTAGCCATGTAATACTTCATTTGTGGAAAAGAGGCGGGCCCTTAAACAACCACTTAACACCTCCAGACCCCGAAGCAGGCCCCACGTATTATGAACCATATTCATAATGAAGTCTCATATTAGTCCATCTATTCATAGGAATCGATAATCAGATTAGTTGGGCAGATTAACCCTACAAAATTTGGGACTAACCTCGTGTCATTACAAATATTTATCGTAGGAGATGTCTCACATCAATAGAAAGTATACATAACTGCTGGTAGCCTCAAAGTAAAGGGCAGACTTCTATTGTGCAATTCTACTGACCTCGCATCCCTATGACTTAGCCATAATTTAAATATTATATATATATATATAATACTCATCTCATCATTTCATAAATAAGACCTTATATGGAATCTTCCTTATCGTGCTTCAAAATATCAATTACCTTCCTAAAGGGAAAAATTAATGATGACTACTACCGCATTAACCACGTAATTGTATGCCATAATTATACGTTTATTACGCTATAGAAATAAATATATATATTCATGCCTAATCAATTCTAGCATGCGGTTTATACACCCTAAACTAGCGTTAAATGTCAATTATTTTAACCATAATACCAATACAAGTCATTTTTCTTCAAATTCCCAAGATTTAAATATCTATAACAAGGAATTAAATATTCATATCCAAAACTGCAATACATGGATCTGTAAAAATAGAAACCCTATTTATTATATCAATCTAATGGAATATTCTAAATAATAGGAATTGCAATCCTGACTGCATGTTCTATTCAACTCTTCTTTTACACGTAAATAGACTAAGGTATTTTGTATGGAATAAGTGGTGTAAACAGTGAACAAAATTCATACTTTAAACTCTTATTTTATTACTGAAAACTCACAACTTGAATCAAAGAAGGATGAGAAATGGAATAGAATATGAAATTACCAAAAATTGTAGAACAATATAAGTCCCATCAAATTGACATAAATAATTGAGGATCTTCATCTAGAATTGACATTTCGGAATAAAACAAAATTTTGAGGGATTTTATCTACCGTATTTTTGCAATGCCAAAATCCCTAGGGCATATTCAAATCCAAAGATATATACTAATCAGTTAGTGAAATTAAAATACTAAAGTTTCCACTCATAGATTATTCTTAGCTTCTCTTGTGTGGATTTGAAATGCTAAAGCAATTATTTTCCAGATCTCCTTCTTTTGATATATATACACAGGGAAGGATAGGTGTGCATGTGTGTGTGTATATATATATATGTATGTATATAATTTTGTTAAATTCATAGAGGTTAGAAGAGAAGAAAATAGGTTAAAAGAATAATTAGAAAAGGATTAGAATCCTTACCTGAATTTCTAGTTGAATTTCTGAGTCTAACTGAAGAGAGAAAATGATATAGGTTTGAGGTATTTTCCAAATATTTTTGAATAAAATGTAGAGAGGATAGGGTCCTATTTATTGGAGTTGAAACACACCAGAACCGTAGGATCAAGTTAGGTAAAAAATAGACAAATCTGGAAAGTTTAATAGCATAAAACCCAAGTCACCGCCATGACCAGACGGTTGACACCCCATGCTCGATCGGTCGACTGCTAGGGGTCATGGGTTCAATAGGTCGACCGCACCTCTTAATTGGGGAGCGTTGATTTGTTTCCGTTGCACGATGAATTTTATACCCTAATTAACTTTTTAACGTTAACCGTTAATTAAACGTTTACATAATCCCCAAGTAAACCTATAGTTATTTTTTGAATTTCAAACCCTAGATTTAAATACTTATTTGAATTTGAATTCAAACTAATTAATTTAAATCTGAAAACTTTAAATACTCATAACTTCTTTGTTTGAGCTCCATTTTCAGCATATTATATATGGAAACAGATTAGAATTCCACCACGAACGCAATGGAGTAACTTTCGTGGTCAAATTCCAACTTTTATAAAGTTTACATTTACAAACCTACCTTATTTAATTCAATTCACCCAATTTACTTATGGTTGATTTTACGGGATGTTACACTTATGCAGTTTAAATTAGTTATATTATGGCTAAGTTAATAAAGCATACCTATTAGGTAACGCATTTAGAAAGATAATGTCTAAGGTTGGGATTGGGTAACTCTTCCCTACACACCTATCGGCCTGACTCGATGGATGAAGTAAGCCTAGATGTTACCGCCAACATAAAGGCCGTAATTGATTTTAGGCCTTGGACTAATTTTCAAATCTATATTGAAAATTTAAATAGTATTTTTAATTTAATAGTTAAGTTTAAAATATAATGAAATTTTACAATAATTTAAAAATTGTTTTTCAAAGTTATATGTTTTTTTATTTTAATTAATTGGATTAATTAAATAAATAATTAGTTAAAAGTTAATTAATTAAATTGAAACAAACATACAGATATGTGTATATTTATTTTAAAATGTTTATGGTAAATAATAATAATTTTTTTTGAAATTAATTAAATTTAAATAAAATTATTTTAACTAATATATTAGTTAAATTTAAAACAAATAATATACATGTAATAATGATATGTGTATATTGTATAAATGTTATAATATATATATATTCAATTTTTAGAATGTTTAAAATGAATAAAAATAAATTAATTAAAATGTTATTTAATTAACTAATTAAATAATTTAAATATGATTTAATTAATAAAATTAAAATTGAACTAAATATGATTTAATTAAATAGAGTGAAATTGTAAGAGTCCTAAATTAAATTTAAGGAATGAATACATACGTATAGTACATATACCATAATTTCCAATGTGTCTAACACTTAAATCACGAAGGCATTTCAAAAGAAATACATTATTCCATAAGTCGATATCACCTAAATAAGTATATTAAAGATTATGAAGCTCTAACATAAATCTTATTCTCTACCATTTATATATTAATAAGTTACTAGCATACTCTCTAGTTGTCAAGCAAACTCAAGCTAGAGATTTTATGTGTAATATTATGAATATATTGACTAGATGAGGTAAAATAACTATATGTAATTATATGTATTTGTTAAGCAAACTCAATATACATATGCAATACTTAGGTCATCACGAACTAGTAGGCACGAGTGAATGGTCTTTTTGATTCATTGAGAAAAATTAAGGTCGAAATGAGATTAGGACAAGGACTATCGTTTAGGAGTTGAATATGATATAACCAATAAGGTGTTATCCATTGCTTATGGGCCTATGAATTGTTGTGCAAACTTAAGGTCAGAATCCTAAGGCAAGTTGCCATAACGCTCACTAGAGGAGTCAGAATACTTATATATCTCTTTGGGTTTCGAGAAATATAAAATCAAATGGGACCTTATTATTAAAATGAAAGAAAACATTTAACCTTACTAATAATATAAGAATATCTACTATGCATAAATTAAACCAATCCACTTTAATAAATTTGTGCGATTAATGTAAGCGACAAAATGTTTGTCAATTAAAATATACATATAAACTGAATTCAGATTGACAAAGAAATATAAATATAAACTTTACAATAAATGTTTTTGCGAGTTACCAACTCAGACCCATGTAATGCCTAATTATACAGCTACTAAATACGTATGTGACTTGGTTACTTATGAATTTGTTTACCTGAGACCGCGTATTATCTTTTATAGATTTAGAACTATAAAAAATAATATATGAATATTGATATTTGATTTATATTCAATCATATATAAATGTTATATAGTGAATGATCGTAATTCGTAATGTATGAAACCTCGATGAAATTATTTTAATCGAAATTAGCAAGTAGACCACAGTGTGAGATCGTATGTTCAATATGATTGATTACAATAACGATCTTGTTATAACACTAGAACCAAGAGCTACAAGATAGGTTTAAGAATTCAATCAATGAAGTATATATTTGATTAGTTTACTTAAATTACAACTCATTTGATATCCTTAAATGTCAAGGATTACCAATTTTTTAAAGAGTTTTTTTACGGTGTTGTAACAAAGGTTTCCTTTCGAATGGCTCGACCATTTCAAAAGGAAAATGAATATACAAAAATGGATGTGATTTAGGGCATGGTTAGGATAAAGAGAGTGAATGGTCACTTCTACTTCATCAAGATACATCAAAACGAGAATAGTATAACATAATAATATAACAGATACTTAACAAGGAATGTGAAATATGATTTCAAATCCAAAATATATTTTCATATAGAAAATTATTTTCTACAAAAGTTATTTCTTCGAATTCTAGATAATTGATCTAAAACTGGAAGATTGTAAACTAGTTATAGTGTATGAAATAAAATTCTATAACAAGTGGCTGAATGTTTCTTCATATTTTATACGTTATTATGGTAATCGTGGGAATAGTGAGAGCATCCCATATAATGCTTCACAGTGGAACACATCATGTTACAAAAATTGTTTTCATAAACATACCAAATACTATTTGTGAAATAACAACTATTTTCAATATTAATTGAAAATATACATTGTTTCATTTGAATATGAATATTACGAATATTCATTATGGGATAAAACTATAATAATGATATTTTTGTTTTCATAACAAAAGTGATGCATTATAAATACAAAAGTACCCAATTTTTTACAATTATATTAGAATTGTGGATTAAGCCATAGTTTTGAGAAATAAATTCTTAATTATATGATTATAAATCATATGGTATTGATGAATTGTATCCCAAATGATTAAGGGAAAAGCATCCATTTGGTGGAAGGGACATAAGTGTTGATGAATACTTTAGATTAATAAATATAGATGTATGCAATCAAGGTCTAATAAAACCATAAAGTTACCATTTACTTTATTAAATTCAAAGACTTATTATCATAGAAATAAAAGAGTGTATTTGCTACGTAAGTATTGTGTTTATGATAAGTTCATTGAATATAAAACGAAAGTTAAAAACATAACATGCAAAGGAATAAGAAAGTTCAATTTGATCGAATAGGTGAAATACTAAAAAGGAGTTCCAAATATACCTAAGAATGAATAAAAATTCAACCTCAAAAATAATTCCTCCCTATGATACATAATGATGTATTGTTAAGGAGTAATCGGATCTTGTTGAATAAAGTATGATTGATAAAGAGTAAAGTTTGGTTAACTTCCTTCTGTAAGGGCATATACTTAAGAGTAGGTATATAAGGTTGAAATTAATTACATCTAAAAACATAGTTTACAAGGTTATATAACATAAGATATTATAAAACCCCTACATATCCTAGGTCAAGAAGTTGATAGGTTATGCGAGTTAAAAGACTGCATGTGTTGTCCCTAAGGGATCTAGTGTGGACCGCACCAAAGGATATTAGGACTGATCAATATTGATTGACCGATTTATGTTATGAACATAAGTTTCATAAAATAAAACCATATTAATTTATATGTATGTATGTATATAGATAGTTCATTAAATGCTTATATGGGTACCTATTACACTGCATCGAGAAGCAATTATTATTTCAAAAAACCAACTTTATAATGAAGGAATTTATTTCTGAAATTATTAGTAGTAAAATAGATTTGGATACGATCCAAGGATAAAACTGACTACAAAAGATAAATTGAAACTAACCAAACCTAAATGGACACAACATATCTAATAAGAACTCTACCACTTTGGAAATAAACTGCGAGTTCCTTATCAATATCGAAAAAAAAGAATTTCCTTGATTGTCAATAAGCAATGAAGAATATTGATTATTCCATATGGCACGATGTGCAAATTTGGAATGGATTCCAAGTAAAGTATTAAAATATAATAGCTGTACCTAAAGGTGTATGATCCATTGGCTGCAAATGTGTCTTCGAGAAGAAGACCAATGGAATTGGAATGTAGTAAGCGAGGTTGATAAGGATAACATCATAAATTTCAAATGTTGAAATTAGTGTAATAGTTTCAACATGCTTAAGTTAATTCATATTTTACTTGCAAAATTATTGCCTGGTATGACTTTGAGTTTCGTTACATATATGTCGAACAGAAAATTCTAAACAATGATTTAGAATGGACTATTTGCACATAACAACAAAAATATCTCGAAGTCAGCGAGAGTGATATAGAGTTTGTAGGTTTCATATATGATCCAAGAAGTAGTATGAAAGTATCATATGATCAGCATAAGAGTTAAACAAGTATTTTGACAAAAATTTCGAATAGTTTGATTTTCCAACCAAAATTCAAAGGAAGCGGGTGTCTATAAGAAAGAACATTAAAGATACTAATTTTTTTAAAAACTCTAGGTAAACAACAAAATTATGATTATTAACGATGTAGCCAACTTAAAATCATTATAGTTTGGTGTTTAATGCTTGACATTGGATTTGTATATGATATCCTTTATAATCAGTATAAAAGGATGTTGAGATTGTCTCAAACAATATACACATACCATGTTAAAATGTTTAATATGGAGAATGCAATATGGATCTCGTAGGCTCGGAAATAGGAAATATCATACATGTTATGTTTTCCAAAATATCATATTTCACTTATGCATTTGATACATAAAGCAAATAACAAATCTGAATTAAGATAACTAAGTGGTAGTTAAGAGTATTCTCGAGTATTTGCAAAATACTAGAGAATTATTTATAGAAACAATGAGCTTCTTATGAATAAGTATTCAGAATCTAACTTCATAAGTGATATCAACTATGATATATCAATATTAAATTTATGTTCAAATCTTAATTAAGGAGTTTAAGTTGGAAATGTTCTAAACAAAAGGTTGTGATTGATTCAACCAAAAGACTGAGTACATCTCCTTGAATAGTGTCATATTAAAAGCAATGTATAAATTTAAATGCACAAATTTATAGCCGAGCTAAGGATGATTCTAGGTATGGAGAATCTAATGTCATTGTTATATGATAACAACGTCATGATGCAGACCATGAAAGTACCTAGAGCTCTTTAGAAGTCGAGAAACATACTCTAAAGAGTTCTACATAATAAAGGCAATTTATCAGCATCAGAGAGAGTTGACTGACGGAGTAGATAATTAAAACAACATAGCAGATCCATTCACAAATGGACTAACTCAACCGGTTCTAAGCAAATCGATCAAAGGACAGGATTAAGATTCCATAATTGGCCCTAAGTGCAAGTAGGAGATTGATAGAGTTAGGGTATGCCCTAGGGCAATTTTGTAATTTATTGTAAATTATTAACTATGTAAGAAAACCTCGTTCCAAATAAAATGTGTTTTTCTTTCTATTATATATTTATCATACTATGTTATGTTAACTAATTATTCAATTTAAGTATATTAAATAGAAAATCCTCAAATAATATGTTATGTGATAGTAATCACAACGTGTTGTAATCATCGAAAATTTATGAAATTAAAAATAACATATTAATTTCAAGATGTTTTGAGATAAGATATTAATATATCCATTGAGGCTCGAGTATGTTTCGCTCTTCAATTGTTGGGTGGTGTATTACTCATGACTGCCGAAGGCACCAAGGGGTTACGTACTGATAATTATTGTATAACAATGAAATGACTCACTCAAGATTTTTTTTGTTGGTTAATATAACTAAGGTCAAATAGAGAATTTTGAAGTGATGATATTACATGGTTCTTCCAATTTGAGAATATTGTTGAACTTCAATCTGGACACTCTGCTTTCATTATACTTAAATAATGGCATGCAATCCATTGAGTGACTATAGTTTGGTCTAAATTGAAGCATTGGAAGTGAAACATTATTCAATAGAGAATTTATCTCCTAAGTTATATAAGGTTAGTATTAGGGTCACAATAGTCAACTCAAAGTCAAAGTCTTCGACTAGAGCAGTGCGACTAATAATAACTATTATTATTGAACCAAGGACTTTGTGTTTGGACTAACCAAGTTGAATGCGGATGATATTGAAATTTTGACCAAAACTAAATTCCATATGACCTAAAGTGATGTAGTTTTGAAAAAAAGAATTGGTTTAAATAATCGTTACTAAAGGGCACCGCTTAAAATTGTAAAATAGGATTTCTACCACTAAATATGTATAAGCAAAAAATTTGGCCAAACTTTCACACCTCTAACTAAGGCGACATGTGAACGTTACAATATGAATTGTTCAAAATTAATCACTGCTAAATTTTCACTTACAAGTCGCACAACCACAATATTAGATTCTCCAAAATACCACATGAATTAATTGATTTATAATTATTATAAATTAATTAAATTATTTAATAATTATGAAATATTAATTAATTAATTATTTACTGTATTGGGTGCCATTGATATTTTTTGGGTGTCGTTGGTAATTAAATGGGGTGCGTATATAAAAGTTATATATTTACGAATTGCCTTTTGATATGATATGCATTTAAATTTGATGTAAATGCGTTTTATTACTTAATGAGTTTGGATAAATAATGAGGCTTATATGGCTCTTGTATGGCAGGCCATGATGAGGAGAGAAAGGGGATTCAAATTCAAGTGTTGGATGTTGAATTGGTGAAGAGAGACTTAGTAAACCAAGGAGAAAAGATCTCCTTCACTCTCTCTATATAAAAAGCACTACCCACTCATTTTTTGTTGACTATTTTTGGCTTTCTTTCTTTCCTTGTCTAGCCACCATATTCCCTTACATCCCTTGCCGAAAATACTTCAACCCCGACAACATCAAAATAATATTAAAGGTGGTAGTCCAAGGCATTATAAAGTTAGGAGCCTAGGATCAAATATAGGACTATCTTTCAATCAAGGTGCAAATCGTAGGCCACATCTATAAGGTAATTTTATGTTATTTACAATTCTATATCATAATGTTAACGTAGATCACGGTCATCTTTAAACAAATTTACATGCATATATGTTGTCCCTTATACTAACATGCACACAAAAATATCCAATATTATACAAATGTCCATATATGTGTGTGTTTGGGGGAGGGGGGGTTTAAATGTCTAGTGTATAATTAAAAAATTGATTTATAATATATATATATATATATATATATATTATATGAAAATATTAAATATTTATTTATTTATTAAATAATAAAAACGTAACTTATAAAAATGTATTTTTAGAATATATATATATTAATTTATAAATAAATATTTATATGTTTAGAACCTTTTTAAATTAAATTTGAATACATATCACTTTCAGTAGCAAATTAAAAAAATTAATATATATATATATAATTTATAAATATATATATATATATATATATATTTGTATTCGTTGTTTCTAATAAAATAAGTATATATGTTTATTAATATATATTTATAAACTAATATTTTATTTTACAAAATAATTTTTTGGTTTAGTAAAAAATTATTTTTATTATGGCCAAAAGGCATTTTAATATATTTTTATATTTTATGTTTAATTAATAAATGAATTGTAAATTTTTGAAATGAAAATGGTGATATAGTAAATAAAATAAATATATATATATAATTATTTTCATGAATTATACTTTATTTAAAGTATCCTAATTTTATTTTAAATTTTAATATAGATATTATATATATATATATATATTTTAAATTGTTTTACTAAGTAAACTATTAGATATTTTCAAAGATCTTAAATATCAAAAATTATTGTTTTGGTGAAAATATTTTTTTATTGTTAAATTTTATTCAAAATCATTAATAAATTTATCAATAATTTTAAATAACATTTTGGACAACCGATATGTATATAAAGCGACAAATTTGTCCTTTGAAGTGTAAATCTTAACACTATATATGGACACATTACCCATGTACACTTATATACATTGCATGTACACTATTTTCACATAAATGTATTTGATACACTTATAAAATAGATCTTATATAAACATTTTATGTTAACAATTTAAATAAAATAAATATTTTATTTAAAATATTTTAGACTTAATCTAGAATAATTTAGACTTCATATGCCCTGTAAAGTTATTGGAAATGAATTTATTTTAAATTCACCCATTTAACCCGCTACGACCCGACCCAGTCCTTTAATGTCTTCACTATCTACTTCTACTCTACCGACTCGGGACAATTTTTCTTGATATGCCTGAACTTGTTGCAGTTGTAGCACGTCTTCCCATTAGCTATGCAGTTCTTACTCAAATGCCCCTTCTCTCCATAGTTATAGCAAGTAGGCTCCCACCTGCCCTTCTTCTGACTGTCTTTGTTATGTTATGAAATTACTTCTTATTATTATTGTTATTCCATTTTCTCGTCTCCCCAACCCATTTGCTGCTTTGGCTCCTCCTTAGGAACAACAACTGTTAGCTTTGGGTATAAGCTTTTGTGCCTCAAAGCCTTCTCATCAACCTTCTCAAAGCTCTCGTCATTATGGTCAATCAATTGCTCCCCCAGATGATTGTTTAGTCCAATAATGAACATTTCATTCTTCTTTAACGAAGTGTCCATAAAGGACATCCGTAGTTCAATAAAGAGTCGAACTTAGCTATGTACTCTGAAACAAATAGGTCCCACTACTTCTGATCAGCAAAATTTCGGAAAAAACAGATTTCTGACCCACCGGTATAAATTTCTCCTCAAACCTTGTTTTGAACTTATCCCAAGTAACCCATCCCTGGGAGTAGTAGCTCTAAGAGCATTCCACCAATTCATCATCACTCCATGGAGTTGTCTAGAGGCCAACCTCCTCCTCATAGCACCGTCCAACTCCAATTCATCAAATATTCTTTCGTACATGTCCAAACAATCATACGCTTCCTGTTGGAACTAGGCCAGCCCGCAATGGAAGTTAAGGGTGAATTTCAAAAAATTTCCTTATTGGATCTTTATTGGACCTCTGAAGTCTAATTCATATAGAATATTTCTAATTATTATTAAAATAAAATCTTTAATTTAAGTTTATAAATTATATAGTTTTATCTAATATATATATATATGTATATTTGTGTGTCATGCACACACACACACATATATATTGTAACGACCCGATATTTTGGACCATTCGCATCCATTATAAGTGTATAGGTAGACACTCATGCCGGAGTTGAATTGCTCAAAATACCGCGTTGTTAATTTAAATTTGGCAAAACTGAACATATACAGTAAATAAATAATCACAGATCACAGAGTAATAAATGCAGCGGAAATAAAAGAGATAGTAGTTCATGAAGCTACTATATAAATGTATAAGTTACATCAGAGTTAAACCAGATACAACGGAAGAGTAATACGATACATCAGATACAAATCAGAATACATCACTGGAATCATCGAATACTGAAAGCAGAATAGATGGCCGGATCCAAGCAAAGCTCCAACTTCAAAGGTGAGTCTCGAATACTGGTACACTCAGTCTGACCCGAGCGTAAAGCAAAAACATAAGACACTCGAGTCAGGATTAACATTCTTATATTAATAAATCCAACTCAAGTGAAATAGCAATTGAAATACAAGTAACTCAAAGGATGTTTGGAATAACCATCATTTAAGGATCCGTTAAACTATCTACTATGTAATAGTGTACGATAAGTAGATAATGTCTATCAGTAATATAAGATATCAAAATAGTGTTAAGTCATGGCCCATTCCACCCTTAACACATTTTTATTCCTAAGAGCATATACAAGACCGTAGTTTCCCCAAAACCGGAAGTCACCAGAGGGAAATCCATATACTAAAGGTACAAAACAAATTCGTAGTGGTCGCGAATAGGGAATACAAGTATGACAAGGCACATGAGGCAATACCCAAGGTAGTGATACTACCGTTTGCCTGATCCGGACTGGTGAGAACGCAACGCCGCAGCGCCCGCAACACCGTGAAACAACACTCCCAAAATCAAGGGTGCACCAATCGACAACAAGTAATGAGTAGTTCGAAGAAGTGTGTTCACTTGAGGTAGCTAATCCTCCATTGGCCCGGCACGGCTCCTGTTTTAGTCATTTCCAATTTGACAAAAGTGTCAAGGCTATCCATTATCTTTCTCTTTCTTCAGTCATCACGTACACCATTCCAACCACTTCATTCTGGATCATCACTCCGCGTATAGTTATTAAAGTGGTTTTCGGTTTAGACAGAGAGTATGTCCAAAACCGATTCCGGTCTCCTTAATAACTTTCGTAATTATTACACCGATTGGTTGTTTATAAATTTCAAAATCAAATCAATTACAATTTCAATTAGAATTCGTAAATCAATATTTCATTTGTCTTTCAAAACCAATTTCCAATAATTTACGTTCCAAAACTTCCAAATTATCATTTCAAAATCTTATAATTCAATTTCAATTTCTTATTTAAAACAATTCAAATATTGATTCAAGTTCGTATAAAAGTTTCATTCCAAATCATTTAAAATGATTTAATCTACATTCAAATCAATTTAATTTCCTTCATCGGTTTCATTCAATATTCATTAAGTTAATTTATATTCAAAACAATTTCTATTAAATTTCCAATTCACTAAATCAATTATTTAAATTCAACTTCATTATATCAAAACTTACAAATTGAATTAAATTAAATTCATCAAATCAAATTCTTTAAATTTCAGGTCTTACATTAATTTCAATAAATCACGTTTTATTTCTTGATAAAGAAATTCAATTTCACTTATTTACTTACTTAAATGATTTCCTGTAACGACCCGTAAATTTCAACGGTTTTAATAACGTAATTAGTTGAAATTTTGTGAAATTTTAAACGATAAAATTTTGAAATAAAATTTAATATTTGGAATACGTCTAGTTAAACATAGCAACTGGTAAATTTTCGTTCGAAAATATGAAAGTTTATTTCGCGCGTAAATTCACTTCAATTTAATCAGTTAAAAAGCGCTGAAAATAAAATGTTTTCAAAACCTAAATATTTTTACATAGAAAAATTCTAAAACATCTTCTGAGCAAGATCTCAGTTTGTCATTTTTCCAAATTCGGACATCTTTGGCTCCGTCGATCTTATTTTTCAGCGTTTTTCTTGCATTTTCCGCTATTAGAAAATTCGAATTTTTATAATTCAATCGTACCACTGATCTCGGTATACCATTTTGATTGTCTCGTCGTGCTGATCATCAGGGTATATTCAATTCTGTATTTTAAAACCCGGTGCGCGACATCAGTAAAACGGTAACCGTTATTTCTTTTCTTGTGACCTTTCACTTGTTCATCGCTTGAAAACAAATAGTCTGCAGTTTTTTTTTCATTCCCGAAACAAAGAAAAAAAAATTTTTTGCAACCTTTGAATTTGTTTTTCAAAGTTAACTTATGATGTTCAATAAATACATTATGGCGGTCTGTTCATTTGCATGGAAAGGAAAACTGGTCCACCTCTGTTCTTATATACTTTGAAATAAATTTATACACTAAGCAGATCGTCACTTCTTTTATTCAACCCCTCATCTTCATGTGGCCAAGCATATACATCAACCGCCACTATGAGCCGATCACCCTTCCTATCATTCACATCCCCTCATCGCTGCTCCGCCTTCACCTGCACCCCTACAACACGCATCCCCTCCGCTCACATCAACCGTGTGCGAGCATCCTCCGACAACGACCCATCTTTTTCCCATTGCGTCAGCTCTCTCCACTTCGCAGTCTCCAAGCCCACCCGTCACCATCCCCACTTTCCACCTCGGGCACCGAATGCCACAAAGCTTCCACCAGCCATGTCATCCATGCACTGCACCTTCATCAGCCTAGCTCGCCTCATCTCCTTTCCTTTTCCTCTTCCCAAATTCCTTGCCGATCCGCTATCACCCAGCCTCCCCTCTTCCCAACAGTGGCTACCTCCTTTCGCCACTTATTTCCGGGTACAACTTCCTCCTCCATTTCGATATAATGTATTTATTTTATGTTGTTGTTTGGTTTATATTTTCGTGATGTATAGGTGTGTTTTTCTTAAATTGTTTATACATATGGTCTACTGTGATAATATGTAAGTATAGGTAAGTTAGTTTCAAATTTTATATGGTGTAGTTTATATTATATTAGTTACAATATGCTAGGTTTATATATGAATTGGATAGCTAATATGTTTATAATTGAACGCATATTATATATGTATAATTTATGTGCTTCCACGTTTCATAGTATAAGTTGTATATTATGTGTCTTAAATATATATATATATATATATATTCACTGTGATTTTAAAAATATAATTTAGAGGGAAATATATACGTTTTCCTTTTACTTACTGGCTCGTCGGTAGGTTCCGGCTGTTCATTATAAAAATGAGTATATGCTAGTGATCTATAGTTTATATGTAGTCTAAAGCCTGTCACCTATTTTGTATCTTGCATAAGTTTGCCTGGTTGTCATCTACTATTTATATCACAAGGCTAGTATGCGTATTTTGTTTTAGAAATAATATATGTTTGCTTTTAAATATAGATATATATGATGTACCGTAGTAAATTTTGTATATATATTTGTTAATAAAATATAGTTATCTGTTGTATTGGTATATTTAGAGTTTATATAGTTAAAATATTTTAATATATATCTTAGTTTAAATCATCGTTGTTCGTTTGGATATACAAGGGTTTGCAATAACGTATCTTAGTGTATGGGTACTTGTAAAGTTTGTTTAAATAAATTTGTTTGGTGTTGCATGTATATAAATTACAATATTTAGTTTATGTTATTATGGTATAGTTTTAAAGGTATGTCGAACAATATCAACTTTTAACTATTAATTCGAATTATAAACGTATATAGCTATATTGTAAAAAAAAAATTTTTTTTTTTTTAAAAAAAGGATGTTTATTTATTTGTATATATATAGATTTGGAAGTTATTTATTGATTATAAAACATATACGGAAAATTTTTATGCTGATGTTCAAAATTTTATATTGATTTTTGATAGGTTTTGGGATCATAATATATGCATTCAGTTTAATTTATATCAACTGATTCAGTTGTTCTCATCGATTTCCCTTTACCAGCTTTTGCTCGTCGTGCCTGCTTTCTTCGTCGAATCGTGTCCGTCTAGCCCGTTTGAATTTGTGACTGAATTTCGAACTTGATTTCATCGTCAAATCCTCTCTAGCCTCGGAAGGTGAGCACTCACTCACGATTAACGTTCTTTTATTTATTAAATTTGATTTCAATTGAAACGACAATTGAAATATGCTGCTGTTAGATATTTACACTGTTATTACCTGTATCAGTTCACCTGTGACATCTGACACCATTATCTGTTAATTATTTATGCGATGATAATACAGTTTGGCTGATAATTGATTGATTGTTGATGTTTATATTGGACGTTAAATTGTTAATGTTAAAATGATAAATAGTATGAAATTGAACTTGATATAGGATAGTTAAATGTTAAATTTGATTAACTGACATTTGTATAATATGACTCCTTTAACTGTTAAAGTTATTGACCCGTAGGATTTGTTTAATTACACTTTGAACCACTGAATGTATGTTGTTAAATTGATGATGTATAAAATTGTAAATAGATGACAAGTGAAAACCGTAATGTAATAATCTTTAATCTACATGAAATGATAGTGTAGATTCTAGAAATAATTATATTAATTCGTACAAATAACAATGCGAATTAATACGGTTATTTCGGGATTATTTGAATTGATTATTGGATTGTTATTGTTTGTTGTTATTGCTTGTTTATTTACTTTGACACCATCCCAGTTATCACAATGCAAGTTCCCTTTGTTATGCTATAAAATTTGAATTGAATTGGAATCGGGTTGAAATGATAAATACCCAAATTGAACTTTGACTTTGGATAGAAAATTAAATAAAACCCGATTGGTCAATAATTTGATTTAAAATAAACGAAGATTTTATTTGAATAAATAATATGGTTTTGAAATGAAGTTGAATTTGAATTTTTATGAAAGGAAAATGTTAATATTTAATAATCTGAAACAAAATATTAACAATGTAATTGATGAAAGAATGTTGTTAATTTGAGAAATGATTGAATTAAGTTGAAATGATTTAATAATTAAGTTTGAAATTATAATTAAGTTTGAAATTATTAAACTTTGAAATTATTTAATAATTAAGTTTGAATTATTTAAAAATTAAATAAGATTGAATTATTTAATGATTAAATTGAATTGAATTCTTTAAAAAGTAAAATTGAATTTTGGAATAAGTGAATTTTACTTCGTAATAATTGAAATGGAGTTTCTTTATTAATTAAGTTTGGAAAATTATTTAAGTAAGTAAATAAGTGAAGTTGAATTTCTTTAACAAGAAATAAAATGTGATTTATTGAAATTAATGTAAGACTTGAAATTTAAAGAATTTGGTTTGATGAATTTAATCTAATTCAAATTGTAAGTTTTGAAATAAGGAAGTTGAATTTAAATAATGGATTTAATGAATTGGAAATTTAATTGAAATTGTTTAATGATAAATTAATTTAACGAATATTGAATGAAATCGATAAATGAATTTAAACTGATTTGAATGTTAAATTAAATTGATTTAAATAATTTCGGAATGAATTTTATATACGAATTTAAATTGATATTTGAATTGTTTTAAATAAAGATTGAAATTGAATTATAAGATTTTGAAAGTATGAATTTGAAAGTTTTGAAACGTAAATTATTGGAAATTGGTTTTTGAAAGACAAATAAATTGTTGGTTTACGAATTCTATTTGAAATTGAATTGATTTGGTTTTGAAATAAATAAACGACCAATCGGTGTAATAATTACGAAAGTTATTAAAGAGACCGGAATTCGGTTATGGATATACTCTCTATCTAAACCGAAAACCACTTTAATAACTATACGCGGAGTGATGATCCAGAATGAAGTGGTTGGAATGATGTACGTGTTGACTGAAGAAAAAGAACGATAATGGATAACCTTGACACTTGTGTCAAATTGGAAATGACTAAAACAGGAGCTGTGCCGGGCCAATGGAGGATTTGCTACCTCAAGTGGACACACTTCTTCGAACTACTTATACTTGTTGTCGATTGGTGCACCCTTGATTTTGGGAGTGTTGTTTCATGGTGTTGCGGGCGCTGCGGCGTTGCGTTCTCACCAGTCCGGATCAGGTGAACGGTAGTATCACTACCTTGGGTATTGCCTCATGTGCCTTGTCATACTTGTATTCCATTTATACGCGACCACTACGATTTTGATTTGTACCTTTAGCATATGGATTGCCCTCTGGTGACTTCCGGTTTTGGGGAAACTACGGTCTTGTATATGCTTTTGGGAATAAAAATGTGTTAAGGGTGGAATGGGCCATGACTTAATGCTATTTTGATATCTTATTATTACTGATAGACATTATCTACTTATCGTACACTACTACATAGTAGATAGTTTAACGGATCCTTAAAGGATGGTTATTCCAAACATCCTTTGAGTTACTTGTGTTTCAATTGCTATTTCACTTGAGTTGGATTTATTAATATAAGAATGTTAATCCTGACTCGAGTGTCTTGTGTTTTGCTTTACGCTCGGGTCAGACTGAGTAGTTCAGCTTTCGAGACTCACCTTTGGAGTTGGAGCTTTGCTTGAAGATCCAGCTATCTATCCAGCTTTCAGATATTCGATGATTCCAGTGATGTATTCTGCTTTGTATCTAATGTATCATATTACTCTTCCGTTGTATCTGGTTTAACTCTGATGTAACTTATATATTTATATAGTAGCTTCATGAACTACTATCTCTTTTATTTCCGCTGCACTTATTACTCTGTGTCTGTGATCTGTGATATTTTATTTACTGTATATGTTCAGTTTTGCCAAATTTAAATTAACAACGCGGTATTTTGAGCAATTCAACTCCGGCATGAGTGTCTACCTATACACTTATAATGGATACGAATGGTCCAAAATTCTGGGTCGTTACAGTTGGTATCAGAGCTTTGGTAGCTTTAGGCAAAACTTAACATATAGGGTAAATGCAATTACAGAATCACTCTCATTCGGGTTTCAATCTCTTCCCTTGACTCGATTTCTTTAAATTTTGGAACGTTCCCTACGGTTCCAAATTTCATTCGTGTCCATCACTATTCGTCTTCTTTCAATTCTGGAGCACCGCATAACTCCATTTTGAATGATATCTATGATAGATCGGCGGTCTCTCCAATCTTCGAATAATTCGTAAAGGAGCAAAACTCCTTTATAATAGGCATCGATTTACCGGAGATTTCTACATCCTCGGTTTACGATGCTATCTATTCCCTGCTATACCTAAATTCATCTCTTGAGATCGAGTGTTGATTTACCTCGGAATTCAGCATCGATCCTATGCTTGAAGTTACGGACGACCCAGTTAAGGTTGCCCGTGAATTAAATAAACTCATCCATCTCCCGATTCTGTTAATTGAATTATCTTATCTTCTGCTTCAAACTTATTTTCGAATCAAAATTCTCTTTGATTTGAGTCAACAAATTTGAATCCCTATCCTTATTTTGAAAACCCATTCCTGTATCGTCGAGCAAAGAATTGTATTTCTAAATTTATATTAAAAATGTTGTTTTCAAATTTGATAAACAAAATAGTTTTGAATGATTATATTATATATAAATATAAGTTTTCTGAAATTAAATTGTTAATGAATTTGTTGTCTGAAATAATAATATTTGATTTTCATTTATTGTTTTGTAAACCACTGACTATTGCATAATAAATAAATGAATTTATAAACTTGGTTATAAATTGATTGGAATTTGAAATGAATCTAATTCAGAAATTTGAGAATTTAGATTCCGGTGATTTCAAACTTTGGTTTTAAAATTTTAAAGTATATTATTGAAAGTATTTTCGAATAGAAATCGTTTCCAAAGAATTTTAAATGTTGAAATCAGTACTCTTCTCTTTGTCGCTGGAAAATAATTTCGGTGATGGCGGCCGCATCATCGACATTCATTTTCGAGTTTCGAAGTGGAGAAACCATTCTGTAGCTTTGCTACGGTTTTGTTTTGAAAAAAATATTTTGATTTGAATTTCTTTAGTATAATTTGATTTATATATATATATATATATATATATATATGTAAGGGTATCTTATTTTAAAATTTTAATTTGATTTGATATAAATATATTATATATATCTCTAAATTGTTAAAAGTTAATCGGAAATCTAATTCTTAACTTTTGTTAAAGGATGATTTTAATTATAAATAAAACCAAAATTTGGAATAAATATTTAAACTTGAATAATTGAATCGGGAAAATTTAATTTGTATATTGTTCAACTGCATTCCAATACAACTTACCTAAATCATACAGAAGTTGAATATGTAATTGGATAATATATAAGATAAATTGAATTTATAAATAAAATTTGAGTGTTTATAATAAATTTTATACACAAAATTTTGATTATAAAGATGTTAATAGAGTTAGATAGGATAATAAGTACACTCAGTTAATAATAAAATAAATTTGTTTTGAAAGAATTAATAAATTGAAATTTGATCAACATATGAAAATACCTTGAATTTAAAAGAAATTAATGGATGTAAATTAATGCAAATCGAAACTTTTATGGTTTAAATTAATTTATATGAATTAAATATATGTGATTATATATATTAAGTGAAATAAAACTTAACAATAATAGTAGAATAAACTTAACAATAATTTGGAATAAAGAAGAATTTAAATTGTTGAAGAAAATATGATTATAATAAAAGCCTATTCAAGTTTATGATTTTAGAAATTGTTAATAAAGGATAAATGGGATAATAAACAATGAATAAATGAGATAAATAAAATAAAATTTTGTTTTGAAGAAATCTTTTGATATCAAATATTAATAAATTGGAATTAAATCAACTTATTGAAATACCCTGAATTTTAAATCAAATATTGAGTATTAATTAAGGTAAATTGAAATTTATACGGTTTAAACCAATTGTTTTATTTTGTTTTCAATCTGTTTTCTTTCTAGTTGTTTTTATTCTCCTACCTCGTTCCTTTTCGGGGATGAAAAGTTTTGAGTGGGGGAGAGTGTAACGACCCGTAAATTTCAACGGTTTTAATAACGTAATTAGTTGAAATTTTGTGAAATTTTAAACGATAAAATTTTGAAATAAAATTTAATATTTGGAATACGTCTAGTTAAACATAGCAACTGGTAAATTTTCGTTCGAAAATATGAAAGTTTATTTCGCGCGTAAATTCACTTCAATTTAATCAGTTAAAAAGCGTTGAAAATAAAATGTTTTCAAAACCTAAATATTTTTACATAGAAAAATTCTAAAACATCTTCTGAGCAAGATCTCAGTTTGTCATTTTTCCAAATTCGGACATCTTTGGCTCCGTCGATCTTATTTTTCAGCGTTTTTCTTGCATTTTCCGCTATTAGAAAATTCGAATTTTTATAATTCAATCGTACCACTGATCTCGGTATACCGTTTTGATTGTCTCGTCGTGCTGATCATCAGGGTATATTCAATTCTGTATTTTAAAACCCGGTGCGCGACATCAGTAAAACGGTAACCGTTATTTCTTTTCTTGTGACCTTTCACTTGTTCATCGCTTGAAAACAAATAGTCTGCAGTTTTTTTTTCATTCCCGAAACAAAGAAAAAAAAAAATTTTTGCAACCTTTGACTTTGTTTTTCAAAGTTAACTTATGATGTTCAATAAATACATTATGGCGGTCTGTTCATTTGCATGGAAAGGAAAACTGGTCCACCTCTTTTCTTGTATACTTTGAAATAAATTTATACACTAAGCAGATCGTCACTTCTTTTATTCAACCCCTCATCTTCATGTGGCCAAGCATATACATCAACCGCCACTATGAGCCGATCACCCTTCCTATCATTCACATCCCCTCATCGCTGCTCCGCCTTCACCTGCACCCCTACAACACGCATCCCCTCCGCTCACATCAACCGTGTGCGAGCATCCTCCGACAACGACCCATCTTTTTCCCATTGCGTCAGCTCTCTCCACTTCGCAGTCTCCAAGCCCACCCGTCACCATCCCCACTTTCCACCTCGGGCGCCGAATGCCACAAAGCTTCCACCAGCCATGTCATCCATGCACTGCACCTTCATCAGCCTAGCTCGCCTCATCTCCTTTCCTTTTCCTCTTCCCAAATTCCCTGCCGATCCGCTATCACCCAGCCTCCCCTCTTCCCAACAGTGGCTACCTCCTTTCGCCACTTATTTCCGGGTACAACTTCCTCCTCCATTTCGATATAATGTATTTATTTTATGTTGTTGTTTGGTTTATATTTTCGTGATGTATAGGTGTGTTTTTCTTAAATTGTTTATACATATGGTCTACTGTGATAATATGTAAGTATAGGTAAGTTAGTTTCAAATTTTATATGGTGTAGTTTATATTATATTAGTTACAATATGCTAGGTTTATATATGAATTGGATAGCTAATATGTTTATAATTGAACGCATATTATATATGTATAATTTCTGTGCTTCCACGTTTCATAGTATAAGTTGTATATTATGTGTCTTAAATATATATATATATATATATATTCACTGTGATTTTAAATATATAATTTAGAGGGAAATATATACGTTTTCCTTTTACTTACTGGCTCGTCGGTAGGTTCCGGCTGTTCATTATAAAAATGAGTATATGCTAGTGATCTATAGTTTATATGTAGTCTAAAGCCTGTCACCTATTTTGTATCTTGCATAAGTTTGCCTGGTTGTCATCTACTATTTATATCACAAGGCTAGTATGCGTATTTTGTTTTAGAAATAATATATGTTTGCTTTTAAATATAGATATATATGATGTACCGTAGTAAATTTTGTATATATATTTATTAATAAAATATAGTTATCTGTTGTATTGGTATATTTAGAGTTTATATAGTTAAAATATTTTAATATATATCTTAGTTTAAATCATCGTTGTTCGTTTGGATATACAAGGGTTTGCAATAACGTATCTTAGTGTATGGGTACTTGTAAAGTTTGTTTAAATAAATTTGTTTGGTGTTGCATGTATATAAATTACAATATTTAGTTTATGTTATTATGGTATAGTTTTAAAGGTATGTCGAACAATATCAACTTTTAACTATTAATTCGAATTATAAACGTATATAGCTATATTGTAAAAAAAAAATTTTTTTTTTTTAAAAAAAGGATGTTTATTTATTTGTATATATATAGATTTGGAAGTTATTTATTGATTATAAAACATATACGGAAAATTTTTATGCTGATGTTCAAAATTTTATATTGATTTTTGATAGGTTTTGGGATCATAATATATGCATTCAGTTTAATTTATATCAACTGATTCAGTTGTTCTCATCGATTTCCCTTTACCAGCTTTTGCTCGTCGTGCCTGCTTTCTTCGTCGAATCGTGTCCGTCTAGCCCGTTTGAATTTGTGACTGAATTTCGAACTTGATTTCATCGTCAAATCCTCTCTAGCCTCGGAAGGTGAGCACTCACTCACGATTAACGTTCTTTTATTTATTAAATTTGATTTCAATTGAAACGACAATTGAAATATGCTGCTGTTAGATATTTACACTGTTATTACCTGTATCAGTTCACCTGTGACATCTGACACCATTATCTGTTAATTATTTATGCGATGATAATACAGTTTGGCTGATAATTGATTGATTGTTGATGTTTATATTGGACGTTAAATTGTTAATGTTAAAATGATAAATAGTATGAAATTGAACTTGATATAGGATAGTTAAATGTTAAATTTGATTAACTGACATTTGTATAATATGACTCCTTTAACTGTTAAAGTTATTGACCCGTAGGATTTGTTTAATTACACTTTGAACCACTGAATGTATGTTGTTAAATTGATGATGTATAAAATTGTAAATAGATGACAAGTGAAAACCGTAATGTAATAATCTTTAATCTACATGAAATGATAGTGTAGATTCTAGAAATAATTATATTAATTCGTACAAATAACAATGCGAATTAATACGGTTATTTCGGGATTATTTGAATTGATTATTGGATTGTTATTGTTTGTTGTTATTGCTTGTTTATTTACTTTGACACCATCCCAGTTATCACAATGCAAGTTCCCTTTGTTATGCTATAAAATTTGAATTGAATTGGAATCGGGTTGAAATGATAAATACCCAAATTGAACTTTGACTTTGGATAGAAAATTAAATAAAACCCGATTGGTCAATAATTTGATTTAAAATAAACGAAGATTTTATTTGAATAAATAATATGGTTTTGAAATGAAGTTGAATTTGAATTTTTATGAAAGGAAAATGTTAATATTTAATAATCTGAAACAAAATATTAACAATGTAATTGATGAAAGAATGTTGTTAATTTGAGAAATGATTGAATTAAGTTGAAATGATTTAATAATTAAGTTTGAAATTATAATTAAGTTTGAAATTATTAAACTTTGAAATTATTTAATAATTAAGTTTGAATTATTTAAAAATTAAATAAGATTGAATTATTTAATGATTAAATTGAATTGAATTCTTTAAAAAGTAAAATTGAATTTTGGAATAAGTGAATTTTACTTCGTAATAATTGAAATGGAGTTTCTTTATTAATTAAGTTTGGAAAATTATTTAAGTAAGTAAATAAGTGAAGTTGAATTTCTTTAACAAGAAATAAAATGTGATTTATTGAAATTAATGTAAGACTTGAAATTTAAAGAATTTGGTTTGATGAATTTAATCTAATTCAAATTGTAAGTTTTGAAATAAGGAAGTTGAATTTAAATAATGGATTTAATGAATTGGAAATTTAATTGAAATTGTTTAATGATAAATTAATTTAACGAATATTGAATGAAATCGATAAATGAATTTAAACTGATTTGAATGTTAAATTAAATTGATTTAAATAATTTCGGAATGAATTTTATATACGAATTTAAATTGATATTTGAATTGTTTTAAATAAAGATTGAAATTGAATTATAAGATTTTGAAAGTATGAATTTGAAAGTTTTGAAACGTAAATTATTGGAAATTGGTTTTTGAAAGACAAATAAATTGTTGGTTTACGAATTCTATTTGAAATTGAATTGATTTGGTTTTGAAATAAATAAACGACCAATCGGTGTAATAATTACGAAAGTTATTAAAGAGACCGGAATTCGGTTATGGATATACTCTCTATCTAAACCAAAAACCACTTTAATAACTATACGCGGAGTGATGATCCAGAATGAAGTGGTTGGAATGATGTACGTGTTGACTGAAGAAAAAGAACGATAATGGATAACCTTGACACTTGTGTCAAATTGGAAATGACTAAAACAGGAGCTGTGCCGGGCCAATGGAGGATTTGCTACCTCAAGTGGACACACTTCTTCGAACTACTTATACTTGTTGTCGATTGGTGCACCCTTGATTTTGGGAGTGTTATTTCACGGTGTTGCGGGCGCTGCGGCGTTGCGTTCTCACCAGTCCGGATCAGGCGAACGGTAGTATCACTACCTTGGGTATTGCCTCATGTGCCTTGTCATACTTGTATTCCATTTATACGCGACCACTACGATTTTGATTTGTACCTTTAGCATATGGATTGCCCTCTGGTGACTTCCGGTTTTGGGGAAACTACGGTCTTGTATATGCTTTTGGGAATAAAAATGTGTTAAGGGTGGAATGGGCCATGACTTAATGCTATTTTGATATCTTATTATTACTGATAGACATTATCTACTTATCGTACACTACTACATAGTAGATAGTTTAACGGATCCTTAAAGGATGGTTATTCCAAACATCCTTTGAGTTACTTGTGTTTCAATTGCTATTTCACTTGAGTTGGATTTATTAATATAAGAATGTTAATCCTGACTCGAGTGTCTTGTGTTTTGCTTTACGCTCGGGTCAGACTGAGTAGTTCAGCTTTCGAGACTCACCTTTGGAGTTGGAGCTTTGCTTGAAGATCCAGCTATCTATCCAGCTTTCAGATATTCGATGATTCCAGTGATGTATTCTGCTTTGTATCTAATGTATCATATTACTCTTCCGTTGTATCTGGTTTAACTCTGATGTAACTTATATATTTATATAGTAGCTTCATGAACTACTATCTCTTTTATTTCCGCTGCACTTATTACTCTGTGTCTGTGATCTATGATATTTTATTTACTGTATATGTTCAGTTTTGCCAAATTTAAATTAACAACGCGGTATTTTGAGCAATTCAACTCCGGCATGAGTGTCTACCTATACACTTATAATGGATACGAATGGTCCAAAATTCTGGGTCGTTACATTTCCCAAACTTAATTAATAAAGAAACTCAATTTCAATTATTACGAAGTAAAATTCACTTATTCAAAAATTCAATTTAATTTAATCATTAAATAATTCAATCTTATTTAATATTTAAATAATTCAAAACTTAATTATTAAATAATTTTAAAGTTTAATAATTTCAAACTTAATTATAATTTCAAACTTAATTATTAAATCATTTCAAACTTAATTCAATCATTTCTCAAATCAAACATCGTTCTTTCATCAATTACATTGTTAATATTTTGTTTCAGATTATTAAATATTCACATTTAAATTTCAATAAAATTCAAATTTCAACTTCATTTCAAAACCATATTATTTATTCAAATAAAATCTTCGTGTATTTTTAAATCAAATTATTGACCAATCGGGTTTTATTTAATTCTCTATATCCAAGGTCAAAGTTCAATTTGGGTATTTATCATTTCAACCCGATTCCAATTCAATTCAAAATCAAAGCATAACAAAGGGAACTTGCAGTGTGATAACTGGGATGGTGTCAAAGTAAATAAACAAGCAATAACAACAAATCAATATCAATCCAATGATCAATTTAGATAATCCCGAAATAACCGTATTAATTCACATTGTTATTTGTGCGAATTAATATAATTATTTCTAGAATCTACACTATCATTTCACGTAGATTAAAGATTATTACATTACGGTTCTTCACTTGTCATCTATTTACAATTTTAACACTACAACAATTAATCCAATATACGTTCAATGGTACAAAGTGTAATTATCACTATTTTACATGTCAATTTATTTAACAAATAAAAAGGGGTCATATTCAACTAATCAAATTTAACATATAAATCAGTTTTAAAATCGTTAACTATCCTATATCCATTTCAATTTGGCATACTATTTATCATTTAACACTAACAATTTAACGTCCAATATAAACATCAACAATCAATCAATTATCAGCCAAACTGTATTATCATCGCATAAATAATTAACAGATAATGGTGTCAGATGTCACAGGTGAACTGATACAGGTAATAGCATATATAACAGTGTAATTAACTAACAGCAGCATATTTCAATTGTCATTTCAATTGAAATCAGATTTAATAAATAAAAGAACGTTAATCGTGAGTGATTGCTCACCTTTCGAGGCTAGAGAGAGAACAGGAGATGACATTGATACGCACACTGATATGGATACGGAAATTGAGTTACAAATCCGGGCACGAATTCCAAAGTAAATCAAGATGGGCACGAATTCAACGAATATCTGATAACAGGAATTGATGGAAAAATTTGAATCAGTTTTGATATGAGTTGAGCTAAATATATGTATAGGTATTTTAGTTAAAATAATTTTTTTTATATATGAATATTTAAAATTAAAAGCCAAAGCCCAAAACGTACCATATAGAAGATAATAAGAATCCTTATAAACACGCAACATATACACAACAACAACATATACCAAATACGTAACTTGAATATAAGATCAGGACCCACGTACCAAATATGTTTTGAAACAGAGACATCAAATATGCAAAACCAAATGTATCAACTATATGCGAACAAAATATCTTTTATAATGTAAACAAATAATTTAGGCGTGATACGGTTTGTAAAAGTTATGTATAAAATATACATACGAAAATAAATATAATAAATTTTCCAATAGCATATACATAAATCTTAGTTTAGTTTTTTTTTAGCAGATAACCATCTATATTTATAAATCTATATAACATCACTTTATTATAGACTGCAATCAAACCCGACTGTAAACATATAATATGTATATTGCAAATGTATGTATAACGTACAGACCATAGCTTATTGAAACTAGATTCTAACTTATATAACTTAGATATACACTAAAGATTATAATCTTATACTTTCTATATAAACATATTTACAAATAAAACAGTACTGGAACCATATTCATATACACATAAACTAACTTACATAACTCATATATTAATATACAACATAAGGCAAACCCGTACATGTATATAAATGAACCATATAAACCCAACTTTTTCTCACATAGATTCAACTTAGGACTTTTTTAAAAATATATATGTGACAAACCTTATATAATAATACACGCACACCTTATCCATAAAAAAATCAATACTGATTATAAAAGACTTTAAAAACGCATGCGGTAAAGCACAGTCATACTACTCACAATGCAAATATATATATCAATATATATAAGTATCTTTGTCATAATATAGCATAAATAATATAACATACCTATAAAAAAAAGGAAGACGAGGGAAGCGGAGGAGAAGGTGGCATCGGCTGCGAAGATATGGCGGAGGCCGATCGCATGAGTGGGAACAGTGGACTTTGGGATGGAGGTGAAGCAAGGGGAGCCCGAGCTGTGGTGATGAGATTTTGAACGGTGGCACAAGAAGTCGTGTGCGGTTGTGGGGGGCAGGGGCGAACTGGACGAGGTGAAGTTCGGCGGCGAGAAGCAATTTTGGCTACGCGCTTGGAGTTGGCTGCCATGCGTGGGCGAGGAGAGGAGTACAGAGGGCTGTGTGGGTGCGATGGAGTGGAGGAAATGAAGGCGGGACGCATGGATGTTAGGGAGCGTTCGAGAGAGGATGAAGGAGGTCGGCCCTTGCTGGTGGGAGCCGATGGTTGACGTGGAGTCTTCAGGAGATAGGATAGTGGTGGCTTTTCAGGCGGAGGCAGGTCGGAGCGATGGCGGTCAGTGTGCGAGCAGCGGATGATGGTGGGGAGGCGCGAGGCAACTGAAGGTGGAGGCAGAGGGATGGAGGTTTCGGCACTTGCAGGTGGAAACATGGAGATGATGAATGTTTTGAGAAAAGGCTAATAAAAGTGCAACGTCGCTTCAGAGGGGAAGAATATAATGGAGAGAAAATGAACTGATAATAGAAAACAAAGGTAGAAAGCTTATGTATTTATTTTTTTCAAGTAACAGGGAAGGTAAGAGGGTGAGTTAAAAATGGAAGAGCAGTAAGGCATACTTGGCTACAGTCTTTCATGTTACAAGTCAAATACACTGACACATAAAAATTTATTTAATTGTTTTCCCAAAGCACAAGGGAAGAAAATGAGTTGGAAATAGCATGTCATAAATTGATACCGAGAAAAGCAAAGGACAGGGTTGAATTCAATAAACTAATGAAAGTTGATGGCTATTGGTTTACCGGGTGAAAGAAGGATGGCCACCAAAAAAAAAATAACGCGAAACAATAGACTCGAACGGGTACCGATACGGTTGGCCGTTTAAAAATTTCACCGCGAACCATTCTCCGAAATGCATAAATGAATATGCCGTGCAGATCGGCACGACGATACGATCAAAATGGTATACGGATATCGGTGGTTTGATTGAATTATAAAAATTCGAATTTTTCTACTGGCGGAAAATGCAAGAAAAACGCTGAAAAATAAGATCGACGGAGCCAAAGATGTCTGAATTTGGAAAAACGACAAACTGACATCTTGCTTAGAAGATGGTTTAGAATTTTTCTATGTGAAAATATTTAGGTTTCGGAAACATTTTATTTTCAACGCTTTTTAACTGATTAAATTGAAGTGAATTTACGCGCGAAATAAACTTTCATATTTTCGGACGAAAATTTACCAGTTGCTATGTTTAATTAAACGCATTCCAAATATCAAATTTATATTTCAAAATTTTATCGTTTAAAATTTCACAAAATTTCAACTAATTACGTTATTAAAACAGTTGAAATTTACGGGTCGTTACACTCTCCCCCACTCAAAACTTTTCGTCCCCGAAAAGGAACGAGGTAGGAGAATAGAAGCAACCAGAAAGAAAAACAGATTTGAAATACAATTAATTTAAACCATATAAATTCAAATTTAAATTAATTGATATTCAACAATTGATTTAATCCATTTGATTTCACTAAAATCAATCTCAACTATTTCTAAATTCATTATCTTATTATCCAATTATCTTAAATTTACAATTTCTAAAACCATAAATTTGAATAGTCTTTTATTATAATCATATTTTCCAGCAATTTAAATTCTTCTTTATTCCAAATTACTGTTAAATTTATTCTACTTAATATATCCACTCACATATATTTAACTCATATAAATTAATTTAAAACATAAAAGTTTCGATTTAAATTAATTTACATCTACTAATTTCTTTTAAATTCAAGGTATTTTCATATGTTGATCAAATTTCAATTTATTAATTCTTTCAAAACAAATTTATTTGTCTCATCTATTATTCAATTACTTATTATCCTATCTAACTCTATTAATATCTTAATAATCAAAATTAGTGTATAACATTTATTATAAACACTCAAATTTTATTTATAAATTCAATTTATCTTATATATTATCCAATTACATATTCAACTTCTGAATGATTTAGGTAAGTTATATTAGAATGCAGTTGAACAATATACAAATAAAATTTTCCAATTCAATTATTCAAGTTTAAATATTTATTACAAATTTTGGTTTTATTTATAATTAAAATCATCCCTTAACAAAATTTAAGAATTAGATTTCCGATTGACTTTAAACAACTTAGAGATATATATAATATATTTATATCAAATCAAATTAAATTTTAAAATAAGATACCCATATATATATATAAATCAAATTATACTGAAGAAATTCAAATTAAAATATTTTCCAAACAAAACCGTAGCAAAGCTACAGAATGGTTTCTCCACTTTGAAACTCGAAAATGAATGTCGATGATGCGGCCGCCATCACCGAAATTATTTTCCAACGACAAAGAGAAGAGCACTAATTTCAACATTTTAAAAATTCTTTGAAAACGATTTCTATTTAAAAATACTTTAAATAATATATATATTAAAATTCTTTGGAAACAAATTATAGTCAAAATACCTTTAAATAATGTGCATTTTAAACCTTTAAAACTATAGTTCGAAATCATTGGAAATTAAATTCTCAAATTCCTAATTTAATTTCATTTCAAATTCTAAATCAGTTTATAAACCAAGTTTATAAATTCATTTATCGAACAATAGGTGATAATCAAATATTATCATTTCAAACAACCAATTTAATTAACTTATTAAATTCCAGAAAATTTTACTTATATATTTATGGTATAATCATACAATTTTATTTCATTTACCAAATTTGAAAACAATATTGTGTCAGTTTGCTCTGCTCAAGTGTTTTGGAAATCCTATCGATAGCGTTGATCAGACGAATCGATCGAAAACCCAAATCAACAACTCAAACAACACAATGTATACTAAAACATTTTTAAATATAAATTTACAAATACACTTCCTCGCTCAACGATACAGTAGCGGATTTCAAAGCAAGGATAGGGATTCAAATTTGATTAATTCAATCAAAGAAAATTTTGATTTGAGAATAAGTTGGAACGAAAGATAAGATGATTATTTAACCGAATAAAGAAATAGATAATCTTATATACATCGCGGGCAACCATAACCGGGTCGACCGTGACTTCAAGAATAAGATCGATGTGGAATTCCGAGGTAAATCGACATTCGATCTCAAGAAATAGAATTCAGGTATAGCAGGAAATAGATAGCATCATAAACCGAGAATACAGAAATCTCCGGTAAATCGATGTCTATTTTAAAGGAGTTTCTCCTTTACGAATCATTCGAAGATTGGCGAGACTGCCGATCTATTATAGATATCATTCAAAATGGAGTTATGGGGTGCTCCAGAATTGAAAGAAGACGAATAGTGAGGGACACGAATGAATTTTTTTGGAACCGTAGGGAACGTTCCAAAATTCAAAGAAATCGAGTAAAAGGAAGAGATTGAAACTCGAATGCGAGTGATTCTGTAAATACATTTATCATATATGCTAAATTTTGCCTAGAGCTACCAAAGCTATGATACCAACTGTAACGACCCGATATTTTGGACCATTCACATCCATTATAAGTGTATAGGTAGACACTCATGCCGGAGTTGAATTGCTTAAAATACCGCGTTGTTAATTTAAATTTGGCAAAACTGAACATATACAGTAAATAAATAATCACAGATCTCAGACACAGAGTAATAAATGCAGTGGAAATAAAAGAGATAGTAGTTCATGAAGCTACTATATAAATGTATAAGTTACATCTGAGTTAAACCAGATACAACGGAAGAGTAATACGATACATCAGATACAAATCAGAATACATCACTGGAATCATCGAATACTAAAAGCAGAATAGATGGCTGGATCCAAGCAAAGCTCCAACTTCAAAGGTGAGTCTCGAATACTGGTACACTCAGTCTGACCCGAGCGTAAAGCAAAAACACAAGACACTCGAGTCAGGATTAACATTCTTATATTAATAAATCCAACTCAAGTGAAATAGCAACTGAAATACAAGTAACTCAAAGGATGTTTGGAATAACCATCCTTTAAGGATTCGTTACACTATCTACTATGTAGTAGTGTACAATAAGTAGATAATATCTATCAGTAATATAAGATATCAAAATAGTGTTAAGTCATGGCCCATTCCACCCTTAACACATTTTTATTCCCAAGAGCATATACAAGACCGTAGTTTCCCCAAAACCGGAAGTCACTAGAGGGCAATCCATATACTAAAGGTACAAAACAAATTCGTAGTGGTCGCGAATAGGGAATACAAGTATGACAAGGCACATGAGGCAATACCCAAGGTAGTGATACTACCGTTTGCCTAATCCGGACTGGTGAGAACGCAACGCCGCAGCGCCCGCAACACCGTGAAACAACACTCCCAAAATCAAGGGTGCACCAATCGACAACAAGTAATGAGTAGTTCGAAGAAGTGTGTTCACTTGAGGTAGCTAATCCTCCATTGGCCCGGCACGGCTCCTATTTTAGTCATTTCCAATTTGACACAAGTGTCAAGGCTATCCATTATCGTTCTCTTTCTTCAGTCATCACGTACACCATTCCAACCACTTCATTCTGGATCATCACTCCGCGTATAGTTATTAAAGTGGTTTTCGGTTTAGACAGAGAGTATGTCCAAAACCGATTCCGGTCTCCTTAATAACTTTCGTAATTATTACACCGATTGGTCGTTTATAAATTTCAAAATCAAATCAATTACAATTTCAATTAGAATTCGTAAATCAACATTTCATTTGTCTTTCAAAACCAATTTCCAATCATTTACGTTCCAAAACTTCCAAATTATCATTTCAAAATCTTATAATTCAATTTCAGTTTCTTATTTAAAACAATTCAAATATTGATTCAAGTTCGTATAAAAGTTTCATTCCAAATCATTTAAAATGATTTAATCTACATTCAAATCAATTTAATTTCCTTCATCGGTTTCATTCAATATTCATTAAGTTAATTTATATTCAAAACAATTTCTATTAAATTTCCAATTCACTAAATCAATTATTTAAATTCAACTTCATTATATCAAAACTTACAAATTGAATTAAATTAAATTCATCAAATCAAATTCTTTAAATTTCAGGTCTTACATTAATTTCAATAAATCACGTTTTATTTCTTGATAAAGAAATTCAATTTCACTTATTTACTTACTTAAATGATTTCCCAAACTTAATTAATAAAGAAACTCAATTTCAATTATTACGAAGTAAAATTCACTTATTCAAAAATTCAATTTAATTTAATCATTAAATAATTCAATCTTATTTAATATTTAAATAATTCAAAACTTAATTATTAAATAATTTCAAAGTTTAATAATTTCAAACTTAATTATAATTTCAAACTTAATTATTAAATCATTTCAAACTTAATTCAATCATTTCTCAAATCAAACATCGTTCTTTCATCAATTACATTGTTAATATTTTGTTTCAGATTATTAAATATTCACATTTAAATTTCATTAAAATTCAAATTTCAACTTCATTTCAAAACCATATTATTTATTCAAATAAAATCTTCGTTTATTTTTAAATCAAATTATTGACCAATCGGGTTTTATTTAATTCTCTATATCCAAGGTCAAAGTTCAATTTGGGTATTTATCATTTCAACCCGATTCCAATTCAATTCAAAATCAAAGCATAACAAAGGGAACTTGCAGTGTGATAACTGGGATGGTGTCAAAGTAAATAAACGAGCAATAACAACAAATCAATATCAATCCAATGATCAATTTAGATAATCCCGAAATAACCGTATTAATTCACATTGTTATTTGTGCGAATTAATATAATTATTTCTAGAATCTACACTATCATTTCACGTAGATTAAAGATTATTACATTACGGTTCTTCACTTGTCATCTATTTACAATTTTAACACTACAACAATTAATCCAATATACGTTCAATGGTACAAAGTGTAATTATCACTATTTTACATGTCAATTTATTTAACAAATAAAAAGGGGTCATATTCAACTAATCAAATTTAACATATAAATCAGTTTTAAAATCGTTAACTATCCTATATCCATTTCAATTTGGCATACTATTTATCATTTAACACTAACAATTTAACGTCCAATATAAACATCAACAATCAATCAATTATCAGCCAAACTGTATTATCATCGCATAAATAATTAACAGATAATGGTGTCAGATGTCACAGGTGAACTGATACAGGTAATAGCATATATAACAGTGTAATTAACTAACAGCAGCATATTTCAATTGTCATTTCAATTGAAATCAGATTTAATAAATAAAAGAACGTTAATCGTGAGTGATTGCTCACCTTTCGAGGCTAGAGAGAGAACAGGAGATGACATTGATACGCACACTGATATGGATACGGAAATTGAGTTACAAATCCGGGCACGAATTCCAAAGTAAATCAAGATGGGCACGAATTCAACGAATATCTGATAACAGGAATTGATGGAAAAATTTGAATCAGTTTTGATATTAGTTGAGCTAAATATATGTATAGGTATTTTAGTTAAAATAATTTTTTTTATATATGAATATTTAAAATTAAAAGCCAAAGCCCAAAACGTACCATATAGAAGATAATAAGAATCCTTATAAACACGCAACATATACACAACAACAACATATACCAAATACGTAACTTGAATATAAGATCAGGACCCACGTACCAAATATGTTTTGAAACAGAGACATCAAATATGCAAAACCAAATGTATCAACTATATGCGAACAAAATATCTTTTATAATGTAAACAAATAATTTAGGCGTGATACAGTTTGTAAAAGTTATGTATAAAATATACATACGAAAATAAATATAATAAATTTTCCAATAGCATATACATAAATCTTAGTTTAGTTTTTTTTTTAGCAGATAACCATCTATATTTATAAATCTATATAACATCACTTTATTATAGACTGCAATCAAACCCGACTGTAAACATATAATATGTATATTGCAAATGTATGTATAACGTACAGACCATAGCTTATTGAAACTAGATTCTAACTTATATAACTTAGATATACACTAAAGATTATAATCTTATACTTTCTATATAAACATATTTACAAATAAAACAGTACTGGAACCATATTCATATACACATAAACTAACTTACATAACTCATATATTAATATACAACATAAGGCAAACCCGTACATGTATATAAATGAACCATATAAACCCAACTTTTTCTCACATAGATTCAACTTAGGACTTTTTTAAAAATATATATGTGACAAACCTTATATAATAATACACGCACACCTTACCCATAAAAAAAATCAATACTGATTATAAAAGACTTTAAAAACGCATGCGGTAAAGCACAGTCATACTACTCACAATGCAAATATATATATCAATATATATAAGTATCTTTGTCATAATATAGCATAAATAATATAACATACCTTTAAAAAAAAGGAAGACGAGGGAAGCGGAGGAGAAGGTGGCATCGGCTGCGAAGATATGGCGGAGGTCGATCGCATGAGTCGGAACAGTGGACTTTAGGATGGAGGTGAAGCAAGGGGAGCCCGAGCTGTGGTGATGAGATTTTGAACGGTGGCACAAGAAGTCGTGTGCGGTTGTGGGGGGCAAGGGCGAATTGGACGAGGTGAAGTTCGGCGGCGAGAAGCAATTTTGGCTACGTGCTTGGAGTTGGCTGCCATGCGTGGGCGAGGAGAGGAGTACAGAGGGCTGTGTGGGTGCGATGGAGTGGAGGAAATGAAGGCGGGACGCATGGATGTTAGGGAGCGTTCGAGAGAGGATGAAGGAGGTCGGCCCTTGCTGGTGGGAGCCGATGGTTGACGTGGAGTCTTCAGGAGATAGGCTAGTGGTGGCTTTTCAGGTGGAGGCGGGTCGGAGCGATGGCGGTCTGTGTGCGAGCAGCGGATGATGGTGGGGAGGCGCGAGGCAACTGAAGGTGGAGGCAGAGGGATGGAGGTTTCGGCACTTGCAGGTGGAAACATGGAGATGATGAATGTTTTGAGAAAAGGCTAATAAAAGTGCAACGTCGCTTCAGAGGGGAAGAATATAATGGAGAGAAAATGAACTAATAATATAAAACAAAGGTAGAAAGCTTATGTATTTATTTTTTTCAAGTAACAGGGAAGGTAAGAGGGTGAGTTAAAAATGGAAGAGCAGTAAGGCATACTTGGCTACAGTCTTTCACGTTACAAGTCAAATACACTGACACATAAAAATTTATTTAATTGTTTTCCCAAAGCACAAGGGAAGAAAATGAGTTGGAAACAGCATGTCATAAATTGATACCGAGAAAAGCAAAGGACAGGGTTGAATTCAATAAACTAATGAAAGCTGATGGCTATTGGTTTACCGGGTCAAAGAAGGATGGCCACCAAGAAAATAATAATAACGTGAAACAATAGACTCGAACGGGTACCGATACGGTTGGCCGTTTAAAAATTTCACCGCGAACCATTCTCCGAAATGCATAAATGAATATGCCGTGCAGATCGGCACGACGATACAATCAAAACGGTATACGGATATCGGTGGTTTGATTGAATTATAAAAATTCGAATTTTTCTACTGGCGGAAAATGCAAGATAAACGCTGAAAAATAAGATCGACGGAGCCAAAGATGTCTGAATTTGGAAAAACGACAAACTGACATCTTGCTTAGAAGATGGTTTAGAATTTTTCTATGAGAAAATATTTAGGTTTCGGAAACATTTTATTTTCAACGCTTTTTAACTGATTAAATTGAAGTGAATTTACGCGCGAAATAAACTTTCATATTTTCAGACGAAAATTTACCAGTTGCTATGTTTAATTTAACGCATTCCAAATATCAAATTTATATTTCAAAATTTTATCGTTTAATATTTCACAAAATTTCAACTATTTACGTTATTAAAACAGTTGAAATTTACGGGTCGTTACATATATTATGTATGTATATTTATATTGGTGTATCTTATACATATACACACAAATAATATATATATATATATGTGTGTGTGTGTGCGCGCGCGCGCATATGTAACATATCAACCCATGCAAGTATAACATGTCTGTGTATAGATGTTGGTATTCGCAATACTACAGACATGTTAGCTCATCCAATATGCAAGTATATGTTGTCCAAATGTACATATACATATATATATATATATGTATGTATATAAACTATTGTTTTATGTAAATATTATATATGTATATATTTTAAGTTCATTTAAATAATTTAATATAAATGAGTAATATATATATATATATATATATTAGTATATACATAGAATCTGATAAATAAAATATTAATATTGTATGTACACATAATATTAAATATAAGGGCATTTCACCAAAAGGACAAACTTTGCAGTCCAATTAGTTTCTAGGACACACATTCAAAGAAATTACTTTCAAGGCCAAAGTCAGCAGCAGAATAATTACTTTCAAGGACAAAGTCAGCAGTCCAATTATTTTCAAGGACATAATTTCATAGGTTTTTAGGCCCTAGAAACTAATTATTTTACGTTTTGTCCTTGAAAGTAATTATTTCAGTTGTGTGTCCTAGAAACTAATTCCACTTACTAAAGAGGCCCTTGTGGCTAATTTCCACTTAAATATATCTATTCAAATATAAATAAATTATTTAAAATATTAAAATAATATTTTAAACCGTGAATAATATATGTATACATATATATAATAATAAAGTAATTTTTTAATATATATACACACAAATATATTTATTACATATAGTTATATATATTAATTAATAATATTATCCAAGGTATATTTTTTTAAAATCCCAGGTCATGTGCACAGCTAAGAAATAATAATATATATTTTTTAATTTAAAATTTATTTTAACTAAAAATTAATTTTAAAATTAATAAATACTTAATTTCAAAACTTTACTTCTAATTTTAAATTTCCAGTAAATCTTAAAAGATATTTTATGGTTTGAAATTTTTTTCCATAATTTTATCCGTTTAAACTAATTTTATATTAATTTATTTAATTTTAGCTATTTTATACAATTAATTTTTAAAAATAGAAATTTAAATTTTTACTTTTTCATTTTTCAGCCGAGAGCTTATTTTCTACTAATATAATGTTATAAAATTTTGAAAATAATTTTTATAACGTATTCGAGTTAATATAATTTATTTATGAAGTAAATTGATTTAGATAACATTAAATGGTAATAAGATTTATTTTTACCACCAAAAATTAATTTTACTATAATACATGGTATATAAAATTATATGACTAATTTTAACCATAATATGATGTTATGACTAATTAAAACTATTTATATGTAATTAAATAATATATTAGTTTATTAAATATATAATTATATTATTTCATATATGGTTGCACCGACTTGACGTATTTGATATAAAAAGCCCATTTTTACTGAACATAAATATATATACACCTATAACCAAAACTATTTTGTGACAACATTACTTGCATATCGGAATCGTCACCTAACTAACAATATAATATATATACATATATGATAAAAAATTATTAACTATAACCTTATAAAATCATACCTTAATTCCAAAGCCTTGGAGTACACCTTGAATAATAAATTCTCCCCTTTGAAACTCTTTCCGATTCAGTAGAGTGTTAGCCTTTGAACCGTTGACCTTCATCTATCGAATAGTAATTAGATCTGACTTTATTTGAGCTTGAAGTGATGAAGGGGAAAGAGTATATTTTCGGCCAGCAAGTATGGGAAGAGGAGGTAGCAAAAAGACCCAATCTAATTAGGGTTAGGGATGCTTAAATAGTGGATAGAAAGGAGAGAAAAGTGGATCTAATCTCATATTCTTTCTCCTTGAATCTGAACCATCCAAAATCAAGCCCCTTTCTACCTAAAGTTAGCCGCCTATATCTATGTGTGCTACTAAAAATGTCAATCCCTATGATGGACCTTAAACCCATTTAAGCACATATAAAACTATGATGCAATTGAATCCAGTTTAACCGCTTATCGATATTGTATATCGATTGATATATTTATAACTATTATAAACATATTTTGTAATATTTATTTCTCAAATTGTAATCAAATTTTATAATTAAAATTTCATAAATATAATTAATTTATAACAATTATAAACTAATAATATCGTTTGATCAAAGGAGAATTCATTACTCGGGTGTAAATTTGGCCAGTGATTAATATCGAACTATTCGAATATTAATGTTTACACCTCACTTTGTAGGTGGTGTGACATTTTGGTTAAATTTATTGCTTAGTTGGTTTCGGTAAAATCCAATTTCACTTTTTTAGGCGTAACCCGATTGTGACTTTTATTTACACAAATTCTCTTCGTCAATACTATATCACTTTGGACTTATGGAATTTGATAATGGTCAAAATTCCAATATCATCTATATTCAACTCAATAGTCCAAACACAAAGTCCTTGGTTTAATAATAATAATTATTATTAACCGAAATGCTCTGGCTAGAGACTTTAACTTTGAGTTGGCTTTAGTTGACCATGAAACCAATCTTATATAATTGAGGAGACGGATCCTCTCTTGAATAGTGCTTCACTTTCAATACTTCCACTCCACCGAACTATAGTCACTCGATGGACACCATGCCATGAATTGACTATAATCAAAGTAAAGATTTCATATTGAAGATCAATGGTACTCTCAAGTCAAGAGAACTATGTAAATCAGTCGCATCGATGTTTTTTGTTTGACCTTAGTTATATTAACCAATAGAAAACTATTGAGTGAGTCGTTCTATGGTTATCCAATAATTATCAGTACGTAACCTCTTAGTGCTCCTCGGCAATCATGAGTAATACACTGCCCAACATTTGGAGATCGTTACATACTCTAGTCTCAACAAATACATCGATATCCAATCTTGATGCATCTTGAACTAAAATATTTAAAATGGTATATTTTTTATTATGATGTATTACTCACAATAAAAACAATTTATAACTACTATCACAAAACATACTATTTATCAATTTTCTATTAAATATATTTTTAATTAAAGTAATTAATTAATATAGCATATTATATCAAGTATATAATAGAAATAAAATACCTTTTATTTCGAACAAGATTGGTTGTAAAGTTAGATATAAGTAACAAATTACATAATTGCCTCTAGGACGTACCTATAAGGGTATCAATCTCCAACTCGCACTTAGTGTAACGACCCAGAATTTCAGTCATTTAAATATGGAATATTTAATTGATTTTAAATATTGAAAAGTTAATTTTATAAGTCAAATAACTTATATTTTAAATATAATGATTTAGTTGATAATTTAATTGTTTAATTTAATATTTAGAATTGTTTAAAATTTTGAATTTAATATGAACAAAAATGATTTTGAGAGTTGATTTAAATTCCATTTGAATAAGAATGAGGATAGTAAACTTATAAATTTGATTTAAAAGTGGTTTAAACTGATTTTGGAAGTAACTCGTTTTAATTAACGTGTAAAAATAGCCTTTTGGGACACTATTACGGATTTCGACGAAACCAGTTCCATTGGATCCGTAATAGTATATTATTATACAACATCGAATTTTGTGGCAATTGGACGCATCATTTAGCCGTGCGAGTTCGAAAAGCATAAAAATTAATTTAAGGAATTTAAATTAATATAATTGGGTTTGAAAAGCTATCTCTACATATGATCAAATTGGGTCTCAAGATTAGTTCCATTGTGTTCGGAATAGGGGTATAACAAATCGAATGCTAGGCGGCACACCTCGTTTGGAGTTTGAAATTTTTGGGTGCGTCGAGTGAATATTTTTGAATATAATAATATAAATAATATATGTTAACCATGCCTTAGCCATGCCATAGCCATACCTGCAAGTCCTACCCATACCATCTGCCCTGTATAAAATCGCGTTCCTAAAAGAAATCAGAGGGAAGTTCACATTTTTCTTCAATTTTGAAACCATCAATCGTTCGGCCATCATCATCTTGGACCACTAGAGGCCAAGTTGGTTGAAGGTCTCAACATCAAAGTTGGGCGTCTTGAGGTAGCAAAGGAGATGGATGGCACGATTGGGCTGCGACGTGGTGTGGCGGCAAAATTTCTTCGTGGAATGGTATTCGTTCTTATTGGGTTTTCTCGGCAACGACGACGATTTTGGGTGACAGCACCGATGTCTTTGGGTTCGTCTGGGTCGTGGGGTGCTTTGGTGAAGAAGCAGCGGAGCGACGGCGGCGAGGTGGTGAAGTCGACGTCGAGTTGTTGCTGGGTTAGTTCGAACAAATGAAATGAGTAGAGGGAAGGTAATTAATTTAAATAGTTATTAATTAAAAAGTTAATTATCATTTAATTATTTAAAAAGTTAATTAATTCATAACTCATTCATACGAAGTCCGAATCGAAAGCGACGAGTTGCATTGCCATCATATCGACGAAGGCTGCGACATGGAGTTGGATTGGATGAATTCGGAGCTAGTGAAAATTTTGGGTTAAATTGAATGATCATTCAATTTTAATCCAAACTGGAGCGTTTTGGAGAAACTAAAATCAATGTGAGTTAGTCTCACCTTTTTGGTTAACCAGAAACATTTTTAGTCGATAAAATCTATGATTGAATGCGTGAATATTTTATTCTTGGCTTTTATTGATTGTTTGGATAATTTACAAATTTATATTGTCGGCTTGGATATATTCCCGCTCCTAGAGTGGATGAGACCCTATTACGTTCCTGTGTAAGAGCAGATGACCCTTTGTATACGAATCCCGCCTTGAAGTTGTTGATTTATATTATTTTGATTATATGCTATATTTGATGCAAGGGGGACATGTTGGAGGGATCCAATAGGATTCCTCACACTGTTGATTTTATTTTCATATAATTTTATATAATGCATGTTGGATGCTATAATTGATGACACGGACACTGTTTTGATTATTTAGTGCTTTAGTAGCACAGTGCCTTATATTTTGTTATATTAAAATACCATAAAATAGTGATTGATTTTAAAAAGGGATTTCAGAGTGATTTTGGAAATTATATATGTTTTGAATAATTATTCTTATATATGTTTTAAATAATTATTCTTGAATTATTTGAAGAAGTAATTTATTTTAAAATCAAAGGTATGATTTTTGTGGATATTATAATTTAATAGTTTTATAAAACATTTTGAATAGAGTTTTTGAATTGTGAATAAAGATTTTTAAAATCTTGGAAAATAAGTCAGTCTTTTATAATAAAGGGATATGATTTTAAAAAGCAAATAGAAATATTTTGATATAAATATTTATTAACCATTTTATATAAAGTGATATATATAGGTACATATATTATAATTTGTTTATAAAGGTGAAATTTATAAATATCATAATTTACAAAAGTGATATTTTACAAAGAAAGTGAAGATTTGTAAAGTCGTATTTTCGTTAGTAAAAGTATGGATTTATAAACGGTGTTTATAAATAAAAGGAAACTATTATCATTGGATAGATCGGAAAAAAATCAAACGATGGATTTATTCGACGATGTTGAATGATATTTTAGAAAATAATTGATTCTATTTTGGAAATTGAAAGTGAGGGTAAATTGGGATTGCTAAATGATATTTTATAAATTATAAAAAATTATAAAAGAAATTTATACATATGGGAGCATAAAACGGTTGAAATTATGTTTTGAATGGGACTTTATAATAAGTGAGATTTATAAAAGGATGGAGTTATAAATAGGGTTCATAAATAAAGGAATTTTATGAAAGGAAGTTTAATAAAATATAAGAGATATATAAATATAGCTTTATAAAGATGGGAACGATTATATGAAACGTTAAGTATGGATATTTATCAAGGAAATATAATTATGTCTTAAAAGTGTCTATTTATATTAATATTATTTTAAAGTTGTTATAAATATTTTAATATTTGAAAGGTTAATTAATATATTAATATGCATTGAAATTTAATATAATTTTTATCAATTTTATAAATAGTTTTAGAAATTTATAATGGGATTTATAAATGACTTATAATTGTATAAAAAGAGAATCTTCCTCCGTGTTAGTGAATATACTTATACCGTTGAGATAAGTATATGGATATTTTCCATGTATTGAAAATATAAGTGTTTCATGAATGAATCTTTGTAAAAGTATTTTGGTATAAATACTACAAAGTAATTTGAGCTAATGGAAGGATTTGTAAAAAAGGGCTTAGTGTTGCTTGGTGCTTGATCAATGTTTGTTTTGCCCTATGGAATTTAAATCCTGATTTGAATGTTTGTTTATTCGATGGCTAAATAACTGGCTATCAAATTTGGACCCAAACATAACTTTCGAAATATCTAGGAGAAGCATTTGAGTTATTTGGCACGGTCATCACCGATGATGTTGTATTGTGCATATAAATCTCGTTTCGTTCTCCTAGGGCAATAATAAGGAATTATGTCCATTAATGGTTAGGAGGTGATCTCCGCTCTTATCCTTGACTATTTATTTCCTAAAGAACCAGAGTTGATTTTACCGGAAACCATCGAATTTGTTTCGTAGAGACCAGGATTGGATATGTTATCCGAAAACCACTTTGATCCAACTCTTGCGAAGTTAAGACATCTTGAGGATGATGGAAATTGAAGACGAAGCTCTCAAGTGTTCTGTTCAGTCCCATAACGAACTTGTATGGATGAATGTTGGTAGTGCATTGTTGCCTGGAGGGCAGTGTTATCATTCCAGTTGGGAGGTGCTATATAAAGGTAAAACGTAGCCTCGAGCCCCATCAACCGGAAAATGGCAAAAATCGGGCATGCAGCAGGGCCAAGTAGGTCGCTCCCAAGTGGGTATGGTCATTCCAAATCTAGATCGGTTATCATCTCTCGTTTGTATGCTTCGGAGCCCATTAACGGAGGGATGATCATATTCGGTACTATTAGTCAAGTGGTAGGCCAGTCTTGTGTGGCAGAGGTACAAGATGTTCTAGTCAGACCTCGGTGCATTTTATCTAGAGATGTACCTTCGGAAGGTAGTTCCTTACCTTGTTATAGTATGGAATCCATTCTCCAATACAAACCTTTACGGTATTAGTTATATACCTAGTATGGTGGAATTTAATAATGTAACAATTTTGGCTATGATTAATAAGTATTTGTATTCTAGACATTATTATAATATCAAAGGGTTTTGTATAAAATGTTTTGGTTATCGTAAGGTAAAATCCCGTCCGTGTTTATGTGTGGCGTGATCTTACGAGGTACTTTTGATTTTCAAAGGTTTTTATTACTTAAAAATCCAGTTGGGTGTGTTTTCTCACGCTTGTTTTCCAGACTAACTCGGGTTTTTTTTATTATAATGCTTGGATCAGAATGAATATATTTACAGATTGCTTTAGATGCATTGGAGCTCAGTAAACGAGTTGGAGTTCTTCAAGTCGTATTCACGTATATGTTAATTTCCGCTGCTTTGTTGTTGAAATCATCAGCAATTGTGAGGACATGTTGTTATAACTGTCTAGGCTAACGATTGTGATTTGTTGTTGTACTCTGATGGATGTATGTATATAACAATTTCTCTTTTGTAAAGATCATTGATTTTATCTTATATGTTGCCCACTGCGATTGTGAGATTCTTTGTTGTTTTTAGTTTCGTTTCTCTTTTCTTTTCTCATCTCCTTCTTTCTTTTTTCTTTCCTATAACTATCCGTCTTTCCATTTGATTTGGGTTGGACATGTGTGGTTTATTGTCAGCTTGAATTGTGTGAATTGGGGGGTCGTTACACTTAGGATCAATTATGGAATCTTATTACAACTTCCTCAATCAATTTCCTCAAAACCAATCAGGTCAGTCCCTCAGTGAACGAGTATGCTGTTATGTTTTAATCATCTACACTGTCAATTAACCCTCTCGGACACTAATAAACTACCTTTATTATATGGAACAATTTGGAGTATGTCTCTAAACTTCTGTGAGCTTTAGATTCTATTACGAACTATATTGCGATATTGTTATCATATAACTATGTTGTGTGATTCTCAACATTTGGAATCACCTTCAGCCCGGTTATAAATTTGTGCACTTATTATATATATACATTGTTTTTATTATGGCGCTATCAGACACAATCTCTTCTATGTAACTTAAAGATTTTTGACTTGAATTTATTATTGATATATTATACACAATATCACTTATGTAGTCTGAGTCCGAACACTCCTTCATAAGGAGTTCGCTATTTCAGTAAATAATTCTCTAGTATTTCATAAATACACGAGAACACCTAAAACTACAATTTAGTGCTATCTATTTGGATTTGATATTTGCTTCATGTATCAAATAAATAAACAAATCACGGTATCATAGACAACATAACATATATGATAATTTCTATTGCCAATGCATCAGGAATCCATATTACATGTTCCGTACTAAACATTTTAATAAGGTGTCCTTGCATATCATTTTGGGACATTCCCAATATCTTTTATACTTATTATAAAAGACATCATTTACAAATCCAACGTCGAGTATTAAAACAACCAAGGCTAATTCTAACCAAGTACGTCGTTAAAAACCAGCAATGTATTATTTACTTATAGTTTAGAAATATCAATGTACCTTTTAACGTTCTTTCTTATGGACACATGCTTTCTCTACATTTTGATTGAAAATCAAACTATTTGGTATTTCTATTAAAATACTTATTCAATTACAATGCTTATTAATGATACTTTTGTATCATTTCTTGGATCATATCTAAAAACTCACAAACCGAATGTCGCTTATACTAACTTCGAGAACTTTGGTTATTATGTGTAAACAGTCTATTCTAAATCATTATTTAGAATTTTCCATTTCAGCACGTACGTGCCGAACACATAGTCAAATTACACAATACTTTTACGAATAAATCCAAACCAACTTGGGTACATCGAATAGCGAATCTGTTATGTTAATTTCAACAATTGAAATTCATGGTATTATTCTTATCAATATGGCTCACTATATTCCAACTGCATTTGTTTTTCTCTTAAAGATACATTTGCGGCCAATGAATCATATCCCCTTCGGATATAATTATCAAATCATATTTTGATAATGTATTTGGAATCTATTTTAGATTTCTACATCATACCATATCATAGAGTCAATACTCTTAATAGATTAAACAACAGAGGATTATTTATTTTTGACATTGCCAAGAAACAAATAGTCTCTCTTTAATGTACAAGGATACTCATCGGGCATTCTAATGTATTTGTGTTCATTTAGGTTTGATCGATTTCATTACATCCCTTATAATCAGTTTTATCATTGGATCGTACCCAAATCCATTTTTATACCAATAATTTCTAAAGGAAATTCCTGTGCTATGAAGTTGGGATTTCTTGAAACAACATTTGTTTCTCTGTACAATAGAATGGGCATTCATAAACATTTCATGAATTGAATTATATAAAACTAATTCTGCATTAGTTCACAATATATTTATGTTCATAATAAGCAAGCCTTGGTTCAAGCAGTCTCCAAGCTTGTTCGTTAAGTGGTAAGGAAGCGAAGCAGCTTATGAGGCGAGCGAAGTGAGGAAGTGAGAAAGTCTCAAGCCAAGTAGCAGGAGTCGAATGATAACAGTTATTCCGCTTTTAGGTAATAAGACTTCGACGAGTAGGTGGTATATGTTTGGTTAGTTAGACAAGACAAGTAGCAAGGAAGCTTTAAATTAGTTATCTAGTGATTATCTTTCCCAAAATTCTCTTGGGACGATTCATACAAGATCTCTTACGTACAATTATTACGTGCAATCTTTCAACTCGCACAACCTACCAACTCCTTGGTCTAGAATATATGGGGTTTCTTATAAACCCTTATCTTATATGGATTTGTGAACTATTCTTTGGATGATATTAATTTTAACATTGTGTACTACTCTCAAATACATATCTTATAGAATGAATTTTAACTCAACTTCACTCAACATTCATCATGCTTCGTTTAACAAAGTCCAATTACTACTTATAAATACATTATTATGTATTGTAGGAATGAATGGCCTTTAAGACTGAATCTTTATTCATACTAGGTACATATAGAACTCTTTCAAATAAACCCACCCATTCGATTAAATTGAATCATTTTTGTTACATGTTATATTACTTACCTCTGTTTAATATTCTATGAGCTTATCAGACACTTATACATGCGTATCAAATAAATATGTCTTTGTTTGTGATGACCCATCGGTGAATATGACGAAGTACGTGGAACCATTCTGATATTAATAGACTTAAGATTGGATACATCTATATGTATCAATCTGTAAAATTAATCAACTCTTATGGCACTCCCAATAAATTGGTGCATAGCCCTTAATTATTTGAGATATAATCAACTAGTTCATATGATTCATAATTATATAATAAAAATTATTTCTCAAAACTATGGCTTAGTCTATAATTCCAAAATAACTGTAAATAATTTTAGATACTTATGAAATCAAATACCACATTATAGTTTTATTTCATAGCGAATTTTCATAATATTCACATTGAAATATAACTATATCTATTTTCAGTCGATGCCGAAAAATAGTTATTATTTCATAAATAATGTTTAGCATGTTTTAAGGAAACAAATTTCGTAATTTAATGCAATCAATAAGTGCTATATGACATACTTTCACTTTTTCCTCCATTACTATAATAGCGTACTAAATTTGGAGGTCATCATTCAGTTAATATAGATTATTTATTTCATATACTGCAACTAGTTACAGCGAAAAGTTCTTTTATCAAATATCTTGAATTCAAAGAAATAAATCTCATGGAAAATAATTTTCTATATGAAAATACATTTCGGAATAGAAATCATATTTCTTATTCCAATGTTAAGTATCAATTATTATAATTACAATTCTCATTTTCAATGTTTCTTTATGAAGCAAAAGTGACTATGCACTCTCTTCATCCCAACTATACCTTCTAAATGGTCTAACCATTCAAAAGAAATCTCTTACTACAACATCATAACGAACTCTTTACAAAACCACACTCAAGTTTCCTTAACATTTAAGGATATCAAATATGTTGCACTTTAGGTTAACCGATCAAACTGACATATCCGCGATCGAGTCCTTCGATCTATACTGTAGTTTCGGTCTTATGTTACTTTTAACACAATGTGATCTTTATCGTAATCAATCAAATTGAATACCCAATCCACACTATGGTTTATTTTCTTATCTCGAATGAACTAATTTCATTGAAGTATCTTACACTGCAAACTTTGACCATTCACCATATAACAATTATATGTGATAGAATATAGATCAAAAATCCATAATCTTGTATTGCTTTTAGAGTTTGAAACTCATAGAATGCAATACATGTTCTTGACTAAATAAATGTGTATACAACCAAATTACGAATGTATTTAATGGTTATAAAATTAGGTGCTTGTATGGGTACTGAAACATTAATAAGCAAGAAGCCTTTATTAGTAAGTATATGTTATATTTCTATTTTTCAATCTTCAACTCACTTCAATTGTATATCTTAATTGATAAACATTTTATGAATCATATAAAACACACTAATTTATCAATGTAGATAATTATAACATTATATAGCATATGTTCTTACAATACTAGGAAGGTTAAATGCTATCATTTCATTTTTCTAATAAGTCTCCCACTAGTCTTTTATGTTTTACCAAACCCTAAGTTGAAATATAGAAGTCTTTCGACTTCACTAGTGGGTGCTGAACTCATATATCTTAGGATTCTGACCTTGAGGAAAGCTCAACAAATCAGACTCTTATATACGATGGATAACTCCTTATCGGTTGTATCATATACAACTTCTAACCTGTGGTAGTTTGTCCAAATCCCGTCTTTACCTTGAGGAAAGCTCAACAAATAAAGTAGGATTATTCACTCAAACCCACTATTTAACGATGGCCTAAGTATAATGCACATACCTTGAGGAAAGATCAACAAATATATGCAGTTATCTTACCTTGTTAATTCAATTTATTAATAGTACTACACATAACGTCCCTAGCTTGAGGAAAGCTCAACAACTAAAGAGCATGCCAGTAATATATTAACATATAAATAATAGAGAACAACATTATATTAAAGATTCATAATCTTCAATATATTATTTTGAGTGGTATCGACTTATGGAATAATGCATTTCCAACCAAATATCCTCGTGATTCAAGTGTCAAACATATCGGAAATCACAATATACATACATTTATGTACATATTTATTCCTTAATTCTATTTAGGGTTTCTTAATGTTCCACCTTTAGTTTATACATTCATATTATATAAATTTTATTATTATATAACTCTTATATTTTATACTATTTATGTAATAGTCTTATGTATAATATTATACTAATTAAATCTTATTGATTAATTAACATTTTAGTTAATTTTATATTTTCTTAATATAACATTTATAATAAATATTTATTATATACTATAACCTTTATAGTACGACACATATATCATATATATATATGTATATGTATATTATTTGATAAATTAACTTTTAATTTATTTATTTTAATTAAACAATTTTTATTAAATCATATTAATTTCGAAATTCTATTCATATATATACATGTATACTTATGTTATTTTAAACATTTTAAAACAACATAATATATATCATAATATATAATACATGTATACATCTATTAATTAATTAACTTATTTATTTAATTTATTTTATTAACCTTTTTAATAAATTTTAGAATTTCGAGATTAATATTTATTTTCAACCATTTTTAAAAAATTATTATGCTATAAATTTTTAATATATTTATATCTTATTTTAAATTTAACTTTTAAATTTAAAATCTTATATTTTTAATTTTTAAACAATTTTGAAAATTAGTTCAAGACCCAATTCAAATTTGCCCTCTTCTATTAGGGCAACCTTTTAGGCTCACATATCTATTCGGGCCAGACTGGTAGCTAGATAGGGTAGAGTACTTGATTACCCAAGTCCATACCTAGACACTACCTTTCTAGACACCTTACAATCTGAGCTGTGAACTTAATCAGTTAACCCTAACATGATTAATTTGGACCGCATAGGCTATTGGACTTTGAGCCTCTAATACCATTATTGGAACTGGGCCAACCCACAGCAAAATTTAAGGGTGAATTTCAAAAAAAATCCCTTATTAGATTTTCGTTGGACCTATGAAATCTAATTCATTTAGAACATTTATGAATATTATTTAAATAAAATCTTTTATTTTATTTAAATTTATAAATTATATATAGTTTTATTTGATTTATATATTGATATATATATATATGTATGTATGTACGTACGTAAATGTATGTATGTATCATACACACACACAGAGATAGATATATATGTGTGTGTGTGTTTAACATATTAACACATGCAAGGTATAACATTCCCATTTATAGATGTTGGGATTTACATCGCAACGGACACGTTAGCTCATCCACTATGCAAGTATATGTTGTCCAGATATATGTATGTATATAAACTATTATTTTATATAAATAAATATATATATATATATTAAGTTTCTTTAAATAATTTTATATAAATGTGTAATATATATATATTTGTGTATATATATATTCGTATATATATTATCTTATAAATAAAATATTAGTATTATATGTTTACATATTATTAGAATATGTCAATTTAAATATAAATAAATTATTTAAAATATTAAAATACTTTTAAACCATAAATAATATATTTATACATATATATAATAATAAAGTAATTTTTTTAATATATATACATAAATATATTGATAATATATAGTTATATATATATATATTAATTGATAATATTATTCAAGATAATTTTCTTAAAATCCCAGTTAATGCGCACAACTTAGAAATAATTATATATATATATATATAATTTAAAATTCGTTTTAAAATTAATAAAATATTAATAATTAATTAATTTCTAAACTTATTTCAAATTTTTAGTTTCTAGTAATCTTAAATGACATTTCATGGTTTGAAATTTTTTCCATATTTTACTCGATTCAAATTAATTTATTTAATTTCGATCATTTTATACAATTAATTTTTAAAAATAAGACTTAATTTTTTACTTTTTCAATTTTTGGCCAAGAGCTTATCTGATGCTAATATTATTTTATAAAATTTTAAAAATAATTTTTATATCATATTCAAATTAATATAATTTATTTATGAAGTAAATTAATTTATATAATATTAAATAATAATAAAATGTTTATAAAATTAATTTTTACTACTAAAAATTAATTTTACTATAATACATTGTATATAAAATTATATAGCTAATTTTAACCTTAATATGATGTTATAACTAATTATAAGCTATATATATCTAATTATAAACTATATACATGTAATTAAATAATATATTAATTTATAAAATATATAATTATATTATTTTACATATGGTTGCACTGACCTGACATATATGATATAAAAACCCCTCTTTTATTAAACATAGATATATGTAAACATATAGCCAAAACTGTTTTGTGACAACATTACTTGCATATCAAAATCGTCACCTAACTAACAATATAATACATACACACACACCCCACACACACATATGATAAAAACATGATATTGAAAATAATTAACTATAATCTTATAAAATCATACCTAATTCCAAAGCCTTGGAGTACACCTTGAAAAATAAATTCTGCCCTTTGAAACTCTTTTCGATTCAACAAAGTTCTAGTCCTTGAATTATTGACCTTCAGCTATTGAATAATAATTGGATCCGACTTGATTTGAGCTTGTAGTCATAAAGAGGCAAAAGTATATTTTCGACCAGCAAGTATGGAAAGAGGAGGTAGCAAAAAGATCCAATCTAATTAGGGTTAGGGATGCTTAAATAGTGGACATAAAGGAGAGAAAAGTGGATCTAATCTCATACACATTCTCCTTCATTCTGAGCCATCCAAAATAAATCCCCCTTCCACCTAAAGTTATCCGCCTATACCCATGTGTGGTGCCGAAAATAACAAGCCAATGGGCCTTAAACCCATTTAAGCCCATATAAAAATATTACACAATTAAATCCAATTTAATAGCTTATCGACATCGTATATCAATTGATATTTATAACTATTATAAACATATTTTGTAACTCTAAAATCATAATCAAATTTTATAATTAATATTTCATAAATATTAATTCATTTATAATAATTATAAACTAGTTAAATCGCTTGGTCAAAGAAGAATTCAATGTTTCGGTTGTGTAACTCGTCTAGTATAAATTTGGTCAGCGATTAATATTGAACTATTCGAATATTAATGTTCACATGTCACTTAACAAGTGGTGTGACATTTTGATTAAATTTATAGCTTACTTAGTTTTGGTAAAATCTAATTTCACTTTATTGAGTGTTATCCGATTGTGATTTTTTATTCACACGTATTCTCTTCGTCAAACTATATCACTTTGAACTTATGGAACTTGGTAATGGTCAAATTCTAATATCATCCATATTCTACTCTATATTCCAAACACAAAGTCTATGGTTCAATAATAATAATAATAATAATTAACCGAAATGCTCTGGCCAGAGACTTTGATTTTGAGTTGACTTGGGTTGACCGTGATACTTACCTTATATAACTAAGGAGATGAATCCTCTCTTAAATAGTGCTTTACTTTCAATACTTCCACTCGATCCAACTATAGTCACTCGATGGACGCCTTTCCATGATTTGACTGTAATCAAAGTAGAACTTTCATATTTAAGATCGATAATATTCTCAAGTCGATAGAACTATGTAAATCAGTCACATCGATATTTTTTGTTTGGCTTTAGTTATACTAACCAACAGAAAACTATCCAATGAGAGGTTCCATAGTTATCCAATAACTATCAGTACGTAACCTCTTGGTGTCCCCAATAATTATGATTGACCCTAGGGAATATCCCTAACTCTATCAATTCCATAGCTGATTTTATCCCTTGGAATGGTCTGCCACCAAGGCTAGAGTGGTCCTTGTTCATCTTGGCAACGTCAACTTTTGGCACCCGCATCTGAGTACCACCACAAATAGCAAGATATAGAGCATCCATTTGGCATTTTGTAGCATATTCCTCAACATGGTGTTAAACATCATCTACAAGTTTCCGGTCACATTCCTTGTTTGCCAACTCATTCTTAATCTATAATAAGAACGGATCGTCTCTTAAAAAGGACAGTTGCATCAATGGTACTCTAGTGTGGTCGGGGCCGACCACTATGGCCGAGTACTTAGCCAAAATTAGCTAAGTATTAGCCTAGCAAAAGCATTCGTCTCAAGCCACCTTTCCTAGATGCTATATCTATTCAAGCCCAAAGTACTTGCACCTAAATCCTGATGTTCCAATGCCTTCACTTCCAAAACCGATCAGGGGTAGTCAAAAGCATTCTGTTGTTTATGTTCCCTAAAGTTTCCTATCATTTTTCTTAAAGTTTTTCATTAAAATTCCCGAAGTCTAACACTCAAGAGCTTGGAGTCTCCCCCACCGACCACTCCACCACTGACCAGTCTTATCTTTGCCTAAAAATCTATCTCCTTAGCTCCAAATGACTTGCGACCATAAATGTATCTTCTCCAGGCTATTATCAACTCCACATATCAATCGCATTACATTTCGAGCACTTTGACTCCTCGATTCACTCAAAAGCACACTAGCTACTCAATACATCAAAACAAATCAAACATACAAAAAAAGACCATATACAAACATTATACAACATACTACCATTATATTAAAAAGTGCAAAAAAAAATTAAAGCTTTTATAGCATCCTAAATCACCATATTGAAAAACGACGAATGGTTTGGTCAAATGGTCAAAAAAGGATTTAAATTAACATTTAATCGATTAAATTTATTTTAAAACTTATATTAGTTTTAGAACTGTCATAAAAATCATTTTAACATTTGAAAAAAAATATCATTTTTAACTATATGGACATATATGGTATAATGGAAGGATAAACCACTCACCTAAAATTGAATTAGCATCAAAATTAAAGTAAATATAAAATAAGCGGTAATTTCCCGAGTTCCTTGACACCCCAAATTAGTAATCAAATAACTGTCGTGGATCTCCTTGTTAATCACTAGATTTTTCTAATTAAAGTAGGAAATTTGGGTGCTTTTTGCTAAGGAAATAATTATTGATGATTTTGAACAATTTTAGAAAGTGTGACAATAAAGTGAGGCTATCGAATTGACTCCATTAGCCACAAATCCCAAAATGGGCTAATGGGCCAATCCGGAAGTCATAAGTATCCGCTAATCTATCCAAAAGCTAGCTTACTTCAAGTGGCTATGTCTCATAACATTAAAGCCAAAAACATATTATGACCACTCTAAGTAAAGAGAAACCATCATATCTTTTATTTGGAAGTGGTTTCAGACCCTAATCCAGCACCTATCAAAAATTATAGGCCTTCTAAGTTTTCAAAGTCAAATTCAACCAATAAGATTTCTAAGAGTAAAAAATGTTAATGCCCAACATTCCCTAAAATTATGGACTCATAAGACTTAATTTGTATTTTAAAATCATATTTTATGATTCTTTGATACTTAAAATGTGGGTCGTTGAATTTTCTATACTTAAAAATGCTTTGGTTGGTTAATAAAAGTGGACGGACCACTATAAAACCGATAAGCTTTGCTAAAAACATTAATTAAGTACTAAAAACTTTATTTAATTTTAAAAAGCATCATTTGAATTTAAAATACATTACGAACTAGACGTCTTTCTGGATTGTTGCTTTGACCGGGCGTGAGCGGTGGGATCAAAGGCTAGCTTGGACTACCGTCGGTATTTGTCTAGAAATATTTAAATAGTTGCCTTAACAACAATTATTAAGGGACTTCCAACTCTATTGTCAAGTGGTTGGAGAAAATCCAAGGGCATTACACTACTAGGTGCAAGGGTTACCTTTGCCTAAAAATGACCTCGTTAGATTAGGAGCTTCTTTAGGCTAGTGTAGCTTAAACCAAGAGTTGCCTCATAATGGAGTTAATCATAAACCGAGGGAAAGATTTGATATTTCTTAGCTTAAAATAGAATCCATGGACAAAATATATAAATTAAATTTTCTTTTTAAATATTATTTTCTTAGTATGGTTCTCAACCGATAAATCAAGAAGGATTCTGAAAACTTAATTTTGCGGAAAAGAATTTGTATGGCTCTCAACCAGTAAATCAAAAGAAGAATTTTGAAGACTTGATTTTATAAAATTTCCATCATGTTTAAACAAAATTCAAAAAATAATATTTGGAAGATCTATTTATCAGTATTTTTCCTCTTGATATCCATTTTATAGACAACTTTAATCCTTGGTTCTGTCTTCCATTAGTTACGCTCGACAAATGACAGAGTTGAGGATGAGCACGGGGATTAATTAGTAATTTATTACATAACTTAACTCTGATAAAAGAAATTGGTTTTATTTTCTTTTATATATGTTGTTATATAGAGCTGTAAGTAATGTTATTAACACAATATATATATATATATATATATATATATATTTAGGTAGAAAATTTTAGGAGAAGTATTTTATGGACTGCGATAGCGAATGTGCTCATAACCATGAATATTGAATTGATATTTAAATAATTATTCCTTAAATTTTCATAGTCAAGGTGTTTCTAGAAAAGGATATCGACACATCTATTGAGACTAGTGTATGTAACACTCTCCATACAAAGAATGGTGAAATACTCATGACTGTTGGATACACAAAGGGGTTATGTACTTGTGGTTGTTTAGAATAATCAAAAAACGACTCGATGAGGATCTTATATAGGTTAATACAACTAAGTGAAAATAAAAGATTTCATAGCAATGACATGTTGTAGCCTTTAGACTTGAGGGTACTGTCGATCTTAATTGGTTGAGTTGTATTTCGATTATGGTCATGCATATGGAAAAATGTCCCTATTACGGCCATGGTTGGATACACGTTGAAATATTTAAAGTAAAATACTACTCAAGAGAGGATCTGTCTCCTTCGATGTAGATGGTTAGTATCACCATACTCGGTAGTCAACTTAAAATCAAAATCTCCGGTCGGAGTAAATTGGTTTATCGATAACATTATTGGATTGAACCAGGACTTTAATGTAACCCCATAATTAACTATGGATGTTAATAAAGTTTATGATCTTAAACCAGATTCTATATACCTTAGTAATACAATGATGACGAAAAGAAAACATATACAAAATATCGTTACTATATGCACCTTGATAAATATTAGAAATTGGATTTCACCTAAATGATCTATAAGCGATTGAACTTGTTATAGGTATTATGTTTTACCAAATTCCAAGCTTCAGTATTTGAATTATTTAAAATATTGACTGAGGACCAATTTCACACCAGATAGTCAATACAACCATGTTATTTATTCGATTAATGTAAAATTAATTTATAGATTTTATAAATTAATAATAAAATTAATAAAAATGTTTTATTAAATTTTAAAGGCATATTTATTTATTTATTCGAAGCCTAAAAATAAATTAAAATGATGTACAGAAGTTATTTATTGATTTAACTAAGGAATAGACTTGAATGAATTATACGATTGATTTAATTGTTAAACCAATTAGGCATGAATAATGGAAGTTCGAACATCGAGTGAGGTGGTTAAAGCACATGATAGGAGGGTGGAGACTTAAGTCTTCAAATCAGGAGAGAAGGGGTGGTAGATATTGGTTTGTATGAATACTTAACTAACACGTATGGTTGTCACTTGAAAAAACCAATTATATGGGTGTATAAGGAAAAGTAGCTTTAAACGAGGAGAAGGTTACTCTAATTAAGGAACATTCTTATGAACGAAAAACCTCATATTTCCTAGCCTTTACCAGGATCATCGAAGTGGTCTGTTTCAAGGGTATGCTCCGGTAGAAGGCTTAGAAGTGTTTTAAGCCTTAGGTTGATTCAAATAAGCTAATTTGAATATAATAATTTTTTCTTATAAATATGAATTTAAATTTTGCTTTAAATTAAAATTAAAATTTCTAAAGATCATAAATAAATTATTTTCAAATTTTTTTAAATTAAAACTAAAATGTATTAAGGTTATAAATATAATTTAAAATTATTTTCAACTTACATTTATAAAGGCTATAAATAAATAAATTCAAAATAGTTTTAAATTTACAAAAATAAAAATATTTTTTGAAGATGGAAAAAAATATAACAATTATATTTATAATTAATTAATAAGTTCAATTAATAAAAGTATGCATAGGAATATATATATATATAACTTAATGAATTATAAAACTTTATAAATATATATATATATATATCTAAGGATGGCAATGGGAGTGGGTCTAGGGTCTAAACCTATTGGACCCGTCCCTGTTTTGACCCGCCAAGACCCGCCCCATTGGGTCATCGGGGCGGGTAGACCTATGACCCGTTCTAAAGAGGTCCGGGTCTAGGGTCGGGTCGGGGCTTGGCTGACCCGCCCCAACCTACTACGATATCATAAAATCACTTTATTATTATAATAATAATTTGTTAATCCTTTTATACATAAGTGGTTATAACATAGATATTCTAATGTTCCATTCAATAAGTTATATGATTTTTATGGTATTAAGTTGCATCAATGAAAATTATATAATAATATATGCATGTTTTTCTTGAACCATTATCATACACCTCATTTTATTGCCTTACCTATCATTATAAACACACTGATCTTTATATTTATTCATCATTTGGTGACAATCTCCCTTACAAATAAAATAATATATATATGTACATTAATACATAATTTGAATGAATATGTAAAGCCTCACCGGGTCTTGGAGCGGGACCGGTCTACCCTGACCCGTATAGGTTCCGGGTACGGGGCGAAAATCCAGACCCGCACCGGGTCTACAGGGCGGGTCTGGGGCAGGGTTTAGAAAACCCAAGATAGGTTTGGGGCATAAAAGACCCATCCCAACCCACCCCATTTCCATCCCTATATATATGTGTGTGTGTGTGTGTGTTATATGTATAAAGAAAATGAGAGGTTTAAATGAATTAAAACTTATATACAATTAATAGAGTTTACATTGGATGTAGAGACATATGTTGTTATGAAGTAATACTCATCTCTCTTATAATGTCGATAATACTCAGTTTATATTATTTTAAATTATGAATTTAAAATAATTACTCTCCTTTATTTAAAATGTAAATAGAGTATTATACGTACCAAGGTTATTGAGCGCCCTCAAGCTATATAATATCCATGGTGATGTTTTATTGTCCCTAAATAGGTAAGATTATTATGTAATTTTACTGAGACCCTCAAGGGTTACATAATTACCCTTAAGCCATTGCCAAATGATGGGTATAGAGTATCAATTGTACTTCATAGTGTATTGAAAACCCTCAAGGTCGTAAAGATGATTAAGATAAAGTAAAAGCATGTTTAGGAATTACATATGAGATATAATTAGTAAAGAGTTACTTACCATTTATGGAGACTGCAGTTTGTTGGGCGCCCCTCGAGGTTGTAGTAACATGATAAATGGATCCAGACACCTACAAAAGTAATTTACAAAATTCACGTACCTCTTAAAGTTTTTGAGATTTAGAATTCAGTGGGAGCCTTATTAGAAAAATATAATAAAATAATCTAATAAGTAAAAGAACATACATGATATTATAAAAATAATTTAAAATAAAGTTTCATAGTTAAAATATACTAAATGAACTGAATTAAATATTGACAAAGAAATGTAAAATCTACTTGTAACGACCCGTATTTTTACGGATCGAAACATCGTAAAACAGTTGACGTTTGGTCGCATTGTTGATAAGTCGTCCAGAGTCTAAGTCTTAGGTCGTATGAGAGTTTGGAGCGACCTAAGGAAGTTGGCGAGTTAAGGGGTAGGCGGCTTAGTGAAGTGGAGCGACCTAAGGATTGGAACGACCTAAGAGATTAGGTCGTATGATAGATAGGTCGTGTGATAGTTAGGTCGTATAGTAGGTTAGTTCGGAGGAGCGACTTAAGAGGCTGGAGCGACCTAAGAGAGTGAGCGACCTATAGGAGTTAGCGACCTATAGAAATTTGGCGACCTAAGGATTGGAGCGACCTATAGGAGTTAGCGACCTATAGGAATTAGCAACCTAAGGGTTAGTAACCTACAGTAGTTAGCGAGTTAGCATAGTTAGGTCGTGAGCGACCTAAGTTTAGTAGTGGAATAGTTAGGTCGTTAGACGACCTAAGGTGTTAGGTCGTATCTTAGTTAGGTCGTGTGCGTGTGTTAGGTCGCAGGAGTGTTAGGTCGTAGAAGCAGTCTGTGTTAGGTCGCTAGGCTGCATCCTCGTTAGGTCGTAGGTCGCGAGGAAGCGCATCTGGGTTAGGTCGTAGGTCGCATGAATGCGCTGATCTGCTAAGTGTTAGGTCGTAGGTCGCATGAATGCGCTGATCTGCTAAGTGTTAGGTCGTAGGTCGTAGAGGCTTTGGTTGTTAGGTCGTGGGTTTTTAGGTCGCGGGGTTTTTAGATCGTGGACGACCTAAGAGCGAACGACCTAAGGGAAATCAGCCTATAAATAGGCGGTTCTATCTCACTTTTTCGGATCCGGATTTTGAAGCGACGAAGTGCTGCCATTTTGAGAGCTCGACTTCTACACTTCTTTTCTCCACTTTGATTTAGTACTTCCTTCCATCCAAGATCGAAGATCCAAGAGCTAAAGTCGAAGATCTACATCCATCGAAGAGAGATTTCATCGTTTGAAGCGGATTTATGATAGATCGAGTTTGATCCTTCGCTGTCCAGATCTGAAGTGTGTTGCTTTTGGGTTGTTTAGGTGATTTAGTGAGTGGTGATTATCTCTCACACGGATCCAAAAGAGTATATCGGATCGTTGGCTTGATTTTGTGTTAAAGTAGTGATTTCCATGCATTTTCTTAATCCTAAGTATAGATCCATTGTTCATGATGATTTGAAAACCATTTTACTACATGTTAACCTATGCAAGTTCATTCATCAAGATTATAGAGACATTGCTCATGTTTTCATTCTTGTTAGACTTTTGACTCTTTATTTACGAAATTGTCATTATTGTTATAATTGTCTATTTAGATCATATTTGAATGCTTGATTACTTGGATAAATGTTTGACTTGATTGATTGCTATGAATTAGATGGTTGATGATTTGATTTAGACCAAAGATGATTCAAAAGCTAAGGGAAAGGCTCTTGAATTGGAAAAGCTGCTTGTGGCATATGTAGCGGATTATGAAGCTCATATGGATATATTTGATGATGATGTTGAGATGAGGCTTTGCTATGATGATGATGAGGCGAAGCATGATATGAGATAGCCTTGGTCTAATCCAGACGGGATCATTCCAAGCAGATTGATAGCTCGGTGATATGGTTCGAGTTTGAGGATAATGGTTTGCTCGAGAGGCGCTTGAGCCAGTATGGAAATAGTCGTCGAGGAGGATGACTAGAAGGCTGAGATCTCATCGTTGTTGAAGGTTCTAGCATGCTCAAAGCAAGAGTACGTTGGGCAGATTTGATAGTCCCTGAAGGCTACTGATTGGTAGTCAAGTACTCTGGGCAGATTCGATAGTCCTAGGCACGGGTCATGACGACGTGCGGAGTTATGTCTAGAACCGGGGTTTCCATTAGCCCTTGACGGACGGATGAAATAATGAGCCAGTCATTCAATTAACAATGATATCGAAGCAATGGTAACAGTGATAGCCAGAGTCATGGATGTTTGGTTGTATCGTCATTCGGTCTCAAGAGCAGTGTTTTCTGGGTGCTTATCTGATCTTGGTTTAGGCCTTGGGGGTTTGTACTTGGAAAACATCGCCCTTGACTCGAGTGATAATTGCTTTATTTTAAATTATATGCTTTGCTATGTTATCTTCTGCTTAGTGTGTGTCTGGGGGCTATCACTGTAGAAAGAGGTGGAGTGGGAGGGTTGGATTCCTATTCCTTTTTCCTTTATGCTCTTTTGGTACGTTGTTAGTTAATTTACCGCTCACTAAGACTGTTGTCTGACTCAAGGCTTTATGTTTTAACTCTTATTGCCTTGGGCTGTTCGTCCATTTTGGGACGGGCAGACTAGGTAGCAGGTGACAGGTGCTGTTCTTGCTTTCCACGATGCTGATGTCGAAGACGAGCTGGAGGATTGCATATTACTTTCTTACTATATGTACTGGGTGTTCCGCTGCTTGTATATTCTCTGAGTGTTATGTAGTGAGGCTTGATGTATTGACTAATCAGATGTTTGTATTCAACTATTATGAAGTTTTATTGATGAGATTCTATTCTGTGAAGCTTCACTATATATATATTCTATTGTATTTTGTCCATGCGCTGTGAGTAATACGATAGATTCTGCTGTTTTAATTTACCCTGACAATCGTCCATGGTCGCCTGGCACTTTTTACAACGCACTATATCTAGGTTCAGTGCAGGGGTCGTGGGCAGTCGTCACATTTGGTATCAGAGCTTTGGTTAATCGATTTTACCCAACGCTCGCTGATGTAACTACGTATGAGAGACGTAATTGTATTTTGATGGATGATTACTATATATAATATAGTAGCTTAGAAGGATTTGAATTCCTTATGCAGTTGTTTCTCAAGGTGTATTAATCATTCCTTTTTATAGATATTGAGAATGAGTCGAAGAGGGAGACCAGCTGCTAGGGAAGGCCGTGCTACTGAGGGGGCTGCAGATTATGCTGCTATGTTCGAGGCTATGATGACCTCGATCATGAGAAGGATGCCAGCCCTGGGGCCATCGGTAGATGTTGGAGTTCAAGTTCAGGCTCCAAAACTAGTGGATTTTGCTAAGCTGTGTAAAGATTATACTGCTCTTGGAGGAAAGGTTTTCTTCGGAACGGAGTCAACTATTGAAGTCCAGAGGTGGATAGATGCTTGTAGAAGGATCTTTAGTGATTTGGGAATTGAGGATGCGACTAAGAGGAAGTTAGCATCAAGACAGCTTCAAGGAAGAGCTTCTGATTGGTGGAACTCTATCACCATTGATACTCCGGAGGAAGAAATTACTTGGGAGCAATTCCAAGTCAGATTTGAAGCTAAGTTCATTTCTACAGCTCAGAAGTCTGTTCTGTTTAAGAAGTTTGTGGAGCTCAAGCAAGGTGGAAGGCCAGTTCTTGAGTATGTTTCTGAGTTTGAAGCTTTGTCCAAGTATGCCCGGTCATATATTGAATCTTCGTACCAGAAGAATGAGAAGTTTGTGACAGGCTTGGACAGTTATCTTGGGAGACAGTTGGTGGACCATTTGGACGATTCATTTGAGAAGCTTGTGGAGAAAGCTCTCAGGCACGAGAATCTGTTTCCTAAAGAGGGATCTGTTGTTGCTGTGACCAAGGAAGAGGTTAAACCACAACAGGGTGGAAACAAGAAGAGGAAGCAGCAGCAGCAGAAGGGAAAGGATGGCCAGAAGAAGCCGAAGGGCGAAGTGACCTGCTACAATTGTCAGCAGAAGGGCCATTTCTCCAGGGATTGCAAGAATCCGAAGGTGCCATAGAAGTACCACAACTGTGACAAGTTGGGGCATGTTAAGAGGAATTGTCCAAAACCGAGGAGGGACAAGCAGATTGTGCAAGCTTATGCTTTGGGAGCTGTTCCATCATCTTCGAAAGCTCCTACCGCTGAAGAGAAAGGAAAGAGTGTGGTGGTTCAAGGTACTCTTTCCGTATGTGGTGTTCCAGTTAGAGTTCTATTTGATACTGGGGCATCGCATTCTTTTGTTTGTAGTGAACTTGTAGGCCGGTTGGGTTTAGAACCGGATATTGTTGATAGGCCATTGGTTGTGACTAATCCAGTTGGGGGTTCGTCTTGTTTGTGTATGTTATGCCGTGGTCTGATTGTATCGAGTCATGATTGCTCTTTTGTTTGTGATTGTTTTGTTCTGAACTTTGCGGGGTTCGGAATTATTTTGGGTATGGACTGGCTTAGGAAGTATGCGGCAAAGGTTGATTGTGATAGGTTGGAGGTGACAGTCGATAATGTGGAGGGGCGAAAGATTGTGATATGATGTAAGCATGAAGAAGGCGTCTTCATGAGCTTCATGTATTCGCTGGTTGTTCCACGGGATGGACTGTCATCTGTGCCAATCGCTAATGGATTTGAGGATGTCTTTGACGAGGTCAAAGGGTTACCGCCGCATAGAGAGATCGAGTTTCGTATAGATCTAGTTGAAGGAGCCAGACCTGTTGTGATGCCTCTTAGGCGGATGGAGCCTAGGGAGCAGCAAGAGTTGAGGGTGCAGGTCGATGATCTTTTACAGAAAGGATTCATTCGGCGTAGTGTGTCCGAATGGGGTGCACCAGTTGTGTTTGCAACCAAGGCGGATGGGTCGTTGAGGTTGTGTGTGGATTATCATGAGCTGAATAAGGTGACTAAGAAGAACAAGTATCCATTGCCGAGAATAGATGACTTGTTTGATCAGCTTCACAAAGCTAAGGTGTTTTCTCAGATGGATTTGGCAACGGGATTTCACCAGTTAAGAGTGGCTAAGGATAGTGTGCCGAAAACTGCTTTTAGGACACCATCCGGTTTCTTTGAGTGGTTGGTAATGCCGTTTGGATTGACTAATGCGCCAGCATATTTTGTGGATCTTATGAATAGAGTGTTCAGAGATCAGTTGAGCAAGTTCGTGCTAGTGTTCGTGGATGATATTCTGATTTATTCCAGAACTGAAGAAGAGCACAGACACGCTTGCGTATTGTTTTGGAAATCTTACGGAAACATCAGCTGAAGGCTAAGTTTTCGAAGTGTCACTTCTGGAAGAGTGAAGTGAGGTTCTTAGGCCATGTTATCTCTGGAAATGGAATAGCGGTCGATCCCGCTAAGGTGGCATCAATCCAGGATTGGGTTAGACCTAAGAATGCATCTGATGTGAGAAGTTCTCTTAGATTAGCAGGATATTATCGACGGTTTATCAAAGACTTCTCCAAGGTAGCTGCACCGTTAACAGGATTGACGAAAAAGAACCAAGTATTCAGATGGGATGATAAGTGTGAGCAAGCTTTCAGAATCCTGAAAGAGAGATTGACAAGTGCTCCTGTTTTGACTATTCCAAGTGGGAATGATGAGATGGTGGTTTACACCGACGCATGTGGTACTGGACTTGGAGCAGTGCTGATGCAGAAGGATAAAGTTGTTGCATATGCAAGTCGACAACTGAAGCCGCATAAAAGGAAATACCTGACTCATGATTTGGAATTAGCGGCGATTGTTTTTGCTCTGAAGATGTGGAGACATTATCTATTGGGAGTTCGATTCGAGTTGTTTACAGATCATAATTCGTTGAAGTATCTTTTCTCCCAAAAGGATTTGAATCTTCGGCAGCAACGATGGCTAGAGTTTTTGGCATCATATGATTTTGGTATAGCTTATACTCCGGGAAAGGGTAACGCAGTAGCAGATGCGTTAAGTCGAAGACATGCAGGATTGGGAGCCATGTTTTCAGAATGGAAGAATCTCGAGTATTTAGCCGGATTTGACTTCAGGCCCAGATGTGAATTGGAACCTGAGATGTTGGCAAACTTATCGATAAGACCGACTCTTGTGGAAAGAATTGGCGAGAGTCAAAAGCGAGATGATAAGCTTGTCAAGATTACCTGTGATTTGGAATCTGGATTGGAACCAGAAAAGGATAAAGGATTCGAGGTCGATCGAGAGGGTTGGCTACGGAAACAAGGACGACTGGTTGTTCCCGATATAGATGAATTGAGAAGAGAAGTTCTGAAGGAAAGTCATCACTCGAAGCTGAAAATTCATCCAGGTGGAAATAAGATGTATCGGGATATGAAGAAAACCTATTACTGGGAAGGTATGAAGAAGGATGTTGGAAATTTTATTTCCAAGTGTATGAACTGCCAGTTGGTAAAAGCTGAGCAGAAGAAGCCAAGTGGATTGCTTCAGCCATTAGAAGTTCGTACATGGAAGTGGGAGCAAATATCGATGGATTTTATTGATGGGCTACCTAGAACAAGAACGGGAAATGAAGGGATTTGGGTCATTGTAGATCGTCTGACTAAGAGTGCAAGATTCATTCCTGTTCGATCGACTAGGACTGCATCAAAGTTGGCTGAGTTATATGTTAAGTGGATAGTTCGATTCCATGGTATTCCGAAGAGTATAGTGAGCGATCGCGATCCATTGTTCACTAGTGGATTTTGGAAGAGCTTCCAGGAAGTTTTGGGAACCGAGTTGTGTTTGAGTACAGCCTATCACTCTCAAACAGATGGTCAGACCGAGAGAGTCAACCGAGTTTTGGAAGATCTCCTCAGAGCTTGTGTTTTAGATTTCGGAGGATGATGGGAAGATCACCTTCATTTGGTGGAATTTTCGTATAACAACAGTTACCAGTCAAGCATTGGTATGGCACCGTATGAGGCATTGTATGGAAGACCGTGTAACTCTCCGACATGTTGGTTAGAGACAGGAGAAAAGCTGATACTTGGGCCAGAGATGATTCGACAGACTTCGGATTGCATAGAGATCATTCGGCAGCGAATGAAGGCAGCCCAAGACCGACAGAAAAGTTATGCCGATAAGCGTCGTAAGGATTTGGAATTCGACGTAGGTGATATGGTTTTTGTGAAGATTTCTCCTCTGAAGAATGTTATTCGATTCGGGAAGAAAGGAAAATTGACTCCGAGATTTGTTGGACCATTCCCGATTGTCGAGCGAATTGGAAAGCTCGCCTATAGATTGGAGTTACCGAAGAAGATGTCGGGTGTGCACAATGTTTTTCATGTATCGTATCTACGGAAGTATGTGCACGACTCGAATACAGTGGTTTCTGCTGATAGCTATGAAGATTTCGAAGTTGATCCAGTCGATAAGAGACCTCGTAAGCCGCTTCGTGTTGTGGAAACCGACACGAAACAGCTTAGGAGGAAGGTAGTTAAGGTGCTCAAGATACAATGGAGTGATGATGATAACGACTGTACATGAGAGGTGGAAGAGAGGATGAAAGCAGCTCATCCTGAACTCTTCAAGGTATGGCCCTAAGGTGTCGTGTCATCTAACGACATTGTAACTTGTTCTAAGTTTTAGAATTCTGCATGCTAAGCTAGAATTGGATGCATGGTTAGTTGGTTGCTATGGATGGTAGGCATGCAGAATAGTCTTTGATTGCTCTGTTTTTTTGGAATTTCGGGGGCGAAATTCCTAAGGGGGAGAGAATGTAACGACCCGTATTTTTACGGATCGAAACATCGTAAAACAGTTGACGTTTGGTCGCATTGTTGATAAGTCGTCTAGAGTCTAAGTCTTAGGTCGTATGAGAGTTTGGAGCGACCTAAGGAAGTTGGCGAGTTAAGGGGTAGGCGGCTTAGTGAAGTGGAGCGACCTAAGAGATTAGGTCGTATGATAGATAGGTCGTGTGATAGTTAGGTCGTATAGTAGGTTAGGTCGGAGGAGCGACTTAAGAGGTTGGAGCGACCTAAGAGAGTGAGCGATCTATAGGAGTTAGCGACCTATAGAAAGTTGGCGACTTAAGGATTGGAGCGACCTATAGGAGTTAGCGACCTATAGAAAGTTGGCGACCTAAGGATTGGAGCGACCTATAGGAGTTAGCGACCTAAGGGTTAGTAACCTACAGTAGTTAGCGAGTTAGCATAGTTAGGTCGTGAGCGACCTAAGTTTAGTAATGGAATAGTTAGGTCGTTAGACGACCTAAGGTGTTAGGTCGTATCTTAGTTAGGTCGCGTGCGTGTGTTAGGTCGCAGGAGTGTTAGGTCGTAGAAGAAATCTGTGTTAGGTCGCTAGGCTGCATCCTCGTTAGGTCGTAGGTCGCGAGGAAGCGCATCTGGGTTAGGTCGTAGTTCGCATGAATACGTTGATCTGCTAAGTGTTAGGTCGTAGGTTGCATGAATGCGCTGATATGCTAAGTGTTAGGTCATAGGTCGTAGAGGCTTTGGTTGTTAGGTCGTTGGTTTTTAGGTCGCGGGGTTTTTAGGTCGTGGACGACCTAAGAGCGAACGACCTAAGGGAAATCAGCCTATAAATAGGCGGTTCTATCTCACTTTTTCGGATCCGGATTTTGAAGCGACGAAGTGCTGCCATTTTGAGAGCTCGACTTCTACACTTCTTCACTTCTTTTCTCCACTTTGATTTAGTACTTCCTTCCATCCAAGATCGAAGATCCAAGAGCTAAAGTCGAAGATCTACATCCATCGAAGAGAGATTTCATCGTTTGAAGCGGAATTGTGATAGATCGAGTTTGATCCTTCGCTGTCCAGATCTGAAGTGTGTTGCTTTTGGGTTGTTTAGGTGATTTGGTGGGTGGTGATTATCTCTCACATGGATCCAAAGGAGTATATCGGATCGTTGGCTTGATTTTGTGTTAAAGTAGTGATTTCCATGCATTTTCTTAATCCTAAGTATAGATCCATATAGATCCATTGTTCATAATGATTTGACAACCATTTTACTACATGTTAACCTATGCAAGTTCATTCATCAAGATTATAGAGACATTGCTCATGTTTTCATGCTTGTTAGACTTTTGACTCTTTATTTACGAAATTGCCATTATTGTTATAATTGTCTATTTAGATCATATTTGAATGCTTGATTACTTGGATAAATGTTTGACTTGATTGATTGCTATGAATTAGATGGTTGATGATTTGATTTAGACCAAAGATGATTCAAAAGCTAAGGGAAAGGCTCTTGAATTGGAAAAGCTGCTTGTGGCATATGTAGCGGATGATGAAGCTCATATGGATAGATTTGATGATGATGTTGAGATGAGGCTTTGCTATGATGATGATGAGGCGAAGCATGATATGAGATAGCCTTGGTCTAATCCATACGGGATCATTCCAAGAAGATTGATAACTCGGTGATATGGTTCGAGTTTGAGGATAATGGTTTGCTCGAGAGGCGCTTGAGCCAATATGGAAATAGTCGTCGAGGAGGATGACTAGAAGGCTGAGATCTCATCGTTGTTGAAGGTTCTAGCATGCTCAAAGCAAGAGTACGTTGGGCAGATTCGATAGTCCCTGAAGGCTACTGATTGGTAGTCAAGTACTCTGGGCAGATTCGATAGTCCTAGGCACGGGTCACGACGACGTGCGGAGTTATGTCTAGAACCGGGGTTTCCATTAGCCCTTGACGGACGGATGAAATAATGAGTCGGTCATTCAATTAACGATGATATCGAAGCAATGATAACAGTGATAGCCAGAGTCATGGATGTTTGGTTGTATCGTCATTCGGTCTCAAGAGCAGTGTTTTCTGGGTGCTTATCTGATCTTGGTTTAGGCCTTGGGGGTTTGTACTTGGAAAACATCGCCCTTGACTCGAGTGATAATTGCTTTATTTTAAATTGTATGCTTTGCTATGTTTGCTTCTGATTAGTGTGTGTCTGGGGGCTATCACTGTAGAAAGAGGTGGAGTGGGAGGGTTGGATTCCTATTCCTTTTTCCTTTATGCTCTTTTGGTATGTTGTTAGTTAATTTACCGCTCACTAAGACTGTTGTCTGACTCAAGTCTTTATGTTTTAACTCTTATTGCCTTGGGCTATTCGTCCATTTTGGGACGGGCAGACTAGGTAGCAGGTGAAAGGTGTTGTTCTTGCTTTCCACGATGCTGATGTCGAAGACGAGCTGGAGGATTGCATATTACTTTCTTACTATATGTACTGGGTGTTCCGCTGCTTGTATATTCTCTGAGTGTTATGTAGTGAGGCTTGATGTATTGACTAATCAGATGTTTGTATTCAACTATTATGAAGTTTTATTGATGAGATTCTATTTTGTGAAGCTTCACTATATATATATTCTATTGTATTTTGTCCATGCGCTGTGAGTAATACGATAGATTCTGCTGTTTTAATTTACCCTGACAATCGTCCATGGTCGCCTGGCACCCTTTACAGCGCACTATATCTAGGTTCAGTGCAGGGGTCGTGGGCAGTCGTCACACTACTCAATAATAAATCTTTTGGCATTTTGTTGCTTTATGATCCATATAAGAGCAAAATCATACAACCATTAACAACATTTATGTCTTGGTAACTTAAATGATAATTTGCCCAAGACTATGTATTTTCATCTATGATTTTTGAAATTTATAACTATATAAGAGTATTGATATTTGATACATATTAGATCATATACAAAAGTTGGATGGGAACAGTTGCATTCGTATTATACAAAGTCTCGATAAAAATGATTCATTCGAAATGAGCAGGTAAAATATAATGTGAGATCATCTATTCAATATGATTGAATATAATAAGTATCTTATGGTATTAAGAATAACACTAGACCAAGGACTACAAACAGACCTAGGAATTCGGTTACTGAAATGTAAGTTATTATCTATTTACTTGAGTGCAACTTAATCGATATCCTTAAAATGTTAAGGATAAGTGAACGCATTTTTGTAATGAAATCCGATGTAGTCTGGAAGTAAAGGGTTTCTCTTTAAAATTATTCGACCTTTAAAAAGAGAATGGGAAAGTTTAAAAATGGTAATTATTTGGCATAGTTGAGATGAAGAGAGTGAATGATCTGTAACGCCCCACTCCGAGACCCACATTAGCAAAGAGTATTACAAGGTAATACCGTCTGCTAATGCGGAGAATAGAGCTGGATAGGAGCGACCATCTATAGCCTTGTCTTAACTATCTACTGAATACGTCAAAAAATGTAGCATATATTTTTTTTCATGTGGATCGATATATCCAATAGATATTTAACACAAAACTATAATGGCTATAAGATCTAACAGAACAAAATATAACAACTCAAATGTAAAACACATCACAGAACAGTAGATCATCACATACATATACACATATACTGGTACATCACAGAGTAAATAAAATGATACATGTCAAGTGGTGTAGCAACCACAATATACAGGCGAGTCAAAAGAATATACATATCAGAGTTACAAACAAAAAGGACTACACAAAAAGCTATAACAAAAGGAACTAGCAGAAAAGTCCAAGCGGAAGCAGAATAGGCTAAGTCCAAATGTACCTAACCTGAAACACCTCGGTCTGACCCGAGTATAAAATACACGGGTCAGTCTAGCTAAACAAATCAGTTAGATAAGCTAAATGATAATGAACATGCAAGGTCATAAAGTACCACAATAATCTCTAAAAGAAATAACATGATCATCTAACAAGAGATGAATCATAACAAGCCGCATATCATCGGCAACTCAAATATACAAAGGATATAAATATCCCAAATCAAGCCAAAAAGGCAAATAACAAATACCAATGAAGGTAACACAAGTTTCCACAAGGTAATCGCTATGTATCAAGTGGTTCAAAAGACCTACTTCAAAAGGCGATACTCTAGGGAAATATAAATATCAATGAAACAAAAGATACACGTGCTCAGTACTGTATAAACAAGGATCCACAAGCCCGAAGGCGACAAACCCAAGTATCCCTCGAGCGGTGACGAAGGACCAACTCCAAAAGCGATACTATAGGGCAACAAGCCCAAAGGCACAAACCCGAAGGCACAAACCGTAGTGGCGAAGGTCCGGAGGCCCGGTACTGGACACCACTAACTGGCAATATGTGTCACAAACTCTCGGGAAGGAACCCGAAAAGTGTTAACGTGTGTCCCATATCACACGTTCGCACTAAACGATTTACTAACCGTTAGTCAGTTTCACACTAAAAGCAGTACAAAGTTTACCTCATCTCATCGGTAAACCAGACTCGAAGGTCAAAACGATCAAACGAATAGATTAGGAATTAACTGAAAAGATAAACGCACGTGTTCATAGCACGCGTTTTACCTAATCATTTAATTCTCCTCCCTCTTCGCTCGAAGTGCAAAATTGTGTGTTTTATATAGAAATTAGGTTGAAGAAAACGAGTTTTAGGAACGCTTCAAAATTGCTTTTGAAATTGCCTTTGAAATTCTCCTATTATGGAGTAATTAATTTAATACTTAAAAATAATATTAAATAATAATTTCAAAAGTCAATTTGCTTGAAAAACACTTTGTAATACTTTATAAAATCCGTGCATGAAATCTAGAGAGAAAACTCAAGAATTCGGGAAAATATTAAAAATGGCGGAAATTATTCTATAAGTATAGAAACTGCTGAAATCAAGCTGTGATCACTAGTTCGACAGCAGGTTTGAACCTGAAAACAGAGTCCAAATGACATGAAATTTGGCAGGAATATAGTTCAACATTCCTACTTAAATCTGCAAAATAAATCATTCAAATCCGATTTGAAACGAAGAATCTGCGTCATTTCAAAGTCGGACCAAAACAAGGTAAAATCGCTGAATTTCAGCAGGCTGTGGGTTCAAGTTCGACAGCCGTTTTGAAATAGCAAACCAACCCAGATCATTATGAAAATTTTCAGAATTATAAATCAATACTCCTAATTCAATCTGCAAAAAGAATCACTCAAATCCAATTTAAAACGAATGAGTTATGCTATCACAAACATGGACTCAGGCCATGTTTGCAACAGTTCAAAAACACAAAAATGTGCAGGCCTAAAACCCTCCTGGACTCAACCTCCAGGCATGAAACAGGGGATCAAATAGAATTGTATTGAGCTCAAAATTGGTAACAATGCTGTAGAAAACTTCGTCTTTCAAATGAAAGAAGAATGATGTAATTTGGATAAAATATGAGAAAGCTATGCTGTCTCAAAGTTGAACCCAGACAGTGTTTTCACTGTTGAACTCTGGGTAAAAACATGGTTTAGGTCAATGTTTGACAGCAGATTTATATAAGCTAATTATGTCAAAATGACCTAATATTTGGTATGCCTAAAGTAGAGAACTTCATCTTTCAAAAAAAATCATGAAATTTGATTAAGAAATGAAAGAGATATGATGTCTCAAACATGGACTCAGGCCATGTTTGCAACATCTCAGAACAAAAATGTGCACAGGATAATTTCCAGTCTGTGCATTGATTTTGCAGCGACGATTTGAACACACAAATGACCATATTATTCAACCAAAATTTGCAGAAATGAAGTTCAACATGCAAGCTATCAAATGCAATAAATCTAGCAGCATTTCTTTGCCGGAATCAAAAGCATTCAAAGTAGCAACCAGATAAGGTTTTGACATAGAAACAAAATTTAAAGTAAAAACGAATTACAAAGCAATTTTGGCGATTTTGAGCTTGGCTCAACTAGTTTTTGTGAGTTTTGTAACTCACCTTGCTGTTTAGATGCAAAAGCTCGAATTAATGCAGCAAGATTGAACCTTTGGAGGAGAAATTGGCCTCTAGGAACCTGTAAAACAAAAGAAAATGACATGCAAGAAGAATTCAACCATAAATTAGAAAATCCATTTTTCAAATTAGGATTTTGCTGAAATTATAGGGTTTTGGAGTTGATTACCTTTTGAATTATCACTCTAGATTGAAAGAGATTGCTATTTATTGAATTTAATTGAAGAAATCTAGTTGGATTTTGAATTTGATGGAGTGGGTTCTATGTTTGCCTATTGGAGGAAGAAGAAGAGGAGAGTAGCAATGTACGTAAAGTTTTTTTTTCTCACATCTTTCTCATTTCTGACTTTAGTGCACTAATGGGCTTTTGGACCCAAATTGGAGTTAGAGAAAATAAATTAGGCTAAATGATTAACTAACATATGAACTTATGTACATATACAACATACAAAATGCATTTTCCCCATATGTACACATAAGAAAAATATGAAAACTTGTATACATACAAAATAAAACATTTTCTATCATATAAAAAGATTAATTTTTATTTTTAAATATTTTTTTATTATTAAATTCCTTTATTTAACAAAAATGCACTATTTACTCAAATAAATGAATAAAACCATGTTTTTAACTCCTAAAATTCCACAAAATTTATTTTATCACTTAGAAAAATACATCAAACCATTTCAAAATATTATTTATAGCAAAAATTATTTTTAACCCAATTTTCACTTTTTATTTCAATAAATAACCTTTAAAAATCAAATACTTCTTTTAAAAATCATTAGAAGAAGTAATTGGCAATAATTAATAAAATTATTGCATTTTCTCTAAATAAAAGTCATTTTCCATTCATTATTAACCCAAACAACAAAATAAAGTTTACAAACTTTATTTTCACATTTTATTACCAAAATTCATTGTTTATTCCAAATAAACAATTTAATTTCTCCAATTTTATTTTAATTCACAATATTAAATCATAACTACTGTTATAATTTAATATTTACAGGTAATCTCCAAAACCAGGGTTGTTACATGATCATTTTTGTTTCATAAAGAGATAATGGAAACAAAATAATTTACAGTATTTATAGATGATTACTAGGCAACAAGAAATAAAATTTCTATTCTAAATGTATTTTTCATTTAGGTGATTGTTCTCTGCAAGATTTCTTCCATTGAATTTGGGATATTTGATTCAAAACTCTTAAAGTAAATCAATTACGATAATGAAATAGCCCATGATGAGTGATTTAATGGAGCTTCGTATTTCAAACGTTGGTATTGTAACAACATAAATAATGGGAGTATACCATATGCCACTTGATAGTGGATGCATAATGTTTAGATAGATACTTTCATGCATGCCAAATATTATTTATGAAATGATAATTGTTTTCGATTTGAACAAAAATAGAAGCCATTTTGGTTTAATATCTATATTCTTTATAAAATAAATTTGTTTTTGATATTTGGATGATGGAATTTGTTTCATAACAATAATGGTACGTGTTGGGTATGTTTCTACCATCATCGAGCCAACACGAGGAAGCAAGGGACGAGCCACCAGAATAACCGAACCAACTATACGGCATTCCCTAACCGAACCAACTACAAGGCAAACCTACCGAACCAACCTCCCCTACCGAACCAACCTCACCTACCGAATCAACCTCATCGCCGAACCAACCTCCCCTACCGAACCAACCTCACCTACCGAACCAACCTCACCACCGAACCAGCCTCACCACCGAACCAACCTCACTACCGGTCCAAACCCCACTTCCATGCATAGCCGAACCAGAGTGCTACCGGACCAAGACGTGCCAGGCCAGATTACATCAGCCTAGGCCCACCAGCAGCTATGCACATCCAAGACCCCTACCCCTAGCCTCACTCTATAAATAAAGGGGCAGGGGTACAACAATGGGGGACAAGTTTAAGAGCTCAAGCACGGAGAGAACTTTCAAACAACTTTCTTTTACTTGTATCAAAGCTTTGTACTTGTAATCTAAATAAGAGAAGAGAAATAACATATAAAGTGGACGTAGGCACATTTTGGCTGAACCACTATAAATCTGCGTGTATTTTTACAGTTTAGCCCTTGCTTTTCATATATTTGCATAAATCACCCAAACCACTAAGAACAACATAAGATCTACTAAATCATACGACTTTGAGATGTTTGTCCATTTTTTGTGCAAACATTTTTGGTGCTTTCACTGAGAGCTAGAAGCTCAAAGCTTCAGCTTCTTCCACTTAACCTTTTTCCTAACAGCATCATCCATCATTTGGAAAACATGCCTCCCAAGTAGAAAAAAGATGTTAACAAAGGAAAAAACATCGCTTCCAGCAGTCTTCCAGATCCAGCGGTCACAGATCAAGTAAATCCTTCTCCTCCAGCAGCAATACCAAATGATGGACAGGCTAATCCGACTACTCCTGCCGCAGAACAGCCTGCAGCGATTACTAGAGCAGATCTAGATAGGGTTGTGGTTGAAGTAACTAACCGCTTCACGTCCCAGCAGGAAGCCTTGGTGGACCATCTCATGTCACACTTAAGGGATGTTGAAGAGTCCAACCGCAACACCGAATCATGGGGTGAGACCCAGTCTGGAGGATCTCAGAGGCAACAAAGATCTTCCTTCTTCGAAGGAGCTAACGGCAGAAGCAGCCATGGTAGGAGCCAAGATCGAGCACAGTCCAAAGTTAGGCCTGAAGAAACGCTTGGAACCGAACCCCACGGGGGAGGTACCGGGCGGAGGTCAACTGTAGCTGAGCCTGTCATACTGCCTAACCACGGAAACGCCAGTGAACGGGGCCGAGCTAGAGTCCAGCCCGAAGTTGGACCCGAGGAAGTGCTTAGATCAGAACCCAGCAGGGGAAGATCAAGGCAAGGGCCAACTATGGCTGACCCTAGCATGCTCCCAGAAGACCAAAGGCAGCCACCAGAAAATATGAGGAATGATAGATGATACCATCCCTACAGATCATCTGGACGGAATCAATCCCACAGAACAGAACCAAACTCGTTTCTATCTGCTCCAAATTCTGATGAAAGGATGGCATGCTTGTTCAGAGAGTGCGTCCAACGAGAGCAAAGGGGTCGAGGGATAGGCGCTAGAGTAACCAGCCCTTTCGCCCGCAATATCGAAATTGCTATCACCCCCCGAGAATGGAAGATGCCAACAATGGAACCTTACAAAGGAACCTCCGACCCCGTTGTACACTTGCAGAGGTACACACAACATATGCTCATGAGTGGAGCTACAGAGGGAGTACTGTGCAAATGCTTTCCACTATTCTTATCAGATCTCGCTACCTCATGGTTCTGTCATTTACCCCAGGGATCCATCAGCTCGTGGGAAATGTTGAAAGAAAAGTTTATCAGTCAGTTCCGCATTCATGTGGAACAACCTAAGGACGCTTATTCCTTATCCAGCATCAAACAAAAACCTGGAGAGAAACTGCAGCAATACCTAACCCGATTCAATGCCGTAGCGGCCGCAGTCCAAGATGTCGATGAGAAGCTTATCCTAATGGCCCTCTGTAGTGGTGTGCATTCGGACACTAAATTTGCTAGAAGGTTGACAAAAGAAAAACCAGCTACTTTACCCGATTTCTTCCATGAAGCCGGGAAATATATGAGGCTTGAGGATGCTGTTGTTGAGGGGCAGTCAGGACAACAAAATAAGGCAACTCACAGCCACGCGCCTGCTGTGGCAAGGGACGTTCGAATAAATGATTCCAGAGACAATGCTGGGGGCAAGAAGGGAGAAAAGCGCCTATATCGGCCAGGACCGAGATTCGATACTTACACTCCTTTGAACGAAACCGTCGAAAACATCTTCCTTGCCACCCAAGGCGAAGTTAGGTACAAACGCCCACCATACAAGAAGGAATCGGATAACGCACAGAAGTCTGGAAAGTTCTGCCGCTTCCACGAATCTTATGGGCATGATACCAATGAGTGCCATCATCTCCGGGACTTGATTGAAGAACACATCAGAAGGAAGAAACTAGAACGCTATGTAAAAGGTCAGGACAGGACTCCAGCTCCTGCGAACGAGAACCCAAGGCTACCCTCACCGGAGACCGGTAGAGGAAACCGCAACACTAGCAACTCTAGTCAAGAGAAGATAGTGGTCCATACCATCTCAGGAGGACCGCACGTCGCAGACAAAAGCTTGAAAGAGATGGAAAGATATGGAAAGTCGCTTAGAGACAATAAAGACTGTGTCAATTCGGTTATAGAAGAACGCCACCTGAAACGGAAAGAAAGTGATGACATCACGTTCGGTAAGCGTGACCTAGAAGGAAGGCAATACCCTCACATGGATCTCATGGTTATCTCTGCCCGGCTCGGTCCCGCCGAAGTTTACCGAATCCTAGTAGACACTGGAAGCTCAGTAAATATCCTGTTCAAACATGCATTCGATAGAATGAAACTATCAATGAAGGATGTATCTCCCTGCGATAAACCACTACACGGTTTCACTGGAGATGCGAAGATGCCCCTCGGGCAACTGGACCTCTTTGTTGAGATTGGAAGCCATCCCCGCTCCGTTGTACGGAAACAGACGTTTGTGCTAATAGAAAACCATTCGGCCTACAACGCCTTCTTAGGAAGGCCAGCCTTGTCTGACTTCCAAATTGTCCTAGCCCCATGGTGCCTAAAGATGAAATTTCCAACGGACAATGGAGTAGGGGAAGTAGAAGGAGACCAGGACGTTGCTCAAGACTGCTATGTGACTGAACTTCGCAACAACCACAGGAAGGATAAAGGGAAGGGTGTAGAGGTTGCCCTCTGCACAAAAAGTCTAGAAGCATAGCAACTAAAGAAAGCCCCTCCTCATCGATATACCAGTGACCCTTTCAATGAATTAGACCCTAGGGACAAAGAGGAGGAGGCCACCGCCGAGCCTGCAGAGGCTATGGAGTTTGTATCTGTAGACAAGCACGACTCGAGTAGACTATTGAAAATTGGGTCCCAACTAAAAGCAGAGTTGAAGGAGCAACTCATCGACTTTCTCCGCCACATCTTGGATGTATTCGCATGGTCACACACTGACATGACCGGAATCTCCCCCGACGTGGCATGCCACGTACTGAACATTAATCCTACCAAGGCGCCCGTAAAACAAAGAAAGAGAAGTATGGGGGCAGAGTGATCAGCAGCCCTCGATGAAGAAGTAGAGAATCTACTCGCCAATGACTTCATACGAGAAGCCATCTACCCGGAATGGATCGCTAACCCGGTACTGGTAAAGAAGGCTAATGGGAAGTGACGAACATGCATTGACTTCTCCAACCTAAACGATGCCTGCCCAAAGGATTGCTTCCCACTTCCCCGAATTGACCAACTTGTAGACAGCACAGTCGGGCACGAGCTCTTATCTTTTATGGACGCATACTAAGGATATAACCAAATTCCTATGCATACTCCCGACCAAGACCACACTAGTTTCATCACCAACCGGGGTTTATACTGCTATAAGGTAATGCCTTTCGGACTTAAAAATGCAGGTGCCACCTACCAGCGCCTCGTCAACAAGATGTTTGCAGGGCTAATAGGGCAAACTATGGAAGTATACGTGGATGACATGCTGGTAAAGTCAAGAAAAGCCGACGATCACGTAAGTCACCTAGGCGAGATGTTTCAAGTACTTCGCCAGTATGGAATGAAGTTGAATCCTCTAAAATGCTCCTTCAGAGTATCATCATGAAAGTTCTTAGGATTCATCGTCCATGCCAGAGGGATTGAAGCAAACCCTGAACAAGTCCGAGCGCTAAGGGATATCAAGATACCTTCCACTCGAAAGGAAATGCAAAGCCTGAATGGAAAAGTGGCCGCCCTAAGTCGATTCATCTCCAAAGCAACGGACAAGTGCATCCCCTTTTTCGAAGCTCTAAAGAAAGACAAAGGAAAGTTCGAATGGACTGACGAATGCTTAACCGCTTTCCTTAACTTAATCGAACACCTCCAGAAACCACCGGTACTCTCGACTCCAAGCGAAGGCGAAGAATTATACCTATACCTTGCTGTGTCATCTCACGCCCTAAGCGCAGCCTTGGTAAGGGAAGACAACCGCATGCAGTGGCCAGTTTACTTCGTCAGTAAGAGGTTTACGGGAGCAGAAGTCAAATATCCTAAACTTGAGAAGCTAGCATACTGTTTACTAATCACATCACGGAAACTACGTCACTACTTCCAGTCTCATTCCATCAAAGTTCTGACCGATCAACCACTGAGGCAGGTACTCCATCGTCCCGACACTTCTGGGCGACTACTTAAATGGTGCATTGAACTAAGTCAGTATGATATCACCTATCACCCTCGCACCGCCATCAAGGGACAAGCCATGGCTGATTTCATTGCAGAATTCACTACCAACGAAGATAAGGAGCAATTGGAAATAGCAGAAGACATCAAGTGGAATCTCTTTGTGGATGGTGCATCAAACGAACAAGGCTCGAGGGCAGGTGTGGTAATAATCACTCCCAGGGGAAATAAGCTGCACTATGCTATAAGGTTAGAGTTCGCTGCCACCAACAACGATGCAGAATATGAAGCAGTGATAGCTGGATTAGAACTTGCCATAGAAATCGGAGCCAATTCTTTGTGTCTTCATAGCGATTCTCAACTTATTGTTAATCAAATACTAGGAGAATTCCAAGCTCGAGAAGAACGACTCATAGCATATTTAAAGAAGACCAAGTTACTTCTCAGCCGATTGGACCACTACTTAGTCAAACACATCCCTCGGGAAGAGAACCAAGAGGCCGACGAATTGGCAAAACAAGCAAGTATGAGAGACAGCGCCATCTTCGGAGCAGTAACCATCTCAAAGCAACTGACCCCAAGTTTTGAGCAAGTGAATCTGATAGCTACAACCGAAGAAGCAACTTGGATGACTCCCATCCGAGACTACCTACGAAGCGGCACACTACCCAACGGGCGTAACGAAGTCAAGAAAATCTTGAGGAAAGCTTCCCGCTACACAATACAAGAAGACATCCTCTATCGGCGCGGATTCTCTAACCCGTTATTAAGGTGTGTCGCTGGGAGGGAAGCTAAGGAAATCTTATTCAACATTCATCAAGGAAGCTGTGGAGATCACACCGGAGGGCAAACATTAGCAAAAAAGATACTCCGATATGGATATTTCTGGCCCACCTTAAGCAAGGACACCTTAGATTTTGTCAAAAAGTGTGACAGATGCCAGAAGTTTGCTAAGATTCCGCGGCTACCAACAACTGAGATTACTCAAATGACCAGCCCTTGGCCCTTCGCAATATGGGGAATTGACTTAATTGGAGAGCTACCAATGGGCCGAGGCGGGGCCAAATATGCTATAGTGGCAGTCGACTATTTCACCAAATGGGTGGAAGCGGAACCTCTGAATAAAGTATCTTCGGCAAAAGTTATTAACTTCTTGATCAAAAATGTTCTGTGCAGGTATAGAGTCCCACTCAAAATCATATCAGACAATGGACTCCAGTTTGACAGCGAGGAATTTGCCAACTGGTGCCGAGAGCACGGGATTCACAAAAGCTTCTCATCCGTAGCGTATCCCCAGGCAAACGGACAAGTCGAAGCTGTCAACAAAATTCTGAAAACTCTAATAAAAAAGAAACTCGAAAAGTCAAAGGGCGCTTGGGTGGATGAACTCCCTACGGCACTGTGGGCCTATCGCACATCCTTCAGAACATCAACGGGGCATACTCCTTTCTCTTTGGCATACGGATCGGAGGCTATGCACCCAGTTGAAACCATTGTGCCTTCCCACCGTAGGATCCACTATAACCCAAAAGAGAACGAAGAACTCCTTCACATGTCTTTGGATCTAGTTGAGGAGAGAAGAAATGATGCAGTCCTTAAAGCAGCGGCCCACAAGCAAAAAGTGGCAGCACAATACAACTCCAAAGTCAAGCATCGTACCTTACAAGAAGGGGATCTTATCCTCAAGCGAATTTTCCCTCGCCCCGGAGCACTAGATCCAATCTGGGATGGACCATATGTAATTCATAAAGATCTCCACAATGGAGCTTATATTTTGTCAACAGTACACGGAGGGGTGTTCCAGAGGGCATGGAACATCCAACACCTCTGTCGATACTTTTCTTAACTTGTACTGCCCATATGAAGTGAATTAACAAAGAGAATCAGTGGACGTAGGCCTTTTCGTGCCGAACCACTTTAAAAAACCTTGTCTCTTTTTTAACTTGTTCCTTTATAGCTTGGCTACTTGTTAACTTTATCCTTTTCTGTTGAACAAAATCCTATAGCATTTCCACTCAAAGCTCTCCACAGCGCAACTTCACCTGGACAAGACCCATCAGGTACTATGCGAATCTATGCCCTCGCTAATGAGACACTTTTGCTCCAGCATCCCTCTGCTGCGGGTTAACTCATTGCTCGCGACGGCCCTTAAAGCCAACTGTAATGAGCCGATTATAAGCCACCGAGAAGGCCGACTATAGCCGAGGCAGCTCATTACGGCGTTCGGCTCGCCGGCAACTGTGAACCGACTATAAGCCCCAACATAAGGTGTGGCCAGCCAGGGGCAGTTCACGGTTGACGATCGGCACCCACGCTAGCCGGCCATAGTAAATCGAATAATAACCACAATTATGGGCCATAATGGCCCGGGTAGAAACTGTGCGCGATCTCGGCTCCGATGTGTCTTAAGTGCGGGTGTGGTAAAAAAGAATTAACTCCCCGCGGAGGCGTAAGATGGGTGACAAATGTCTCCAAGACCCACAGCTAGGGAAAGTGACTACAAAGCCCGTTTGCCACGAACTTAAGCACATCGAAGGCCTTCCGTGATTGGAAGTTTTACCTTTTCACATATTTCAATTTTACTTAAGAAACTTTTCTCCTATCCTTTGTAACAATCCCTGAAGTACAGGACACAGAACAAGAGACATTCGCTAATGGAAGCGGATACTCACGGCAAGATACGGGACCACATTCCATACTCGGTCACACAAGACATTCAAAGCTGCCATCTACCAGCAAAATATAAAGGGCAGTATTTCCTTCTTTCATGAGTAAACACGTGACTATAATTTATTCACACCTCACGCTAACATTGCAAGCCATGAAATTATGTTTTAAACAAGAACCTGACATCAAACACAGTTTAATCACAAGAATATGCATAGCTATATTTCCCATACAACATGTCAAAATAGCAAAAACATTCAAAAGGCAACAGAATCAGCTTAAGTTAAAGAATTACACGTCAAGTATAGAGCTATTTATTACAAGTAGCAATAATTACAACCTAAGAGTTACTTTACTGTTTTAAGACTAACATATACAACCTTGTCAAGTCCACAAAAAAAAAAATTTCCCAGGTCTAATCAAGGAGCCGGCTGCGTCGGAGTCTTATCCTTGTCCTGTTGCCCACCTGTCCGATCAGAGAAAGAATTCATTAGTGATAAGCAACCAAGTTAACGGGAAGACTAGAAAGGAAGGCTTACCAGCATCTGCTCCTTGATCAACTTGATCATCATCCTCCACTTGCACACCTACCTCCTCAGCTGCAAGCAACCGCATGCCCTCCTTCACCGCCACCTTCTCCTCCTTGGTAAAATGGACGGTAACAGCATCCATCCTAAAGGCCACACCACCCTCCTTATCTGCCTTAGCCTGGGCCTCCTCCAGAGCCCTGAGATAGATCCTAGCCATAACCCGGGGGTAATCATCCATCCAGGACAAGTTACCCTGCCTCCAAGTACGGAAGTACATATCCTGGAGCATCCCCTCCATCAGCCCCTCATTCTCTTCAAACTCCCTCGTCCGGGCCTCGGAATCCGACAACCTTACGACGGCGGCATCTCTCTCCAATTGGTATCTCGAGTAGTCAGCCTGAAGGGATTTCCGCATCGCCTCCATCTCCTCCCTCAACCTGGCTTGAGCAAGCTCTGCAGCCTCAAGCTTCCCAGATAACTCCTCTATCTGCTCAAGATCCGCTTTCCGAACCTCGTCCACCGTGGCAATGGCCATATCGATCCGTTCCTTGCCAGTAGCCTCCATTTTCCGCAGTTCGGCCCGGCTGGCCTCTTCCATAGTTTTCTTTAGACGTCCGGAGGCGGCCTCGTGTTGAGAGATCTTGATGGCCTGATCAGCGAGTTGCTTGGCCTGGTCGGAAACCACTAACCGCAGTCTTATGTTGGCACTCCCAATTTCCTCCCCGGCCTTGACTAGTCGGGCATGATGCCCCATCAACTTCCTGGTCTCCTCAGCAACCCGGTCGATATTTGCCTTAGCTTCGTTCCCCATAGCGACAACCCGAGTAGTAAGCAAATCAAGATCCAAAGACTTGGCTTCATCAAGCACCCTTACCATAGGATTGCAAGGAAGAAGGTGCTCGCCAGTAACCTCATCAAAAGATATGTCATGAGATGCCGGGTCCAGGTCCGGATGACCCGCAAACGGATTGCATGCTAAGCCAGGATGATCTATTGGGATAACGGTTGGATTCTCAAATGGATGGGGGGAGGGCATAAGCTCGGTATCCTCCTCTGTAATGTCGTGAATAGGCTGGAGTGGGGCCGGGGGTCCAAGAAGAGGTCCAGACGAAGATCGACTCCTTTTCCTCTTCTGTATATCTTCTTCGATAACTCCGAGAAGAGGACGATAGCCGACTATGTCTCCCGGACGGTCAGTAGAAGGCTTAGGCTTGGCGGAAGCTTTGGAGAGCTTGTATTGTTCAATCATGTGCCGAAGATCTGAGGTCTTGGCCGTTTTACCCACTCCTGATATGAAAACCAAGTGTCACCAACATGTATTGAGCCATCATTCAAGAATTAAAAGAGTAAAGAGAAATTCACCTTGAACCGCCGAAGTTGCTTCAGTAGAGGCGCTCCCGGAGGATAGATCGACGCCAGTCCCAACTTTATCGGCTTTCTTGGACTTCTCCGTCCCCTCCAAACCTTCGAAGGCTTGGCGGAAAGCGTCATCCGTCCACTCTTGCATCTCGCCTACTTGCCCAGAAGACAAAGCCCCAACACCGTCGCCACCTCCAGCGCTTTCTCCTCCATCTTCGCCTTGCTCCTCCTCCACGTCTCCCTCCTCTGAGAAATCTGGACATGAGTTGGGAGAGGGACCGTCAGACTTTTTGAGCTTCTTCCCCCCGGCAACCGGGTGTTTCGGAAAGGGCCTCCTTTTACTGCTCTTCAACTCGGCCCCTTCTTTAGCTTGGGCAGCCTTCTCTTCAGCCGTGTCCCTCTGCTTGACCACGGACTGCTGTGGAAGAATCAAGTTGTACTCCAATAGTGTAGCGTTCCTGATCAGGTAGGCAGCCGACCTATCTCTCCCAATAATAGCTTCTATTTCTGCTGCCGTCTGAACCAGGCGATCATTCTCCACGACCACAAAACCACCTGTCGCTAGCAAAAAATAAAAACACATAAGAGAGAGTATTGCAACCAGAACGGGAATTAAAAATAAAGCTTTGACTTACATCCGGAGGTGAAGCGCCGAATAGAAACGGAATCATCCCTGACAAAAAACCACTCCTTCTTGAACATGTTGTACTTGGAGTATAAATCCAGGACCGGCTTAAAGGATAAGGCCGATTCCAAGCTGATGTAGGGAGACCCCTTCTTGTAGCCTCTCAAGTTGTACAAATACCGGATCTCCCGGTTGGAAGGAGGATGCCCATATCTCCTCTGGAAGATGACGAAGAGACTCACCAGAATGGCATAAGAGTTGGGCTGAAGCTGGAATGGAGCTACCTTTAGATATGTGAGGAAGCTGACTACCCAGGCATTGAGAGGCGGGATGGCACCACACATGCAATGGTATCTGCTGTAGGCAAAATATCCTTCGGGAGGATCATACGGCATCACTCCCGCAGCCGGCAATAACATGCGTGCTCGGTCGATCCCAAAAGAGCGAGATATAACATCAAGTTGCTCGCCCTTGAGTGAGCTAGGGAAGCAATCAGGAGGCAAGTTAAGAAGCTCCTGAGGACCGTACCCGTCCACTAGCGATCTCGGGGTGGGCCCATGTCGCTCTGGATTCAGCTGAACTGGGGGCACGACGGGAGATTCTCTTCTATCCGTAGTTTTCTTCTTGTCAGAACGGGTTTCAACTCTGTGAGACATTGTCTGCAACACGAAAAAGTACGTCGTTAAAACAAAGGATGTAGAGATATAAACAGGCAAGTGCGTACAATCCAGAATTTCATTTGAAATTCGAAACATAAAAGGTTCAAAGTTCGTTCGGCATTCAAGCTCCGGGACTCGTAGTCATAAAACTCATCCGACAGTTCAAAACCACGAAAAGCTCATTCGGCATTCTAAACATGAAAGCTCATTCGGCATTCCTAATATGAAAGCTCATTCGGCACTCCAAATATGCAAGCTCATTCGGCATTACAAATATGAAAGCTCATTCGGCAATTCTAGCCCAAGTTTCATTCGGTGATTCAAAACATAGATATCATTCGGCCTCATACTTTCAAACTCGTTCGGTAAAATGAAGAGCATTAAGGAGTCATTCGGCAGAAGTAAACTAACTTGGTCCGGTAGCTGAGAGTGGCTCGGCACGTGTTGATTCGGCAGTTCAAAAGTTGGTTCGGCTATCTCGTTCAGTAAGAAAAGACAAGGGCCTGCGTCTCCTACTTATAGGGAAAGGTCGGATAACCAGACCAGCCGGTTGGATTCTCAGGCCGGATATGGCTGTCAAACAAAAACAAAGCACGACATATGTTGAACATATGCCCTACTTTGGGGGGCAAATGTTGGGTATGTTTCTACCATCATCGAGCCAACACAAGGAAGCAAGGGACGAGCCACCAGAATAACCGAACCAACTATACGGTATTCCCTAACCGAACCAACTACAAGGCAAACCTACCGAACCAACCTCCCCTACCAAACCAACCTCACCTACCGAACCAACCTCACCTACCGAATCAACCTCATCGCCGAACCAACCTCCCCTACCGAACCAACCTCACCTACCGAACCAACCTCACCACCGAACCAGCCTCACCACCGAACCAACCTCACTACCGGTCCAAACCCCACTTCCATGCATAGCCGAACCAGAGTGCTACCGGACCAAGACGTGCCAGGCCAGATCACATCAGCCTAGGCCCACCAGCAGCTATGCACGTCCAAGACCCCTACCCCCAGCCTCACTCTATAAATAGAGGGGCAGGGGTACAACAATGGGGGACAAGTTTGAGAGCTCAAGCATGGAGAGAACTTTCAAACAACTTTCTTTTACTTGTATCAAAGCTTTGTACTTGTAATCTAAACAAGAGAAGAGAAATAACATATAAAGTGGACGTAGGCACATTTTGGCTGAACCACTATAAATCTGCATGTCTTTTTACAGTTTAGCCCCTGCTTTTCATATATTTGCATAAATCACCCAAACCACTAAGAACAACATAAGATCTACTAAATCATACGACTTTGAGGTGTTTGTCCATTTTTTGTGCAAACAGTACGTTAGCTATAGAACATACAGAAGCATTTAAAAGTTGAAGAATTAATGAACTCTTTGAATCGATCCATATAGATCTATGCAGTCCCAGGTATAATGGTACACAAAATGAATTCTCTTACTTCATTAAAGTCACCAATGAATTTTCTCAGATATGAACACGTGTATTTGATACACAAGTAAAATATCTATGATGAATTTATAGAATATAAAACGAAAGTAGAAAACAAAAACATGTAAAAGAATAAAAATTGATCGAATAAGTAAGTATTTTGGACAGGGGTTATAATGTACCTAAAAGCTAATAAGTTTCACTCTCAAAGTCACTCATCCCTATATTACATAATAATGCATCGATAAGAAGTAAGCGGATTCTGTTGGACAAAGTGCGATTGATAATGAGTGAAGTTAAGTCACTTCTTTCTATAAGGATACGTACTTAAGAGTAAGCACATATGTTAAATTTAATTTCATCTAAAGTATAGTTTATGGATTCATATATGATATGAACTAGAAAGGAACCCAAGTCTTAAATAGTTTAAGATGTGTAGTTGATCAATTTACGTTATGAATGTAAGTTTCATAAACCCAAGACTAGAAAATTTTTATGTCGGTATGGAGACATTTCATAAAATGATTTGAATGCCTAATCTGCCACACTAAGAAACAAATAATTGTCTCAAGAAACACCACCTTAATGTACAAGGAATTTCTTTCTAGAGAAATTAGTGGCAATGCAACGGACTTGGATACAATCCAAGATTTTAACATAGTAACCGTTGCTCGATTTTCTTTTAAGTGTAATACGATCGGCCTGCATTGGTCCAACAACCCACATTTTTTCCGCAAAGCATAGCACCTTGTAAATTTATGTAATTAAATAATTAAATTAAAAATGGGTAAAATTGTAATTTTACTTGAAAGAAAAATAGTATATTTTTATAGGAAATGGAATTAGGCTTTGGGACATATTCCATTGCATCCAAAATGTCGTTTACAATCATAAAATATATAATTATTAAATTTAGTTTAACGAGATAGAAATTAAAGATGTCAAATCCAGTGGCATTTTCATGAAATATTAATTTTGAGATTTTAGGCTAAACCTGTGTTATTTTGGCCTATAAATAAATATGTAAACCCTATTTTCTAATCCTATTTTAATTTAAACATCTTACCACTAATCTCCATCAAATCCTAAGCAAATTCAAAAAAAATAACCCTTTCATTTCATCTCCCTCTTCCCTCTTCTTAACCGAACTTTGAAAATTCATAACTTCCCTATTTCTCAATGGATTTCGATGAAACTAGTGACAAATTAAAGATGTGAAGAGTACGATAATCTCATGTAATTTTGAGGTGTAACTTATAAGATCACAGGCATAGAAGTCCCGAACAAGAACAATGATGAAATCTCGTACACCATTTTCATCTTCTTCATCAAACTTCAAAATGGTGTATATCTCTTGTTTATTAACGGATTTTGATAATCTATCCATTGAAATGATTGTGGAGACAAGTACTAATACTTGGTATAGGAATATTAGCAAATTTTTGGGTTTTATGCACTTAGGAAAGCAGAGATGGTATTGAGTTCTTCATTCAAGAGTTTTGGTGAGTGAGATTCATCCTATTTGTGTATATATTGATAAGATCTAGTAATTCATCCCTAATGGTCATAAATCATGTTATAAATGGTGTAATTGAAAATTAAAAAGTGATTTTTTTATATAAACATGATTACGGTGTAGTATGCCATGGCTAGATAAATTAAAAAGTGTTTTTTTATTGTAAATAGACATAGTTTGATTTCTCACTAATTAAAAAGTGTAAAACACAAAATCACTCCAAATTAGACATATTATATATTAGAATTATATTTATCAGTAACACAAATCCATTGGTGATTTTTTTTCAATGATATAAAGTAATATTATTTAATTAAATTATTTAATAAATTACAAAAATCCCCCTGAATTTTAAACGCATATAACTTTTGCATACGACTTTTGTTACATGCGTGGTTCGCAGCATCGCGATCGTGATGAGATAAGGAATGTTGTCGTATGCTACTTGCTATGTTTTAAGATATTTCATAAAGGCGTCATAGTCTGGATAGGTTCATAATACATTATTCGACTAATGATTATAAAAATAGGAGTCATGGTACATTTTTAGAGGAAATAAGTTCTTTGGTGTAACCAGTGACGTCTAATGATGGCTATTATGAGGTAGGCGTTATGGGACATTTTCATAGGAAATGAGTTCTTCGGTGTAATGGGTGATGTATAACGAGGATGATTACGAGGATAGGTGTAACAACCCTGGTTTTAACGATTACCTAAGAGTATGAAATTATAACGGTGGTTATAATTTAATAGTGTAAATTAATAATAAATGAAGAATTTTAATTGTTTATTGGGAATAAACAATGTATTTGAGAATAAAATGAGAAAAATAAAGTTTTGGAAAGTTTATTAAGATGATTTGAGTTAATAGATTGAGGAATTGAGTTTTACTTAGAGTTAATGCAATAATTTTGTAAATTATTGCTATTTACTTCTTTTAATGATTTTTAAAAGGAGTAATTAATTTTAAAATGAGATATACTGAATATAATAATGGAATTGAGTTTAAAAATATAATTTGAGTATAAAATTATATTTGAAATGGGTTATAGAATTTTATTACGCAAAAATGTGATTTTTGTAATTTATAATATTAATTACAATGAGATTTGTAATTAAAGATGTAAATTTGTTATTTACTTTGAAATAGAGAAATATGTTAATAAAATGTTTTAAAATATAAATAATCTTTTAGTTTAAGTGTAAAACATTTTATTATCATGAATATAAAGTTTTATAATTTTTAGAGATGAAATGTAGCTTTAATTCATAATTTGATTTGTGAGAAAAATTGTTAATACGTAATTAGTGGCTAAATTATGAAGTTAAGCTAATTTTCTTTTAATTTGGACCTTAGCCCATTACCTAAACCTAACTTAGCCTGCTAACCTAAGAGTAGAGAAAGAGAAAATAAACATGTACGTACATTTTTTCACTTTCTTCCTCAAGTTTTCAGAAATCAGAATAATGGCTGAAACATTTTCCTCTTCAAATCTTATGAAAAATCCATCAAATTAAAAGAAAAATTGATGATTTAAAATGAGATTCTAAACTCCAAACTCAGGTAATCGATTTCTAAAACCCCTCTTCATATCAAAATCTGATTTACAATGATAATTGTTAATTTTCTGCTCCTTTTTGGTTTGCATGTTTCCTTCTAAATTCTGTCAGGTTCCTATGGTCTATTCTTGGTGAAAAGCTTCAAACTTTCTGCCAAAATCCAAGCTTTTGCAACGAATCAGCAAGGTGAGTGTAAAACTCACAAACTCTAGCTGAATTATTTTGCTCTTTGTTATTATCTTGTTTCAGTTTTCAAGTGTCCTGTTTGAATTGCTATAACTTTTGACTCGTGTATCAGAATTAGGTGATACCTTTTTTGAATTCTAGCTATGGCAATACTCTACAACTTTTGTGTATTGAGTTTTCTGTAATTTTGAGTTTTACTCTGTCAAAATTTGATTTTCTACTGTTAACCCGAGAGCAAAATCTATATTTGCTCTGTGCTTAAAGCTGAAACAAAATAAGGCGTAACTTTCTCATTTTTGATCGAATTTTGATAATTTTGGATGTTCCGGAAAGAATAAATCCTATACTGCAACTTTTATGTTTTATGTTTTCTGTAATTTTGAGGTTAGCTATGTCAAAATTTGATTTTTCTACTGCTAACTCGAGAGCAAATCAAATATTTGCTCTGTATTTGAAACTGAACATAGTTAGTAAATTGGGCATATCTTCCTTGTTTCTTATCGGATTTCAATGATTTTTAAAGTTCTGGAAAGCTAATTTTGTATGTGACAACTTTCATGTTGAACACATTTGCATATTTTGAGCATAGTTTGATTAAAATCATATTGCAAACTCTCAGCTCTGTGATTTGATAATTACGTTATCCAAACTGAACACAGTTAGTAAATTGGGCATACTTTCCTTGTTACTTGTCGGATTTCGATGATTTTTAAAATAATGGAAAGCTTATTTTGGGTGTGATAACTTTTATGTTGAACACATTAGCATATTTTGAGCATAGGTTGATCAAAATCCTATTGCAAACTCTCAGCTCTGTCACTTTGATAATTACGTTATCCAAATTAAACACGGTTAGTAACTTAGACCTATCTTTCTTGTTTCTTGTCGGTTTTATATAATTATTGAAGTTTTAGAAAAGTTAGATTATTTTATAAACCTTTCTTATTTTGAGTTTTGCAAAATTATGAGATTAAGATAGTCGAAACCTTATTGCTTTGCTGTTGCCCTGAGTATAAACGACGACAATAAATCATTGACTTGGAAATTGTACTAGCTTATTTTTGCTCTTATTCTTGTTCGGTTTGATGTTGTTTTGAAATGTTTTGAGGACTATGATTTCTATCAATAAGCTAGCTATATTTGGAGAATTTGAAATTCAAATTAAAATAGAATTTGAATTGATTTTGGGTTAAATTTGAATTGAATTCAAGTTATAGGTCTTGAGTTATCTTTCTTGTTTTTCATTGTTTTCGAGCACGGTTTTCACTAAACCATTTTTGAAGTGATTTTTGAGATAAATGGAAATTTCAAATTATTATTATATAGTATTTTAAAATTATTTTTCTAATATAAAATCTATTTATTTCCTATAATAAACGAATTTCAAATATTGGTTTTATTAATCTTTTTGGATAAAAAAGTTTTAGAAGATTCTTTTCTCTAGTAAACTGTAATATATAAAACATACATTTTTACACTATTCGAACGTATGAGAAAGAGAATTAAACGATTTAGTAAAACACGTGGTATGGGACATGTGCGTTTACTATCTCGGTTAATTCCGGACTTGTATGATCGAAGCTATTTGACATTATTGATTCTGAGATGTTTTGCCATTTTATGGCGTATTTTGAGTTTTATAATTCTGATTTATTGGGATTATTTAAGATGGCCAATATTTGGCAAGTATTATGGTTTGAGATCTCTTATGTAGGAGTATGGTCGATGAGAACCATCATGATGTTTTATTTACTTGCCAATGATATAAGGCAAGTCTTGAATATATGATTTCATATTTTGAGGTTTATGGTTTATGAGGAACCATCACGATGTTTTCACTAGTCGAGGAGATGAGACAAATTATGATGCCATTTAATACTTCTAAATGAGATGAGTCGAGTATGGTGTCTTTTTATCACTTGCCAATGAGACGAGGCGAGATATGATTTTTCTGAGTTTTATGATGTTCCTAGTGTGGCATCAACTAGCGGCTAGTAAACCGCTAAGTGCGAACGTGTGGTATGGGACACACGTTAATACTTTTTGGGTTCCTATCTGTGAGTTTGTGACACATTCACGATGTTTTCCTAGTAGAACTGCTTTGAGAGGTGTTAGCGACCTTGTCATGAGGACGAACTGCTTTGGGAGGTGTTAGCGACCTTGTTAGGGCTGACAAAATGGCTTGGAAAGGTGTCAGCAGCTTTGTCACGAGGACGAACTGCTTTGGAAGGTGTTAGCGACCTTGTCTAAGGCTTCGGCCATCTGATTTTAGCACATGCAGCACTGCTTCGGCATTAACAATTGGGGATCTGGCCAATCCGGGTTTTCTAAGTTTTGAGTTCGCCGTTTTTGGTGCATTAGAGTTAAGATTTCCTAAGTTTTGAACTCGCATCGAATTCTTTATTGAGTTTGAGATTTTATGAGTTTGAATTCGTATCAAGTTCCATGAGCTTTTAAGATTGAGATGCATGTGTGAGATTTAGCCGTCTTGGCTTACTTATGAGTTGAGATCTCACATTCTTATGGAGCTATCTTGTGTTGCTTTCATGGCTTCTATTCGTGATTGTAATGAGTTTTCTCCTTTTTGGAGTAATGGTTCATCGAACCATTTGGGTTTTACTTGAGCTTTATATGAGTTGATTTGAGTTCATTATGGGTTATCGTCGATGATATGAGGCACTTCTATTTTATTTGAGTATTGAGTTTGAGTTACCTCTTTTGTGGAATTTAGTCACTTAGGTAGCGTTTGTTACTTAAGTATTGAGCTATGAGTTTTCTAATCCTTCTCCTCATTTGAGAAGAAGTATCACTATATCTATTCTTCTTTCATATTATCGATATTGACTGATTTGTATAGCTAGACTGACCCGTGTATTTATACTCGGGTCAGACCGAGTTGTTTCAAGTATCATCTATTGGGCTTAGCTTGAAGTTGATGTTGGACATTAGCTTATCTATTACTTGAGTAGTTGATTTCTTTCGCATATTATGGTGTATTTACATTTGATTCGATGTATATAGTGTGGTTGAGTACCACCTTTATTGTATTTATATTGTATTGTACTAAACATTTATCGGTATATATGTATATATATATATGATGTTGATTACTATTCTGTGATGTGCTTTACATTCAGTTATTGTATTTTATTCTGATAGATCCGTTAGCCACCTATAGTTTTGGATTAAGCATTTACTGGGTATGTCGATCCACTTGAGTTGAAAAAAAATTATATTGCATTTATCGACGTATTCAATAGATGTTTAAGACAAAATTATAGATGGTCGCCATTAACCAGCCCTATTCTCTAATTTAGAAGATAGAATTACTTGTTAATTCTCTTTGCTAAGGTGGGTCTCGGGGTGGGGCGTCACGGTTTGGTATCAGAGCTGTGGTCAGAACAAATTAGAGTAAACACAAAACAGTACGTATATCGTGATACATCGAAGTACAATACGAGTGAATCATTCTCCTTTATTCGAGCTTGTTTTCGAATCGAGCCTTGATTTTTTTGAGTTTTGAGATTTTTGAGATGGAATATGTCTAGGAATATATATATATATTGTATTCTGTAGTATTCCATAATTGAGTTTGATGTTATCTTAACTTATGGATAATCTTATTTGGGATTATTCTATTCTTATTTTTGTCGATGCGAGTGAGCTCGTATCGATGAAGCTTATTGATTCCTTTGAGCATTCTTGTTGCATTCCTTTGAGAGTTGTGAATCCTACTTAAGGGATCCATTATAATTGGCTTGCTATGAGCATATGTTTGTTACTCACAATCTTGAGATGCAGTTGATTTGAGATGGATTGACTTATTTGATATTAAGTCCAATCCTTTGTTTTATAGGATCCTATTGTATATTTAGGTTTCCTATTTTGATTGGTTTATTATCTCTCACTTTAGAATGTTAATGATGATTCCGAAGTTTCTGTATTCACTATTGAGTATCGAGATGTTGATGATCTATCTCGAATTCCAGTCAAGCCGACTTTGTTGAGTTTTGTGAGTCCGTTTGGATTTGACATCCAATTGGACAATCGAGTGTTGAGGTAACCTTATTCCTGGCTTTTAGCTCTTCGGTTATCCTTCCATGAGGATATCCACTAAGGAATGAGGTGAGTTTCTAGATTGTTCTAGTTTGATTGAGTTTATCATTCAGCTTCGTTTGAGTGTTCTTTTTAGATACTCAATCAAAGTTATCCTTTGTAGCATTACTTTGTTTGAAGTAATGATTTGTTGTTTGTGAGCTTCTTCTCCTTCGAGAAGAATATCTGGCTTATCTTGTGTCTTGATGATTTCCCAGAGTGGCTCGTCATCTTGTAGGAGTTGACGAACACTCCATCTCCTTCTGCTGATTTTGAGAATCGAGTATTCTGGGAATATCTCGATGCATTCTCTTAATGTTCTTTGGTTTGAGTTTTGAAGCTATATAAATATGAGTTTTAAAGAGAAATTTGAGCTTTGAAAAAAAAATCAAATCAAAGAATATGTTGAGAATATATTTACATGAGTAGTATTTCTTTTATAGAAATAATTTAAGAGTGTTGGGTTGTCCATCGAGTAGTTAAGAGTTCTGGTCGATACGCCTGATCAACGTTATCGATAGGAATCTCCTAAATGCTATGATGAGGCAATCAGACACGATGGTTTGTGTTTTAAAAATTATGATTTTGAAAATAATATTTTGAGATTATATATTAAATTTATTTTTGAATGGTAATTGCAGCCCTTGATTTTAGAGACGAGTAACAGAGTGGCGAGGCAGTTTTGATCGTTCGATCGACTCTACAGCCAATGGATATATCTATTTATTAGAGATTCAATGGCAAGGCAATGCCATTTATTTATTTATTTTGAAATTATAAAGATGAGAATATAAATGAGATTATTTTTGAGCTGTGCTTTATTGAAAGTATATTTTGAGATTTTAGAATTTATATTATATACATTGGATGTTTTAAGGGAAGAGTATAGTAAGAGAATATGAAGACTATTTTAAAAACTATTTAAGTGGTTTAATAGAAGAGTAAAGAGAATTTAAACCCTTAATTTATTTTGAGGAATATTATTATGGATTTACAAAATTCTTTGGAAATTAATTTTGAAGTAAGAAAAGTTTGAATTTTAACTTTGAATTTTAAATTACTTACTAAGTAATATAGTAAAGAGTTTGAGAAATTTTCAAATGTTGAAAATTGAGATTTAATAATTTAAAAGATGTTGAGATTTAAAATTCTAAATATCTTGAATTAAAAGATAATTCGAGCTTATATCCTTGTTCTTAAGTATATTCTATCCTTGAGCTATTGTCAACGACGTGCATTTTTGCGGTCGTTCGAGTTTGGTGGCTTCTTGAGAAGCCATCTCGTGATTTATCTATCTTGCTCATTGTGTATACCTTGTTTTGAGGTAGTATTTTCTGTACTATCAAGCAGAAAATCATGTTGCTGATCGTTTTTGTTGCTTAGAGTTCACGTTTGAGTGAGTTTGATCCCGACTCTATTCGTAGAGCCTTGAGAAATCTATCTCATTTGATAGACTATTTGTTGGGTATCTTGTTGAGTTTGATTCGAAGGCGGGATATCTTCGAAATTCTTTCGAGTTACTTGGAAAATTCGATGGTTTGCTAATCACTATATTAGCATTTGATGGGTCATTGGATTAACCAAGTGAGATTTTCCTTATTTCTCTCTACTATTCTATGTTGAGAGTATGAATGGCTTGAGTTTCGTGCTTGTCTATCTTCTTCGATGATTGAATCTTTTTGTGTTGTTTACGGCTCTTTTTCTAGAAAATTGCGGGGACGCAATTTTTGTAGGGGGGAGTCTGTAACAACCCTAGTTTTAACGATTACTTGAGAGTATTAAATTATAACGGTGGTTATAATTTAATAGTGTAAATTAATAATAAATAAAGAATTTTAATTGTTTATTGGGAATAAACAATGTATTTGAGAATAAAATGAGAAAAATAAAGTTTTGGAAAGTTTATTAAGATGATTTGAGTTAATAGATTGAGGAATTGTGTTTTACTTAGAGTTAATGCAATAATTTTGTAAATTATTGCTATTTACTTCTTTTAATGATTTTTAAAAGGAGTAATTAATTTTAAAATGAGATATATTGAATATAATAATGGAATTGAGTTTAAAAATATAATTTGAGTATAAAATTATATTTGAAATGGGTTATAGAATTTTATTACGCAAAAATGCGATTTTTGTAATTTATAATATTAATTACAATGAGATTTGTAATTAAAGATGTAAATTTGTTATTTACTTTAAAATAGAGAAATATGTTAATAAAATGTTTTTTAAATATAAATAATCTTTTAGTTTAAGTGTAAAACATTTTATTATCATGAATATAAAGTTTTATAATTTTTAGAGATGAAATGTAGCTTTAATTCATAATTTGATTTGTGAGAAAAATTGTTAATACATAATTAGTGGCTAAATTATGAAGTTAAGCTAATTTTCTTTTAATTTGGACCTTAGCTCATTACCTAAACCTAACTTAGCCTGCTAACCTAAGAGTAGAGAAAGAGAAAATAAACATGTACGTACATTTTTTCACTTTCTTCCTCAAGTTTTCAGAAATCAGAATAATGGCTGAAACATTTTCCTCTTCAAATCCTATGAAAAATTCATCAAATTAAAAGAAAAATTGATGATTTAAAATGAGATTCTAAATTCCAAACTCAGGTAATCGATTTCTAAAACCCCTCTTCATATCAAAATCTGATTTACAGTGATAATTGTTAATTTTCTGCTCCTTTTTGGTTTGCATGTTTCCTTCTAAATTCTGTCAGGTTCCTATTGTCTATTCTTGGTGAAAAGCTTCAAACTTTCTGTCAAAATCCGAGCTTTTGCAACGAATCAGCAAGGTGAGTGTAAAACTCACAAACTCTAGCTGAATTATTTTGCTCCTTGTGATTATCTTGTTTCAGTTTTCAAGTGTCCTGTTTGAATTGCTATAACTTTTGATTCGTGTATCAGAATTAGGTGATACTTTTTTTGAATTCTAGCTATGGCAATGCTCTACAACTTTCGTGTATTGAGTTTTCTATAATTTTTAGTTTTACTCTATCAAAATTTGAATTTTCTACTGTTAACCCGAGAGCAAAATCTATATTTGCTCTGTGCTTGAAGCTGAAACAAAATAAGACGTAACTTTCACGTTTTTGATCGGATTTTGATAATTTTGGATGTTCCGGAAAGCATAAATCCTATACTGCAACTTTTATGTTTTATGTTTTCTGTATTTTTGAGGTTAGCAATGTCAAAATTTGATTTTTCTACTGCTAACTCGAGAGCAAATCAAATATTTGCTCTGTGTTTGAAACTGAACACAGTTAGTAAATTGGTCATATCTTCCATGTTTCTTATCGGATTTCGATGATTTTTCAATTTCTGGAAAGCATATTTTGTGTGTCACAACTTTCGTGTTGAACACATTTGCAATCTTTTGAGCATAGTTTGATTAAAATCATGTTGCAAACTCTCAGCTTTGTGATTTTGATAATTACGTTATCCAAACTGAACACAGTTAGTAAATTGGACATATCTTCCTTGTTACTTGTCGGATTTCGATGATTTTTAAAGTTCTGGAAAGCATATTTTGTGTGTGATAACTTTTATGTGGAACACATTAGCATATTTTGAGCATAGGTTGATAAAAATCCTATTGCAAACTCTCAGCTCTGTCACTTTGATAATTACGTTATCCAAATTAAACACGGTTAGTAACTTAGACCTATCTTTCTCGTTTCTTGTCGGTTTTATATAATTATTGAAGTTTTAGAAAAGTTAGATTATTTTATAAACCTTTCTTATTTTGAGTTTTGCAAAATTATGAGGTTAAGATAGTCGAAACCTTATTGCTTTGCTGTTGCCCTGAGAATAAACGACAGCAATAAATCATTGACTTGGAAATTGTACTAGCTTATTTTTGCTCTTATTCTTGTTCGGTTTGATGTTGTTTTGAAATGTTTTGAGAGCTATGATTTCTATCAATAAGCTAGCTATATTTGGAGAATTTGAAATTCAAATTTAAATAGAATTTTAATTGATTTTGGGTTAAATTTGAATTGAATTCAAGTTATCGGTCTTGAGTTATCTTTCTTGTTTTTCATTGTTTTCGAGCACGGTTTTCACTAAACCATTTTTGAAGTGATTTTTGAGATAAATGAAAATTTCAAATTATTATTATATAGTATTTTAAAATTATTTTTCTAATATAAAATCTATTTATTTCCTATAATAAACGAATTTCAAATATTGGTTTTATTAATCTTTTTGGATAAAAAAGTTTTAGAAGATTCTTTTCTCTAGTAAACTGTAATATATAAAACATACATTTTTACACTATTCGAACGTATGAGAAAGAGAATTAAACGATTTAGTAAAACACGTGGTATGGGACATGTGCGTTTACTATCTCGGTTAATTCCGGACTTGTATGATCGAAGCTATTTGACATTATTGATTCTGAGATGTTTTCCCATTTTATGGCGTATTTTGAGTTTTATAATTCCGATTTATTGGGATTATTTAAGATGGCCAATATTTGGCAAGTATTATGGTTTGAGATCCCCTATTTAGGAGTATGGTCGATGAGAACCATCATGATGTTTTATTTACTTGCCAATGATATAAGGCAAGTCTTGAATATATGATTTCATATTTTGAGGTTTATGGTTTATGAGGAACCATCACGATGTTTTCACTAGTCGAGGAGATGAGACAAATTATGATGCCATTTAATACTTGTAAATGAGATGAGTCAAGTATGGTGTCTTTTTATCACTTGCCAATGAGACGAGGCGATATATGATTTTTCTGAGTTTTATGATGTTCCTAGTGTGGCATCGACTAGCGGCTAGTAAACCGCTAAGTGCGAACGTGTGGTATGGGACACACGTTAATACTTTTCGGGTTCCTATCCGTGAGTTTGTGACACATTCACGATGTTTACCTAGCAGAACTGCTTTGAGAGGTGTTAGCGACCTTGTCATGAGGACGAACTGCTTTGGGAGGTGTTAGCGACCTTGTTTGGGCTGACAAAATGGCTTAGAAAGGTGTCAGCGACCTTGTCACGAGGACGAACTGCTTTGGAAGGTGTTAGCGACCTTGTCTAAGGCTTCGGCCATCTGATTTTAGCACGTGCAGCACTGCTTCGGCATTGCAATTAGGGATCTGGCCAATTCGGGTTTTCTAAGTTTTGAGTTCGCCGTTTTTGGCGCATTAGAGTTAAGATTTCCTAAGTTTTGAACTCGCATCGAATTCTTTATTGGGTTTGAGATTTTATGAGTTTGAATTCGTATCGAGATCCATGAGCTTTTAAGATTGAGATGCATGTGTGAGATTTAGCCGTCTTGGCTTACTTATGAGTTGAGATCTCACATTCTTATGGAGCTATCTTGTGTTGCTTTCATGGCTTCTATTCGTGATTGTAATGAGTTTTCTCCTTTTTGGAGTAATGGTTCATCGAACCATTTGGGTTTTACTTTAGCTTTATATGAGTTGATTTGAGTTCATTATGGGTTATCGTCGATGATATGAGGCACTTCTATTTTATTTGAGTATTGAGTTTGAGTTACCTCTTTTGTGGAATTTAGTCACTTAGGTAGCGTTTATTACTTAAGTATTGAGCTATGAGTTTTCTAATCCTTCTCCTCATTTGAGAAGAAGTATCACTATATCTATTCTTCTTTCATATTATCGATATTGACTGATTTGTATAGCTAGATTGACCCGTGTATTTATACTCGGGTCAGACCGAGTTGTTTCAAGTATCATCTATTGGGCTTAGCTTGAAGTTGATGTTGGACATTAGCTTATCTATTGCTTGAGTAGTTGATTTCTTTCGCATACAATGGTGTATTTACATTTGATTCGATGTATATAGTGTGGTTGAGTACCACCTTTATTGTATTTATATTGTATTGTACTAAACATTTATCGGTATATATGTATATATATATATGATGTTGATTACTATTCTGTGATGTGCTTTACATTCAGTTATTGTATTTTATTCTGATAGATCCGTTAGCCACCTATAGTTTTGGATTAAGCATTTACTGGGTATGTCGATCCACTTGAGTTGAAAAAAAATTATATTGCATTTATCGACGTATTCAATAGATGTTTAAGACAAAATTATAGATGGTCGCCATTAACCAGCCCTATTCTCTAATTTAGAAGACAGAATTACTTGTTAATTCTCTTTGCTAAGGTGGGTCTCGGGGTGGGGCGTCACGGTTTGGTATCAGAGCTGTGGTCAGAACAAATTAGAGTAAACACAAAACAGTACGTATATCGTGATACATCGAAGTACAATACGAGTGAATCATTCTCCTTTATTCGAGCTTGTTTTCGAATCGAGCCTTGATTTTTTTGAGTTTTGAGATTTTTGAGATGGAATATGTCTAGGAATATATATATATATTGTATTCTATAGTATTCCATAATTGAGTTTGATGTTATCTTAACTTATGGATAATCTTATTTGGGATTATTCTATTCTTATTTTTGTCGATGCGAGTGAGCTCGTATCGATGAAGCTTATTGATTCCTTTGAGCATTCTTGTTGCATTCCTTTGAGAGTTGTGAATCCTACTTAAGGGATCCATTATAATTGGCTTGCTATGAGCATATGTTTGTTACTCACAATCTTGAGATGCAGTTGATTTGAGATGGATTGACTTATTTGATATTAAGTCCAATCCTTTGTTTTATAGGATCCTATTGTATATTTAGGTTTCCTATTTTGATTGGTTTATTATCTCTCACTTTAGAATGTTAATGATGATTCCGAAGTTTCTGTATTCACTATTGAGTATCGAGATGTTGATGATCTATCTCGAATTCCAGTCAAGCCGACTTTGTTGAGTTTTGTGAGTCCGTTTGGATTTGACATCCAATCGGACAATCGAGTGTTGAGGTAACCTTATTCCTGGCTTTTAGCTCTTCGGTTATCCTTCCATGAGGATATCCACTAAGGAATGAGGTGAGTTTCTAGATTGTTCTAGTTTGATTGAGTTTATCATTCAGCTTCGTTTGAGTGTTCTTTTCAGATACTCAATCAAAGTTATCCTTTGTAGCATTACTTTGTTTGAAGTAATGATTTGTTGTTTGTGAGCTTCTTCTCCTTCGAGAAGAATATCTGGCTTATCTTGTGTCTTGATGATTTCCCAGAGTGGCTCGTCATCTTGTAGGAGTTTACGAACACTCCATCTCCTTCTGCTGATTTTGAGAATCGAGTATTCTGGGAATATCTCGATGCATTCTCTTAATGTTCTTTGGTTTGAGTTTTGAAGCTATATAAATATGAGTTTTAAAGAGAAATTTGAGCTTTGAAAAAAAAAATCAAATCAAAGAATATGTTGAGAATATATTTACATGAGTAGTATTTCTTTTATAGAAATAATTTAAGAGTGTTGGGTTGTCCATCGAGTAGTTAAGAGTTCTGGTCGATACGCCTGATCAACGTTATCGATAGGAATCTCCTAAATGCTATGATGAGGCAATCAGACACGATGGTTTGTGTTTTAAAAATTATGATTTTGAAAATAATATTTTGAGATTATATATTAAATTTATTTTTGAATGGTAATTGCAGCCCTTGATTTTAGAGACGAGTAACAGAGTGGCGAGGCAGTTTTGATCGTTCGATCGACTCTACAGCCAATGGATATATCTATTTATTAGAGATTCAATGGCAAGGCAATGCCATTTATTTATTTATTTTGAAATTATAAAGATGAGAATATAAATGAGATTATTTTTGAGCTGTGCTTTATTGAAAGTATATTTTGAGATTTTAGAATTTATATTATATACATTGGATGTTTTAAGGGAAGAGTATAGTAAGAGAATATGAAGACTATTTTAAAAACTATTTAAGTGGTTTAATAGAAGAGTAAAGAGAATTTAAACCCTTAATTTATTTTGAGGAATATTATTATGGATTTACAAAATTCTTTGGAAATTAATTTTGAAGTAAGAAAAGTTTGAATTTTAACTTTGAATTTTAAATTACTTACTAAGTAATATAGTAAAGAGTTTGAGAAATTTTCAAATGTTGAAAATTGAGATTTAATAATTTAAAAGATGTTGAGATTTAAAATTCTAAATATCTTGAATTAAAAGATAATTCGAGCTTATATCCTTGTTCTTAAGTATATTCTATCCTTGAGCTATTGTCAACGACGTGCATTTTTGCGGTCGTTCGAGTTTGGTGGCTTCTTGAGAAGCCATCTCGTGATTTATCTATCTTGCTCATTGTGTATACCTTGTTTTGAGGTAGTATTTTCTGTACTATCAAGCAGAAAATCATGTTGCTGATCGTTTTTGTTGCTTAGAGTTCACGTTTGAGTGAGTTTGATCCCGACTCTATTCGTAGAGCCTTGAGAAATCTATCTCATTTGATAGACTATTTGTTGGGTATCTTGTTGAGTTTGATTCGAAGGCGGGATATCTTCGAAATTCTTTCGAGTTACTTGGAAAATTCGATGGTTTGCTAATCACTATATTAGCATTTTATGGGCCATTGGATTAACCAAGTGAGATTTTCCTTATTTCTCTCTACTATTCTATGTTGAGAGTATGAATGGCTTGAGTTTCGTGCTTGTCTATCTTCTTCGATGATTGAATCTTTTTGTGTTGTTTACGGCTCTTTTTCTAGAAAATTGCGGGGACGCAATTTTTGTAGGGGGGAGTCTGTAACAACCCTAGTTTTAACGATTACTTGAGAGTATTAAATTATAACGGTGGTTATAATTTAATAGTGTAAATTAATAATAAATAAAGAATTTTAATTGTTTATTGGGAATAAACAATGTATTTGAGAATAAAATGAGAAAAATAAAGTTTTGGAAAGTTTATTAAGATGATTTGAGTTAATAGATTGAGGAATTGTGTTTTACTTAGAGTTAATGCAATAATTTTGTAAATTATTGCTATTTACTTCTTTTAATGATTTTTAAAAGGAGTAATTAATTTTAAAATGAGATATATTGAATATAATAATGGAATTGAGTTTAAAAATATAATTTGAGTATAAAATTATATTTGAAATGGGTTATAGAATTTTATTACGCAAAAATGCGATTTTTGTAATTTATAATATTAATTACAATGAGATTTGTAATTAAAGATGTAAATTTGTTATTTACTTTAAAATAGAGAAATATGTTAATAAAATGTTTTAAAAATATAAATAATCTTTTAGTTTAAGTGTAAAACATTTTATTATCATGAATATAAAGTTTTATAATTTTTAGAGATGAAATGTAGCTTTAATTCATAATTTGATTTGTGAGAAAAATTGTTAATACATAATTAGTGGCTAAATTATGAAGTTAAGCTAATTTTCTTTTAATTTGGACCTTAGCTCATTACCTAAACCTAACTTAGCCTGCTAACCTAAGAGTAGAGAAAGAGAAAATAAACATGTACGTACATTTTTTCACTTTCTTCCTCAAGTTTTCAGAAATCAGAATAATGGCTGAAACATTTTCCTCTTCAAATCCTATGAAAAATCCATCAAATTAAAGGAAAAATTGATGATTTAAAATGAGATTCTAAATTCCAAACTCAGGTAATCGATTTCTAAAACCCCTCTTCATATCAAAATCTGATTTACAGTGATAATTGTTAATTTTCTGCTCCTTTTTGGTTTGCATGTTTCCTTCTAAATTCTGTCAGGTTCCTATTGTCTATTCTTGGTGAAAAGCTTCAAACTTTCTGCCAAAATCCGAGCTTTTGCAACGAATCAGCAAGGTGAGTGTAAAACTCACAAACTCTAGCTGAATTATTTTGCTCTTTGTTATTATCTTGTTTCAGTTTTCATGTGTCCTGTTTGAATTGCTATAACTTTTGATTCGTGTATCAGAATTAGGTGATACTTTTTTTGAATTCTAGCTATGGCAATGCTCTACAACTTTCGTGTATTGAGTTTTCTGTAAATTTCAGTTTTACTCTATCAAAATTTGAATTTTCTACTGTTAACCCGAGAGCAAAATCTATATTTGCTCTGTGCTTGAAGCTGAAACAAAATATGACGTAACTTTCACGTTTTTGATCGGATTTTGATAATTTTGGATGTTCCGGAAAACATAAATCCTATACTGCAACTTTTATGTTTTATGTTTTCTGTATTTTTGAGGTTAGCTATGTCAAAATTTGATTTTTCTACTGCTAACTCGAGAGCAAATCAAATATTTGCTCTGTGTTTGAAACTGAACACAGTTAGTAAATTGGTCATATCTTCCATGTTTCTTATCGGATTTCGATGATTTTTAAATTTCTGGAAAGCATATTTTGTGTGTCACAACTTTCGTGTTGAACACATTTGCAATCTTTTGAGCATAGTTTGATTAAAATCATGTTGCAAACTCTCAGCTCTGTGATTTTGATAATTACGTTATCCAAACTGAACACAGTTAGTAAATTGGGCCTATCTTCCTTGTTACTTGTCGGATTTCGATGATTTTTAAAGTTATGGAAAGCATATTTTGTGTGTGATAACTTTTATGTGGAACACATTAGCATATTTTGAGCATAGGTTGATAAAAATCCTATTGCAAACTCTCAGCTCTGTCACTTTGATAATTACGTTATCCAAATTAAACACGGTTAGTAACTTAGACCTATCTTTCTCGTTTCTTGTCGGTTTTATATAATTATTGAAGTTTTAGAAAAGTTAGATTATTTTATAAACCTTTCTTATTTTGAGTTTTGCAAAATTATGAGGTTAAGATAGTCGAAACCTTATTGCTTTGCTGTTGCCCTGAGAATAAACGACAGCAATAAATCATTGACTTGGAAATTGTACTAGCTTATTTTTGCTCTTATTCTTGTTCGGTTTGATGTTGTTTTGAAATGTTTTGAGAGCTATGATTTCTATCAATAAGCTAGCTATATTTGGAGAATTTGAAATTCAAATTTAAATAGAATTTTAATTGATTTTGGGTTAAATTTGAATTGAATTCAAGTTATCGGTCTTGAGTTATCTTTCTTGTTTTTCATTGTTTTCGAGCACGGTTTTCACTAAACCATTTTTGAAGTGATTTTTGAGATAAATGGAAATTTCAAATTATTATTATATAGTATTTTAAAATTATTTTTCTAATATAAAATCTATTTATTTCCTATAATAAACGAATTTCAAATATTGGTTTTATTAATCTTTTTGGATAAAAAAGTTTTAGAAGATTCTTTTCTCTAGTAAACTGTAATATATAAAACATACATTTTTACACTATTCGAACGTATGAGAAAGAGAATTAAATGATTTAGTAAAACACGTGGTATGGGACATGTGCGTTTACTATCTCGGTTAATTCCGGACTTGTATGATCGAAGCTATTTGACATTATTGATTCTGAGATGTTTTCCCATTTTATGGCGTATTTTGAGTTTTATAATTCCGATTTATTGGGATTATTTAAGATGGCCAATATTTGGCAAGTATTATGGTTTGAGATCCCCTATTTAGGAGTATGGTCGATGAGAACCATCATGATGTTTTATTTACTTGCCAATGATATAAGGCAAGTCTTGAATATATGATTTCATATTTTGAGGTTTATGGTTTATGAGGAACCATCACGATGTTTTCACTAGTCGAGGAGATGAGACAAATTATGATGCCATTTAATACTTGTAAATGAGATGAGTCGAGTATGGTGTCTTTTTATCACTTGCCAATGAGACGAGGCGATATATGATTTTTCTGAGTTTTATGATGTTCCTAGTGTGGCATCGACTAGCGGCTAGTAAACCGCTAAGTGCGAACGTGTGGTATGGGACACACGTTAATACTTTTCGGGTTCCTATCCGTGAGTTTGTGACACATTCACGATGTTTACCTAGCAGAACTGCTTTGAGAGGTGTTAGCGACCTTGTCATGAGGACGAACTGCTTTGGGAGGTGTTAGCGACCTTATTTGGGCTGACAAAATGGCTTAGAAAGGTGTCAGCGACCTTGTCACGAGGACGAACTGCTTTGGAAGGTGTTAGCGACCTTGTCTAAGGCTTCGGCCATCTGATTTTAGCACGTGCAGCACTGCTTCGGCATTGCAATTAGGGATCTGGCCAATTCGGGTTTTCTAAGTTTTGAGTTCGCCGTTTTTGGCGCATTAGAGTTAAGATTTCCTAAGTTTTGAACTCGCATCGAATTCTTTATTGGGTTTGAGATTTTATGAGTTTTAATTCGTATCGAGTTCCATGAGCTTTTAAGATTGAGATGCATGTGTGAGATTTAGCCGTCTTGGCTTACTTATTTGTGGAGATCTCACATTCTTATGGAGCTATCTTGTGTTGCTTTCATGGCTTCTATTCGTGATTGTAATGAGTTTTCTCCTTTTTGGAGTAATGGTTCATCGAACCATTTGGGTTTTACTTTAGCTTTATATGAGTTGATTTGAGTTCATTATGGGTTATCGCCGATGATATGAGGCACTTCTATTTTATTTGAGTATTGAGTTTGAGTTACCTCTTTTGTGGAATTTAGTCACTTAGGTAGCGTTTGTTACTTAAGTATTGAGCTATGAGTTTTCTAATCCTTCTCCTCATTCGAGAAGAAGTATCACTATATCTATTCTTCTTTCATATTATCGATATTGACTGATTTGCATAGCTAGACTGACCTGTGTATTTATACTCGGGTCAGACCGAGTTGTTTCAGGTATCATCTATTGGGCTTAGCTTGAAGTTGATGTTGGACATTAGCTTATCTATTGCTTGAGTAGTTGATTTCTTTCGCATACTCTGGTGTATTTACATTTGATTCGATGTATATAGTGTGGTTGAGTACCACCTTTATTGTATTCATATTGTATTGTACTAAACATGTATCAGTATATATGTATATATGTATATATATATGATGTTGATTACTGTTCTGTGATGTGCTTTACATTCAGTTATTGTATTTTATTCTGATAGATCCATTAGCCACCTATAGTTTTGGATTAAGCATTTACTGGGTATGTCGATCCACTTGAGTCGAAAAAAAATTATATTACATTTATCGACGTATTCAATAGATGTTTAAGACTAAATTATAGATGGTCGCCCTTAACCAGCCCTATTCTCTACTTTAGTAGACAGAATTACTTGTTAATTCTCTTTGCTAAGGTGGGTCTCGGGGTAGGGCGTCACAGTTTGGTATCAGAGCTGTGGTCGGAACAAAGTAGAATAAACACAAAACAGTACGTATATCGTGATACATCGAAGTACAATACGAGTGAATCATTGTCCTTTATTCGAGCTTGTTTTCGAATCGAGCCTTGATTTTTTTGAGTTTTGGGATTTTTGAGATGGAATATGTCTAGGAATATATATATATATTGTATTCTGTAGTATTCCATAATTGAGTTTGATGTTATCTTAACTTATGGATAATCTTATTTGGGATTATTCTATTCTTATTTTTGTCGATGCGAGTGAGCTCGTATCGATGAATCTTATTGATTCCTTTGAGCATTCTTGTTGCATTCCTTTGAGAGTTGTGAATCCTATTTAAGGGATCCATTATTGGCTTGTTGTGAGCATCTTTTTATTACTCACAATCTTGAGATTCATTTGATTTGAGATGGATTACTTATTTGATATTAAGTCCAATCCTTTGTTTTATAGGATCCTATTGTATATTTAGGTTTCCTATTTTGATTGGTTTATTATCTCTATCACTTTGGAATGTTAATGATGATTCTGAAGTTTCTGTATTCACTATTGAGTATCAAGATGTTGATGATCTATCTCGAATTCCAGTCAAGCCGACTTTGTTGAGTTTTGTGAGTCCGTTTGGATTTGACATCCAATCGGGCAATCGAGTGTTGAGGTAACCTTATTCCTGGCTTTTAACTCTTCGGTTATCCTTCCACGAGGATATCCACTAAGGAATGAGGTGAGTTTCTAGATTGTTCTAGTTTGATTGAGTTTATCATTCAGCTTCGTTTGAGTGTTCTTTTCAGATACTCAATCAATGTTATCCTTTGTAGCATTACTTTGTTTGAAGTAATGATTTGTTGTTTGTGAGCTTCTTCTCCTTCGAGAAGAATATCTGGCTTATCTTGTGTCTTGATGATTTCCGAGAGTGGCTCGTCATCTTGTAGGAGTTGACGAACACTCCATCTCCTTCTGCTGATTTTGAGAATCGAGTATTCTGGGAATATCTCGATGCATTCTCTTAATGTTCTTTGGTTTGAGTTTTGAAGCTATATAAATATGAGTTTTAAAGAGAAAATTGAGCTTTGAAAAAAAAAATCAAATCAAAGAATATGTTGAGAATATATTTACATGAGTAGTATTTCTTTTATAGAAATAATTTAAGAGTGTTGGGTTGTCCATCGAGTAGTTAAGAGTTCTGGTCGATATACCTGATCAACGTTATCGATAGGAATCTTCTAAATGCTATGATGAGGCAATCAGACACGATGGTTTGTGTTTTAAAAATTATGATTTTGAAAATAATATTTTGAGATTATGTATTAAATTTATTTTTGAATGGTAATTGCTGCCCTTGATTTTAGAGACGAGTAACAGAGTGGCGAGGCAGTTTTGATCGTTTGATCGACTCTACAGCCAATGGATATATCTATTTATTAGAGATTCAATGGCAAGGCAATGCCATTTATTTATTTATTTATTTATTTTGAAATTATAAAGATGAGAATATAAATGAGATTATTTTTGAGCTGTGCTTTATTGAAAGTTTATTTTGAGATTTTAGAATTTATATTATATACATTGGATGTTTTAAGGGAAGAGTATAGTAAGAGAATATGAAGACTATTTTAAAAACTATTTAAGTGGTTTAATAGAAGAGTAAAGAGAATTTAAACCCTTAATTTATTTTGAGGAATATTATTATGGATTTACAAAATTCTTTGGAAATTAATTTTGAAGTAAGAAAAGTTTGAATTTTAACTTTGAATTTTAAATTACTTACTAAGTAATATAGTAAAGAGTTTGAGAAATTTTCAAATGTTGAAAATTGAGATTTAATAATTTAAAAGATGTTGAGATTTAAAATTCTAAATATCTTGAATTAAAAGATAATTCGAGCCTATATCCTTGTTCTTAAGTATATTCTATCCTTGAGCTATTGTCAACGACGTGCATTTTTGCGGTCGTTCGAGTTTGGTGGCTTCTTGAGAAGCCATCTCGTGATTTATATATCTTGCTCATTGTGTATACCTTGTTTTGAGGTAGTATTTTCTGTACTATCAAGCAGAAAATCATGTTGTTGATCGTTTTTGTTGCTTAGAGTTCGGGTTTGAGTGAGTTTGATCCCGACTCTATTCGTAGAGCCTTGAGAAATCTATCTCATTTGATAGACTATTTGTTGGGTATCTTGTTGAGTTTGATTCGAAGGCGGGATATCTTCGTAATGCTTTCGAGTTACTTGGAAAATTCGATGGTTTGCTAATCACTATATTAGCATTTGATGGGCCATTGGATTAACCAAGTGAGATTTTCCTTATTTCTCTCTACTATTCTATGTTGAGAGTATGAATGGCTTGAGTTTCGTGCTTGTCTATCTTCTTCGATGATTGAATCTTTTTGTGTTGTTTATGGCTCTTTTTCTAGAAAATTGCGGGGATGCAATTTTTGTAGGGGGGGAGTCTGTAACAACCCTGGTTTTAACGATTACCTGAGAGTATTAAATTATAACGATGATTATAATTTAATAGTGTAAATTAATAATAAATGAAGAATTTTAATTGTTTATTGGGAATAAACAATGTATTTGAGAATAAAATGAGAAAAATAAAGTTTTGGAAAGTTTATTAAGATGATTTGAGTTAATAGATTGAGGAATTGTGTTTTACTTAGAGTTAATGCAATAATTTTGTAAATTATTGCTATTTACTTCTTTTAATGATTTTTAAAAGGAGTAATTAATTTTAAAATGAGATATATTGAATATAATAATGGAATTGAGTTTAAAAATATAATTTGAGTATAAAATTATATTTGAAATGGGTTATAGAATTTTATTACGCAAAAATGTGATTTTTCTAATTTATAATATTAATTACAATGAGATTTGTAATTAAAGATGTAAATTTGTTATTTACTTTAAAATAGAGAAATATGTTAATAAAATGTTTTAAAAATATAAATAATCTTTTAGTTTAAGTGTAAAACATTTTATTATCATGAATATAAAGTTTTATAATTTTTAGAGATGAAATGTAGCTTTAATTCATAATTTAATTTGTGAGAAAAATTGTTAATACATAATTAGTGGCTAAATTATGAAGTTAAGCTAATTTTCTTTTAATTTGGACCTTAGCCCATTACCTAAACCTAACTTAGCCTGCTAACCTAAGAGTAGAGAAAGAGAAAATAAACCTGTACGTACATTTTTTCACTTTCTTCCTCAAGTTTTCAGAAATCAGAATAATGGCTGAAACATTTTTCTCTTCAAATCTTATGAAAAATCCATCAAATTAAAAGAAAAATTGATGATTTAAAATGAGATTCTAAACTTCAAACTCAGGTAATCGATTTCTAAAACCCCTCTTCATATCAAAATCTGATTTACAGTGATAATTGTTAATTTTCTGCTCCTTTTTGGTTTGCATGTTTCCTTCTAAATTCTATCAGGTTCCTATGGTCTATTCTTGGTGAAAAGCTTCAAACTTTCTGCCAAAATCCAAGCTTTTGCAACGAATCAGCAAGGTGAGTGTAAAACTCACAAACTCTAGCTGAATTATTTTGCTCTTTGTTATTATCTTATTTCAGTTTTCAAGTGTCCTGTTTGAATTGCTATAACTTTTGACTCGTGTATCAGAATTAGGTGATACTTTTTTTGAATTCTAGCTATGGCAATGCTATACAACTTTCGTGTATTGAGTTTTCTGTATTTTCAGTTTTACTCTGTCAAAATTTGATTTTCTACTGTTAACCCGAGAGCAAAATCTATATTTGCTCTGTGCTTGAAGCTGAAACAAAATAAGACGTAACTTTCTCGTTTTTGATCGGATTTTGATAATTTTGGATGTTCCGGAAAGCATAAATCCTATACTGCAACTTTTATGTTTTATGTTTCCTGTAATTTTGAGGTTATCTATGTCAAAATTTGATTTTTCTACTGCTAACTCGATAGCAAATCAAATATTTGCTCTGTGTTTGAAATTGAACACAGTTAGTAAATTGGGCATATCTTCCTTGTTTCTTATCGGATTTCGATGATTTTTAAAGTTATGGAAAGCATATTTTGTGTGTGACAACTTTCATGTTGAACACATTTGCATATTTTGAGCAAATTTTAATTAAAATCATGTTGCAAACTCTCAGCTCTGTGATTTTGATAATTACGTTATCCAAACTGAACACAGTTAGTAAATTGGGCATATCTTCCTTGTTACTTGTCGGATTTCGATGATTTTTAAAGTTCTGGAAAGCTTATTTTGGGTGTGATAACTGTTATGTTGAACACATTAGCATATTTTGAGCATAGGTTGATCAAAATCCTATTGCAAACTCTCAGCTCTGTCACTTTGATAATTACGTTATCCAAATTAAACACGATTAGTAACTTAGACCTATCTTTCTCGTTTCTTGTCAGTTTTATATAATTATTGAAGTTTTAGAAAAGTTAGATTATTTTATAAACCTTTCTTATTTTGAGTTTTGCAAAATTATGAGGTTAAGATAGTCGAAACCTTATTGCTTTGCTGTTGCCCTGAGAATAAACGACAGCAATAAATCATTGACTTGGAAATTGTACTAGCTTATTTTTGCTCTTATTCTTGTTCGGTTTGATGTTGTTTTGAAATGTTTTGAGAGCTATGATTTCTATCAATAAGCTAGATATATTTGGAGAATTTGAAATTCAAATTTAAATAGAATTTTAATTGATTTTGGGTTAAATTTGAATTGAATTCAAGTTATCGGTCTTGAGTTATCTTTCTTGTTTTTCATTGTTTTCGAGCACGGTTTTCACTAAACCATTTTTGAAGTGATTTTTGAGATAAATGGAAATTTCAAATTATTATTATATAGTATTTTAAAATTATTTTTCTAATATAAAATCTATTTATTTCCTATAATAAACGAATTTCAAATATTGGTTTTATTAATCTTTTTGGATAAAAAAGTTTTAGAAGATTCTTTTCTCTAGTAAACTGTAATATATAAAACATACATTTTTACACTATTCAAACGTATGAGAAAGAGAATTAAACGATTTAGTAAAACACGTGGTATGGGACATGTGCGTTTACTATCTCGGTTAATTCCGGACTTGTATGATCGAAGCTATTTGACATTATTGATTCTGAGATGTTTTGCCATTTTATGGCGTATTTTGAGTTTTATAATTCTGATTTATTGGGATTATTTAAGATGGCCAATATTTGGCAAGTATTATGGTTTGAGATCTCCTATGTAGGAGTATGGTCGATGAGAACCATCATGATGTTTTATTTACTTGCCAATGACATAAGGCAAGTCTTGAATATATGATTTCATATTTTGAGGTTTATGGTTTATGAGGAACCATCACGATGTTTTCACTAGTCGAGGAGATGAGACAAATTATGATGCCATTTAATACTTGTAAATGAGATGAGTCGAGTATGGTGTCTTTTTATCACTTGCCAATGAGACGAGGCGAGATATGATTTTTCTGAGTTTTATGATGTTCCTAGTGTGGCATCGACTAGCGGCTAGTAAACCGCTAAGTGCGAACCTGGGACACACGTTAATAATTTTCGGGTTCCTATCCGTGAGTTTGTGACACATTCACGATGTTTACCTAGCAGAACTGCTTTGAGAGACGAACTGCTTTGGGAGGTGTTAGCGACCTTGTTAGGGCTGACAAAATGGCTTGGAAAGGTGTCAGCGACCTTGTCACAAGGACGAACTGCTTTGGAAGGTGTTAGCGACCTTGTCTAAGGCTTGGGCCATCTGATTTTAGCACGTGCAGCACTGCTTTGGCATTGCAATTGGGGATCTGGCCAATCCGGGTTTTCTAATTATGGAGTTCGCCGTTTTTGGCGCATTAGAGTTAAGATTTCCTAAGTTTTGAACTCGCATCGAATTCTTTATTGAGTTTGAGATTTTATGAGTTTGGATTCGTATCGAGTTCCATGAGCTTTTAAGATTGAGATGCATGTGTGAGATTTAGCCGTCTTGGCTTACTTATGAGTTGAGATCTCACATTCTTATGGAGCTATCTTGTGTTGCTTTCATGGCTTCTATTCGTGATTGTAATGAGTTTTCTCCTTTTTGGAGTAATGGTTCATCGAACCATTTGGGTTTTACTTGAGCTTTATATGAGTTGATTTGAGTTCATTATGGGTTATTGCCGATGATATGAGGCACTTCTATTTTATTTGAGTATTGAGTTTGAGTTACCTCTTTTGTGGAATTTAGTCACTTAGGTAGCGTTTGTTACTTAAGTATTGAGCTATGAGTTTTCTAATCCTTCTCCTCATTCGAGAAGAAGTATCACTATATCTATTCTTCTTTCATATTATCGATATTGACTGATTTGTATAGCTAGACTGACCCATGTATTTATACTCGGGTCAGACCGAGTTGTTTCAGGTATCATCTATTGGGCTTAGCTTGAAGTTGATGTTGGACATTAGCTTATCTATTGCTTGAGTAGTTGATTTCTTTTGCATACTCTGCTGTATTTACATTTGATTCGATGTATATAGTGTGGTTGAGTACCACCTTTATTGTATTCATATTGTATTGTACTAAACATGTATCAGTATATATGTATATATATATAATGTTGATTACTGTTCTGTGATGTGCTTTACATTCAGTTATTGTATTTTGTTCTGATAGATCTGTTAGCCACCTATAGTTTTGGATTAAGCATTTACTGGGTATGTCGATCCACTTGAGTCGAAAAAAAATTATATTGCATTTATCGACGTATTCAATAGATGTTTAAGACAAAATTATAGATGGTCGCCCTTAACCAGCCCTATTCTCTACTTTAGTAGACAGAATTACTTGTTAATTCTCTTTGCTAAGGTGGGTCTCGGGGTAGGGCGTCACAGTAGGTGTTACGATACATTTTCAAAGGAAATGAGTTCTTCGATGTAGCCGATAATGCCTAATGACATCGTTGTGGTGCAATTTTCAGAGGAGATGATTTATTGGTGCACGATTAATGATGATGGCTATAGTAACTTTCAGTGGAAATGAGTGCTTTGGTGTGACCAGTGACATCTAGTGATAGGAAGCCGAGACATGTAATTCTTCAGCAGCGAGTCGTATATGATTTGACGATACAGTACATTCATAGGAGCTGTGTAGGTGTACGATTTAGCAATAGTGGACTAAGACACATAGTTCCTTAGTAGTGAGTCATATAGGTTTTCTGCAAGCAAGCTGGGACTTTGGTCCTAATCATGTGCATATGATAAGGCATAGGATAGGTTTTAGAGAGACCTTAGCATATGATCTCACTATAGTAGTATATTGGGTTTAGTTGACTTTTGGTGTATATGACATAGGTTAAGGTATGGTTTTCGAGCATAAATATTGTTTTACTAGCTTATCATATGCTTATATGAAGTGTTTCATGATAGAGTTAGGGGTATGCCCTAGGGGTAATTATGTAATTTGTTACATATATCTAACTCGTTGACCAATCTTGTTCGAAATAAAGGCGTTTTCTTTCTACTATAAACTTCATATAATATGCTACATTAATTAATTAATTAAATTAAAGTATATTTTATAGAAATTCCATAAATGATACATTTTGTAATAGTAGTTACAAAGTGTTGTAACCGTAGTAATTTATCACAATGAAAAAACAAATATACCATTTTAAATGTTCCTAGTTAAGATGCACCGAGACTGGATATCGCTGTATCCATTGAGACTGGAGTACGTAACGCTCTCCAAATGTTGGACAATGTATTACTCATGAATGCTAGGAGCACATATGGGTTTCGTACTGATAGTTATTGGATAACTATGGAATGACTCCCTCGATAGTTTTCTGTTGGTTAATATAACTAAGATCAAACAGAAAATATCGATGTGAATGATTTATACATTTCTCTTGACTTAAGAATACTGTCGATCTTCAATATGAAAGCTCTGCTTTGATTATAGTCAAATAATGGCATGGCATCTATCGAGTGACTATAGTTCGGTCGAGTTGAAGTATTGGAAGTGAAGCACTATTCAAGAGAGGATTCGTCTCCTCAGTTATATAGGGTTAATATTACGGTCAACTCAAGTCAATTCAAAGTCAAAGTCTCTGGTCAGATCATTTTGGTTAATAATAATCATTATTATTGAACCAAGGAATTTGTGTTTGGACTATAGAATTAATTATGGATGATATTGCAATTTTGACTATTACCAAATTTCATAAGTCCAAAGTTATATAGTTTTGACAAAGAAAATTGGTGTAAAATAAATATCACAACTGGGTAATGCTTAATAATATAAAATTAAATTTTACTAAAGCTAAGTAAGCGATAAATTTGGTCAAAATGCCACACCACCTACTAAGTTACCTGTAAACATTAACATTCGAATAGTTCGACGTTAATCACTTACCGAATTTACACCTGACAAGTCACACAACCAGAATAATGAATTCTCTTTAAACCAAACGATTTAATTAGTTTATAATTATTACAAATTAATTAAATTAATTAATATTTATGAAATATTAATTATAAAATTTTAAATATGATTTAAGGAATAAATATTATTGTATATATTTATAGTAGTTATAAATATATCGATTGATATGCGATATCGACAAGCAATTAAATTAGATTTAATTAATAATATTTACTTATGCTTAAATGGGCTGTTAGCCCATGATGTTAAGATGTTATTTCAGCAGCAATAGGGCTTATAAGAGATGGCTAAAAAGGTTAGAGGGGCTTGAAGATAGACTATTGAGATCTGATGAAAAATGGTATGAGATGTGACCATATTTCTCTCTATTTCTTCCACTATAAAAGGACCCCTAACCCTAATGCAAAAAGAACTTTTGGCGGCCATTTAACATCATTATTGGTAGACCTCTTCATTAAGGAGCTCCAACAAATTCATATTAAATCAATTCAAAAGGCGACATCTATTGGATAGTTAAAGATCTACGATTCAAGGATTAATAATCTGCCAAATCGAGAATATATATATATATATATATTAATACTTAGGTGCGATTCTTATAGGTATCAATTTTGGCACATACTCGATTGGTTATATGTATATATTAATTAAAAAACACGATTTTTAGGTAAATCTGATGTGCACAACCTCATGTATTTTAATTTTAATTATTATCATTTTATACATTAATATATACATATATTAACATGTCATTTAATTTTAATTCTATGACTTGAATATATTTATGTCGTCATATCATATAAATAATTGATCCATATTTTATAAATTCATATTTACAATAATTATAATTTTTTGTGACTGTAAATTATTATTTACTATTATTTATTATTTTTAAATTAGTATACAAATTAAATAATTCATATTAAATAAGGTATGTTTATAAAATTAAATTTTAAATTTTATAAAATTATATTATCCTCATATAAACTCTCGGCCAAAAATTTAGAATTTTAAAATCAAATGTTACATTTTTTTTAAAATCAAACTAATATTTGACCAAAATATTTTATTAATTAATAATATCATTTTGACTGAGAAAATTCTGGAAAATTGTTTCTAACCTTAAAATATCATACCTGCTTTTTGGAAAATTTAAAATTCGAATAGTATAACATGAAAATATTTTCTATTTTTAATTTATTGTATTTTGTCTAATTAATTTATATATATTAGTACAATAATATTATAAATAAATTTTGTGTGATGTGCACTCAATTTGCAAAAGTTAAAAAACTATATATGTAATTTTTATTTTCATAATTAATGGATATATATATACAAGTACTTATTTAAATATTATTAATATAGCTATATATATTAAAAATTAATAATAATTTTGTTACTGTAATACATACATACACATATATGTCAAATGATTTAAAAAATCCTTTTATATATTATGTATATATGTATATTATTTAAATTTTAATACTATAATATATATGTATATAAACCATCAATATTTTATATATAAGTAATATATATATATATATATATATATAATTTTGTTGAATATGCGTCTATATGATTTTTGTTTGATGATAATAAACATATATAAATTCATTTAAATGTATTTTCTATTTTCACAGATTAAATAGATATTTGCTGAATAAAATGAATAACATAGAATTTGTATTCAAACAGGAATTTTATTCAGACAAATATTTATTACAATAGTACAAATTCAAGCTCTCACTATATACATACAATTTCAGTTACAATACAATACAATTTTTACACATCTGTCCTCACTACATATCACTCACACTCGTGTTTATCTTCAACTTCGTTCCAGTTTGAATCCAGCATCTGAGCAATCTGCAAAAATATATACTAATGCAGTAAAATTGAAAAAGAAATATTTTTGCAATATAAAATAAAATGAGATTTTGAAATTTTATTTGCCTCAGTTATTTGGGTTGTTCGTCATCATTTAATTCTGAATTCATCATACACGAACAGCTTATGACATGCACAGTGTATCATTGTACATGCCACAAGGCCGTGCATACCAATATATACACTTGATAAATCTACAAGGACAGGTGAGCACAAGGTCAAACCCAAATCAAAAGTCGGGTTCAACTCAAGTGTAATACAAATGAAATCACGACATGACTACAAGGTCAAACCCGAGTTTTGAAACTGGATTCAACTCTCAAGTACAATTTCAAAAATCAACATACCAAATGAAGACTCGGCATGTACATGAAGGCAGCAAATACAACTGATTCAAGTGAAAGGCAACTATACACATGAAGTCAAAATGATCAAGGCAACAAGCCCAGAACCAAGTACACACACAAATGTACACATGGTGAAGCAACTCAGACTTGAAGTGACAGGAATGTAGCAATGACAAACATATATATGAACCAGACTCAAGATCACAAGAACTAAGCATACATGATGACTCAAGTGCATGACCATGAAAACATGGATGCACTGCCAACAGATCAGAGACAAAGTGGATAACCAATCTGAAGTCAGCAATGCAAAAGAAACATGCACAAAGTCATGCAACAGTGAACAAACCGTGTTGGCAAGTTCGAACAAATCCAAAGTCGAAACAATGCAAGCTCAAAAGATATACAACACAACACAACTACAAGCAACTCAGAGGATCAAGTACAGTGAAACCAAATCCATACCAGACTACAATGAAATATACATGAACACAAGCTCAGACTCGTGAAAACAACAGTTGCAAACCAGGTTTAAGTGAAAGAACTCAATATGTAACCAATATATGCAGTGCACAGTGCAGACAACCAACAGAGGTTCAAGTGCAAGTCCAATATCACATTCGAACAAACAATGACATATATATGAAGTTAACATGTATGCAACAATGAATATACAGTGTGCAATGAAGACTACAAGGAAATACAACAGAGCAATTAACACTTTTACCAAAGTCGAAGTCAACCACGAAATTCACGAAACCGACATAAGCAAGTCAACAGCAGTTTCAAACCAAAACCATGGCAACCAAGAAATCAATCGAAACCGTGGCAACCAAGAAAATTGACCGAGTTAAAAATCAATACCGTAAGAAGCAAGCATCAATTATACGATTTGATAAAGTTAGAAATCAATCTCAACATCCAAATGAATATCAACGGCCAGAGCAAAATCAACAGACGAATTCAATAAAATGTATACGACGAAAATTTAGGAATTCGACTCCTATATAAACAATCTACATCATCGGCAAATGTATCATCGAGTTCAAGTAAAAAAATCATTAAAGCACAAAAAGGATAAATTACATACCGAAGCAAACATTCGAACTCGACTAACTGGAGGCGACCACAAGCAAAATTGAAGAAGCAATCAAAGCCAAGTGTGAACAACCAGCAATTGATTAGAATCGGCGCTCCAAAATTCAGAAGCCCTAATTCACTTGAAAAGGAACAAACGAGAAGCAGCCATAATCGCAAAAACATAAGGCAGAAGAAATATAAAGACGAAAGGGATTTTCTTTTATCACTCAAATTGTTTTGGGTCGGCCTCTTGTTTTTTATATTGGGCTATAATTTTTTAATTAGGGTTTTTATTTTTAAATTTTGTTTTTAAATTTAAATTTTCTTTTAAAAGGTTGTAATTACTAGTCGTGTGACTAGGGGACAAACTACGTGGCGTAGTTTGGGAATTCGCAACTCAGTGGCTGAGTTGTGGCAGGGTTTTGAGCGTAGAGTTAGATTAGTCAATAGCGGATATAGCGAGTTTATGTGTGTAAGCGTGTGACTATCTAATTTCTAGTAGAAACCTTGGGGGCAGCTCATAGGCAGGGTTTTGCCGAAGCTGGGTAAATTCTGTGTCGTTCTATTTTCTGCATTTATTATTCTGCTATTATCTATGCTGATATTATTCTGTTGTGATCTGTTTTGAAATTAATATACACTTCCGCAATAAATTTTATAATTGATACTATCACCCTATTCACCCCCCTCTAGGGTGAAATCGGTCCTACAAGTTGTATCAGAGCTAGGAATAGAGTCAAATTTTTGTTTCAAAAATCAATTTTTATTTTAAAAAATTTTATTTTTAAAATCGCTTCTTTTAATAATGCTTTTGCTGAGGGTCAGTTGATAGTTAGACCACCAATGTTCAATGGTGAATATGCTTATTGGAAAAATAGGATGAAAATTTTTCTAGAAACCATTGACGCTTGGAATATTGTTGAGACAGGTTATAGAACTCCAACTATAACTGTAGATAACCAGGAAGTAGAAAAATCGAAGAATCAATGACAGAGATAGAAAATAAACTACAGAATATTAATGCTAAAGCAATGAATTCTATTATTTGTTCATTGGATCAATTTGAATTTAATCGTGTCTCACATTGTCTAACTACGCAGGAAATATAGCACACACTCGAAGTGACTCACAAAGGAACATCTCAAGTCAAAGAATCACGTCTTGCCATGCTAAGCAGCGAATATGAAAACTTCATAATGGCAAAGGAAGAAAATGTCAAAGAGATGTTTGGACGACTTTCCAATATCGTATACAAATCAAAAGCTCCTGGAAAATCATACACAGAATTGGAAATAGTCCAGAAAATCCTCAGAGTCCTTCCACGAAGCTTTGAAGCAAAAGTAACTGCCATTAAAGAATCAAAAGATTTAAAACAAATGAAAGTTGAAGAACTCATCGGAAATCTCACCACTTATGAGCTAGAGATGAAATTCAAAGAAGAGCGTGAAGGAGGAGATACTCGAAAGAAATCAATAGCTCTCAAAGGAACAACTGAAAGTGATGATGATGACGATGATGATGGTACAACAGAACTAGAGCTGTTAATAAGGAAATTCAAAACGTGGAATCAAAAATATGGGAATTCAGCTCTAAATCAAAAATTAAAAAGCAGAATAGCCAAAGCACTAGACTACTCGGAAGAACAGAAGATCATCTGTTACAAGTGCAACAAACCCGGTCATATCAAGCCCGATTGTCCACAAAATAAATTCAGCCGTGGAAAGAAACAGAAAAAGAGAAGTTTTGCAGCCACTTGGGATGAAACATACGAGGATGATCAAAGCACTGGCAGTGAAAGTGAAAAAGCAGAATTGTGTCTTCAAGGTGATATAACTGACAGTGACGATGACGAGCCAAGTGAGGTATCAAAACTTACCCATTCTAAGTTGCTTATTTATTTCCATGAAGTAAACGGATGTTTTGAACGACTTAGGGAAAGATACGCTAAACTTGAATCACAAAAAGATACTTTGATAGATTTAAATAAACAGCTTGATCAATTAGTTAAAAACTATCAAAGTAGAAGCCCTAAGTGTGACAAGTGTCCAACATTCGAAGAAGAGATTAAAAAATTAGAAATTAAAATTAAATCGCTTGAAAATGATATTCTGATTTTGAAAGAGAGTGAAAACACTAGAAGAGAAAATTCTATTAAAAGGTGCACTCAATTATTGAACGAAAACGAATCTCTTAAAACACAAGTCCAACAATTGTCTATAACTTTGGGAAAATTCTCCAAAAGTGAAAGATCACTAAATATGCTAATAGGAAAACAAACTGCTAATGTAGATAGACAAGGACTTGGGTATAATCAATCTGAATCAGTTAAAAGCAAAATTAATCAAGGTGATTCCATGTGCACAATTTGTAGAAAATTTGGACACAATCAAAATCTTCGTTGGTATAGACCTAAAAATGTGAAAACAATTCCAATTTGGGTTCCAAAAGGCACGAATATAAAATCCTTCAAAGTTAAACAAATCTGGGTGCCAAAAGGAACATATATAAATAGTTATGGGTCTCCACAAAATTATTTTTCAAAATATTCTGCCACTAACAACCATGGACCTATAAAAACAAATAGGTCACAAAAATATTTTACCGTGTAGGTGTGGTGGTAGGCTAAGGAACAACAACAGAGTTATCTGGATTCTGGCTGTTCTAGAAACACAACGGGCGACAATTCAAAGTTCCTTAGCCTAGTATAAAGGTGACAGATTCACAATGGGCAACAACAAAAGATTATCATAAAGGTAAAATAGGTAATTGTATTTATTTTTGAACGATATATTAAATGTGATAATCTGCACCATAATCTGAATTAAATCAGCCAGTTATGATTGAAAATGTTGATTCTGACTTATTCAAAATGTTCACTAATCATCTTTGAATTGCTTGGATAAATTGATTTCTGATTACTCATGATACAATGGATATATTTATGACACTATGCTCACTGCTTGTTTATTTCAATGGCTTCAATTCAAATTCAAGAGAACTTCATTTAAAAAGCTGTTAAACATGATTTCAAAGAAATTTGTTTTAGGTTCACAAGTCTGGTCTATAACATTTAAACAATGATAATGTTGAATGAAAGAAAAATTCAGATGCAGAATACACTGGCAATCTAGTTGATGAAAAATTACTAGTGGAATGTGATTTAACATTCAGTAATTGCATCGTTTTTTCAAAGAAAATATCTGCATATTTTTCATTTCAAATAATTTTCAATTAACAGATATTTTTCTTAGATAAACCCTTCAAGAAAATCATTTTTGACCTTGTTTCAGATTAGTTATTTCAGAAAATTGATTTTATAATTATTTTTGAAATTGATTTTAAATCACTACATTAGCTAATCTGACCCCCTACTAATTATCGAAAAGGTAAATAGTGATTGAAAAAGTGTTGAGTGTTGATATTAATCATATATTATAACTCGAGACAGTATATTTAGTAAATTTCTTTAGAAATTTAAACAAGAGTTATAAAAACTTTTTGTTTGGTAAAAATTCCATGACCATTTCTATTTCTATCATATTTCTATCGACCATCACTCATCAAAATCCAATATAGTATGTCAATATGTGGTATTTTTAAACGGGAATCATTCGGTTTTCATTTTATTATATTTTTAACAAATAAAAACATCCAAAGTATTCACTCTCATTTAAAAGTCCTCACGGTTATGCATGGGTGAATTACTTGGATTTTTGATTATGTGCTTCCATGCTCATTTAAAAGTCCTCACGGTTATGCATGTATGGAACGCATATCAAAATTGATTAATTAAATAGACAAGTTGATTCTAATCCCATTTAAAAGTCCTCACGGTTATACGTGGTTAGAAGAAACTTGAATTCATTTATTTTTTTAAAAAGTTTGGAATACTACTAATCTCATTTAAAAGTCCTAACGGTTATGCATGGTTAGTAGATATTCAAATTCCTGATATAAATATACCACAAATAGACACAACTATATGGTTTTATATGATGACATCATCCCTATCATTCTAAAGTGGAATATGCGTCAAACAAAGTATTTATGATTTTTTGTTTGATTTTTTTATTAAAATTTAATATTTATACTCAATTGGGAATTAATATTATATTAATGTCTATCACCTTATCTCTTTTTTTCTAACACTATTATTCTTTTGCTGATAACAAAAGGGGGAGAGAAAAGTTAAGATTTTGGTGAATAAAGGTCGAATATTTTCTAATTGCATCAAGGCTCATTTGAATATTTTATTCTCATGCATATATGAAGGGGGAGTTTTGTGTAGAGAGTGAGCATTCAAATAAGGGGAGCAAACTGAATAATCAAATACATTTAATATAGTCAAAATCTTATATATATGTTTGTTATCATCAAAAGAGGGAGATTGTTGAATATGCGTCTATATGATTTTTGTTTGATGATAATAAACATATATATATATTCATTTAAATGTATTTGCTATTTTCACAAATTAAATAGATATTTGCTGAATAAAATGAATAACACAGAATTTGTATTCAAATAGGAATTTTATTCAAACAAATATTTATTACAATAGTACAAATTCAAGCTCTCACTATATACATACAATTTCAGTTACAATACAATTTTTACACAACTGTCCTCACTACATATCACTCACACTCGTGTTTATCTTCAACTTCGTTCCAGTTTGAATCCAGCATCTGAGCAATCTGCAAAAAAATATACTGACGCAGTAAAATTGAAAAAGAAATATTTTTGCAATATAAAATAAAATGAGATTTTGAAATTTTACTTGCCTCAGTTATTTGGGTTGTTCGTCATCATTTAATTCTGAATTCATCATACACGAACAGCTTGTGACATGCACAGTGTATCACTGTACATGCCACAAGGCCGTGCACACCAATATATACACTTGATAAATCTACAGGGACAGGTGAGCACAAGGTCAAACCCAAATCAAAAGTCGGGTTCAACTCAAGTGCAATACAAATGAAATCACGACATGAGTACAAGGTCAAACCCGAGTTTTGAAACTGGATTCAACTTAAGTACAATTTCAAAAATCAACATACCAAATGAAGACTCGGCATGTACATGAAGGCAGCAAATACAACTGATTCAAGTGAAAGGCAACTATACACATGAAGTCAAAATGATCAAGGCAACAAGCCCAGAACCAAGTACACACACAAATGTACACATGGTGAAGCAACTCAAACTTGAAGTGACAGGAATGTAGCAATGACAAACATATATATGAACCAGACTCAAGATCACAAGAACTAAGCATACATGATGACTCAAGTGCATGACCATGAAAACATGGATGCAGTGCCAACAGATCAGAGACAAAGTGGATAACCAATCTGAAGTTAGCAATGCAAAAGCAACATGCACGAAGTCATGCAACAGTGAACAAACCGTGTTGGCAAGTTCGAACAAATCCAAAGTCGAAACAATGCAAGCTCAAAAGATATACAACACAACACAACTACAAGCAACTCAGAGGATCAAGTATAGTGAAACCAAATCCATACCAGACTACAATGAAATATACATGAACACAAGCTCAGACTCGTGAAAACAACAGTTGCAAACCAGGTTTAAGTGAAACAACTCAATATGTAAACAATATATGCAGTGCATAGTGCAGACAACCAACAGAGGTTCAAGTGCAAGTCCAATATCACATTCGAAAAAACAATGACACATATATGAAGTTAACATGTATGCAACAATGAATATACAATGTGCAATGAAGACTACAAGGAACTACAACGGAGCAATTAACACTTTTACCAAAGTCGAAGTCAACCACGAAATTCACGAAACCGACCTAAGCAAGTCAACAGCAGTTTCAAACCAAAACTGTGGCAACCAAGAAATCAATCGAAACCGTGGCAACCAAGAAAATTGACCGAGTTAAAAATCAATACCATAAGAAGCAAGCATCAATTATACGATTTGATAAAGTTAGAAATCAATCTCAACATCCAAACGAATATCAACGGCCAGAGCAAAATCAACAGACGAATTCAACAAAATGTATACGACGAAAATTTAGGAATTCGACTCCTATATAAACAATCTACATCATCGGCAAATGTATCATCGAGTTCAAGTATGAAAATCATTAAAGCACAAAAAGGATAAATTACATACCGAAGCAAACATTCGAACTCGACTAACTGAAGGTGACCACAAGCAAAATTGAAGAAGCAATCAAAGCCAAGTGTGAACAACCAGCAATTGATTAGAATCGGCGCTCCAGAATTCAGAAGCCCTAACTCACTTGAAAAGGAACAAACGAGAAGCAGCCATAATCGCAAAAACATAAGGCAGAAGAAATATAAAGAAGAAAGGGATTTTCTTTTATCACTCAAATTGTTTTGGGCCCGCCTCTTGTTTTTTATATTGGGCTATAATTTTTTAATTAGGGTTTTTATTTTTAAATTTTGTTTTTAAATTTAAATTTTCTTTTAAAAGGTTGTAATTACTAGTCATTTAACTAGGGGACAAACTACGTGGCGTAGTTTGGGAATTCGCAACTCAGTGGCTGAGTTGTGGCAGGGTTTTGAGCGTAGAGTTAGATTAGTCAATAGCGGGTATAGCGAGTTTACGTGTGTAAGAGTGTGACTATCTTATTTCTAGTATAAACCTTAGGGGCAGCACGTGGGCAGGGTTTTGCCGAAGCTGGGTAAATTCTGTGTCGTTCTATTTTCTGCATTTACTATTCTGCTATTATCTGTGCTGATATTATTCTGCTGTGATCTGTGTTGAAATTAATATACACTTCCGCAATAAATTTTATAATTGATACTATCACCCTATTCACCCCCCCTCTAGGGTGAAATCGATCCTACAAATTTTACATGGCTTTCAATATTTATATAAATAACAGGTTTTCCCTAATAGGAAATGCCCAGATTTGAATTGGTCCTTAGGCTAAATTTCAAAATTGTTTGAAAATAAAAATATAAGATTTTAAATTTAAAAGTTAAACTTAAAGTAAGGTAAACATATAATATAAAAGCTATAATATAATAAAATTTTCAAAATGTTTGAATATTAATTTCAGAATTTTAAATTTATTAATAAGATTAATAAAATGAATAAATTAATTAAATAAGTGAATTAACAAAAATTTATATATATGTTCGATATATGTTATGATATTTTAAAATGTTTAATATATCATAAATATGCATGTATGTATATAATATCATTTTCAAAATTAATATAATCTAATTAAAATTGTTTAATTAAATAAATTAATTAAAGGCTAATTAATTAAACAAATTAATTAAAGGTTAATTAATTAAATAAATAACAAAAGATTAATTAAATAAATATATTAATTAAAGGTTAATTAATTAAATAAAAATACACATATATGAGATATATATGTTAAACAATAAAGGTTATAGTATATAGTAAATATTTAATATAAATGTTATATTAAAATAATATAAACTTAAATATTAATTAATCAAAATTAATAAATAAGATTTAATTATTATATTATATAAGTAATATGAAATATAAAAGTTATATAATAATAAAAACTTATATAATATAATTGTATAATAAAAGGTGGAACAATAAGAAACCCAAAATAGACTTAAGGAATAAATACATATGTAAATGTATGTATACCGTGATTTCAGATGTGTTTGACACTTGAGTCACGAGAGTAATTCATAAGAATTATATTATTCTATAAGTCGATATCACTCAATATTAAATATTAATGATTATGAATCTTCAATATAATGTTGTCCTCGACCATATATACATACATATATATATATATATATAAATTACTTGCATACTCTTTAGTTGTTGAGTAGACTCAAGCTGGGGATGTTATGTGTAGTATTATTAATATATTGAATAGTCGAGGTAAGATAAACGTATGTATTTGTCGAGCAGACTCAAGGTACATACATTATACTTAGGCCTTCACGATATGGTAGGTACGAGTGAATAATTTCGTTTCGATTTGTTGAGTAGACTCAAGGTCAAAGCGGAATTAGGACAATATACCAAAGGGTTAGAAGTTGTATATGGTACAACCGATAAGGAGTTATACATCGTCCATGGAGCTATGACTTGTTGAGCAGACTCAAGGTCAGAATTCCAAGACAGACGAGTCCTGATACCCACTAATGAAGTTGAAAGACTTCTACGTTTCACTTGGGGTTTGGTGAAACATAAAAGACTATTGGGAGCCTTATTAGAAAAATGAAATGATAAAATTTAACCTTTCTAATATTGTAAGAACATATGCTATATAATGTTATAATAGTCTACGCTGATAAATTTGTGCATTTAACATGATTGATAAAATGTTTATCAACTAAGATATACAATTGATCTAAATTGAAGATTGAAAAATAGTAATATAACATATATTTACTAATAAATATTTCTTGCATGTTAATGTTTCAATACCCATGCAAGCACCTAATTTTACAACTACTAAATAAATTCTTAGTTTGGTCGCTTACACGTTTATTTGGTCAAGACCATCTATTGCATTCTATGAGTTTCGAACTCCAAAGCAATATAAGACTATAGATATTTGATCCACATACTATCGCATATAAGTGTTATATGGGGAATGATCACAGTTCGTAATGTACGATACTTTATAAAAGTTAGTTCATTTGAAATAAGTCAACAAACAGTACTATGAGATCGAGCATTCGATTTGATTGGTTACAAAAGGATTGAATTCTGTTAAATGTAACATTATACAAAAGCTACAAGAAAGATCTAAGAATTTGATCATTGAATTTCCTATTTGATCAGTTTACATAAGGTGCATCATATTTGATATCCTTAAATGTTAAGGATGATCAACAACCCATGATGCTAAGATGTTATTTCAATAGCAAAAGGGCTTGTAGGAGGCAGCTAAAAAGGCTAGAGGGGTTTGGAGATCGATGGTTAAGATTTGATGAGAAATGGTATGAGATATGATCCATATTTCTCTCTATTTCTTCCACTATAAAACGACCCCTAATGTAACTAACCAACCACTATACCCATATTATTAAAGAACATTATAAATAATGTCGTCTAATAACATGGAGAATAGGGCTTGTTAAGGATGACTAAATGTGAATATAACTTTAAACTAACACTAACATGACATACTTACTATTACACTGATCTATAAAACAAAAATTTGATGTGTACAATCTCAGTTCAAAGAAATAAACATATCGGTTTCTCAGAATCAGAACAATATATCATACAAAACAATAGTCATAGATCACAATGGAATAATTAACATTATATACATATACAAACCGTGAGTCTACAAAATACAAAACTAGATTCACATAATATACATCCAGTACAAATCTCTAACTCAAATATACATCCAATATACATAAACAAAATCCTAAACGAGATAAACTAAAAGTCAAAAATGTTTATCTCTTTGCTAGCACAGCCATCCAAAGGTCAACTCGTCCTGTAACCTGAAAAGTCTCGGCCTGGTTAGAGTATCAGGTGTCATATATATATAACAAGTTAAGGGAATAGTCCAACTCTAGTTACATTTTAAGACACAAAAATACCAAATTCGCAAAACACAAAATAAACCATAATCATTAAATCCATCATAAAACACAGAAATATTTAAATCCTAAAACATAAAATAAATCGAAAACCCAGAAATTCCAAACCAAAGAAGAATATCTCAAAATCCAAGAAAACCAAATATAGAATGATAACTCAATGATCATACTCGTACCGTAGGAAAACAAAAGGTGGTATCACTCATACCGGTCAAATACCAATGATCATCCATATCGAGGAAAACAAAATCTCAAAATCCATGAAAACCAGATCAGAGAAGATATAACTCATACCAATCTCTTGGATCATATAAAAATCCAGGAGCATACTTCTTTAAGATCCACCAGATCCCAGCCAAACACCAAAAGAGAGTAAACTCTAAAGTGCCAATATTATCACTCTTAGTAATCATAAGAACTTAACCATAACGTCCCATACCACCTAGTGAAATTCAAGTATTTACTAGAAGCTAGTAAATCTCACTTATTCCGGATACCATTAGAAAACCTGAACTATATTCTCTTAAGGACCCATTGGGCCCCCACCAAACACCAAAAGAGAATACAACCTTAAAGTGTTAATTACTTTCCTACAGCATTCACAAGAATTTAACCAAGGCATCCCATACTATACTATCTGTTGAAATTCGAATATTCGCTAATGTCTAGTAAGTACCACTCAAATATTATATTCAATGAATTGTACAATAATCGACGAAGCATTACTTGAAAGCATTTAAACCAATCAATAATACTAGGTCGATTATTAGTATTCCCCAAATTATAGAATTAAAGTTCTCAAAATATTTTATTTTTAAAATCTTCTCCAAATCCAAAAGTCACACGAAATTGCCAATTTAGCATATAAATAGTCAAGTGTTAAATCCAATAAAAATCTGATAAGAATTTCTTTTTTTGAAAATAATTAATATAATTTAACATATATGAAAATAATCTGTAATGTAAAAATGCTAATTACAAAATTTCATTCACTTATTTATTATAAGTGGAGTTCTGTGATAATATATTTTCGTCTCAAATTATTGCAACAAGTGTTGTAAATTTAATAAAATGTCAATAATTAGAGTTATTGTTCAAAAGTGAGATTTTTACAATTAATAGTTTACTTTTATCAAAATAATAAGAATTACTCTTATTTTCAAAGTTCATGTAATTTTATAAAATATCTCAATATTAATAGAAATAAGGATATTTAACTTGTGATCGGTTTTGGTAGATTTTGAGAGATCAAATTATAGTTATAAACCATTTTTTATGTAAAAGAATGTTTTATAATAAGTAAAACAAAATAAGATTTAGCAACAATTCTCTTAGTAAATTAGTAACACCTTGCTATTGGACCTAAATCTCAACCCATTTGACCCATGCACGAGAAATAAGAGAAGGGAAAATAAAACTTACATTCATTTTTACTTCTCATATTTCTCTTTCTGTCAAAACGTAAACAAACCCTTCTTGCTTCTCAGCTCTAGAACCTATTTCATCCAAAATTAAGTGCAAATCAAAGGGGTTTTGATGAATAAATATAGAGAAATTAACTTCAGGTAATCTCCTTCTTCTAATGTTTCTATTTCATTGACCAAACTCAGTTTTGCTTAGGGTTGTAATCCTTTGTTTTCAAATTTCTGAAATAAACTTAGGACTAACTGACGAGAGAAGCTACCCTAGGAGAATTTGGCTTTCTAGCATCAATTCAAGTCCATAAAGGTGAGTTACCACTCACACAATCTATATCTAAACTTATATGTTTCTGTTGTGTTGTTGAATGAATTGATGTTGTATTGTTTTCAATTTGATTGAAATATTGATATATTTTGTTGATTTGATCTCTGGTAGCGAAAACCCTAACTTAGTAATATCTTATTGCCCTAATTCTATGATGTTTGTGTGTTTGCATGATCAAAATTCGTCACCCTAGAGACCATAGCATGTTGTAGTTCAAAAATGGTCGGAAACGGGTCGTTGGATGGCAACCTGGAGCTAGAAATGCTCCAGTTTTCACCCAGACTGGTGGACCGGTGTGATACCACCGGTGCACCGGTGGGGTGTTTTCTAGAGCTATTATTTTAGCTCCAGGTTGATGCCCCAATAGCCCGTTCCTTTGTTCGTTTTCCCAGGTGTTTCCTTGAATGTTATGTGAATTGTTTTACGGTTGAGTTCATACCAATTGCAATGTTATTTCAGAATTTGTGAATTTGATTTGGATTTTTTATACCATAGAGTTGTTCCATGGTTTATGGCTGAACATACAATTTTTGTCATATGGTTTTTAACTTGAGTTTTCAAAAGGGCTGATTTTCTAATCAAACTGTTTTCTCTAAATCTTTTCAAGTATAAAATTGTTTCTTATATAAAGAATATTTAAAAGTATAAATATATATTTATTTATTATTTATATAATAATAATGATTTTTAAGTATAAATTAGTTTATTTCTAATCACATGTTTAATAACTATATAGGTTTGGAAATATAAATATTTATGGTTTCTATAAAGTGAATGGACTTATATGTATATATGGATTTTGGAATAAGAATTGTGAACTTTGGGTCTTTTAAATAGGGATTTGAAATAACTGTATATATATAAGAGTATTTTTGATATAAAATTGGAATTGTGGATTATTTTATCTAAGGATTAACGTACATATATATTTAAGAAACAATTGAGTTTATGGATTTTTAAAATGAATAGTTTGAAAGTAATTATATAAAGAAAGGGTTTTAGAAATCATTTTCTACATGTTAAATTATATTAATTATTTTTGAAACTAGAAATCCTTATTGGATTTTTATTGGACTCAACACTTGGCTATTTATAAGTTAATTTGGCAATTTTGTATGACTTTTAGATTTGGAGAAGATTTTAAAAATAAAATGTTTTGAGAACCTTAGTTCTATAATTTGGGTAATGCTAATAATCGACATAGTTTTATTGATTGATTTAAATGCTTTTAGGTAACGCTTCGTCGAATATTGTACACCTCATTGAATAGAATATTTGAGTGGTACTTACCATCTAATAGCCAATATTCGAATTTTACCAGGCAGTGTGTGAATAGATCCTTAAGAGAATATAGTTTAAGTTTTTCAGTGGTATCCGGAATAAGTGAGATTTACTAACTTCTAGTAAATAGTTGAATTTCACCAGGCGGTATGAGATGTTTTGGTTAAGTTCTTGTGATTACGGAGAGTGATAGTATTTGGCATTTTAGGGTTTACTCTCTTTTGGTGCTTAGCTGGGAGCCGATAGATCCTAAAGAAGTATGCTCCTGGATTTTTATACGATCCAAGAGATCAGAATAAATTATATCTTCTTTGGTCTGGATTTCATTGATTTTGAGATTCTATTTTCATGGTATGGATGATCATTGGTATCTGATCGGTATGAGTGATACCACCTTTTGTTTTCCTATAGTATGAGTACGATCATTGAGATCGTTCTGTATTTGGTTTTCTTGGATTTTGAGATATTCTTCTTTGGTTTGGAATTTTTGGGTTTTTGATTTATTCTATGTTTTAGGATTTAAATATTTCAATGTTTTATGATGGCAATGATTGTGGTTTATTTTTTATTTTGCAAATTTGGTATTCTTGTGTCTTAAAATGTAACTAGAGTTAGACTATTACCTTGACCTGTTATATATATATATATGACACCTGTATTTATCCATATGTCTTTTATCCTTGTGTTATATACATATATATAGATTTAATCATACAAAAGGAATTTGCAACCTTTCAGTTTTGCCCAGTTCTTGATTGTAGTATTTTGTTAATTTAAATTAGTTGAATTGCTTGTTCTTGAGCTTGTTTATGCTATGTTATCTTTTGATTCCCAATAGCATTTGATTCGTTAAAACTTTAATTCTTTTTAATATAGAATTATTCATTTAAAGCAGCCATATGATTAAAAAGTTTTAAATTTTGAAAAGAATTGATAACTTATTTGTTAAAATGTTGCAAATTCCTTTTGTAGTTTTATATATATATATAAATGTATATGTATATAAAGGGTTTTTATTTTAAAAGGTATATTTAAATAAGATTTTTAAATTTTTTTATAATTTATGAAAAATCTTTATAAGAATATATACCTATATATATTAATAATAAAGAGGTTCCACTTGTAAAAGTCAATGGTCCGGGAATCCCAAGGATTGTACTTGGGAGACTCGCGATATATGCATCAGATCCATCCTGAGTTATTTTCAGAGACTTGAGCCTAGTAAATTCTTTTCTCTCTTTAACAATTTGATGAATTTTAATTAGTTATTATTAACAGGGTCGTTACAGGCTCCCCTCTTAAAAAAATTACGTCCTTACAGTTCTTATTTAGAAGGAATCTCTAACATAAATAATTAATCTAATTAAAATTTCTCTCTCACTATGTCAAAATGTCTCGTTCTAATGTTTAAAAATCCCTATCTATAACGTTGGCCAAACACATCGACCAGAATTCTTAAAATTCTAAATAGACAAATTAACACAAAATTATATCATATCTTTAAATTAAATTTCCATTGATATTATAAAATATCCAAATTTAAAATAAACTTTCCTTTTTAATATTAATAATTCAAATCATTTATCCAAACTAAAATTAAATTTCTCGCTTAAATTCTTAAATTCACAATTAGATTTATTAATCATTTATTAATCAGATAGTTGTTAACATGGTTGTTACAGATGATACCAACTGCAACGAGCCTTCCGTTATACCCATATTATTAACAGACATTATAAATAGTGTTGTCTAATAATATGGAGAATAAGGCTTGTTAAGGGAAACCAATGTGAATATACCTTCAAACTAACACTGACATGTCATACTTACTATTTTTTTAATAAATATATGGAATAACTTTTGATGTATGCAGTCTCAGTCTAAAGAAATAAACACATCGGTTTCTCAAAATCAGAACAGTATATCATATGAAACAATAATCACAGATCACAGCGGAATAATATACATCATATACAATACATAATGTAAGTCTACAAAATACGATACTAGACCCAAATAATATACAATCCAAAATAATTCACTATCTCAATAATACATTCCATAATCCTACATGTAAATATACAACAGAAGATAAAATAAAAGGTTAAATATGTCTATCACCTGCTAGCACACCTATCCAAAAGCCTGCAAGTCCGGATATCTAAAAAGCATCGGCTTGACCTGAGTATTATAAAATAAACGGGTCAGACTATTTCTAAATATCAAAGAGGTGAGAACAAGATATAACAAAAAGAATATATGACATTATAATAAACGAAAATATCATAAATATAACTAAAGCACTAGAATAATTTAACTTAGAATCCACTTAGAGATTCATAAATATTTCAATCGCAAAACCCAAAATAAATCATAAAAATATGTAAATCCTAGCATAAAAACAGTTAACTCAAAACCCAAGAAAAACCAAAGTCATATCGATCTCGATAATCGTACTCATACCGTGGAAAACAAAAGATGGTATCACTCATACCGATCTGATACCAATGATCGTCCATACCATGAAAACAAAATCTCAAAGCTATGAAAACCAGACCAGAGAAGATATAACTCATTTCGATCACAAGGATTGTATAAAAATCCAGGAGTATACTTCTTAAGGACCTATTGGTCCTACGAACACCAAAAGAGAGTAAATACTAAAGTGCCAAATACTATCACCTTTAATAATCACGAGAACTTAACTAAAACGTCCCATATCGCTTGGTGAAATTCAAGCATTTACTATAAGCTAGTAAATCTCACTCATTACGGATACCATAGGAAAACCTGAACTATATTCCCTTAAGGATCTATCAGTCCTACCGAGCACCAAAAGAGAATACAACTCTAAAGTGTTAATTACCTCCCTACAATAATCACAAGAATTTAACCAAGGTATCCTATACTACCCGGTGAAATTCTAGTATTCGCTAATGGCTTGTAAGTACCACTTAAACATTCTGTTCAATGAGTTATACAATATTCGATGAAGCGTTACTTGAAAGCATTTAAACTAATCAATAACACTAAGTCGATTATTAGTATTCCCCAAATTATAGAATTAAGGTTCTCGAAACATGTTTATTTTTAAAATCTTCTCCAAATCCAAAGTCACATGGAAATGCTAAAATAGCATACAAATAACCAAGTGTTAAATCCAATAAGAATTTATAGTTTGAAAACAAATAATATCATTTTATTATATAAGAAATGATTTCTAAATTACTTTATATATGGACTTATTTCAAACTTCCTCTTTAAAATCCATAAACACGTTTATTTCTCAACTATATATATATCCTTTGATAAAATAAACCTAAAACCACTTTTAATATTAAAATGTTTTGATATATATAATTATTCCAAATTATTATATGAAAGTTCCATAGTTCACAAATTATAATCCAAAGTGTGTGTGTGTGTATGTATAAGTAGTCATCTATTTTATAAAACCATAAATATCTAGTTTCAAACCCATATAGTGTAATAACCCGCATATTTTACGATTGAATATTTAAATATTTTTATTTAAATATTTCATCGTTAGTCGGATTATAGTCCAAAAAGCTACTTTTTGCAAACAGTCAAATTAGGACTCGAGACCACCCCCATTGAGTTCAAAATGACGTTTGCGACCTTTTTGAGTATAAACATTGATATGTTTGGAGTTAGTGGAATTTTGCTACTTTTTCACTTTGGGCTTTGGTTTGGGTTTCAGCCCTATATCCTAACTCAAGCCCTTGGCTCCACCCCCACTTATCTTCATTCGCTTTATTTTCCTAACACTTTCAAGCTCTAGATAAAAATGGTGGAGGAGAACAAGAATTAGAATTCCTAAGCCCTAGTTCCATTTGCAAATCAAGTTCTAGCTCCAAATTCAAAGAAGAAGCTTTGGTAAGCCTTCTCTTCATCTTCTCTAACTCGTTCTCTTTTCAATCTCAGAAATTCCTAAACCTAACTTAGGAAATGTTTCTCTTTTAAGCTTAGATTCAAGCTTGTTGAGTTGGAATTGAAGAGTGATTGTTCTTGCCATTGCTCTATAGCTTCTTCTTCCTTGTTTTGTGTAAAAAGGTGAGATTTTTATCTCACATCTTTGTCTATAACTATCTTTGATGTTAGGTATGAATTCCTAACACTTGTTCATGATCATTTGATTTTGATTTGGATTGATTTGGTGAACATTCCAATATTTGGTGTTTTGAAGTCAAAACTTTGAAAATCCTAGCTTTGAATTGTGAACATGTTTTGGTGGTGAATCGGAAAGCTTTAGGGCTGGGTTGTCGTTTGGCATAAATCCTTTGTCACCATTGCTCATTCAATCGCTCTGAATCCGAGAAGTTGTGTAGGTTTGCCCATATTTGGGCTTTGCAAATTCTGTCCTACTACAGGCGACAGACGTCTGTGGATTATCCACAAACGTTTGTGGCTTTAGGAAAATTATTTCTCGAAACAGGTGACAGATGTTTGTGGATTTCCCACAGACGTCTGTGGCTGTTGATTTCTGGAAATTAGCCTATTTTTATGTGGATTTCCAAATTTATCGATTTTTGATTGTCCATATAGTTATTGTCAATTAATATCAACTTTGATGGTTTCTTTTCTGGATTTTTGGTGTTTCTATTTGATCGATTTGATATCGATTTCCATGGTTTGATTCACGTTATCAAAATGTGGATTTTGTGGTTGATTGTTTCTACAATCATTTCTGTGATTTGTCACTTTAAAATATAAAGGTTTTCTATACTAGTAGTAAATATTCAAACTCTTTTACAAAGATGATTTCAACTCTATTTTTAAATATAAAGCTTGTGTTCAAAATCGTTTTCCAATCTATTAGTATATACAAACCTTTACCTCATTCATATGAGAAAATATAATTAAACGGTTTAGCAAAACAAGTGGTATGAAATGCTTGCGTTTACTTCATCGGTTAATTTTTGGACTTGTTCGATTGAAACTCTTGTGACAATTTTCGAGTGGAAATCTACAATTTGTTTGTAAATATTTAAGTTAAGCTAGTGGTTATGGGACATGAAGCAAAACTCATATATTTACTAGCTTAGTGTAATCGACACTTTTTATTGATCAATGATGATCATTTTGTGATTTAGACTAGCGATGTGCGATGTCTATTTGTCTACGAGGGAGACTAAACCCCGTTTCTGTGGAACTTCGATTTAATTTGGTGGGGTAGCAACCCGTGGTCTTCGGACCGTTTGTGGAGCTTCGGCTCAATATTTATGGTTAGCGACCATGGAATAGCGTTCCATTTGTGATACACGTGTTGATGAGTTTTTATGCTCCCATTTGTGATAGGCCTCCCCCTTTGTGATTTCTGGATTTCTACTTGATGATTTCTAGAATTTGTGTTTCACCTCTTTATGTGATTGGCAATGATATGTTTGTCAATATTTGTAGTTTGGTGAATAAAATAAAGAATATGATATTCTTTTTTATGTTTTGAGATTTCTTGAGATATTGTATGATTTTGTTGTTGTTTAAAACATACTTGTCACAGCTTGACACTATTGTTATCATACGTTCTTATTATATCTCTGCTTATATCTCACTCCTTTATATGATAATTATAGCTTGACTGATCCGTTTATTATTTTCTTATTAAATAATACTCGGGTTAGACCGAGATGTTACAGGTGCTTCTGCTTGACTCCTTATCTGGGATCATCCTCTGACTTTTGCCTAACTACATTACATTTGTAGTTTTTGTTGTTATACATTCGAGAGATAGACTCCATGATATATACTTATTCTTTTGTCCAGCACTTGTATCTATTCTTTTGTGATATTGTGGATCTTGTTTGACCACTACTCTGATGTACACTTTTATGTGTTATGTTCATATCTGTTTCCGCCTTTGAGATATGAACATCTGTGACTGATTTATGTTATGTTTATTTCTATATTTGTTTCCGAGGTCCACTTTGCCACTGTGTAGTCGCTTTGAGTTTGTATCGGTATGTCGGATTTTCTCTTGAAATGAAATGCATGTTATACTATCTGACATATCGGTGCTCGCACAAGGCAATTACACGGATGGTCGCTCCTCAACAGCCTTATTCTTTGCGCTAGTCGACGACATTACCCAGTGGTGTCCTTGGCTAGCGTGAGCATAGAGGTGGGGCGTCACATATAGTTATTAAGGCATTTGCTTAAAAGTGACTTAGAATTTTACTTCCAAACGATTCCAAAATAATCGTAGCTTATTGTAGAAATTTGGTTTGAAATCTATATACATTATAATAAACCAAAGACCATGAAACACAAGGAATTTAGTTATTTCCAAAGTCCCAAATTCATCACAAAACCATGTTGATAAATTTGATCCCCTCTATCATGAAAACTAAAGCCATATATTCATAATTAAAAACCTAAAATAACATTAAAATCAATCATGGAATATATCACATAACATTGCACACAACATATAAGAAGAGAACCTTGACTATACAATTATTTTAGGCTTCCTACAATCACTTGAACAGTGGCCCTTGGTTCCACAATTGAAACATGCTACTTGACTCTAAGGTAGGATTGTAGAACTAGACCCATTCTAGTTGTAATGACCCCACTGCTATATCTATATTATTAAAGAACGCTACAAGAAATGTCGTCTAATAATATAGAGAATGCGGCTGGTTAAGGGCGATCAAATGTGAATATATCTTTATATTATACTAACCCACCTTTAATACCTTTATGAGAATCTAAACTGAATAATTTCGACGTGTACAGTATTAATACAAAATAGTACACATCAATTAAATTATTCAGAACAATATAAAAAATAAATAAATCAAAAATCAGAATTACATATCATAGTGGAATAATATACATCATATACATAATAGAATGTGAGTCTACAAAATATCAGTACTAAGCCCACATAATATATGCATCATATCAAGATAAGCACACAACGACTACTAGATAATATGCATGACATAGCTCCTAGATGTCAATATACATAAGTTGAAGTAAACCAAATGATCAAAATAGCTACTTCAATGCTAACCCAAATCCAGAGACCAACGAGTCCTTATACCTGTAGAATCTTGGCCTGACCCAAGTATTTTTAAAATAAACCAGTCAGACTATATCTAATAAAAATGTGAGATGGAGATCTCATAACCATATGACTTAAAACTAAATAAGCCATAATAAAATTGCCATAATAAATGATCAAAATAAGGCATATCAATCAAATCACCATTTCATAAATCCATATCAAGTCTCGGTAGATTATCATCAAAAATACGGTGATAACAATTCAAAATTCTTTAGAGCCAAAAGATATTAAACATTCATCCCAAAATCTCTGAAGAAATAATCATCATAAATGAAATAATAACATAGTAACACGGAGACTAACGGCACAAAGTAGATCCCGCCATATAGTGTTGTGGTCTAACGACACGAAATAGACTAGATATGTGAATAGTCTAGGGACACAAAGTAGACTAACTATGTGAATTTACCTAACGAACCAAAGTAGGTAAACATCATCTAATTGTGTACCTAATAATGCAGTGACACAGAGCCTAACAACACAAAGTAGACCCGCCACATAGTGCAGTGGTCTAACGACACGAAGTAGACCAGATATGCGAATAGTCTAATGACACGAAGTAGACTAACTATGTGAATTTACTTAACGACACAATGTAGGTAAACATTGTCTACTATCTAAATATTTAGAATGTATCGACTCTCAAGTCGATGAAAAATGAGTCATCGCCTCTTGGGGATCTATCGGCCTGAAATCCGAACACCCTAAGATAATACAACTATAAGTGTTGATTACTGTCACTCAAGTAATCACCACAATTTAACTAACTATCCCATACCAGATGGTAAATTCAAGTATTTACTAAAAGTTAGTAAATTCCACTCAAACTCTATTTAACAAATTATAACAATAATCAAAAGAGCTATATGAAATGTCCCATACCAAATCGACAATTCAGTCGTTTATTAAAATTCTTAGTTTCATAGAAAATCACGAAATTCAAATAGAAATTCAATTCTAGCTTGTTCACTTATATTTTTAAAAGATAAGAATAAAAGGATTTCTAATTTAAATGGAATGTCTTTAACAAGAATTAAAAACCAAACCATTATTTCCCAAAATTAAAACTTTCTTTATTAATATATATATATATATATATATTGGTATATATTCTTATAAAGATTTTTCATAAATCATATAAGCTTTAAAAATCTTATTTAACTATACTTTAAAATAAAAACCTTTTATATACATACATACATATAATCATACCAAAAGAAATTTGCAACTTTTTAACAAATAAATTATCAATTCTTTTCAAAATATAAAACTTTTTAATCATATGTCTTCTTTAATTTAATAATTCTATATTAAAAATAATTTAAAGTTTTAACAAATCAAATGCTGCTGGAAATCAAAAGATAACATAGACTAAACAAGCTCAAGAACAAGCAATTCAACCAATTTAAATTAATAAAATACCACAATCAAGAAATTGGCAAAACTGACCATTTTTTAGCACCATCGGTTGACCAGTGGTAATAGACCAATCGACTGATTATCGCGAATTTCTAGGCCTATTTTGCCTAGTTGATCGCTACTCTTGCTCTAATGGTTGGGTTTTAGCAATTCAGGTGAGTTGCAAAAGATGATGGATGCAGTATCAGGTTTACCCAAACTTTATAACTCAAGCAATATCACCCTATATTCATACTAAGAGGGATTGTGTTCAAACAAGGTTACAGTGTTCAACTTATACAAACAGTTTCAAATTTTGATTTTTTTTTCACTTTTCCTTGTTTATCAACAATTCATTAATTCACATGTAATCTAACAACAATCAATTCAACATCCATTATTATTGTGTGAGATTCAAAATCTCAGCTCTAATCAAAAGAGGAAGAAAGAAATGGAATTGAGAATAAGCTGAAATTGAAAGTTACAGACTACTCTCCTACATCAAAACTTCTCAACTTAAATTATCAAATCCAATTACACTTCAGCAACCCCTAATTCCAAATTTTGGAGATTAATTACCAATTAAAAATCCCAAATTGATGATACACAAAGATAGATAAGAAGATAAATAGCTCATACCTTATTTTCTAATGATTTATAGGATTTTCGTTGATTTTAAAAAAAAATCAAAACTAGGGCTGAAATCAGGAGTTGCTTGCTTCTTTCATTTGTTTTGCTTAGCTTAAAATAAACGTGAAATGATTTGTTAGGGTTTAGAGTATTAGGTTTCATATTTTCTAATGGGCTTAGATATGAAAGCCCAAAGTTTACTTAGGAATTTAATTTAGTTTCTTTTAACTTAAACAAGTCTTAACTAAACTTTTCAAAACAAATTTCTAACATCGTATATATATTAAAAAATTAAAAAAAATTACTCCTTGACTTAAATAAATTTTTAACATAGAATTCTAATCAAAAGAAAAAAATAGGTTATCATTCATTAATTCATTTCATAATTAAATCACTTTGTTTACAAGATTTAGAATTCTTTCCATTTAAAATGAGAAATCTACATTCTTAATTATAAATTTGCAGATCACTTATCAAAATTAAAATTAAATTTCTCATTTAAATTCTTAAATTTGCAATTAGAATTTATTAATCTTTTATTAATTAGATAATTATTAATAGGGTTGTTATAGAATTCCTCCAAGCTGTAACGACCCCCTCGTTATACCCATATTATTAAAGAACATTACAGGTTATGCCATCTAATAATACGAAGAATATGACTGGTTAAGGGCAATCAAATGTGAACATATCTTTGTACTAACACTGACATGTCTTTATTACCATTAGAGGATCTGAACTGAAAATTTTGACATATATAGTATTATTACAAAGTAATAAACACAAGGGTTAAAATATTCAGAACAGAATATAATATAAATAAAACAGAACTAGGTTCATAGATCATAGCGGATAATATACATCATATACATAATAAAATGCGAGTCTACAAAATATCAGTACTAAACCCATACCATATATACATTATATCAAAACTACTATATTAGGTACACAACGACTACTAAATAATATACATGACATAATCTCCTAAATGTCAATATATACAAGCGTGAAGTAAACCGGCATGGTCAAAATAGTCTACTTCAATGCTACCCTAAAATCCAGAGGTCAACGAGTCCCTATACCTATAGAGTCTCGGCCTGACCCGAGTATTTTTAAAATAAACAGGTCAGACTATATCTAATAAAAAAGCAAGATGTTGATATCATAAACATATGACTTAAAACTAAATAAGCCATGATAAAACATGCCACAACAAATGATCAAAATAAGGCATATCCATTCAAATCACTATTTCCTAAATCCATATCAAGTCTCAATGGACTATCATCAAAAATATGGTGATAACAATTCAAAATTCTTCATAATTAAAAGATACTAAACATTCATCCCAAAATTTCTGAAGAAATAATCATCACTAATGAAATAAGAACACAGTGACATGGAGTCTAACGACACAAAGTAGATCCCGCCATACAGTGCCTTGGTCTAACGACACGAAGTAGACCAGATATGCGAATAGTCTAATGACACGAAGTAGTCAAACTATATGAATTAACCTAACAACACAAAGTAGGTAGACATTGTCTAACTATGTATCCAATAATGTAGTGAAACGGGGCCTAACGACACGAAGTAGACCTGCCACATAGTGCAGTGGTCTAACGACACGAAGTAGACCAGATATGCGAATAGTCTAATGACACGAAGTAGACTAACTATGTGAATTTACTCAACGGCACAATGTAGGTAAACATTGTCTACTGTCCAAATATTTAGAATCTATCGACTCTCAGGTCGATGAAAAATGAGTCATCGCCTCTTGAGGATCTATCGGCCTGAAATCCGAACACCCTAAGATAATACAACTGTAAGTGTTGATTACTGTCACTCAAGTAATCACCACAATTTAACTAACTATCCCATACCAGATGGTAAATTTAAGTATTTACTAAAAGTTAGTAAATTCCACTCGAACTCTATTTAACAAATTATAATAAAAATCAAAAGAATTGTACGAAATGTCCCATACCAAATTGACAATTCAATCATTTATTAAAATTCTTTATTTCATAGAAAATTATGAAATTCAAATAGAAATTTAATTCCATCTTGTTCACTTATATTTTAAAAAAATAAGAATAAAAGGATTTCTAATTTAAATGGAATGTCTTTAGTAAGAATTAAAAATCAAACCATATTTTCCCAAAATCATTATTTTATAGTATTTTAAAATACCAAAATATAGCTTAATGGCGACTTCTCTGGCGATTCCCTAGTTCGCTTCTTCTTTCGTCTAAACTGTTCCCTACCATCATCTATTGCCTCTTCTATCCCTTCCATGCTTCCGCCTCATCTTTTCCCAATGCCCAAGAAGAAGCGCTCTATGTCAAATCTGGAGCTCTACCTTACACGCTCTGGCGTGCTTTTTAATGCCACAACTTCGATCATTATAGCGTCAGGGCCTCCTGGATTTGAATCTGTTTGTTCGGCTACCACTCGTTGCATGGGTGAGTCTGCCTTGCCTGTGTTGGAAAGCGATAACCCTCTATCTGGGCTACTGAATGTCATTAACTGCCCGATTTTATCCGTGCCTCCTTTGCTTAGCAGTCCTTCGATTTCTGGTGAGAACCCTCTATCTCCGTTTTTAACTTCTGCTTATGATAATCCATGGTCGATGAAGGATGTTGGGTTACATGTCGAGCCTGATTTGGGTGTTGTGGAAACTGAGCATATTAATAACAAACAACGTGAGTTGGCTGAGAAGGCAATGGCTTTGGCCGTTGATGTCGGAGATGAAACAACAAGTATTGTTGAGGCAGTTGGGTTCGTCTCATCTGACATTGGTCTGTCTCAAAGTTGCTCTCCTTGTGCTTGTGTAAATGCCAAGCACAATATCCCCTCCCCCTGTTTTAAACCTTTTGGTACAGCTTCTGTTCCAAAGGAGCCATCGCCTCTTAAGGCTGTTCCACAGTGGTCTTCGTTGTTCTCCAAATTGCCAAAAAATGCGGGTGTTCATTCTCCCCGTTGCTTTGATAAAGTAGAGATCGACGGAATTATGATTCCTCCGGTGGAAGTGATTAAGGCCGGTGTTAATTATTGGAAGGATTATTTGGTGGGATTTTTCCTTGACTCCAATCTTGCCTATCAGCTTGTTAAGCGCGATGCAACCAGGTATGGAAGCCTAAAGGGGGATTAAGTGTTCATTTCGATAATGCAGTGTTCTACTTTAAATTCTCAAGTAGTGATGAAAGACAATGTATCCTAGAGGCTGATCCTATTCTCAATGATGGGAAACCTTTCATCATTACAACCTAGAGTCCATTTGTTGATAGAGCTAAGGACCAGGTATTACCTATTCATGTCTGGGCCCACATTTCTCACATTCCATCTGTTCTTCAACTCCTGATCGGAATTGATTGGCTAGCAGGCCTTGTTGGTAAGGTGATATGTTATGATGCTAACACTGTAGCCAGAAAGAGATTAGTTTATGCTAAAGCTCTGATTGAAATAACACCTGCCAAATCTTTGCCTTCGGCATTGAAAGTCAAACTCAATGAGGACCGTTTTGCTGAGGTCAGAGTTCGCTACAGTTGGAAACCGAAAATCCATTCGTATTGTTAGTCCTTTGGGCACCTTTCGGATGCATGCTCTAGATCAGCCTCTACTGGCCTTGTTCCTCTATCTGATCGGATTCCACTTCCTCTTCCTTCTGTCAGGAAGTTGGTCCCGAAGGTTGCTCCTTCCCCCTCTGTTTCCCCTATTTTTGTCACTCCTGCTGATGTTGCTGCAACCGTTGTTGCTCCTATTGGTTCAACCCAGTATGAGCTTGCTACTTCTATTTTGTCCGATTATATTATTTGAAACTCTGAGGAGCGGGCCTGGATTCATGCTCCATCTGATATGCGGTACTCGCCGGAGACTAACACTTTTTATGCCTATATCAGTGATGTTGAGGGTAAGAGTCGTTGTCTTATATATCAGATTGAAGGGAGGGTCTGTCCCTTACTAAGGTTGGTGAGATTAGCGAGGAGAATAAAAGTAAGTTTTATGACGTTAGTTGGGATAGGAAATTTATTTACTCTTCTTCGTCTGAAGGTTATGATCTGAATCTGGCTGCTCTTTTCTCTGTGTATGTTCATGTTATTGGCCCGTCGTCTGATGTTGGCAGTGGCAGTTCCTCTTTGGAGCGCGCGTAGTCATAAACATTTAGTAGTTTAGGCTCTTTTTGCCTAGCTCATGTGCTTTATTTTTTGTAACGACCCATAATTTTCGACGATTTAAATTTGTTAATATAATGAGATTTTGGAAATATAATATTGAAAGAAATAAAATTGGTGGTTTAAGAATGAAATAATAATTAGAATTAAAGGTATCAATGTTAATATAAGTTGACTATTAACAATTTGAATGAAACCCCAATAAATGAAATAATGCAAATGTTATACTTGGCTATAAATGGAATATATGAAAACAAATGCAAGTTAATTATTAATAACCTGAATGGGATTCCAACCAATTGAATTTATGTAAATGTTATAACTTGGTTATAAGCTTAACATGAGAAAACCAATGTAAATGTTTAATTGTGTAATGAAATGGTATAATAAATGGTAATTGAATAAAATCAGTATTATGAATTATAATATTTGTTGCATTAATGTGTGCATTAATTTATAATGGGATAAAAGGTAATTGATAATTTAAAATGTTGACTTATTAATAAAACAATGTGTAATGAATGGAAATGGAATAAATTTAGTGTAATAAGAGTTGTTATAATAATTTTTTGTAAAGAAGGAACTTACAAATATTATAAAAACCTATAAGGGTGACAATTGTTGTTGTTACCAATTTAATTAATCAATTACAAATAAATGTCAATAAAATGTTACATTAATGTGAGTTAAGACAAATGCTGTAAATTGTGAGTGTAATAGATTTAATAGAAATGTTAATAATATTCATAATGTAATAATTGATTTAATAAAATAATGAAATCAGGATAAATAAATCAATTTGGGATTTTAAATTTTATTTAATATGTGAAATTAACAAAAATTCAATAAAATGGAAATATAGTAATTGATATAAATAAAAGATGGAAGCGGAGTATATTAATGTAATGAAATGTAAAAAAATGTTAACTATGTTATTAATTAAAATTGGTTGAATATAAAGATTGAAATCAAATTGAATCAATTTATATGGATTAAATTATAATTAATTTGATTTAATTACAGTGGGAATTAAACACGGTAATTGGTAAATTGATTAACTTTAAATTGATATCCGAACTTGTTTAAATTCTTGTGAATGTTTAAGAAATCAAAAAAGGTAAAATTTGTTAATCATAGAATTTGAATTGAAATTTTGATTTAATTAATTTAATATTAATTTATTTATTTAACGTGAAAATAGCCATTTTGGCCACTGACTCGGATTTCGACGAAACCAGTTTCATCGGGTCCGTAACAGTGAATTTTTGTAGGATTTCAAGTTTCGTAGCGATCAGACTTGTCGTTTGATCGTATGGACTCGAAACGCCTAGAAATCAATTTAATTGAAATTAATTGAAATTAATTTGAAATAAGCCGATTTTAGTATAACTTCTTCATACGATGGAATTAGGACTTGAAACTTGTTCCATTGGATTTGAAATCATCGACAACATCTATTTTGATAAATGGGATGACCCATTTTCGTTCCCGAGGCAGAACGGGCTTCTCGGGTCGTTTAACGTTCAACTTTCAATCCAAATCAATCTGGTCTATTCTATTTTCAGCTTTGTCTATAAATAGCCCATTATAAACCCTAGCCACTCCTCATTTTTATTTGTCTGTACGTACATTTCAGTCTTCTCATCCTTCTCAGTGGCAAACAAACCAAACAAACTTCTCAATTCAATTTCAAAATCAAATTCAAATCAAAATTTCAAACTCCTCAAACAATGTCGAATTATATATCGATTTGAAGCTCTCGACGAGCGCAGGGCAAATATGCAATTCGTTTTTCAATTCGATACATCATTTGTCCAAAAATTTAAGATGAACCTCAACCGTTAAAATCTCGGATTTACGATCCAACGGTGGATCGTCAACCGTTTGTCGATCGGGTGGTGCCGTTGGGAAGGTGGTGTCGAGCAGGTCGATGGGGTACCGTTCGTTCTTGGCCGTAGGTCACTAAATCGCCAGAAAACAGCGAGATATACAAGCGGCGGCAGTCGAGCAGGGGTGGCCAGTGGAGGCGCGCGTGGCCATGGTGGGTTCGGCATGGCGTGGTCATCATGATTTTGGGCTCTGATCGATATCGAGGCTAAGTGGCACGATCATGGGTGTAAGGTGACGGTTGGAGGTTGAACTCGTTCGAGTAACCGCGTGCGAGGTAGGGTTTGCGTATGGGGATGGTGACGTGGCGAAGTTTTGGTGAGTTGTTTTTTTTCCTTTGAATTTCAAACTTCTATTGATAATAACTTTCGCATACAAGGTCTGTTTCACGCGCGGTTTGATCCGATAGGATCATATCGAGATTCCGGACATTTTGACGCCGGTTTGGACGAATTCTGAGACTGTTTGAATTTTGGGCTTAAATTGGATTTAAATTCAAAGGTGAGTGTTTTAACCCACTCACAGCTTCTAAAATTTCTTATGTTTGCTAAATTAAATTTATGATGTGATTAGAAATTTATTATGGCTATTTGGTATATTTTAAATCATTATCTCAGTTAATTTGAATTTATTTGAATTAAATCGTTATTTAATTTATTATTGAATATAAATTGCCAGTTAAATACCTGTTATTGATTATCAGTTCTATATTGATATTTATTGATTGATTTGGATGGTGATTGTGATGGATGTTGATTGTTGATATTGGATGAATGGATGTTTATTTTATATCGTTATAAACTGCAAGTTCACTATGGGTTGAAATGATACATACCCGAATGATCAATAGATTAAGGAAAAATCGTTATGGGTTGAAATGATAGACTCGAGCGATTTTATGGATTTTATTATTAATTCGGGATTGCGGTTTGAAATGATATATATAACCCTAACATTTTAAATTGCGGATTGAAATGATAAATATCCGTATCACAGGACCCTAGGGTAGAAATTATATACGGACACCGGATTGGTTAAATTTAATGATTTTGAACTTCTTAATTTTTGAATTAAGTAAATGATATCTTGAAATAAAATTTGATTTACGTAAATTGAAGTATTATTGGAAAATCAAGTTTATGATGAAATGTGAAATGGTTTAAAAGGAATTGCTTTAAGAAATTAAATTGGAAGTTTAAAGTTAAACTTTTAAGTATAAATGAAATTCTATCGAAATTAAGTTATTGAAGTTGTTTGAAAATAACTTTAAATATTTTGAAATTGGAGTAATCCGAATTGATATTTGAACAAAGTTTGAAACGATATGAAATGCAATAGTTTATTGAAATGTTAAATTGAAAGGTTTGGGATTTGGTTTGTTGACTTGGAAATTTAAAATGGTCCAAATGCGTTGAAATGAAATGAATAGTTTAATTCATGTTTTAATATAAACTATTTTAAAATTATATTATTATTTCAAAATTTCTAATTTTTAAGATTTCAAAGTATTAAACTATTTTAACCTGTATTAATTATATTAAATCATTTTAACCTATTTTAAGCCATTTAATTTATTTAAACTAATTAACCTGTTTTAACTTATTTTAAATCTAATTAATCTATTTTAAAGCTATTTAATCTATTTTAAATCTATATTAACTATTTATAACTATTTATAACTATTTAAAACTATTTTCTTCTAAATTCCAAACTAATTAAAACGGATGGGTTTATATTCAAATTCTTGATTTTAAGTGAATATGGTTAATGATGTTATAACCTAAGTTGGGATTTAAATAACATATTTGGTTTACTATGATATTTTGAAATGAGAATTTAGCCTATTTTGAAAATATGACTTTTGAAAGGAAATATAATTTCGAACTATGATTTCAAATGTGATATGATTTCAAAGGTGAATATGATTTCGGAAGTAAGTAATGATTTCGAAAATGATATGATTTGAATTGAATATGATATTTTGATATTAATTATGAAATGATTTTGGAAATGTAAAAGAACCATCCGGTGTGTAACCGGGATCGGATATTGTCATACTCTCTGCCAATACCGAAAACTACTTTGACAACTATGTACGCGGTGGAGATTCCAGAATGAAGTAGGATGGTTGGCGACGATCCTATATGAGGTATATACGTGGACCTGACTCCCATGAGTTAGCTTAAGGTGGCTAAAATAGGAGCAATTGGCGGGCTAAGTGAGGCCATTCCTCCGATCGGGCACATTCCTTCGATACTATATTCTGACTTTGTGATTGATTTGGTGGCCACCCTCGATTTTTGATTTGGGAGTATGTTCCGAGGTGGGCGGTAGTAGCTGCTATGCATTACCACCACTCCGTAAGTGTAATTGGTATATCTACCATGGCATTGCCTAGTTGTGCCGTGTCACCTACCCTAGCGCGCCTTCTACGAGTTTGTTTTATGTCGTACCTATGGGATATCCTCTAGCGGCCCCAGTTTATGGGGAGTTACGGTACTGTATAGACTATTGGCATTATAAAATGTGTTAAGGGGGAAATGGGTACTGCCTTAACGCTATTTTAATAGTTTATCTTATTGTAGACATATTATAATAGTGTATTGTACTACATAGTAGATAGTTTAACGGATCCTTAGGAGATGTGAATCCCGAACATCTCTTAAGTTACTGCACTCACGTTTGACACTGGATAGGAGATGTCAAACCACGTAAACATCTCTGACGCTGTTCCACTCATATTTATTTACCATTGATTTGACTTACATAAGATCTTTTAGTTCTGACTCGAGTATTTTGTCTTTTCAATTCGCTCGGGTCAGCCTGAGCATTTCAGGATTTGAAGACCTTATTTCTAGAGGACGAAGACGAAGATTTGTACTACTATTATTTACTATATTTATTCCACTTCATTCATACTGTTCCGCTGCATTATTTGTTTATCTTTGATATGTGTAACTCTGATTTTGTATTGTATAAGTATAATCAAATGTTTTGTATACAGCTTCATGAACTGTCACTAGTACAAAACTGGTCATTTGTGTCGGTTGTGTAACCCCTGTTGTGTCGGTTTTACAACCGACTCAAATGAAGACGACACAAAAGACATTTTTCTGTTGTGTCGGTTGTACAACCGACACAAATATCAATTATTTGTGTCGGTTGGCAATAGAGAACCGACACAAAACTATGAACAGTTGTGTCGGTCTTTCTAATAGGACCGACACAAATCAGCTTGTATAGTGAAGCAAACCGCCGTTTATTGTGTCGGTCCTTTAAAAAAAACCGACACAACTGTTGCTTGTTTTGTGTCGGTTCCTTATTGACGACCGACACAAGTTATATCTGAAGCAAAAAAAAAATATTATTACCGTTTAAGATTATAAAAACAGTATGAAATTGAATTTTAATTTTTTATAAACGAACGTTACTATGAACTGATTGAACAAAAAATATAATTATATTATCCATCAACATAATTCTTGTTTACAGAATTAAATAGAATATAATCTATCACAAACATAACGTACATAACAAAATACCAACGTACGTTACAAAAGATCAGCGTACACAACAAAAAACAACTACATCCAATTATACATGATATAACTAGCTAAATTCTCTCGAACCTCGTCTATCTCTTGTTGGTTATAAGAACCGTCTCGTACAAAGTCCTGCAATTAAGAGAATTGTTATACAAAAGACAATAATTAAGTCAGGAATGCTTTGCATAAAAGAATCCGAGAGTGTAATTCAAGAACGTATTTTACTTTCGTTAAATAATATACTTTGGTGCTTGTTCCTTTACTCCTTTACTTTGCCAAAAGAATGCACCCCAAGTGTTCTTGCTATATTTCATCTCAATATGTATAACATGCCGCGTGAAGGAGATGTGGGAAATCTTGGTCATTCCTAAAAGGGATGAAATAAATAGTTTTTGTTATTTAAATAATAATGATAAAATTGATCTTGAACTTTTATGAAGACACAAAATACCAAAGTAGTTTTCCTACCAAGTACTAACTAATATTTTGAACTTTTATGATTATTTTCAAGTAATCTATTATCACCGAAGGTGAGAGTGTCGAAATTTACATAATTGTATTACTGATCAAACCATTTTGTCAAAACACTTGTACATGCTAATAATAACTTACACATAGGGTAATTTTCTGTAAACGACCTCCGCATTATTTAATTATCTAATGTTAGGAGAAGTGTAACGCAAACTTCACACAATTTTTCTGAAAAAAGTGTGCTACATACACCGTAATCTTATTTGGTTGAAAGTGATAACATGTGCAAGGAAATGTAGCATAAATAAGAAACTTTACCTTTCCACGAATCAGTAATCATATTTCAGATATCACTCTTTTTGAAAAATGGGGCAACTTGCTATCAGCAACTTTTAGAGATTGATCACAAAAAATGAGCAACACATTCAATTTCAATGTCAACTCACTTTTGAATGCTTAAGCAATGCTAAACTTGACACTGACTTTTGAATACTTTAGCAATGCTAAACTCAAACTTGTTAAGTATGAGAAATACAGATTGGTTGAAAATAAATAGAATGCTTTGATTAATTAATGCATTTTGACTGTTATGCATGTCTTAACGAATCAAGTGGAGTGTAAGGCCACCATTCCTCTAAATTTTGTTACCATGGCAGGATACTAATAGAGTTGCAAACAAGCAGACCACTGGTCCAATAAAACTCCAATTTAATTCAACATCTTCACTAAATATTTAACAATAGATGCAAGCAGGCTCCAAAATTAGGCTTTCAGTTTTACATGAACTATTGCAATCTTATATATTTTGACATAAGGTAATTCAATTTCTTAATAATATATAACTGGCAGTTGTTAGATTATAGCTAAATAGTTGGTAATTAAATCCATGTCACTAAACTCCAAATAAGGTATAAGTATGCTATCCAGGGACTTAGATTCCAGCTCCGGTATTTTAGAAATACCAGAGTATGGGGGTATATTCACATTATAGCCTTGTAGATATCGCATGAAACTTATGATGAATATTATATAGACACCTAAAATATGGATACACTATATTTTCTGAAGACTCAAAGGCTCAGTTGGTTGTATAACAACATGTGTTTCATGAGGTTTTGACTTCAATTCATACTAGGAAATCTTTTTACCTTTTTCCTTGTACCTTCTGCTGCTGACCTGTGTTGCCTAGGGCAACCCAAGATGCAAACCCGTCCCTGCGTGCACGTCTTACGCCTACCCCATGAGGTGGCCACTAAAGATGATTACATGACATCAAATCTTTTATAGAGCGTGCACTGCATATAAAAATCCTAATATAATGATTTAACTAAATTTCAGTTTTATATGCAAATCTAGTAAAAACATAAACCAAAAATATAAAAGAAAAAATTATAAACTTTCTGCTGAAACTAAAATTCGAACCTACGACTTCATTCGTACATTTTGGAATGGACATTTTGAAAAACTCACCATTGAATCAAAAAATTGTTGCTTAACCCTAAAAAGGAATAATAAAAACACATAAAATGTGAGCTCAGCTTAATTTTAAAATACATGGACTTTTGACCAAGTTTTGAGCAACTCTGATGGACTCCCAAATGTAGCAGCATAAAATTTGTGATCAAATGATATCAAACTGTACTGAATAAATAAAAAAAATAAAAAAATCCCATTATAAAATATAAAAAAAGTATAAGCTGCAGGGCAAACTATTCATATCAAGTAAGCAAGTCCATGCCGCAAAATATGAATACAAATATTCATCTTATTTAAGCCAAGACAAGAAAATAAAACGATTTTGAAAACATCATTCTTCATTCTTTGGGTCAGAAGACACCACCGAGCTGCAATCGATAGAAAACCATGTTATTCAAAGACGCGAAGTGCAATTAATTATCAGATCAATGCCATATTTGTAAGGGGAAAAAAATATAAGCATATACCAGTATAGCTTCAATTTCTTTTTCAGAGACAAACAAATATTCCAAGTTAAACTCAAACTTGCATAATCTTTGACACTCTAAACGTATCCCTTCTATGAACAATACAAACTTTCCAACCATACTTTCTCAAGAAATTTGCCTCTTCCATGGCACCACTTGGTCTATGATTAGTAATAAATATACTTTATCATTGGTGAGAAGAACAACAAATTTTGTAGCTGGACAATGTATTTTGAAAAACATTCATTGCATCGAGGTATACTAGAAATATTAATGACTGAATACAGCTGAAGATAACAAAATTAAATAAGAATGATTATGAACATGAACCTCAATCATGTATCATATGGAAACTAACTTATTAGAATTTTATTAAATAGTTTAACAGCAGTGTTGGTTAAATGATTGTAATAAAAATTAATCTAGGTTACTTATCATGGCATTGATCCGGAGTTGGTTAAAGAAGCTCGACGTTTAACCAGGCAGTTTTTTGACATGAGCCTGGCTGAAAAGGAAAGGGATAAAAGAATGGTTGGGGAAATTTATGGATATACAAGCAGTTTTACAGGGAGGTTTAATAGTAACTTACCTTGGAAGGAAACTACGACCTTTCCGACTATCAATACTAGTCAGTACATTGTTGATAAATATGGCAGTGAGTTTCGACGTTACGGGTAATTCGAACTCTCAATTCAAAATAATTAATTTTTCTCAAACCATAAGATCAATTCTTGACCTGAATGCATGTTTTGTCTGGTAACATATAAATATCAGGGATGTGCTGGAAGAGTACTCAAAAGCAATGAAGAACATATGTTTGGAATACATTGTCCATTTTAGTGACATTGACCATATTTATTTTATTTATCATATATTTAAATATAACAACAACAAAATTGAATAACAAAAAGGTTTTATTGCATGCATTGTCAAAGCTGAGGTTTCAGAGTCATTCGAGTGGATTGACATAATTGATTTGAATAAATTCGGTTAAAGTGCAAATCCATCGATGACTGCTAAATACAAGTAACCTATGTCTAACTAAATTTTATTTGATGCATGTAAAAATTCTAAATTTGGTAACATACACTAGAGAATATAAGTACCCACGTCTATTTGGATCATTACAAATCTTAATAATTTACAAAATTATGAAGAAACAAAATAATAGAAAATAGAAAAAGGAGAAGAACCATGGCTTAGTCTGGAACGTGTAGAAATATTGGATCAAGAGGTGGCCTGACCAGCAGAACCAGTAAGTACTTTTTCTGTCAGATTATCTCAGTGATGTATATCTTCGATATTCTTCCATATGTGATTATAAACTACCGATGTTCAAAAGATTTCGGCATAAAATGTAGAATTTTTTAAATTATGCTTATACACATCTTCGCAATAGAAAAACCAATTATAATATAAAAAAGGATTTATCGTTCATTATTATATTGTATACGTTTATATATGTGTTATTTTAACATATATGTCTGGTCGACCCATACCCCCTCTCCTTTTTATATCCTTCATTTTAAAAAATATACAGAGCTTTTCTTTTCGAAATGAGAATTCAAAAAATTAAAATATGAAGATATACTTATCTAAAAATCTTTAAAAAATTATATCTTATCTCGTTAGGCCATATGCTTCGATTTGGGGTAGGCAACATTGGGTTCGGTAGTGGATTGGGTTGCTCCACTCCTTGTCGTGGTAGGTGCTTCGATAGGGCAGAAGGCGAGCGTAGTCGAGTTTGTGGTGACGAGAGGCATTGTACACCATGTAGAACAGAGTATTGTACAACTTAAAACAAAAATCAATGTACTCAAAACAAAAAATTAATCAGCATAAATGTAATTTGTCCAACTTAAAACAAAAAAGAGCATTGTACACCATGCAGAACAGAGTATTGAATTAATGTTGCAAAAATCAAATTCAAACAATAACAAGTTTCTTAGTTAATAAACCAAATGTTGTTATACATACGAGTTTATGAAGAACATATGCTTCCATGAAGAACAACAATGGAATCACCTGACTATTTATTAGAAAGAGAGCAGTTTGGCTGAATAATAAAAGGATTAATTAATTGTGGAGTGGATTAGGACAACTCGGCACTCTTCTTTTGTCATGGCTGAATCTATCTATTGGTATGAACGAACTAGGATATGGAATAGAAGTTGATCTGCTTTGAAAAACATATATTTTGACCTGGTGATTTAATGGCGATGGTCGAATTGCCACAGCTTTATAGCAAATACAGCAGGAACATAGAATGATGAAGAAGAAGAAGAGTAGGTGATTATTCACACGAAACACGAATAAAGCACGAATAAATATGGTCAGTGTCACTAAAAACACGAATAAAGCTCAAATTATTCGCACGCACAAAATATAGGACAGCAAAACAATTTAGGGCATACGAACAAACAATAAATTGGACAAAGTAGAAATAGGGATGTACCTTGCCAAATTTGAGAAGAGAAGCACGCACGAACGAAGGAGGACGACGAACAGCACGAAGACGAAGATGAACCCCAAATTTTCAATCGCCTGCTGCCGTGGTTTTGAATGCGTGAGAAAATAAACGGAAAAGGGTTTTTGGGCTTTGAAAAAAATACACGCGGCCGGGTACGTGATGGCCTAAATTTTAGAAAATTTAGGGTTTGCGGGAAAAGATGGGCGGCTGAAATGAATTTGGAGGGAAAAGTTGTCTGCCTATAGTGTCGGTTTTTGGACAACCGATGCTATTGTATTTAATTGTGTCGGTTGTTCAAACAACCGACACGAGTAAATCTATTGCTTCCCTTCAATTGTGTCGGTTTCTTAAGAACAACAGATGCAAATTACATTTTTAACATTTTCTTCTTACCCAATAAGTCAATAGTTTCGGTTGTTAATAAACAACCGACACAAATTACACTATTTGTGTCGGTTTTATGGACAACCGACACAAATGAGACGAAGCAACTGATCTGTTTTGTACTAGTGTGTTATTTGATTATTATATTTTTTCATTCCGCTGCGAGATTCTGTTTTGTTTTTTTCTCTCTCTGCTTTTCCTTATTTACCCCATAACAATCCACCCTTCTGTATGGTTTGAGTTGGCATGTGTGCCTGCTTAAAACGTACAAAAAGGCGGGATGTTACATTTTTCTTCGTGGTATGGGCTCTTTTCACCCATTTAGCTGTTTTGTGCATGTGCAGAACACTTGTTTTCCCATTATTTATACAGTGGCACGGCCCACTATAAAGCCGGCTAGCTTTGTTAAAAAATAAAATAAATATTTTTCTTTATTATTTATATATATTAATATATATAAACTGGTATATATTCTTATAAAGATTTTTCATAAATCATAAAAGCTTTAAAACCTTATTAAACGATACTTTTAATAAAACCTTATATATACACACACACACACACACACTTAATCATACTAAAGGAATTTGCAACTTTTTCACAAATAAATTATCAATTCTTTTCAAAATTTAATTTTTTTAATCATATAGCTTCTTTAAATTAATATTGTATATTAAAGAGAATTTAAGGTTTTAATGAATCAAATGCTATTGGAAATTGAAAGATAACATAGCCTAAACAAGCTCAAGAATAAAGCAATTCAACCAATTTAAATTTACAAAATTCTACAATCAAGAACTGGGCAAAACTACCCAGGTTTTAGCAGCACCGGTCGACCGGTGGTAGTGGTCTAGTCGTCGTGAATTTTTGAGCTTGTTTTGCCCAGTTGATCGCTGCTCTTACTCTGATTGTTGGGTTTTGGTAAGTCAGTTGAGTTGCAAAAGATGATAGGTGCAATATCAGGTTTACCCAAAATTTCTAACTCAAGCAATATCACCCTATATTCGTACTAAGAGGGATTGTGTTTAAACAATGTTACAGTGTTCAACTTATACTAATAGTTTCATATTTTGATTTTTCCAATTTCCTTGTTTAACAAAAATTCATTAATTCACATATAATCTAACAACAATCAATTCAACATCCATTATTAAATATAGTTGTGTGAGACTCAAAATCTCACCTTGAATCAAAAGAGGGAGGAAGAATAAGAACTGAGAATAAGCTGAAATTTAAAGCTACAGACTGCTCCTACTCCAAAACTTCTCAACTTAAATTATCAAATCCAGCAACACTTCAATAGATCCTAATTCCAAATTTCAGAGCTTAACTACCAATTTAAAAATCCTAAATTGATGATATACAAAGATTGGTACGAAGATAAATAGCTCATACCTTTAATATTTATAGGATTTTCTTTGATTTTAAAAAATCAAAACTAAGGCTGAAATTAGGAGTTGCTTGCTTCTTTCATTTCTTTTGCTTAGCTAAAAATAAACGTGAAATGATTTGTGAGAAGATGGAATAAAAATTGGGTAAGGGTTTAGAGTATTAGGCATCATATTTACTAATGGGCTTGGATATCAAAGCCCGAAGTTTACTTAGGAATTAATTTAGTTTTTTTTTAAATTAAACAAGTCTTAACTAAACTTTTCAAAACAAATTCCTAACCCTATATATAAAAAAATTCCTCCTTAACTTAATAAATTTTAACAAATAATTCTAATAAATTAAAAAAATTCATTCATTAATTCATTTCATAATTAAATCACTGTGCTTACAAGTTTTAGAATTTTTTCCATTTAAAATGAGAATTCTAAATTCTAAATTTCTAAATCGTTGTATCGAAATGTCTCGTTCTAGTGTTTAGGAATCCCTATCGATGATGTTGGGCAAACGCATCGGCTAGAATTCTTAAAATTCTAAACGGATAAATTAACACAGAATTATATCACATTTTCTAATTAATTTTCCTGTTTAAATTCTTAAATTAATAATTAGATTTATTAATTGTTTATTAATTGGATAATTATTAATAGAGTTGTTGCAAATTCCCCCTAAGAAAATTGCGTCCTTGTAATCTTATTTAGAAGGAATCTCTAACATAAATGATTAATCTAATTAAAAAATCTAAAATTATTAAAAGAGAATTTTTTTTACTAGATTCATGCCTTTGAATATAACTCAAAATGGATCCGCTGCATATATTCACGAGTCTTCCAGGTAAAGTCCTTTGGATTCCTAGACCATTGCACTTTTACAAGCAGAACCGCTTTATTTCTGAGTCTTCTAATCTCCGTTGCCACAATTTGTACTAGCATCTAAGCATAAGTTGCGTCAGGAGAAATCTAAAGTTCCTCAATCTACGGAGGCTTTTAAACTGACTCGGAATCTCTAAGACATCTATGAAGACGAGATACATGCAACACATCATGTATTCCGGATAGATGATCTGGTAGAGTAACACGATATGGTACGGCACCAATGCGCTCAATAATAGGATACGGTCCAATGAACCATGGAGCTAACATTTCAGAACTACTGAATCGCATTACACCCTTAAATGGAGATACTCATACAAAAACAATATACTCGATAGTAAATTCCAAGTCCTTTCTCCTCTGATCTGCATAGGACTTCTGCTTGCTCTGGGCTTCCTTCATTCTCTACCAAATAATCTCTATCTTCTCATAAGCTTCTCGAATAGAATATGGCCCAAGCATATATCTATCTATCTCCGGCCTCTAACCGATAAGATGGAAAACGACACGGTCTTCCGTATAATGCCTCGAAAGGAGCCATATCGATACTCGATTGAAAGCTGTTATTCTAGGGAAACTCTACTAAATAGATATAATCAACCCGGCTACCTCCAAAATCTAATATGCAAGCATGGAAAAATCCTTAACAACATTATTAACTCACTCCGTCTGACTATCCGTTTAAGGATGACAGGCAGTACTAAGATTCAACTTCATATCCAATGCAGTCTGAAGACTCTTCCAGAATTCACTGGTAAATAATGGATCTCCAGGGAATTCTGGATCTCGTTCACTCACAATGGCACTGGGAACGCCATGTAGTTTGACCACCTACTTAACATACAACTTTGTTAAATAAGGAGCCGATCTGCTTGACTTCACCGGAATGAAATGAGCCGATTTAGTCAACCTTTCAACAATAACCCAAAGACTATCATGTCTGCTCCTCGAACGAGGTTATCCATCCACAAAATCCATGGATACCTAAAATTGAAAATTATATGATCATTAGATCAATTTATATTAAAATAAATATGAACTTAATTTTAATTCTAAGTCCATATTTACATGATCCCACTTCCATAATGGAACCTCTAACAGCGATAGAAGTTCATTGCCCTCAGATGTTCAGCTTTAGCAAACTGACACATCATGCAATGCTTCACAAAGTTTCCCACATCACGCTTCATCCCTTCCCAGAAATATAGCATTTTCATATCAGCATACATCTTGCTTCTTCCTACCTGGATAGTATATCTAGATCGATGACAATCCTCCATGATATCCTTACTTAGTGCTTTAGTGTCTGGCACTACTTGGCTATCATGCCTCCGAATACAAATGTGCTATCAACTACATACTTAGTCACTTCCTGACTGCTACTATAACACAATTGGAAATTATTAGTCGAATAAGAATCCTGCTTCTGAGCATCTGCTATGTGGTCTAACATAAATGGATGTGCTTCCATACTAGTGAGCACTAAATTTGATTTCAAATATGGATTTCTATCTCGAATATCACAGATAGGTAATGTCTCTAGGTCCTTCCACTCTAGCATCACCATAGAAACAACTGCTAGATGCTTGCAGCTAAGAGCATCAACTACACGATTTCCTTTCCCGTAAGTATATTGAATCTCCACATCATATGCAGCTAAAAACTCTAACCACCTCTGCTGTCTCATATTCATATCTTTCAGAGAAAATAAATATTTCAACGATTTTTGATCTGTATAGAAGATGAACTTTTCTCCTAGAAGATAGTAACGCTAGATATTAAGTGCAAAAACTATAGCTGTTAGCTCTAGATCTGGGTAGCATACCAGATCTCATTCGGTTTAAGCTGTTAGAAGCATAAGCAACTACTCTGTCTTTCTTCATTAGAACCATTCCTAGTCCGAATCCATAAGCATCAAGATAAACCACCAAATCCTGATTCCCATCATGTACAATTAGAACAGGTGCGTGAGTGAGAATATCTTTTAGCTTTTGAAAAGTTGATTCACATTTATCTGTCCGTTGGAATTTCACATTTTTCCTGGTCAAGGTTGTAAGAGGGAGAACTACTTTCGAGAAATCTCTAATGAAACGCTGGTAATAACCAACTATGTCGAGAAAAATCCTAATTAGAGTAACGGTTCCGGTCTCTTCCAGTTTTGAATTGCTTCAATTTTAAAGGGATTAACTGAAACACCTTCACCAGAAACTACATCCCCCAAAAACTTCACTTGTTGCTGCCAGAAATGATATTTCAAAGATTTTTTCCTTTAACTCATTCTCTTGCAATGTCTAAAAAACAATTATGAAGTGTTCAACATGCTCCTTAGATTTAGAATATACAAGAATATCATCAATAAATATCAAAATGAATTTATCGAGATACCCTTGAAAAACTTGATTCGTCAGGTCAATGAAATATGCAAGCACATTCATTAACCCAAAAGGCATTACTAACCATTCATAAGATCTGTATCTAGTTCGAAAAGTTGTAATAGGAAAGCTATCATCTGCCACTCTGAGCTGATGGAAACCGATAACTAGGTCATGTTGAGAAAAGATCTTAATAGCACATAACTGATCGACCATATCATCGATCCTGGGCAGTAGATAATGATTTTTAATGGTAAGCTCATCCAATTTAATCAGTACAAAGTCGAAGTACCTTCCGCCTTCTTCACAAATATTACGGTGGTACCTTACGGAGAACTACAAGATTGAATCAATTGCTTATATTCTAATTCAGTCAATTGGTTAACCAACTCTTCATTCTCCTTAGCTGACATTTTGGTAGGAGGATGACTGAAAGGTCGTGCTCTGGGAACAAGATCAATCCTGAACTCGATAGCCCTTTTGGGTGGTAATCCCAAGATAGGCTCAAAAACATCGGGAAAAGCAGAAACAACCGGAATATGAGAGATCTCTTCCTCAATCGAAGATCCTAGATCATATTAAAAACAGATGGAGTTGGAATAACTTCGTCGAGAGCTACCGTGACTCACTCTCTAGATTGAGGATGTTGAAGAAGTATGGGCTTTTTAGGACACAAAATACCTTATATTAAAACATTTGATTAGAAATAAACTAATTTATACTTCAAATTCATTATTATTATATAAATAATAAATGAATATATAAATTTATACCTTTAAATATTCTTTATATAAGAAACAATTTTATACTTAAAAAGATTTAGAGAAAACGGTTCGATTAGAAAATCAACTCTTTTGAAAACTCAAGTTAAAAACCATACGACAAAAATTATATGTTGAGCCATAAACCCATAGAACAACTCTATGGTATTAAAAATCTAGATCAAATTCACAAATTCCTAAACCAAAATCCAATAATAATATTGCAATTGGTATGAACTCAGCCATAAAACAATGCACATAACATTCAAGGAAACACCCGTGAAAACGAACAATGGAACGGGCGATCGGGGCATCAACCTGGAGCTGAAATAGAGCTAGGAAAACACAGGTGCACCAGTGGTGTCCTACCGATCCACCGGTCTAGGCGAAACCTGGAGCGTTTCCAGCTCCAGGTTACCCTTCAATGACCCGTTTTCGACGCTTTTCGAAATACAACATGCTATGGTCTCTAGGATGATGAATTTTGATCAAGCAAGCATACAAACATCATGGAATTAGGCCAATAAGAGATTACTAAGTTAGGCTTTAAGCAACTAGAGATCAAAGAAACAAAATAAATCAATATCTCAAATAACTTGAAAACAATACAGCATTAATTCATTCAACAACACAGCAACAACATATAATTTTAGAGACGGATTATGTGAGTGGTAACTCACCTTGTTCTTCTAATTAAGCAGCTAATTGCAACCATAATACTCTACCCTTCTTTAATTCATCAAGCCCTAGAATCCATCTCAAACCAAAAATGAAGGACATAAAACTAAACCCTAAAAAAATTGAAATTGATTAGTCTAATTAATAGAATAGGGTTTAATAACATCACCTTGATTATCTACTAATTTCCTAGAATTTATTTGCAATTAAATCACCACTTTTGATAGTTTATAAAGAGGAAAAAGAACCCTAGTTCTTCTTTTCTGAAATTGACTGTATCTGATAATGAGATAATAAGGAAGTATGTTCCATCTTAGCCTAACTATGGATTTTGGGTTTTTAACTAGACCCATTACTTAAAAACAAAATATTCTTTTACTTATTCTCCCTCTTAAATTCCACTTTTACCTTATTATGCAGACTATTTATTTTACAACCATTTTATAACTAATTAATTTCTTATATTATCATATTAGGTATAAAATCCCAAATTATCTTTTATAGAAATAAAAGATTCAACCTAAATAATTATCCTTGACTAAATTCTAATTCCAATCATCTTTAAATAAAACTTTAAAATTATAATTTCTCCATTTTATAATTTTATAAGAATTAATCATTCCAAAATAATTTATCTTTTATTAAAAGACTACAAATTCCAAACTAATGATTTAAATTCTCTAAATTAAATCATTATTTATTTTATTTCAGTTTCCAAAAAAAAGTTCAGGTTGTTACACCTAACCCTAATGCAAAAAGAACTTTTGGATGCCATTTCCCATCATTATTGGCCGACCTCATCAATAAGGAGCTCCAACAAATTCATCTCAAATCAATTCAAAAGGAGATAGCTATCGGATAGTTAAAGGTCTACGATTCAAGGATTAGCAATCTACCGAATTAAGAAGACTTCAAGGGAGCGAGAATTCATCATTACAACGTGTGCTTAAAGGCATTAATATTAGGAAAGTGTTTACTATATGATATAATTTATAATTTATTAATAACGGTATACTATTCATATTACACATACATACATACATACATAGATATGTATGTATGTGTATGTGTGTGTGTGTATTGATAGTTAGGTGATGATTCTTATATGTATCAATGTTGTCATATACTAGATTTTTTATATGTATATATTTATTTAGAAAAACACGATTTTTATGTAGATCTAAAGGGCACAGCCTCACGTGTTTTAGTTATTATGGTTTTATCCACTAATACATGTATATATTAATGTCATTTAGTTTTAATTCTATGACTTAAATATATTTATGTCATCATATCATATATATAATTGATCTATATTTTATAATTTCATATTTACTATAATTATAATTTTTGGTGACTGCAAATTATTTTTTAATAATTATTTACTATTATTTATTATTTATAAATCAATATAAGAATTAAATAATTCATATTAAATAATACATGTTTTGAAAATTAAATTTTAAGTTTTATAAAATTATTTTATCCATATATAAACTCTTGGCTAAAAAACTAGAATTTTAAAATCAATTTTATATTTTTAAAAAATTATTTTCATATTCAGTCCAAACTATTTAATTAATTAAAAATAATATTTTGACCGAGAAGATTCCAGAAATATTTTTTAACCTTATAATATCATACTTGATTTTCTAAAAATTTAAAATTCGAATAATATAACACGAAAATATTTTTTATTATTATTTTGTTGTATTTCGACTAATTAATTAATTTATATATATATATATATTAATAAAATAAAATTAAAAATAAATTTTCTTTGCATTCAGTTTGGAAAAGTTTAGAAAAATATAATTTTTATTTTCATAATTAATGGATATACACACAAATACTTATTTAAATATTATTAATATACCTATATTTATGTGTGTGTGTGTGTGTGTGTTAAAAATGTTAATAATAATTTTGCTACTGTAATACATACATACATTCATACATATATATATATATATATATATATATGAAAAATAGTTTTTAAAAGAACTTGTATATATTATGTATGTGTGTATGTATTATTTAAAATTTTAGTACTATAATGTACATGTATATAAATCATTAATATTTTATATATAAGTAATATATATATATATATAATTTTATGTAGTTTTTAATATTTACATAAATAACAAGTTTACATACATACATATATTTGGATAATATTTAATACATATAGGATGAGCTAACTTTTCCGTTGCGATGTAAATCCCAACATTTATATAGGGGCATGTTATACCTTACATGGATTGTTATGTTACACAATGACATATATATATATATGTATGCATGTATGTATGTATATAACATATACATATGTGTATTATTATATTTAATTGAATATAAATTAATAAAATTCTATCTATAATTTGAAATTTTAAATAAAATAAGAAATTTTAAATAAAATAAGAAATTTTATTTAAATTAAATTTATAAATGTTATAAATAAATTTGACTTTACAAGCCCAATAAAGATCCAATAGGGTAGATATTTTGAAATTCGCTAATAACTTCTGCTACGGGCTGGCCCAGTTCCAATATTTCACTCACCAGACGTAAATTTGACCCCCTTTGTTATTTCTTCTTTTTAGATATACTCTGATAAGTCGATAGAGAGGACCAGTGGTAACTTAGAGGTGTGATGGTACGATGGAGATGAACATTTATTTATTATCTATATATAATTTTATTTCACTTATTCCCAAACATTATACTGTTTCCATTATAAGTATAGAGGGTGATGTTGTAGTTAGAGTTTAGTTGATAACATATTATTTTGTTTGTCTGAGATTATATTACCAATTACTATTATATTTTATTCCTTCCACCGTGAGTTTTAAAAAGTGTAAAATATTATAGATAGCTCTACGATTTGCTTTATTTTCCCCCAAAAAAAATCCGTCGTCATGAAGATTTGGGATGTCTGCGTCATTTTATGCCTGAACCATGGCATCGTAGATGGTGGGTTGTTTCACGTGGTATCAGAGCTTAAGTTAAGCGATTTCTACTAAATTAGGGCGTATGAGAGAGCATATTTGTAATTTTTATTATATATATATACGTATTTATATTATTTTTGTGCCATACCCCATATATTTTGACTCATAACGGTAGTTGTTGACTTATCCCTTATAAAAGTAAACAACCATGAGTTAAATAAATGTTGAGATTTAAATAGTTTAGGGTGGAAGATAAATCCATCACATTTTTGTAATTTACTCCATAGAGAAGTACTGAAAGAGGGTTCATATGCTAAGTAGCGATGGAGTGAATTATGAGAGTAGGGATGAACAAGAAGAAGAGTAGTACACTTATGTCCACAGAATATAGTGTGATGTTGATATGGCATAATGAAGACACTAAGCATTTTTTAGATTATAGTAAGGCTTGTGTAAGTTATCATCAACTCCAATTAAAGTAATTAAATTAATTGGAATTAATTTAAATGTTTTCCCTGGAAATTTAGAAATAATAGTGTCTGATAAATTTTGGAAAAAAATATAGAAGTTGAAGTTTGTTTGATATATTAAAATAATAATCCCTTATTTTCAGTTTTAGTCATGATAAAATTTAATAAGAGGAAATTTTCCATCACTATTTCAAAACTTTTTTTAATTATTTTTTGTATAAGTATTGCCATTGTATTTTATTATATACTTTTCTTTTGATAAAGAAACTTTGAAAGTAAATTGACAAGTAAAGACACATCGTTTTGAATTTCCTTTATTTCATAAATATTTTTATCACACTTTGAAAAAAAGTATTACATTTTCTTTACACTTTTGTGAACATTTCTTGTTAATAAAAGTAATTTTAAAAAGATACGATTTACATGCCTATTTCTCTAAGTTAAATTGAACCACCTTGGACAAAATTTAAATATAGAGAAAAAGATATAAAAATTATTATTTTAATACTGTGGAACTTCACTATTTTAATATGTATGTATTTTCGAATGGAAGTTAAAGGATTTTTTATATAAACTCTTGAAAAGTACTTATTACTTATTGATTAAGTATTTAAAATTTGGGAAATTATTCCAAAATTTGTCATGAATATAGTTAGTAGCCAAAAACAAACTTAAAAATATATTTTTTGTATATGCATTAGGTATTGTTTAACAATGATTGAAATTGGCTAATTATTAAATAAAATGATTAATTTGAGATAAATTTGGTTTATAATTTTATATGAAATGATTGAAATCTCCAAAGTAAAACATTTTGAAAATTTATTTATGTAGAATTTAAAGAATTTGATTTTAAAAAAAATGCTAGGATTTTATTAAATGTTTATTAAAATTAATAGAAAATTTTATGGTTTCCAAATCTTACTAGTATTGTAAAGAATAAGATTTGAGACCAACATTTGATTTACAGACTGAACTGAAAAGTTATTGATATTTTCAATTGATTTGATTAGAGCTAGAAAAAATTACACAACTTATAAAGTTTGAATTAATTATGGTGAACTAGCTAGGATAGTCAATATCTAGCGTGCTAAGGGCTTGATAGAAATTAATGTTAGGATTTGTGATTTGGGGATTTGTACTGAAAAATTTACGAGGGTATATTTATGAATTTTAGGGAAATTTTTGTGAAATAATAAGGAAAAATCTGTTTAGACGAGAATTACTATGATTTATAAAGTAAGGTAGAACTTGAATAAATAGTAATCTTATTTTTGGAAGAGTCAAAATTTGAGTAAGTAATAATATGACTTCTTTATAGAGTTTATTAAAAATTTATTTAAGTAATAAAAATAAGAGGTATTTTGAGAATACTAATAATAATAAAAAGATATTTTTCATGAATATTTTTAGATAAATTATTACTATTTTTGATATAAATAAATAAAAATAAAAAGGGTTTTTGGGATTTAATTTAGAATGTTATTATTGTTGAATGATATACAATAATAAAGTGGTTGTGAAAAACAAAACGTTCTAAATAAATATTATTGTTTTAATGTAAAATGATAATAATATTATTTTGAAGGAAATTTGATGGTAAATATTGGCTTTAGATTAAATAATAATGTTTGAGATATTTAAAGTAATATGTTGAAAACAAAGGATTTTTGAATTATATTATCGATTTTTTTTTTAAAACAATTTTGAGATAATAGAAAAAGTATTCTTATAATAAACAATACCAAGATGATTTATACCTAAGAAGAAAATAGCAAGTTTAAATTTATTGTTTTGAATTGTTGAGACATATGTGATTATATGTTGTATGATATTAACATTTATGTTTACATTATGGGTTGGGATATGCTTATGTAAGTCCTGAGAAGCATGAGAGCATGGTTAAGTGAAAAGTTTCTAAAAGCTTAAATAATATAAATGTGTTGTATAAGACACTCGCCGATAGAGGATGACTATACTTGTCCATGTAAAGTGTTTATGGAGTACTCTAGCTGTATGTTAGTTTATAGGACTTCACAAGCATATGGAGTTAATTTATTTTAAAGTATTCTAATGTTGTATGATTTCAAGACATGAAGTAAATGTTTTGACTTGCACGTACTAAGGTACAAAGACGATTTTAAGAAAGATGAGAATTGACAATCTAGAAGAAAATTGACTAAGAGGTAAGATTAGTTCTTTTCTGTAACGACCCTGAATTTTTGACATTTGAAATGTGAATATTTAATTGAGTTTAAATATTTGAATGATAGTTTAATTTGAAATTCAAATATCAAAATGAATTTGGCGATTTAATTATTGAAATTAGGTAAAAATTTGAATCTTCGGTTTTAAGCTGATTAAAAATAATCTGAAGGCTTGGAAAATTTATATTAATAATACTGAAGGTAATAAAAACTTCAGAATTGAATTTGAAACTATTTTGTTCAGTTTTGATATTTTATCGTTTAAATCGATATTTAAAAATAGCCATCCGGGGCACAGTCTCGGAATTCGACGAAACCAGTTCCATTGGATCTGTAATATTGTATTATTATCGGATTTCAATTTTCGTAATGTTCGGAGTTGTTGTGTGGCCGTACGATAAGCAAACGCGCTGAAATTAAATCGAAAATTTAATATTATAACTGGTCCAAAAAGCTATTTTCTCCATATGATCGAATTTGGAGTCGAAACCTTTTCCATTGTGTTCGGAATAGGCATATAACATTATAAACGCCTAGCGGCACACCTCGATAGGAGATCGAGATTTTGAGCTACGATTTCGAGACGATTTAAATTTAAATTTAAATACAACATATCCTTTGTTTAATTAGTCAAGTGCAGCTGAATTCCTTCACATCAGCACTTTTTCATTTCTCCATCAAAACACTATAGCTATTCCTTCTTCGGCACGCCACCATCTGTTCAATATCACGTCTTTCTCCTTCGTTTCCTTTCATTTCAAATCCCTCTTCTCGTAAGAAAAATTGGCCAAGAAAAAAATATAAAAATAAAAACCCCTCTCTCATTCAAAAGAAAGAAAAATCAAATTCCCCTCCCACGTTTTCGTTCAAAATAAAATCAATGGCTGAAGCCTCTTCAAAGTCGAATTCATTCGATTTATATGTAGAAAAAAAACCAACAACGAACGAATTGGATTCGTTCGAGAAGCAGCTTCGCAACCAAAACATGGCAAGGCGCGCGATTCGACTGGGGTGGGTCGCGATGGAGAAGCTTAGCGGCGTAGGGGCGCGATGCTTCTGGCGAACGAGCGCGTGGGTGCACGAAGCGGCGCCGTGAGGATTCGCAGTTGATGTGATGTCGGTCGACATTGTTGGAAGGGTTGTCGTCGCACGCGATGGTTTTGGGGAGGAAGGCAGCGTGTTGACTTTGGGTGGCGCGATGACGTCTGGTGACAGAGACGAAGGCGCATGGGGTGAGGCAGTGGGCGGCGAAGTAGTGGAGTTTGGGCATCGCGGTTTCGAACCGAACAGTGGGGTACTCGTTTTTTCCTTTTTCTTTCCTTGTTACTTGATTAAATAAATTTTACCGATCGAGAAGAAAATAAAATAAATATATGTTTAAGATTTTGAAATTAATTCTGGATGATTGAAGGTTTATATATAAAGATTTGATTTTTAATCTATATAGGCTGTTTTATAAGTATATATATATATATATATTTATATATATATATGTAGTTTCCGAAGAAAATATATACATACATATATACATTTGTATGTACAGTGAAAGATAATTTGATTTACAGAAAATTTTTCAGGAGACAAATTTGTTCAAATGCCGTTAATCACTAGAATATAGTGTACAAAAAGATTTTTAAAAAGAAAATTTTTAGTTTAAATTAAATAAATCTATTAAATGGAAATTTATTATTCAATTTATTTCGAATATTAATCAACTGTATAAAATTGTTTATACAAGGTTTGAAACCGTGAAGAAATGGTCAAAATGGAAAATGGATTGCAAAATAAAAGCAAAGGTGAGATCTTCTCACTCAAAAATAAAATTGAATTGCGGTTATTGATTGATTGACTGATTGTGATAGTATATATAGTAGTATATAACAATATATATATTGGAGTTGTTGATTTCCTGCATTATATAGCGGATGAGACCCTATGCACCGCATAATAGCGGATGATATTTTATAAATCCCATATACCGCGATATTCCACCTCGAAGTGGAATTGGTATTGTGCTAACATCTGTGGATGCAGGGAAACAGTTTGGAGGGATCCAACTAGATTCCTCAAGTTGTATGAATTTGTTTCATATATATTGTATGAATTTGTTTCATATATATTGTATGAATTTGTTTCATATGCTGTGTGATAATTTATTTATAATCTGTGAATGATTATATTTGTGATTGAATTTGTGAAGGCTAAAATTTAGCCGAATGTATTTTTGGTATCGTTGGATACCAAAAATAAATAAATTGGATTTTTGAAATTAAAGTTGGAAATTTTAAGTAAATTTCTTTTTAAAAGAATTGAGTGAATTTAAAAGAAGGAATTTAAAAGCATAAAGTTGATTTTTTGAAATCTTATTGATTATTTCCAGAATATGGGAAAAAATATTAATAAATGAGTTTGAATAATATTGTTTAAAAGTTGAAGAATTTATTGATAAAGGAATTTTAAATAATTTGGAAAGAATAAAGGGATTTATTTAAAAAGTGACAAATTTGTTTGAAATCCAATTGATAAATGATTTGGTATTGGAAAATAAATCTTTGGGAAATTAATAAGATAATTGATTTGGTGTTTGAATGAAAATTTATTTTGTTATTAGAAATAAATGGAAGAATCAATTTGAAATTGATTTGGTGTTGAAATAAGGTTAGAAATCAATTTGGAATTTGATTTTGGGGTTGAAAGTGAATATTTGGAATTTAAATTCACAATGGAATTTATAAAGGAAAGGGAAATTTGTTTTAAAAATAAACACTGATTTATTTTTTTAAAGTGTGGAAATAAATTTACAAATTTGGAATGTAAATTTGAAATAAATCGATAAGGATTTATTTAATTGGTTTAAATGGATCATTTTGAAATGGAAGTGTATTTTCCTTGAAAACTCGAGTATATTTCCAAAGTAGCTTTTAAAATATAAATTAAAGGTTCTAAAGTTGGTTTTTAAAGGAATATTTTGGAGATAAAGTAATTGAACTCGGCAGATTTCCAGTGGAAATGAATAAATATTTGGAAATATATTCCGCGTAAGGAAATTGATTTGAAATTTGTTTTCAAAAGTTGAAAGGTGAAATGTGATTTGAAATTTGTTTTCGAAGTGATGAAGTGTGGAAAATATATATTGGCAAAGATATTTTGAAATTAAATAATTTGGGAAAAATTATTTAAATCTGATGATTGTTGTGAACGTTGTTGATAGTTAAATCACCGACTATCAATGTTTGCCTTTGAAATGGCACTTGAATTTGTTTTAAAACAAGCGCTCATTATTCGGTTTAGCCGGGAGAGGATTTTGTGTCATATAACCCATTCCGAATAATGATACGATGTTATGAATTGCAATTGAAGACCGGTGTTGAAGACTGGGTATTTGTGAAAACGATCGGATGACCTATCGATTGTCTCTGCACCGTTAGCTACGGTATAGAGATTTCCTTTGTGATGGGAAGTCCGATCGGGATTGTGAATACCCGGATTGCAAGGGCTTCTTTGGAAGTGCCTTCGGTTCTGTTCGAACTCGAAACAGACTTGTATGGTTACATGTCTGACATTACATTTTGAGATATAAAGCTGATTTCTTTCAAATATATTTCTGTTGGTGGCGGAGAATTTATTCTCTTAGCTTAACACCCTTCTTTGAGACGTACGAGCTCAGAGGTTATGTGGTTGAAGGTTATCAGTGATATACTCCCAATTTGGTAGTGTGGCATGCTAAGTGTTGTTGTGTGTTGCTGATCATTTGTGATCAAAGCGTGGCTTTGTGAAAAAGCGTAGCTTTGTGGACGAGACTGCATCAGGACCTCACACCCCGGAAATGGTCGAAACAGGAATGATGCGGCAAGGTTATGAGGGTCGCTCCCTTTAGGGCATGTCATTTCCTTCTGGAAAAAGGTGATATCATGGTATGGAGCCCAGATATTTACCTGTGTGGTTGCTCCAATCTCATTTACTATGTGATTGTTGCTGTGTGATTGAGGCGCCTCGGATAAAGGTCCCAAAGGACTTGGGGGTGGCATATTCGTGTAGTAGTTACCTAGTGTAAGGGGTAACCCGACCTTGTGTTGGTAAAGAGCTAGTTAGTTCTCGGGACGTCCATCCAGAGGCGTACCCATGTGGCAGTAGGAAGTTCCTTAGCCTGACCATTTGTTGGAAAATCCAAAGAAACAATAAGAGCCTTGTACGGTTTTAGTTGTATAACCTGCTATGGAATGTGGCGGTAACCTGCTATTGAACATAATAGCTATAGTATGCATACAATAATGGTTGTATGCTGGCTAAGATTAATATTATACTTTCGAAATGTTTTCTGCACTATGCACTAATAATAATATCAAAAAAATGATTTGTTTTGCGTAGTAAGCATGTTTGACTATCATAAGAAGAAATCTCCTCCAAGTCTGCGATTGCATTGTGTGTGTGGCGGGAGGTGTTATGGTAGTTTCATTTTCCAAAAGCATTGCGAATTAATTTTATTTTCTTTGTGAAAATAACTGTTTTACGATCTCACACCAGTCACCATGACTGACTCGGAGTTTATTGTTCCCTTTCTAAACTCTGGGTGCCCATAATTTTCCACACGGGCAGCCTAGAGTTATGTTATCAGGATATTCTGGAGCTTTGGAGACGAGCTGGATGGCGAGACGTACACTCGTACTTATTTATTTATTCCGCTGTGTATTCTGTATGTGGACAAGTTTATATAACTGTCCAGTGATGTGTATTGTTGTAAACTCTGATGATGTATTGTATAAACTGATATGGTTCTTTGTTATAAAGATTATTCATTCATGTATTATACATTGTTCCGCTGCGAATGTGAGATTCTGTTGTTGTTTCTGTTTCTTTTTCTTCTGTCTTCTTCTAGCTCTTCTTTTAAACCCTAATGATTCGGTTTTCCGGCATTCGATTGCCTGGCATTTGATACAGTGGATGTATTAATGTCGACTTTCGAGCGTCGAAAAGTCGTATCGTTACATTTTCATTCATCACTTGGAATGGAAGAACTATCTTATCAAGTCAATTTTACGAAATAATGACTGTTTGGGCATAACCTATTTTCAGCGCCCAATGCACGTGAATGTAAGTGAAAAATGCACAACCTAATCTATGAGTTCGTTATAGTAATACCGTGTTCACTGAAGTTAATGCACCATCCATTTGTAATGTTTATAATTAAATGGTAATGGAGTATGAAGTTCACATAAGAATCCAAAATGTTAGTCCACTTAGAGGGGAGATATCATCTGTTATCATATTGTCGTCCCTATGGACTTAAAGAAGAATTTTAGTGAGGTATGTTAAAGAATATTAAATGAATTTTTTATTTGTTGGGAATGAAGAAGCAAGTGGCAGGCGCTTGTTGCAAGGAATTTGACGATGGAGATATGCCAGTAGCGATTAAATTAAAGCTATACTTGGATAATATATGATTAGAGATGCCTTAATGATAAGCAAAGAATGGAAACTGTATAGGATAGACATGCATAAAGATTTCATAGTGGGTAGCATGGTAGGTGAAGGACTCGCTATTGAGGTATGTGAGAAAGCTTGTGCCATAAGTTGTTGGGCCTTTCCTGATTGTATAGGGAGTAGGGTAGTCAGTATATTGAGTGGGCTTGAAAAGTTGCCAAGTGTTCACATGTATTTTATTAATCCCATTTGTGAACATATATTAATGGTTTTCTGTTTAATGAGGTGAATGTAGAGATGGAGTCTAGAATACTATGTAGGTGTATTTACATCTTAGGACTTGATGTGATAGCATAAAAATGAGGAAATAAAGTTGCTCCAAGTACGACAAGAAAAATGTTTGGATAGGAGTATGATGGAGCTCGAGGAAACAATCTTAGTTTTCCATCATGAGCTCCCTTCTAATAAGTTCCTCTTTTAGTTAGTTTATAGGTTAGTTTGATCATTAGGTTGTTGTTTGTTTGCATGGTTGCTTTAGCTAGCTAGTTGACATAGGAATGGATGTATGGATGCTAGGATTTGTTGTATGTACATACTGATGATGTGTTTTGGTTACTATGGCTGCTTTTTTGAGTTATACTAGTTTAGTTTATACTATGTTGGCTTATGCATATACATTCCAACCTAGGATAGATACCTATAGTCGAGTGTTCTAATTTATGCTAGATTATTTTATATATGGTATTTATTATTTCTTTATATATATGCATTAGCTTATTGTGTTTACGGATGTGGTTATTCACTTGCACTTTGACAGGGATGTTGCATATGGATGTATGGATGTGCATACTTATAGAAATAAATATTTTCATATGTTAGGATATTTGCATAATATTTGGTTGTCGCAGCATGTGCATTCATATAGGAGGCTGATTTAATTGCATTTGCACTCATATAACATCATTTACATGTATTATATACTATTAGTTGTGTTTTTGCTTGGTTGTATAATGGATGATAGATGGATGTAGCAATATCAGTTTTGTATGATTGTACGATGTAAATAGAGTTGCACTGTCCGTCCCTTGGAATTTTTGGGGAAAAAATTCTTTAAGGGGGAAAACGCATCGATAACACTCCACAAATTTACATAATTAAATAATTAAATTAAAAGGGGAAAATCGTAATATTACTTAAATGGAAAAATAGTAAATTTTTACAGGAGTTAGAATTTTTGCTTCGACACCTATTCCATTGTGTCCGGAATGTTGTTTACAGTTAGAAAATATATAAAACTTGTTAAACATGATTTAATGGGATATAAATTAGAAGAAGTCAAACCTAGGGGCATTTTGTAATATATTAATTTTGAGAACTTAGGCTAAATATGTATTATTTTAGCTTATAAATAGAAATTTGAATCCCATTTTCTAATCATATTTTAATCTAAACACCTTACACTAATCTCCATCAAATCCTAGGCAAATTCAAAACAAAAATCTCTTTTCTTTAACTGTTTTATTTTTTCTTCCTTTTCCCTCTTCTCCAGCAAACTTTGAAAATTCATAACTTCTCTGTTTCTCAATAGATTTTTGGCAAAACCAGGGGAAAATCAAAGGATGTAAAGATTACTATGATCTAATATCATTTTGGAGGTTGAATTTGTAAGATCAAAGGGGCTACATACCCGGACAGTGAAGAACAATGATGAATTCTTGTATACAATTTTCATCCTTCTCCGTCAAACTTCAATGGCGTATCTCTCTGGTTTTTAATGGATTTTGATGATTTAACCATTGAAACGACTATGGAGATGTGTGCTATTATTTGGTTAAGGAATATTGGTAAATTTTTGGGGTTTCTAGGTGCAAAAGGCACAGGACAATGGATAAGATATTGAGTTCTTCATTCAAAAGCATCGGTGAGTGGAATTCAGCCTATTTGTATATATATTAGGAAGATCTAGTAATTCTCCCTAATGGCCATAAATCATGTTATAAATGATGTAATTGAAAATTAAAAAGTGATTTTTTATATAAACATGATTAGGCTGTAGTATGCCATGACTAGATAATTAAAAAAAGCGATTATTTTTTATTATAAATACACAGAGTTTGATCTCTCCTTAATAAAAAGAGTAAAACACAAAAGGAACTCCAAATCAGATATATTATATATTAAAATTGTATTTTCCAATAACACAAATCCGTTGGTGTCATTCGATGATATAAAGTAACATTATTTTTATTAAATTACGAAAATGACCTTGAACTTAAACGCTTATAACTTTCGCATACAACCTTCGTTTCAAGCGCGGTTCATAGAATCATGATCGTGGTGAGATGAGGAATGCTTTGGTATGTTGTTTACTATGTATTTGGATACTTTAGAAAGGCGTCCTGGTTTGGTTGGGTTCGTTGTATATTGTTCGGCTGACGATTACGAGGATAGGCGTCACGGTACATTTTTTCAAAGGAAATAAGTTCTTTGGTATAATTGGTGATGCCTAATGATGATGATTATGAGGATTGTCCTTATAGAATTTTTTTTAGAGGAAATGATCCTTAGATGTAACCGGTGACGTCTAACAATGACGATTACGGGAAAGACGTTATGGTACATTTTTTAGAGGAAATGAGTTCTTCGGTGTAGCAGATAATGTCCAACGACAGCATTGAGATGCATTTTTCAGAGGAGTTGATTTCCCAGTGCACGATTAATGATGATGGATACGTTATACTTTTCAAAGGAAATTCATTTTTTTGGTGTGACTGGTTACGTCTAATAAAAGCGATTTTGAGGCGTTATGGTACACTTTTCAGACAAAATGAGTTCTTCAGTGTGACCAATGGCGTCTAGCGACAGCTAACTGAGGCATGTAGTTCTTCGGTAGCGAGTCAAATATTATTTGATGATATGGTTAATTTAGAGGAGCCGATTCATCGGTGTAAGATTTGGCGATAGTGGACAAAGACATATAGTTCCTTTGTAGTGAGTCACACATGTTTTTGGTATGCGAGCTAGGACTTTGGTCCTAATCATGTGCATATGATTAGGTATAGGATGGGTTTTAGAGAGACCATAGCATATGATGTCATTATAATAGTATATTATGCTTAGTTGACTTGTTGGGTGCATGCGACATAGGTTAAGGTATGGTTTTTGAGCATAAATGTTGTTTTACTAGCTTATTATACGCTTATATGATGTGTTTCACTCACCACACATATGTTTGACCCCCTTATAATTTTCTTCCTTTTAGATATACTCTGATGGGTCGATAGAGAGGACTAGTGGTCACTTAGAGGCATGCTAGTACGCATAGACGTACATTTATTTATTAACTATCTACTATTTTATTTCATTTATTCCTAAATATTATATTGTTCCATTACCAGTATAGAGAGATGTCGTAGTTGGAGTTTATTTAATACCATATTGTTTTTTTTGTTTAGGATTGTATTATTGATTACTGTTATATTTTATTCCTCGCTGTGAATTTTAGAAAGTGTAGAATATTGTACATAGCTCTGTGATTTAATTTATATTTTACCTCAAAACGATCCACTGTTTCTAGGTTCTGCGATGTCTGTGTCATTTTATGCATAAATTGGGGCATCGTAGATGGAGGGTTGTTAAAACATGGTTCCAACAGCCCACGCCTTGGACTGCATGGTTCCAACCACTTGCATCGTGGACATCTTGGACCACATGGTTCCAACAGCCTGCATCTTGACCTACATGGTTCCAACCTCCTGCATCTTGGCCCGCATGTTATCGAAAGTTTGCACCATAGATCGACTATTTCCATATGTCCTTATCCCGTTCGAACCACTTGGCTCCCACCACAAAGTGGACCACCTGACACAAATGTACACACAAGCCATAGAGAGCCCATGGGGCCATCAATGGGCAACAGGAACATACAGCAGCCCGGGATGCAAAATAGTCCTCAACGGTCGAGCGACCTACATAATGGCCTCGCTCATGCTCCAAGCAGCCCAAATGATGTCTTTGCCCATCCTTTGATAAGATCCTCCGCTCTTCTTCCACCTCGATCGCCCGCATCTTCTGAAGGCCTCTTGTCTTGATTCAGTATGCTTTAGACATAAGCGCCCGGCCGTTATAGCAAAAAAAAGCAACCACTACTTACTCCCATGCTCCATGCCTTGACCAAGGCGTGCTTAAGTACGAACGCTAGTTGGTAATCAACTGAGCCATACAGTCTAGTTGGTGTCCTAGCTAGCACGAATATAAGCCAAACAACTTAGTCGATCGCTAAGAGAAATCTTCAGACTTTGGAAATGCAATCTCAGCCAGTCAACTCAAATTCCAATAAATATAAATACAAACTACCATGGATTTGTACAAGGACTAAACATTTCAAGCTCTCAAGCATTTATTTTCATATACTGTCACTTGTAATCTTAACTACTGTAAGAAAAGAAAAACAGTAAGAAAATATTCATGATGGACGTAGATCAACTTAGATTAGACCACTCTAAATCTTATGTCTCTTTACTTGTTGCACGTTTATTTCCTCATTTTTCATTTTCAAACCAAGGTATTAGTGAGTAGCCTTCGCTAATATCTATTCACAACTATAATTGCGAGAATGGTTAAATTTTTAGTCAATAGTAATTAATTACATAGATTGTAAATTTAACCAAGCCTAAAATAAACACAGCTCATTAGAATGTATAATAAGAATTCTCACATTTGAAGAGAAATTATGAGTTTCTTAGCAATGTCGAGAAAATGAATTATTAATAATAACAATCTCCTTAGTTGTTGACATGCCATTGAGAGTATAGACTCTACCATAGGCATGATGCTTTAAATCTAAAATGGATTCCAAGTACATCAACAAAATATGAACTCGGTAATTTTACCTGAAAGGATATGATCCATCGACGGCAAGGGAGACTTTGAGAAGAATATCAATGCGGTTGAAATTGTATAAAGCAGTGTTGATAGGAATGACTCCACTATTTCAAATGCTAGATTAGTGGAGTAATTTCTCCAGTTAACATGCTTAAGTCTATTAGGGTTTTATTCGCAAATTATTGCACAGTATAACTATGGAAATGGAAAAATGATGACTTATAGTAGACTGTTTGCAGACAATCAAAATGTCTCGAAGCTAGTCGAACCGATAAAAAAGTTCATGGGTCTTTGGATATGATCCAAAACCTGATACAATAGTGGCATCCAACATGCATTTAGAGGTTAGGGAAGTATTTTAACAAATTCAAATAGTTTGATTTCAATCAAAATGCAGAGGAAACATGTATCTGTAAGAAAGAATATAAAGGTTACTAAATCACTTCTAAAACTATAAGTAATAAAATGCTATTGGTTGTTAATGATGTACCCATGTTAAAATCAGTCTAAGTTAGGTTATATAGTTCTCGATGGAGGATTTGAAAGTGACATCTTTAATACTTGATATAAGAGGATGTTGAGATTGTCCCAATCTATATACATAGACACTGTATCAAAATGTTTAATATTGGACATAAGAGGTAGATCCCTTATTCATTGGCAATATGAATCATCATATATGCTATGTTATGTGGTATATTGGATCTCGCTTACACTTTTGGCATGTTAAGAGAATATAAAATCTGACCTAAAGCCACTAAATGATAGTAAGAATATTCTCGAGTATTTAGAAAATAATACAAAATTTATATGGAAATAAAGAATTTCTTATGAAGAGGTGTTCTGGCTCGAACTTCATAAGTGATATCGAATATAGAAATTCAATATTTAATTCATGTCTTATGAAGTTTTAAGTTGGAAATATTCCAAATGAGAGGTTATGGTAGATTCAACTATAAAGGCTAAGAACATTGCCTTGAATAATGCTGAAATGAAAGCAATATACATGCAAAAATTTATAAGAGAACTAGCAATGGTTCACACCATTGAGAATCCAATAACGTATTGTGATACCAAAGTATAGATTGCATTAGGGATCAATAACTTGTAAGAAGCCGAGATATATTCTTCGCAATTAATAATTGATAAAAGAGTTTATTGATAATTAAGAAGTATAACTGAAAAGTAGATACAAAATAATAATATCATAGATCAATTCACTAAGGCCCTTTCTTAGTCTAATTTAGGTAAACTGATCGAAGGTATGGGCATGAGGTGTCATAATCGACCCGAAGTGCAAGTGGAAGATTGATAAAGTTAATGATATAGCTTGCAATTATGTGATTTAACTCTTATAAAAGAATATTATTTGTAATAAAGTATGTTTTTGGTTTCTTTTTTATATGTATTATTGCATAAAGATACAAGCAATGTTATTAACACATTAAACATATCTAAGTAGAAAATCCTTAGAAGAAATATTTTATCGATTGTAGTTTTGAATGTGTTCGTAGCCATAAGTATCGAATCGATATTTAAATACTTGTTCCTTAAATGTTTCTAGTCAAGTTGTATTAAAAAAGAGATATTGATACATCTGTTGAGACTAGTGTATGTAACGCTCTCTATATGATGGATGGTGAATAACTCATGACTATTGGGGACACCAAGGGGTTATGTTCTTGTGATTGGTTGGAACTATCACAGAACGACTCGATGGAAGTCTTTTATAGGTTAATAAAACTAAATCAAAAATAGAAGATCTCATGGTAATGACATGCATTAGTCTTTAGACTTGAGGGTGTTGTTGATCTTAAGTAGCTAGATTGTACTTTGATTATGATTAAGTTGGCATAGCGGCCATGTTACAGACATGGTTGGGTACATGTTGAACTAATTGAAGTGAAACACTACTCAAGCGAGGAGCAGTCTCCTTTGTTTTATAAGGTTAGTACCACCATAATTGGTAGTTTATTTAAAGTCAAAATCTCTAGCCAGGGTAAATCGATTAATCGATAGATGTTATCAAATTGAACAACGTACTATAGTAGTCAATGAAATTACCTACGGATATTAATAAAGTTTTTTACCTTAGACCAAACTCTAGATATCTTATATAATGATGATGAAAATAAAATACACAAAATATCGTTGCTAGATGTAGTTTAATAAAGATTAGAAATCTGTTTTAATAGAGTTAAGGGTGTGCTCTAGGGGCAGTTATATAAACTTTTTGTTGTAAACAATCTTGTTCAAAATAAAGTATGCTTTTAGTTTTTTTATGTGCTGTTATATAGAGATATAAACAATGAAATAATTACGTTAAATACTCATAAGTAGAAAATCCATAGGAGAAGTATTTTATCGATTGTAGTTATAAATGTGTTTGTAACCATGAGTATTGAATCGATATTTAAATACTTTGTAAATGTTCCTAATCAAGGTTATTGAGAAAATGGCATCGATACTCTGTTGGGACTAGTGTACGTAATGCTCTCCATGTGATGGATGGTAAAATACTCATGATCGTTAGGGGGCACTTATGTGACTTATGGTTGTTTAGAACAATCACAAAATGACTCAAACGAGTCTTCTACAACTAAGTCAAAATAGAAGATCTTATGATAACAATGTACAGTTGTATTCAGGTTTGAAGACATCATTAATCTTAAGTAGATGGACTATATTTTGATTATGGTTAAGCACATGGCATGACAACTATGTTACAACCATAGTTGGGTATACCTTGAACTACTTAAAAGTGAAACCTACCTAAAAGAGGATTTTCCTCCATCTTTACAGAAGGTCAATATCACCATAATTGGTAGTCAAGTTAAAGTCAAAATCTCAGGCTAGAGTAAATTAGTTAATCGATTGATATTATCAGATTAAACCAGGAACGTTAATGTAGTCTACACAATTAACTATAGATATTAATAGAATTTTTTACCTTAGACCAAACTCTAGATATCTTAGTGATACAATATTGACGAAAAGAAAACATATATAAAATGTCATTACTAGGTGTGGCTTAACGTAGCCTAGAAATTGGATTTCCCTAAATGATCAATAAGCGATTGAAGTTGTCTCTGATATTGCACTTCAGTAAAGTCCATAAAAGCTTAATTATCTAAATTGTTCAATTATTAACTGTAGATCGGGTTCACACTAGAGAGTCAACACAACTTTGTTAGTTATTTCCTAGTTCTATCAACATAAAATTAATTTATAAACATTATAAATTAATAATAAATTAAATACAAATGTTATAAATTTCTGTGCAATTTCAGTTATTTATTTAAATCCTCAAAATTAATTAAAATGACATACAAAAGTTATACATTAATTTAGTTGACGAACAAGATTGAATAAATTAAATAAATGAATGATTTAATTGTTAATCATTTTGGCCAAAAGTTGGAAGACCAATCAAAGGGGTAGCCAAAGCATGTTCAGGCAAGAGAAGAGCTTGGTTTTCTAGGGTAGAGAGTAAAGGGCCTGATATTTATGATCTAGTTGGCTATATATATTCACCCCTCTCATTCTCTATATAGATGGAAAAACCCTAACTTTAGCCTCTATAGCTGGCATTGGTGAAGCCAAGGAGATGGCGTTCCATCCCATAGCCATGGAGATTGAACTTGGTGTTCTAAGAAGGAAATAACCAACGACCAAGATGTTCGATGATCAGTTTGATCTCTACATAGGTAAAATCTTATTTTAATAAATTCATTCATGTATATGTATCAATAATATAAAATTAGTAATATATCGAGAGAGAAATCGATGCCTAAAAGCGAGCATCAGAATGGCATTGTAAAGTGGTAAATGAGAAAGAAGGCATTAGAAAATACCATTGCATTCCGACGCCTTTGTATATCCGACAAACACAATTGATGGCATCGGGATAACATCGATATTTTCCAAGGTCTTTTTTTTACCCTTCCTTTGTTTACTTTTCTTTTTTTATTTATAGTATTTAAATATTTATTTTAAGTAAAATTGTATTGTTATAATGTTTGAAGCATACGAATGTATATATAATATTTATTTATATTAACACGGATAAAAATTTACATATACATGTTATATTAAATTATTATTTATATAATTACTAATTTTCAAATTGTTTAACTTGAAAATTAAATAATTTTAAATAATTTTTAGAATATATATTTAAATAATTTCAAAATTATATATTTTAATTTGTAATTATATATATTATTATTATTTTAGCTCCTACTGTATACATGTCATATTTGTGAAATCAGACCGTGCACATTCGTTGATACCATATAAGAAGCTTAATATATGAATTTATGTAACTCTGAATCAATTTGATCATCCACTTTATTGGATGTGACTATTCCTAGGTGATTTGATTATTGAAAATAATCAATTAACTTACGGGATGGCAGATTAAACTAACTCAGGCATAATTTTTTACTACAGCGTCCAAGAAAACAATGTCAATTCTCAATGGTTGGATTTTAAAAATTCAAAATATAAATGGGGCTTTTGGTTCAAACCGATTGTTTTCCACATAAGTTACTACTTATGTTCAGCATTTATGAAATCCGACTGCACGCATTCATTAATGTTATATAGAAGCTACATATATGATTTCATGTAATTCTGAGTTAGTTTGACCATCCCTCTTATTGAATATTAGTATTCCTAAGTGTTAGTTGATTACTTAAAATAATCGATTAAATTATGGTATTATGGGTTTAAAGTGATTCGGAATGATGCGAAAATTTATAACTAAACATCTAGGAATGTCAATTCTCAATGGTTGGATTCAAAGATTCATAATGTAGAATAAGATTGTTGGTTCAAATAGGTCGTTTCCATACAAGTTACTTAGAGTTCTATTAAAAACGACTAGTTCTAACTGAAATTTTAACTTTTTCCATATTTATGAATCAGACCATACACATTTGGTAATATCGTATGGCAAACTTATACAACTTCATGTAATTTTGAGTTAGTTTGACCATCCACCTTATCGAATGTAAATATTCCTAAGTGTTTGTTGATTACTGAAAAATAATCAATCAACTTATAAGATTGCAGATTAAACCGACCAACAAGAAATTTTATACTTAAGTGGATTTTTAAATTTTAATACTTTTTTTATTTAAAGGTAAATAAAGATTATAAAAAATTATATATATAATTTTAGAAAAATCTTAGATTCTTAAAAAGTATAATAATTTTAAATTCGTAAAAACATAAAATTCTTAAAAATATAAAATTAAAATTATAAATTAAAAAATTTCCGACCAATGCCTCCTCAAAGCCATCCTCTCCTACAACCCCAACTCTATAACTGTATGCTTCATTAACAACCAAATCAAAAACATAAAAAACCTAAATCGAAAATCCTTAAATTATCCTCATGAACCATCATTTCCACTGTCGTCGTTCGAGGACCACCATGTCGTTTGCTAATTCGAAGTTGAAGTTCTTCAATTTGAAGCCGAAGCTGCTTCTCATTGACCATAACCCATTGAGTTTACAACCCATTGGGTATAAAAAATGTGACGCCCCACCTCTATGCTCACGCTGGCCAAGGACACTACTGGGTAATGCCGTCGACTAGAGCGAAGAATAAGGCTGTTGAGGAGCGACCATCTGTGCAATTGCCTTGTGCGAGCACCGATATGTCAGATAGTATAACATGCATTTCATTTCAAGAGGAAATCCGACATACCGATATAAACTCAAAGCTACCACACAGTGGCTATAAGGCCTTCGAAAACAAATATAGAAATAAACTTAACACAAATCAGTCACAGGCATTCATATCACAAAGGCGAAAATAGATATGAATATATAACACAAAAAGGTGTACATCAGAGTAGTGGTCAAACAAGATCCACAATATCACAAAAGAATAGATACAAGTGCTAGACAAAAGAATAAGTATACATCATGGAGTCTATCTCTCGAATGTATAACAACAAAAACTACAAGTAAAATGTAGTTAGACAAAAGTCAGAAGGTAATCCCAGATAAGGAGTCAAGCAGAAGCACTTGAAACATCTCGGTCTGACCCGAGTATTATTTAATAAGAAAATAATAAACGGATCAGTCTAGCTATAAATATCAGATAAAGGAATGAGATATAAGCAGAGATACAATAAGAACGTATGATAACGATATTGTCACACTAGAACAAATATGATATAAACAACGACAAAATCATACAACATCTCATAAATCTCAAAGCACCAAAAAGAATATCATATTCTATATTTTATTCACCAAACTACAAATATTGACAAACATATCATTGCCAATCACATAAAGAGGTGAAACACAAATTCTAGAAATCATCAAGTAGAAATCCAGAAATCACAAAGGGGGAGGCTTATCACAAACGGAAGCATGATAACTCACCAACACGTGTATCACAAATGGAACGCTATTCCATGGTCGCTAACCATAAATATTGAGCCGAAGCTCCACAAACGGTCCGAAGACCACGAGTCGCTACCCCGCCAAATTGAACCGAAGTTCCACAGAAACGGGGTTTAGTCTCCCTCGCAGACAAATAGACATCGCACATCGCTAGTCTAAATCACAAAATGATCATCATTGATCAATAAAAAGTGTCGATTACACTAAGCTAGTAAATATATGAGTTTAGCTTCATGTCCCATAACCACTAGCTTAACTTAAATATTTACGAACAAATTGTAGATTTCCACTCGAAAATTGTCACAAGAGTTTCAATCGAACAAGTCCAAAAATTAATCGACGAAGTAAACGCAAGTGTTTCATCCCACTTGTTTTGCTAAGCCGTTTAATTATATTTTCTCATACGAATGAGGTGAAGGTTTGTATATACTAATAGATTGGAAAACGGTTTTGAAAACAAGCTTTATATTTAAAAATAGAGTTGAAATCATCTTTGTAAAAGAGTTTGAATATTTACTACTAGTATAGAATACCTTTATATTTTAAAGTGACAAATCACAGAAATGATTGTAGAAACAATCAATCACAAAATCCACATTTCGATACCGTGAATCAAACCTTGGAAATCGATATCAAATTGATCAAATAGAAACACCAAAAATCTAGAAAAGAAATCATCAAAGTTGATATTAATCGACAATAACTATATGGATAATCAGAAATCGATAAATTTGGAAATCCACATAAGAAAATAGGCTAATTTCTAGAAATCAACAGCCACAAACGTCTGTGGGAAAGATCTTTCCTGAAGCCACAGACATCTATGGGAAATCCACATACGTCTGTCACCTATTTCAGGAAACATTTTTCCTAAAGCCACAGACGTCTGTGGATGATCTACAGACGTCTGTCTCCTTTAGCGGGAAAGAATTTGCAAAGCCCAAAAGTGGGCCAACTTACACAACTTCTCGGATTCGGAGCGATTGAATGAGCAACGGCGACAACGGATTTATGCCTAGCGACAACCCAGCCCTAAAGCTTTCCGATTCACCACCAAAACATGTTCACAATTCAAAGCTAGGATTTTCAAAGTTTTGACTTCAAAACACCAAATATTGTAATGTTCACCAAATCAATCCAAATCAAAATCAAATGATCATGAACAAGTGTTAGGAATTCATACCTAACATCAAAGATAGTTATAGACAAAGATGTGAGATAAAAATCTCACCTTTTTACACAAAACAAGGAAGAAGAAGCTATAGAGCAATGGCAAGAACAATCACTCTTCAATTCCAACTCAACAAGCTTGAATCTAAGCTTAAAAGAGAAACATTTCCTAAGTTAGGTTTAGGAGATTCTGAGATTGAAAAGAGAACGAGTTGGAGAAGATGAAGATAAGGCTTACCAAAGCTTCTTCTTTGAATTTGGAGCTAGAACTTGATTTGCAAATGGAACTAGGGCTTAGGAATTCTAATTCTTTTTCTCCTCCACCATTTTTATCTATAGCTTGAAAGTGTTAGGAAAATGAAGTGAATGAAGATAAGTGGGGGTGGAACCAAGGGCTTGAGTTAGGATATAGGGCTGAAACCCAAACCAAAGCCCAAAGTGAAAAAGTAGCAAAATTCCACTAACTCCAAACATATCAATGTTTATACTCAAAAATGTCGCAAACGTCATTTTGAACTCAATGAGGGTGGTCTCGAGTCCTAATTTGACTGTTTGCAAAAAGTAGTTTTTTGGACTATAATCCGACTAACGATGAAATATTTAAATAAAATATTTAAATATTCAATCGTAAAATATGCGGGTTGTTACAGACTCCCCTCCTTAAAGAAATTGCGTCCTCGCAATCTTAAGGAATAATTGAACAAAAAGTAACAACCATAGAAGCGTAACAACTCAAAAGAAATTTTGAAATAAGAAGTTCACCTTAAGGAGCACGAGAGAGCAAATTCGGATGTGTTCGCTCGATGAATTCTCTGGATTCCCAAGAGCAATCCTTAGGATTTGAGGACCATTGAACTTTCACAAGAGGAACATCTTTATTTCGAAGGTGTTTAACCTCCGAAGCAATGATTCAGATAGGATGTTGCTCATAAGTCAAATTTGGCGAAACTTCAATCTCTTCAATAACACCGGGCTCAAGAATAGAATCGGAATCTCGAAGGCATTTCCGTAGTTGAGAAACGTGGAATACGTCATGAATAGCAGAAAACTGAGCCGGTAATAAAAGGCGATAAGCCACGGAACCAATGCGTTCGGTGATGGGAAATGGGCCAATATATCGAGGCGCTAATTTTCCCGATCGACTGAAACACACAACACCCTTCATAGCTGAAACACGAATAAACACAAAATCTCCCACAGAAAATTCTATTTTCCTTCTTCGATTATCGGCATAGGATTTTTGTCTACTTTGAGTTTCTTTCATCCTATGACGAATAAGGTCAATCTTTTTTGTGGCATCACGAATAAAATCTGGACCTAAAACCAGCTTCTCACTGGCTTCAAGCCAACACGATAGAGATCGGCACGACCTTCCGTATAGTGCCTCGAAAGGTGCCATACCAATACTAGATTGGAAGCTAGGAAAATTCAACAAGAGAAATATGATCTTCCCAACTTCCACCAAAATCAAGAACACATGCACGAAGAAGATCTTCAAGAGTTTGATTCACACGCTCGGTTTGTCCATCGGACTGAGGATGATAAGCGGTGCTAAAATTAAGCTTCGTTCCCAAAGCTTTTTGAAGACCTTTCCAGAATCCACAAGTAAACAATGGATCACGATCACTAACAATAGAAGTAGGACTACCTGATTATTATCAATGGTTTCCAAATAACTACTTATTAATAATTAAGTTAGAAAGGTATCATTACTAATTCACCGCAATTGTGAATCAAATATAGATCGTTACAAAACAAAATGCAATGTTTTCAAAGTTATTATAATTTAATTTTAAATTATATTCAATTAAAAATATATATAATTTAATTTTTAGTTCAATAACTATTATAATTTAATTTTGCTGACCATAAATTATAGACCGCATCTAACTGGTACTATATATGTTCATTATAAAGATGATAATTTTTTGTAAAACAGACTTCGATATTCATCTGATACAATATTTGTTGGATTTGTCCCAGTATTGGACAAGTTACAAACATAATGATATTTTTACATTTCATAAATCAACTCAAACGATTAATAAAATTTTGAGTAGTACTTCCTTTTTTCTCCTTGTATATGCGCATTGGCATACAATTCAGGGAATAAGGAGAGGTGTTGTCAAAATTTTGTTGAATCATTCATGGAAAAATGATTTATGAAATGTAAAATAGCACTGTGTTTGTAATGGGAAGCAGGTTGACTGACCCATAAAAAATGTCAGATTTTTTATATTTTTAGAATAAAGTTTATGGTAATATCAATAATATAAGAATAATATATGGAACTATAATAAAATAAAATATTATAACATACAATTTTATAAATAAATAACACTAATATGTGGTATTAATAAAAAATGTAATAAATTGATTTTTAATAATATGTGAATTATAATACAAAGTACGTGTACTATCTGTAGTAGAAGATGGATTATTTGAGAGTCCAAAATTGAACATGAGTATTTAATGCTGGAAGAAATAAATGATACGATTGCATTTTAAAAATGGTGTGGAAGCATTTGTAAAAGTGGCATCTTGTGATAGAACAAAATAGGCATAAATTCGATGCCCTTATTTTAAATGTCATTGCCTAAAATATCAAAAGTAAGATACTATAATGTTTCATTTGCATAATTTTGGTTTATGCCAATCTATTATGTATAGGGATATCACGATGAAGTGACGACAAGAAATGATCCAACAATTGTAGTTGAAGATGAGGCCATATCTGTTGATGTCAATGTTGACTAGTGTAGAAAATAGAATGATAGAATAGGTTCATGTTATTGTTGGTCCTAGTATGTGATCATATGAATTACTTGATACAGAGGAAGAACTTGACCCGAAAGCTAGAATTTTTTTGACTTGTTAGAAGCATCGAAATGACCTCTGTACAAAGGTTGTGCAATGACACACTTGTCAATGACATCTATGTTAATCGCTATAAAATATAAATACAATACATCGAAAAACTTATCGAATGTAGTTCTTTGTTTATGCAAAGTATTGCTCCACCCGACAATGTGTTGGCAAAGAAATAGTATAGGCTAGAAAAAGAAGTGTCGGAATTCGATTCACCGTATGAAAGATTGACACATGTTCAAGAGGATGCATGATATATTGGAAGGAAAATAGAGAACTGAGAAGTTCTACGAATGTATTATTTTCTACTTACACCTAAACTATGCAAATTATATGCATCTTTTGCTACCGCGAAACACATGTAATGAAATAGTGAACGATAACGATATGAAGTTATTTTGTATCATCCTTCAAACACTGAAGCTTGAGACATTTTGATAGGACATATCCTAATTTTTGTAAAGAATCACATAATGTTAGCCTTGGATTATGTACGGGTGATTTTACGCCATTTGCCTCGTTCGGTAAACAATGTTTAATATGGCTAGTTATTCTAACACCATACAATTTGCCTCCATGGATGTGTATGAAGAATCTACATATGTTTTTATCCGTAACTGTTCCTGGGCCTAAAAATCTAAAAAAGGGATAGATGTATTGTCACGACCGGGATTTTGGATCTCCGAAAATCGACATCAATACGTCCACTGTATAGAATGCCGAGTAATCGAATGTCGGAAATACCAGATCATTAGGGAAAAGAAGAAAGAGGTAGCCGAAAACTTTATTTAATAATTTTCAAAATAATACTTACGAAATTTCTATACTAATTTTCCAAGTTAATTTTAGACAAAACTACTTTTTAAACAAAAGCTATTATATAAAATATTAATATTGAATACTTATCCATTTAAAATAATAATACTGGTTAAACCTTTAATAATAATTAACTACTAGAACTAACTTAATTAATATTTACTTTAACAATTTTAAAACAATTAAATAATAAATTTTTCTAAAAACATTCTTTTAAACACTTTTAAATTTTCTAATTAATACTTAAAAAATTTCTTTTAAAATAAACTTAACTTTTCCGAAAAATATATTTTCAACTCCGATATAGCCAGTCTAATTATTTTATAAATCCCTCTCAATTTATTTCCAGCTTGATTTACGTTCCAATTCTGTAAATTTCCTTCTCACATTTCTAAAAATAAAACTACTATTTATTTTTAAAACGATTTACCCATCTCCTTATAAATTCCCACCGTGAATTTAAAATCCTCAAATTATCCACTGATAATTTCTTCACTTTATTTTATAAACTTCGTTTATAATTTCCATAATTTCGTTTCCCGTTTATCACTGTTTCACAACACTTAACGATTTTTCTAAATTAAATTCCACTTTTAAATTAATTTCTTAAATAACCCAAATGTATTCAAAGCTCACTAAAATTCATATTTCCCTTCCTCTTTATAATTTAAAATTTATTTCAATCTGGAACATCAATGTCATATTTTATTTTCAAATCCCCCCCTTTATTTTTCCCAAACTATTTTTTTTTCAAATTCATTACTTTTAATTTATCCAATTTCACCATAAATATTTTACTTAAAGTTTCCTTTTTTATTTTCCTTTAAAAATTCAATATTCATATATATGGTATTTTAAAATGCCAAAAATCTATCTAGTAATACCATAGCATCCAATAAATTCAATTTCCAATATAATCCATCATAGATTATTCAAATAAATCATATCACCGAATATGAAAATAATTTCAACATTTTTGAGGAATCCAGTTGGATCCCTCCAACCTGTTTTCCCTGCATCCATAAATGTTAATACAATATAAAAATACCAATCCCACTTCGAGGGAGATATCGTGATATATAGGGTCATCCGCTATTATATGGGGCGTATAAGGTCTCATCGGCTATATAAATGCGGGAATATCAATCACTCCAATATATATATATATATACTATATATAATATCACATCCAAACTGATAATAATTGTCAAATTCAATAATCAATCAATAATTAATTTTAACTATTTGAAATTTACTGCAATATTCCAAATTTGAGTGAGACTAACTCACCTTTGATTTTCTGTCGCTTTCGCATTCCGGTTCCGATTGAATCCAGACGCGTTCGAAATTATCTTAAAATTTCGGAAGCTCCAAACTTGTCCAAACTGATTCTTATGCATAGATGATGATAATACGATCCCAATGCAACTTGAATTGTCAGAATCGGACCTCGTACGCATAAGATATAAATTTTATAAGTTTTACACAACTTAATATAAAATTTACAACTTTTTTTTATAAAAATAACGAAGCCTATACCTAAAAACACGGCCCGCCACTAACACCTTCTTCCCCCTTTGACAAATGCCTGTGTACGAAAAAAAGAACCCCACCCATAACCGTGCACATCCCCCTCCACCGATACACTATTTCGATCATCCAAACTAAATCGAACTTCACCATCTCGCTTGCCTACGCGCGCTCGATCACCTGCCGACGGCCGTTGCCACTCCGGTCCATCGCATCGAAATGCAATTCTCCCCATTCAAACTGCAGGTCGCCAATAAAATCGCGACAAAAATCATCACCGGAACTCATGAAAAAACCACCGCTCGAGCTCCCCTCCTCCACGAACACCATGGCGAACTCCATTTTCCAAATCAAGCACCACACCCCTGCAAATCCGCAACCCTAGCTCGAACCCATTCATGACATTATCGTCAATCATCTGGAAGTGAAGCCGCAATCCTCAAAAGTGCCCCAAACTGAAGATCGTGCTCACACACAATTTTAAAATTCGATTTGGATTAGTTTAATCGAGCAGAGGTTGGATTTAAAATTCTCGAAGTGGCCATTTTTTTGTTTTACTGTGTTCGGCTATTATGAAATGAAGAGGGGACGTGATATTTGAAAGGAGGGAAGCGTGTTTGAATAGTTCCGTGTTAAAATATGCTTGCTACAGTGATTTGAGGAGAAAGGAAAATTTTCTGATGTGAATATAAATGTCAATCAATATAAATATATATTTATTTAAATTTAAATCGTCTCGATTCGTAGCTTAAAATTTCGACCTCCTATCGAGGCATGCCGCTAGGCGTTTATAATGTTATACCCCTATTCCAAACATAATGGAAAAGGTTTCGAGTCCTAATTCGATCGTATGGAGAAGATAGCTTTTTGGACCCAATTATTATATTGAATTTTCGGTATAAATTCAGTGTGTTTATATCCCGTACGTTCAAACGATAATTCCGAATGTTACAAAATTTAAAATTCGATAATAATACACTCTTACGGATCCAATGGAACTAGTTTCGTGAATTTCGAGACTGTCCCCCGGAAGGCTATTTTTAAATGTCAATTTAAACGATATATTTTAAAACTGAACAAATTACTTTCAAATTCAATTTTAAAGCTTTTATTATCTTCAATATTATCAATATAAATTTTATAAGCCTTTAAAATATTTTTAACAAGCTTTAAACTCTAGATTCAATATTTTACCAAATTTCCAATTATTAAATTCAATAATTTAATTATCCAATAAATGGTTATATTTGAAATTCAAGTTAAAAATTAACTTTTAAATATTTAAAATCAATTAAATATTCCAATTTCAAATATCCAAAATTCCGGATCGTTATATTCCTTCCCCCTTATAAAAATTTCGTCCATGAAATTGCTAGGTAAGAAGAATGGCCCAAACCTGTTAGTATTTTTCTAAAACCAAACGGTTTCACACTTTCCGAAAACAATTTATTGAAACCACCCTATCACTCCTACTAACTTCCCAAACTCATCCATAGCTCCCAACCAATATTATTTACTCAACCATTCAAATTATAATTTAAAACTAAAATTTAAATTATCAAAATTTTCTTCGAATTTTTTCTATCTCCTTAAATTTTTGAAAAAATTCTCCAGCATCTTCTTTGCGCGGCTAGATCGAAAAAACTACAAAACTACCTCTACGAGCCCAAATCATCAAAAGAAAACAAAAGCCAAGTGGCTCAATCAGAAAATCATCAATTTCAAACAACAATTTAAACACATATCTTTTTGTCGGGCAATTACATTTTACTTCTGAAATTGAAGACATCAGTTTATCCTTTGCTTTTATTTACCTGCACCTTATTTACCAATAATATCCAATCATTTAATTCCAAAATCATTTTATTGATTCCTTTTCAAAATTTTCAATATTTGCTTTACTTATACCCATACGATGTACATATATCATTCGTATGCAATATCAACTCTGATCGCTCACTCGATCACACAAATTTCACTTCCGAACTAGTATCGTTCACACGACTCCCTAGTGCGGACTCAGAACTGGTTCCTTGATCAAAAACCGTCACTCCTTGCATAGTGATATACTATGATAGAGAACTTCCAGAATCAATCAAAAATTCATATTCAGGGTTCACCGTCGAAAATCGAGTGAAAAATCCCGACTTAGATCGATATAACTATCTCGAAATTCTGTGTTTGAATCTGCATCAAATCATTATGCGAATAAGATAATATACGTACAGCTTACGTATAAATTTCCAAATGATTATTATCTATCCCCAATTCTTTTATTCTCACTCATTTTAGTTTCCATTCACATATTCACAATTATCCTATTACAAAACTTTTATTTAATCTTCATTCAAATGTTTACTTAGCATATATCTTAAGTACCAATTTCACTTAAGGATTCACCATTAACCTTTTTAAGTCCATTATAAACATTTTATACAACTTCTTATATTTATTTCCACTTCATCACTTTGGTTTATATCCATTTCTATTCAAATTAAATTTCCAATTTCATTTGAACTCAATTTATCTTCCAACTTTAAATATAGAATTCTATCCACCATACCCCAAACCACATTTAATCCACTAATTATTTTAAATTAGTTCCATCTACTAATTTATTTCCAATCAAATTCAATTCCAAATCCGTTTAACCTGCTTATTCAATTTATTAGTTCATTTACTAATTTATTTCAAACCTCACTACATTCCATTTTAGAACTATTTTCCATTTTAGCCTACTTAGGCTTAATGTTTCAAAATTCACTTTATTTTTAATCCTAAGTTAAGTTTAATTTCATTCCAATAATCAAATTTCAAAATTTTATAAGTTTTCAAACTTGTTTATATTCCATAAACATTTTAGATCAAACTCCCGGGTTTAAACAATTTCGTAATATTTCAAAATCATTTTGAAATCATATATATACAAATCCTTTGGTATATCAAATTATTTCTTTAAATTTAAAACCAAAACCGGTTTTGCAAACAAACTCCAATTCAAAATATTCAGGTAGCAATTACTCCCTTGGAATCTCAAAAATGAATACCGATGATGTTGCGATCTTCATCGGAATTATTTTCTAGCGACCGAAGTGAGTTCAGTGCTTTTTATTCCTTTAAAACCCATTTTTAAGTATTTTTATCCCAAATATTTTCCAAATAACATCGCCATTATTTCCAAGACTTCAAAAATCATTTTCAAATCCACGGGATTTAAATTTCCAAATTTCCCACTTTTTAAATCCTTTTATATCTGTATTTTAGATATTCCTCTGGAATTTCATTTCAAATTATAAATCACATTTATAGACTCATATTTACAAATTCATTTTGTTATATGAATTAATTTCTTGCTTTTGGTTTATAATATCACCCTTTTTATTCAATCATCACAACAACAAATGATAATGGTTTAATATTATCATTCCCTATCAACCAAGCAAACCATATACATAACTATAATAATTTACGAAATTTATTCCTTTTATATATAAAAATAATTTGGGTAAAATTATTTCATTTACCCCATTTTAAAACAATACTGTGTCGAATTGATATGTCATAGTGTTTAGAGATCCCCATCAATAACGTTAATTACTCGTATTGACCAGAATCCATAAGCCACTCAACAAGCCAATCAACACAATATAAAACAATTTTATATTCACTAACAAATACACGCTCATATCTATTAATACACTCAAACTCATTTTAGGGTGCTACTGACTCTATCTCTAATGAGTAATGCCCACCAGAGCCAAGGTTCTCGCTTAACCTTCAACTCTGATACCAAGTGTCCACTACAAGAAAAGTTTATTTTCTTAGCACTAGGGCACATCGTGTTTGGTTTGATTGTCATCAGAAATGATAATTTACGGTAAATTACTTTAACCATAAGATTGTGCACGCTATTAGAAATCAGAAATTAAAGGCGCTAAATTTATTTCCTTCCCTCCATTTCTACGAACTCCCATTAAACACAAAAATCCCCAAATTTTTGATTGCTCGATCCAAATTTAATTACAAAATATTCCTCCTCCAAAAAAATTTCGTCGCCAGTAGCCCTAGCTCCCACTGCAGTCGATTGGCCCTGCTACAGTCGCCCCTATTGCAGGCTCGTTCCCATTTGCAGTTGTCTCTGTCCCTCTTGCGGTCGTCCCCGTTGCAGGCTCATCCCCGTTTTCCCTCATCCCCATCCCCGTTGTAGGCTCATCGGTGGAAGCGACCATTAGCCCTAGTTGCCGCTGCAGTCGATTGTCTCATCAATGGACGCAAATCAGCAGCCATCATCGCTAGCAGCCCTTTGTCCTCGAAGTTTCTAAGTATGTTGCCGTCGACTGGTTTTTGCCTTATTTTCTATTTTCAGAGTAAGTTTCAGAGGGAATGTTTTCATGTATCAACTTTTGCGTTTACTTGACCCCATCGTATCAACGATTTATTTCTGATTTACTGGGTTTTGATATGTATTTATTCGACGAACAACATTTATGTTATAAAGCAAGCGAGTTAGGTTATGGTATTGCAAAATAACCAAATGATGAAAATATACATATCGTATATATTGCAAGTTCTTGTTCATAATTATTTATAGTGCATAGCGTTTTAATCAATTTATGGTAAAATATCATGTATTCATCCTTTATAGCTACATAGCTTATATGTTCTTCCTATTAAAATATTTAGTTTATTAAAAAAATGCATTTTAAAAAAAATTAACTCCTAAACCTTATCTTTCATAATACCTGAAATGAATTTATAGTGGTGCGAATGGATTGCTGAAATGCATTTATATAGTTTTGAATGCTACTTGGTAAACCACAAAGTTGAATGTTTATTCCTATAGATGTTAATATTTATTAATTAAGAACTAAAAATATATTAACTTCTTTATGTAGGATTTTTGTAGTTTATCTAAGAATTTTTACTATATTAGGCTAGATGGAATGGTTAGTAATCTCATAGTTTATTTATAAAACAATTCAAATAAAATCTATTTTGAATAAAAATTTGTATCACAGTTTTAGAATCATTCATGTTGTAGCCTAGATTTGGAAATGGGTTGTCTTTTTCATGAAATGTTATAGTTGACATGTTTTTGCTTTTGCTAGTGACATGCATTTTTTTGCAGATTAGCCATTGAAGAGCTACTTCAGTTTGCACAAGGTGCCATATTTGGGTTAGAAGTGAACGCCGATATTCTTAGGTTAGTCAACAAATATTCGCTTGTATTGTGCTCTATGATTTGATCAATTCCTATCACATTTCTGTAAGATTTCATATTGGTCGCAGCATGTCACCGATGCAACCTCTTTGTTTATTTGTATACATTCATGTTGTATATCCATTATCATAGAAGTTAATGCAAAATTGTGCAACCATTGTAGTAAAAGTAAACAAACATGCTTATCCAATATGTTCCATGATTCAGTTACATCAATAACATGCTTATACTAAGTTTTATAAATGTTTAGTTAAATTTCTAAAAATTACTAAGTTTTATAAAAGTTAATTATGTTTACTTAAGTTAAATAAACTGAAGTGGCAAAGCGATGAACTTAGGTGGTTGAACAGATAAATGCATGTTTAGTTACAATTGTATCACTGATGGCTCATTGTAGAGTGTGCACAAGAGATTAGGAAAAATGTAATGAAAATTAAATGGCGACTAATATGATGGCATCATCTAGGGAAAATGTAGTGAAAATTTACCCTTAATTTTACATGATTAAAAAAATCATTGTATGCACCCTTTGTTAATTAAATTCTTCATAGCATTCTTTTGTAGTAATAATGTGGGATTTCTCTTGATGGACCGAGCCTTTGCTAATTACATGAACTTGAAAATAGATAAACTTTAAAGGATGATATATAAAGTTGGATGCATATAACTTTTATTTATATATGTAAATTAATTTGTTTTTCTATAGAAAATTTGATGTTTCATTTCTCTATTCATGAGGATTAGTTTTGTGTCCCTGGTAATCACTATATTGTGGTTATATTAGGTTGTTTGAACTATTATTTTTCCCTTGCTCATGCTGAATTTATATTACGTTAGTGGCATTCAAGTAGCATAGGAGACGTTTTCTGCCTTCAATGTGTAAAATCCAGTATTCCATTTTCTTAAAAGATCAAATCAATTAGAAATAGGAACTTCAAAAAATCAGATAGACGTTTTTAATTTATCATTATGACTTTACCTCAACTAGTAGTTATTTTCCTCGGTTTTTGGACACTTTACCTTTTAATTTAATTCAAGTGAGATGCAGTATCTGATAATACTTTCAAATTAGCATAGTTGATTTTTCTCTTTTTGGAACCTAAGTAAATAGTTTTTATCTTGTAACTCTCGTACTATAAGAGAAATAACTAGTAAAGCAACAGTGTGCATAGGCTGAAAATTACGCTAAACCACTTTAAAAATTATTGTTTTTTACCTTTTTAGATTTTGATCTTTATCCATTGATTTAGTACTATTTATTTGCTGTGTGATCTCATTTTCATCTATTATCATCAAATACCGATGAATTGAAAGTATGAAAATCATTTTACATTCCCTACAGATTTGAAAATAGGGAGTTTATTTATCAAAAATTAGGATATTTTTCATGTTATCCTTTGGCGACAATGTGTTAACTCATTGCTGCAAGTTATTGTCAAATTTGTAAGCTTTAAATATGTAAAAATCATGTTAGCAACCTTCGCATTTGGGTCATTCAATCTTCATATCTGTCCAGATTCTTGTAGGCTTTTTCTTGCCGTTCCATTATTGCATAAATTTTGCGATTATTTATTGCAATATTAGACAGGCTACATGATATATTTTCTCAATTTTAATATTAAACACTCTGTTTTGTCTAAATTTTATCAAACTTTAAATTCACTCGCAATTCTCTTTTGGAAAATTTCTGCACTGTTTTTGTTCTCATATTTTTTCCACTTACCTTTGTTTCTCTAAACAAATAACTATATAATATGTTTAAAGAATTAAAATATATATTTTTTAACATATAAACATACACCATTTTTACTAGTAGTAATTGACTTTATCTTCACATTATTTCTAATGGAATATAAAAATAAACATGAGGTGAAAAAGTGACAACAGAATGTTAGCTTGAACGAAATGGATTTTCTTAGTGAAAATACATTTAAAATTCAAAATTTTGAATGAGATTAAACTTTGTTTAGTCCACCAACCAGATTAAAACTTTCCAAATTCAACACTAAAAAATCATAAATTCACAAACATATTTGATTATGGGGAGAAAACAAAAGACTGCTAGGTAGGATGTATAGGTGACAGACGCCAGTTTTAATGGCATGAATTAAGGAAATTAGATGGGGCATTATTGGGAATTATTGTTTTGTTACGGAGATTAAAGACTTGCACTGATTAAGCATGAGTCTGATAATAGTACCCATGCAACTGGCCAACTACATCCAATCATGCAACTGGCAAACTTTCAACTTATGTTAAATCGAGCTCCTAGAAAGCAAAGTGCATCTATTTTTGTGCGCCTGTGTCTAACACAGACCGTTAAGAAACACAACAAAAGAGGGCCTTTTGCTAATCACCTGGCTATTAGCATTTTAGACACTGAACGTGCATCATGTCTTTTATCTAGATGCATGGCTTGCTTAGGGCAAGGTCCTACATTAGCAAAATGTCATGACACATAAATATTTGCCACTCCATTTTAAATAACACCAATGTCTTTTGAATTGCGAAAATCAATTTACTTAGCCCATTGTTGTGGAGATGTTATCTAGTATCTATGCTATTTGTTGATGTAAATACTAATAACATCTTAACCTGTCATAGTTGAAATTGTGAGATATAAATGTTGCATGTGGAGCGTAAGTGATATATAACATGCTAACACGATGCAACTCGAGATTACAAATAAAATGTCTTAGGTTATTGCATTCATGTAGCTTAGTCAATAAAGTCATTATGCTCTTTAGGGTAGTACATATGACATAATGGGAAAACAGCTTCCTATTGGTATAATTTCACTTAAATTTGGGATATAAATATCACCCTCCTTTGAAATGACACCAAGACATTTTGGGGAACATAAGTCTACATCTTTGACTTGACTTATTATAGTAAAGGTTGTTAAGTTACATGTATGTTCCCTTTTTTTGCATTTGTTTGTCAATTTACCTCAACAGTCTTTCCTACTCAGCTTAAGTATATATGGTAACATATTTAGTATCTTAAGGGTAAAGCTTACAGTGAACTTCATTTCTTTTACAGATGCACTATTGTAGTTTCTTATGCATTATAATCGAACTAAAAAGTCTGTCAGCTAAGAATACACAATGTGTTGATTCAGACCACAGTCCCATTTACTTCATGTTTTAAATGCTTTAGCTATTGACATAATGACATTAATTAATTTCTGCATTGTCTTCTATTTCATGAATTTATGATCTCCTAAATACTCACTTGATGAAACAAATAGAAGAGGCTGATAAATTCATTTTCCCCCACAACCTTTTCTACTCCAATGTAGATTTAAGTTATATTTAGCATATTCATCTTTAGGTTAAGCTTTAAAATGAACCCTTTTTTGGTAATAAGACAATGTAATGTTGTAGTTTCTCAACATTTTAAAGGAACTTAAATTCTGTCACAAAAGAATACATACATGTTGGTTTAGACTTTAGAGTACGATCTCATTTATCTCTTGTTTTAAATGCTTTAACTGTGCACATAATGACATTAATTAATTTCTACATTGAATCTTCTATCCTATGTGGTTATGCATTAGAATGAACTTATATTATATACCCTTAAATCAAAATAAGTACATGACAAGGTTCGATGTGTGTTTCAATAATTAATATACAAGGTTACTCATGTTGTTGCAATATTATTGGTATGATAGGGCAAATAAAGTTGGGGTGAAGCAATAACACATCAAAAGGTAAAAGTAAATTATAATATTATTGAGGTATCATTTAAATTTCAGTAATTAATTTTGCATCGCCACCTCCTCTATGTTTGCACTGTTTCAATAAGTAAACAAAATATGCATCCATCACTCACATCACAATTCTGTCCTGCTGTCATGCAAGCACTGCACCTACATGAACCATGCCTGTATGTAACACCAAACCAAATATTGCCCACGCCTGCACCTTGGTTTCCCGTACACTGCGTTTGCACTTATAGTACTTATAGACTAAATTTATATAAAAGAGAAAAATAATAGAGCACTTAATCTTATGTAATATTATATAACGTGAACAACATATATACCAACATTTATCAGTCATAAACACACAAAAAAACTTAACTAAGTAGAGAAAAAACCCTCAAATGCAGCCAATCCCAAAATACTTTTAGTTTCAAAAACACTCTTTACAATAACCATCCTCTTCAAATTATCAATTTCTTCTCCAATTTGCCTCCCACAAACAAATATTTCATCACCACACTTGATCAAAGTAGCATCTCTCCGTAATAACGTTTTCTTCCTCTTCTCAAAATCTTCCACAACCAACAAGATAAAAATATTGTGTTCATTATGAATTTACAAATAATAGAGATGATTGTGCAAGTCATGATTTCGAATTCTAACAAGCAACCATTAAGAACAGAGCAAGTTCAATAACAAATTCTTCTATTGCGTTGGAACACTTGTTAATGCTTAAGTGAGTTCTTTGTGTAGTTCATTACAACCAATGTAGAAATTAATTTGTACATATAATAACTTACTCTACAAGTAACTATATGGCTCAACAGAAGCGACAAAATTAGGAAGCCAAAATTATTAAACAAAAGAATTAAAATGATAATAAATATTAAGTACAAGCGATATAATTAATACAGGCACTACTATGCAATTTAGCTTTCTGCTTCATCTGTGTGTTTGAAAGCCAACTTACAAATTTGACTGTAGTCATTAACGAAATAAATTTTGAGACCTTCCTTGATGTCGTTAGCAAGCTCTCAAAGTCTCGTTTATTATGCTGGTAGTCATGGAATGGACATAATGGGCCCTGTATAAAGGTGCGGGTCTTCTTCTGATCATTCAAATTCCATTAGGATTACCGACAAGCAGGTAACCCCAAAAAAATGTGCTTAAAATATTTTGTGGATGTGATATATTTATCACCCAATTAAAGATGTTATATCGCTCGCATTTTACACTTACAAAGTATGGAAGTAATTCTCTTCCAGCCTACAAGTGAGTTTTTACCCATGATCGATGAGGTAAAAATAAATAAATAAAACGAACGTCTCATTTACTATGATTCATTTCTTTTACCAAGGTATTGAGGCAGTCTTTCTTTTATAATGCATCAGGTTTTTAGATCCCTTGTCGAAACCACTAATGATATCAAAGGTGCCAAAGTAGAGAACAATAAGTTTTGTGTCTCTGTGCATTACAACCCAGTAGATGAAGATGTAAGATCTACTTATCATTTGATTTAACAGCCATGATAGCTTCTCAATTTCGTAGAATTATTGTTAATATTTGCATTTTCCTTTTGTAATGTCTAGCTTTGGCCAATTGTAGCTGAAATTGTTCACAATGTCGTTAAAGGCCACCCTTGACTGAAACTGACTTATGGGCGGAAAGTATAGTCTAAACTGACAATTCTTTTTCACGGATACTTTATGCATATACAGATGCTCTTCTGCTGTTCCTAGTGTTGTATGTGAATAACTTCAAATTTACGTGTATAGGTTTTGGAGGTCCGACTCGATATCACTTGGAACAAAGGAAAGGCTGTTGAATTTTTATTGGAATCTCTTGAACTAAACAATTGTGATGACGTTCTTCCTATATATGTTGATGATGAAAAAACTGATGAGGATGCTTTTAAGGTAAAGTTACAAGGTAATATAGTGCATGCATTTGATTATACTTGTTGGCAGTTAGTGCATGCATTTGAAATGAATTAAATTCTGTAATATGAATACTTTTAAGAGCTTTGCAAGATCGAGGATCTCTAAGTGTGAGTGTGAGTGTACTTGTACTTGCTTCCTAATTGGATCAGCCAACCTCTTTATCTGATGTATTAATGATATGTTTGTCCCATGAATAAATTTTTGACAACTACATGAGAGTTCAACCACTGTCACTTCACACTCGGTTGTAGCTAGCAAAATTCTACTTCTAATATTTTTAGTGTCTTGATTTCAGGGTATTGGTTTGAACGTGGATAATGAAAAGCCTATAAGGTGCTTAAATGGTGTGCTACAAGATTTGTGTATGCATCCATCATCAAAGAATTTGTCTAGGGTATCCGTTCAGGCTTTTTCAACAAATTTGAAGAACTTTTCAAGATTTCTTGAACCAAGGTGATTTTTGGTTTACTTGACATTTTGACTTTGAAACATAAGCACATGTAGCTACATGCAAAGCCTGTATATCAATCTTTTCATAGTTCTATACATTCATTAGCTAGTAATATGCACTTGCATGCCATAACTAATTAATATGCCTCAGTGGTCTGTATAACGAGACAACATATATTCCCTCTTTATGCAGGTTTTCAAATTGTTAAGGATCTATACTGCAATACTTAGCTTCATGGGTATATGTTGACTACACCATAAACTATTGATTATCGTCATGTGGTATCAATAGTGACTATTGATCGAATTAGTGCAACGAGCCTCAGTTATGACTATCTATGTCTTCCGGGTCCTGTTTTAGGTTTGAGACTATCTACGTGTACTTCTCTAGATATAAATGGCTACACCATAAACTATTTTTCAACTATAACTCCCCTCCCCTCCGCACATTTATACGCAAACATGTCAGTATGCTGTGCTTGATGAAGTAAGATTAATATAAACAAAGTTGAAGATTTGGATTATGTTCTGCATCATCACGTGAATAGATTAATTAAATTATTTCAAAAGTTGCTTAGAAAACATGCTTGGTGCGATATTTTAGGTTATGTGACCATGATTTCTCTTATCTAAAATAATGTATTATGCCTATAGGGTATGTAGGATACCATGTCCAATTTTTTGAAATTTATGATACCCAATCATGAAAGATGGTTATGTTAGTAGTGTACTTATATGAAATTTAGGGAAATAGTCAAAATGAGAACAAAGACAGGAATTTCTGTTACATAGTTTCTAGTATACTTTTTATACCATATTCTTGACTAGGAATTTTCTTATTTAATATTTGGATCATTTTTAACGTTTTCTGATCATGACAACTTAATCTGTGAGTAGTATTAAATTTTCTTGAGAAGTATTGCATATTGTTCTTGATTTTGCTTTGCCATAATATATCATAGGCATTACACCCTATAATTTTCCTAATGTGGCATGAATCATAAATTTCTTCTTTGTTTTTCATCATTTTAATTAAAATAATACCTTTGAAATCTGAATTTGCATATGCACTGGCCAGAAAGTAGACATAGAGGAGAATCAAAATGACGAAATAAAGAAAACACCAGTAAGCATCAAGGTAAACAAAATTATACCGAAGCCTTATACCATCACTTATGTTAAGAAATACACACCTTGCTACATTATTATTTTTTTGCTTCTGACAGGGCATAACGCCATATGGATATTTATTGGCTACTGTTGACGACGGTAAGAGATTTGAGCTTCATCCCGATGGCAATAGGTAATTAAAGTTAACGTCATGTATACTAAAGTTTTAAATACAGCAATTGTTATTTTATGGCTCGTTTTGATCTTTTTACGAGTTGTAAAGAGGTTTAAAACATTCATCCTCCATCTTTGTATTGTTATGTAGTGATGTAGACTTATGCACATCAATTACACTAACATTTTAGATAATTCCATTACTTTTACTTTACAGGTAGATAGATGACCGTGATGCAAAAAAAGGTTGCAACGAGTTATGGATCGAAGTTATTTTTGCTGCTAGAACTACTTTTTGGTTTTAACGTATGTACTACTTGCTTTTGTTTTGCTATTGCTACTTGTTCTATATTTTGTTTTTGAACTATTGATGACAAACTATTTATGTTTGGTGTAAGAATATTGTGTATTTTGATTATGAAGTTTCATACGTTGGTTATCAAATATGTGTCCAAAATGTGGTATTGATATAATATGTTGATTTTGAAATATGATATTGATATAATATGCTAATTTTGAAATGTGGTATATATGCACATTGTGGCGGATGTTTGCTGAAATGAAATTAAAACATTCCACAGCGTTTTAAAAACACTGTTAAAATATTCCACATCGTTTTTAAAACGCCGTTGGAAGTTTTAACAGCGTTTTGAAAATGCCGTTAAATTGTATCTAAAAACATAAAGCACGATCTATTGCAACAACGAAACGCTGTAAATAAATATCACAACATTGAAAAAACGCTATAATATCCTATCTTAGCACGAAACAAACGCTAAGAACGATCTCTAACTGCACCCAACCATATGCTGTTAAAAGATTTCATGGCACCAGGGAAACGCTGTTAAAAAGGACATTTAACAGCGTTTATTTCTTGTCATTTTATATCCCTGACATATAACTGCATCTCAATATACAACGTACGTAAAAACGCTGTTAAAAGATTTCATAGTGTTTTTAAAATGCTGTTAAAGGTCCTGTTAGTGGTCACGACCGGGATTTTCGATTTCCGAAAATCGACATCAATACTTCCACTGTATAAAATGTCGAGCAATCGAATGCCGAAAATACCAGATCGTTAGGGAAAAGAAGAAAGAGGTAGAAGAAGAAAGTAGAAACAACAACACAGATTCTCACAATCACAGCGGAACAATATATAATAGATAACAACTGATCTTTATACAAAAAGAACTATAACTGTTTTTATACATTACATCATTAGAGTACAACACAAATCAGTAGCACAATACTGGACAGCTAAATACAGCATACCATACACGGTGGAATAAAATCAAATACGTATAATACGTCTTCGTCATCCAGCTCACCTCCTGAGCTCCATAGCATCCTATCCTGTATCTGTAATACTCGGTCTGATCCGAGCATTATAATAAATAACACCCGAGCAAGGTTTTAAATCTCGGATTTCGGTCACGTTTCGTTTCGAAGATTTTAGAGACCCAATCTCGTATCGGGTGAGATCTCAGACGAGATAGATGTATATCGGGCATCCATCTCAGATTTACATCTCGGGTCCTAAAGTTTATCTCGGAGCTATCTCGGAATATTTGGTACTTTAATATTAAATTGCATACAACTAAATGTATAAATACTAATTAAAATAATAATTCAATTGATTTGATTTGTAGTAATACCACTTTCGTCATGAGTAGCTTGAAAAAACATCCACACTATATGATGTAAATAAATAATGAGGATTTATGAATTGAACATATAATATCACAACAAGATGAAGCAAACATGAAACATAAAGTCACATAGGCACCCCACTTTCATTTGTTCAAATAGTTACTTGACTTCTCTACACTATAAACAAATAATTGTCAATAACATTACTAATGGTTTTCTTACATTGTATATATTTAATAGTAAAAACATAATATAGAAACATCCTACATTTACAAATAAACATATGACTAAAACTGCAAGCTCCAAAGATGTAAAAGATCTTGGTAATCATTGGTCAACAAAATTAAATCAAGCATTCCACTAGTCATATTTTAATTACAAAAGTGACTAATTTAATCATATAAAATTTAGCTTAAACTGAAAAAAGGATGGAAACACCATTAATTTGTGCATATGAAATGAACTATATTAAGTAGCTTAACTGGATACTATGAATTAAATTGCAACGAAATGCATTCGTGACCGAAATGAATGTAGAGGATAGAAGAATGTATTATATTAAGTAAAGAAAATAATTTTATGGAATTTGGGCCAAGCCCACTAAAAAAACATCATTTCAGCCGAGATCTCGCAAATAGATCTCTACCGAGATTTCGGCTGAGATTTGAATATCTCGGCCGAGATTCAAGTCAACCGAGATTAATTCCAAATTTGCTGTTTCGAATTGCTCAAGGTTGAAAATGAGATCTCGGCCGAGATCTCGGCCGAGATTATCGAGATTTAAAACCTTACACCCGAGTCAGTCTGGAAAACCAGCGTGAGAAAACACACTCAATTTGAATTATTAAAGTTTTCAAAATCCTTTGAAAATCAAAGGTATCTCGTAAGACCACACCACACATAAACACGACGGGTTTTTACCTTATGATAACCAAAACAATTTCATATCAAATCCTCTGATATTATAATAGTGTCTAAGTACAAATACTTATTCAAATAGCTGAAATGCTTGCATCTCACATTCCAACATAGTTGGGCACAATCAAAACCGTACGGCGCTTATTGGAGAATGGATTCCATCTGAATGACTAGGTACTGGGTACCACCTGTCACAGTACATGTCTAGAAACACTGTACTGAGGACCATGCCGGGATCCCCTGCCACACAAGACCGGACTATCCCTGAACTGGATAGACCGAATATGCTATCACCCGGGTGTTCCCACCCGCTTTCGAGCTCCTTCCATATACCGTAGTAATAATATCCGAGGTTATCTAGAAAGGTGATAAACATACCCTAATTGGGTGCTACTAGGCCTGTCAATGGTACGGGCTTCGGCTCGAGCCCGGCCCGAACCCGCCCTATTTATGCGGGTATGGGTTTTGCCTTTTACTACCCAAACCCGACTCAGGCCCGATCCGGGTCAGGTATGGTTTTATCAAAACCCGGCCCGGTTAGGGCCCGACCCGACTATTAGTTTTTCGTCATATCAAAACATGAGTGCGTATGTTATTTATTTACCATTTTGTTTGTTTACATGTAGATGTTTTTGCATACTTTGGTTATGAGCTTGACTACATCATCGTCCAATTTATATGTTAACATTGTTTGTATACAAATTTTACCAAAGTTGCAGTTTTAAAATATTGTTTTAACATAAATATTCTGAGTTAGGTATATAGTTATTACACAGCGGGCTTAAAAAGCCCGACGGGCCGGGCTCGGATATTGGGTTGAAATACCCTGCGGGTTCGGGCTTAAATTATTGTAATTGGACTCGGGTCCGGGTTTTATAATACCCGGACCGAACCCTGCCCATTGACAGGCCTATGTGTTACCCACTTAGCCTTGCTGCATTCCCCCTGCTTTTCAGTCATTCTCGGTTGATGAGGCTACAGGCTACGATTACCTTTTCGGAATTTTCACTTAGAATGCTCATTGTCCGCCAATGACAATGTACTGATGGCATTCATCCATACAAGTCCGTTCCCGGCCCGAACGGAACCGAAGGCACTATTCCTACTACATCCATTTTGGAATCACCCTCAAGATTAGTAGCGATTAGCCCTTACACTTCACTGCTCCATCTTCGACTCCATTCTCTTGTCTTCATTTCGAAAACGTACTCGTTGGATCGAAGTGGTTTTTCGAATAACTTATCTGATCCCGGTCTCTTCGAAACAACGTTCGATATTTCCTTGTAAACTCAACCCCGATTCTTTAGGAAATAAACAGACGAAAATAAGATCGGAGATCACCTCCTAACCGTTAGTGGACGGATTTCCTTATAAACATCTAGAAGAACTAAATGAGTTTATACGTATAGTATAGCACCTCGAACGGTAATTGTACCATATGAATCCCGTATTTCTCCTAGATATTCCCAAAGTTATATTTTTGGGTCCAGATTTGATAGTCGGTTATTTAACTATCAAATAAACAATCATTTAACCAAACACTTCATTTTTCCACTGAATAACTCCAAATCTCTTTTAATTTAATTTTAATAACTTAAATCTCTTTATCCAAAATATATACTTACCTTATCGAGTTAAGTAAATTCATCAAAGCTATTCTTTCAAAGATATTTGGAAAACCCTTAAAATAATTTGGAAAGTACCACTGCTATATCAAACCATGGATCATAGCTCAATGGTTACGTCTCTATCCTAGAGAAATCCAAAACTTAACTACAGGCACTCACTGCCTCCGATTTACGCCACGCGAGTATACCATTACTTCCCGAAAACTTTATTTAATAATTTTCAAAATAATACTTATGAAATTTCTATAATAATTTTCCAAGTTAACTTTAGACAAAACTACTTTTTAAACAAAAGCTATTATATAAAATATTAATATTGAATACTTATCCTTTGAAAATAATAATACTGATTAAAACTTTAATAACAATTAACTACTATAACTAATTTAATTAATATTTACTTTAACAATTTTAAAACAATTAAATAATAAATTTTTCTAAAAACATTCTTTTAAACACTTTTAAATTTTCTAATTAATACTTAAAAATCTTTCTTTTAAAATAAACTTAACTTTTCCGGGAAATATATTTTCAACTAATATAGCCAGTCTAATTATTTTATAAATCCCTCTCGATTTATTTCCAGCTTGATTTACGTTCAAATTCCGTAAATTTCCTCCTCACATTTCTAAAAAAACTACTATTTATTTTTAAAACAATTTACCCATCTCCTTATAAATTCCCACCGTGAATTTAAAATCTTCAAATTACCCACTGATATTTTCTTCACTTTATTTTATAAACTTCGTTTATAATTTCCAAAATCTCATTTCCCGTTTATCAATGTTTCATAACACTTAATCGATTCTAAATCGATTTTTCTAAATTAAATTCCATTTTTAAATTAATTTCTTAAATAACCCAAATGTATTCAATGCTCACTAAAATTCAGATTTCCCTTCCTCTTTATAATTTAAAATCTGGAACATCAATGTCATGTCCTATTTTCAAATTCCCCCCCCCCTTTATTTTTCCCAATTTTTTTTTCAAATTCATTACTTTTTATTTATCCAACTTCACCATAAATATTTTACTTAAAATTTCCTTTTTAATTTTCCTTTAAAAATTCAATATTCATATTTATGGTATTTTAAAATGCCAAAAATATATCCAGCAATACCATAGCATCCAATAAATTCAATTTCCAATATAATCCATCACAGATTATTCAAATAAATCATATCACCGAATATGAAAATAATTTCAACATTTTTGAGGAATCCAGTTGGATCCCTCCAACTTGTTTTCCCTGCATCCACAGATGTTAATACAATATAAAAATACTAATTCCACTTCGAGGGGGATATCATGGTATATAGGGTCATCCACTATTATGCGGGGCATATAAGTTCTCATCTGCTATATAAATGCGGGAATATCAATCACTCCAATATATATATATATATATATATACACTACTATATATAATATCACATCCAAACTGATAATAATTATCAAATTCAACAGTCAACCAATAATTAATTTCAACTATTTGAAATTTACTGCAGTATTCCAAATTTGAGTGAGACTAACTCACCTTTGATTTTCTGTCGCTTTCGCATTCCGGTTCCGATTGAATCCGGACGCGTTCGAAATTATCTAAAAATTTCGGAAGCTCCAAACTTGTCCAAACTGATTCCTATGCGTAGATGAAGACAATATAATCCCAATGCAACTTGAATCGTCCGAATCGGACCTCGTACGCATGAGGTATAAATTTTATACGTTTTACACAATTTAATATAAAATTTTCAACTTTTTTTTAAATAACGAAGCCCATACCTAAAAACCCGACCCGCCACTAACACCTTCTTCCCCCTTTGACAAATGCATGTGTACGAAAAAAAGAACCCCACCCATAACCGTGCACATCCCCCTCCATTGATACACTGTTCCGATCATCCAAACCAAATCGAACTTCACCATCTTGCTTGCCTAAGCACGCTCGATTACCTGCCGACCGCCGTTGCCACTCCGGTCCATCGCATCGAAATGCGATTTTCCCCATTCGAACTGCAGGTCGCCAATAAAATCGTGACAAAAATCATCACCGGAACTCACAAAAAAAACACCGCTCGAGCTCCCCTCCTCCACGAACACCATGGAAAACTCCATTTTCCAAATCAAGCACCACACCCCTGCAAATCCGCAACCCTAGATCGAACCCATTCACAACATTACCGTCGATCATCTGGAAGTGAAGCCGCAACCCTCAAAAGTTCCCCAGATCGAAGATCATGCTCACACACAATTTTAAAATTCGATTTGGATTAGTTTAATCGAGCAGAAGTTGGATTTAAAATTCTTGAAGTGGCTGTTTTTTACTGTGTTCGTCTATTATGAAATGAAGAGGGGACGTGATATTTGAAAGGAGGGAAGCGTGTTTGAACAGTTGCATGTTAAAATATGCTTGCTACAGTGATTTGAGGAGAAAGGAAAAAGTTTTGATGTGAATATAAATGTCAATCAATATAAACATATATTTATTTAAATTTAAATCGTCTCGATTTCACAGCTTAAAATTTTGACCTTCTATCGAGGCATGCTGCTAGGCGTTCATAATGTTATACCCCTATTTCAAACACAATGGAAAAGGTTTCGAGTCCTAATTTGATCGTATGGGGAAGATAGCTTTTTGGACCCAATTATTATATTGAATTTTCGATATAAATTCAGTGCGTTTATATCCCGTATGTCTAAACGATAACTCCAAATGTTATGAAATTTGAAATCCGATAATAATACACTATTACGGATCCAATAGAACTAGTTTCGTCAAACTCCGAGACTGTCCCCCGATATGCTATTTTTAAATGTCAATTTAAACGATATATTTTAAAACTGAACAAATTACTTTCAAATTCAATTTTAAAGCTTTTATTATCTTTAGTATTATCAATATAAATTTTATAAGCCTTTAAAATATTTTTAACAAGCTTAAAACTCCAGATTCAATATTTTACCAAATTTCCAATTATTAAATTCAATAATTTAATTATCCATTAAATGGTTATATTTGAAATTCAAGTTAAAAATTAACTTTTAAATATTTAAAATCAATTAAATAACCCAATTTCAAATATCCAAAATTCTGGGTCGTTACATGTATACTTACAACCTTTAATTGTTGAGTTGAATAATATGTGAAAAGATGGCATTTTAACTTACGATGTATCAACGAAAAGAATTTTAGAATGCATATTTTGTTACCGTCGATAATACGTGAGTTTCTTGCGTATGGGATGTTGTTTGAATAGGGTACTAGTAGAAAATTTTCATGTCCTGTTTGCATTGATTCTCTAGAGTCATTTGGATTGAAAAATTATGGCAAATACAGTTGGTGGGATCGACGTCATCGTTTTTACATATAAATAATTGGTTTAGATTTGACAATAAATTTTTTGGCTTAAATACAACTATTACTTTACCAGACCTAACACCTTGAATAATGAGGGGGTGTAGGAACTTCTTCAAGAATATCCCAAAATACACGAGATAGGAAAGAACCAAAAATAGCTAGAAAAGGGCAATATCACAATTTGGGGCAAATAAAGTATTATCTAGGGTTTATCGTATTGGAAGAATCTAAAGCTTCGACACAATTTGGACATAATATATAAATGTGTTTGAAAACTAATTTAACATGATAATGAATGTGAAAGGAAAAAAGTCGATTCGAAGTCAAGAAAGAATATTGCATCATATTGTTATCGTCTCAAACTTAAAATCGATAGCGCACATCCAAGCTTCATACCACTTGCTTGCTATGAGTTAAAAAATAGTCATTGTCAAAAAATAGTGGAGTGGATAAGAAATTTTAAGTTGCTAGATGGGATTGCTTCTAATATGAAACGTTGTGTTGATATGAAGGAACTTCAATTGTAGGGTATTAAAAGCCACAATTGTCATGTATTTCTCAAAACCTTATTCCTGATAGCATTCAAGGAGTTACTACCATGAAAGGTCTGGATACCCATATCCAAGATTATTCTATTCTACAAAGATTTGTGCTCGGTTACTCTTAATAAAACTCACTAGAGAAACTAGAAAAGAATGTATCAAAACTAGTCAGATGTATCCATTTGAGAGGTACTTGTAACTTATTTAATCAATTAACATGAGAAGTTATATATTTAACACTTCTAATATATATATATAAGGTATGGTCACTTAAAAAGGTGAATCTAAAAGCACGTGTTGAACGTTCAATTTGTCAAACATACATTGTAGAAAGAGCATCCATTTTATTCAGTTATTATTTGGAAGACCATGTTAAACTAAATTCTAATAGTTCATCATAATGACGATGATTTTAATGATTCAACCGACTGTTCTTTATCCATCTTCGAAAAACTGGTACGTCCATCTGGTCAATTGAAGAATGTCGGTTTTAGACACTTAAAGAGTTTATTTTAGCTAAATCAATAGTGCTTCTCAATTGTGAAGAGATATTAGATCTTATGTGGTATATAATAATTTTTATCATTAATTTGATGTCATTATATATATATATATTATTCCCCATGACATTATTAATAATTGTACAGTAGCTAATTCGAAGACCGAAATCTAGATTTCAAGCCCAGTAAGGATTTGAGGATTGGTTTAAGAAATATGTAAGCATGATCTTTATACAATTTTAATTCTGCATAATATTCACTCTTTACTAATTTTTATTAATTTAACCCGATAGGTTCATGATAATCAATCACAGATGTTTGTTATACTAAACTTGCATTTGGCCTAGTGACAAAATATAGGAAATTTCCAACCATGTGTGAAGGGTAGTAAAGAAGGAGATAATCTAGATTATTATGATGGCATTTTACATGAAATAATTAAACTTGCTTACTTGATGTCATTGGACCTTAAAACTTATTTAGTTGGTTGTGAGTTATTTGATAGTAGAAAAGATGTAGGAGTGTATTGTGTTTATAAAGATAATCTGCTTACTGAAGTAAAACATAAAAGGCGATATCAAGGTTATGATCTGTTTGTGTTGACCACGTAAGAAACATAAGTTTATTTTGTGCCTTATCCCGCTATGAACAACTGCAAGGAAGACTGGTGGGATGTCGTTAAAACTAAACCAAGATGGACATTCAGCTCGAAATATTCAGTCAAATTATGAGAGGCTTAGCTAACTATCGAGGAATGCTTGGGTGGACAAGCAAGTGAGCCCTATCAGGACCAGGACCACATAGCAGACTAATGAGGTTTCGTGTTTGTTATGCCTTTTATGTTTTTTTTACTTCAGACATGAATTATGATGTATATAAGTTTATCTACTATGTGGACATGATGTTTATTTAAATTTTTGCTTTGTTTAGACTTATATGTAAGATATATTATTTTATATTGGTGTATTAGATAATACTGTGATTGTTGTATGTTATTTAGACTTCCATCAATTTTTTCACTGATTTTTATTGTTTTATAATGTTGTTGGCTATATTCTTATGTTTGATTGAGATATATGTATTTCCTTTCATGTTTGGAATTGGTAAAATAACAGTATTGGATGTTAGGTTTGAGGGTAAGAAATGCAGTAGAAATGCTGCAAATTTGCTTCAAGAGTGGCATCGAGAAGGCATCAGAAAGGTATGGGAAATTCTAGAATTTGTTGTTTGAAGATGGTGTTGACATGGCGATGAGAAGGTGACGAAAATAAATGGCGTCTAAAAGGCGCGAAACAAGGCGTCAGAAATAAAAGGCGTCTAAAAGGCATTAGGAAAATGCCATCAGAAAAGCATCGGGAAGTCTTCTACTATAGTCATCTGGAAAAGTATTGGAATTTACAGGTGTCAAAATGGCAATAGGAAAAAAAAAGCTTAGAAAGCGTCGGCAAGACCCCACGAATGGCATAGGAATGCATTAGAATTTTTTTCCTAAAAAATTATAACCAATTATAATTTTGAATAATTAATTAACAAAGAAGAGCATTTTAAAATATATTATCTAATCATAAAATTAATTTTGGAATTTTAAATAAAAATTATATTTTTGAATTTGTATAAATCTATATATATATATATCAATTTTAAATGTAAATTATTTATCAATTAAACATATATACGATTTAAAAAATTATTTACTTTTGGATTCAAATAAAAAATGATTTTATATGCACACACCTATGCAGTTAAAGTCCCTCTAAATTCCTACTATAGTGCATAGCGCTCTACGACCGCTACGTTGTTTCAGTTTGGCTATATTGCTATATTCTTATGTTTGATTATGATAAAAATGTTGATTTGACTAGTTCTCTCTTAAACCAAATCAACAAAGTTGGGTTAAAGACCTAATTTTTAGGTATAAGTATTTAATATAAATTAGAAATCTATTTTAGTCACTAAATTTAATCTGCATAAATCATTATATTCTTTGATTTTGCTATATAAGATTAAAAAAAATTCGGTTTTCCTACGTAAATGGTGTGAGAATGAGAATAAATTAACTTTAAATGTTTATATTTATATCTAATGGAATTTTTGCACCTTCGTATATCCCCGCTTTATCCCCGTTATAATTTTACACCTCCACCACTATAGAACCGCTAAGTGTTATAACTGCACACATATACACACATGCGCGTGTGTGCTTATATATGGAAATTTTATTTTACAATAATATTTTAAAATTCCCGGGTTTTAGGAAAAATAAAAAACATTTTTTTAATATAAAAGGTCAAATGATTTTTTAAATTTAAATTTTTTGAAAATTCAAATCAATAAAATCTGTATGGATTTTAACAAATAAAAAATTAATATCATTATTTACACTTGGCTTTAAGTTTAATTTTTTTATTTTTGAAAATGTCAAACTATTTTAAAATTCAAATTTTAAATTAATAAATTAATATATATGTCGACTATTAAATAATAAATATATATTTTTAAGTATATATATACACATACATGCATATATATCAATTTATTTATTTAAGTTTATATATACAATAACAATGGTGATGATAATAATTTAATAAATTATTTGTTCATTTATTCATTTTAAATAACATTGCATTATACATATAGATATTAAATAAAAACTAACAGTCGAAAAAATCTATTTATATTAGTGTAGATATAAATTTAATTATTTACGTATACATGTGCATGCGCGCGAGAGTGTGTGTGGTATAACATTATCATAAACTTGTTGGCTTCAATTGATTTATTAATTGTAAGTCATAATGGTTAATTGTACACATATGACATATGATCACCATATCACCCCTACATTAGATTACTATACTGATTATAGTTATAATGTGTGACGCCCCACCCCGAGACCCACATTAACAAAGAGTATTATTGGGTAATACTGTCTACTAATGCGGAGAATAGGGCTGGTTAGGAGCGACCATCTATAGCCTTGTCTTAAATTTCTATTGAATACTTCGATAAATGCTATATATATTTTTTCTAATTCAAGTGGATCGACATATCCAATAAATACTTAATACAAATCCATAGGTGGCTATAGGATCTATCAGAATAAAATACAACAACTCAAATACATAACACATCACAGAATAGCAAACAGATATATATATACACATATATACTGATACATCCCAATACAATACAAATAATACATCATAAGTGGTAGACGACCACAATATACACACAAGTCAAAATAATATACATATCAGAGTAGCGACAAAATGACTACAACAAAAAGGGCTAGCAGATAAGTCCATGCGGAAGCAGAATAGGCTAAGTCCATAAGGGTACTTGACCTGAAACACCTCGGTCCGACCTGAGTATAAAATACCCGGGTCAGTCTAGCTAAACAAATCAGTTAAAGGGAATATACGATAACATAAGCATAGGATAAAGGTGATATTCTTCTTAAACAAGAAGAAACAATAATAAGTATAAGCATGAGCATAAGTATAGTATGGTTATTTTAAGTGATGAGATGATATCACTTACACAAACATATAATCTCAAAAGAGATAAGACAATCTATAAAACGCTAAATATAGCAAGCCTCGTATCATCGACAAATCACAAATCATCAATAGTGGTTTAGGGAAAATATAACTCTTAAAAAGGAGAAATCTCGAACCCGCCATATCGGCAAACTCAAAGAAATCTCATAGAAATCACCATCTCAAAAATACGCCACAAGGCAATTAAATATAAATCTCCAACATAGAAGAATATAATCCCAAATAAACGCCAAAAGGCAAATCCCATATAATAACACCAATAGGGAAATCTCAAATAACGCCAGTGTAGGCAACTCAAATCTCAAAATAGAACTCCCCAGAGTTTAAATTCCCGAAAGGTAATCGCCACAAATATATATCGAATGGTTCAAAGGACCAATTCCGGAAAGGGGCGATACACTAGGGAAAATAGTCAAAGAAATCATCTCGAAAGTGTTTACACGTGCATGTGGCCGAAGCCTTGCCAAATACTGTTATCTCAAACAGGTACCCCGAAGGTAAAATGCCACAATGGCAAATACGCCGCAATGGCAATACGCCACAATGGCAAATGCCGCAATGGCAAACGTCTCGAAGACAAATACGCCGCAATGCCAAATGCCGCAATGGCAATGACCCGAAGGTCCAGTACTGGCACGCGGCAATGGCAAATGTGTCACAAACTCTCGGATAGGAACCCGAACAGAGTTAACGTGTGTCCCATACCACACGTTCGCACTAATCGGTTTACTAACCGCTAGTAAATTTCACACTCAAATCAGTAAAAAGTTTACCTCATCTCATCGGTAAACTCGACCCGAAGGTCAAAACGATCAAACGGACAAGTTAGGAATTAACCGGTAAGATAAACGCACATGTCCCATACCACATGTTTTACCAAACCGTTTAATTATCCTTCTCATTTGCTTGAATAGTGCAAAAATGTGTATTATATATATAAAATAATTTACTTAAGAAAACAAGCTTTGAAAACCAATTTCCGAAATCATATTTGGAATCAAACTTTGAAAATTCCCTTATTATAGAGAATATATAGACTGTATAGCTCAAAAATAATTTAAAAATATTATATAATACTTATTTAAAATGCCAATTTATTTAAAAAATTGTTTCAAAATCGTTTGGAGAAAAACGTGCTCGAAAACCATGAAAAACAAAGAAAATACCTCAAAACCGATAACTCAAATTCAATTCGAATTCAATTCAAATTCAACTCAAAATCAATTCAAATTTTGAATTTCAAATTCTCAAAATTTAGCTAGCCTATTGATAGGCATCATAGCTCTCAAAACAGCACAAAATCGTCATCAAAATCGAGTGAAATTGTGTGGAAAACGAGCTAGAACAAGCACTAAAATAAGGGAGAGAGGAGACAAAAATTCACAGGCTCCAGGTCGACACCATGGTCGACCTTGCACCCATCTAGGTCGACCATACGGTCGACCATCATGGGTCCTTGGTCGACCCCTAGGTCGACATGCCTATCGACCTAGGTTACGTACTCTCTCCAGCAAATTTTTCCTCTTCGCATTGATTTTCCAACAGCGATTTGAGATAGAAAATGGATGAATTATGCTACAAAATTTGGCATGCATGTAATACAACATCTAAACTATGATCCAGAAATAGTTGGCACCAATTCATAAAAAGATCAAGAAGTTATTCATTCACAAAGAGGCAACCAGAAGCAGATTTTATATAGAAACCATAAGAGAGAGATAAAGTGTTATAGTAAACGATTTTTGCCCAGATTCTCGCTTGCAAATATGGTTTTAGGCTAGAAATGTGATATGTAACTCACCTTAGTACCTTATTACATGATTTTGAGCTGCAAGATACAACCTTTAGCTTTGAATTTGATTGTAGGAGCTAGAAACTTGAAAACAGTGGACATGCAGAATAAGAAATAAGAGTTACAGATAAAATTTCTTCTCCAACAAAATAAACAGAATATAGATTCAGGGATTTGGATTAGATTACATGTATTTGATTCTATTTGCAATTTACTCTCTTGATTTCTCTTTAATTTTCAGCAATTTGAAGTAATTTTTATTTATCAAAAAGAGAGAGGGAAGCCATTTTTCTTTCTTTCTTTGATTTCTCATTTTCTAGTACAGGGAGTGAAAATTGTACGTACAAGAAAAGAGAAGCTTCTTTTCTCTTCTATAGGTTTGTACAAACTAATGGGCCTTGACCCAAAAAAAGAAAGAAATAATTAAGCTATGTTAATTCTAATTCAACACTAAGACAAATATGCACATATTAATTCTATTTTACAAAACAATTTGCATTTTCCTTTCAAGTTTTCAAACAACAACTAATGCAAACTTATATACATATGAAATAAAATATTTTACACTATATGAAAAGATTAATTTTTATTTTTAAAACATTATTATTATTAAATCCTTTATTTTTCAAAAATACACTATTTACTCAAATAAATGAATAAAACTTTATTTTTAACTTCTAAAATTCCACAAAATTTATTTTCTCACTTAGAAAAATATTTCAAACCATTTCCAAACATAACTTATAACCAAAAAAAAATTAAACCAATTTCTACCTTTTTATTTAAATAAACAACCTTTAAAAAAATCTCATACTTCTTTTAAAAATTATTAAAAGAAGTAATTGGCAATAATTAATACAATTATTGCATTTTCTCCAAATAAAACCCATTTTCCAATCATTATTAACCCAAATAAATAAAATAAAGTTCCAAACTTTATTTTTCTCATTTTATTTTCAAAATTCATTGTTTATTCCAAATAAACAATTAAAATTTCCAATTTTATTTTAATTTACAATATATAATGTCCAAAACCAGAGTTGTTACATAATGTATGTACTGCTAATATAAACATATTGTAGTATATAAATATAAATTAGAATTAAATTAAACTAACGGTAAAATATTATTATTAAATAATGACAAAAAGCATAAAACTTTAATATTAAAATTAAAATATATCCCAAACTCTTTTATTAATCAATACTAAATATGATTCGGTATAAATTCATTATTTATATAAGCACAAAATATGATCTTGTGCAAATTACGATAAATTTTAGTGATATAGTATTTCATATTTAAGTAGATTTTGTAGATACTTTGAGTTAAGGTGGAATTTTGATTCAAATATATTGCCTCTTTTATGGATTTTGTAGAATTTGAAGATAATTAATTGCCTCTTTTATTGCATTAAAAAAAGCAAAGAACTGTCTGCATGGAAAAAAATTATTTTGGGAGATGGAAATAATCATGGTTGATTAAAGAAGGCATTTAATCAAGACTATATTTATAGACATGTATATGGTTCATTAGATGTGTAGGAAAAATTATTTTTTTGGATTTTTGGGATTGAAATATCTTCTCAATTTTCAGGCTTTCTCTTGTAATCATTTGGTGAATTAATAAAGATGTTTTTTGGTGGAATTTATTTATCGTTGTTTTTCTTCACTTCTTACCTCTTCTAAAATTTAATTGTGCATAGATCCTAGAAAAAATCCTAACAGTTGGTATCTGTAATGACCCGTAAATTGATCGCTTTGTATTTGAATATTTAAATCATTTTTAAATATTTAAATAATAGATTTTAATAACCAAATAAACATATTTTAAATATTAATTAATGATATTAAAATCATTTTCGAATTTTGTTTACCAAAATAATTAGTTCAAATAAAAATAGAAAATGTGACCAAAAAATGTTTTTCGAGATTTCGACTTTTCGGTATCGGAGAATCATCGAAAACTTTGTGCACATTTTGTATCACTCATATACACATGCACACATATGTACACGTGTCATGTGATAAGTTAATCCATGTGTTAAGGTCAATTATCAAGCTTAGTTTAAAGATAAAACATAATTTGACATAAAATGCATAAAAATATACAATATACCCTTAGAAAATTAATAAAGTACCACACCATTACCTAAATCACCCTAGATAAGTACACAAAATCATGATAAGGAGGATCTGGGAGGGTAATGTGTGTAGGGAATGTATGGGAAAGGATGGAGCTTCCATAATTCATGAACACTTTATATTATTTAATTCCTAAGTCAATTTACTAAATTACCCTCCTCATTTGCCTATAAATACCTTCATCCTAATACATTTCTTCACTTTAAATTCTCTTTCTCATTTCCTAAAACTTCTTTTACATATTCTTAAATATTCATGGCTTTTTAGTTTCTAAAAATCTAAAATTTCCACTTTTTCCTTAAGTTAGATTGCTAAAAACTAGTTATTTTATTCTCTACATCAATTTGCATTCAAACAAGACCCATATTCCCTCATTTTTCGACCATGGCTGTGCCTTATATCCCACTAAGCCGAGCCTAAATAGCCCATTAAGGGTCTAAGACACCAAGATTCAAGTGAAGAGAGGAGTTGTTGAAGTTAATGCTAGTAGCAGTGATTCAACTTGATTTGGTAACATTTTAGTGAGTAAAGCTTTCACCTTCAAACCAAATGTTTCCAAACTAATTTTATCCTCATGTAATAACTATTGAATGCTTGTTGTATTGGTGAAATAATAGTTTGGTTGTTGGATTGTTTTTAGCTTGAAAGTTAGTCGCTTTGAAAAGATAGTAAGTGAATCATAAGACATATGAAATTTTAGTAGTAAAATTTATGTCTTTGTTAATAAATGCTTAATATATGTTGTATTATTGTAAATCACCATGTATATATGCTCATAACCTTGCGATATGATGTGTGGTTGTATTGCAAATGACATAAACTTGAATTCCGAACAGCTCGTATAGCGATAGTCGCTATATCAGCACTTTCGAAAAATCACCTTTTATCGAAACCATTTGGTTTCATTATCATGCTTGGAATTATTTTACAAGTTAAGTAAGTTTTTGATTACTGATGTTTTCAAAAATAATTAATTATTTAAATATTGATTATTTAATTAATTAATTAATTTACTTAATTATTTAATTAATAAGGATTAAAGTTAACTAATTAACTTATTAACGATGTGTTTAAAATTAACTAATCACTTGGTTAATGATGTTTTGATATTAATTAAGCATTTTATCTAATGGTGTTTAAAGTTAATTAATCTTTTAATAATGATGGATTAAAGTTAATTAATCAATTTACTAATCATGTTTTTAAATTAATTAATTTTTTTAATTAATGACTTTTAGAAGTTAATAAATCTGTTTAACTTTAATTAATCTATCCTTTAAAGATTTTTACAATTGATGAATCATTTTTAAATAATGATATTTAATTATTTATAAATTAATTTAATTAAATTTAAATGTTATTAGTTAATTGAAATAATGATGTTTAAAGGTAATTTACTTTATAAAGGTTATTGAAGTTAATTAATTAACTTAGTTAACACCGTTTTAAAGTTAATTTATCAATGTAATCAGGATGGTTTAAGTTGGTAAATCCTTTTTATAATGATGTTTCAAAGTTAGTAAACTCTTTTAACAAAGTGTTTTAAAACTAATACTTGTAATGTGAAGCCAAGTACGAACTCGGGTTTTTAAAAGAAAAAGTTTGATTCGTTTATGGAAATGAATTAATTTTCGTAAAGAGATTCACTTATATGAAAACGATTTATTTGTATAATTAGCACTGGACATCAGAGAAGTAGAATCGTTGCTATTTCGAAAGTTAAGAATAATCATGAGACATGACTATGAGCACTACCTTGACTTGTCCGGTATTATTGTTAATTAAGAAATAGTACAAGTTTGAATTCAATGAGTTGTGGTAAGTATACAAGACTTAATTTTCATATATGATCGTTTTATATCCTCTGTAACGACCCGTATTTTTACGGATCGAAACATCGTAAACTGTTGTCATTAGAACGATAGTATTGTTAAGTCGTTTGAAGCTTAAGTCGAGTAGTAGCTTAAGTCGTGTAGAAGATGAGTTGAGTGGTAGCTTAAGTCGTGGAGCGACTTAAGAGATAGAAGGGACCTAAGGAGTTTGGTCATGTTGGAGCTTAGGTCGTGAAGGAGGTTAGGTCGTAGACGACTTAAGGAATTGACCGACTTAAGAAGGGTAGGCGACTTAAGGAATTGACTGACTTAAGAAGGGTAGGCGACTTAAGGAATTGACCGACTTAAGAAGGGTAGGCGACTTAAGGAATTGACCGACTTAAGAGATTGGGCGAGTTAACGACCTAAGGGATAGGTCGGTTGCCGACCTAAGAGAATTAGCGACCTATAGGCGTTAGCGAGTTAGCGACCTAGTAGTTAGGTCGTAGACGACCTAAGGAGCTGTGTTGAGTTAGGTCGTAGATGACCTAAGTTAGTTAGGTCATATCATGGCTATGTGTTAGGTCGCGTGTGTGTGCTAAGTCGTAGGTTTGTTAGGTCGTTAGGTCGGAGCTGTTGCTAGGTCGCATCTCAGTTAAGTTGTAGGTCGCAAGGAAGCGCGCATATGCTAAGTCGTTAGGTCGTATAGGCGCGCATGTGTTAGGTCGTAGGTCACGTGGATGCGCAGATTCGTTAGGTCGTAGATGCGCAGATTCGTTAGGTTGTAGAAGCGCTGATGTGTTAGGTCGTTGGATCTATAAGTCGCGCGCTTGCGCTAGGTCGTAAGTCGCAGGGTCTTGTTAGGTCGTGGGTTTTAGGTCGTGGACGACCTAAGAGAAGTGGACGACCTAAGAGGGAAATCAACCTATAAATAGGAGGGTTTTTCTTCATTTTTGGGATCCGGATTTCGAAGCGACGAAGTGCTACCATTTTGAGAGCTCGACTTCTACACTTCTTCACTTCTTTTCTCCACTCTAATCTAGTGATTCCTTCCATCCAAATCGAAGATCGAATTGAAGATCTAAGAGCTTAGATTGAAGATCTTCATCCGTCGAAGAGAGATTTCATCGTTTGAAGCGGATTGGTGATAGATCGAGTTAGATCCTTCGCTGTCCAGATCTGAAGTGTGTTGCTTTTGAGTTGTTTAGGTGATTTGGTGAGTGGTGATTATCTCTCACACGGATCCAAAGGAGTATATCAGATCGTTGGCTTGATTTTGTGTTAAAGTAGTGATTTCCATGCATTTTCCTAATCCTAAGTATAGATCCATATAGATCCATTGTTCATAATGATTTGGCATCCATTTTACTACATGTTAACCTATGCAAGTTCATTCATCAAGATTATAGAGACATTGCTCATGTTTTCATGCTTGTTAGACTTTTGACTCTTTAATTACGAAATTGCCATTATTGTTATAATTGTCTATTTAGGTCATATTTGAATGCTTGTTTACTTGGATTAATGTTTGACTTGATTGATTGCTATGAATTAGATGATTGATGATTTGATTTAGACAAGATGGTCAAAGATGATTCAAAAGCTAAAGGAAAAGCTCTTGAATTGGAAAAGCTGCTCGTGGCATACGTAGCGGATGGTGACGCTCATATGGATAGATTGGATGATGATGTTGAGATGAAGCTTTGCTATGATAATGATGAGGCGAAGTATGATATGAGATAGCCTTGGTTTAATCCAGACGGGATCATTCCAAGCAGATTGATAACTCGGTGATATGGTTCGAGTTCGAAGATAATGATTTGCTCGAAAGGCGTTTGAGCTAGTATGGAAATAGTCGTCGAGGAGGATGACTAGAAGGCTGAGATATCATCGTTGTTTAAGGTTCTAGCATGCTCAAAGCAAGAGTACGTTGGGCAGATTCGATAGTCCCTGAAGGCTACTGATTGGTAGTCAAGTACTCTGGGCAGATTTCGATAGTCCTAGGCACGGGTCACGATGACGTGCAGAGTTATGTCTAGAACCGGGGTTTCCATTAGCCCTTGATGGACGGATGAAATAAAGAGCCGGTCATTCAATTTAAGATGATATTGAAGCAATGATAACAGTGATAGCCAGAGTCATGGATGTTTGGTTGTATCATCATTCGGTCTCAAGAGCGATATTTTCTGGGTGCTTATCTGATCTTGGTTTAGGCCTTGGGGGTTTGTACTTGGAAAACATCGCCCTTGACTCGAGTGATAATTGCTTTACTTTAAATTGTATGCTCTGCTATGTTTGCTTCTACTTAGTGTGTGTCTAGGGGCTATCACTGTAGAAAGAGGTGGAGTGGGAGGGTTGTATTCCTATTCCTTTTCCTTTATGCTCTTTTGGTATGTTGTTAGTTAATTTACCGTTCACTAAGACTGTTGTCTGACTCAAGGCTTTATGTTTTAACTCTTATTGCCTTGGGCTGTTCGTCCATTTTGGGACGGGCAGACTAGGTAGCAGGTGACAGGTGCTGTTCTTGCTTTCCACGGTGCTGATATCGAAGACGAGTTGGAGGCTTGCGTATTATCTTCTTACTATATGTACTGGATGTTCCGCTGCTTTGTATAATACTCTGAGTGATATGTAGTGAGGCTTGATGTATTGACTGTTCAGATGTTCGTATTCAACTATTATGAAGTTTTATTGATGAGATTCTATTCTGTGAAGCTTCACTATATATATATTCTATTGTATTTTGTCCATGCGCTGTGAGTAATACGATAGATTTCTGTTGTTTAAATTTACCCTGGCAATCGTCCATGGTCGCCTGGCAAACTTTACAGCGCACTAAGTCTAGGTTCGGTGCAGGGGTCATGGGCGGTCGTCACATCCTCGATAGTTGGTTTCTCGGCTATCGGTTACTTCAGCTTCTATATTATCGTCATTCTAAGATGATTTATTGCTTCATTGAGCATTGATATCCTTTATCGGAAATGACTAAAACTAAAGCAGGAGAGGAGGCTAAGTTATGTAGGGTTGCTCTCATGATGATATTTTCACTTCTCATCTAGATTGGATTCGGTAGCGTTATTAGATGTGAAATATTCGGATTCTCGGTAAGGTTTGGCCGGGTCTGGCTTGGAGGGTTCCGAGAAGTTTCACAAAGTAAATAAGCTTCTCAGAAGCATATTACTAAAGGTGTACTTCAAGGGGGGTGAACCTTCCTAGTCATTTGTTAGAGATTTCCTTTTCTGTTTTGATTCTAACCTTCAAATTTATTTCCTTATTGCATCGGGAAGAGTCAACCACTCTTCACGGAGTTTAATTATTTATCCATTTTTTACATTTAGATGTTGATTTATGTGGGAGTAAACCCGTTTCGTGTGCAATGGTGTAGTCTCACATGTTTGCATTTAATTTCACACCTATTGTTTAAAGTTTTACTCATACCAGACATATTGTCTGGTCCGAGTTGTTTGTTTTCCCTAAACTCTCAGGATACTCATTTTATTTGAGTAATCCGAGAGTAGCGGGTCTTGTGGGCGCTTTGAAGACGGCGTCCGAGCAGGAGGCTTTTATCTTCTTAGCTATCTATTCCGCTATATTATCTAGTTTGTGTAATTCTATTTTATCTCAGCATATGTAAAGGCAGGATGTTATAACTGCCTAAGCTAATTTGTAGTACTTTTGTGTAACTCTGATAACAGTCTGTTAAGGAGTAACCTGATGTACTATTGACTATTATGTTTTATTTAGCAGTTTCATTGTGAGTTTTTCTATTCTGTTCTTTATTTTACCCTACGACGATTCATTTTTCGATGCTTGGGAAATGACACATGAACAACGAGGATGTGTTAAGTGTCATTCCCAAGAGTTGGAAAGTTGGGTCGTCACAGTATCAGAGCTTACTACATGAATATTTTGAAGAAAGTTTTAGTTATGGAGAATATAAGTGTTGAAAAACTTAATGGAAGAAATTGGAGGTTATGGAAGGCGAAGATGGAGGATTTTATATATCTCAATGATCTTCACCAACCATTGGAGAACAAAGGGGAGAAAACTCCCAATACATTTGAAAAAAATAGGAGACTTTGGATAGGAAAGCTACAACGGCTATTTAGTGTTTTTTTAGGGAATATGGTGTTTCATATTGTTGCTATTGAAACATCTGCTTTTGGAATTTAGAAGAAATTGGAAGGAATCTATGCAAAGAACTCCACAACAAACAAGACACTTCTTATGAGAAGATTGGTAAATCTAAAGCTTAAAGAAGGTAGGTCGATTAGAGGGCATCTCAATGATTTGCAGGTAGTTGTAAACCAATTGGCGGCTGTAAATTACAGGGTGGATGATGAGACACATGCCTTGATGTTATGAATTCATTACTAGAGAGTTGGGAAACGCTTGTGGTTGCATTGAACAACTCATATTCGGATGGAGTTGTTTCAATGTGATCGGTGGTTATAGCCTTCTTAATGAGAAGATGTGGAGGATGAATCTAATGGAAGAAAAAGATAAGAAAAAAAGGAAATTGGAAATCTAATAGGAGAGGCGCATCTTGCAAGGAGGGGTAACCGACCAAACATAGAAAGAGATCAAATAGATCAAACATGGAGAGGGATTTCATTTGCTATTACTGCGAAAAACTTGATCACCAACTAAAATTTTACAACAAGCTTAGAAAGGACATTGAAAGGATGAAAGCATTAGAGGAAGAGAAAGACAAGCTTGATGAAGGTAGCGATGATGAGGTGAATTTTGTATTAGTAATGCCATTCTATGTGTTGACGGAAGAGAAGGAGATGAGTCAGCGCCTTATTCAGGTGCATGTTTTCATATATGTCATCAAAAAGAACTATTCATTAATTATAAGGGGCAAGAGAGTAAGGTGAAGTCCGCTAGTGGTGAAGATATTGAGGTGAAGGGTATAGGTTTGGTTAGGTTGAAGATGCATGATGGGAGAGATATGAAATTCACAGAAGTAAAACATGTCCCAGAAATTAAAAAGAATCTTATTTCAGTGGAGCAACTGGAATGAAAAGGCTGTAACTTTTCAACTCGAGATGGATTTACAAGGGTTTAGAAGGGTAACAGGGAAGTGTTGCATGCAAAAAGAGAAACAACAATATGTACAAGTTGCTTGGAAGAACGATGGAGAATGAAGGAACTTCTCAAAGTGGTTTTGGAATGGCAAATTTGATAGAATCAAGGTGGAGCATGCAACGGAAAACCATAAAGCCTTATTGGAGACCTTTATGGTATTACAAGCAATTTTGATTTATTGATGATATGCATATTCAATTAGGGGGCATGCATATTTAGGTGGTTTGGAGGTTGGTTAAGTTTTATTGGATGGAGATATTTGTTTCCATTGTAATATTGGACATTATTTGGAGTTTGAGGTTCTAAGGGGGCCTTGGATGATATATATATGGAATATCGTTTCAAGGTGGAGATTGTTAGATTTTAATGATACAATATTCCATATTTAAGTAGATTTTGGAGATAATTGAGTTAAGGTGGAATTGTGACTCAAATACATTGCCTCTTTTATGGATTTTGTAGATTTTAAAGATAAATAATTGCATCTTTTATCTATACTATATTATTATTAGTGAGTTCAATTTCAAGCTCACACAGGCCTCTTTGAAATTTGGCAACTGAACAGTCTCCGAATTTATACCTTCCTATTTTTATCTTCTCCTCCACCGAAACCTTCCGTTCTCACCAGCCCTAATCTCCTCCACCCAGTTTCCTCCACCCGAAATCGATTATTAGTTAGTGAGTTTGCTTTCTAGAGCTTAAAAGCCCCCTTCAATTTTACTCAGATTTTAAACTCAACCGTCTCCCTGTTGATTATTTTCTTACCTACCGCTGCTTTCCTCTTCCTTTCTTTTCCTCGAACCGAAAAAAAGGAAATCCCCTCCAATTGAACATCCTCCGTTTCCGTCATCGGGGCGCTCTCCTCCACCTGCCATCGCCAGCCACTTCAAGTTGGAATCACCTCCAGACCGACTGACAACCGACTGCGCATCTCCTTCCCTTCCCGTTTTCGTATTGGCTTGCTCGGTTGTCGTCGTCTTCTACCGCCGTCATACCAGTCGTCGACAGCGCCTTACGGGCTGTCTTTCAACTTGCCACAACTTTGTAAGAACTTCTTCCTGTGGATTTTTATTTTTTTCCACCGACTCAATTTTGGGTTCATGTAATGTATAGACCATTTCTGTTGCCATCCATCAATTTTAGATCTGCTTTGTATGACACTGTTTACTCCCATTGCATTTTTTTGAATCAATTTGCACAATTTTGAGTTCATGTAATGACAGTAGGGAAATCTTTATTCAAAAGTTTTTTCACCTGTTTTCTTGATTCAATTTGATTGCAATTTGCTGTTTTGCAGTTTTTCATAAAACCAAATTGGGCTTTAGGACGAGGATTAAATTTGGTTGTTAAAAGAAGCAATAATAAAACTTTTTGTTGAATATTATGTTTCCAAGGCTAGCTTGCTGCCTATTAAATATGTTATTGAATATAGTACTCAAAGTCTTTTCTTTTGTTTTGGCAAGGAATCTTAAAGTGTTTTAGATAAGTAATATTTCCTTTTTATAGTTAAAGAAGCTTAGAATTTTTTTTTTCATCAATTAGGCATGTCTGAGCATATTTTTTTTGCATTCAACAGTGATAATCATTTTGATGTTAGAATTGTGTTTTAATGTCATATTCATGATAAATATGAATTTGAAGGGGAGTGTAAGTACTGTTATTTGTTTCAGATGACAAAATTATAACAAAGAAAAGAAAAGTGAATATTTCAGGTATTTTCTTAAATCCTACGATAGCAATGTTTTTTGGTATTGTGTGCCAAGTGACGAAAGCTTTCAGTTGACAGGTTCATTCTCTTTTTAAGATGTGGAGTCATGAAAGTTTGGCATATTTTCTTGGTCGTAAACAAATCAATTATCATGCCATTCTAACAATGGTTTAAGAATAAAACTTTTGATACTACTGATTTTTTAGACTCGGTGTTTGTGGTCCCAATATTAAGTTAAAAACAATGTTTAATCTACTAGGCATGAATTTAGTCAGGTCCCCAAAATTGTTATGTATGCCGCTTTTCCTCCGCAAAATGCATTATAACGATAAAAGGAATGATATAAATGATTTCATTCAAAATATAAAAGCTTCTAGAATGGTGATTAATGTACATGTATATCTCAACAAAAAAATTCAAATCAAACGATTTTGTATGTCAGTCATTGACTCTTTTTTTCTCAATGAATTAATGACTATAACTTAACATGATCATGTCTACCCTCTAAGTAATTCATTACTTTCTATTAATCATGTGTTTGGTTTCCATCTAGGCAATTGTATGTATAAACAAATTAATAAATCCCATTTCCAAATTGATCCATGGATACATGCTTGAAAATAAAAATAAATCCCATATAGTAAAAAGTCAACAAATCAAGAGGTGCCAAAATTGAAAAATCTCTGTAGCATAACTAAGAGGTTATTTTGTTTGATTTCTAGCTAAAGTTAAGGTTAAGGGGCATAAGATTTTTCACTTTTAATTGTTTAGGCTCATGTTACATCATTAAGGATTCTTTTCAGTTTTTTACATATGAGGAAGGTGGAATTTTTGATTCCATTACTACTAATTTCTGAAATAACATAGTCTAGCAAACTAACAAACGTTTTTATTTTCCATTGGAAAACAGTCCAAATGCTGAAAGCAAGTATATTTACATACCTCAACACGAATAAAGGAATCAGCTAATGCTGAAACCTTTCATATAACACTATGACAAGAGAAAGAAATCATTATACGTAGCTGATCAGTTGACAATAATGTGGATTTTTAGACAAACATAGGCTGAAAATGAAGAAGCTTTAATTTAGCAGAAGAGTGAACAAATTGTGAATAAAATTAAACTAAGTTAGATTCTACCCTTTCCGAAGAACTTTGATTCTTTCCCAAATAATATGAGTTTTAAAAAATGATGAAACATATTTTCTTTTATACTTTCAATATTGGCCTGATAAGTATTATTTACGTTTTACATGATGGCTGACGAATTTTAATATGATTATTTTGTGGTTGAGGGGCCTATGTCATGACATATTCCATATTAGCAGTGCAGATTGTTTAGATTATACTATTTGAATTAGATGTTACGAATATTCATATCCCAATCCTATATTAAATCGTTATATATTAATAGTCCATATGCATTGCCTAATATCATGGCAATATGCAGTCTAGATTATCTTGTGATTTCACATCTATTCCGTTACATATAAAAATGAATATGGAGCAAATATTTATCTACCACCACATTGAACCTTACTTCAAATACTAATTTCTCAGCAGTTCTGCCATAAATTATTCACTTTAGCCCTCCCGCGTCTGTTAACAATATGCATAATTTCATATGTTCTCTTTAGAATATGTCCTAAACTGTAAAACTCCATATCCCAATTAATTAGTGGGGATGAAGCTCAATCATTTTGCTTCCTTCTTAAAACTCGCATTCTCCATGTCTACTACGCTAGCATCTAAACTTAACTGTGGTTAACTACTACACAATTTCCCATTTCCACATCTTCGATGGGTTCAATTAAAATTTCAGGTATGGTATTTTGTCCCATTATTTTATTTCAAAAGCTTGAATATTTTTAGTGCTTCACTAATTATGGTCGATGTAGTTTCAGCCCTTTGATGCCTACTTTAGATCACAGTTGCTTGGTGTTTCACCATCCTTCCTTCCTACTTCAGTTTCATCTTCAATCATTTTGCATGTTAAAAATTTTAGTTCTAGATTTTTTTCTCATCTACGGTATACAGCCAATGTGTTTAATGAACTTTAAAAGATTTTGAATTATAATTATATTTGTGATGCTTTAATTTGTATACAATTTCCCATTTGACTTATTTTATTCTTTTTATAATGTTTTCGATTTTTTGCTGAAATTATTATACCCCATTTATCCTCCATTTACCTGAAAATAAAACAAAACTCAAATTAAGATATAATATTCAACTATCTAGAATGAGAACGAGGCTTTAGCATAGATAATATTAAATATGCAATGTCCTAATTTTTTCTGAACAAACTTATTTGGATATAGATTTCATGATATTTGACATAGATAATACTAAACTTAATATGATTCTCACAGTCTTTCATTGAGAATTCATGACGATACCTATGAATATGTCATGGAAAGTTTGTTATTATTGTTGTATGATTATAATGAGTAGATTTTCTGATAGTGATTATTGTTTTACTATTTACATGAAATTTTTGGGATTCTTCTGATTCACTGGATTAGTCATTAAGTAGTTTTGCAGATAGTGATTATCTATAAAGATACATGTTTCCCTTAATCTATGTGTTCTACGTACCATACCATTTATACTCTGAACAAATCTTGGTCTGATTTTTAATTTTTATTCAAATTTATTGGTTTGCACTACCTTCTGGATTTTATAAGTTAAAATCTTATTCTATGCCATACTGATTTGTAATCAATTGAAAGTGAAGAGTTAAATAATGTTTAACAATAATGGTAAATATTTTTGCCAATAGTGATTGACCATGGATATACATGTTTCTCTTAATCTTTGTGTTTTATGTAACATACCATTTATGTTCAATGAACAAAATTTGGTTTCATTGATTTATTCAAAGTGTTTGATTTTCATTATCTTTCCAGTGTTGTGCATTAAAATTGTATTGTATACCCAACTTATTCTATAGTCAATCGGTAGTTAAGAGTTAAATAGTGTGTAAAAATAATGGTTAGACAATGTATATAAAATAATGGCACTCGCATTAAATTGTGATAAGTGGACAACAACATATGTATGATCTTACCATCAAACCTCAAAAAAGCATTTATTCAAATTTATGTATTTTTGTGTATTACAATCACTTTAATTAATATTTATTTTTAAATAGCTTATATTAATACCTCAGCTCACTGTAACAATATTTTTTTTCGATTTGTCACTGTGGATACCTGGGAGGTTATGCCACATAAAGTGGACTGATTGTAGAATTGATTATAGACTTTTCATTCTATACATATCTTCAATGCAGTTAAATACTATTTTCTTATGTTCATTAAATACATTTCATGGAGCTTAGTTAATTAATTTCCATTAATGGTCAAAAATATGGTGCTACTGTATGCAGGTGGTTTAATGGATGACTCATCTTTCATCTTCCTTTTCTTCCTCCAGTTTAAACTTTTAATTGAGCATAACACCTGACTTTTGCTCAAAATTTCTTACTCCATTCCTAAAATCATGTCATGATTTACGATTTTTTATATTACTATAAGCAAAATACTTTGTACTATAACTCTTCCCTCTTTTAATTCATCCTAAGTGATTCTACTGCTGATAAATTTTTTATGCAGTTTGTTTTCAAATATACATTTCATAAAGTAACAATTTTGGATCAAAAATTGTTAAAATCATTATTTTTTTGTCTTTCTAGGATTGGAAACTTTATGTGCTTCCATTGTATTTTGTATACGAAAGCAAGCATCTCTGGCCATGATTGAAAAAAATAGCTCCAGGAGGATGAGGCACATATAGGTGCTTAAAATTTGATATAAACATGTTTCATTTTCAAATATAATTTTTAGTTCTTACAACCTATAAACTAATATAAGAGATTTAGTTTTAGATGCTTATTACTAATGTTGCATCAAGTCAATCAATATGGGACTTTTGTTTGTTTTTTAATCAAATCAATAGGGACAAAGTTTGGCACTGTAGTTTGAAAAATTAGCATGTTTTTATTAATGTTCCTTAAGAGATAATATGTACTACTTACTGATTAGTATTGAACTCATTTTTTGGAGATGTATATTCTAATTTGTATTATTTTGGTGTTGGTTAAAGATATCGAAGGACTTAAGTTCAGTCGCCAATGTTTGCTGATCCATTTGGTAATGTGATCAATTGTGGGGTTTTATCCTTTTGGGTAAGTGAGTTTTTTTTACAGTGTTTCAGATTTTTTATGCAGCGGATTGAGGAGAGGTATTTCTCGACAAATACAGTTAATCATTAACCTTTTTTAATACATGCATGTATATTTTTCACTAACAGTTGATTTTCTTAGTCTATGATCATAGGATCAAGGCATAAGATGGTGGATTCTGAGCAACCGTGGCCCTAATTAAACGAAGTAATTATCATTGGTTGCTTCTTTTAGATTTTATGATCCATATATTGTGTCGTTACAATGGCCAACAAGGACAGGAGCCGTGCAACTCAAAAATAAGGAGAGTCACTTTAGACTGGTATCTTGGTATTATTATTTTTTTAATGTTTTTTGCATTGTTCTTTGTTACGAGTAAGCTTTTAGTACTTATCTTGCTTACTAGAAAAATGTATGACACAATGATTATATTCACTGGCTAATTTTATTGTTCAAACACATATAAAGAATTGATTGGAATCTTCTGTAACATGTTATCACAAAGTATGACAACTACTTACAAAATTGTGTAGGTCTCCACAAATATATACTGAATTAATATTTTGGTAAGCTAATTATATTCTCTATAAAGAATTAATATATACTGAATTAATATTCCAATCATTAACCTATAAATGCTTGTAAGTAAGCTAATTATATTCTCTATAGCAAATTAATAAAGAGACTTCAACTTTAGATAAAGAGGGGGTTAATTTTTCCAATATTTTTAAAACAGTTATGGGAAGTACTTAAAAACTCTGTCTTCGATAAAATTGACAAACATAATTATGGTCGTCTTATCAACAGGGGAAAATCTAAATGGCAAACCTGTGCTATGTTTTTGAAAAAATTTCGATCCACCACTACCGAAGTACTATACCGACAGTAGCATAGCGTTCTTATGTAGGTTTTTCGGTAAGTTCATGCCGTTTTTATTTCAAAATTTTGATGGTATGTTACCGAATAGGCTTAAGGAGGTAAAATAGTAAATTGTTTTGGTCAGAGCTCTCCACATCTTCTTCCCTTGACAATTTTATTTTTTTGGAGTCCTCTAAATTTCTCTTCCTTATCTAAAATGGACTCTCTTCAATAATTCCTTCACTATATTTTGACCATGCACATGTTTTGCTATTTTTACTCAACATAATAAACAACTACTTGGCCAATTTTAATTTATATGTAATTGATGACATGCCATAGCTAGATGTTAGAATCTTTGGATGTATTCAATAAAATGAAGTCGCTTTACTTTTTAAATCATTATTGAAGTGATTATCCATCACATTTAAAGCTTTCCTCTAAATTAAGCAATTATAAATTTTCCCACCTACCTTCAAAAAATATCAACATACAAGATTCTAGGTACAAGTTGTCATAATCTTAAACTCGAGTTAGTTTGCTGCAAAATCAAATAGTAGATGGGTTTTGATGTTAATTGTTGTAGATACTAAATTTGGACCCAATGCAAGAACCACTTTCTGTTTTGGATTCGTGGTTCTCTTATGCTTGAGCAAAATTCAGTTTCTCTAAATATACAGACCCATAATTGTCGGATTTGTGGATTTCTATCAATACAAAAAACATCCAAACTACAGTAAACAATTTACTAAGGAAATATACTATTTTCATCTAAGAGAATTTAAAACATTAGATTTTTGCTAGCATAAAAGAGTACCTGAATATACCGAGAATAAAGCTAGAAAAAGGCAAAAACATGTTTTTCAAAAATTAACCTGCTCATAATAATGTTACGAGTCAACATGGCTGCAATATATATCTTGTGTCTGAAGTGACATAAAGTACCAATTATTTATTTTCCAGTGTGTACTTCGATATACATTTATAGGTTCATGTTGGAGGTTCCTCTATTGTATACTTAATCATTTACCCCAAGCATGAAATTTCACTATAATTATTATGAATTAGTTTATCTTGGGTTATGATTCTTTTTCATTAGTTAAACTTAAAAGCTATAGTGCCTTATGCAAAGGAAGTATGATAGTTTGGTTTCTTCAATTCTTCATTTTGGTAAAAATTAACACATTCACACATATATACATATGTACATAGACACATGCACAATAAACACCACTTTGTTGCTTTCCACTGAAATGCCTAATTCACAGTTTAAATTCCAAACCCGAACTGCTCTTTGAGGAAAAAAAAATGTTAAGTTATCAGGTTTATATTTGTGACTGTTTTTTTCCAAGTAGGTGTGTGATAAACATTATACTAATGCTTTAACTCTTTTTTTGCTGTATGTAATTTTCATATGCACAGAAATTTTTGACAAATTTTGGATTTTTATACACTTCAGATGTTGGTGACGGTAAATTTTGCGACATTGATAAAATATGTTAAATATTTGATGGCCCTTGATTGCAACAAAACTAGGTTTAGCTATGGGTATTCACCTGCATATGAATTTCAAATCTATATGTTTGTATTTTAGATTTTGACACGTTCATTTCGTATCACGTTTTCTGTAATTTAAATATGCAGGACCACATAATGAGTTATTTATTTTTGTTTGTTTCTAGAAGAAAATCCTCCTCAAACATAGGATGCATGTGCATGTGATTTGCGTCAATCAAATCAATCCTTTGCTCATAACGATACTATAGTGGTATTTATACCATAATAAAAAAGCATCAATTATAACAAATCAAGAGCTATATTGTTTACTACTTGGTCCTCATTTCATCTTAGCATTTATTTTGGGTAAATGCTCAAACAAGCTACTGACACTACTGATTCATTTTCAGCCCTTCACGAAAAATAACACTTCATTTCTAATGTAAAAACATGTGAAATATCTACATCAAGGTCTTCTGCTTCAAAAGTCGCCTCGATGCCTATAATGTCACAAACATCAAATATGATACCTCCATAAACCAAAGTTGGAAGATTATAATAATAAAAATAGAGTGTTGTTAACATAACAAACTCTTGAAACAGCTATGAGATCAAGTCTTAGTCCAGTTAATCGATTGTATGATGAATTCAACATAAACTTCTTAGTGTCAATTCTAAGTCAAATAAACATGGTTGGACTAGATAATTTTTCCCGATAATTATAAGTATTAGCGGTTTGAGGAATAAGGTTTTAATGTAAACAAGGGTTGTGATGACCTAACTTAGCAACAAAGCTAATAAAACACAGCAAATAAGAAATGGTTCTGTATACTTAACAATACTACAATAATCAACAACACAAAATGATGTAATTATGCTGAGTATGTGCCTATGATATGCTTATGAATTGAGAGTTGCTATGAATATGTGACTTACTTTGAGCTTTTAAAATGAGGTTTTATTGAGTGTCCACTATACCAAAGTAATACATTTTGCTGTATATATGTTCTGTTTTAAAATTGATTTTTTTCCTTTAAAAAAATGAACTGCATTCTCTATGGTGTGCAATTTATAGATCTACAATAGTTCAATCAGTTTGTATCTTAATTCTAGAATGGAGGTGAGCTTCTATGGAATTATAAGTCAATATTCATCGTCAAAACATTTTTTTTCAATTGTTAATTTAAACAAATAACGACTTGCATATTCTCAATTTAGCAATAAGGGAAATTTCTACTTGATAAAATGTGCAATCAATATTCATGTTATTTCATTTTCAATATTTTTTCTCAAAAGTTTTATTTTTATAATGCCAAAAGTTATGTATAATTACCAATTTCTTTTCAACTTCAATTTTTTCCTTTGCACATTGCTTATTTTTTCCGTGCATCACACTTGATCATAAACATGTAAATTACTTATTGTAAAAAAATAAAAACATATTTTACGTACCGATAGAAACTTTTCTTGCATTTACATTGAAAATAAGAACCTATTCAATACCTTTAATTTAAGCTTAACTATATTGTATGAGCCTAAATTTCTAATAATATTATGCATATTGTAGTGAAGAACATTGTAATCTATGGTTTTTGGAATCAATATGAGCATATTGACCCTTATGTATTCAGTGATAGAATATATTTGCAGCTCATGTATGATAAATTATATTCCATGTGCAGGAACACATTCAGGCTTTCAATCTTCAGATAAAGTTAGCTGGAAGTTAAACAAAAACATAAATCAGAGGATGTTAACAGCTTTTCAAATAATGGTTGTATTCAGAATTAACAGTAGATAAAATATCATAATGCAGTCCCACTATATTGAACTATAGTTTTTTTGTTTATATACAAGTGCAATGAAAAAAAAGGATGTCTGAAAGTTTACTGAACTTTTCCATTATTGCAGAGATGAGATGATTGTATAACGGTCAAAATTGGTCTTCTTTATTTGGTTATTGCCTGTCCATATCATCATTTCTTCCATTGCTTTGCACGGAGTTTATTAAATTGTATTAACTGCTGCTGTGTTTTTTCGTATAGCAATTCAGTACCACTCAATATATGATACGTTTCCAATCCCAATCCATGCAATTTGTTCAAGTTACGTTTTATTGCTTTCTTCCGGTACTTAGTTTATTGGCTAAATTTTATATAAGAATGGAAGTGTGCTTGATCAGTGATTGGTCCAAAAATTTCAAAATCCAAATATTTAACCTGGATCATCAACGATGTCCATGCATATGCATAATTACACTAATTATCAAGTACTTTTAAATATGATTAACTGTAAGCAATGGATGAGTAGTTTTATCATTAAGTTTTTGCAACTTTAATTTATACTGATGTGCGTAGCACGGGTTCACACTAGTTGTATTAAAAAGGCAAAGAATTATCTACATGAAAATGATTTATTTTGGGAGGTGAAAATAATCATGGCTAATTAAAGAAGGCATTTAATCAAGACTATTATAAATAGGCATATATATAGTTCATTAGATGTGTGGGGAAAAAAGTTGTTCTTTTGGGGTTTTGGGATTTAGATATCTTCTCAGTTTTTAGGCTTTCTCTTGTAATCATTTAGTGAATTAATAATTGTTTTGTTTGAAGGAATGTTTTTGTCATTTTTTTCTTCACTTCACTACAAGAAAAAACACCTTTGACAGCAGCTACTCTCAGCGTTTCTCCTTTCAATGTCGTCAACGAAAATCTTGGAGGGAAACTTTAACGTGTGAACACTGGGAAAACCTAAATAATATAACTTTGCTGCCTTATTTTTTCACTTCGCCTATTTACTTTTCTTAGCCTTTCATCTCGTTAACACCTCCACCACCTAAAACCGAATTAAACTAAAATTCGCCTTTCATCTCGTTAACACATCCAATCACCGAAATTCGCCTTCATCGCTGCCACTTCATTGTTCGGACATCTCCCTTCACCATTCTTTCAATTTTGAATCCGAATCATCACCGCTAACTGCTCCCTCTACAGGTACTTATTTTCAACCATTCGTCGATTTTATTTAGGTTTAAAATGGGTTCTTCAATTAGTTTAATCATTCAACAATTTTGATTTTGTTATTTTAGTATGTGTTTCTTCGATTGCCCTAAATCAAAATTTGTTAGATTGATTTTGTTGGTAAATAGATGTTAATGAGTTTATTAAGATTGTTGTATGTTAATAAGTTTATTTTAAAGAATTTGGATATCTAGGAAAATAAGGTCTTTTTTATTGTTTTTTAATTAGGGTCTTTTTTGTGTTTTTTTATTAGGGTCAGTTATCGTTTCTGCAAGGGATTAAGATACATGGATAGTGATAAGCCTGCACAGGAGATTCTAAACCTAATAAATATATTGCTACAAATAAGCTTGAAGTTATGAAAGTTAAAATTCCCAAGGAGATAGAACAAACTGAATCTAAAATTGACTTGTTAAAGAATGAGTTGAAGTCCTTAAACAGTGAAAGAGAAAACCATATTGTTCCATACTCATCACCAAAGATTGAAAGCTTCTCTGAGCATGGTTCTAGTTCAGCCAATGTTGCAGTACCTTTGAATGCGTGTAACATAGATAAATTATCAAAGGAATCACCCAATGAAACATTATCTGTTGAGATTGAATGCAATGTAATACATACAAATGAAGTATCACATACAACGTCCAATGTTAAAGAAGTATTAGAAGTAATCGAGTATAAACATTGTTTCTGGTTGTTTATACTTGTAGATATTTATAAAAAAACACCATTTACTATTTCTGACTGTTTCCTTACCTGATGATGACAAGCTTTATGCACCATTTTTGGTTTTTTAGCTACCCCAAATATGACTAACATGTCGTGTTAGCTGAGCTGACAATATCGATTGACTGACTGCTACCATCTTCATAGGTTCTGAAAATTTCATCTACCCAGTTCAGGATATGACAAGGAGCATACCAACTTTTCAGCACAACCGAGACTGTCAACTGTCGATAAGGACTGGAAGTTACTCTATGCTTTTGCTCAAAAATGTCTTTGTGAATCCAAAGCCTATATTTGATCATGTATAAACATTGTTTCGGAAGAAAATGTTTTATGTCCTTATATACAGTGATATGTGAATTAGTCAGTTCTCGTGCATGTGTTTATTGTTGATTTTAATTTTTTACCCTAGTTCTTTGTTAACCGAACCAGTGTTAAAAGACACCATAGAACATACGCATTGTAGTACATGTTAAATGTTGCTTATATTATTTAACTGCTAACAACTCCTCCACAATTTGTTTACCTGTACATATTTTTGTACTTTACCATTTTCGATTTGCCATAATCCTCTGTGTTGTTCAGTGAGCTAATACATATTTGTTTCGATGTTTGTCTTTAATTTTTTTTTGTAATTTGGTAGTTTATTATATCTTTCAAACTGTAACATAGTTTAACTTTATGTTCGCATATTTGGAAACATGCAGAAGCGAAACATAGACTTCTACTTCGTGCAAAGTTGCTAAAAGAAGGGTAAGATCAGTGCGGTTTGCATGTAATTTTTGTACGGCAGAGTTGGAAGATATGTCTGAGGAAAATTTCAAAGTATTTCTATGCAATCGCCACAAAAAGGAGGGTACTTTGCAACTGCAATTTTTTCAAAGATACCGACTGGGAGGTTGTATGCTACTTCATGATTACATTTATTTAAACTAATTTCTTAATGAATTATCAGTATATATATTACTTATTTTTCTTCTACTGTCACTATTCAGTATGTCATTTAAATCATCAATATAAGCATCAGTATTTGAAGCATCGGCGGGTAAGGTGTTTGAACCTAGGTAGGCTTTAAACTGCTGCATATGAGACTGAACCTAGGTAGGCTCTAAAGTGATAAATGTGTGACTTATCTCTTTTGTGGACTTCCCTAAACTGAAAGCATGAGAGATAGCCTGAAAAAGCTCCTCTTTAATTTCATCCCGGTGAATTTGTAAAATTGTGCATTGAACCCATCTATACCCGGACTACTATTCCCTTCTATTTGAAATGAAGCTTTCCTCATTTCCTATATATCAACAGCTTCAAAAGTTTCCTTTTTTGCTTCTTCGGTTATGATTTTTGTTGCAAATAATATTCTTAAATTTGTTTTTAATTTATACCGAGTTATACGGATGCTTGGAATAATAGATATCATAAGTTTTTTGTATTTGTTGTATTCTCTCCATTTTCATCCAGCTGACCACTCGTTTTTGTTTTACTTCTCCTTGTTGACATCATAACATGATAAAACTTTATGGGTTAATCTCCTTGAGTAAGCTGTTTCATTTTTTATTTTTAAATATTTTATAGTACTTCAGTATGTGACATTGCCTACAACTACTCAACACTTTGCGTGTATTCACTTATCAATTTTTCATCATGTGGGTTGTGTAGAAGTTGCAAGTAAAATGCATTGGTATTTCTTGCAGTCCTTATTCCATCATTGCTTCCTTGATGAGAACAGAGAAGAAGTCTTTTTAAGGTTAGAAATAGTGTCCTTTGCTTGTTAGTTGAATGCTTGTTTCTTACAGTCATTTGCAGTCCTTATTTCTTTGTCTATTTGTATTTTTTTGGGGTATTTGTTGTTTCAAAGGCACTTGAATCTTTCGAAGAAGTATGTGAATTTATTCCTTCTAATCAAGGATTTCTTGACCAAGTTTGACTGCACTACTAATGCTTGTTAGCATCATTTTCTTTTTGTGTAGGTTGCATGGGTATAGGTTTTATGTTAACTAAGTTAACTTTGTTTTAAAAAAATTAAAAAAGTTTAAAACAATTGACTAAATTTTATAAATTTTAACTAAGTTAACTAAGTTTTATTATAAAACCAAGTTTCTAATATTAATTAAGTTTTATAAAGATTTAACAAACTCAACTAAGTATATAAAAATATAAATTAACAAAATCTTCTACAATAATAAAAATAATAATATTAATAATAATAATAATAATAAATAACTAAGATTTATAAATATTAAATAAGTTAATAAAAATTGACCAAGTATTATATAATTTAACTAAGTTAACTAAGTTTTATAAAAATTAACTAAGTATATATAAAAAAAAATATAACTAGATCTTCTATAATAATAATAACAATAATAATTATTGTTACTATTATTAACTAAGATTTATAATAATACTAAGTTAACTAATATTTATAAATATTAAATAAGTTTATAAAAATTAACTAAGTATTATAAAAATTTAACTAAGTTAACTGAGTTTTATAAAAGTTAACAAGTTTAATTTACAAAAATTAACTAAGTATATAAAAATATAAAATATAACTAAATCTTCTATAATAATAATAATAATAAACTAATATTCATAGTAGTAATAATAATAAGTTAATTAAAAAATTTAAATATTAAATAAGTTTATAAAAATTAACTAGTATTATAAAAATTTAACTAAGTTAACTAAGTTTTATCAAAAGTAACAAGTTTAATTTATAAAAATTAACTAAGTATATAAAAAGATAAAATATAGTTAAATCTTCTAGTATAATAATAATAACAATAATTATTATTATTAACTAAGATTTACAGTAATAATAAGTTAATTAAGATTTATAAATATTAAATAAGTATATAAAATTAACTATATTATAAAAATTTAACAAAGTTTTATAAAAATTATCAAGTTTAGTTTATAAAAATATAAAATATAACAGAATCTTCTATAATAATAATAAACTAAGATTTATAATAATAACAATAAGTTAACTAAGATTTATAAATATTAAATAAGTTTATAAAAATTAACTAAGTATTATAAAATTAACTAAGTTTTACAAAAACTACCTAAGTATATAAAAATATAAAATATAACTTAATCTTCTATAATAATAATAATAATTAACTAAGATTTATAATAATAGTAATAATAATAATAATAATAAGTTAACTAAGATTTATATAATAATAAGCTAACTAAGATTTATATAATAATAATTAACTAAGATTTATAATTATAACAATAATAATATGTTAACTAAGATTTATAAATATTAAACAAGTTTATAAAAATTAACTAAGTATTATAAAAATTTAACCAAGTATGATTTATAAATATTAAATAAGTTTATATTATTGTGTACCATCTTGATTAATTAAATTTAAAGATGGAGTTCAAAGTACAATGTAACGAGCTTTGAATGTGGTAAATGCTACATATTGCTTGAGCATCCGAGTCTTCAAATTTTGCATAACTATCATTGGTCATTTATTTTATTTTTTTTTATTTTTGACATGGATGATGGTTTTGCATTATCATCTGACAGTTTTGGAAATAGCTTGTTTAGCGATGATACCAATACCGATGTTAGTATTCTACCTCCGTTTAACAGTGATGCCTCCGGGAACAAAAGAATTTAAAATGAATTGTATTAAAATTTTATAAAATTGAAGGAGTTTGATAATAAAATATCTAAATATTTTTAATGTGGCTTTTTCTAGTTAAAGATGATTGAAACCCAAAAAAATATTACTGTTTTGAAATGAAATATGCAGAGGTTGAATAACTTGAATTTAACCTTTAAGTGAAAACAACAATTAATCATTATTTCTGTGCTAACCTGAAACATAGCGTACATCACTTTCATACTGCTCAAAAAAGTTTATATATATATATATATATATATATATATATCTGATACGACATTGAATGATTTGGCTATACCTATTTACTCAGAAATCATACAACTTACTGACGTGGTAATATTTAGTGGCATGACTAAACAATAACATTTCAAAAAAATTCCTAATCACTTTCACTAAAGAAAAAACAGAACTGTGATTACAAGATAATGTTTAGTTCTATATAGGCATTTAGCTTTAGCTAATATTTACTTTAAAGGTACGAATTAGCTGTCATTTATGGATAAAAGATTTGTAATATCAATATTTACTTTAAAGCTAGAATTAGTTGTCATTTATGGATAAAAGATTTGTAATATCTGAAAAAATAGATATAAAAAAATTCAAGAAGAAAGAAAATGGAAAAGGGGAAAACTTAAGAAGCAGAACAAAGAAACTGAGTAGTTTTTTCTAACAAAAATTCAATACTACGCTTGAGGATCTGAGTTACATCTTAGCAGTATGATTCTCATTGTCTCTCAATTCTGTGATGCAGTTATGCAACATTGGAACACCCTAACTATTTATTTCATTGCATGTGCAGTGTACCATATATGGAAAAAGTTTATTTGATATGATTTTGGGTATTGGTGTTAATTCTACTTTCTTTTCCATCACAGCATTTTAAATCAATGCGTTGGAGGCTGATCATTTGCTTAATGATCTGCAAAGAAGTCTCTTCAACCAAAAGGATAAACTGACTTCATTTGCAAACCAGTAGCGTGAGATTGATTCTAGACTACTGGTTTGAAATTCATTTTTATTCCTTTTGTTATTCCCAACAAATTTATTAAATTGGCTAACCATTAGGGGGCACTTACGAGCTGTAAAGACAAGTTGAACAATTTTAGTGGTCACAACCAATTTTTCTGCACTCTGGATAAAGTTGACTAGTAGAGTAATATATTGAAAGAAACAAAAAATGTACAAGACCAACAACTTTATAATCTTGAGAAGAAGTTTGAGGTATATCCCGTTGCTGATTAAATATTTTGTTGGCCTATAGCAATACGATCTTGTCTATTTCCTCTGATGATTATATGTTTTATGCTTTTAAAAGGAGTGTGCTGCAAATGAAGAAAGGGAGCTGCTTGAAAAGGTAGCATAGATGTTTGCTAGTTCATGTGCTACAAAGAAGGAGCCGGTATGCTTTCTCTATTCTTTTAGTATGCAACAAAAAATACTGCAAATATTGCAGGGTTTTAATGAGGCATATCATGGAAGTATATGCTTCATATGTTTAATAAAGTACCTTTCTTCAAAAAAAACAATACTGCAAATAATGGTTAGAAACACATTTATATACTAGATACTAACACGGAGTCTAAGACTCTAAAATCACATTAGTGGTACAATGGATAACTGATAAAATAATACACATTGAATTATATACTGATCAAATACAAACGGTACAAGTTTATATTGTAACTGACCTTGCAATAAATAATAGCAAAAAACAAGTATAAAGAAAAGTTTCAAGCTCATTCTTTCACATGTTTGTTTTATAAAGCTTAAAATAACTTAAGAACTAGATACTTAATGTTTCCATCTTTTAATCCTAATCAAGTACGTATAATAAAGAATTTTCCTTTGCAGGAGGATAGATATATTTGATGGAAAAAAATAGTAACATACCACAGCAAGTTATGGATTTGAAGTTACATTTGATGACATAACTACATTTTGGTTTGTATGCTTGTATGTATTACTACTTTTGGTTACTAGTTGCAGCTTGTTCTACATTGCAATATTATGAACTTATTATCTGTTTTGATGTAAGAATATTGTGTATGTTTATTATGTAATGTTTCATGTTAATTGTAAAACGTGTGATTAATATAATATGTTGATTATAAAATGTGTGACAAACATATAATATATGTTTGTTATGAAATATATGTGTTTATATAAACTGTGTTATACATAAATTGTGACTGTATATATAATTGGAACCTGCTATATATTGGTTAGGAACTGAGCAAAATACGACAGCATTCATAAAATGCTATGAAAATATTTAACAGCATTTTTAAATCACTATAGAAAAGATTAAACAGCATTTTCGAAACGCTATAGAAAGTTAGCGTTTTCGAAACGTTATAGAAACGTTATAAAATAGGTCCCAAGCATTTCAGAAAACGCTGTAAATAAATATCATAACAACAAAAAACGCTGTAAAACGTATTAATAACATCAAAAAATGCTATATGTACGTGGATTTTATAGCGTTTTCTATCTTGTTATGGTATATGTCTAACCTATAACGGCATGTTAATATGCATCGTAGTTAAAAACGCTGTTAAAGGTTTTTATAGCGTTTTTAAACGCTTTGATATGTACATTTTGTTGTAGTGTTCTTATCTCTTCAAAAATCTAATTGTGTAGGGATCCTAGGAAAAATCTTAACAAATTAATAAAAAGAATTTCCATTTTTGAAATTCACCTTCTTAACCTCGCTGCCAATGCACGTAATCCAACATGATTTCGCCTAAATGATCAATAAGTGACTAAATTTGTGTCCGATACTAACTAAGTAGTTAATATCGGTATTGGGTATGTATAGGTCAAGTACGATATGAAATATCTTAAAATATCGTGATAATGTCGGATAATGTCGATAAAATATCAGACGTGTGTAGAACATGTTACAAACGATGTTGTACTATGTCATGATGTAATATTGATGTTAAGTTTTCAAATATTTGGATAAACAATGCCAAAGTACTATCAAAGACTGATTGCATATAGTTTATAGATTACAATCGATTTACTGAGATATTCTATTAAATACGAATCATAATACAGGCTCATAAAAACTGAGAAATTCGTATACTGTGCACCTTTATTATTTTCTTCTTTTGTATATTATATTCATTGTTTCTTAAGTCATCTAATCATCTATATTACTGTCCTAAAATTTTCATATTTATAGTTTCACGTTTTCATTTTCACTTAATTTATCAAACAAGCAATGTTGATTTGATACCAATTACTACTTTAGCTCATTCCTTATCGATATGTCAGATATATAACTTTACTACTCTTCAACGTTTAGTTCTTGACACCTGATAATAACTAATAAAATGAATTTTCATAAGCTTGCTTACCAACTAGAAAATGGTGAAAAAAACAACTAAAAAAAGAAGTAGCTTTTTCATGATCTTGTTTTTAGTGGCAAAGTCTTTACGGAAAATAAAACATATAAAATAATGGAATAAGTAGAGTTTTCTTTATTGAAAGACTAATGAAGAAGACTAAAACTGTATGGTTAAAACTGGAAAATAAGTGCATCGAGATTTCTAATACGGTTTAGATATTGTCATTCGCAATATACAAAAAATAAATATTGAGAATGTGAAGATATTTTGAAAAGGTATTAACTTAGGAGCGATATGAGATATGTCGATGATATATCAGTGATATTATCCGATATTAACTACATATGATACTACACTTCAGCAAAGTTCGTACATGCTTCAGTATCCGAATTGTTTTAATATTGACCGACGACCGAATAAACACCAAAGAGTCAACACAACCGTGTTGTTAGTTAATTTTTTCGTTCGACCAATGTAAAATTAATTTATAAATATTATAAATTAATAATAAAAATTAATTAAGAGGTTGTATTAAATTTCATGGCATTTTAATTATTTATTTGAAGCGCAAAAATGAATTAAAATTTGTATGAAAATTATATATTGATTCAATTAAAGAACGGGCTTAAATAAATTAAATAAATAATTGATTTAATTGTTAAATCAATTAGACATGAAGTCTGGAAGCCTAGACATACGGGGGAGATGGCCAAAGTATAGGAGAGGAGCGTGGAGACATAGACTTTTAATTTAGAGAGAATGAAGCTAGACATTTATGATCAAGATGGTTATAAATAACCAACCTATTCATTGTTTCAAGGTACTTAAACAAACCTTAACCCTAGCTTTCATTGCTGAAGATTAATGACGCCTTGTAGATGGAGTTGCATTCGATGGTCAAGGAGAAAGGACATGAAGTTCGGAGAAGAAAACAAATAGCAATCAAGGTGTTCGGCGATTAATAGGATCTCGATAAGGTAATATTCCATTTTAAATTAATTCACGTGTATAAATGGTTATATCTATATTATCTGGATCTATATTCGACATAAATACTTAAAGAAAATATTTTTTTGAATATAATTTTTGATAACTAAATAATATGCAAAACATTAAAATGTATATATTATATGTATTTACTAAAAATTCAATTTTTTATAAAAAAATTATTCTACATGGATATATTTACATATACATACATACATACATATATTAATTCCTTAGAGTTTAAATCATTTTAAATTGTTTCGCGTGGCTTCAAAAAAAGAATTTTTATTCTTGGTTTCTAACATAAAATAAGTTATTTTACAGATACATAAATAAATAAATGCTTTAAATTTTAAATTGTTTCGCATAGCTTTAAATAATTAACCTTTTATTCTAGGTTTCTGTAACAAAGAATATTTTTTTGAATTTTATTTAGATTTTATAAATACACACACACTACATACATTTAAAATACAAGGATTTATAATTTATAAAAGAAAATTATTTCTAACTCAATATTTAAAGCATAAAACATTTTTAAATTTGAAAAGGGCAAATGGTTTTAAAATTTGAATTTAAAATTATCAAATATATATACATATATGTATGTGTGTGTGTATGTATAATTAATACATATGTTTATACAGATTGTTTTAAATCTAAATATTATATATATAAGTAGGAAAAATAATATATATATATATATATATATATAAACTAAAAGGATTAATTGTTAAACTAAAAAAAAGCTTATATTTGTTTATGTTAATATAATATATATATATATATATATATATAGGTGTGTGTGTGTACATGAATGTGACGTCGTTATCAATTTATGACATTAAAATATATTTATTAATCATAAATCACAATGGTTAATTATATACATATGATGTAGGTTCATCATATTTAACTTAGGTTTGATCACTATGATTTTTTTTTGAACAAGTACTTTCTAAGTTAGATCACTATGTTTAATGTAGTTATAATGTTTGTATTATGAATACGAACATTATATATAATTAAAATAAAATAAAACTAAAATTAAAACATTATAATTAAATCATAATATATAAATATAAAAGCTTTAATGCATAAATCTATTAAAACCCTAAACTCTTTTATTAATCAATACTAAATATGATTTGATATAAAATATTTGTTGGTATAAACACTAAATACGATCTTGTTCAAATTAATAAAAGATTTTTTTTTATAATTATCACATTTTACCTCGCTACCAATGCATCTGATTCAACAAAAATACTTCAAGTTCTCCTTTTTTTCACATATTTCTCAATCATTCCTAAGAGTGCTCGGCAATTGTAAGTTTCATGTTTATTTACTTCTTGGTATTTATAATATTCTCCTTCGCCGATTTCCTCCATTCCTTTCGTTTTCTTCTTCGATAGTCAATAATCCAATCTCATTCTAGTTGCAAGGTATGTAATTTCTTATGGCACTCGGAGGTGTGTATATGTTTTAGACTTAGAAGCATTTTTGAACATTTTAAAAGGGATGGTCTGCTCCAGCGAAATCCCTTTCTTGTTTAGATCCTTTTGAATATGAACCAAGGTTGTTTTCCTTAACTTGATTTTCTTGCTTTTTCCTTACCTTGTGATTCTAGTTTAGTTTCTGGCGCAAATCTGTCTCAAAAATTGTTCCTTTACCTTGTGATTGAATTATCATGCACATTTGCTCAAACAGATTACCCTTTGCCATACTCACTTTTGATTCTCAAACTTCCATCCCTTGAAACGAGGGCGATGATTGATTTTACTCAAACGTGGAAGGGATTAAGCTCCATTGATCTGGAAAATATTTAGGAATTTTCTTCTATTCAGCCTGTAACACTAAGTTTCTAAGTTCACTTATCTGCCTTTTTTCATAATAGAAGCACTCTTTTAGTTTTACTTCAATCGGGTTTACAGAGTAACACAACATATTCCTTTCCATAATGTATGGCCTTGGCAATCCTTATTGTGTGGATAACATGATCTAAGGCTTGAGACAGATAGTAGATAAACCATTTTTGCTTTTCACCTTAATTTCAACTTTCAATAAAAACACCAAAAACATTAGGTAAATAAATTAAGCTTAACTCTATTAGTAAGACAAAGCTAAACAACAAGTGTAGCTATTTTTGTCCTATAGTCATATATGCAAATTATTCTTATTTAGTCGTTGAGTACAAATGGTTAATTTTTGATTTGACCTAGGAGGCCGTTAAACCCCAAATCAAGCTTTTACAATTCTTTTAAGTTTATATAAGAAATTAAAGAAGAAGAGGATTCAAATAAAGTCCTCTTCTTATCTGGAAGTTAACCGCTATTTATAGCATAATTCTAGATCGCTAGATGCTTGATATGTGTCTTGCATTTAATAATTTGAATTCTCTCTTCTTGGATGTTAACATATGGTGATTTGAATGGTTAAGATTCTTTGTCATAATGATGACGTGACACATCCTTATGTTGACATGCGGAATCTTGGAGCGACTTCATCAAGGAGTTGCAAATCCTTCATACTTTTTGCTAACATGGCGAAGACGACCAGTAAAATATTGACTTGTGGCATAATTCATATCTTTGTTAATGCATTTATTCCATATCTTTGTTAATGCCTTCATTTCATATCTTCGTTAATGCCTTCATCTCATATCTTCGTTGATGCTTTCATCATATCTTCACTAATGTATACATTTCATATCTTTGTTGATGCTTTTATCTCATATTTTTGTTAATGCCTTTATTCCATATTTTCATTAGTGCCTTTATTTATATCTTCGTTAATGCACTCATCACATATCATTATTAATGCATACATTTATATCTTCATTAATACCTTTATTTCATATCTCCATTAATGTCTTTATCCCATATCTTCGTTAATCCCTTCATTTCACATCTTTGTTAATACTAACATTTCTTATCTTTGTTAATGCCTTCGTCTCATATCTTCGTTAATGCCTTTATTCTATATCTTCATTGATGCCTTCATTTCGTACTTTCGTTAATGTTCTTTTTTCATATCTTCGTTAATGGCTTTATCTCATATCTTCGGTAACGCTTTTATTTTATATCTTTGTTAAATGCTTTATACTTTCATTAAAGTACAACCATGTTCTTTTATTAAGATATAAATTTCATACTTCATTCTACTTTCATGTTAATGTCAAACTATTGTATAATAAGAACATAATGTAATAGAGTATAAACCTAGCTTAATTTATAAATCAACACAAAGACTCCATGAATTTGAGAATACTCACCGACTAGCCCTAGGATCAAATTCTCAAATCAATGTGGTATAATGTTGGATGCGACAAAAAGGGCTGATTTCAATGAGGAATCCATACATGAAACTGAAGATGGTGATAGGAGATGGTTGAACTTCGATTTGAGGAGGGATATATGGAGTCTTGCATGACTTGGAAAAGTCTAGTGTTTGAAAGAAGGAGATTGAAAACTTAAAGGAGAAAAGAAAGTGAAGTGGGGAGTATAAGGAAGGGTGGTACAGGGCTGGCAAGGCCGAATATTCAATTAGTAGTATTTGTCGATTGAAGCACTAAATCGGCAACACTTACTGAGCCACCGTTAGAAACCAAAAAAATTATGCTTCGAGCAATGTACCTGCTTTCTAATGATCCTACACTTTGTTCCCTACCCTATAGACTACTTGAGCAACTTCGACTTTTATAAACTGATGAAATTCCTAGCAAAGACAATTCAGATACTTATATGAGACCATGAGTCGTGATAAAAAGTTACTCAACTTTCAACAATAATGATTTTCCAGGGATATGACTAATGGTGAAAGGAGAAAACAATTACCTTTGGAAAGATGGTTAATATGAGCACTTGATCTTTACAAAATGTCCTTCGTATACATGCACGCTTTGTGAGGGAAAATGTTACGGGAAAATCATCATGATGGATTACTTAAGAATAAAATGTATAAATTGTTAGGATGTTCTATGAATGATGATCGATGCATTACCGCCTTTCGCATTAGAATGAAGGATTTATCGCCAATCGAGCGTTGGATCAACCTGCCTAGATCACGACAATTTGTCCAACTTTGAAGGTATGATGATATAATCTTATCTTAGAGATGAAAAGTGGTTGTGAGCATGCTTGGAAATGATGTGTAAAGCATCTAGCAGATTAGAGAAGAAAACAACGAAGAAATACGCAAGAAAGGGCTAGAAAAGGTGATCGATAATCAATCAACACTTAACAATTTAAAAAGTTTGATCAATTAGGAGGCCATTGACTCAAAAAAACTAAATAGTGCATCGGTAATTGTCTTTCAACCCAACAAACCTCAACAAATTGCTCTACTTCATCTTTCACACATCTACCGATCCAACCTATTGTTGAACTAGTGCTTACCGAACCAACCTTTACCGACCCAAAAGTTTACCAACCACCATGTAGTTTCTTAAGACTAGTCAATAAGGTCATATTCCTCCTAATTTGGTGAATCCGGATATTTGCAAGTTCACACGTGTATACGCTTAATATTTTGAAGATATTTTTCAAACCCAAATATCAAGAAATCTCCTATAAATACCAAAGAGCTTCACTTCGACAAAATAAAGGAAGATTTCTTAAATCTCAAGAGAGCCTTTATTCTATTGAAATTTCAAGAATTATTCACTCTACATCTATTACCCGGTATCCTAACTCGGCTGTATTGAACTGATTGCACAAGATAGATTTGACTGTTATCAAGTTTGATAACCCCCAAGCAATGGTTATGGGACCCGGAAGTAAAATACAGTTGGATATATGAAACCAGAATTGAAAAGAGTTGGTAGATAAATAATGTAGGATACTTGAAGTATGGAATATAGCTTAGTCAAAAGGAAGGGATCGGTATGGTTTGACTATTTGCTGGGGATCGGCATATTCCAGTTACTAACGGAGGGGTCGGCAATAGTTGATGGTAAGGGATCGGCATGGTCAAATAATAAAGGGATCGACATAGATGAGGATGGGTCAGTATGGTTGATTGACTTGGAATGTCATACTTCAATTCACAGAGAAGGGCTCGGCGTAGTTGGATGACATGGATTGGTGTACTTTATTGGATAGGGGTCGGCATTCATCAAAGTCCAAGTATGTTTTAGTATACAACAATCACTATCTCGAGATCCATGAAATCGAGGCATATGGAATTCGGAAAGCAAGGCATATAGGCCCTAGGGAACATACCCTAGGGATCGCACATCAAATAGACAAGGATGAAGGGATCGACATAAAGCCTATGAGGGGGATCGGCAGAAAGCAATACCTAAACAATCTTGAATTAAAGAACATGCAATAACTTGAGCTCCTTTGGTCCAAACGACACAAGATTTGAAGGACTAGCATATTAAAGCACGTAGAAGCCACCATAAGGATCGCTGCCCAAAAATCAAATAATAAAGGGATCGATACCGATCCCTCTTCGTGAGGATTTGGGCCAAGCAACCCCTCTGGTGGGCCCACATGGGTTAGAAGGTCCTGTAGCTGAAGTTTCAGAGAGATTGATGGTTGCCTTCACCTATAAATACTGGCCTAAGGGGTCATTTTGAGGATCTTTATGTTGCTGGGTACTTTAGTCTTTATTGTAATCAAGTTTTTCCTATTCCTTGCTGCCGTAATCAGATTATTAATTGATCAATAAAGATAATCTTCAAAGTGGATGTAGGCACACCACACCGAACCACTATAAATATATGTGTTCTTGATTATTGCTTTTATTAGTCTGTTAGTCTATTCTATTCCTCGGTTTTAATTTTACTTTCTTCATTTACTTCTCTACATAAATCTACTCTTTGGTGTTTGTGACCAATTTGGTTGCAAATATTTTGGTGCTTTCACTGAGAACCTAATTCTCAGCTTGCAAGGATCCCCTTTGTTGCTACTGGATTGAATAAATCCCCCGAAGGAGATCCGTAGTTATCTTCATAAAGCTGCTTATACTACTCGGATTTTCTAAAATCTAAGTAACGATATTGATAATGGTGAGACATACTAGATCTACTTCTCAAAATGAAGATAAAAGGAGACAGCTAGCATCTAGCAAGGAGACCCAAGCAATCATCCTACAAATTTGAATGCTAATCCGGTTGAAGTTCAAAATCCTACCGATTCTATAACCAAAGCTGAATTTCATAATTCAATGAGAGAGTTGATGGAAAGCGTCAACAACTAAATCAACAAATTCAGACTAATATTAACTTGATGAACTAGATTACTCAGCAACAGTGTGGGAAGGCTAGGTGGGATCCTACTCCTTACTCGCCATCGGAAAGTTCAAGCTCATCGGATGAATATCACAGGCATAAGCGTCGTAGGGTTGAAGGAGATTGTGCAAAAACTTCAGTTCGTCACTTAGCAGACCATCATGGTCTGTCATGAGTCATGACCAATCGGTACCGATCCCTCCCTAGGGATCAGTACCGACCCCTCCTCCAAAGGAGGGATTGCCCCTTTACACTTGGGGAATCGTGCTGGAATTATTTTTGTAGGCTTTGGAGGCGGAGTTCGATTGAATGCTTACTAGGTACCCCTCCGAATTGATGACAAGATAAATGTTCAAGATGCACACCAAGAAGGTGGTGAACCAAGAATGCGTGAAATGGCACAGGGACATTGACCGGATAATTCACGTGATATGGAGTGTGACCACCGCTTGGCGCCACCGATGCAGACGCCAGACTTATCGGCATTAGCCAGACAGTTGGTGAGAGAGAACCAAGGCTTGACTAATGATGGCTAGGGAATTTCAAGAAGATGTATCCCGTTTATTGGCAATGTTCTGCATGTAGAATATCCGAGAAGGTTCAACATGCCATCAATGTCTGCCTACGAGGGAAAACCCGACCCCAGGCAGCATATCATGAGATACGAATGGCTAATGGATTCTGCGAGAGCCGATGATACGACCAAGTGCAGATGCTTTCCCATAACTCTTTCCGGAATAGCGACGATATGGTTCACGAGGCTACCCCCGCAATCAATTTCTAGATTCAATGAGTTGGCAACCAAGGTTGTGGAGCAATTCCAAATGCATGCGACTCGTCCTAAAGACGTGATGTCTCTTTCCAATGTGATCCAGGCTCCAGGGGAGTCGTTGAAAGATTATTTGGAGAGATTTCATACAACAGCCACTACACTAAAAATACCTTTTCACAACATTTAAAAAATGATGTAATAGGATATGACAGCGTTATTATAAACGTTGTATAATGACATGCTGTCATAGATACATAATTTCTAACAGCAGATAAAAAACGCTGTTAAAAATACTATTTGACAACGTTTTTGTCAAGCTGTTAATAGTTTTCTACAGCGTTTGTTAGATTGTTGTCTTAAACTTTTTACCGTGTAAATATTTTGCTATAAAATGATGTTTCCAGTTTTGTATTACATTCTTGTCAGCAATTAATAAACACGGTTAACTTTTGTGTTTTGCATTTTTGCAAAAATTGATAAATTATGTTATAACTTGTCACAGCGTTACAATATGTTGTCAAAAATATATGTAGTTATGCTTTACAGCATGGATTAAATGCTGTCTTTTTTTATCGTGGTTTTTACAGCATGGATTTACATTTATAGCATGGACTGAACTGCATTTGAATATATTTCAACCGATTAGTATACATAAAATATTCAAACTAGAAACTATCATATAAACACGGTACTATTAATCATTTCCATAAACCGAGTCTAACAAAATATTCATAGACAAAGACAATATCCATAAACCAAATTTATATAATACCCTTAAAACTATAATAACTTCTATAAATTAACTTCACACGATGTCCATAGACAAAGACACAACATCTGTAGACAAGGACACGATATCCGTAAAGCAAGTTTTCATCAAATACCATCGATAAAACACACTATCAAAAAGTTCCAATTGCTTGTTATGCCAAAATGATCTTCAAAAACCTGAAGAATGTGTCTCTTGTATATTTTTGCACCAAAGTCTTTGATTCCTTGTACTGAAGAGATTAAAAGACCAACGTTCAAATACAAATTTAAAATAACACATTTAATTTGCAACTACTTGAGAATTATGGCACAATAGTTTTACATGAAATAATACATTTTATATTTCAACAAAACAATAATTTGGTATATAATTTTGCATTGTACATATGGTTGTTAATGAGAAGAGCTTGAAGAAAAATACAACTTATTCTCATCTAGTATGTTCTTAAATGTTAAAACTCAAATCAAATCTATCATATTCAGACTATTCCATTTGATGTGAAGGTAGAAACTATAATATCCTCCAAGTTAAAGTCAATAAATAAAAGGAAGCTTAGATACAATTTCAAAATCTGTATATAAATATGAAACAGTCTAGTAAAGTGGTATCAATATCATAATCATAACAGATTGCTTCACTTTACATTAATTTGTTCACTTTTCATTTTCCAATGAAACAATATCTCCATATTGTCTTCTTTCTATTCCTCATTACCTAAAAGCATCAACTTCTGAATCAGATGGTTGCATACATAGAAGCTAAAAACTAAGTGTGAATGAACTCTCACAACCTTTACCAAGGTTGAGACCTTTCTTTGATATGTATTAGAATTTTTTATCATATACAATATACCTCATAGTTCTTCTTGTAAGCTTCTCAAGGAACAAAGATTTCTCTAACCGATCTTTGTTAGTTCCGATTATGTAAAAGACGTCTTTTTTACCAAATTTCCTTCTCTATATGTGTTGATCAAGGAAGGTCCTACATAAGTGACTTAACTATCAAAGGCATATGCGACTTAACGATCTATAACAAGGTAGCGACCTAGCGACCTATAGCACAAAGCGGCTCAATATGGCACGACTCAACGACTTATGAACTCCAATGACCTAGCGACCTAAAAGACTCCTGCGATTCAACAGGATAGCGACCTAGCTATTCAGTGAAGGCAGCGACCTAGCGAGCTGAAGAAAGAGCGATCTAACGACCTAGCATGCTCCAGAGTTAAACCGCATGCCCTGCCTCTTCTATTAGGTCGCTTACGACCTAATGTTGCCGAGATAACTTCTGTGCTACACATACTAAGTCGCTCGCAGCCTATATCTCGCCCAGAATGGTTCCATTAAGTCGCTAACGACTTATGCTATCTCGCAACTTCTTAGGTCGCTCACGACCTAAAACATGGCCGACCTAAGCCCAGTTTCTCCTATAAATACCCCGTGTACTCCGCATTTGAAGGGGGGATTTTTGGAACGCCAAGACTCTGTTGTTTTCTCTACTTGCTCCAACACTTCAAAGGCAAAAGACACTTCAAAGAACCTTCGAAAAGGATCAAGTTCATTCAACATGAATTCAAAGAGCTTTTCTGCACCAAAGTTCTAACTACTTGTCTTCATTGTGTTGTAATTAAAGAGTGATTGTAAAAGTTGTAATCAAATCAGCGATAGAAGAGATTAAGTGGACGTAGGTTTGATTTCAAGCCGAACCACTATAAAAATTGTTGTCTCTTTTACTGTTTTCTGCTATTTTCTACTTACTTTTAGTTCTCGTACCAACGGGTGGTGCTTTCGCTATATCACAAATCACACCAGGGTGTTAGCGTACATTTTTAGCGTTAACATTTTTGGTGCTTTCACTGAGAACCCAACTCAGGAGTGCTTTCATCATTACTTCACAAAGATTGTGGAAAGACTCTCCCTAAGAACCAGAAGTCTATCCGAGATTATGGCTCCTGGAAGGAAAAGTAAATCTACTAGATCTAGAGTTGCTCATGACAACACCTCCACTTCTCCCGCGTCAAATCAAGTAGCTCCTAGTGTTGGAGTCACAAGGGAAGAATTGGATGCTGTAGTGTTTGGGTTGTATCAACAAATGGAAGCCCAGAACACTTTGATGTTGGAAAAATTGAATGCTTTGCTTGGAGTTAACCAGCCACCAGAAAATAATGAAGAAACCTTTGCTGAGTATATTCATGGTTCCCAAGGAAAAAGTATTCCTCAGAGGGCAGCTGGCACCGTCGAAGAGGCACCTCCCCAAGCTGGAGGTTCAAGGCCGCAGCCAACTCTTCGTGAACGTTTGTCCAGGAAAACTTCCGAAAAAGTAGCTGACGTCTGTCCCGCGGGGCCTCTAAACGATGAGGAGTACCTCTCGGGAATGATCCGACAAATCATGAAGGATAGCATGTGAAGGGAGGAAAATGAAAGTGATTGGGGGTTCGCTCCAAGCAAAACTCCTTTTACTGAAAGAATTATGAAGGCTGAATTTTCGAAGAAGTTTGTTCCCTCCACTATTCCAGCTTATCGGGGGGCAAGCGATCCTAACCAGTTCTTATACAAGTACGTCTGGCATATGACAGGTGTCAGAGCAACGGACGAGATCAAGTGCAGATATTTTCTTGTGTACTTAGAAGGAGTGGCCTTGCTTTGGTTCACGAAGCTGCCAGTTCGATCCGTGGATCAGTTCTTCGAACTAACTCAGAAATTCAAAGAGCAGTTTAGGTTATATGCTTCGAAAGCCAAGGACATAATGTCACTATCCAGCCTCGAACAAGGCCCTGGAGTGTCTATCAAATCTTTCTTAAACCGCTTCAATATAGCCTTGGCCGAAGTTGATAATGCAGAGCCTCGGATGATTCTGACTTACTTGATGCGAGCTATTGACAAATCAAGTGAATTCGGAAAATGGCTAAAAATGAAAGAGCCAAATTCACTTGAGAAGTTTTACAAGAAGGCCGATGAATTCATGCGCCTAGAAAGCCATCCTGTTCCAACAAAGGTAGACGTGACTGAAGTTAAAAATAACAATGTTGCTTCCAACAAAAAAGAATCTGATGGCCAGAAGAGGGAGAATGACGGTAGAAAAGAGCAGAAAGATGTGAAGAAACTTCACTACTTTAAACCTTCAGATTTTACTCCCTTAACCGATACTCCAGAAAATATCTTTTTCGCAACCAAGGATGTTGTCGAATACCCCAAACCACCTGAGATGAAGCTTGGGAAAAATGCTTTGCATAGTGGGAGGTTCTGTCGGTTCCACAATCAACTTGGCCACGACACCAATGAATGTCGCCATTTGAAGAGCTTTTGAGACAGAATAAACTACAACAATATGTGAAGAGAAACAGAAGCCACCCGACCTCATCTACTCAGGGGCAGCAAGTTCCTGCTCATCAATCCGACTCAGGTGAGAGAACTGCAGCGCAGGAATCTGAGAGGCCTGTCATTAATGTTATCACAGGGGGTCCTCACCCAGTAGGCAGAAGTTGGGGTGAGATGGAGAGATATGCTCACGCTTTGAGATATGCCCCGACAGAAGAAAATGTTTTTGACTTGGAAGATGCTGCACCTTTAAAACAGCAAAGAACTTTTAACGATGACATCATATTCCGGGCTAGAGACTCTGTTGGAGTTGAGGCTCCCACCATGGATCCTTTGGTAATATCTGCAGGCATCGGATCAGCCATTGTAAGAAGGGTGCTTGTCGACTGTGGCGCTCCTCTTCAGAAAGACATTTGATCAGATGAAAATTCCCATGGCTGATGTCCAAGCTTCCTCACAAAAGATTGTTGGGTTCACTGGAGAACCAAAACAGCCTATTGGGACTATTGATTTATTTGTAGAACTCGAAGAAGGGGAAAAGAAGATGGTCCGAAAGCAAACTTTTGTGATTGTTGATGAATTCTCCACCTACAATGCCTTCTTGGGTCGACTAACTCTTGCCTCATTCAAGGCCATTCTCGCCCCATGGTGCCTGACTATGAAGTTCCCCACTGATAATGGTGTCAGTGTTGTGAAGGGGGACCAAAATGCCGGGCGAGAATACTATTTCATAGAGTTACGAGAAAGAAGAAAAAAAGAAATGGGTAAGGGTGCGGCAGCTCCGCTCCGCATCAGAGAGCCCACCTTGTAGCAATTACGGGGTGGACCCTGCACTGGTGAGCATAGTGGTGCACGTAAAGAGATTGATCCCAGAAAAACCAGTGCAGGGGAAAGTAGAGTGGTGCTGGTAGAAGTGACGGTGCCAATACCTGTTGACCCGAATGATCCAAACAAGGTGTTGAATGTGGGTTCACAACTTGGTACGACGGTTCAGAATATGCTGATATCATTCTAGAAAGCAAACCTGGATGTATTTGCTTGGAGTCTTGCTGACATGTATGGAATATCTCCAGAAATCGCAGTGCATGCCTTGAATATTGATCCAAAATTCACACCCATAAAGCAGAAAAGAAGAACCCAGGGTCCTGAAAGGTCGACAGCATTAAAATAAGAAGTAGATCGGCCCATGGAAAATGGCTTCATCAGAGAATCCACTTATCTGAATTGGGTCTCTAATCCGGTGTTGGTTAAAAAAGCAAATGGAAAGTGGAGAGTATGCATCGACTTTTCAGACTTGAACAAAGCATGCCCCAAAGACTATTTCCTGTTGCCCAGGATTGATCAGTTGGTGGATGGAACAGCTGGGCATGAATTATTGTCTTTTATGGATGCTTACTCAGGATATAATCAAATCATGATGCATGAGCCAGATCAGAAGGACACGAGCTTCATCACCGATGTTGGTCTTTACTGCTATAAAGTCATGCCCTTCGGACTAAAGAACGCAGGGGCAACTTATCAAAGACTTGTTAATGCCATGTTCAAACCCCAGATTGGGAAGACTATGGAAGTATATGTTGATGATATGTTGGTAAAATCGAAGAAGGCAGTAGACCACATGGATCATTTGGCAGAAATGTTCGCGATCCTCTGAAAGTATGGGATGAAGCTAAATCCTTTGAAATGTTCATTCGGGGTAGAGTCCGGAAAATTCTTAGGTTTCATTGTGAGTGCTAGGGGAATCGAAGCTAATCCTACTCAGATTATGCTTTAAGAGAAGTCAAAGCCCCTAGAACAAAGAAGGAATTGCAAAGCCTCAACAGGAAAGTCCCTGCTTTGAGTCGGTTTATCTCCAGGATCACTGATAAATGCATTCCCTTCTTTGACGCTCTGAAGAAAGGAAAGAAAACTTTGAATGGACTCCTGAATGTCAGAAAGCTTTTGATGAACTGATTTGTCACATGGAAAGGCCTCTAGTACTTTCTCAGCCCAACAATGGTGAAAATCTTTTCATATACTTAGCGGTTTCATCTCATGCTCTCAGTGCAGCATTGGTACGGGAAGACGCAAAATTTCAGAACTCGGTTTATTACATCAGCAAAAGACTCACTAGGGCAGAGATGAATTATTCAAAGATGGAAAAGCTCGCCTATTGTTTTTTGATTACATCCAGAAAGTTGAGGCCATATTTCCAAGCTCACCCTATTAAAGTCCTCACTGATCAACCTCTAAAGCAAGTCCTATTTCGCCCTGAAACTTCGGGTCGTCTTCTGAAGTGGAATATTGAACTCAGCCAATACGATATCACCTACCATCCCCGAAGAGCAATCAATGGACAAGCTTTAGCAGATTTCATAGCAGAATACACAGATAAAGGTGGCAGTGAGGAAGAGATGACTAATGACATCCCAATCCGATGGAAATTATATGTTGATGGTGCAAGAAACGACTATTGCTCTGGAGCTGGGGTTGTGCTTGAAACCCCCGAAGGGCGATCCTCGTGCTATGCATTGAGATTAGAATTTCCTTCGACAAATAATGAAGCAGAATATGAAGCTCTTATTACCGGCTTGAAGATTGCTAAAGAACTGAACATCATAGTATTGCAGATCTTCAGTGATTCCCAGCTTATTGTATGCCAAGTCAAGAAAGAGTTTTAAACTAAAGGAGGAAATCTGCTTGCTTACTTGTCAAAGGCCTGGGAGCTTCTCGATGATTTTGATCATTATACAATCAGCCATATACCCCGGGAAGAGAACATGAAGGCAGATTCTCTCGCAAAATATTCAAGCTCTGGCGAAGCTCGGTTATTAGGATTGGTCTCTGTGGAAGTCTTGTCAGCTCCAAGTACTGATGAGATGGATATTGACTGGATCATGGCTGTATCTCAAGAACAGGAGTCGTGGATGATCCTTATCAAGGAATATCTACTCAACGGCTCCTTGCCAGAAAACTCAAAAGAGCGCCAGAAGCTATTAAGAAAAGCCCCGAGATATGTAATTCAAGACGGCCATTTGTACAGACGAGGATTCTCGATGCCATTACTCCGATGTGTAACCAAAGAAGAGGCTAAGACAATTTTAGCTGAGGTGCACGGAGAAGAGTGTGGGGATCATTCAGCTGGCCAAACTCTTGCAAAGAAAATTCTCCGCTATGGGTATTTTTGGCCAGATATTAATCGAGATGCTGCTAACTACTCCCAAAAGTGTGACAGGTGCCAGAGATTTGCAAAAATCCCAAGAGCACCTTCCACCGTGCTAACACAGATGGTCAGTCCATGGCCATTCGCCATTTGGGGGATAGATCTCATTGGGCCTTTGCCGATTGCCAAGTACGGAATCAAATACGCTATTGTTGCTATTGATTATTTCACAAAATGGGCTGAAGCTGAACCATTGGCTACTATTACCTCTAAAAAGATGATAAACTTTGTGACTAAAAATATCATTTGCAGATATGGTGTGCCTCAGAAGATAATCACAGACAATAGTACCCAATTCGAAAGCGAGGAATTCCAGGACTTTTGCAGGCAATTCAAGATCCGAAAAAGCTTCTTAGCAGTGGCTCATCCGTAGGCAAACGGGCAAGTGGAAGCAGTGAACAAAATTATCAAATCAACCATCAAAAAACAGCTGGAAAAAGCAAAAGGTGGTTGGGTCGATAAGCTGCCACTGGCACTATGGGCATGTAGAACTACCCACAAAACTGTGATTGGGCACACTCCATTCTCATTAGCATATGGATCAGAAGCAATGATTCCCGTGGAAATAGAGGTCCCCTCACATAGGAGAATTCATTTCAACCAAACTGAAAATGAAAAGCTGCAACTTGAAGCACTTGACTTGCTTGATGAAAGAAGGAAAGAGGCTGAGCTCAGAGTTGCAGCTCATCAGCAAAGAGTAGCCAGACACTTCAATTCTAAAGTTCGCCAAAGCAGCTTTGAAATTGGGGATCTAGTCTTGAAAAGGATCATGACAGCAACAGGAGTGTTTGGGCCAAACTGGGAAGGGCCATATGTCATAGGCAAAAAACTTCTCGATGGCACTTTCAAGCTAACAACTGTCGAAGGAGATCCAATTCCGAGAGCCTGGAACAGCAATCACTTGCGTCCATATTTTACTTAAAAGCTGTGCTTAAATTTGTAAAGTGATTGTGGATGTATCATTCTTGCATTGTAAACCATTGTAAAATCAGTGTGAATCAACAATAAGAACTATAAAGTGGATGTAGGCCCAATTCTTGGCCGAACCACTATAAATCTTGTGTTCTCTACTACTATAAAATGCCTGTCTCATTTCGATGTGCAAATACCTTAAGTATGTTGCTAAAATGTCGATTTAGTATTACAGGCTATCAAAGCAAAACTTACCTATTTAACACATCACAAGACCGAGCGATTCCTACAAATCACTCAACAAACAAATGTCAAGCCACAAGAATTCCAGGTTCAATTCCTACATAAGAAGTGCTTCTCACAAATAGTTGGTGATTCCACCGAAGGGGCACCTTCCCAAAGTGAAGGTTCCAGGCCCTTGCTAACTGATTGCGATCGTTTGTGCAAATAGACATCCGGTTAAGTAGCTTGCGTCTGCCCCGTGGATTCACTTAACAATGAAGTGCACTTCTCTGGAAGAATCAAACAACCTGCAAAAGAAAGGAACATGTACTTAGGAGTGATAAAGAGGAATCACTAAGGAACAGATGGTGAAAAGACATGGGCAAGCAGTCAAAAACAGCCAAAATGGGACCTTGTCTCTCAACAAAAAAGGTTGGTGGAACCACCGAAGGGGCACCTTCCCAAAGTGAAGGTTCCAGGCCCTTACTAGTTAATTGTGATTGTTTGTGCAAACAAACATCCAGTTAGGTAGTTTGTGTCTGCTTCGTGGATCCACTTAACTGTGAGATGCAACCTTCCTGGCAAACGAAACAAATAAAAGCCCTCTTCGGAGGCACACTTCAAAGCCCTCTTTGGAGGCACACTTCAAATCCCTCTTTGGAGGCACACTGTAAAGCCCTCTTCGGAGGCACACTTCTACTCTCATGGGAACATTCTTCCCCAAAAAAGTTGAAGTACCAAAGAAAGCCCTCCAACGAGGCACGCCGAAAAATGGAATGTTTTTCTCAAACAAAAAGGTTGGTGGTACCACCGAAGGGGCACCTTCCCAAAGTGAAGGCACCGGGCCCTTGCTATTTAATTGCGATCGTTTCTGCAAACAAACATCCAATTAGGTAGCTTGCGTCCGCCCCGTGGATCCATTTAACTGTGAGAAATAACTTTCAGGCAAAAAAATAAAGCCCTCTTCGGAGGCACACTTCTACTCTCATGGGAACATTCTTTCCCAAAAAAGTTGAAGTGCCAAAGAAAGCCCTCCAACGAGGCACGCCGAAAAATGGAATGTTTTTCTCAAACAAAAAAGGTTGGTGGTACCACCGAAGGGGCACCTTCCCAAAGTGAAGGCACCGGGCCCTTGCTAGTTAATTGCGATCGTTTCTACAAACAAACATCCAATTAGGTAGCTTGCGTCCGCCCCGTGGATCCATTTAACTGTGAGAAATAACTTTCAGGCGAACAAATAAAGCCCTCTTCGGAGGCACACTTCTACTCTCATGGGAACATTCTTCCCCAAAAAAGTTGAAGTGCCAAATAAAGCCCTCTTTGGAAGCACACTTCTACTCTCATGGGAACATTCTTCCCCAAAAAAGTTGAAGTGCCAAATAAAGCCCTCTTCGGAGGCACACTTCCACAAGTTGAAGTGCCAAACAAAGCCCTCTAACGAGGCACGCAAAAAAAAGGGAAACTTCTCTGATACAAAGCACACTCTACTAAAGCAAAATAATATTTCCTCAAAACGGAAGAATTATTCTCTAGAGTAAGAGTACAAGTCTTCTCAAAATGGAGAATATTGCAATAAGCCGTGGTATGGGGGCAATATAGCTACATCAATAAAAACAATGCTCAAACAGCATACCACGAGCTCACTGCAGTATCATACAAAGAGAATAAAGAAACTTGTGCGAAAATAAGGAACAAATGCATTCACAAATACAGACAAAAGATTGTACAAGTAAAAAGAATCATTTTATTCCATACTATAAAAAGTTTTTTATACATGTGCAGGTTTCAAAAAGCGGGGGCCGGTACCCACACAATCTCCGGTCAATACAAATCTTTAGATACAACCAAAAAAGCAGAACAAGAAGGATAAAGCCAGACTCATTTTTTCTTCCTCCCGCCGCCTTTGGAGCCCTCGCCTGGCCTAATGGTTAACTTCTTAAGTCGGCTTGAACTCTTTGAGGAAGAAAGAGAAAGTGGTGCAATTGGGTCCTCTTCTGCTTTCTCATCGCTAGCAGAAGCGTCCTTCTTTTTCTTTGAAATTACGCGCTTTCCCCTCTTCTTTGAAGAAGACTCGCTGCCCAGAGAGATAAGATCAGAAAGTTTTGTATCATCGGCAGTAAATTTCTCCGGGGTCCTCTCACCCTCCTCAAGTTCTTCAGCTTTCTGCTCTTGTGAAGCCACCGGGTCATCTAAGCCTTGAAGAGCTTCTATTTGTTCTTCTTATGATCCCGGTTGAGAAGCAGAAGGAGGAGTAACTTGGAGAAGTGGAGGGGCAACAGCGGGAGGAGGCGAAGCCTGTACAGCACTTATTGATTTCACTACAGAAGAAGAAAAGTTAAACATCGGTATTCCTCGCAAAAGAGAGGAGATAGTGGCACGTCGAGGCTTAAGTAATAAGCAAGAAATTAATCGAGCTCATGTGAAGCAAACGAGTAGTCCACTTGAGCTAGATCAATGTTGAAGTTACCTGGAGAGGTTGGCTTTATCACGTCAATTTCATAGTCTTGGGCTTCGGTGCTTTCTTGGGCCTCATCTACGGCATGGGCAGTTTCGGTTTCGGCTTTAGCAGGAGGCAGAGAGTGGGAACTGGAGCCAATAATATCAACGTCGACCGAAGACGAAGGACGAGTTGGGTCGGTCAAAGGTGCCTTCCCTGGACGCTCTCCTTCCGCTGCTTCGGCTCGCTCTTTGGCAAGTTGCTTTTTCCCTCTCGCAAGGGCGGCACGACCCTCATCATCCAAATAATGAGCCTCAAAATCCTCCTCAGTATAGCCAGCTTCTTTAAGCACTTCAACTACTGCCTCACACACTTCAGCCAGTGTAACTTCATATTTTGGGCCCAAAAAAGAAAGACTGCCATGCCCCAAGGCGCTGAGAACATAAAACTCAAAAAGAGTAGAGCTAACGTTGGCCTTAGTCGCCTCGTGTGATTGTTCAGCTGCTTCTTTTCCAGCGATGGCCTCGTCACGCTCTCTTTCAGCCTTAGCAAGATGGGCTTTAACATTGTAATCTCTAAGTCCTGAGAGCTAGTCTTTTCCCGCAGCTGGGCGGCATCTTTGCGGTAGATTTCTACAATTTTCCGCTCCGCTTCAAGTTTAGCCTCAGCATCTCGTTGAGTAGCGTGGGCGTCTCTTACTTGCTTTTGGAGAACCTCTTCCTTTTGTGTATAAGAAGTGGAAGAGGTGGCGAGATCACCTTTAAGTTTCTTAACTTCAGCCTCAAGCTCCTCATTGTAGGCGGTGATGCTCTTTATCTCCGTATCATGCTGATCAAGAACTTTTTGCCACTCAGATTTATCGTTCTCCATGGTCAGCATAGCCTCAAGATTTGCACGGTTTACTCTTTGAAGCTCATCAACTAGTTTATGCCATCCAGACATTCTTTCAATATCGAGCTTAACGGCGTCAAGATTTCTTAGCATGGCCTGTTTATCAATTGGAACCAAGTCCAGATCAAAACGTACCCCTTTCAAGCACCAATGCGGAAATCGGCTTTGGAGTATAGACGGAGGCTTCTCAACTTGATAAGCAGGACTATTAATGATTGATTGAATATCAGCTTTTCTGAGGGCAGGAGAGCTGGAAGGGATGTCTAAAGAGATAGAAGCAGCGGGGACTTGAGAAATTTCAGCTGAAGACTTGTCGCCGAGCTTGGCTCGCTTGCTTGAATCTTCAGCTATATGACTCTTCTCATTGTCATCATGAGACTTCCTTTTATGGGAGTCATCATCCCTTTGGTAAGAATCGTGACGGTCGTCCCTACTTCCATACCGCTCCTCATAAGCCTGCCTTTCACGAGCTTTCCTAGCCGCTCTTTCCTCATGAGTCTCCCGAGGGGCAGGAAGATAGCGCCGGAGATCATAAGAATCAGACCTTGCATAGCTTTGAAAGTCATCATAATATGAGCCACTGCGTCCCATGAGAGAACCTGAAAGTGAAGAAGAAACAAAATTTAGAAATCTTCGAAATAAAGAAGCTAAGTGCACATAATTGCCGAAAATCCTAAGTGTGTGTGTGGCGTGCGAACTACGCGCGTCAAGCTACAAACCACTCTTTGGCTTAGAAGTGATGTCAGCTTTTACAGCAGGAGTCAATTCTTGGGCCGATGGAATTGATCGCAAGGCGGATGTCGCTTCAATTGCTGGAGAAGCAAGTTTAGGAGTGGTGGTGTCATCTTTAAAGAGCTCCTGAGAAGTCATCATGAGATCGCTCAGTCCTCCAAAAATATCAGACTTCCCAGAATGTTGAGGAAATTCCTCTTCTTCAATAACTGGGGGAAGTTTGGATTTACTAGATAACCCCACACCGTCAGCAGAACTGGAGCATTTCACTAATGAAGTCTCTACAATAAGTTCCTTCGGTGCAGGTTCCTCTGCGGAGACTGGGGCATTTGACACTTCTGCTTGAGAGCTGGGGGCATCATGGATTGGATGGATCGAGAAGAGTGCAGGAGTCCGAATTGGTGCAAAAATTCGTTCCTTTGTAGAAACTTAATACTTCTCTCATTGGTAGCTACGGCACTCAACCTCTCGAAAGTCGGTTTGTGACTAGAATCTTTAGATGGAGGAGGAAGAGCTGCAAAAGTGAAAAATGAAGTTAGCACTTGACAACTTGAATTCTGAAAAGCTCAGAAATAAAGTAAACGGAGATAGGTAGTCTTACTTCCTACTCTCCAGATGCCGTAGAATCCCGGGGGGCAATGGACATAGAAGAATTGGTTTAGAAACCCGTGAGCGCTATCGGGCAGATCTGTAATTAGCTTGCAGTTCCTTGTGCTCCTAACGAGAGTAATAGAAGGGTGATCTTTGTTCTTGCCAAATGAACATAGGTAGCAGATCTCCTCGAAGCTTGGGAGGCGGTCAAGCGTTCTCCTAAATAATACGCACAACCCCATCAAAATGGCATAGCCATTAGGGTGCAACTGGAATGGAGAAATAGTTAATCAGAGGAGAAGTGTTCTAAGAAAGTCGTTGAAGGGGGGAATAGCTCCATTCAGGCACATTTGACGATTGACTTCAATGAAGCCATGTGGCGGCCTATTGGCAGTGTCGTTTACCCCTGGGAGTAGAGCATCTTCTTCAGTAATGCCAAATTGAATACATAGCTGGTTGAAGGTCCGTTGGTTCAATGAAGTTGGAACTCTTTCCGGAGGATTATCCATAGGGTCAGCAATCGGGAAAACTTCATCGGTCTGATCTACTATCTCTTCTTGTACTTGTTGAGAAGTCATTCTACACAAGGAACTGGATATTCAAATATAAAGGTGCACGTTTCCTAAAATTGTGTGAAGTGTTGTGCAAAGCTACTGAAATAACAAGTAAATAAAGTAAAACTTGAAATAATACTAGTTGGCGCACGTCAATTCAGGAAGATTCAAAGCTTGTTATTGGATCAAAATTAAGTGTAGTATCAATGCAGATAATATTTAGTGATAAGCAGTTATAACTGTATGAATTTTGCATTGATGCTCCATTTAAGTCAGTTGATTCACAACATTTCACTTTTAATTAGGTTCATATTATTTTACTTAAGAAAAATATTAGCTCTTTGATCTAATCCATCACTCGATGTGGGCAGTCGATGATGAGTATATTCGTCCCAGTTTTATGCAAATGTTGTATTTAACAGGTTGTTAGCTTAAAAGTCTGTGAAAGAGTACAGCAAGTTCAAGCAGTTCATTCTGGCAGTTCAAGTTGGAAGTTCAATCAGGTTCTGGCAAATTTTACAAATGTTCAAGTCCTGTTCATTCTCTAAGTCGTAGGAACGACTTAAGTTAGCTCGAGACTCTTTAGGTCGTCCAGATCATGTCCAAACGACCTAACATAGGTCGGGCTTCCCTAAGTCGCTTTGCTTGAGTTATGGAGTTCATCAGTTATATTCCTACAAGTTAAAAGCTATGCTGCGGGTTAAGTTAGGTCGTTGATTCGTTAAATCGTTCTGCTTTAAGTCGTGCGCTATTATGCCAAGATAAGTCACATGTCAAATAAGTCGCAGTCCCTTATGTCGTTCAGAGCTTGATGATAAGTCGCTAAGTCGTACACTAAGTTAAGTCGTGCGATTCATGTCCAAACTGCTAAGCCCTCGGTCATTCAAAGCTCCTAAGTCGAGCATTTCCTAACTCTCCTTAACTCGCTAACTCCTCTTCATTCAACAACTCGTCTAACCCACTAACCCGTTAGCCCAATAACCCGTTAGCATCTCCACAATAAAATCCACCACCTCTCCACGCCACCGAATCATCCAAAACCGATTCAAATCGCCTCAGATCCATCATAATCCGATGCACTGCTGTGCTCTCATGAATTACGGCGACAACATGTCCGATAACGATCAAAAATCAATCGTAACATGACTCATGGCGAAATGCGGCATGTGAAATCGGATTAGGGTCGAAAAACGGGGGATTCACGATTCGGTGATGGTCGTGGTTGGATAATGGTCGAATTCACTTACGTAGTATGAAGATAGAGATGATCGACGACTGATTAATTTGAATTCTTCTTCGAGAGCTCGGAAATTCTTCAAAGGCGGGTTAGAGTATTAGAGCAGGTAAAGAGAAGAAGGAGTGATCTAAGCGACTTATATACAGGGGCAGTGGAACTCGAATCGGCACGAACGACCTATCTGTCTCATAAGTCGCTGACGACTTAGCGACTCAGGATTGCGCGAGTTAAGAGATATCGAAGCACACGACCTAGCTCCTAGGCATAAACTTCGAGGGGCAAGTGTTAACCCTCTTTTATTCAACGACCTAGGGACCTACTCGACTCAACGACTTAAGGGAATAAGCGACTTAACTATCAAAGGCATATGCGACTTAACGATCTATAATAAGATAGCGACCTAGCGACCTATAGCACAAAGCGGCTCAATATGGCACGACTCAACGACTTAAGAACTCCAGCGACCTAGCGACCTAGCGACCTAAAAGACTCCTGCGATTCAACAGGATAGCGACCTAGCTATTCAGTGAAGGCAGCGACCTAGCGAGCTAAAGAAAGAGCGACCTAACGACCTAGCATGCTCCAGAGTTAAGCCGCATGCCCTGCCTCTTCTATTAGGTCGCTTACGACCTAATCTTGCCGAGATAACTTCTGTGCTACACATACTAAGTCGCTCGCAGCCTATATCTCGCCTAGAATGGTTCCATTAAGTAGCTAACGACTTATGCTATCTCGCAACTTCTTAGGTCGCTCACGACCTAAAACATGGCCGACCTAAGCCCAGTTTCTCCTATAAATACCCCCGCGTACTCCGCATTTGAAGGGGAAGGAATTTTTGGAATGCCAAGACTCTGCTGTTTTCTCTACTTGCTCCAACACTTCAAAGGCAAAAGACACTTCAAAGAACCTTCGAAAAGGATCAAGTTCATTCAACATGAATTCAAAGAGCTTTCCTGCACCAAAGTTCTAACTACTTGTCTTCATTGTGTTGTAATTGAAGAGTGATTGTAAAAGTTGTAAGCAAATCAGCGATAGAAGAGATTAAGTGGATGTAGGCTTGATTTCAAGCTGAACCACTATAAAAATTGTTGTCTCTTTTACTGTTTTCTGCTATTTTCTGCTTACTTTTAGTTCCCGTACCAACGGGTGGTGCTTTCGCTATATCACAAATCACACTGGGGTGTTAGCGTTAATAGAAACTAAGAAGCTTTCTCAGACGACATCACTTTCAGTTCAAAGACTCCTAAGGTCAACATGTCAACATGGACTTGATATTGTAGCAACTGCTGTTTAAATCATGTGGAGCCTTTAGTGGAATAAGAAGCATCACTTTGAACTCTACATCACCTTCAGCCTATATATATATTATTTGTAGCAGTGAATTAGATATTATCAAGATCCAAGTATCTAGTGCATGTATAATATAGCATAAAGATTTGCAATTCTACATGGTATACAGAGAATAATTTATATAGAAGTGTAAATACTTATACTTTAGCAAAAGGGTACCAATACTTACGAATCAATGTAAAATAGTTATTTGTTTTACTTGTTTGATAGTTTTATTCAGTTAACGTAAAAAACTGTATATGATTTTGAAGAAATTATAATCTACACTTATAAAGAATGCAAAAAATGCTATTTCAATTTCAGATTGATTTAAAGCAATATTAGAGTTGAGTTATGAAATACCTACAAAGAAAGGAGAGTTTGTGGAAATCAAAGAACTAGAAAAAATCAAGAAAATATTTTCATAGATAAAAATATAATATTTATAGAAAACCGAATAAAATTATACATCAGGAAAATAACATATAAAAAAGACCTTAACAAGTCACTAATCTATATATCCAAGTTTACATGTGGTGTTTACCTTGATATGGCCATTGTACATGTCATCCACTTATGATCAAGTATCTTTTACTTGAAAATTTGTGAGAATTTCACAATTTACACAATTAAATTAAGACAAAATTTAACAACCATTATCTCAAGGCAAATTTGACTTCTAAATTTTCACAAAATACTAAGACAGTATACATCGTTTCACCAACGTGTAACAACAAATGGTTATTACTGGGTGTGCATTATCATAATTGCACCTTCATGAATTCAACCTAAACTAAAAATATTATGGATAGAAGAAAGTATTTTAACATACTGACCAACAATTTGTATTCTTCAAGATTTCCTTTGGCTTCTTCCCGGAGACGTAGATGTATTTTTGTTTCACATACTAGTGGCTTCTTCCCGGAGACGTAAATGTATTTTTGTTTCACATACTAGTGGCTTCTTCCCGGGGATGAAAGCATGCATGAGATCACACACTTGGCGGACAAAATGAATAACAAGATAACTATTTTCACACACAGGTCATTATCGTACACTTACTTTAGTAAGCTTGTTTGTATTTTACTCTACATGTAAATGTTTTGTTCTATTAGTTCAGATATTTGTCACTTTTGCTAATTTGTTTGTTGTAATTTATTTATTATTGTATATGGCAGAAAGATTGTCATTGTGTGTTTTAATAACAAAGTAGCATGCAAAGTTTGTCATTATGTGTCTTATTTGGTAAGAATAAATGGCCTTCAATAATTATTTAATTAGCGATCAAAAATATGACAGAATAGGCATTTTTTGACATGTCAGGTTTCATTAACATGTCAGTTTTTATTAACATGATATTTATATGTTAGCCTTGTAAAACATATCACAGATTTGATATCTATTTCATTTTGAAAACGTCCTAAAATGATCTTTCCAGAATTAACTATAGTATATTTAGCATTAAAGGTCTTCCTATAGCTAAATTTCAAAATAACGAGAGAGGTTTACAAAATATGTCAGGATAGGTATTTTTTGATTCATTTGTTAAGATGTAGAGTAACCTGATGACATGATTATTTAATTCATTCAGTGTTAAAAAAATGACATGCTTTCAAAATAAAATTCAAGTTTTCTCGCCATTATATTTCTATAATCAGCTATCTTGTTTCCTTAACATTATATCTTTTTAATAATTGTCTTTCATATAGCTAACAAAGTAACTTGCAAATTTTGTCTGTATGTGTTTTATTTGGCAAGAATAAATGCTCTTCAATAATTAGCAATAAAAAATGTCTGGATTGGTATATTTTGACATGCCAGGTTTCATTAAAATGCCAGGTTTTAATAACCTGATATTTATATATATGCCAAAACAAATCACAGGAATGGTATTTAATTCATCTTGAAAACAATGATCTTTCCAAAATTAGTTTTGATATATTTAGCATTAAAAGATCTTCCCATAACTAATTTTGGAGATGGTGAGAGTGATAAAAAATAACTTGCATATGGCGATCTTCTTGAAGTGACACGTTTTGAATCAGACATAGAGCGTATGATTGATCAGGAGAAAAAAGATAGTCCTAGAAACAAAATCCTGACATATGCCAGCTTGTGTTTAACCAGCATGCTAATCAACAAGCAGCAATAGACATATAGTGGAGGTACAATCATGCAAATGCTTAACAAAATATTTTTGAATTAACTGATTATATATATTGGGACGGCGCTGTTAGATTTCTATTTATTTATTTAATCAGTAAACACAAAGTGGTAGCATATTATTTTGATTGTTTGATTAGGCTGCTACGTCAGATGAACTACTGTGAGTATTAAGGGAAATAGTGGTGAATTATTAAGAAAATTAGTGCATCGCATGCTTAAATATATACAAATTTTAACCTTCAGTGTTCTTATAAATTATATAATGTGCATGGGTTGTTTTAAAAGAAAAAAAATATGATTTAATAGTTGACTAATGTACACATATAATTCCAAATTTTATTCTCGTTTTATACACATCATAGTTTTGTCACAAATTTAATAGAGTGGTGTTACTTATTTTCCAATAGATTAATCTTAGCACCTTATGAAATCATGCTTAGTACTATATACAAAATCATGTGTATAGCACCATATGAAGAATGTGTTCTCAAATTAGGTAATTAAAACAAATCATGAGGAATTATAACTTAATAGTATTGGTACTGTATATAAAACATGTATAACCTAGTTATATTTAATATTACTTACAGAGGAATACTGGAACAACAATGTGTACAAGATGGAACAGTCTTTGATTGCAAGTGGAGGTGGCACTCCTATCTCCAATGCATGCATGATCAATGGCCACCCTGGACCTCGCTATAACTGCACTAATAAAGAAAGTAAGATGTTACAAACATACAAAAAACATTAAAGAGAGTAAAGTAATAAATGTTATAAACATACACCTTAATTAGAGGTATTTGCTTATCTTAATTTTATATGCACTCAATAATAAGAGGTCAACAACCAACATGCCAAAACATGCATTTGCACTCTATAATAATTACACTATATAATGTGTGGGACAAGTTATAGCACCTGTTGAAAATTAACCAGGAACCTTTCTAAAAATCTAGGTGCAAATTACTTAAATTGACAATGATGAACATTAGTTATTTTGAATTGACATAATATACATGCACATATTCTTTTTTATTGAGTACGCTACTATTTTGAAGTTCTTTAAACTTTTTGAATTTTAACGACAACGGGAGATACATACATACATATAGACACACACAACACTAGGGTGAGATGGCAATCAAATGCAGTAATATACATAAATCAGTGACAAACTCTATAAGCAGACCAATTAATTAGTTATTTTGAAAAGTATCAAAGCGGTTAATTACATAAAAATAACGCTTCTAATATAATAATCAGGCAATTATATCACTTCACGATTGCATAAATTCAATAGCTATGTCGCATCACATTTACCTCACTTGCAGTTAATACCAGCACGTGGTAAGCAATCCAAGCTTCATATCCCAAACAAGATAGTTACAAATTTGAATATGGGTTCATGTATTTTGACTAAACATTTTTCCTTTTTCTTTTTAATACTGTTTAAATATGCTGAAGTTTAAACCCATCTCATTCTTTGAAGACAAAAATAGATCATGGCTTTGGGTGTTTCAGACGAGTTACTAAGTAATTTTTGTGCCTGTTATAGCATACTGGATATATGCAGGCATGTATACTCTGTTTGTTAGCCATTTGAAAAACAATAGGATGCACCCAAAAGAGCATTATAAACACCAATAAATACAAGACTAAGGAAGAAGACTGGCCACGAGTTATTCTTCGTATTAGCAAGGTAGAGTCAGCCTATTTATCATCCCCACCATTAAACATCTCTTTCATTTGTACGCATATTGTAATCATGAATAGAAGAAAGAAGATTAAACATTATTTTACTTTTTTTTGTCGACGTATTTTGAAACAGAAATGTCAACTAATGAAACAGTGATGGAAGAAATATACAAGTAGTGTTGTTTAGTCTTTATCATATAAAGTAACTATCCATATTTTTTTTAAATTAGGTAAACAGAACTAATGTTTAAAGCACATAAATAAGAGAATATATAAATATATGACTTAAATAGGATCATTGTTTATTTAACAGGTTTCCAGTCTGTCAAGAGATTATATGAAGAAGGACTAGTATAAATTAAAGGGGTTTTGGACCAAAGGTCCCTATTTTCAAAGATCATGCACAAAAAGTCCCTGCTCATAAACACATGTAAATTAGGTCCCTATTTTGTTATTTTTTACCAAACTGTCCTCTTTTAGAAAATCGACTTAGCATTCTTTTCAAGGACAAAAGCGGTATATGTTTGATGTGATTTTTTGTTTGATGATAACAAACATATATCAATTTATATATGTGTTTGCAGATTGTACTATACACATATAGGAATAAATATTCATATTGAATAATAATACTATTGCACAGAATTTATATAATTCAATCAGTATTTTTATTCAACATAATATTTTATTTCAACACTTATACAGTATAAAGTTTTCAGACCTCTCTATATACATACAACGGTTTCATACATTTCACATTCACATTTTATTCTCACTACAACACTCAACACTTAGTTTTTCACTCTGTCTGCACATCTGCATCTATCTGCATTGTCCAGCTCCAGTTCTTATCCTGTCTTCTGTGTACCTATATAATTAGCAACTACAGCAGTAATCTGAAAATAAACAAATTTGAATTTGCAAAAATATAAATTTGTTTTTATTGGTGCCTCAGATTTATGGGTTATTGTCATCATTTTCTATTGTGTAATATCTATGCATATCAGTATTCCTATCAGGGACAAGTAATCATGAGTGGCTGCAATACACACGTGTACATTTATACACGTGTGCACTGCCTCGCCAACTCGTGTGCACAGTCAACAAAAGCAATTGTACACAGGGAACTCAAGTCTGGACAAAACGGCATCATATGTTCATGAGCAAACAAGACTAAATCAGCTCAACTCAACATAGATGCATATAAACAAAGTCAAGACCAATAATCAGTGATACACAGTGCATACAGCAGTACAGTTTGAATGTCACTCAATACACCAGGCTCGGGGCTACAACACAATATATATGCCAAGTCGACATGCAACCATATGAGATACATGAGGATGCAAATAACATATGAACATGAATATGCAATAGAGAGGACAATATGCACAAGTGACTCAAGTACAACAAATCAGAGAAATGTATATATATACAACTACATGATGACCAGACCAGACCACATGAATACAACAGCCTCGACATCAAATTGTCAAGACAAGCTACAAAGCTCAAGCTATAGCATGGTTCAGTTCAATATGCAATGCACTGACACATGAACCAGACACAATACAACAGGGGGTGCAATTCAATACAATCAAACCCCAAATGTAACAGCAGCAATCTACAAATAACTCAAAGGCAATCAAACCAAATGCAGACTGCATGATGAACCAACTACACAACTCGAAACACAGTGCACATATAGCAGTAAAGTACACAAGTCAATCCAAACAACAAAATGCACAAGACAAAATGAATACATGAAGACCATATTCAAGTGCATCGAACCATCGAGCAAGTGCAACCAGACTACATTGGAACAAAGACTACAACAATGAATCTAACATTTTCAAACCAAAGCCAGGTGATAAAAATCACAGTGCCGAAGTCACAGAGGCCAACACAAAATCAAGTTTGAAATTCAAAGAGGAAATATTTTTGTAGAGGAATAATCCAAGTCAAACATTATCACATAATCAATGTCGAATTCAACAGAGAAATGCACGGAGCAAGTTCGAACTCATCAAAATAGTAATAGCCGTAGAAAGCAAGGAATCGAACCAAGTCAAGAAACCCAAGCCGTGATTATCAAGTAATAGAAAAGCGAAATATACGCATATGAAAAAGTCAGAAATCATCAGCATCATTGAAGAAAAATCAAGCGGCCAAGCAAAATAGATTGACAAATTCAAACAGTATATTCGAACGAAATTATAGGAATTGAAATCCTATATAAACCCACAATCATCACCGGCAATCAATCATCGAGTTCAAGTAAACCAAAACCAGCAAAACAAAAGGAACAAATAACATACCAGAGAAACATTGAATTCGATCAACTTGAAGCAGTCGAGCACAAGCCGAGAAAAGGATCGATTGCCAAAGCATAATAGAAGAACAAAAAATTGCATTCGATCAAACTACTGAAACCGGCAGCTTCAATGAAAATTTTACAAGCCCTAATTCTGTTTAAAGAGGAACAAAGAATCGAACGAAGTCGCCATTATTTCTCACGGGCCAAAGGAGATAACTGTTTATCACTTAACAAAGTCGGCCGAAGATATAAAAGGATTTTTCGTTTTAATTTTTTATGTTGGGCGGACTTGCTTAAATTATATTTGGCCTTTAATATTTTAAATTAGGGTTTCGAGTTGTTCTTGTTTTTATTTTTTTAAAAATCTGTACTTTTCGAATCAAACCTTGGTAAATCACCACCTAGGATTTAGGTTGTGTCAGATTGTCTAGTTAGGATTAGTTCAGTAAGCAGGGTTTGCGAGTTTGCAAAACTCTATAGGCGGTAGAAGGGTTTGCAAGTCTGTTAGAGTGTTTGTAAGCGGGAGACTGTTTAATTCTAATAGAAATATGGGAATGCAGCAGTAGGCAGGGATTTGCCGAAGCTGGGTAAATTTTGTGTGTGATTTACTTTTCAGCATATTTACTTCTCTGCAGTTTGTTTTGTGTTTAGATTCGAGAAAATTTGCTATAACCCTATTCACCCCCCTCTATTGTTAATCTAGATCCTACAGTATAAATTAGCCAAAATCTAAAAATAGGGACCTAATTTTCATAACTTATTCGGGAAGGACTTTTCTTACATCATCTTTCAATTCCAGGGACTTGACAGCGATTCCTTGTAAATTAAAAGCAACGCACTTATTAACTCTAATCTGATACATTACTAATAAAATTTGAAAAGCTCGTATAAATGAATATTGAATGTTATAGACCATAACGTTAAAAGGAATATAGTTTAAATCAACCAAATTTAATTCATTAAATGAAAATAAAAGTGGCTAACTTCAGATGGGAAACATAAAATATTAATACCTTAGTTAATGTACAATAAATACAACATTGATTCCTCATCCAAACGTACGCATTTATCCTTCCTTATCCTTGTCACCTTTTTTCCTATGCCCACATATGCATTTTTCTTATTTAAACTAATTCATATTGTTACGCATTTATAAAAACATACGCATTTATTCTTATCACCTGCATTTTCAGCCACATATGGTTACTAATTCATATATAGCTAAAGTTTTGTGCATATACTCACTATACTTATTGAGTCACTTGAATTACTATATAATATTCATTTATGATACCATGCAAGCTACTTGCTCAAAAATTTCAACTTTATTTCAATTTACAGTTTATAAATATTTTTTACTGCTTGATTATATCATTCCTACCAACTTCAAATCTTAATATAACACTCAGTAACGCATAATAATACAGCTTAAAGTTTCAATCTATAAATGATAAAATCCTAAGAGCTAACAGTTATGTAGAAGTGAATTGGTGGGTGGTCACGAATATGAGCCACATACGAACATCAGAGTCTATGATGCTTCCATTTAATTTATTATCATTTTAGTGCACTGCTTGAAGAATTGAAGAACATTTTGCTTGTTATGCAACTAAGCTTCTGCTGTGCCTATCAATATGGTTTTAGCACAACATTGAATTATGAGGTAAAACATCTAGCATAAGAGGTATGGGATAAAATGTACTAGTTTCAGTGTACATTTGTTTAAATAAAAGTTCAATCAGTGGCAAGCAACTTAGACAATGAAAGTTATTCATTATTCCATTATAACAAAAAAGTTATGGTAGTGCATGTTGCATCACAACATACTCTAAGCCAAACATAAGTACTAAGCACACTTGACAATTAAATGAATATAAAGTTCCTAAAATACAAGACTATAGTTGGAAAAAACAATGTGCAATCAAATAAATAGCAAACGTTCCATGGCAAAAGGTATAATTGTGCACAAGAAACCATTAAAGTCTAAAACAAGACTTGCCAATTATGAAACGGTGTGTATCCATTAATTCTTTGTTCACCATGATAACTCCAATTGATGTTGATACATTAAACATCCACGTTCTTTGCCAGCCTGAAATGGAATTAAATAAAAGTGACCATTATCAGCTTTAAAACCAAAAAAATAAAATAAAGGATTAGTGAATAGATGTTTACATAATAATTGTCTGAATAATAGAAGAATAGTCAGCACTATCATTATCTCTCTCATGTTCTAACCACCTATAAAGCATACTAGCTAAATATAATCAAACATTGTTTTTTTATAGTGGCAAGAAAGTAAATAAATAAATTAGTAAACAAAACGTGTAGTCAAATGCAATACTCCTGGCACACTAAAAAGTTGCATTACATATAAACCATGTTTCCAAAAGAAATGAATGATTTTATCCATGCTTCTACTGCTAAATATGAAAAAGTGAAGCTTGTTTTAAAGAAAACAGATGCTTTGTGGAGTCCCATTACCCAGAGGTGCTTAAGGACTTACTTCGAGATGAAGTGATATCTGGTGCATGGATTTTTTTTCAGAGAATCCTCAAAGTGGTGATGCATTTACAATCAACAAAACGGCTAGAGAAATCGAAGGAGGTCATGATGAATTATTAAATTGTGTAGATGTAGCTATGGTTGTAGTTGAAGATAAAGAAACCCATGCATTTGAAATTGACCCGACGTAGGTGGAAAATGTTAAGCAAAGGTTCTTACCTATGTTACAGCTCAATCCTTAACTTCATGTTTCAGCTCAGCTCAATACATCGCCATTCGCCTATGAACACATTTTTGCATTTCTTTGCTTCATTTTAATGATGCAGTCTATCTCCTATTACACCTAAGTGCACGAATTCAAGTTCCAACTCAGCTCAAGGAGAAAGTGGTGGATTGATAGTCCAATCTATTGTAAAAATATGAACGATATAAAAGAATTAAACTTTGGAATCTAAAAGGATGACTGAACCAATAAAGTTGATGCTTCTTTTAGTTAGCGTTGATATCACAAAAAAAGGATACAGATGCAAAATAAAATGATGCTGATTGTATTATATAAGGCATAGCTGAACCAATAAAGCTTCCTATCTTCAAATTTTCAATTTCTCAAAATAATGATTTTCTAAACAAAATTATCTATAGAATACTCGATATTCTGAAACTTTCAGTTTGAAAAATATAAATATTCTTGGTTTATAAAATCAACTTTAAAATGCTTGAATTAAAAAATACATAAATAAACATTACAATTGTCAAAAGTTTTAATTATAGAGTTTTGAATTTTATTAAACCTAAAATATCAAAAGGTGATTTTCAAATTCAAAATTTATTATAATTTCCTAGATGTTAATAGTGATACATGGAAGAAATCACCATTCAGTTTAAAGAACTTAAGATAATCATAACAAAAAGTGTTGAACACTTTCCTCTTAATAGAAGCCATACTACAATCAAAAATAAATCAGCTTCTAAACCGGTAATTAGATGAGTAATCAAACATCTTTTATTAAAAACAAAAACAACCTAGTAATAAATCAAATAAAAGTATTTTGTTTCATCTACTAAAGCTACCTGAAGCAGTTGAACTTTGTCAGCAATTCGACTCCATCGAATTTCCAGAAAGTTATCTCGACAATTAATGATCGAACAAAGTTCGACTAACGGCGGTCCACCAAGTGACATGCTTGAAACATGAAATCAAAATTAACCAATGACATAAACCAAAAAATCGATGAATCAAATAGACCTAAAAACAAGGAATTAGCGATACCTAAAGCATGAATAAGGAATTAGGGCAGCGATGATCAAATCCACTAAAGGAAAATCGAAGAACGAGCGAAATTAGAAGGAAATTGAAAATAAAGGAGAACTGATTAAGGGAGCGACAGTATAGATAGAAGAGGGAAAATGATTTTTTTTGCAAAGTGGAAGGAGAGAAGCGGTAAATATTAAACCTAGAGACCTAAGAATATTCTCAGCGTTGGTACGCGAATTATGCTCTTTGTGAAATAACTTTTACTGCACTTGAGGGCCAAACGCTGACAATATGTGCAGTTAAAAGTAAGTTGTCTTATAGTACATGCCATGGAGGTCAGTAATCCAAATGATCACGCTATACTCATGGCTGTGACGAGAGGGATTGATTCGGAATTTGAGTTTGGTGATTGGCTGGCTGGTAAACCGCCTGCCACATTGGAGCACATTTATTCAAAGGCAGCTTAGTTTATGAGAAAGGAGGAAGCCAGGTCCTCTAAGAAAAAGAACGTTGTGGGACCAAGTGGAGAAGCAGTACAGAGTAACATTACAATCAAACAGTCTGATGACAGTTCCGGGAAAATCCAGGTGAATGTTCAGAATAAGCCGAATCAGCAAAGAGAAATGGAGAAAGGAATTGAAAGTGAAAGAGGGATTTTAGAAGACTAAAGCCCAGGATTCCAATGTATGACAAATACACACCGCTAAACACGTCCCTGAAGAACACCTATCTACTTGCGATACCATGCAATATAGGAAGCCGCGTCTATAAGGAGTCAATAGAGAAGCAGAAGCAGGCTGGGAAATATTATCGGTTTCATGAGTGTTACGGGCACAATAAAAATGAATGCAGGCATCTTCGGGATGTTATAGAAAACCTAAATCAGGAAAGAAAATTGCAACAGTTTGTGAAAATCCCAAAGGATGGTGAGCAGGGGACACCTGACCCCAATCGAGGACAAGCTCCGCGATTAGGCATGTAGATTTTGAATGGTGTTCGAATACGGAAGATGGAGCTCTGGCAAAATAGCAATGCACAATGGCGGATGATATTGTGTTTAGGAACAGGGATTTAGACAAAGTAGAGGCACCAACAATTGACCTGATGGTAATTTTAGCTATGATTGGTCCTGCATTGGTGAGAAGGATTTTGATTGATTGTGAAAGTTCGGTGAATATAATCTTCAAAAAGGCATATGATAGAATGGAAGCCAAAGATTTAAAATCATCTAAAGTTCATATACATGGTTTTAATGGCGTTGCGACCGAAGCTGTTGGTTACGTGGAATTACCTGTTGAATTGGGATAAGGTGAACGAAGGAGAGTGCGAATCTTACCATTTATTATTTTGGATGTTGACTCTCCGTACAATATTTTTTCTGGGCCGATCGGCCCTGGCTGAATTCTGGGCAACTCTTGCCCCATGGTGTTTAACTTTGAAGCTTCTGACAAATAATGGTGTAGGAGTTGTTCATGGCGATCAGGCGACTGGATGTGCCTGTTATGTAGCTGAGTTGAGGGAAGCTCGGCACAAAGAAGAAAGAAAGGATGTGGACAAGATTGTCTACATCCAAGCTATCGAAGATTGACAACCAGCGCTTGAGCCTTGGCTCGGGTGCTATAGTCGGTTCTATAGAGATATAGATCCAAGAGATGACAATGAGGAGCCCAAAGAGACCAGGCTACACTGGCTAAGCTGACATTTGATATCACGGTCAGCCACGACGATCCATCATGAGTCCTGAAGATTGGGTCACAGTACAACCCCCCGATGATGAAAGAACTCGCTAGTTTTCTTCGAGTGAATCTAAATGTATTCGCTTGGACTCACTCTGACATATGTGGAATCTCGCCTGCCATTGCGAGCCATGCATTGAATATTGACCCGAAGTATATTCCAGTGAAGCAAAAAAGATGTGGCATGGATCCGGAGAGATCTGCTGCTTTCAAAGAGAAGGTGGATAAACTAAAAGTCAACTGGTTTATCCACGACGCCCTCTACCCCGAATGGATATCTAATCCTATACTTGTGAAGAAGGCGAATGGAAAATGGAGAACGTGCATTGATTATTCAGATTTGAACAAAGCGTGTCCAAAGGATAGTTATCCCCTTTCAAGGATTGACCAGCTGGTTGATTCAATCGTAGGACACGAATTGCTATCTTTTATGGATGCGTACTCAGGATATAACCAAATCCCGATGCTTATCCTCGATCAGGAGTAAACCAGTTTTATTACGGATGTTGGGTTGTACTGTTACGTAGTAATGCCATTTGGATTGAAGAATGTCAGAGAAACTTATTAGCGCTTAGTTAATAAGATGTTTAAAGACCAGATTGGAAAAACAATGGAAGTGTATATGGATGATATGCTCGTGAAGTCACGATGATCAAGCGACCACATTAGGGACTTGGCAGAAATGTTTGATATCCTTCGATATTACAAGATGAAAATCAATCCTTTGAAGTGTTCATTTGGTGTTGCATCAGGAAAATTCTTGGCCTTTATTGTCAATGCTCGTGGAATAGAAACTAATACCGAGAAGATTCAAGCTATCCATGATATCCAAGCATCGAGAACTATTAAAAAAGTGCAGAGTCTGAATAGGAAGGTTGCTGCCTTAATCCGATTTATCTCCCGATCTACCGACAAATGTATTCCTTTTTTTGATTTGATTAGGAAAGGAAAAAGAAACTTTGAATGGATGCAGGATTGTAAAGATGAGTTTCTAGCTATGGTGAATCATTTGGAGAGACCCCTTATCTTGTCAAAGCTGGTAGATCATGAGGAATTGTACATTTATTTGGCTGTATCGGCACATGCTATAAGTGCCGATTTGATTCGTAAGGAGAATCGGATCAAGTGGCCGGTGTATTACGTCAGTAAACGATTAACAGGAGCAGAAAGGAACTATTCGAAATAGAGAAATTGACATACTGCTTACTAATTGCATCATGGAAGCTTCGTCCGTACTTCCAGGCACATTCGACCAATGTTTACACTGACCAACCGTTACGACAGGTCCTACAGCGACCTGAGCCGTCTGCAAGGTTACTCAAGTGGAATCTTAAGCTCAACCAATTCGACATTACTTATCTCCCTCAAAGGGCTATCCAGGGTTAGGTATTAGCATACTTTATAGTATAGTTTACTATGCAAGATGGTCTTCCAGAAGGCAACGAAATCCCTACTATACGATGGAAATTGTATACTGATGGAGCATCTAATGATCATTGTTCTAGAGCTAGGATTGTGCTTATAACCCCTGAAAACCGGTCAATTTGTTATGTTTTTGAAGCTTGATTTCCCAGCAACAAATAATGAAGCTGAGTATGAAGCCTTGATTGCTGGACTTAAACTTGCTAGAGAGCATGGAGTTAAATCTCTTGAAATCTTTTGCGATTTGCAGTTGGTGGTGTATCAAGTTAGAGGATACTATCAGGCTAAGTGACAACGGCTTGCCCCATACCTTACCCCAGTTCAGGAGTTGTTGACAGAATTTCAATACTATGATATTTCACATATACCACGAGATCAAAACGGAGAGGCTGATTCACTAGCAAATTTTACTAGCACTGGCGATGAGCAGCAAATAGGCTTGGTCCCGGTTGAAGTACTAAATACCCCAAGTATAAACATGATGTAGATCAACCAAACACTAGAAGCGAAATCTGAAAGGGAATCATGGTTGACTCCAATTAAAGACTTTTTGCTGCGTGGAGTCCTGCCTGATAAAAGGAATGAAAAGTGACAAGTTCTTCACAAAGCTTCACGGTATATTATGAAAAAAGGAGTTATGTACAGGAAAGGTTTCTCAGTCCCTCTACTCCGGTGTATCGCTCATGATGAGATAAAGCGTGTTCTAAGGGAAGTTCGGGAAGGAGAGTGCGGCGATCACACTAGGGGGCAAACTCTAACAAAGAAAATACTCTGTTATGGGTATTATTGGCCAACCGTAAACCGGGATGCCGCTGATTATGTAAGGCGATGTGATAAATGCCAAATATATGCAAAAGTCCCAAGGGCTCACCAACAGAAATCGCGCAAATGGTTAGCCCATGGCCATTCGCTATGTGGGGTATAGACATTATCAATTCTTTACCGATCTTTAAAGGTGGCGCGAAGTACGCTATTGTTGCAGTTGATTACTTCACCAAATGGGCCGAGGCAGAACCTTTAGCCACAATCACAACCAAGAAAGTAATCAACTTTATTGTCTGAAACATCATATGTCGCTTCGGTCTTCCACGGACTATTGTAACTGATATTGGAACTCAATTTGACAGTGCTGAATTTAAAGACTTTTGTCGAAGATATCGTATTGAAAAGAGATTTGCAGCGGTCGCACACCCTCAAGCGAATGGACAGGTTGAAGCTATAAATAAAATCATAAAGTCTATTCTGAAGAAGCGTTTGGAGAAGGCTAGAGGCAAGTGGGTGGATGAACTTCCTACGGCACTTTGGGCTTATAGGACCACTCACAAGTCCATGACTGGCCATACTCCATTCGCCCTTGCCTATGGTTTCGAAGCCGTTATTCCTGTTGAACTCGAAGTGCCTTCTCATCGAGTGACTTACTACGATCCCAAAACAAATAAAGATCTCCTCTTGGAATCTTTGGACTTTATAGATGAGAAGCGTGAAGAAGCCGATCTGAGGTTGACTGCACATCAACATTGAGTCACCCGGTATTACAACGCTAAAGTTGGACCGAGAACCTTCGAAATTGGTGATCTCATCTTGAAACGGGTTTTTCCTACCCCATCACACATGAATTCAATCTGAGAAGGACCTTACGTCATTGAACCGAGGTTTGGAGAAGGAACTTTCAAGCTAGCGATTGTTGATGGCATTACACTTCCAAGAGCGTGGAATAGCGAACATTTACAAAGCTTTTTCACTTAGTTTATTTTCCTTACATTTCAGTTGTATTTACTTTTAGAATCTGCTTTAGAGTTTGATTTTCCAAATGTGTAATAAGACAGATTATGTTATTTCCTTCCATTTAAGGAATACAGTTTCAGGCTTCCTTTGTATTTATGTTTGGTATTGCATTGTATGCTAATTACATAGCAAAACTGATTGATGCCAATATGTATGACAGGCTCCCAGAGTTTAAAATCAATCAATCATCCTAACTCCCAATGGGATCAAACAAGATAAGCTCAATCAACTTGTTCGTTTAACAACTCTCATTCACAATCCAAAGGACGGGATACATAATAAGGAGTGAATGTGGTCGACAATCTGATGATCGAATAATTCCTACCCAACTGTGGAACTGGGATAGAATCAGAGCGGCCGTGATATGATCGATGCTCGCTAAATCAAACCCCAAATCCTAGGAGGCAAATTAATCAATTAAAAAGAGTATGATCCGACTGCTCTCCAAAATAACTCTAAGTCCTCAGAGTGCGGACTGGATTATATTACAAATCCGGTGTGAACTGATCACCCATGAGATAACTCTAAGTCCCTAGAGTGCAGACTGGAGTATAAACATAAATCGGGCATGAATCGACCGCTCGCAAGATAACTCTGAGGCCCCAGAGTGCGGACTAGAGTATAAACAAAAACTGAGTGTGAACCGACCACCCATCAACTAAATCTTATCCCCAGGGTATGGATACGAGCATGAATGAATAGATGAGTGGAGTTCGACCATTCTCTATTCCATAAACTCCGGCCTGAAACCGACGGGAGGAGTATAAACTCACTAAGGATGGAATTCGACCGCCCAACACCTAGCCCCGCAAAATCAAAACCGGAGGCAGGAGTATAGTAGCTCAAAAACTACAAAATCTGACAGTGTAACACTAAGGCCCGAGCCTAATGTTTGATACGACTCGAGGCCATGACCACTTGGAAGCCTTGGGAAAGAGTTGGTGGATTGTTACCAGAATTTATGAATAACGAATTACAAGTACATTGAATGGAACGTAATAGTTCAATTACTTAAATAACAATTCACATGAAAGCTCAACAGAAGAAAAAAAATTATTCACATTACGGGTTTCAAGATCTCAGTACAAGTTATTCCAAAAAATGGGGATTCATACCCGTACAACCACAACTTGTGAAAGAAACAACTATGCAAACTATATACATTGAGCCGAAGCGGTAGCTATTTCTTTGACTTCCTCTCTTTTTAGGATTTCTCGGGAGTAGAGCCACTTGTGCTTCTCTTTCTAGATCCTTTACCGCCTTTAGCGGGAAAGCTTGCAGAGTAAGAGGGAGTTCACCGAGAATCAACCTGCCAGGTGGAATAACTTGTAGTGGCATAAGATGAGGATCATCAATGTCCACCTCGGTGGGTTCGGTCTTAGCTTTTCTTTTTAGCAGTTCCTCCTTTTCAATCTGCTCCTTCATTCTAGTCTTGTCGATGCGCTCGGAGACACCGATAATCATTACGTCATCAGACTCATCAGCTGGGAGTGGATCTTCGATCTTATCGTCATCAAGTGCTCCGATGACTTAAGCATCGGGCCCCGGTATATCAGCAACTATCGGAACCTCGGTTGGTTTCTTCTATTGCTTTGCAGCAGCATCACTTTTGGGAGTTTGACTAGGGTCCGGAAGACCTGCAAAAAATTTTTATACAAGGAGATTAGCTCAAAACCATTGTGCACGAAGAACAGAACTTTTCATACACCGAGGAGAAAAGTGCGATACCCACATCCAGTTGGCTCTCCGTGGTTGCTGGTGTGCCTCCTTCTAAGATATGGGATAACATCTTGGATTGGTAGTCGGGCTTGTCTGGATTGTAGCCCAAATCTTGGTCCATGTCAAGGGAGATTGATGTTCCGGCTGCTTGGGATGAAGAAGGACCCTTAGGATCGACCCCAGAAGATCCGATAATATGTTATCCCCCCTCGATAGATGCAGAAGCGTTGAAGTATTCGAGCTTTACATCAGCTAAATCCAAGGGTTCGTTTCCACGAAGAATTTCCCTCACTAATTCTTCTTCATTGAGCTTGGCTTCACCAAGTTCTTTTTTCTTCATCTCGATAATATGCTCTCAAGCTTCAGTGAGTGATTCAAGATAACCCTCATCGAGAAAACTTAAGTCGCGGTGGATGAGGACTTTGGCATTATATTCAATAATCAATGGGTCGAATAAGTCCTTAATCTCATTCCTACGGGACTCTTTAGTAGCTCCCACTTGGGAGTCAACTTGTCCAATCATTTCTTTGCGGCCCTCTTCTCGAACTTCCTCTTTAAGAGCTTCGATTTTAGCAAATTGCTCATCGAGTTTAGCTTTAGGCTGCTGGCCTCAATAACTTCCTCGCAGTTCTTCTGCAATTCTTCTTGGGCTTCGATTTTCTCATCCCTTTCCTTATTGAAAAGTTCTTCAAGTTCCTCGACGCGGCGAGCCAGGGCATCTTTTTCCTTTTGCAGGGAGTCTTTTTCTAGAGCAAGTGCCCCGCTACGATGAAGTGCTACGTTGAGTTCCTTTTTATAAGAAATTTCCAAACGGCTTACCGTCTCTGCCGTTTCCTTAGCGTTTTTATTCGCTTCAGCAAGTTGTGTTTCAATTCTAACAATTCAGTATCCTGATGTTTGATTATGTTCTTATCGTGTATAACTTCCAACTTGAGACGGTCTATTTCATGTTGTCGCTCAATGGATACTTCAGAGACTTTTTCTGCCAAGTTTATGAACGATTCGTGCTGCACGAATACATCATTGACGCATGTGAGAGAACTCTCCTTGGCATGCCCAGAATTATATGAATGGAAGGAAGGAATTTGAGTCTATCAAAGCAAATTTTTGGAAAAGTGGCCTTGAGCTCGGCCAACTTCTCCACTGTAGAAACATCGGGAGCAGTAGCCGGCAAAGGCGGATCATAGGTAGCAATTGGATGTTTGCCTGATCGACGTTCGCGAGATTTTTTAGAGCTCGAGGAGCCAGAATGTTGCTCGTGAGATGCAGCGATATGAGGGCCACGGTAGGTAGGCTGGTCCCCACTCTGAGCAGGAAAGTTAGACTGCTCACCTTGACGTGATGTTTGGGACTGGGATTTGCATTTAGAAGAAGAAGATTCCCTTGAATAATAGCTTTTATCCCGTCCCTCATCTTTCTACCTGCACCGGGTAGATTCTGAATCCCGGCTAGTTTGGTGGTATGATGAAGAACTTCTGAGGCGATCAAAAGCTCTGGACTGAGACATAGCACCTACAAAGATCAAATGAGAGCGTATTAGTAATTGTTGCATGAAAGATTAAAAAAAAGTGTGTAGTGAAGTGCATGTAGTTGTGAGTGTCCTAATGTTTCTCCCGAACAGACCGATGGCTGTAGCCTTGCTCATCGGCGTTTTCTCTCTTTTATCAGAAATTCGAATGCCTTCACCACTCCTAGTGGGAGAGTTGAGTCCTTCAATGTTGATATTCGGAAAGTCATAGGTCATGATGTGATCCGAGGATTAACGATATCCCTTCTCTTTCTACAACATTCCTCGGCAATGTTGCACTTTCAGGGAGTCTGATACTACGTCCATCCTCCAACAGTTGAAACAAGGATAGTAACTCATCAACTACAAGAAGTTTGATGTCTGTGTCTTCAACAGGGGTAGCACAAATGGCAGCGGTAGCTCTTGAATAATTAGCGCCTTTAGGGCGTGGGTGCACACCTGAAAGAACTCTGAATATTAGTAGATTCAAAGAAAAAGCTATGACTTGGATTAGTGAACTTGAGAAAGAAGTGAAGATAATACTTACGTCCTTCTAACCATCGCCTCGCAAAGCCGAGAGGGCATCGAATGTAAAACCATTCATGTTTAAACAAAGAAATTTTGTTCTAGACGCCTGTCAGAACTTGGCAATTCGATGAGGGTTCAAGAAAGACATAAGAAGGGTTTCTCGACCGTTGTTTGAAGTTGTAAATAAATATTATATCTTCAGGAGTTGGTGGACGAAATAGAACACTCATAAATAGCAAGAAGGTTCCATGTATAAAAGCGTAGCTATTTGGATGGAGTTGAGTGGGGGTTATCCCATGGTATCTCAACATCTCTAGGATAAACAAGTTAAAGGGCGGTACGCATCCGGCCCAACACATAAATTTATTGCATGTCGTGTACCCTGCCGGGGGCAAGTAAGGCCTGTCGTTTCTTGAAGGAACCAAGACGTCCACAAACGGAATTCCATGAATAGAACATAGCCGGCGGAGAGCAGCCTCACCAATTCGAGAGGCTTGTGAGTCCACTGGGTTATCCAGAAGAATTGCGCCCTCTACAGCATCAGGGGTAGGACTTTCTCCACCAGAAGGACCGGAATATCTGAGAAAAGGTGGATCTATGGGTCAGAAACTTCTGTTTGTTCCACTTGATGGCTGAGAGAAAGCCTACCGGATATAGTTGCGGAACCTGATTTTGCTTCAGAACCGATATGTTGCATTGCCGGAATAGAAGACATATCAGCTGAACGCTTTGAGCGTCTAGAATCCATATTAGCTATACTTAGTAGATAATCGAGATTAGAAAAGATAACATGTTCCCCCCATGCTAAGTGTGAGCTAGTGTAGTGCAGTGTAGTGTATAAAAGGTATAAAAAGTTAGAAATCAGAAGAACGAAATAAAAACGATGAGACTTGGGAGTTCGACCAGAGAGACCGCCATCACTAACCGTCTCAACTGGCAAGAAGATTGATCGGTTATGAATTTGGGATCTACTATCGGCATATCGAAGTGTGAAGTTTGTTGTTTAAGTCTATATGCATGTTTTTAGTCCATATTGAAAGTTCTAGGAATTTGATTACTCAATCTCAAGTTCAATAGTGGATATGCATGTTATATGGATTATAGTCATCATATGTCCAAGGTCAGTAAGGCAAGTTAATGATGGTTGTTCAAATAAATCAGGTCGTATTAGTTTACAAGTTCACGAAGCCAATTTTTTACTCCATGCCGATCCCAATGATTATACTGATCCCAATGAGTATACCGATCCCTTTCCCAAATCTCCTCTACCGATCTCTCTCCTCGACCAAGACCAGCCGAACCCTATAGAAAGGCCGATCCTTATGAATAGGCCAATCCATATCCTACCACAGTTCAATCGATCCCTCTCCTAGATGATAGCCTAATTCTAAAAATACCGATCCCTTTCCTATTAGCCAAGTTTGATGAACCCTTCGCACCATTCAATACCACCGATCCCTACCTAACCGGCCCCTGCCACTGCAATATTTTCATATACCGAACTCTTTATTCCTCTATTCCTAACTTTACTTCCATCAAAGTCCCACGCCGATCCCTCACGAATGCTCGATACGCTACGCATTGCAATCACCATTGCTATCGAGAGCAGTGGCGATCATATCCAAAGGAGGGGTCGACATAAACGCGTCTTTCCATGAATCCTAACCTATTAGACCGAACCCTATATACTAATGATTCGTCTCTCTCTTGGGCCGCTCGTCATCACCACCTCGAGCGCCATTATGACCATGAACAAAGTAAAACCTAAAGTCTCATCAGACAATTGAAGGAGTATTTCAAAATCTTACCTATATGAAAATATGGATGTTCGAATTAAGATAAGGACGAGTGTTTGGAGATGATCGAATTGAAAAGGAAGGAGAGGCGAGTTTATGGGTTAGTTGGAATCGTGGATGGATTTAAGGCCAAAGGTTGGAGAAATTGGTTTCGTGATGAGGGCTCAGTGCAAAAGCAAGTAAATAAGATAAGTGGAGAAGGAAGAGAAGAAGGGATTATATATATATATATATATATATATATATGGGAGAGGGATCGACCCAAAATGCTGAGCGCGTATTGAGGAGAGAGGGATCGGCATAGAAGTCCGTCGACCCCTATTAGCAAGACCCAAAAGAGAGATCGGCATAATGCTTGCCAACCCCTATACATCTTTACAAAAAAAAGGAGGAAAGGAAAAGGAAAAATAAAAAATGGCTATAGGGGATTGGCTACGAACATGAACATACAAAATGCTATAAAGTTGGCAATGACCCGTAAGTGTTCGAAGACGTTCGAGAGCCGACAACAAAAACGTGTATATGAATGTGCACGTGAATGAATTAAAAGTTCAATTTTTTGAAATCAAAAGAAATTAGAATCAAACCTGAAACCTTCAAGTTCAGGGTTGGTCTAGATTACAAGAGTTTGTAAGTCTCGCAGAAAAGGACTTATATGCATTGCTAGAATATAGCACTAGATTTATATTATTGGAAATCGACCAAGCTTCATGGTAATCAATGAAAATTTCAACGCCCTGGGAAAACGATTCGACAAAGGAATAACAATCACTCAAGAATCTAGATGGACCTCTTTTCGATAATTTAGACTTGTTTCAATTCAAAGCATGTCATGTTACTTACAAGACGTATTTTGAGGGGCAAGTGTTACCCGGTATCCTAACCCAGCTATATTGAACTGATTGCACAAGATAGATTTGACTGTTATCAAGTTCGATGACCCCGGAGCTATGGTTGTGAGACCCGGAAGTCAGATACAGTTGGATATATGAAACCAGAATTGAACAAAGTTGGTAGACACATAATGCATGATACTTAAAGTATGGAATATAGCTTAGTCAAAAGGAAGGGATCAGTATGGTTTGACTATGTGCTAGGGATCGGCATATTCCAGTTACTAACAGAGGGGTCGGCATGAGTTGATGGTAAGGGATCGGAGGGATTGGCATAAATGAGTATGGGTCGGCATGGTTGATTGACTTGGAATGTCATACTTCAATTCACAGAGAAGGGCTCGGCGTAGTTGGATGACATGGATCGGTGTACTTTATTAGATAGGGGTCGGCATTCGTCAAAGTCCAAGTATGTTTTAGTATTCAACAATCACTATCTCGAGATTCATGAAATCAAGGCATATGGAATTTGGAGAGCAAGGCATATAGGCCCTAGAGAACATACCCTAGGAATCCCACATCAAATAGACAAGGATGGAGGGATCGACATAAAGCCTATGAGGGGGAACAACAGAAAACAATACCTAAACAATCTTGAACCAAAGATCATGCAATAACTTGAGCTCCTTTAGTCCAAACTGCATAATATTTGAAAGACTAGCATATTAAAGCATGCAGAAGCCAGCATAAGGATCGCTGCCCAAAAATCAAATAGTAAAGAAATCGGTACCGATCCCTCTTCGTGAGGATTTGGGCTTAGCAACCCCTTTGGTGGGCACATGAGTAAAAAGGTCATGTAGCCAAAGTTTCAGAGATATTGGTGGTCGTCTTCACCTATAAATATTGACTTAAGGGGTCATTCTGAGGATTTTTACGCTACTGGTTGTTTTATTCTTTATTGTAATCAAGTTTTTCATACTCCTTGCTGCTGTAATCAGATTATTAATTGATCAATAAAGATAATCTTCAAAATGGACATAGACATACAACCCCGAACCACTATAAATTTCCGTGTTCGTGATTATTGCTTTTATTAGTCTATTAGCTTATTCTATTCCTCAGTTTTAATTTTACTTTCTTCGTTGACTTCTCTACATAAATCTACTCTTAGATGTTTGTGATCAATTTGGTTGCAAACAACGTACAAATGATAAAATAAGAATCATTAATAAAAGACAAAGCGTACGTTGAACAATTAAGAGCAAACCACAATAAAAAGTACCGAGGTATTTGTTTTTATTTTATCTTTCTTCGTCATTCTTACTCTGTTTTGTTTTGATCCGATTGAATTGAATTAAACAATTGAATTTCATTTACAAACCCTTGATAATTAAAGATAAATCAACTTTACAAACTCATATCAGCGACTTGTGCAAACATTTTGACATCTGCAAAGAGGCGGAAGAATCCAACTTTGCAATCATATTTCGTTTTATACAGAAAACGATTAAGAAAACGTTGTCACCCTGCAACCTTCATGCAGAAAAAGTTTTACGACCTTATTCCATCAACGATAAAACAGCAATAATGGTTGTCTTCACTCAACAGAAAGGACAAAAAGAGGGGTGAAAAAGTATAGCGGCATTTGAGAAAATTGTCAATTGCTAAAAAATAATAGGTACAACCCCTGCATTTACCTGAAAATAACTCAGCAGACTCTGGAAGACAATTCAGTAAACATAGCAACATAAATTCCTAACCAGTCAAAAAAAAACAAAAAAATTACAAAAAAAACCAAAAAATACAAAATATACATCAACAACAATTAAAATAAATCAGCTCAACTTACCAAGACCATGAAACAATACAAAAAATGACCAAACAGAACACTGATAGTCACAACATGAAAAACCAAATAATGCACTAGATCTAAAGTAACCCAAATTTTACCAAGCATGCTAAATTACTTGATACTATATATATATATCAAAATCATTAAAGAGCAACCTCTTTCCCAAAATATGTTCATCTCTATACCCCATAATTTAATAATGTATGCTAAACTGAAATCCTAATGCTTCAACAATTTGAACAGTCAAAACTAATGAAGCCTGCGTTTGTTGTGCATTTTCTTGATGGTTCATTCTCAATCTTCTTCATCGTCCTCTTCTTCAGAAGCTTCTCTAAGCCACTGCACTCAGTTCAGAATATAAAACAAATATTAATAAGGGAACTGTTGTAAAACTCCATCTTTTAAGTTTCAAAATATACAGTCATCCATTCCCAAAAACAGATTTCAGAAAACAATAGTATTTTTGGTTCAAGCAAACTGTAAATATTAGCACTTTTCCCAAAATAAATAAATTTTGATGATATTAACCTTTGATTAAGTACATATTTAATTTTCGGAAGAAAAAAAAAGAATTATCAAAAATAATTTTAGGGGGGTAATTTAAAACTTGTTTTTGAGATGGATTTTTCATGAATTAAATTTGAAAATAAGAGGATCCTGATTTCCACTATTAATAAATTATAAGATCTATTAAACCAAAAAATTCCACCATGCTAAATTTTTAATGTCATTTAACGAAATTATAGTTAACATTACATCAATGTGGCATTTTCACATTTACATTTACAATGCAATACAGAAACGAAATTTCACAAGTACATAAAAAATTCAATCCAAAAATCCATACCGTGATAAATTGCTCAGCCTGTTTAACAAAGACCTTATCAGATTCATCTGCTCCTTCCTTCTCTGTTGCCCATGTAAGTATTGCATCTTCTGATATGATATCATTGTCATAGAGCCGATTAAGTATCTGTAAATATCAATATGTAGCATGTCAACAAATATGATAAGTACATTATTGTATGACAGTAAGTGCTTAGCTTGTAATGATATGGAAAAGATAACTTTACTCCATTTTAATTGCATATCGCTTATATGAGCACAATCAACCATTGCTACGATAGATTAATGCAAAAAGCCCTTTCTGATTTCTTTTCAATTTGAATATTGTAATATCTCCTAATTATTCATTCCTCTCACACAATTACTGTATAAATTCCTTCAAAACACCCAAAACAAAAAAATTAAATAAATAAACTTACAGTTGTAAACAAGGGCGACAGATTCTTTGTGCTTTCTAAGCACATTTCTTCAAACTTCATTATTACCTCAATCTACAAAAGCATCAACTTCAATTACTTATGAGGACAAAAACTTAATTAAATAGTGGATATAATCGAATAAAAATAAATTAAATATTTATGCCCCAAAGTAACATGAGCATTTATCAAGTGAAAGCATGACAAATTCCTATGAACAAATATGACTCTGAATGTTGACACGTTTGGAGGGTAAAACCAAAAACCATTTTCAAGCAGAACAAAGAATAGATAAACAAATAACATGCTTATAGAAGGATGGATGGAGACTAAAATCATCAGTATTAACTTTAATTGAATAATTGCAATAGTTCATTTAGCTCAAAGGTTTCAATAACGGACTCTCCACTACATCAAAACATATGAACCATGCTACATGTTTTCCCTACTCGTCATGTTATCATAGGAACAGATCAAGACAGTATACAAGAACACATTTAAACTAGAAGCAATCAAGGGACAAAAATAATGAATACATATGTATACCTCCTCGTCTTTTGATCTGAGATAGTTTCTCAGAAGCCCCTTCCATTTGTCAATTCCCTTCACAGTATTAGAAAGTAGCTCTCCTAAAAGTTAAATCATCGTATCACTAAGTGATGAACGACAATATTATAAATGATATGCGTAGAAATGTATGAAATTGCAGTCGAAGGCATATAAATGATTGACTGGAAGGAAATATGTTTTCAACCCATGGCTGAATGTGGAATAAATAGAATGCATAATCAGTAAATATGATTCGTGCACCAAGGCTACATGAATCATATTTGCACCTTTGTTTGTAGCAAGTAACCATGATTCTTACCAAGAAACGCTGACCTTTTGCAGTGTTTCAGCTTCTTAAAATTTGTTAAAAATAGAGAGTGAACAATAATGGAAGACGTCCCATTGTAGATGGGCCAACTTATTTTTACAGCATTCATACCCAATATTATATACTTTGAAGTAAGAAAAGATGATATTCAAACTTTTGTTGCATACAGTTGCCAAATTTAATAAGGCAAATTGCTGCATAGCACTTGGGAGTTTTATGACAACGTTACCAATATGAAAAGGCTGTTAAGTGGAAATTTGCTAAACACCCCTCTTTAGAAACTATCTTAACTAAAACTCTTCCTTTTTCATAATATAAAACAAAACCCTAATTTTTCAAAATCATGTCACTAAAATTAGAAATAAAATCCTTAAAAAAATCACTCATCACTAAAATTAGAGACGCCTATTCAAGAATATTGGCTGTGGCAACACAAAGCTTCCTCGTTTTCACGTAACATTAAGGTATTGATTTCAACAGTATAATTGTGGAACCCACAATATATGTAGGTCCCACATATGGGGTCCCACGTGCCACTCATTTTCTTGCAAATAAAATTACTTAAGCTTAGCCAAGTTATTAAATTTTCATTTGCTTCATTCAACAGTATAATTGAGTAGCACTTTTAGCCAAAATATGGGGTTTCGATCGAAATAGAAAGATTATTGTTGTTCCATTTCGGTTTCGGTGTGGACCAAAACGAAACTAAACTGAAACTACAATTCAATAAAAAAAATTACTAAACTTCAAATATTACAGAAGAAACTCAAAAAATGAAATAGTTTAAGATTCAAATATACTTTTCAAAATTTAAAATTTTAACATAGTAAACATACAATCACAAAATATATAAACGGTGTAACTAAAAAAGTTGAAACAAAGTAATGAATAAACATTTTTTTAGCGTTATAAATATTTATATAGTGTTGTTCATTTGTATACATTTTATTTTACTAAACTAAACCGAAACTACAATTCAATAAAAAAAATTACTAAACTTCAAATATTACAGAAGAAACACAAAAACATGAAATAATTTAAGATTCAAATATACTTTTCAAAATTTAAAATTTTAACATAGTAAACATACAAAATCACAAAATAAATAAACGGTGTAACTAAAAAAGTTGAAAACAGCATAATGAATAAACATTTTTTTAGTGTTATAAATATTTATATAGTTTTGTTCATTTATATAATATTTTTCAGTTAACGATAAATTATACATTTCGTTTCAATAAATTAAACACCATATGATTATATGAAAATAAATAATGAAATCTGAAACTGAAACCGAAACTCCCAAAATTTACGATCAAAATTCCAAGAATTACAAAATATCGAAACGAGACTGAAATCGAGGTCTCGGTTCTTTCTTTTAGCATTAATCTCTTTTATGCATGCTAATTTTATAGGTTTGTATAACATGCACTTGCAAATCAATGAATAAGTGTAATGACCCTAATTTTAAGCAACATTATTTAGAACATTTAATTAGATAAATTAAATAGAATAATATTAATAGTTAAGGGATTGAGATTTGTTAATTAATAAGGGGTCGTGCCTTAATGAATGTATAAGTAAAAAAGAATTGAAATTAAGTATGAGAAATATGATAAGGGTAAAATGAGAACATCCTTCATTTTAATACCCTAAACCTTTCCATTATTCATTCTTTATTCTTTATTCATTTTAACATTTACAAACAAAACTAAAAACTTAAGGAAGCTCGGTCAGCCACCATTAAGGAGATTCAAGAAGAAAAAAAAGCTAGGATTCAAGTAGAAAGCTTAAACAAATTAATCAAAGAGCAAATCTCAACCTTCTTAACACAAAGCCAAGGTCAATAATTGACTTACATCTCACCTTTGATATTAATATCGGTTTTAAGTTAGATCCGAATTAATTTTGCAAGTTATATGCCATATTGTGTTTGTTTAAAATTGATATATATGTTTGTTGATGATTTATATTTTTTCATATAGATTTTATGATAAGTTTAGATTGGAAAACCTATTAAATAAAATCCATATGATTTGTGTTTTTGATATATGGTCAAAAATATAATTTTAGAAATGGGTTTCAAGTTTCATAATTTTCTAAGCAATTGTGGATTTAATATGAATTTTCTATGGAAGGAAATAGTTAATGTTGGATTTAAATTATTTAAGGCAATTATATAACGATTTCGGGTCTGAAATTTATATATATGTTAGAAAACATATTAAAAGTGATTTATGGTGATTTTTAGGAAATTTTCATGAGTATTTTACTATGGTTATAAAATTATTTAATTTAAAGGACTTAAATGTATTACATGTTTTGTTAAGAATGATGGCTTATTTGTTAAAATGTTTTTAATTGTAAATTTTGATTACGGCAGCCATTTTAGAAAAGAATTTTGATAAAGAATTGGTGGCCAATCATATTTTGACAAATTCGGCAAGTTAGGTAAAAAGGAATTACTTTGGAAAGCAAAAAATCAGTTTTGTTTCAATTTACAACTCCACCACTTCCGTTGCTTTCCGTCGTCACCATGCCAGTAGGCCTTTCGCACCCATTCGAAACCAATGCACATGATATCAAGTAATTGATACGTAGTGTATTGGAGAAAGGCGGAAGGGATCGTGTCGAAGGTATGCTTTCGAAGCATTTGGCGCCATTTACATACATTTGTTTATAAAAGATGCATTCGAAGGGGTTGCTTTTATTGGCTTTCGAACCCATTAACTTATCTTTGTTTTAAAAGAAAGATTTCGAAAAAGTTGCCGCTTGTTTTTGTTTTAAAGGAGCTTCGAAGGAGTTGCTGCTTTTGAACCTATTCAATACCTAGCTGCCGCATTCATACCCTTCGAATCAGTTAACAATATATTCGAAATGGGTGCTTTCGCCTTTTAATTTTAAAAGCCGTCTTCTCAATGCTTTCGAAAGGGTAGTTTAGCCGCTTTCAAATGGTTTCGGAGGCAGTGATTCTTTCTTCAATCAAGCTCCAGATGCAAATAATCCGAACGATAGTGAAGACTTTGTTATCAACAGAGATGGTGAGAAGAGAATGTCAGATCTAGGTCGCCGTGACGCTAGATCTAACACTTCTACTCTAGTGACCAACAGATTCAACAGATCCAGTTACTCGAGCTACTCGAGCAACGTAAATAGGAGTAGAGGCATGAGAGGTGATATGAACGAAAATCTATCTTACTGGGAACGTGGAGAATCAAGCAATGTAAAGAATGGAGAGGAGATAGATTAGATCATAAATCGCCTCCGCCATTCTTTGTTTCTCTTTGTTTGCTGTGAGTAGTGTCGGCTACTAGGTTAGGATTTGTTTTAAGAGTGTGTTGGTGTGTTCGGGTTAATTTTTTGTTATCCGGTTTGCTTTGTAACTTCTGGGCTGGGTCTATTTACTTCTCTTCAAAAAAAAGTAAGAATTTTATCAGACCAAGTAATACGTCTTGGAAAGCAACCTAGTGTTTGTGAGAAAACCGGACGGATCGTTAAGGTTGTGTACCGACTATCATAAGTTGAATGAGAAAACGATAAAGAATCAATATCCGTTACCTAGAATTGATGATTTGTTCGACCAGTTGAGTGGAGCCAAAGTATTTTCTCAGTTGGATTTGGCAACAGGGTTCCATCAGCTAAGAGTAGCAGAGAATAGTATTCATTTGACGGCGTTTAGAACCAGATATAAATCGTACGAATGATTAATGATGATGTTCAGACTAACAAATGCGCCAGCATTTTTCGTGGACTTGATGAACCGAATATTTCGAGAACATTTGGACAGATTCATATTAATATTCATAGACGACATTTTGATATACTCTAAGGATGAAAGAGAGCATGAGGTTCATCTTAGAGTAGTACTTGAAATGTTGAGACAGCATCAACTGAAAGCGAAATTTTCAAAGTGTCATTCTAGAAGAGGGAAGTAAAGTTTCTTGGTCATGTAGTCTCAGAGAAAGGGTTGTCAGTAGATCCGACTAAGATCGAAGCAGTGAATAGTTAGAAGAGACCCAAGATAGTGACTGAGATAAAGAGTTTTCTTGAATTAGCTGGTTATTATCGGAGATTCATTAAGGATTTTTCATGGATAGCCGCCCCGATGACTAAGCTAACTTGAAAAGATATGAAATTTGCTTGGACTGATAAGAGTGAAGAGGCGTTCCAGAAACTGAAACATTTATTAACTAATGCACATGTGTTAGTAATTCCAGAGGGGGATCAGGACATGGTGGTATACATGGATGCGTGTGGAATAGGATTAGGAGCTGTGTTAATGCAGAAAGGCAAAATGATTGCCTATGCTTCTCGACAACTCTGACCGCATGAAGTTAGGTACCCAACACATGATTTGGAATTAACTACAGTGATTTTCACGTTGAAGATGTGGAGACGTTACCTTTTGGGAGAAAGATTCGAGTTGTATACGAATCATAAGTCACTAAGATATTTATTCTCTCAAAAGGAGTTGAATATGAGACAGCAGAAATGGCTGAAGTTTTTAGCCGCTTATGACTTTAGCATTGGATACACACCGGGAAAAAGCAACAAGGTTGCGGATGCACTTAGCAGGAAACATTAGAATGCAGTATTGGCAATGATAGCTGAGTGAAAAGATTTAAAGGTATTGACTACATGTGGAATACAATGGAGATCTAAGAGTAGTTCTAGTCAAAAGACCGCTATGTTGTTGAGTTTAAAAGTTCGACCGATGATAATCGAAAGGATTGTTTCTAAGCAAAGAGAAGGTCATTATTAGCTGAATGGATCAGATATTTAAGAAATGAAACAGAGAGCGATGACTTGAAAGATTTCAGCCTTGATCAAAATGGGTGGTTGAGGAAGAAAAGGTGATTATGTGTTCCGAATGTGGGAAACATTAGGAAGGAAATTCTTAGAGAATGTCATCGTTCGAAGTTCACTATTCATTTAGGAGGAACTAAGATGTATCAGGGTATGAAAATGAATTTCTTCTGGAAAGGTATGAAGAGAGATGTAAGTTATGGGTGAGGTAGTGTTTGAACTATCAACATGTAAAAGCCGAACATCAAAAACCAAGTGGGTTACTTCAGCCTTTATATATTCCAGTCTGGAAATGGGATTCTACCTCAATGGATTTCATAGACGAGTTGCCAAGGTGAATAGAGGAAATGAGAGTATATGAGATAGTGGAAAGATTGACAAAGAGTGCACACTTTATACCCGTTAAATCGACCAGGACAGCATCAGATTTAGCTAAGATATTCATGAGGAATATAGTTAGACTGCATGGAATTTCTAGTAGTATAGTAAGTGACACGGATTCCTTATTTACTAGTGAGTTCTGGAAGAGTATACAGGATACCTTAGGTACCAAGCTCAAGATGAGTACCGCTTACCATTCGCATATAAATAGACAAACGAAGAGAGTTAACAAAGTCTTGGAGGGTTTGTTAAGAGCTTGTGTGCTAGATTTCGGAGGATCGTCGAAAGACCATCTACACTTAGTCGAGTTTTCGTATAACAGTTATCAGACTAGTATAGGAAACCGTTTGAAACCTTGTATGGAAGGCCATGTAAATCTCCCATTTGTTGGTTAGAGACCGGAGATAGATTAATTCTTGGTCCGAATTTGGTTAAAGAAGCTGCAGAAAAGATTGAGTTAATTCGATCTAGAATAAAGGAAATTCAATCTAAACGGAAGAGTTATGTTGATAAAAGACGAAAAGACTTAGAGATCTCAGTCGGAGATCATGTTTTTGTCAAGGTGTCACCGATGAAAGGTATAATCATATTTTGAAAATCAAGAAAATTGGCACCCAAATTCGTTGGACCATTTTCTATTATAAAAAGGATCGGGAAACTCGCGTATAGAGTAGAGTTATCGAATAGTTTGGCGGAAGTCCACAATGTTTTTCATATTTCACATTTAAGGAAGTGTATTCGAGATCCAGAAACTACTATTACGCCGACTGTGTTAGAGGATTTAGTAGTGAAACCGAATATGACAACAGTTAGAAAACCAGTTCGTATAGTTGCGAGAGATGAGAAGAAACTAAAGAACAAGACAGTCAGATTAGTCAAAGTCTGGTGGAGTGACGACGAGAAAGACCGTACTTGGAAAACCGAGAGCAGAATTAGAAACATTTATCATGACTTGTTTCATGGTATGTTTTACCTTTATATTTGATTATTGTGAGTACCTTATTGTAATTTCGAGAACAAAATTCTTTAAAAAGAGGAGTCTGTAATGACCCTAATTTTAAGCAACATTATTTAGAACATTTAATTAGATAAATTAAATAGAATAATGTTAATAGTTAAGAGATTGATATTTGTTAACTAATAAGGGGCCGTGCCTTAATGAATGTTTAAGTAAAAGAGAATTGAAATTAAGTAAGTAGGAGGAATATGATAAGAGTAAAATGAGAACATCCTTCATTCTAATACCTTAAACCCTTCCGTTCTCCATTCCTTATTCATTTTAACATTCACGAACAAACTAAAAACTTAAGAGAGCTCAGACGGCCACCACTAAGGAGATTCAAGAGGAAGAAAAGCTAGGATTCAAGTAAAAAGCTTAAGCAAACCAATCAAAGGGCAAATTTCAACCTTCTTAACACAAAGCCAATGTGGATAATAGACTTACATCTCGCTTTTGATATTAATATCGGTTTTAAGTTAAATCCGAATTAATTTTGTAAGTTATATACCATGTTGTGTTTGTTTTAATGGATATATATGTTTGTTGATGGTTTATATTGTTTCATATAGATTTTATGATAAGTTTAGATTGAAAAACCTATTAAATAACATCCATATGATTTGCGTTTTTGATATATTGTCAAAAACATTATTTTAGAAGTGGGTTTCAAGTTTCATTATTCCGGAAACAGCCTCTTCGCAAAGCGAGGGAAATGCTGCGTACAATCGACCTCCCCAGAGCCTGCTATCACGCGGAAGCCTCGTGTACTGGGTTCCACCAACTATGGATTTAATATGAATTTTCTATGGGAGAAAATAGTTAATGTTGGGTTCAAATTATTTAAGGCAATTATATAACGATTTCGTCTGAAATTTATATGTTAGAAAACATATTAAAAGTGATTTATGATGATTTTTGCGAAATTTTCGTGAGTATTTTACTATGGTTATAAAATTATTTAAATTAAGGGACTTAAATGTATTACATGTTTTGTTAAGAATGAGAGCTTATTTGTTAAAATGTTTTTAATTGTAAATTTCGAATACGGCGGCCTTTTTAGAAAAAAGAATTTTGATAGAGAATTGACAACCAATCATATTTGACAAATTAGACAAGTTATGTAAAAAAGAATTACTTTGGAAGGCAAAAATTCAGTTTTGTTCCAATTTACAACTTCGCCACTTCCGTTGCTTTCCTTTGTCACCATGCCCAGTAGGTATTTCGCACCCATTCAAAACCAATGCACATGGAATCAAGTAATTGATACGTGGTGTATTGGAGAAAGGCGGAAGGGATTGTGTCGAAGGTATGCTTTCGAAAGGGTTGGAGTCATTTGCATACCTTTGTTTATAAAAGATGTTTTCGAACCGGTTGCTTTTATTGGCTTTCGAACCAATTAATCTATCTTTGTTTTAAAAGAAAGCTTTCGAAAGAGTTGCCGCTTGTTTTTGTTTTAAAGGAGCTTCGAAGGAGTTGCTGCTTTTGAACATATTCAATACGTAGCTACCGCATTCATACCTTTCGAATCAGTTGACAATGTATTCAAAAGGGGTGCTTTCGTCTTTTAATTTTAAAAACCGTCTTCTCAATGCTTTCGAAAGGGTAGTTTAGCCGCTTTCAAATGGTTTTGGAGGCAATGGTTTCGAAAGGGTGGGCTTCGAAACTATCCTCTTTCTTTTACTTGGAATTAATGTTTTCGAAAGTAAATGTTTTTGCCCCAGTTCTTTATGACCCTTTAGTTATATTAAGTGTTAAACCCAATGATTTCAAAAGGAATAATTTTAAATGGTTTCGAGGTAATGTTTCCACAAACCTTCACTTGAATCCAATGCTTTCAAAAGATATATTATAAGTGTTTCAAAAGATATGTTTTAAGTGTTTCAAAAGAAAGGTTCTGATGCTTTCAAAAGATAAGTTTAAATGGTTTCGAAAGAGGATGTCTAAAGTTTTATATAATGGTTTCGAAACGGATGCTTTCAATTATATTTGAAAGGAATCGTTTAATGTTTTAAACAAGGGTTTTGAAGATATTGTTTAGCCTCATGGCCTAAGGTTTTCTAAGTTAAAAAGGGGGTTTAACTTATTCCGAAGGGATAGACAATTCCTTTTGATTTAGATTTCATCAACATTGTTTTGTGCAAAAAGCATATTTTCCTCGTGTAAGTATGATTTAAAAAGGGTTAAATCATTTTGAAAGAAAGGTTTCAAGGAAAATTAGATGGGGTGGTTAACCCTAAGTTTATGACTCGGATATTAGAAGACCAGATGAGACTGGTATGGGATCGCACCCTATACTTTAGCTAATAGCCCCTAACTAATATAAGTCCAAAATTCCAGTGTGTAGGGCTTTGTCACTGGTAAGACTAAAATGATGTTACACACAAAAAGGAATATACAATTCCGAAGGGATAGATAGTTCCTTTTGATTTAGATTTCATCAACATTGTTTTGTGCAAAAAGCATATTTTCCTCGTGTAAGTATGATTTAAAAAGGGTTAAATCATTTTGAAAGAAAGGTTTCAAGGAAAATTAGATGGGGTGGTTAACCCTAAGTTTATGACTCGAATATTAGAAGACCAGATGAGACTGGTATGGGATCGCACCCTATACTTTAGCTAATAGCCCCTAACTAATATAAGTCCAAAATTCCAGTGTGTAGGGCTTTGTCACTGATAAGACTAAAATGATGTTACACACAAAAAGGAATATACAGAGAGAAGATAGATTATTGGTGAGCTCGCAAAACAGTTAGGATCAATTGACCCTAGGAGAAGTAAGTTAAGGACAGATCGTCCAGTATTGTATCTAACCGAAGTTAGATTATTTATTATGTCTGGTAGGCCCGAGTCAGCCAATGGTTAATAGTTGGCCAGTTAAAACTATGATGTTGGATAGTTAGCCCATTGATTACCTGATTATTATGCATATATGTTATTGCTATTATTGTTATAATCAGTTTTTGATTTGCAAAAAATATGATTTTAAAAGGATATTAGTGAGGGGAATCTCGTTCCGCTAAGCGGCGTAGTCTCACTTAATATCAGTAAACCGAGATGTAATAGAATTATTTACACCGGGCTTTATGTCTGACTCAAAGTTTATGTTTTCCCCTTAAACTCCCGGATGCTCAAAATTAATTTGTGTAGATTGAGAGTTAAAAACTTTTTAGGTTTAGTAAGTTGGACGAATAAGCTTCTGAAGATGTGCAAGAGGCAAAGCTAGCTATGTAGGAATTATTTAGTGATATTTCCACTGTGATGTATTTATGACTGATATGTTTATCTATTTAGTACTCCGATCATCCAAGGGGACATTTTCAAATGTCGTTTTTTGTGTAATTTGTAATAATTATATTTGATCAAAACCTGAAAATCGTTTTGGGATTATGAAATATTGATTTGAAATATAATCAGAAAGCTGTTTTTGAAATCTATGTTGATTTTATTTCATATTCATGTGCTTCTGATATTATGGATACTTTTAACATTACCGTATTTTGTCATTGGAAGTTAATACTATAGATGACTACAGCATCTGTAGCGCTTAGCCTTGCGCCTCAAAGTAGAGGATGTTACGATAAGTGAGGGGTATCAGCTGACCCCTGGCCCCCACAGGTTATTAAAATTGGCAACAAGGATAAGAATGTTTACAAAACACTTCTCCCATACGAATAAAAATCCAAGGAGTTTTAGCAAATTTTCTAACACATTTCACCAACTTGTGATCTTTCCGATATGTATCTTGTATTTTAGATGTCGATATAAAGAAAAATTAAAAGTGGATCTGTTCTTTAACTGTGGCAAACAATACAGTCATATTTTCAGCAACTTTGATTGGGTATGCTTCTTTATTGTTGTATCCTTTTATTTTATAGTCTAAGCTGCTTTTCTACTTCTATTTCATTAATTTGTTTGATGCTCCGACATTGAAATGATTGCTTTGCTTTTATTTTGTTTTCATCATGGTACAAGGTATCGGACGGTACCCCGAAATTTCGGGATACCGTGCCGATACATGTGTAGAGCGAGTTGAAACCGAACAACAAAATCGGTTTCGGTTCGGGCTAAAATAAGAAACCAAACAATAAAATCAGCAAATCACGAAAAACTTGCCTAGCTTCAGCAAATCACGCATCGTCTTTGCCCTAGCTTCAGCAAATCAGCAAATCGACTTGCCCTAGCTTTAGTAAATTGACCTTGCCCTAGGTTCTTCTTCTTCTTCGGCTACATCGACCTTGCCTAGGGTTTTTACTTTACTCCTTGCTCACTTTTTTTGTTCTGCCCTAGAGGTGTTATTTTCCTCTGCCGTGGCCTATGTTTGACTAGCATGTACGTTTTTGTAGGCTGAAATACACAAATGTGTGTTTGATTAGTATGAGGGCGGAAATTTTTGTGGGCTGAAAATTTGTTGGGCTGAAATATAAAGTCTTGGGCCGGTATTAAATAATGATGCTCTAGTATTAGTTAGTTTTAATTAGTATTTGGTATAATTTAATTTTAATTTTTAGTTAGTATTGGGTATAATTTAGTTTCAGGGTTTAACTTAATTTGGTTTTAATAGTATTTAGTATAATTTTCATTAATAAACTACTGAAAACCAAAACCGGGACCGAAATCGAAACTAAAATTGAAACTTCCGAAACTACCGAAGTCGTCCGAAACTAACAAAAATTCAAATGTCTGAAAACGAGCCCGAAACCGAGTTCTCGAACCTTGGTTTTCATTCATGACCAATTCCATATTTTTGTTTTATATAGTATATGCATGGTAATGGTAAATTATATGCACGGAAATAGTTTATAGGTACTGAGATGCTAAATTGCCGATTCCTCCATTTCAAATTTGGGGAAAATTTCTTAAATTCTAAATTTTCTTTCCTTGTAATGTTTAATGAATAATGATTGATATGATTTATCGAAATGTTAGAATACTTAGAAAATACAGCATGTTTAACTGGTACACTTAGTAATTTAAATCAATATATCGATATCACTATCTCTAAAGGATTGTCTGGTCTGTAAACTGTCAAACGGATCAATCATAAGTGATGCTAAATTGTTAAACGATATTACTATGTCAATGTACCAAGCAATTATATTTACCAACATAATTTTTAAATGATTTTATATTTTCTTCATTGTTTTCGCCGTTCTGGCGAGACCTGCTGGATTCGCATTTGATAACATGTCAAAAAATGAAAGCAACAGAATTGAGATGGGAATTCCAGCTATTTTTGATGCCGTAGATTCAACACAATCACAATGAATTATAAATAATTTTTAATTATTTAAAAATACTTGCATTGTACAATATTTTAATGCTGAAGGAAAATATCGATCCAAAATACAAAGCACTAATGTTTTGCAAGTAATTTCTCAAAGGTTTTGTAAAACGGCAGTTGATAATTAAAATAAGCAATTAAAATCTAGTATAAAAATATATGTAAGAACAGTGAACTTGAATCTTTTAAACTGGGCATATTAAGTGCAAATATTTTTGCATTGAATGAAAATATGTTTATAGCATTTATTGCAAAATATTTGAATTGTAATGGAGTAATATTATTTATACGGTAAAATGAAGTGCAATATTTTGCACAGGAAATGCAATAACAATGACTATAGAAACAGTTTGTTTCATGAATAAGTATGTATTAAGAACAGAGAGGGAGAAGTGGTTTGGGTGGGTTCGGGGGGGGCGGGGGGGCGGGGGGGTGGTGGGGAATCAGATATGAAATGCATATGTTTTGCACTGATTAATAACATTTATGTAGAGAGCCTATTAGATATTGAAATTATTTGGTGTTTCCTATTAGCTATTAGATTTTGAGCAACAACTGGATCGATGATTGAACAGGACATATATATGTCATGCCACCAAGAACGTCAACTCTATGTGAATTATCGCTTGTAGCACAAGAACACTTACCTGTCCCTATTATATCCAATACTAGTATCTAATGTCACAAACATGTTTAGGTGAAAAAAAAGTTTGAATTAATATTGGAAAATAATAATGTGAAAATTATGATATTAAATGAGAAAACTAATATGATGTACAAAAGTTTGGCATATACTCTCGAAGTGCAAAGGTTTTGCATTCCAATATATGAACAATATTTTGACCGATCTATTAAACACGGCATGCGAATCTTGTTGAAAAAAATAAATTTCAAGGTTTAATAGCAAAATCAGTTTTCCAGCCCGACTTTTCAACAAAGAGATTAAAATTTTCATGTTGGGATAAGTTATTTAATCATGGATGGCATCATTGCTAAATTGATGGCGCATGTGAGTTATAAAAATAGGATATTGTTTCTTATTAAGTATGAGTTTTGTCTATTTATCTTTAGATGTGATGAGTAAAACAAAAACACCCAAATTTAGGGGTGAGCCATTTACTGGTTCATACCGAATATATCAACCAAACCGACAAATTGAATCGAATATAAAACATTAATTATTTAAAATAGCATGATTATCGATGCCAATATTATTGGTTCTGGAATAATCTTAATAATATTATTTTTCTTTCAATTCATGTTAATATTTATAGGAAAGAAGTTTGTTTCCAAGAAAATTAATATCATTGCATCTTCAAGTAAATATAGACTCCTTCAATTGTTTCAATCTCTCATGTTATGTTAGCAACTAAACAATCTAGCTCATTCGAATATCAAATCGATCATTTTTTATTTGGTTGATTTTGATTTTAAAAAATACGGTATTGGTTCGATTCATTTTTTGTTTGCTGAATGGTTAATTCGATTATTATTTTACCGATAAATTGATATCCGCTAACCATCACTGGTAAATTACCATAAGGCAAGAGTAGTTATATGCTGAGTGTTTGACAATCAGATCATATAAATAAACCATTACCAATACTAAATATACCGATGCATATTCTAGTATATTGATGTTTATTTCAGATGCTATGAAAATTAAAATTAATTCATCATAAGTAGTTGACAAATATAAATCTTCAAGAAAATAAACGTTAAAAGAATTAGAAGAGAAACATCATCTTAAACAAAACTACAAACATTATATGAGTCAAACATCTCAGAACATGTTCTATTTGTAAAATGATTAAATATATATACAAGGTTAATAGAAATAAAAGAATCAAATGATTGGTAAATTTATCATTACTAATGATTTTGATATTTTATAACTGTTAAATACCATAGATAACAGCAAACTGGTTGTAGCATTTTGATAGTAATGGTATACCATTTTAGTCTGTTGAATCCCCATTATCCTACATTCCTACTAACAGCCCTTGTAGTAGCGTTTTTATATGATCCCTACATTAAAAGCAATCAACCAGCTGAAGTATGAGTTCCCTTATTAGTAACATGTCACCAATCTTCATTGACATGTATTGTGAACAACTGCACAAAGTACATTACCATTCCTTATTATTACTGGCTTTTAGTGACAGCTTGCATGTCCACCAATTAATAAACCTAGCTAGCTTAATCCCAAATAAATCATAAAAGTATTGGGCAAACTCGCATGTGTGTACCTTCCTGTGAAATTGCCTTGCAGAGAAAGTAATCAAGCTTCAAGGTATCTTCCATATACTAAGGCTCAATAATCGGCATATGGAATTATGTAGTGACATAAAAGCCAAAGTAAACAAAGTTGGAATAAAAATAAGCAAAAGGTCATAGCTCTTAGCTGTGTGTGTGTGTGTATACATACATGCATACATACATATATACTTTTCTTTGAAAATAACACACACACATGTATGTATATACACATATGTGTGTATGTATACATATGTACGTATGAATGCAGATATGTAGTTTCACTTGGCTACCTGCTATAACATGTGTGCAATTACATAAGTGCATGCATAGTGCATATGTAAATTTAAATATATGAAATCAAAATTACTATCTTTTCAGTAGTTGTACAACACCAAATTATTTGACATTCAAGCCCAGTCAGTGAAGAAAAATAATAAGGGACTACTTACTTTGAGAGGAATGAGGAGAATCATAAGCTGATTTCACGATTGAATAAAACAGTGCCCCAGCACAATCTGCATGAGACATATTGTACGACAATCTGGGCAGCAATGAAAATGGAATATCATTAATTATCAAATCAGAAACAACCTACAACTGGAGTTCGCATGAAATAAAATCCATCTTAATGAGGTTGAAACTTGAAACAATGAGATAAAATTGAAGAAAATAGGATGCAACGTACCACTATAAAAATTGCAATTAGGTACATTTTATCAGCACAAACCTACCCAACAGTTCTAAATAGAACATATTCCCGTTTGATGTTTATGAATATATTTTTCAACAGTATATCCATTAATATATTTTCCAAATAACGATAGTAATAATATAGGAAATATCGGGTATGACCATAAAATATCAATCTACATAAGTTGAGTATACAGGATATGGATAAGGTTGCATAATATGAATTGAGTATTGGTAACAAAAGAGACATCAACCTTATGTTAACTGGTTCGCAAATACAATATACAACATCAGTGAAATTATAATTATTCTGACTAAATTGTTGTACCTTAATGAGTTGATCTCTATAATAACATTATCTTGATCAACACCTGTAAGAGCACGTCCAAAAGTTGCTTCCACCTTCAAAAATAAATAAATTATCAAAGATTGCTTTCAAAGTGTATATAGATATAGTCACTATACACAAAAAATCACTTTTGTTCATACACGGCACACTTAAAATTTGTTGAGTGTGGTTTTCAACTAACCAACTGATACATAAAACTGATTTATTAAAACTAATGATGTTTCGCATTTTTATTGCAGGAACGTCCAGTAAATAAATATTGAAAAAGTGAGGTGCCATGTGTAGAGTTTTGTGCAAACTGAAGTGTCCACCATGATTAATTAACTCTAAAACATAAACATGGGATGAATATACCATTCAAGTACCTCTTTCTCGAAATCAGCAGAATCTCGATAATCACCAGAATCTCCATCGTCAAGGCTAACACTGTCGGCATCCGGAAGAAAATCCCCAGAAGCTTTAAGAAAATTGAAGTCTTGAATTGATTCGACATAATCATAAGAAAGTTTAAGGTTCAATGCTTTAAGTTTTTCATCAGGAATTGGCGCAATTGAATGCCTCCATTCTTCTTCATGCCCAGACTCGCATACTGACCAAATGTAACCAGCTCCAGTAATGCAACTCTGAAAATAATGAATATATATATATATATATATATATATATATATATATAAGCACAAACAAATAAAACTACATAATTCATCTTCTTCTTTTTTAAGATCGAGAAAAATATATGAAGGATGAGCATCTTTTGAACTAATATTGTGATGCAAATAAATACAAGCATTACTAAGTGATACTTAATAGTAAAATGTGAGAAATAATTTATTAATAAAAATAATAGCATGTTTAACAAAATCAATAAACTCATGCACATATTAAACATGAGTATACATACTCAATATCCTCAGATAAACCTTTCTCATAACTTTGTCTTGATGAATTTAAAGAAGATAATGAGCATGAAATTACTGATTGCTTTCTTTCCTACTTTTATTCCATAGTGACACCCTTTATGGAGAGGGGGTAACCTAGTTAGGCAGTAGATTTATTTTATTTTGTCATGGTTAGAGGTGCAGGAAAGGGACTCAACTTTATATAACTATAGCCATCATGGATTTATGGTCACACTTCCACTAAAATCCAAACATTTGAATTTTAGCTCAAAGCAATGTTAACCTCAAACTCACATTATAAGCGTGAGCTAATACATTCTTTGTGCCCGATCAACACTCATTGGTCACATTTAATAATTAATGCATGTGCATAGATCTCAATGTCTGTTAACCGATTCTGAGAAGTATATCCCCTCACACCCAGGTGACATTACTCTTGAATTCAAAGTTACCTCTTCTATAAAAATGTGTCATATTAAGTACCAAGTTTACAATTTTATTTACCAACGATGCTAATAGTCATTAAGAAATTCTAACATATCAATCCACATTTAGATAATATATTCAATATGAGTTAATTTCATTGCTCATAACCGAAGCTATTACCGTCTAACGAAGAAGTAAAATGCGCTAGTTGAGGGGAAAAAAAATCATGAACTGGTATTGACTAGTAGTCGTGTCCATTGTTGTCAAAAATCCTAAAATCCTACGATTTAAATCCCGATTCGGATCGGATCTTTCCCTTAACGATTCGATTTAATTCCGATCCAAGCTTAGTCAAAAGCGCAAATAAAAAACATTCTATTTATATACTAACATACTTAATATGTTTATTTGGATTCAAAATTCAAAATACAATGTTTTCAAAATAAAATAAAAATATAATAAGAGAGGAAGTTGAGTTTTATGTTTAATTGTAGAAGTTCAAACATCAAAATCAATTTCAAATTTTATGCAAACCTTCAAATACGAATTTTTTGAATCTACGATTTACGATTTGAATCTCGTTTCGATTTAAAGTTTGAACTTTACGATTTACGATTTAAATCCCGTTTTGAAAACATTGGTCGTGTCTACAAGTAATAACTTATGATGGCACTATATTAAAGAAACCAGAAAACCTCAGACATAGCATTGTCCTCTGTGTCAGCTGAATTTGGTATTAGGTCCAGTTTTCTCATATTCAGCATAGTTGTAATTGCTGCAAGATAAAAATAGTTATATAAGAATAAATGGGCACAATCTACTAACAATATAACATTACCAAAAAATAATCAATTTATGACATTAATAGTATAATATAAAAAAAAGCTCTTCGGTAATTGGCATTAACATATTGGACTAAAATCTAATCAAAGCACAAACTACAAGGGATACAAACCTCTGTGGACTGATCCTAAATTACAAAATATGAAGTTCATATAATGCCTGCCTTAAATAATGATCCAATTAGCAGAGGGCACTAATTAACGTTATTTAACTGATGTTGCCAAAAAAAATGCAGCTCCTAAGGTTCTCAAGATGCATACAGCTCAAATTAATGGATTTTATTTTTCCAGAACAAGCTAGACTACCATAGTTTTAGTCTCCAGTATATAATATTGCCCTTTTATATAATAGCATCTATATTATAACTCTGATAATATTATATAACTCATTACTTAAATAATAGATTTAGGATAATAGATTCGGTACATCTTCAGTTTAAAAAAAAAGTATTTGGGATATAAAAAAATTAGGATTATGTTTCTGCACTATTTTTCTTCTACACCAACTGTGTTTATCACAAATTTGGACAAACCTAACCAACCTGTTTAGAAAACCAATCAGCAAGAGTGATTTTTGTCCAACATATTTTAAAAGACGGTCCGCATAGACAAATCTGGCACAGATTCCATTTTCTCATAAATAAATAAACATCAGGAAACTGGACTTGCATTGCTAAAACAAGCTATGTGATCCTAAAAATCAAGTGATGGACACTGATAAATATTTATAAATAAAAAATGTATGAAAGAATCTGCCGTTAACAGTTACACAATAGAGTAAGGTTGTACAAAAAAATATGTATGAAAGCACTCGGAGCTTGACTAGTTAGCATAATTAAATTTGAACTTCACTATTTCGAAAGATGAATATCTATTGCATTGTTGTATCTTTTATTGTATGTATAAAAACTGAATTTCCACAAAGGGAAAAAAACTTACAAGGACTATCAATAACACCACTGGTTGCATCAGCATATTCAAGTTCTTCGTCACTGTCTTCTGTGGAGGGTTGAGGAAGCAAGGAAACTTTCAAGTAAGCAGGCACCACAAATTGTTTCCCAACTTTAACCTAATACAAGGGAAACATCAACTTAGAACAATATTATTTGAAGTTCAGAGCATTCCAGAGCATACGCCATAAAAGGAGACATTTCACACGTAGAAAGGTGAAAGCGTAGACAGACTATAATGCACATCGGCTGCAGATGGAAGGGTTGATAACAAAGATAACCTATAATGCACAGAGGATTATAGTAAAAATCTGATATAGTTTAAGATCACATTTAAGCATTTCCCTGATATCCATAGTAAATCACAAATTTATACACACAAAATTTTGTGCCATGGTAATGTATTCAACAGTTGTAGCAACAGCAAACATTCACTAAGTAATCAACCTATATCATATAAGTTGGTGCAAGAATATCACTGTGTGCATTTTATATAGAAAAGAAACCAAACAACAGGATGTCTCGAAACAAAGAAAAGTTTTGTTGGAAAAAGCAACAAGATAATGATAACTGGACAAAGAGAACACTGAAGACAAGTATAGCAGGACTTACGTTATTTACTTAGTCATAAGCTATCAAGTGAGTACATATTGAGTCTTCTAAAAGAAACATCAATAGAAGTCTCAAAATCCAATGGTAATTGTTCGCACAATTCAAAACTTAAAAATTTCTTTGTGTATGTAACTAGGCACAAGTCAAACATTCCATTCAAAACATGGCTTCTTGTAAACTATGGCATATTACCTTAAAAGACAAAATGACACCAGGTTCAAGAACCACCCCTGTGCTTAAATGAACACCATCACAAACTAAGGCATAGCTTATTTTGCAATTATCTTCTATGGTAACATTATCCCATACGTAAGAGCCCTGTATGGTAACATTGCATCCAATAGTGCAGCCTCGCCCGATTACTGAATTGAAAATACAACTGTTCTCACCAACAGATGTACCATCTCCAACAAATGAAAAAGGACCAATTTGAGCAGAACGTGATTTGTGCACTTCTGGATAACAACGCACTTATGAGTTGTAAAAAAAAAAGGAATAATCCTTCATGATAATTATTAGCACATTGCATTAAAAGAACAGCAGCGAACCTGATATGTAAGACCATAACAACAGAAGAAACAAATATTGGCACAAAATCTTGTGAGATTTGAAGGTAGCATGATATCATTTAAAAAATAATGTGACAAACTGAATGACTTGTCTATAAAAAACATTAACTGGCAATGTGCCTGGAATGTTTATTTTATTATTCACTGGCAATGTTAATCTAGTGATGAATATAGGGCTAATGAGTTCATTTGAAAATTGCAAATGCAATTGAAGATGGGACAAGTTTGTTATGTAAGATGTGTAAAAGACTCAAGTATGGCAACTAGCATGTACATCAACCGATAAGACTTGGGATAATCAAGGTTAGTTACTCCATAATATTACATCGAATTTGGAATTTAACTCGTGCATGTTAAGTTGTTAGACTTGGTATATGAAAAATATTGGCCAAAAAATTATATGCAGCAGCTTTATAACACTTAAAAATAATATCAATTACTGTTCAGCAAGTAAATACTATTCATAACCTATATAGTGGATTTTCGGCAAAGTCTGCATGTGATTACATTGGATGGATACATTACGCATCAGGGGCTTTTTGTCATGTTGGCATACATTTACATACACGTGTGCATATATAATCTATTTTTGACAAAGTTTGCATGTGATCACAAAGCTAGGGGCTCTAGGTTATCCCTATTTCTAGGATCACAAAGCTTTTGTTTGTTTAGAACATTCCCAGTGCTGGTAGGTAGCAAGTTAATATAAGAACCCTAATTGGGTTAAACACACTTTAAATCGCATTAAAGTCAGTATATACGTGCACACACTAGCCTGAATTGCTTTAATTCTCACTGTCACCTTTTACGTTTTGAATCATCATCACCACTTTTAATTACCTTTTAATTCTTTTGCTTTCAGATTTCAAAATGGAACATTCATGAAATAAAAATAAAATAGGAAAACAATAATCCAAATATGAAGTTCAACGCTGTTTTTTTCTTTTGTCTTATATGTGGGTAAAATGAAATAACGGTTGGGTGCAATTAGCAATGGTGTATCTTAATTATAGACAGATAAGGTGCGATCCTTTTGTTACATGACAATTAATGTTTCAGTATGTATATCTAAGTGAGATTATAGCTTCAAATTTTCATCAATTACCACAAGTTCAAAGAGAATCTTGTAGCTAAAGCAAGGTTCGAGATCTCGGTTTCGTCCTAGGTTTCGGTCTTTTATAATTTTTGGAATTTCAATCTAATTCATAAATTCCAAGAATCTCGGTTCCACTTTCGGATTTCGTTAATTATTTTTCATATAGTTATACATATATTTGTTTAATTTACTAAAACAAAATGTATGCTTTATCTCTAATTGGAAAATAAGGTATAAATGAATGATACTTACTAAATTTTAAATGCTAATAACACAAAAAAATGTTCATTCATCACTTTGTTTTAAACCTTTTTTAGTTACATCATTTATGTATTTCATGATTTCGTATTGTGAATATTCATATATTTAAAACTCAAATTAATTCTTTTTTTGAGTTTCTTCTGTATCATTTGAAGTTCAGTGGCTTTTTAATTAAACCGGAGTTTAGGTTCGATTTCGTTTCTATCCCCAGTCCCCGCTGAAACCGAAATGGAACGACCGAAATCTCGGTGTTTCAATTGAAACTTCAAACCTTGAGCTAAAGTTATGTTGTTTCTTCATTCATTAGCTGATAATGAAGGGCGTATTTTTATTTTTTAACTAGGCATATCCTTAGATGATCGTAGTTATGGTCTATGTATCTTTTCTTCTCACCAACTTGAGCTTAGAAGTGTAGGAAATAAGACATTTTTATTTCGGGAATAGATTAGCAATGATGTTGCCACCATTAAGGACCTTGACATTATAGTTGACCATGAGTATTCATGTTTCGAGATATAAAATTTGCAACCTGTTATTATAACATAACAAAATGATCAATTATATTATTATCATCTAGCAAATAGCACTCATAAGGATATGGCAATATAGACTGTCATACACCTAATACATTCACCCTGTTCTGCTCGGGCTGGGAACCAACAGCAATGAAGCTTCAGTTAGTGTAGCGAGTAGCATATGTTAAATTAATAACACGGAGGCTTCAGGCTACTAACAATAGAGCATTTCAATGTAATGATAATAAACTATATATGCACCCACACCCATCTTCCATATTTTAAATTGTCTCTTAAAATTTAACCTTAGAAAGCTTCAAATATTTTCCAACTAAACATCAAACCAGGATTTCCAATATTAGTTATTTATTGACATTGGAGAAGAAAATACCTTAGAATACCAATTAGCTGTTAAGATCCCTATATATTTTCTTCTCTAAAAATATCAAAGTCCACTGAAAATACTCTATCAACAAGTAAATATCACACTTGAATCGTTCCTCTAATGATGTAGTAATTCTTACCAGGTGCCTTGTATATTCCCTGCCTTTCAAGCACCATCTGTGAACTATTTCCAAAATACTGAACATCTGGAACAAAAGGATATGTCCATCTTCGCACTATATCTTTGCTAATAGTGTCATAACTTTTGAAATTATCAACTCTTGCAGCATAACTAGATGTAATTTCATGAGTGAATATTTTGTACCCCATAATCTGTATAAGCAAAATGAAAAGATGAGCATGACTTAAAGTGTAAATTATAAAGGACGTATAGCATTGCAAAAATGTTTCAGTAAACAGTAACTATTTATCAAGACACAGAAAAAGATATGGTGAAATCCTAAATAGATCAAATAGGTAGCAAAAAAATTTGTAACCAACACTTACTTATTACAGGTGAAGCTTGAGAGAGAGTATAACAAGGCTTCAAATCTTAAAGAATTCTCTCAATACATCGTCAGAGATCTTATTTTGAGAGGTTTGAAAGACAAAAGTTGATATATCAAGTAATTTTTGTTTGATATTAATCTCGACCATTTCAAATTTTGACTGAGTTCTAACCCAGAATCTCTGTTGCAATACCCATCCAGGATTCACGTGATAAAAGGATTATGGTCATTTTATTTGATCCACCTATCAATTACACTCATTATTTTGGCATGCAAAGTTAATCTAAATTATTATTTTTAAGTTGAACATGGTTAACTTTAATAAGTCTTAATGACAATAGATTCCTATATTTTATATCATAAACATCTAATGATAATTAACAACAAAAAAACATGTTTCTTTTAACAACAATACTAAGGTACGAAATGCACAATGTGTGCATACATACACGCGATGTAATAATGTGATAAAATATGAAAACAAAAAAAGTATTTATGTATTTTGATGGCGGATAAAATGGGGGTACACTGATGAAGGTTAATTTTTTATCTGAGTGTTTTGTTCCCAGACTCTTAATATCAATGATCACAACCATTTCAAACTACTTATTGGTTAGGGGTTGATCTGCTGTTAATTATTTAATTTCAGTTGTATTCTTTGAGATAACATTTCTAATTTTGAAGCCTAATACTTGCGGTTAGATGTACTGTGTACACTATACTGACCAGTTAGATAACAACTTCGCTTTTAGCCTAATCACATACAAGTATAGCTAGAGAACATGTAACGAAATTGCAGTGCATATAAACACAGTGACGTTTTGGACTTGACCACATAACCCAAGATTTAACAATCAAGGACATTATATACTTGATTGCATAACCCAAGATTTAATAACATATTAAACACATGCAAGATATGAGCAGAGTGCACGTAGAGATGCAATAGAACAAGGTAAATTGGAAGGGTCGAAATGATGGCACACCGGTTAATCGCATACGATCAATTCTCTGTATTAGTAGAAAAGATAAGTTTCTCAAAGATAGGTCCAAAATAAGATGAAATCTGAGATTTCCAACCCGAGATGTACATCCAAGTTAAACTCATCTCATCCAAAATTTCATATGATATGTCAATGAGATGCCTCACATAAAAAAAATTAATATGAAATGACACCAAAGCCTGAGATTTACAACCATGAAATGCACTACGTCATGGTATTTCAAAGTTGCTCATTTGGCATTCTCAATGTACAATGACAAGTTTTGATGTATCTATATGATAAAAGCAAAGCTCATAAGTCAAGTCTAATTATAAATTATTATTTTAAAAAAAAAGGTCTGCTTGCAGTTCAACCTGATGGTCTTGTATGACAATGGACTAATAAATCAACATGTTGTCATCATATGTATAAAAATTAATTCCGCTTGCAGTTGAACCTGATGGTCCAACATGACGATGGACTATAAACCAACATGTCGTCAAAATATGTATAAAAATTAATTCTACTTGCAATAGAACCTAATGGTTCAACATGACGACGGATTATAAACCAACGCGTTGTCGTGGTATGTATAGAAACTAAGTTTGCTTCCAGTTGAACCTGATGGTCCTGCATGACGATGAACTAAAAACAAACATGTAATCGTTGTATGTATAAAAATCAAGTCCGCTTGCGATTGAGCCCGATGATTCGATGTGATGGACTATAACCAAACATGCAATCGTTGTACGTATAAAAATAAAGTCTGCTGACGATTAAGCCCGTTAGCTTGGCATGATGATGGACTATAAACAAACATGCAACTTTTGTACGTATGTGTGCGCGCACACACACACATACATACATACATATATATACACACACACACACACATACATATACATATACACATATATATATTGGATATCAGATTATATATGTGCGTATGCATATTGGATATGAGAATGTGCGATATATAACATAAATTTATCACGGAAACTAATCACATGAAGAACAAGCTTACATCATCAACAAGCAGCCCCTTCACAAAATGACGTCGAAGATGCTGATAGTCAAAATTATCTGTGAAAAGACTAAGGACTTCTGGAGAGCAAATATCAATGTAGCAATCCTGCACGTAGCATATTATTAGTTAATTAAAGCAACCTGATACACATTTTGGGCATGTTTATAGGTGCTAGACCTCATCAAACTATTTCAGGTATGTTTAAGGCGATTGATTTCTTTCATCATTATCTTCGCAATTTATGCTGTGCTGTAAATAATTCAAGTGATTTGGACCGGTTACTTTCTTTCTCTTTTATCTTATTGTTGAAAGCTAACCTATATATATCAGAAAATGTTTTATGATATTTCATGCCTTCAAAAATGATGGCCAAAATTAATCAGAAATAAAAATGATAAAAATGTGTGCATGTGTAAACATTGTGTATAGCAGAATGAATATAATTGACTATCCATGCTTACAGGATGTGTGTATATGCTAAAAGTTAAGTCAATATCAAATGTTAGTACATCAATCCAATCACTATTTCTAACTATCATATTTAAATTTGTTAGGACGACACAGATACCAAAACGAATCATATGGATTTCAATTATCTATTTTTAATCTTTTAAAATAAAATAAAAGATGTTATATGTTCATAATCAGACTTGAACAATGTTTTTCATTTTTTGCATAGGTTAATTTAAAATGTCAAATTTCATTATATGTTTTGCATTTTATTTTTACCCAAAAAGCTTACGCCTCAACTTTTCGAGGCTTGCGTCTCGCCTCACGGACCTGAAAACGCCTCATGTACGCTTTCGCATTTTAAAACAATGGTATGATGTGAGTGTGTGTAAGATGATCCTACAGTGTGATATGAGAGAGAGAGCGAGAGTGCGTGTTTGAGAGGAGGGGGGGTTTCAAAGAATCGACTCGTAAACTCTGAGGGATATAATCTGGCCACTCGTAAACTCTGAGGGATATTATTTGGCCTCTAACATACATTCAAGTAAATCAAAGGGACTTATGCCATCATGGTTTAAATTCTTATCCACTTGATTCTCACTTTATGTCTTACCCAAGGTCTCCAATCGCATAATACATTCGGGTTTCATCTCAAGATTTTCACACATGATATCTATGATATCTTGTATCGTATGAGATCTCAGATAAAATAAGTGCATATTGGGTGTGCATTTTTGATTGACATCTTGAATCTTGAAACAATGTTGGAAATATCGGAATAACTTATGAATCTAAAATTGACAGTTTTTTAACATTTTTTATTAATTGTTATTAAAAAATAATTGGTGAAATTCTTAATTTGCATAGGAAGAAAGTTGTTGCATAGGAAGAAATTCTTAATTTGCATTGGAGTGTAGTGTTTGTTTATTTGGTATTAATAAAACAGTTTATTCTGATTTACTTTAAACATTGATAAAGAAATAAGTATGAAGTCATTTGTTATGACTTACTCAGACAAAAAGTAAAAAAGACTAGAAAAATTATTAAGTAATAATTGATAGGATAATTTCATTTGAATCGTATGAATAAAGTTATATGTACAAAATAAAATAAAATAAAATAAAATAGGTACCTAATTTCGATTGAGATTTTAATATCTAGGACAAGATGAGTGTCAAAACAAGATATTAATGTGATTTGAAGTTTCGTCTCGCTCGAGTGCAAAAATGGGAATTTGGACGAGACGGACGAGATTTAAATTTCCGACCTTACGCTAGGTTACCCTTTGGAGTATACACACACACAAGCACACACGCGTATGGATGCATGCACATATATGTTTTAATGCAGAGAGAGTAGTGAGTCCTCAGGAAAGGTGGGGCTTCACCAAGGGTGTGTTAATAAGTCCTTACTTATCATCTCGCATTTTTCGAGCAACAACATTCTAAATGCTACAAAATTAAGAAGATATCAAATCTACACAAAAAATAACATCTACACAAAAAATGAGATCATTTTAAAAGTTATAAGTCAATGATAACCATTAAATCTCTATTATACTCACTGATTTGAAATATCAAATTGAGTGTGTTAGGATTATACAAATGAATAAAATTTATATGAACTTTATCTTGGGTATCATGACAATTGAGAAGAGAGAAGATATTTTTTAGATTTTCTAACATTTTGAATTATGTAACTCGCAAAAGAAAGGGTGTCAAAAAGTGCTAAGAGGATGCGATAGATCCACATGTAATGGTTATATACATATATGCAAATAAATGCAAAACATAAGCATAAACTACATGCAGCACTAATAAGATTTTATTTTATTTTTTCCTTTGATTTTCCAACAATGGATACTCAAAACTAGCAGAGCACATTAAGATTGTGCAAATATGCAATTTATAAGGCTGCAGAGTGTTTGTTTTAGCTTTTCTCGTCTTTTAAATCATACAAAAGCAAAATTGACTGAGCAGGATGGTAATCAAAGCGTTTTTAGGGTCCACATCCAAGCTTCATCTTCCAAGAAACTTCAAAGAAAATCAACACTGCAACAATCAATCTTCCATTTAGTGCATCAACAATAAGAAAACAACAGTACCTGTTTATCATTATGCAAGTGAAGAGATGAATTGTCTAGCAGCATCTTATCAAGGGTTATAAATGGTCTTGAATCATCTGCCTTGTCTTCATAGTAGTGAAGTTCTTTTGTCTCAGGATCAATCGCCATTAAAATTTCATCATTACCAAATCGAGATTGGTGTGTCAAAGATGATGGTTTAGAATGGTTAATCACCATAGTCATCACAGCAAGTGGATCCTTCTTTCTTCTCTCTTTGTGTTCCTTAAGAGCTTGTGTCAAGCTCATGTTGCTTACGGTGTCACCGTTTATGAGAATAAAATCTCCATGAATCTTCAAAAGATGGGGCAAGATTTTATTAAAAATAACTTATATGTAACAATTATGGTCAATCTTTAAGAGCAGCCCAAAGTACAACTGCTTATAATAAATCTTAAAAATGATGTGGAGTATTGGAAATCCGTCTATTTATGAGTGCTCACATAATTTAAGAGCTTCTTTTTTGTTGAAATTAAATACTCATGGGTTAAGGAAAATTTGACAAAATAAAGGTTTGCTTCACCACAGAAAACAATGCTGTATCCATAAAAAAATAAAAACCTTAAGTTAAACTTACCATTTACAACATAACAATTATCGGATTCTAGCAAAAGATGTTTTTGAAACTAAAATATCTTCTATAATTCACTCCCATTGAAGTTTGAAGAATGTATGCTTGAAACTATGAATAACACAACAATGTGCACAGAGCAAGTTATATGAAACAAAAGCAGTTACAAATTTATGCGTCTTTAGAACAAATTCACTAATTTATCACAGGGAAAACAACCATAAAAAATCCCAAAAATTGAGATTTATGCATAAAAATTTTGATTGCAGTACTCACCACACCATGGCTATATATAACTCTAAGTGCATCTCCAGCACTAATCGCATCATGTGACTCAATTGTAACTACACTTATTGTCTTCTGCTTCGTCCATTGAGTTTCATCAAGATAATCCTTAACTTGCTGTGCATGTGCACAGCAAAACACAAACACCTCTTCTACTCCAACTGATTCAAGCCAGGCCAGTGTGTATTCAATCATTGGTTCATTCACCAAAGGCAAAAGCACCTAGACAAAGTAAAACAACATTAATACTCGTGTATGATTTTCAACATAAATTCACCCAGTATTTCTCTATTTGTAATTACATAATCATTCATTTTGACTTTAATTTGTATAGTTCTAATAAAACTGAGATTGAAAAAAAAAAGCTCCAAGTCTCCATGGGATTAACACGTTCGCTGGTTCTACTTGTTAGCGCAAAAGTATTTTTGTCAAAAATTCAAATTAACCTATTGAAAGTTTTCCTTTACCGAATAAACGCCATAATATTTTAAAAGATAACATCCAGTCCAAAGTCTTTCTATTTTCACATATAGGTACTATCCCTCCTTTTCTTCTGTATATTTTCCTCATCATTGTATAGTTCTCTCATAATAGTTGTATTTTTCAAAGATAGACATGTATCATGTGTAGAAATTGGCAACAAATAAGATTATTTTTATTGTTATTAGTTTAAATTGTGCATCTAACAAATTGTTTTTGAATACAGTAAGCTTAAGATTCAATGAAGGTGTGGATCGGGTTAAAATTAATGATAGGAAAAAAAGTCAGAGTTGGAATTGAGATTGAGATTAAGATTAAAATTGAAAATAGAAGTATAACTATCAATCAGAAGACTTTCAATATTAATTCAATCTGCAAAAGAAGTGCAAGTGCTTGTCCAGTAGCATTTTAGATGGTCGACGGTTTGAACTACTTTTACAATACATAGACGCTAAACAGATTATACTAGATAGAAGTCGAGTCAAACGACAAATGAAACATAAAATATTAAGGAATAAGTTTCAGGTTACCATAGTACCCAGTTAAAATTGTACAGAAATATTATTTGCAAATTGACTTATTTTAAATCGTATTATAACATGCATTAATTTCTGGACATGTGCAAATTCTGAAGATTTACTTTCCCACATATGTCGGTTACATTCTCCCCCTCCCCCTCCCTCTCCCCCTACCTCTCCCCCTCCCTAATTCACTTTGTAGACCATTGACCAATATGAAATGGCATAACTGAATTCAACCTTATGTGCCAAAACACAACTAAATTAAGGGATGACTGGTGTGTAGGTTTATAGAGAAAAGGTAGGGTTTAAACATAAATACCTTAGGGCGTTCGAGAGTGATTGGACGGAACTTGGTGGCAAAGGAATCGGCGAGAAGCACCGCCTGAAGAGACATACGAGGTAGATCATCAGGTTCAGAGGAGGCACGAGCATCCTTCTTAGGCGCCATTGGTTTTTTGTTGAAGAGATTATCTGCAAAAATAGGAGAATTTGAGCATATAGGCATGTTTTATGGGTGCGTCTATTAACCCCACAGAAACTGAGCAAGGCAAACTCTTTTCACACATTAATATTTGCATAACACAGTTGCTTAACGTACATCATTTATTTACAAATTTACCCTTACCATATTCCATTATCTTCTCTATTTAAAAAATTTAATCCATTCACACAGAAAAATTATAAATTTACAAAATTAAATTAAACTGAAACTCAGAAGAAGAAAATTGCATTATCCTTATTCTATTTATATCAAACTTATTCATTTTCAACAAAAACGATTATAATTTTTCAACAAGGAATCAACTATTTTAAAATCAAAAGGAACAAATGTGAAAATTGCATTATGTAATATTTATGATTTTTAATTATAAAGTTATAATTGATCTATTCATTAAAATGTTAATTCTTTGACTATTATTTTTTAGTTTTTAGGAATTTAGCTTTGATGGGTAACGAATAGATATGTTAGCACCATGTTTATAAATAAGGGTAATTTTGTCACGTGCGCGCACGCACACATCCCAGTACGTTAGGCACGTCCATTGGACGTGTGAAATAAAACTATGAGCACATTCGTTTTATTGTGAAGTAATGGTTGTATGCATAGGCAAAATAACTACTCGATGTTAAATTCATTTTAATGTGGATAATATAGTGACAAAAATAACCACTACATATAGTAATAATGGTTAATGACATTTTTGATGATTTAAAAGCTTCAAACGAGAGAACTGTATAGAAAACATAAATGATACTAATGAATCATATATTTTAAATATAAATATAACTTTTGAAGTCATCATGAATCAGTCACACGTTTGATAGCTAATTATAAATGATTTTACATATTAGCCCAATCAAAGTAATCTACAATTAAAATTGAATGGTTTAAATTGCTTTGGATCATACTAAAAAGACGGTCATTTATGAACTATCAAATATAGACTGACATATATTCGTATAGAAAAACTCATGTATATAGCAAACGTCCAAATCCTTTTATGCGTATATCACAACCAAATTCTTTTGCTTATTGGTAGTCAAACAGGATCAAGACAATTTTCCTGTTAATATATTAAAACTTAGCTCTACGAATTTCATCAGGCATAACTGGTTGATCACATAAATGCAGCTTTTCAACTATTCTTACATTTTCAAAATAGATAATTCACAACCGATTGTTGAATAATAAAGAGCCACAAATATAAAAATATAACCTTACAGTTTAAAATTCTTTATTTCCACAAAATGAGGAAATCTAATAACTTCACATGATTCTCGACATTTGAAAATTAAGATCATGAAATACAATAGGATCAAAGGTGATCTAAACTACCCATTTTTTGTCAAATTTTCATATGCACGGTTCCTCAAGTAAGATATATAACCTAACCTATTCATTCTCTATTTCAGAATCAGGGAAGACAATTGATACTACAATCAATACTATAAGTATACATGTATCTTACTTTACTTTCATCATGTTTTTCTTGTTTAGATGTGTATCAATTAGGTTGATGCTTCCTGTATATATCTTCTATCTTGTCCATACAAAAATTATGGAAGCTTTACGCACATTAGTATTCAACTACATGTAAAGAAATACTTCTCGAGGTATATTTGACACTAATCCTTGCAAAATAATCAAATTATAACTATAGTAATAACTGATTTCATACTCCTCCAATTCCTAATTTTTGAAATCAGACTTCTCTGATCCATAATTTTTGAACCCAGGAAGTTAAACACATTTGACCACTAATGTTTATTTCGAGTTTCAAATACCAATTAGTATCTCCCTGCATATTTGGGATATGGGATTAAATCCTATCGAACTTTTTATTATTTTTCAATCATCTTATTTGCTAATAAAGAAACAAAATGAATATCGTTGGTATTAATCAAGTGAAAAGTGGCATAATTTCATAAATAATCACGAACCGATCAATACATAAAGATGTAATGCAAATTGAAGTAGGAATTTAAACCGGAACAGATAGTTACCCCAATCTAAACGCACAAAGAAGAGAGAGAGACTGTTGATTTGATACTGAGATAAATGGCGTTCGGGATTAGATTTGGAAGTGAAATTAGCCGAAGTGGTTTGCAAGGACTTGTGAAAATGACCAAATTGACCTTAAGTATTGTTGTATTTGAGAGGGTTATTTTTGTAATTCTAAAAGCTTCATTTGAAGGTATTCCTATTATATATACCAGTACGTTTGGCACGTCCAAGTCCGTTGGACGTGTGAAAAAAAATTTGAGAGCAAATTTATTTATTGAGAAATGATGTACGCATAAATAGTATTTATATGTGTGCTAACTTCTTATTATTATGAAATATTAAGAACAAATATATACAAAAACTCATTGCTATACTTTTGGGCATCAATTTGATTTCTATGTAGCTATTGAATGGAAATAATATATTGTATAGATTTACACTCATTCGCTTGAAATAAAAGCATGAACAAAGGCTGTCTAACTTATTACAAATTTGTAAATTTACATAAAACAAAAGTTATATATGATACAACAGAATTCCTCATATTTCTATTTTGATCTTTATCATTACTTCTTTAGTCGAATGAATAGAACATGTAACAATCAGCAGTACCTACAAAACCCGTTTGAATTGGAGATTAACTTATAAGCGCTTCGCATGATCCGTAAATAGACAAATTTATATTATATTTTGCCCTTCTCATTTTTACCCTTTATCCAAAAGTCCATGATTCTCAATCTGTCTTATTCAATAAAATAACCAAACAATTCGTTCGGATCATAAGAAACTAATTTAAGATTACATTGTAATTATAATTTGTATTAAATTGAAATATTTTATATAAAATTCATTTTCATCCATTTATTTGTAAGCTCATCCAACCTAATTTATTAATTTAATTTAAAAAATTCACTTTAGATAAATATCATGTTGTGTTTATTAACTATATGGGTGGATGAATGTAGTAGTAAATATGAATGAATTAGGAAATTTAAATTTATTATGGATTAGAACAAAACTGCGAAGAGAGAAATGAAAAATAATTATTTTTGTGGATTTCATTTTTGTTCGTTACTTGATTTAGTGATATCTTTCTTCAGTGATTATTGAATTATTCTTTCATAACTACGAATACTTACAAAGAAGATAAGAAAGGCAAAGAATTTGAAAAGGAAGCGAGTTGTGTTGATAAAGTGGAAAATGATGTCGTGGGATCACCTAAAGTACATAAGATTCGTTTTTACAGATCCTAAGTTATTTTAGTTAGATTGGTCTCTTCCTTTTAAGAGAATGAATGAGCATACATTACAGCAAATTTAGAAACATTATGTACAATCCTATAAAAAAAATGTGCAATATACGTTTAGATTATAAACCACGAAGATCATCTTAAAAATGACTATTGACATTTAGGAGGAAGAAATATACTGCTTGGAAAATGGAAGATCACTACTGGTAAATTATGACATGTATTGAGATATCGAGCAATGCATAAGTAAATAAGATATCAAATTTTGATGTCTACACTTTAAAGATGGTGGGTTGCTAGATATTTGGTTATTGAAGTAGAGAAACTTGCTTTTGTCTAGGAACTTGTATATGGATCTCTTTCATTCTCGCTTTTTCATGTTTTCTAAAATGCACAAACTGTAATACATGCATAATGATGAAACATAAGATTTCCTTCATACCACAATTTTCATCCAGAAAGACTAATATGAAGATCAAAAAAATTACCGAATAAATTTGGAAACCAAAATACGAACAACTGCTTAACTTTAAAGTCAAATAATAAGGGCATGTTTCAATGCTTTCACTGAAACCACTATATTATGGTGAACTCGCCCCTTATATATGAAACTTGGAACCTGTTACATCGCTAGTCAAATGCTCAACACATGTGACTACAAAGAAAAGAGTTTCCAAATTAGCAACTACTGTCAGTTTGATAGTATAATTAGTTAAATTTTAGGCTATAAGACAATTGTATATTTATAAGCTAACAATTACTAAACTTTACAAATCACTAATCAGTCAACAGTATCAGTCATACTCCAAAGGCAATATATGGATCTCTTTCATTCTCGCTTTTTCATGTTTTCTAAAATGCACAAACTGTAATACATGCATAATGATGAAACATAAGATTTCCTTCATACCACAATTTTCATCCAGAAAGACTAATATGAAGATCAAAAAAATTACCGAATAAATTTGGAAACCAAAATACGAACAACTGCTTAACTTTAAAGTCAAATAATAAGGGCATGTTTCAATGCTTTCACTGAAACCACTATATTATGGTGAACTCGCCCCTTATATATGAAACTTGGAACCTGTTACATCGCTAGTCAAATGCTCAACACATGTGACTACAAAGAAAAGAGTTTCCAAATTAGCAACTACTGTCAGTTTGATAGTATAATTAGTTAAATTTTAGGCTATAAGACAATTGTATATTTATAAGCTAACAATTACTAAACTTTACAAATCACTAATCAGTCAACAGTATCAGTCATACTCCAAAGTCAATGGCTACAGAACATCGCCCTGAATAATGCTGCATAAATATTCAAGTGTAGATATTGTCTGTTGAAATAAACTTTACACGTCACTAATCAGACAATAGTATCAGTCATACTCCAACGTTAATGGCTACGGAATATTGCCTTGAACAATGCTGCATAAATATTCAAGTGCAGATAGTCTGTTGACATACAATCACAAAAATTAATGCTGATTAGCAGATTCAATGTTAGGTGTTTGAAGAAATAGTGTAAAATACATAATTGTGTAAAGAATCAAAACACGGTTTCATAGAAGCAATGTCAACGAAAATTCATGAAGCGGTTTTAATCATTCCTTTATATCTAATATATAGTTGTGTAATGCAGACTCTTGTAGGTATAATGCAGAAAAGAATAGTGAAACTTTGGTTGTGTTATTATTTTTTGTGATAATCAATATTTCTCTATATAATTGTTCATCCCACCTGTAGGATATAATTAAATCAAACTAATATGTTGGTTATTTGAGTAATCAATATGTTTAAGATAATTATAATCTTTGTAAACTTTTTGATGTCCAGAACATGTTCAATGTGGCTGTTTAACATATAGACCGATATTTTTATGAAGCAAGGTATGGCTTCACTCTAAATTCGAACATCATTTTCTTCATATAAACTCAATGAGACACAAAATCAAACATATAATATACATTAAAAGGCCTGTAAATTAACCACAAATAAAAAATAAAATTCAAAAAAAAACTCGGGTTGACCGTAGAAGAATCAACACGAAGACCTCAATTCTTCATAAGAAAATATAGATAAGTATATTCACAAAGCCCAAAATTAAGCTAAAAATATTTTCATGCCCTTTCTCCTTGCAAGCCATGACGATTACATCTTCATGTTTAAAATCATGTGGATTTTGAGGAGTACTGGATTGGGATTCTACATTCTCATTTAAACTAAATTAAACTCAAGCGCTAAAAGTTCTCATTGTAATACATAGACCACGGCAATGAAAGGTTAAATTCCATGCTCGAAGATAGAGAAAATGATGCTGGAAATTAGATGTCAATGAGTTCAATTTTGTCTAGAGATGATAAGATGAGAGTATAAGGGGTGAGAAACCCTTTTCTAATAACGTGGGTTACGGCAACGGATTTGCATATATAATACATGAAATCAAATATTGGAATAAATATGAAAGAAATTTTATGTCACATCAATTTAAATGGTAATGTTTCTGTTGTATTTAAGAGTAAATATATAACATATAAAAACTGGCCATCGTGGATTACTATTTGATGTACTCTAAACTGGATTTTAATGAAGTAATACAATAACTAAAGCGATTTTTTGACAAACATGCTTTAGCTTAGCCAATTTCACATGGTTTAAATGTTTCAATTGACAAACATGTTTTGAGTAAAGTACCGTAGAATTAAATTTTAGCTTAGCCAAAAAAGATTTTAGCTTTAATTTGTAATAACTAATAAAAAGAATTAGCTCCTCGTGGATTGAAACTTCTTATAATTTTTTTAATCTTGAAACTTAAAAGTCCATCTAACTGTTCTACCACTCTCTATCTTAATATTTGTGCATTGTACAACCAAGCTTTAAAGCAGTTTAAATGGTTATGTTTCTTTTACATTTGGAGTAAATATATAACATATAAAAACTTTGCAGTGTTGTACAATGAACTTTTATAGCATTTATTGCATTAAGTTACTGTTATATAAGACATGATATAACCAAGGACGTATTTTGCTATGAAAATCCCATCGGTTCTTTCCTTTTGTATGAGCTTTATAAGAAATTATGTGTAGAAATGAAAATTTAACTCCATAAATATTGCAATCTCCATGCATACTTTTATCTTACTCAACTAAAAGCATGCTTTATCTAAATCCATAAATTTTGAACACTTCTCAAGGTATTGTCTAAATGTAATAACCTACCTCGAGTCAAATTTTGAAAACATGCAATAGCTATTTTCACCACTATTACATGGCAAAACCGAATAAATTTTACTGGGTTAATCACCATGTAATTAATCCAAAGAAAACTATTTATTTTTCATTAACTAATGTTCTAGTGTTTGTGAACCATAAATTATAGGATTTTAGTAGGTTATATTAAAAAGAAAGTGGAATATCCAAAATGAAGTGGGAAGACATTGATATGAATCGTTTAAAAAGGTTTAATACTAAGACGTCAATTTTCTTTCTTTTTTTTTCTTAATAAAAGAAAGGATGAAGTGAAATATAAATTACCAAAATGCTCATTTAATCTAGGAGGTAATCTTAGCCTAGCCTTGATTAATGACCGAATAAGTTAGAAGTTGCAACTTTAATCGATTGTCGTCCATAACACTTAGATAAAGGGAAATCATATTCAATCCAAACGTGTGATAAAACAATTAAAGAAAAACATTCCTCGTTGTAGAAGAATATCCATACATTATTACCTTACCCAAGCATTTGGTAATGACTCTATGAATCAACAGCTGTAACTTTATGCCCACTGGGAAATATACTTAAATAAAGAGAATACGTACTTAATCCAAATGCACAAAATCAGTAAATAAACACACCAATCTAATCTTTTTCATTTGCAAGTTAGTTATGTGTATAGATACAAATTCTTGGATATGTGCACTATTATTTATGTTATACATCTACAATTCACGAAAATGGGTTAAAGGCATATAGTAAAGACTTTCTGTACTGTTTAAAATAATAATTTCTAGCTTTAGCCAAGACAACTGACATATGCATATATTAAGAATTTGACTTCAAAAAACTCCAGTGCTTAGAGTCTCAGATTTGTAAATTTAAATACCCACATAGTGCATCCAATTTGTAAATTTAAAGTAAGGGGAGATAAAATCTAATCCTAATTCAGAGATGATTAATATGCTCCATCGTGCCCTGGTGAGCATGCCAGTAGAACTTATAAATCCTAATCAATCCTATTCATTTGTAAAGAATCATGCATATCTTAGAACACATCACAAAAAACTAAACTAATAATATTCAAACGAACAACAAATAAAACTGTAGACAAACAGTAGCAGAAATTAGCTAGCAGAAATTAGCCAGGTTACCTTTCAGCTCTCGAGTTTAAGTTACGTTTCTCCTCCTAAAAATCTGAACTTGCAAACCAAATTGCTATGTTCTTTGTTTCTTCTCAATTTCAGACACTTTCAAGGTTGTAAGTTTTGAGTCTTTTGTCTCTTCGCCGCTACGGTCTAAAGAATCAACCCGAAGCGGTGGTCGAAGAAACGGATTGGTTGTGCTTTGAAGGATTTGATTAGGTTTGGAAGGAGGAGATTGATTTCGTTTTCTATCCTTTTCACTTGTTTATATTTTTTGTAAAAAGAACTGCGTTGTTGGTGGTTTTGGGGAGGAACAGTTTATTATGCGGTTGAAGTTGGTGGACATGAAGGTGATAAATAAAAATACCAAAAATATCCTTCCATGTTTCAGAATTTTAAAAAGGTAATTGAGACATTTCAAAAGCTTCAAACAGTGTGTGTATTGATGTAGGTCGGGTAAATTTCGAAGTAGAAATAAAATTTGTCATCGTCTTACACCCCATTCAAAATAATAAAACTTCTACTACAATTTTACTCCCGGTAATTTATTATGCAATTTTCATCGCTTATCTAAGTTTAAATAGCGACAGCATTAAAGTGATCATGCTAAAAAATAAATCAGCAAATTAGGAAAGTGCAGCTGCTTCCACGAACACGCATCCTAGGAACAAAGGACCTAACCCTAACCACATGCGCTCACTATGTTGTCCTAGTCTCAACACCGCCTGCATCGGATAGCCACAAAACCCTAACCTCGTGTGCCACTATGTTGTCCTAGCCCCAATCTCGCCTAACCCTAACTTCGACTGCACACGGCGGCGGTCCTGAGAATTGGTTGTCGCGGCCACTTTCGATCTTGGTTGCCCGCAATACAAAGTATTTCATTTTATTTATAAAAAAATAGCATAATATAGAACAAAAAGGTACTGCAATAACATCAAATATTAATTAGAAAAAAAGATAGTCAAATGGTTTTCATTACAAAATCTAAGTTACAATTTTCGAACAATGGTCTCAAACAAAAATATGCTTTGCTTGGAATCATGTGGATATAGCAATTGGTTTTTTTTTTTTAAAAGTGTGCCTATAATCTGTTACTGCAAAGCTGTAGTCTAGATTTAGGAGCAGCGGTTAGGCCCCTTGGATTTGTCTTCGTTTTGCTAGAGAGAAAAAAATAGTAATGAAATAAAATTAATACACACTTCAAGAGAGTTTGAACAGCAAGAATGAATGACAAATGACAATACATTTCTGTGGGAAAAAGGAATTGTGCGACATGGTAAATCAACGTCATACAGTTTGAGTAGTAATTGAATTCTAACGGTTAATATGAAGATTGAAAACGGAATTGGATATAGAAGAGCCCTTAGCTTTGAGCAAAATTAAACAACACGCATTCCTCCAGTATTTAAAACAATAGAGCTTTTGAATTTGATGCAACCAATTATCTTATTAGTAAAAACAATATTTCTAAAAAACTTTAACTTGTTAATTTTGATTTTCATAAAGCAAACTTTATTAAAATATTATTAAGATCATAAAACTTGTAATACTCATAGTAAGTTTGCTTACCAATATATGCTGGGAACAAGGTTTGAGATCTCGATTTCCATCTCCGTTTTTGTCTTTTGTAAGTTTAGAAATTTTGATCTAATTCGTAAATTTCGAAAATTTCGACTAAATTAACATTTATATATTGTGATTTTATATGTTTTCTAAGTTCAATGGTTTTTAAATTAAATCGAATTTCGGTTTGGTTTTGTTTCGGTTTCTACTAAAACTGAACGTCTAGAATCTCGGTGTTTCAGTCCACACATCAAACCTTGGTTAGGAATAAAAAAGCAATCACAAAATTTTGCTAGCTTGCAATATGTCTTGTGCCGGTTCTAGTCTTTGGATTGCCCTATACGAGTATGTCAGAGAAAAAATTTATAGTATTATGAATATATTTTTCATTAACTTCACGTATAAAAGTAGATCTTCCTAAAATACATATTAAATATTTACATTAGCATCTTCATTGACATACTCATTTCCTATATTATCATTTGTTACTTCAACATTTTCATTTATTATCGCTTCATTAATCTCAATATTCTCTTTTTGACCACTTTCTTCAATTCTACTTGAAGTTGAAGATTGAAATCTTTGAATTTTTGCTTGAAACATTTTGGAGATTGAGACAACAAGTAATTTTGCTAGTTCATCTTTCTTTTGTTTAGGTTTTCTATTGTAAAATCTAGGGTTTTGTTTTCGAAACCTAACTCGATTTTTATCATCTTCATTCTTCCTAATCCTAATCGGTGTAGGGTAACAATTAAATTCACATATCTCAATCCCTATTTCCCCAATTTTCCAATTTTCAAATAGAAATGCCTGTCCACAAAAGAATAATAACATCCAAATCAAACAATCAATTGAATAGCAATACTTTACCTTGATAATGTATAATTTTAAATCTACAGACTTTGAACAAATTACCTTACAATCAAAAATGCATAATTGCCTTAAGAATGTAACAAGTACCTCACAATTAAATTCACAGCGAGCAGTAGGAGCAGAGCAGGCACAGACGAGCGAGTAGGAATTGAATCGGTAGCGGTGACTAGCTGAGCTCTAGGTAGTACGGGCCTGCGCCGTAGGAGCTTGCTGGGACAGTGCGACGACGTCGATCAATCGACGGTGCGAATTTGGAGCTATCTTCAATCACTCTGCGGTAGAAAGAAGGAGAACTGCGATGTTCTATCAACCTGGCAAAGAGAGCTGCGCAGTGATAGTGGTGTGGGATGATTTAAACGAACCCTGATTTAATTTAGGTAAATCACGTGAGAGTGAGAGAAGATGAAGTTAAGGAATGAAAGAAAGAACTAATTTTATCAACAATTCTACTTTGCCCGAACTTTTTTTTTTTTTTTTGTCAAAATTTGATAATTAGGGAGCAGAGAATGGACCCCTCTGAATTTCAGCCTTGCGATCCGGAGAAAAATTGCACTATTCGCACTATTTAACAAAATGTAATTCGAGCACCGTAGCATTGCTCTAATTTTATATGGCATTGGGGTGCGTCTATCAGACCTTTCCCACCCCTGTAGCTTTGAACGCAAAACTACATATCCCACCGTTACCTTTCCCCTTTATACTTTACTTTCTTCTATTCCTTTTTTTCTTTTTTTAGCATTTCTTTTCTTAAAAAAAGCTTTAAAAAACTCCAACAATGGAGAGGGGCAAACGGATGAAGAGGAAATCCAAGCATCAGCCGTAAATCTCTAGTCTCTTTTTCAATTAGTGATTAGGGTTTGATTTTCATTTTTTTAGTTGTTCGAACAAAACTTTAACATTTATAGTGAAGCAAAAAGAAGGGGCGACGTTGAACAAAGTCTACATAGTTTGTTATTGAATCACCTCCATCATGAAAATTTCAATATTTCTTTCAAAGTTTCAACTTAATTGCTAGGGTGTAATCATGGAACTAAAATGCAATATTATAAACGGAATGAGAAAAGCAAACAAAAAGGGTGCATGCACCCATCATATTGGGACTTCATTAACCTTTTTCAAATATTCTGTCATTTTTATAACTATATTTTAAGAGGACTCAAATCATTAAAACGATTTATGGAGTCTCTTTAACAATGCTACACACACATACATACACACGCGCACACATATATGTATATGAAAAATCTATTGGGACACAATTGCTGTAATGGATTTTCATCATTGAATTGCCTAATAATTTCGCCTCCCATATAATGACAGAAAGATTCAATGGTCCAGATCTTTTATGTCATCAATTATATTTTATTTTGTGTTCATATACATAGAGCCAACTATCGGAACACAAAATAAAACATAAAATGGAACATAATAGATGTTGGTCATTAGGTCTTAATAGGAGTTGAATTTAGGGGAAGGTTCGATGGTCGATATTTTTTATGTCAACACTTGTGTCGTTTATTTGTATCCAAATAAACTTCCCTCTGTGTGTGTGTGTTTTCCTAGGGTCTTTGAAAGGTTTTTTTTTCATTTTTATTGTAAGAATCATCTACCAAGTTTATTGGTAGCTTATTTTTTAAGTGTAAAATAAAATTACATGAGTGTTCTCCTCCATATGAAGGATTGCTCGTTTTTCTCAAATACATACACACATGATTATAAAACCCAAAGTAAAAAAATTTATTTTTCTATTTTTAAAATCAAGAATAAAAATGTTTTTTTATTTTTTTATTAACATTTATCCATGCATTTGTGTATGTGTGTCTATTAAATTCAAATTGCTTTTTAATTTTCTTGAAACTAAGAATAAATAAATATTTTATTCTTAAGTTTAAAAACCATGAAAACAATTTTAAATGATTTGACTTTAAAACACTCACACACACAGAGATTAATCAAGAGTAAAACATAAGTAATACTGTTGGAAAACTTAGATGATAGAGTACTTTATGAGTGATCCGACGTACGAATTCCCTTGGACTAATACTAGATTCGAAAAAGATATATCTCTTATAAAAAATTTGTATTTAATATTGGCATGAAGTAATTGCATATGGATTGTTTCCAAAACAGAAAAGTACATAGAATATAAACATAAAAATAATATGTCCAAATCCAATATGACATAGAATATTGGCATGAAGTAATTGCATATGGATTTTTTCCAGAAAAGAAAAGTACATTGCATATGGATTTTTTCCAAAACGGAAAAGTACATAGAATATAAACATAAAAATAATATGACAAATTACATAGTTTAAGGCAAGTGCATACCCTCCATAATAATGCATTAATTGGATAATATGTTCTGAATCCTAAAACAGATACACAAGATGCCTCATAAAGTATACTACTGAACAGTAACTCTTAAGAATAAAATAATAAAATAAAGAAGAGATAATCCTTCTGCATATATCCAATTGATAAGGTAAACCTAACCTGTCAAATACCTCGGACTAACACGAGTATTAAAGAAAAATAATACAATGCCAGACAATAAAAGTCCAGTGTAATATAGATTAAAGCAGTTGATAAACCGAGCATGAATAATTGGAGTGACATAAGAGAGAATATAACTTGAGCAGTAAAGGTTAGCATAAGTTGCATGTCATATATATATATATATATATATATATTATATGTGTGTGTGTGTGTGCGTGTGTGTGTATGTATGTATGTGTGTATACATGAAAGTTCAAGAATTCATGCATATAAAATAAATGTTCGGTTTAGTTAATTTATTAAGGTATGGCAACGAAAAAATAGAATAAATGGTCTGAAGAACAATAATAAATAAAAATATACCATGTACCCTAAAAAGAGTGTTACTTCATATCTTATAAAATTAACGTTTAACGCGTGTTAAATGATAATGATACTAGTCATTAATAACTCTCATTAAAAAAAAGTGGATGAAACCACACTACCCAGTGTGGCCCCTCTACTGAAAGTAATATGACAAAATTTCATTGGTAGATGAACTCATCCGTCTTTAAAGTTGTAAAGCTACCATGTGATGCCTAATGGAGGACGTCTCATACGGGGAAAGAAAACACCACGTTCGCCCGAATGACGAGTTGATTGACTATGATGATAAGGGCGGAATGTCATCAACCTAGGTAGCTAATTAGAATCAAGTCGATAAGGATGGAACTTAACAAAATTTAATGTTGCAAAGTGATATTTACTGAAAATAAGGTTCATATCAAATCATACCAAATCAGCAACAAAAACGCAGCAATCATCCAATTCATACCAAATCAGCAACAATCGAACATATTCAAGTCAACCAATCTATTCTATACGTGTTTTAGAGTTTACTCACCAAAGATAAGCCCGGACGACAGACAAAGCCTCTCCCTTTTCTCCCCTACAACTGCTGCCTAAATTTTATTCTAGCTTAGATATGCAGATTCCTTTCTCACGGTAATAATTTGAGCTATTTTTAGGTCTTAGTAGAGAGATCTTACTTTGGCTAAAAAATTGAATTTGCTAGAGAAATTGGTGAGATTGGAGTAATGTCTAGGTTTTTAGCTTAGGCTAGATAGAAGTGTATAATATCCTTATACACTTCTCTATATTGATTAATAGTGTATAATATCCTTATACACTTCTCAATCAATATACACTAATATTCTTATACACTTCTCAATCAATATATTGATTAATAGTGTATAATATCCCTATACACTTCTCTTTGAGAAGTGGATAAGGATATTATTGTATAATATCCTTATACACTTCTCACATAATATCCTTATACACTTCTCTTTAAAGAGAAGTGTATAAGGATATTATACACTATTAATCAATATGTATAAGGATATTATACACTATTAATCAATATGTGTATAATATCCTTATACACTTCTAAGAGAGAAGTGTATTAATAGTGTATAGAAGTGTATAAGGATATTATACACTATTAATCAATATAAGTGTATAATATCCTTATACACTTCTCAAAGAGAAGTGTATTAATTAATAGTGTATAATATCCTTATACACTTCTCAGATTAATAGTGTATAATATCCTTATACACTTAAGAGAGAAGTGTATAAGGATATTACACTATTAATTAGTATATTGATTAATAGTGTATAATATCCTTATACACTTCTCTCGTGTATAAGGATATTATACACTAAAGTGTATAAGGATATTATATACTATTAATCAATATATTGATTAATAGTGTATAATATCCTTATACACTTCTGGTTTTGGACGGATCTGAATCATGTATTATTATAACCCTTGTTTGTAAGTTTTTTTCTCATACCAGTTGTTGGTTGTTATAAAAATGGTGAAAACCGCTGTAGTGTAATTTTGGTAACAATTCTCAACCCATCAAATTGGGATACTTTGAGGGGTTATAACTTGTTTTTTCAATTATACACTCACTAATTATATTATAGAATTAATCTTCATAAAACTAAAGAATAAATTTAAGGATATATGTGTAATGTTACTTTAGTGGAAAACTCTCAAGCATGTATTGATCGATTATAACAACACTTCATGTAAACCAATCAAAACCGCTATGATTATTGACGGTCAAAACTGGTACTCTCAAAATCTCTCATAACCGGTACCACGAAACTACCAAGGTAGAGAAATTTTTTCTTTTCTAAGGCAATGAAATGAGCAAGTGAGGTATGAGAAAGAAACATAGGCAGTATAAATGAGGTTTTTGGGCTGGGCTAAATTATTAACTTTTTTCCCTTATAATTCAATTTTGAAACTTTTTACTGATTAAATTCAATTGTTAACCATTATTGCCTAAGGGTTGTATTGAATATACACCGTTAGATAATCAGATCGTTGGATATAAACACATATGTATATAGATCTGTATGCAACCAAAAAAAATAAACCAAGTCAAATTTATAAATATATATAATAGTTAAATCTTTTCCTTATTATTTGATTATTGCAAATTTAGTTAATTTTAGAATTTTTATGATCTACAACCAAATATATATATATAAGTGTTCAATAAAACCTCAAACAATGCAATACGAAGGAACGGGCCAGCCCACAACAGAAGAAATAGATGAATTTCAAATTTTTTTACCATTTTGGATCTTTAGTGGGCCTACAAAGTCTAAATTTCATTTAGAACTCTTCTAAATTTGGTTTAAATAAAATATTGTATTCTATTTAAAATAGTTAAAGGAAATTTTAAATAAATTTAGTTTCGATTGTATAGTGTATCAAATACACCTAACATTTATTTATAAGTGTTAATGTATGGGGAATGAAACCTTTCATTTCTTTTCCTAAAACCGAATAATTGAGAGCATTAATTGTATTACAAGGAGAGAAACTATAACGACCCGGATTTTTCGTCACTAAATTTTGAATATTTAAGTTATTTTAAATATTGGATTAGGAATATAAATTGATTTTTGAATATGAAGATTTTGGTTGGAAACGTTAAATGAAATTAAATTCCAAATACAACGAATATCGTAATACGAAAATAGGGCAAATAATTGAATTTTGAGCTGAATATAAATCAGAATGATTTTTAAAGTGAATATAAATTCTATTTGAATTAGAATTTAGTTGGTAAATTTTTAAAACTGAAATTTCAAGTGATTTCGTCAATTTTTGAAATCGTCGATTTAATCGACGCATTAAAATAGCGATCCAGGGCACAGTCTCGGAATTTGACGAAACCAGTTCCACTAGATCTATAATAGTGTATTATTATCGGATTTCAAATTTCGTAGCGTTTGGATTTACCGTTTGGTCATACGGGATATAAACGCGTTGAAATTAATATTGAAAATTTAATTTAATAATTGGATTCAAAAAGCTATCTATAATAGTGTATTATTATCGGATTTCAAATTTCGTAGCGTTTGGATTTACCGTTTGGTCATACGGGATATAAACGCGTTGAAATTAATATTGAAAATTTAATTTAATAATTGGATTTGAAAGCTCTCTTCTCCATACGATCGAATTAGGACTCGAAACTTGTTCCATTGGGTTTGGAATAGCGGTATAACTTTAGGAATGCCAGGCGGCACGCTTCGATAGGGGTTCAGGATTTCAAGGTGCGTAAACGAGATATTTTTAAATATAAAAATATAAAACTTCAAATCATAGCCATCCTAGCTTCTGAAAAACGCCGTCCTACCTCTGTTAAGCCACTAGCATATATTTCTTCCTCTTCATATCAGTTCGAGCGAAAAGAAATAGGCCTCCTCTCTTAAAAAAAGTATATAAAGCGCGCTCGCGTGCGCGATAGAGGCGCAATCACATTTCGAGAGAGCATGGAGGAAGGAGGGGCGGCTTGGAGCTCAAGGAGTGTCGACCAAATCATGCTAGGGTTTGGGAAGTCGCACGAAGTCGCGAGGCAAGCTAATAGGTGCAATTAGGGTTTTGGGTGGCTGCTCGATTTGGGGTTCGTCATGCTGTAGTGGATTGAGTTTTCTGGCAAGGAGGTGAAGCTTTGGGAAGGGTCGAGCGGAGACCGGCGATCTCTGGTGAAGTTCGATGGCTGTGCAGACGATGGGAGAAGGTCAGGTTGCGCACGAGCGAACTGTTGGAAGGCGATGGTGATGTGCCAGTACGTATCTGTTTGGAGGGTTGTGGTATTTGATTTGGGAAGATGGATTTATGTTGTTATTGAAGGTAATCTTATTTGTTTAAAACAGTTTAAATTTTTAGTTAATCTTAATTTAATTAATTAAATTATCTCGATGTTAATAAATTCGTAATTCTTTCATACGAGGTCCAAATTTACGGAATCAGTCGCGTTGAATTCTTAATGACATAGGCTACGCAATGGAATAAATTTGAAATTGGGGCGATTAACAGTTTTTGAAAATCCAGGTGAGTAAAATCTCACTCATTTGGATTACTAGATTTAATTTCAAATAATTTAAATTAATTATTGGATCTTTGGTTGAATTGATAATTATGATTAGTTGGATGTTATTATATATATAGTAGAATATATATTAATAGTTAGATATATTCCTGCCGTTGGAGCGGATGAGACCCTGTATGCCCCGTATAATAGCGGACGACCCTATATTACCGCGATATCTCCCTCGAAGTGGGATTGGTATTTTATGTTATCTAACATCTGTGGATGCAAGGAAACAGGTTGGAGGGATCCAACTGGATTCCTCAAATATATTTATTGTTTTCCATATATAAAAATATATGATGTGATTGAATAGTCAATTTGGATTGTTGTGTGATTTAAATCATTGGATGTTATAATAGCACTGGCCCAAATTTTGTTAATTTAAATACCATAGAATATTATTTTGAAATTTTAAGGAATTGAAAGGAGATTTTGGATATAAAATAGTTATATTGAAATTTGGATTATTTTAAAGGAAATCAAGTTGAGGAAAAAAAATTTGATTTTTGGGGTTTGTACTTGACTATTCGTAAACATTTTATATAGAGATTTTAAAATAAATTATATAAAGGATTTCTAAAAATGGATTTTAAAATGATATCTCTGAAAAGAATATGGAAAGGGGTTAAAAATCGATATTTAAAATAGATTCGGAAAATAAATGGAAATTATAAAAAAATGGATTTATAAAAATGGAATTTTATAAGTGAGATTATTTTTATAAACAAGAAAAACCCAAATGACTTTATAAATTTATAAACAATGTTTATAAATTAGGGAAGTGATATCGATTGATAAACTGGGAATATAAGATTCACAGTGATGAATTTTATCGAGATGTGAAAATAGGTTTTGGGAAAATAGTGGATTCTATTTTGAGAAGTGGAAATGGTTAGAGAATTGGAATGAAATCGATTTGTTGTGAATCGAGAGGAATTTATAAATTGGAGTTAGTTACTGCGGTTTTAAAATATATTTTTATCGAGAAAGCAAGTTTGTTTAAGAGGAAAATTCATTTATTTAAAAATATATAAATTAAAGCTGTTTTTAGTATTAAAATACTTCGAAAAGTGGATCCTTTCAATATTTAATATAAATTGAAATAAATTCTAATTTTATAATCAGCTTTGAAAATTGAATTGTTTTATTTAAAAATGTGGTGGAAATGAGTTATTGATGTTTTAGTTAAAGTGTTTAATATTTTTTTAAATAATTACTTAAACATATTTTAAAATAAATTTTTATTCTTAAAAAATACTTATCTTATATATAAAGCAAATACCTGGTCAAAGCAGTCAAAGTGAAGCCTTTTTGATACTACATAAAACACCCAACATTATAAACAACCGAAAATAAGTTAAAATGGGTATTTTTGTCATTTCAATCAAAACCCCTAATTCACGCGTACAGTCCTCCCACTACGTTTTCTACTAACCGCCTTTTATTCCACAAACTAATTCCCTTCCGGTCAACGAATTCTCTTCATCTATTTACTTATTGTAATACATGGTTTCTCTTCCCCGCTTTACCCAGAACAAAAAGTCTACAGAGTTTTACTGCGTTTCTCATCGTCAAAAACCGATTGCTCGTGAATAAGGCCTCAATGGCGCCACAACAAATCATTTATCTTCTCTATGTGGTAAAGCGCTGTCATAGCGGCTATACCGAAATAGATCAAGTGCTCGAAAATGGCAGTAAGGTGTGACTTAAGTGCGATTTATTTTCTTACAAAGTTAATCATTTTTTTAAATAATCCCGGAATTTAATATCTCAAGCCCCAAAATTTCAGAGATCCAATTTCATCTAGCGTATCTGGCAAAGGAGAGTTGGACTTCATCAATTGGCTACATGTATTGCTTTTTAGAGTAGTCCTATTTTTCATTAAACGGTTTATTACTTATGATACCGAAATATTAATACAACTTTTCATGTTTTTTCTTCTAAGACTTACGTTTCTACGACATGTTGATGGAGAAAGCTTGGCCCTATGTTTGTTAACAACGGTTGGTTGAAGTATAGCGGCTGTGGATTTAGGTAAAGGTTCCCCTTTAACTCGAATTATTTTTGTTCAATTTTTTACTGTATTGTATTGGTTTGGGAGAGAATTAGTTCCATTCGATTTTTAAAGATTTTTTTCTTCCTCTTTCCATTTTTATACCGCATAATTTTTATGATTTCAAGTGTTTTACGACATCAGAGAAGAATCAGTTACTGTTAAAGATTTAATTTTGTTGTCACTGTTGGTAATTTTCAGAAGTTGAAATAGTGCTTCTTCCCCATAAGTATTATTGTTGTAGCTAAACATGTAGCTCAAAAGAAATCATTTTACACCAAGTTGAAATCATAAGTTGCTGCATATTATGATTGTTAAGCAGCTTGATGCACTTCTTAAGGAAATTACCATTCCCTAGCTAAATAAAATGCGTTGGTTATCATTTTATAGTTTTTACTGATGCTTATCTTGGTTAAATTTTCAAGTGACAAGTCTAATTTACATTTTTATTAGTAAATGCTTAATTATGCAATAATTTTTTATGCTACGCTAATGTGATATATTTATCACTGTAAGTTTCTTTATCAGAGTGTAAAGACTTAGTTAGTTGGGTATCAGCATGGAGTCAAAAAGTTCTACACTGAAAGTAATTTCTTTGGCTTACTTAATTTAAACAAATATATCGGATGATTCAAATATAATATTAAACATAGCTTCAACATGTCCCACTGTCTCAATGTTTGAGTGATCATATGCACTTTATGAGATCGAGTTCATTTACTATTTTCTAATACTAGCATGTTCAAACTCATTAAGTTTGATCAACTTAGTAGTTGAGCTCAATGCCATATTGCATGTTATAGTCTCCTTGCGATCAGCATCTAAAGAAATATTTAAAACTTCAGTTCATTATATGCTTAGTGCATGATAAAGCTAAACCATACGTTTCGATGTAGATGTGTCAGATTGTTAAATGATGTACAAGGAAAAATTATACTAAAGGTTGTCAAGCATATACATAATATGCAGGCCAAGTTGGTTTATTTAGATTTTCAAAGAATCCGATTTACAAAGTTGTGTAATCAAATATCACTGTTATATGTAATTATTGCAACTTCAGTTAATATTAATGCAAAACGAAGGAACAAGCAAGTAAAACAAATATATATAAGCAAAAAAAGAAAAACATGCTGAAATTAAACTAATAATTTAAGTGATGGAGACAATTAAAGTATAAAATTGCTGATGCAAAAGTAGGCACATCAACAGTACAATATGATTATAGTATTAAATATATTTACACCTCAATAATTCATAATATATAACTAAAATACCCACTAAAGAACTCTAGCTTTAGCCATAGTGGTCAAAATACTTGCTCATCGGTGGACATTATTCGAAAGTTTGAATAAAATATAAGCAGGTTATGCATTAAAAATTATTCAATCGTGTAGATTTCTACGTCATGCATACTTGCATGGTCTTTTGAACGTGAATTCGCATACATAAAAAACACAGACATGTCCCCAACTCATGATTAATTGTCCTGCCATGTGGCTTGGTAAAGAGCATGGTCAACTCAACAAAGGTTGTAACCATTTCCACAATAATAAGAGAGGATGCAATTTCATCAACATTGTGTGTATGTGTCATCAGATAAGCACGCAAAAAAGAAAATTTCTCTGAAAATTCATATACTTGCCCTATATTTTAGTTCTAAATGATTGAATGGTTTCTGCTTTAGCCAGGTGGACTAACATATGGTGCATACACTAAAAAGTGGATATATTTTAGTTCTTCATGTTTAGCCAGGTTTCTGCTTTAGCCAGGTGGACTAACATGTGGTGCATGTGAGTTTCAAATAAGCAAAAATGGAACATTTGATTTATGACTGTCAAAGTGTTTCTTTGCTGCGTAGAAAGTTTGAAGTTGAAACAACTATACTATGACTAGACTCAGGAGTTCATTATATTGTAGACTATCATCGTTGTATTTTTTGTGTACAATTTGATATCGGATGAATGATTACATTTACTTTTGTTTTTCATGGTTTTATGTTGTTATTGTGTCATTGTGAATATTTTATCTCACACATACAGTAATGGCCGATATTGTTTCTTTCTCAAAAAAAATTTCATTTGCACCATCAAATTGGACTTCCAATGTGAAATTGGATTGATTATTTGCATAGGAACTTATTATGACGAAACTTAATTTATTCACATGGCGATATACCTGTGATTTCATTTTACTCTAAGATGATATATTTATAAAGTTGGCTTGATATTAAAATTAAAGTGATAAACTATGAATTTTGGTCTTTGTTGATACTACAAAAAGGAAAAAATGTTGAATTGCATAACAAGTCCAAATAAATGAATAAAGGGAAATAATATTCCGCATAAACTCAAAACGAAAGCAAAGAAATTTGTCCCCCATAAATAAATACAAAAATTAAGGCAAATAGTCAGTTTTGGAACTTATAAAATGGATCTTATTAATATTTAACTATCATCGATAAAAAAATTCACTTTGGAATATTACACGAAAGTAAACATAACCATATAACCAATACAAAACTAAGAGTTCTTTTTTTTCTCAATTGAAATTCATGATGCGTCGGACGTGTTTGACGTGTCATTGCTATGTCCCACCGGTTTGCCCAGTCAGGGTGAACGGTTGAAATTGTTCCGTTAGTGTTAGGGCATTGGATGCCAACGGTAATTACCATCGGGTAATTTTACTTTTTTCTGTATGTAATCTATTGTAAAACAATACAAATACATTAACAATATGATTAGTGAATACAGTTTTAAATACCCTTTCGCAGAATAAGAACACACTCTCTTTTCGCAAAATAAAAATGCATATCCCTTTCAGAATACAAGATTCTCTATTTGTATATTTCATGCCTTATTTTTATTTTTAATCGCTATATTCTTGGGGTTTGTAAGGTACATAAGAATATGCTAGAAATGTAAAAATTTGTTGAACTGCTATTTTCCCTACAGTCACCTATTTTTGTATATGTATATCCAGTGTTATGTATAGATAATTCATGTACAGAGGCAACCCTAAATATAATTAATTTGTGCATCTCCATGGAATGATTCACATATTCAGTAACAAACCAAAGATAAGGTTACGATAATCTTTTTTAAAACTCATTTCCAGCATTGGTTACTTTTTGCTATGGACACGTCCATCGGACGTGCCTACATACTCGTTATATATATATAGAGAGAGTTTTGAAATGATTTTAATTTACCTATAAATTCTCTCGCGATTTGTAAACAAAGTTTATTTAATGGAGATGATTTTTAGAAGAGAAATCTCATGGCAAAATTTTGGGGACTTAAGGAAATTTCCAAAGTATTTAAATATAGAACTTCGGAAATGAATTAAAAATTCATAAATGGGAAGTTAGAAATGGGTAGTTGAGATTATAGACGAGTATAATCGATGTTGGAAATTTTAAAGGGGATTAATTAATGAATTCTGGAAACTTAACGAATCCGTTATAAATGGGTTAAGGAAATTACAAGTGGATTATAAAGATTTTGAAAAGTATGAAATAAAAGGGAATATTCCCATGTATTGAAAAAAAGAGATTTTAGGAAAAATATACTTGTAAATATTTTCCAAGTATTAAACTGGGAGGATTTGAAACATTTAACTACTAGATTTTTATTTTAGAAATATTTCTCAAAGGGTTGAATTACAAATGGGGTTGAAAGAAATATTCTAAGTGTTGATATGGATTTAAATATCCTATTATGGATATAAGAATTTGAATTGTTTTCAATTATTGAATATACTGGAAGAGATTTAAATATATATCTTTGTAAAGATATTTTGAATGAATATTTTGAAGATTTATAAAATAAAGCCTAGTGACTGCTTATGGATTTTATTTGATAGTTAAATAACCGACTACCAAATCTGGCCATTGATCGTTTCGAAGAAACCGGGATCAGATTTAATTATCCGAAAACCACTTCAATCCTGTTTGTGCATTACGAATTGTGATATCTCGAAGCTAATGGAGATGGTGATATTGAAGAAGATTCGGTTTGTTCGGACCCAGAACAACCTGTATGGATGAATGTTATCATTGCATTGTTTGCTTGCAAGGCAGTGTTAGCATTCCAAGTATGAATGTTATTCTAAAGATAAACGTAGCCTCAAGACTCATCAACGGGGAAAATGACCAAAACATGGCATGCAACAGAGCTAAGTGGGTCGCCCCCATTAGGATATGTTATCACTTTTCTAGATACCCTCGGATATATTATAATTATGGAAATGGTTGTGCATGGAAACATAGTGCTCAATAAGGGTGGGAACACCCAGGGTGATAACATATTCGGTATTAGTAGTCAAGTACTAGGCCGGTCCAGTGTGGCAAGGTACAAGATGTTCTTGTCAGACCCGAGTGCACTGGTCTTAGATGCACTCATCGGAAGGTAGTTCCTTACCTGGTCATAGTATGGAATCCATTCTCCAATAAGCGCCGTATGGTTTTGATTGTATACCAACTATGCTAAAACGTGAGATGCAAGCATTTCAGCTATTTTCTAATTTACTTTCTATAGACACTATTATAATATCAAATGATTTTGATATAAAATGTTTTGGTTATCGTAAGTGAAAAACCCATCGTGTTTATGTGTGACGTGTTCTTACGAGATACCTTTGTTTTTCAAAGGATTTTGATAATATTAATAATTCAAATGTAGTGTGTTTTCTCACACTGGTTTTCTAGACTGATTCAGGTGTTATTTTATTATAATGCTCGGGTCAGACCGAGTATTATAAATTCAGGTTAGGATATTATGGAGCTCGGGAGATGAGCTGGATGACAGAGACGTATTCTCGTACCTTTTTATTTCCGCTGTGTGTGAGGACAAGTTATTATAACTGTCCGGATTGGTTATTGATTGTTGTACTCTGATGATTGTATATATATTGACAATTACCGTTTCTTTGTATAAAGATATGTTGTTATATATTATATTTTGTTTCGCTGTGATTGTGAGATTCTATGTTATTGATTTTTATCTTTCTTCTATCTTCTTCACCCCTAGCAATTGGTATTTCTGACACTTGAATATTCGGCATGTTATACAGTGAGCGTATGTATGTCGATTTTCGAGGGTCGAAAATCCCGGTTCATTACACTTGGTATCAGAGCTGAAGGTTAAGCGAGATCCTTGGCTTTGGTGGGGTTTACTCATCAGAGATAGGATCAGTAGTACCCTAGAATGAGTCTGAGTGTATTAATAGATATGAGCGCGTATTTGTTAGTGAATATAAATTGTTTTATATTATGTTGATTTATCCGTTGAGTGGCATATAAATTTTGGTCAAGTAGTGGGATGCCATTAAATCGATAGGAGTTTCTAAACACTTGAATCAGGTAAACCGACACAATATTGTTTTGAAACAGGTAAATGAAATAATTTTACCCAAACTATATTTTGATATGAAAGAAATAATTTTCTAGAAATTGTTATAGTAAACTGGTGTGTTTGGATGATATTATTATAATCGAAACAAGATTATAAAATTGAAATGGGTATATATAACCAAATGAAAATTGTATAAGTATGAATTATACAAATGATTTATAATTAAAATGGATTCAAACTCGAAATCATAAATTTAAATCCTGGAAGGTTTGGAAAATATTTTTAGAAGTGCTATGGGAATGAAATCGGTGTTATTTTGGAAATATTTTGAAATAAATAATGGTACCATTATTGTGGAATGTTTTTGAATAGAAAATGTTTTTAAAATGGATTTTGGAAGTGATATAACACTGAACTCACTATAGTCGCTGGAAAATAATTTTGGTGATGATGGCAGCATCATCATTTTTCATTTTCGAGTTTCTAGGTGATGGATTTGCTACCGTAGTAATTTGATATGAGATTTTTGTTTAAAAACAAGGGTTGTTTTGGAAATTCCGAAGGGAATTTGTTTTGGATAAAAACCAGGTTTGGTTTAAATTTAAAAAGTGCGATTTGGGATATTGTGATTTCAAAGTGATTTGAAATAAATACCGGGTATTTAAATTCCAGAATTTTCAATTAAATGAGAAGTGAAACCAAAAGAGAATAAGTTTTGAACTAAAACTTAGGAAATGTGAATTTCAATATGAAATTAAAATTTAACTTATGCAAGTTAAATAAATTAAATTTGTAAAAGGAAATTGTATGGATTTGAATTTAACTTAAGTTAAGTTAAACAAAAAAATTGGATTGGATTAGAAATGATATCAAATAGAATTGAATATAAAATTTGAATTATAAGGTTGATATCTAACCATAAGTGATAGTTATTAAAGTGGAACTTGAATTAAATAGGATTGGATTTGTAATTGTGATGACTTAATGAAATGAATGTAGACTTGAGTTATGGAAATCAAATGAATGGTGAATCAAATTGAATTTTATTAAAAATGGAGTATAAACTCAAGTATAGAAATTTTGAAAATGCGAAAAGTAAGTGTATAATTTACAAAATGGAAGGATGGAATATTAAAACCAAAAATAAAAATGGTTTGATATTTTGGTGAAGAAATAAAATCCTAACTTGGGTTATAAGATGAGTTTGAACTCAAGTAAATTAAATGAAGTGATTTTTGATATAAAAATCTAATTGTGAATTATAAATTGGAAGTGAACTAATTAAATTAATTAATTAGTTAATTGAATATGGGAATGGAACTTAACTTGGTTAAGTAAATTGAATTATGGATGAAAATTGAAATTGAATATGGAATTTGAGTTATATAAAAAAATTCGACTTAAATATAAGCGAATTAAATATATTTCGAAATGTGTCGAATAAAATGGTATTGGAATTTGGTTGCAAGGGTAATAAACTTTAGTTATATAATTGAATTAATTGAAAATAAATGAATTAACTTAAGTTAATATTATTTGGATGGAAACTTGGCCCGAATGAATTTATGAAATAATTCATAAGTAAATAGCATGGATTGAATTAAATAGAGTAAACAAAATTCCGTGAATCAATGGAAAATGCATAAAGTGGGTTAGAACCAATTTGGAATGGATATAAATATAATGTGTGTAATTATGAAGTGAATGCAAGTACATTTGGTTGTAAATCATTCAAATTGAATAAAATGGTATATGGATCGATTGAAAGTAATTAAATTAGTATTAGAACTTTGTGATTGCTTATAAATACATGTATAACTTGTTTAGTTATGAAATCTATGTGGTTGCGCTAGTTAAATAAATGAAATGTTATTAAATTTCATGTTTTGGTACTTACGTGTTTAAATTGAGTAAGTACAGGTACAAGGAGACCATTTAGCTATATTTTGGTTGTGCAAATGCATATAAAGTAAGCTCGCTCGCTTAAAAATGCTAAATAAAGGTACGTTTCCGGATTAAATACCGCAATGAATGAATATTGATATATATTTTGTTTTTGACCGTGTGGGTCGATGTATATATTTTTGTTATATTGCAAAAGGCTCTCCGTACAAAGGAGACTCTGCCAAAAAAAATCGGAAATTTAGGGTGTTACAAAAATTTTGAAAATTTTATTAACTAAAAGTTGGGTTTTGAATTTAAATTGAAATAAGGAGTTTTGAATTGGAAATTAAACTAAATGTTTGGATGAAACTAACGGGATAGGAAAGTGAATGTTGAATTTAATTAAGAGTGTTTTGTTAAGTTAATGGGTTTGGAGCATTTTTCCTGCCTTAACAATTTCGAGGACGAAATCCTTTTAAGGGGGGAAAAATGTAACGACCCGGATTTTTCATCGCTAAATTTTGAATATTTAAATGCTTTTAAATATTTGATTTGGAATATAAATTTATTCTTGAATATGAAGATTTCAGTTGGAAACGCTAAATGAAATTAAATTCCAAATACAACGAGTATCGTAATACGGAAATATGGCGAATAATTGAATTTTCAGCTGAATATAAATCGAAATGATTTTTAAAGTGAATATACATTATATTTTAATTAGAATTTAGTTGGTAAATTTTTAAAACTAAAATTTCAAGTGATTTCGTCAATTTTTGAAATCGTCGATTTAATCGACGCGTTAAAATAGCGATCCAGGGCACAGTCTCGGAATTTGACGAAACTAGTTCCACTAGATCTGTAATAGTGTATTATTATCGGATTTCAAATTTCGTAGCGTTTGGATTTACCGTTTGGTCATACGGGATATAAACGCGTTGAAATTAATATTGAAAATTTAATTTAATAATTGGATTCAAAAAGCTCTCTTCTCCATACGATCGAATTAGGACTCGAAACTTGTTCCATTGGGTTTGGAATAGCGGTATAACTTTAGGAATGCCAGGCGGCACGCTTCGATAGGGGTTCAGGATTTCAAGGTGCGTAAACGAGATATTTTTAAATATAAAAATATAAAACTTCAAATCATAGCCATCCTAGCTTCTGAAAAACGCCGTCCTACCTCTGTTAAGCTGCTAGCGTATATTTCTTCCTCTTCATATCAGTTCGAACGAGAAGAAAAAGGCCTCCTCTCTTAAAAAAAAGGTATTAATGCATGCTTGCGCATGCGCGATAGAGGCGCGATCAAATTTTGAGCATGAAGGAAGGAGGAGCGGCCTGGAGCTTGAGGCGTGGTCGAGCAAATCGCGCTAGGGTTTGGAAGTCGCACGAAGTCGTGAGACAAGCTAATAGGTGCGGTTAGGGTTTTGGGTGGTTGCTCGATTTGGGGTTCGTCGCACTGTAGTGTGTTGAGTTTTCTGGCAAGGACGCGGAGCTTTAGGAAGGGGCGAGCAAAGACTGGCGATCTCTGGTGAAGTTCGATGGCTGTGCAGACGCTGGGAGAAGGTCAGGTCGCGCGCGAGCGAACTGGTGGAAGGTGGCGGTGATGTGCTAGTGCGTATCTGTTTGGAGGGTTGTGATATTTGATTTGGGAAGATGGATTTATGTTGTTATTGAAGGTAATCTTATTTGTTTAAAACAGTTTAAATTTTTAATTAATATTAATTTAATTAATTAAATTAACTCGATGTTAATAAATTCGTAATTCATTCATACGAGGTCCAAAATTTACGGAATCGGTCGCGTTGAATTCTTAATGACATAGACTATGCAATGGAATAAATTTGAAATTGGTGCGATTAACAGTTTCGGAAAATCTAGGTGAGTAAAATCTCACTCATTTAGATTACTAGATTTAATTTCAAATAATTTAAATTAATTATTGGATGTTTAGTTGAATTGATAATTATTATCAGTTGGATGTTGTTATATATATATAGTAGTACATATATTAGTAGTTGGATAAATTCCCGCCGTTGGATCGGATGAGACCCTATATGCCCCGTATAATAGCGGATGACCCTATATTACCGCGATATCCCCCTTGAAGTGGGATTGATATTTATGTTATCTAACATCTGTGGATGCAAGGAAACAGGTTGGAGGGATCAACCTGGATTCCTAAAATATATTTATTGTTTTCCATATACAAAAATATATGATGTGATTGAATAGTCAATTTGGATTGTTATGTGATTTAAATTATTGGATGTTATAGTAGCACTGGCCCATATTTTGTTAATTTAAATACCATAGAATATTATTTTGAAATTTTAAGGAATTGAAAGGAGAGTTTGGATATAAAAATAGTTATATTGAAATTTGGATTATTTTAAAGGAAATCGAGTTGAGGATTTTTTTTTTGATTTTTGGGGTTTGTACTTGACTATTCGTAAACATTTTAAATAGAGATTTTAAAATAAATTATATAAATGATTTTTAAAAATGGATTTTAAAATGATATCTCTAAAAAGAATAGAAAGGGGTTAAAAATCGATATTTAAAATAGATTTGGAAAATAAATGGAAATTATTAAAAAATGTATTTATAAAAATGGAATTTTATAAGTTAGATTATTTTATAAACAAGAAAAACCCAAATGAGTTTTTAAATTTATAAACAATGTTTATAAATAAGGGAAGTGATATCGATTGATAACTGTGAATATAAGATTCACAGTGATGAATTTTTATCGAGATGTGAAAATAGGTTTTGGGAAAATAGTGGATTCTATTTTGAAAAGTGGAAATGGTTAGAGAATTGGAATGAAATCGATTTGTTGTGAATCGAGAGGAATTTATAAATTGGAGTTAGTTACTGCGGTTTTAAAATATATTTTTATCGAGAAAGCAATTTTGTTTAAGAGGAAAATTCATTTATTTAAAACTATATAAATTAAAGCTGTTTTTAGTATTAAAATACTTTGAAAAGTGGATCCTTTTAATATTTAATATAAATTGAAATAAATTCTAATTTTATAATCAGCTTTGAAAATTGAATCGTTTTATTTAAAAATGTGGTGGAAATGAGTTATTGATGTTTTAGTTAAAGTGTTTAATATCTTTTCAAATAATTACTTAAACATATTTTAAAATAAATTTTTATTCTTAAAAAATACTTATTATATATATATAGAGTTTTGAAATGATTTTAATTTTATCTATAAATTCTCTCGAGATTTGTAAACGGAGTTTATTTAATGGAGATGATTTTTAGAAGAGAAATCTCATGGCGAAATTCTAGGGACTTAAGGAAATTTCCAAAGTATTTAAATATAAAACTTCATAGATGAATTAAAAATTCATAAATGGGAAGTTAGAAATGGGTAGTTGAGATTATAGACGAGTATAATCGATGTTGGAAATTTTAAAGGGGAGTAATTAATGAATTCCGGAAACTTAACGAATCCGTTATAAATGGGTTAAGGAAATTACAAGTGGATTATAAAGATTTTGAAAAGTATGAAATAAAAGGGAATATTCCCATGTATTGAAAAAAGAGATTTTAGGAAAAATATACTTGTAAATATTTTCCAAGTATTAAACTGGGAGGATTTGAAACATTTAACTACTAGATTTTTATTTTAGAAATATTTCTCAAAGGGTTGAATTACAAATGGGGTTGAAAGAAATATTCTAAGTGTTGATATGGATTTAAATATCCTATTATGGATATAAGAATTTGAATTGTTTTCAATTATTGAATATACTGGAAGAGATTTAAATATATATCTTTGTAAAGATATTTTGAATGAATATTTTGAAGATTTATAAAATAAAGCCTAGTGACTGCTTATGGATGTTATTTGATAGTTAAATAACCGACTACCAAATCTGGCCATTGATCGTTTCGAAGAAACCGGGATCAGATTTAATTATCCGAAAACCACTTCAATCCTGTTTGTGCATTACGAATTGTGATATCTTGAAGCTAATGGAGATGGTGATATTGAAGAAGATTCGGTTTGTTCAGACCTAGAACAACCTGTATGGATGAATGTTATCATTGCATTGTTTGCTTGCAAGGCGGTGTTAGCATTCCAAGTATGAATGTTATTCTAAAGATAAACGTAGCCTCAAGACTCATCAACAGGGAAAATGACCGAAACATGGCATGCAACAGAGCTAAGTGGGTCGCTCCCATTAGGATATGTTATCACTTTTCTAGATACCCTCGGATATATTATAATTATGGAAATGGTTGTGCATGGAAACAGAGCGCTCAATAAGGGTGGGAACACCCAGGGTGATAACATATTCGGTATTAGTAGTCAAGTGTTAGGTCGGTCCTGTGTGGTAGGGTACAAGATGTTCTTGTCAGACCCGGATGCATTGGTCTAAAGATGCACTCATTGGAAGGTAGTTCCTTACCTGGTCATAGTATGGAATCCATTCTCCAATAAGCGCCGTACGGTTTTGATTGTATACCAACTACGCTGAAACGTGAAATGCAAGCATTTCAGCTATTTTCTAATTTACTTTCTATAGACACTATTATAATATCCGATGATTTTGATATAAAATGTTTTGGTTATCGTAAGGGAAAAACCCATCGTGTTTATGTGACGCCCCACCTCTATACCCACGCTAGCCAAGAACACTACGGTGTAATGCTGTTAACTAGCACGGAGAATAAGGCTGTTGAGGAGCGACCATCCATGTAACTTCTTTGTGCGAGCACCGATATGTCAGATAGTATAGCATGAACTTCATTTAAGGAGGAAATCCGACATACCGATACAAACTCAAAGCTATCACACGGTGGCTGTATAAAATCTTCGGAAACAAACATAGAAATAAACATAACATAAATCAGTCACAGACATCCATATCACAAAGGCGGAAAAAGATATGAATATATATATAACACATGAAAGTGTACATCAGAGTAGTGGCCAGAAAGATCCACGATAATAAAAGAATAGCAACACGTGCTATACAAAAGAATAAGTACACAACATAGTGTCTATATCACAAATGTGTACATCCAAAAACTACTAATCTATGTAGTAAGCCAAAAGTCAGAATAATCCTGAAGAGAAGTCAAGCAGAAGCACCTGTAACATCTCGGTCTGACCCGAGTATTATTTATAAGAAAATAATAAACGGATCAGTCTAGCTATAAATATAAGATGATATGTATAAAGTAAAAGACATGGCATAAACATGTAATAATCATCGTGGCATACTACTATAAGTATATAATTGAAAATCAATAAGAGATTAATCAATATCACAAGAATCTTCTCAAAGATAAAATAGGGTATCATACCCTAAACTTGTATTCATAACAAGTCAATGACACACAAATTCACCAATGCACAAACATAGATATCATATCAATGAAAATCATGAAAATTGGTGAAGCACAAATTCCAGAAATCAACACAAGAAATCCAGAAATCACATAAAAAAGGGGGAGGCCTATCACAAGAACGGGAGCATGAAAAATCACCAACACGTGTAACACAAGAACGAGAAGCTATCTCATGGAAGCTATCCATTAAATTTTGACACACGAACGGCCCGAAGACCATGGGGCGCTACCCCACATATGTGATGGTGAAACATCACACAAACGGGGTTTAGTCTCCCTCGTAGACAAAGAGACATCGCACAATTGCTAGTCTAAATGAAATCACAAAAATGATCGTCATGATCATCAAGAAGTGTCAATCACACCAAGCTAGTAAATATATGAGTTTAGCTTCATGTCCCATAACCACTTTCTTAACTTAAATATTAACGAACAAGCTGTAAATCTTCACTAGAAAATTGTCACAAAAGGGTTCAATCGAACAAGTCCAAGAGCTAATCGACGAAGTGAACGCAAGCGTTTCATACCACTCGTTTTACTAAGTCGTTAATTCGATTTCTCATCCGAGTGAAGTAAAGGCTTGTATATACTAGTAGATTAGAAAACGGTTTGAGAAGAAAGAGCTTTGTAGTAAAATAGTGTTGAAATCGCTTTGATGAAAGAGTTTTGATATTTACTATTAGTATTGAAACCTTCTTATCTTTAGAGTGACAAGTCACAAAACGATTGTTGAAATAAATCGAATCACATAAATTCACGTTCGAAGACGAGAGTAAAGTCCAAAGAAATCAATCCCAAAACCATTAAAGTAGGAATATACTTGCGACCTTACGTGGTCGAATTAGAGTGCAAAGACTTTAAGTCAAATAGGTCGAACGACCTAGTGGAATCAAGTGCCGAGCGACCTAGTGGTAACCAGAGCCGAGCGACCTAAAGAATTCAAGGCCATGCGACCTAATGTGGTTGAGGTCTAGCGACCTATCGAAGTACGGTGACGAGCGGCCTAAAAGGGTCAAGTGGCGAGCGACCTAACCAAGCGATGTGGCGAGCGACCTAACGAGGTCATAGGTGAGCGACCTAACGAGAAGACGGGCCGAGCGACCTAGTGATGAGGTGGTCGAGCGACCTATCGCTGTAAAGGCCAGCGACCTAAAGGGGTTATCTAAGCCGAGCGACCTATCGAAAATAAGGTCATACGACCTAAGGGAAATAGGGTCTAACGACCTAAGGAAACAAGGTCTTGCGACTTATAGGGAAACAAAGTCATGCGACCTATGACTTAGTGGTCCAAACGACCAAAGAAGTAAAGGCCTTGCGACCTAAAGAAGACAAGTTCGTGTGACCTAGCGACACAATGCCGAGCGACCTATCGACTTATAGGCCAAGCGACCTACGACCTATGCCAGGACGAGTGACCTAAGGCCAGTGCGACTTTTCCACACGAACGACGAGACGACCTAACGTTTGCCGAGTGATAATAGGTCGGAAACGACCTAAGGCCATGCGAGCTAACACTCCAGAGTGACCTAGTGCCAGAAAATCACCAAAAACACTGAAAATTGGGGCTTTTCGCCAATCCAATCCAAACCAAATGCAAATGTGCATGCTAAGGTGATAGGAAATCATTCCCAACAGATCAAAATAGTTATAGACTAGAATTGTGAGATAAAAATCTCACCTTTCCACTAAAATTTATGAAGATGAAGCTTGAAAGCAAGGAGAAGCAATCCAAAGCTTGAATCCAATATCTTCTTCTTGAATTTGGAGTTGAATGTTGGGTTTGCAATTGAATTTGAGCTTGGAGTTTTAATTTCCCTTTCCCTCCTCCATTTTTGATGAAGCTTGAATGTTTAGTGAAGAGATGGAGTTATGAAGAGGAGGGGTTGGGCTGAGCTTAATGAAGGTGCAGTCCAAACCAAAGTCACAAGCGGGAAAAAGTAGCGAAAATTCCACTAACTCCAAACATATCAAAGTTTATACTTAAAAAGATCGCAAACGTCATTTTGAACTCAATGGGAGTGGTCTCGAGTCCTAATTTGACCGTATGCAAAAAGTAGCTTTTCGGACCAAAATCCGATTAACAATAAAATATTTAAATAAAATATTTAAATATAAAATCGACAAATATGCGGGTTGTTACAGACTCCCCTCCTTAAAGAAATTGCGTCCTCGCAATAAGTAAGATGGAAATAAAAAGTAACAACCATAAAAGCATATTAACATAAAAGAGATTTGAAATAAGAAGTTTACCTCAAAGAGCATGAGAAAGTAAGTCCGGATGTGTTCGCTCGATGAATTCTCTAGTTTCCCAAGAGCAATCCTTAGGATTTGGGGACCATTGAACTTTAACAAGCAGAACATCTTTATTTCGAAGTCGTTTGACCTCCGAAGCAATAATTCGAATAGGATTCTGCTCATAAGTTAAATTAGGTGAAACTTCAATCTCTTCCACAACACCGGACTCGAGAATAGAATCGGAATCCCGAAGGCACTTCCGTAATTGAGAAACGTGAAACACGTCATGCATGGCAGAAAACTGAGCCGGTAATGAAAGGCGATAAGCTATGGAACCAATACGTTCAGTGATGGGAAATGGCCCAATGTATCGAGGTGCTAACTTTCCCAATCGACTGAAACGTACAACACCCTTCATAGGTAAAACACGAATAAATACGAGATCTCCCATAGAAAATTCTAATTTTCTTCTTCGGTTATCGGCATAGGATTTTTGTCTACTCTGAGATTTATTCATCCTATGACGAATAAGTTCAATCTTTTTTGTGGAATCACGAATAAGATCTAGACCTAAAACCAGCTTCTCACCGGCCTCAAGCCAACAAGAAGGAGATCGGCATGGCCTTCCATAGAGTGCCTCAAAAGGAGCCATACCAATACTAGATTGGAAGCTATTATTATAGGAAAATTCAACAAGTGAAATATGATCTTCCCAACTTCCACCGAAATCAAGCACACAAGCACGAAGAAGATCTTCAAGAGTTTGATTCACACGCTCAGTTTGTCCATCAGACTGGGGGTGATAAGCGGTGCTAAAATTAAGCTTCGTTCCCAAAGCTTTTTGAAGACTCTTCCAGAATCCACTAGTAAACAATGGATCTCGATCACTAACAATGGAAGAAGGAACTCCATGCAGTTTAACAATTTCTTTGATGAAAAGTTTGGCCAGAAGAGGAATGGTTCGGTTCGACCGAACAGGAATAAAATGGGCAGATTTAGTAAGTCTGTCAACGATCACCCATAAACTATTATGACCCGAACGAGAACGGGGAAGGCCATCTATAAAATCCATGGAAATTTGATCCCACTTCCAAACTGGAATTTCCAATGGTTGCAATAACCCACCTGGCCTTTGATGTTCAGCCTTAACAAGTTGGCAAGTCATGCAATACTTAACAAAGTTAGCGATATCAGATTTCATTCCCTCCCAGTAATAAAGTCGTTTCATATCTGCGTACATTTTACTGCTACCGGGATGAATGGAATATTTGGAACGGTGAGAATCTTCTAGAATATCTTTACGAAGATCTCCAGTATTTGGTACGATAAGTCTACCAAATTTTCAAATGTCGCCACAAAAATCAATATCAAAGTCTTTCAAACCTTCAATATCGGTTTTATCCTTAAGATTTTGACCATGCAAAGCCAATTCAGGATCTAGCTGTTGAGCTTCAAGAATGCGGTCTAAAAGAGGAAGACGAGCCTCAAGGCTATATAAGACAAAAGATGAACATAAATCGGAGACACGATCTCGAATTTTACAAGTGGATAAAATCTCGAGATCCCTCCATTCGGATATCATCATCGAAACAACCGCTTGTTGCTTGCGACTAAGTGCATCGGCAACCCGATTTCCCTTTCCGGGAGTATAAAGGATATCAAGATCATAAGAGGCAAGGAACTCGAGCCAACACTGTTGACGCAAATTAAGTTCCTTTTGAGAAAATAAATATTTCAAAGACTTATGATCAGTATAAAGTATAAATTTCTCTCTCAAAAGATAGTGTCGCCAAATTCGAAGGGCGAAAACGATAGCCGCGAGTTCTAAATCATGTGTGGCATATCTAGTCTCAGCCGGCTTCAATTGCTAGAAGCATAAGCAATAACACATTCTTTTTTTCATAAGAATGGCACCCAAACCAACGCGACTAGCATCGGTATAAACGACAAAATCTTGATTCCCTTCGGGAATAACAAGAATAGGAGCATCAGAAAGGAGTTCTTTTAATTTCTGAAAAGAAGTTTCACATTTGTCCGACCAAATGTATTTAACACCTTTCTTTATTAAGCCAGTAAGAGGCACGACAATCTTAGAAAAGTCCTTTATGAAACGGCGGTAATATCCTGCCAATCCAAGAAAGCTACGGATTTCAGTCACGCTCTTCGGTCTCTTCCAATTTTGAATCGCTTCAATCTTTGAAGGATCCACTGATATTCCGGATTCGGAAATAATATGACCGAGAAACCTCACACTAGATTGCCAAAAATGGCATTTAGAAAATTTCGCTTTTAATTGATTACTCCTAAGAGTTTCCAATACAATCCGAAGATGCTTTTCATGCTCCTCCTCGGTTTTAGAATACACAAGAATATCATCAATAAAGATGAGAACAAACCGATCGAGGAAATCTTTGAAAACTCGATTCATAAGGTCAACGAAATAAGCCGGAGCATTCGTTAAACCAAATGGCATAACTAGCCATTCATAAGATCCATAACGAGTATGGAAAGAAGTCAAAGGAATATTATCCTCTGCAATGCGAAGCTGATGAAAACCGGTGGCCAAGTCCAATTGTGAAAAGACTCTAGCACCACTAAGCTGATCAAACAGATCATCAATCCGGGGTAAAGGATATTTATTCTTAATAGTAAGATCATTAAGCTTGCGGTAGTCGACGCAAAGCCTAAGTGTACCATCGGACTTATTTACGAAAATAGCTGAAGCTCCCCAAGGCGAGGAACTAGAGCGAATAAGTTGCTTCGTCTCCAATTCGGATAGTTGTTTGCGCATCTCTTCATTCTCCTTATTGGACATGCGATAAGGAGGACGAGTAATAGGTTGAGCTCCAGGTATAAGATTAATTTTGAACTCAATTGCTCGCTTAGGTGGTAATCCTAAAACGGGCTCAAAGATGTCGGAAAATTCACGAACGATGCAAATAAGAGAAATGACATCTTCCTCATCATCATTATCATTATCACGAGGATTTAAAGAATATAAAGATGCAACCAAAGCGGAATCTGAATCTTTAAGAATAATAGAAATCTGGTTAATAGATTGCGGATGTCGGAGATAAATAGTCCGCTCAGGACATAGGATATGAGCTTCATAACGAGTAAGCCAATCCATACCCAAAATCATTCCAAAGCCTAAGTAACGCATGACATGCAAATCGGCTAGGAAAGAAAAATCACACAAAATAATCTCTACGTCTTTACAAAGCAAACTAAGAGTTGCGGATCCACCAACCGGATTCGCAATTCTTAGAGAAGTCATTAAAGCAACAACACTTAAAGAAAGGGTGTCTACAAGTTCCCTTGATATAAAAGAATGGGATGCGCCCGTATCAAAGAGAACTCTAATAGGTTTATCATGAAATATAATTATGCCATCAAGGACAGAATGAGACATACCTTGTGTTAGGTGTATCTCGACCGGTGTAACATCATCACCGAGCCAAACCCCCGAGGCCATGCCTCACCAACTTACCAGACCACGTATCCATCCACTACCGGTCCAACGCCACCGAACCATATCGCCAACCCAACGCCGAACCAACACTGCCGAATCAACTCCACTCCACGTCCCCACCGATCCAACCAACCACCGAACCAAATACTACCGGATCACTTCACCTCCGGACCAACACTGCCGAATCAAGGACCATCTCCTCCCACCGCCGGACCAAGTCCTACCGAAGTCCTACCAAACCAAATTCCGTCTACTTACAACTGGACCAGAGCTATACCGAACCAAGGATGCCAGGCCAGACTGCATCAGCCCAAGCCCACCAGCAGTTGTATACATCCAAGGCCCTTGCTCCCAGCCTCACTCTATAAATAGAGGGGCATGGGTACAACAATGGCGGACAAGTTTGAGAGCTCAAGCACGGAGAGAACTTTCAAACAACTTTCATATACTTGTATCAAAGCTTTGTACTTGTAATCTAAACAAGAAAGGAGAAATAATATATAAAGTGGACGTAGGCACATTCTGGCCGAACCACTATAAATTTGCGTGTCTTTTACAGTTTAGTCCCTGCTTTTCATATATTTGCATAAATCACCCAAATCACCAAGAACAACATAAAATCAGTTAAATCATACGACTTTGAGGTGTTTGTCCATTTTTTGTGCAAACATTTTTGGTGCTTTCACTGAGAACTAGAAGCTCGAAGCTTCAGCTTCATCCACTTAACATTTTTTCTAACAGCATCGTTCGCCACTTGGAAAACATGCCTCCCAAACAGAGAAAAGATGTTAACAAAGGAAAAAACATCGCATCCAGCAGTCTTCCAGATCCAGCTGTCACGAATCAAATAAATCGTCCTCCTCCAGCAGTAGTAGCAAATGAAGGACAGGCTAATCCGACTACTCCTGCCACAAAACAGCCCATGGCAATTACTAGGGCAGATTTAGACAGGGTTGTGGTTGAAGTAACTAACCGCTTCACGTCCCAGCAGGAAGCCTTGGTGGATCATCTCATGTCACGCTTAAGGGATGCTGAAGAGTCCAATCGCAACACTGAATCATGGGGCGAGTCCCAGTCTGGAGGATCTCAAAGACAACAAAGATCTTCCTTCTTCGAAGGAGCTAACGTCAGAAGTAGCCATGGTAGGAGCCGAGATCGAGCACAGCCCGAAGTTAGGCCTGAGGAAACGTTTGGTACCGAACCCAACGGGGGAGGTACCGGGCGAAGGTCAAGTGTAGTTGAGCCTGTCATACTGCCTAACCACGGAAACGCCAGTGAACGGGGCCGAGCTAGAGTCCAGCCCGAAGTTGGACCCGAGGAAGTGCTTAGATCAGAACCCAGCAGGGGAAGATCAAGGCAAGGGCCAACTGTAGCTGACCCTAGCATGCTCCCAGAAGATCAAAGGCAGCCACTGGAAAATATGAGGAATGATAGACGATACCATCCCTACAGGTCATCTGGACGGAATCAATCCCACAGAACAGACCCAAACTCATTTCTATCTGCTCCAAGTTCTGATGAAAGGATGACACGCTTATTCAGAGAGTGCGTCCAACGGGAGCAAAGAGATCGAGGGATAGGCGCTAGGGTAACCAGCCCTTTCGCCCGCAATATCGAAATTGCTATCACCCCCCGAGAATGGAAGATGCCAACAATGGAACCTTACAAAGGAACCTCCGACCCCGTTGTACACTTACAGAGATACACACAACATATGCTCATGAGTGGAGCGACAGAGGGAGTACTGTGCAAATGCTTTCCACTCTTCTTAGCAGATCTCGCTGCCTCCTGGTTCTGTCATCTACCCCAGGGATCCATCAGCTCGTAGGAAATGTTGAAAGAAAAGTTTATCAGTCAGTTCCGCATTCATGTGGAACAACCTAAGGACGCTTATTCCTTATCCAGCGTCAAACAGAAACCTGGAGAGAAACTGCAGCAATAGCTAACCCAATTCAATGCCGCAGCAGCCGCAGTCCAAGATGCCGATGAGAAGCTTATCCTAATAGCCCTCTGTAGTGGTGTGCATCCGGACACTAAATTTGCTAGAAGGTTGACAAAATAAAAACCAGCTACTTTACCCGATTTCTTCCATGAAGCCGGGAAATATATGAGGCTTGAGGATGCTGCCGTTGAGGGGAAGTCAGGACAGCAAAGTAAGGCAACTCACAGCAATGCCCCTGCTGTGGCAAGGGACGTTCGAAGAAATGATTCCAGAGACAATGCTGGGGGCAAGAAGGGAGAAAAGCGCCTATATCGGCCAGGACCAAGATTCGACACTTACACTCCTTTGAACGAAACCGTCGAAAACATCTTCCTTGCCACCCAAGGCGAAGTTAGATACAAACGCCCACCATACAAGAAGGAATCAGATAACGCGTAGAAGTCTGGAAAGTTCTGCCGCTTCCATGAATCTCATGGGCATGATACCAATGAGTGCCATCATCTCCGGGACTTGATTGAAGAACACATCAGAAGGAAGAAGCTGGAACGCTATGGAAAAGGTTAGGACAGAACTCCAGCTCCTGCCAATGAGAACCCAAGGCTACCCTCACCGGAGATCGGCAGAGGAAACCACAACACTAGCGGCTCTAGTCAAGAGAAGATAGTGGTCCATACCATCTCGGGAGGACCGCACATCGCAGACAAAAGCTGGAAAGAGATGGAAAGATATGGAAAGTCGCTCAGAGACAATAAAGACTGTGTCAATTCGGTTATAGAAGAGCGCCACCCAAAGCGGAAAGAAAGTGATGACATCACATTCGGTAAGCTCGACCTAGAAGGAAGGCAATACCCTCACATGGATCCCATGGTTATCTCTGCCCGGCTCGGTCCCGCCGAAGTTTACTGAATTCTAGTAGACACTGGAAGCTCAGTAAACATTCTGTTCAAACATGCATTCGACAAAATGAAACTATCAATGAAGGATGTATCTCCCTGCAATAAACCACTACACGGTTTCACTGGAGATGCGAAGATGCCTCTCGGGCAACTGGACCTCTTCGTTGAAATTGGAAGCCATCCCCGCTCCATTGTACGAAAACAAACGTTTGTGCTAATAGAAAACCACTCGGCTTACAACGCCTTCTTAGGGAGGCCAGCCTTGTCTGACTTCCAAATTGTCCTAGCCCCATGGTGCCTAAAGATGAAATTTCCAACAGACAACGGAGTAGGGGAAGTAGAAGGAGACCAGGACGTTGCTCGAGACTGCTATGTGACCGAACTTCGCAACAACCTCAGGAAGGATAAAGGGAAGGGTGTAGAGGTTGCCCTCTACACGAAAAGTCTAGAAGCATAGCAACTAAAGAAAGCCCCTCCTCTTCGATATACCAGCGACCCTTTCAACGAATTAGATCCCAGGGACAAAGAGGAGGAGGCCACCGCCGAGCCGGCAGAGGCTATGGATTTTGTATCTGTAGACAAGCATGACTCGAGTAGACTATTGAAAATTGGGTCCCAACTAAAAGCAGAGTTGAAGGAGCAACTCATCGACTTTCTCTGCCACAACTTGGATGTATTTGCATGGTCACACGCTGACATGACCGGAATCCCCTCCGACGTAGCATGCCACGTACTAAACATTGATCCTACCAGGGCGCCCGTAAAACAAAGAAAGAGAAGTATGGGGGCAGAGCGATCAGCAGCCCTCGATGAAGAAGTAAAGAATCTACTCGCCAATGACTTCATACGAGAAGCCATCTACCCGGAATGGATCGCTAACCCGTTGCTGGTAAAGAAGGCTAATGGGAAGTGGCGGACATGCATTGACTTCTCCAACCTAAACGACGCCTGCCCAAAGGATTGCTTCCCACTTCCCCGAATCGACCAACTTGTAGACAGCACAGCCGGGCACGAGCTCTTATCTTTTATGGACGCATACTCAGGATATAACCAAATTCCTATGCATGCTCCCGATCAAGACCACACTAGTTTCATCATTGACCGGGGTTTATACTGCTATAAGGTAATGCCTTTCAGACTTAAAAATGCAGGAGCCACCTACCAACGCCTCGTCAACAAGATGTTTGCAGGGCTAATAGGGCAAACTATGGAAGTGTATGTGGATGACATGCTGGTAAAGACAAGGAAAGCCAAAGATCACGTAAGCCACCTAGGCGAGATGTTTCAAATACTTCGCCAGTATGGAATGAAGTTGAATCCTCTAAAATGCTCCTTCGGAGTATCATCAGGAAAGTTCTTAGGATTCATCGTCCATGCCAGAGGGATTGAAGCAAACCCTGAACAAGTCCAAGTGCTAAGGGATATCATGATACCTTCCACTCGAAAGGAAATGCAAAGCCTTAATGGAAAAGTGGCCGCCCTGAGCCGATTCATCTCCAAAGCAACGGACAAGTGCGTCCCCTTTTTCGAAGCTCTAAAGAAAGACAAAGGAAAGTTCGAATGGACTGACGAATGCTTAACCGCTTTCCTTAACTTAATCGAACACCTCCAGAAACCACCGGTACTCTCGACTCCAAGCAAAGGCGAAGAGTTATACCTATACCTTGCTGTGTCATCTCACGCCCTAAGCGCTGCCTTGGTAAGGGAAGACAACCGCACACAGCGACCAGTTTACTTCGTAAGTAAGAGGTTTACGGGGGCAGAAGTCAGATATCCTAAACTTGAGAAGCTAGCATACTGTTTACTAATCACATCACGGAAACTGCGTCACTACTTCCAGTCCCATTCCATCAAAGTCCCGACCGATCAACCGCTGAGGCAGGTACTCCATCGTCCCGACACTTCTGGGCGACTACTTAAATGGTGCATTGAACTAAGTCAGTATGATATCACCTATCACCCTCGCACCGCCATCAAGGGACAAGCCATGGCTGATTTCATTGTAGAATTCACTACCAGCGAAGATAAGGAGCAATTGGAAATAGCAAAGGACATAAGGTGGAATCTCTTTGTGGATGGTGCATCAAACGAACAAGGCTCGGGGGCAGGTGTGGTAATAATCACTCCCAGGGGAAATAAGCTGCACTATGCTATAAGGTTGGAGTTCGCTGCCACCAACAACGATGCAGAGTATGAAGCAGTGATAGCTGGATTAGAACTTGCCTTAGAAATCGGAGCCAATTCTTTGTGTCTTCATAGCGATTCCCAACTTATTGTTAATCAAATACTAGGGGAATTCCAAGCTCGAGAAGAACGACTCATAGCGTATTTAAAGAAGACCAAGTTACTTCTCAGCCGATTGGACCACTACTTAGTCAAACACGTCCCTCGGGAAGAGAACCAAGAGGCCGACGAATTAGCAAAGCAAGCAAGTGTGAGAGACAGTGCCCTCTTCGGAGCAGTAACCATCTCGAAGCAACTAACCCCAAGTTTTGAGCAAGTGAATCTGATAGCTGCAACCGAAGAAGCAAATTGGATGACTCCCATCCGAGACTACTTACAAAGCGGCATACTACCCAACGGGCGTAACGAAGTCAAGAAAATCTTGAGGAAAGCTTCCCGCTACATAATACAGGAAAGCATCCTCTATCGGCGCGGGTTCTCTAACCCGTTATTGAGGTGTGTCGCTGGGAGGGAAGCCAAGGAAATCTTATTCAACATACATCAAGGAAGCTGCGGAGATCACACCGGAGGGCAAACTTTAGCAAAAAAGATACTCCGATATGGATATTTCTGGCCTACCTTAAGCAAGGACGCCTTAGATTTCGTCAAAAAATGTGACAGATGCCAGAAGTTTGCTAAGATTCCGCGGCTACCAACAACTGAGATTACACAAATGACCAGCCCTTGGCCCTTTGCAGTATGGGGAATTGATTTGATCGGCGAGCTGCCAATGGGCCGAGGCGGGGCCAAATATGCCATAGTGGCAGTCGACTATTTCACCAAATGGGTGGAAGCAGAACCTCTGAATAAAGTATCTTCAGCAAAAGTTATTAACTTCTTGATCAAAAATGTTCTGTGCAGGTACGGAGTCCCATTCAAAATCATATCAGACAATGGACTTCAGTTTGACAGCAAAGAATTCGCCAACTGGTGCCAAGAGCACGGAATTCACAAAAGCTTCTCATCCGTAGCTTATCCCCAGGAAAACGGACAAGTCGAAGCCGTCAACAAAATCCTGAAAACTCTGATCAAAAAGAAACTCGAAAAGTCGAAGGGCGCTTGGGTGGATGAACTCCCTACGGCACTGTGGGCCTATCGCACATCTTTCAGAACATCGACGGGGCATACTCCTTTCTCTTTGGCATACGGATCGGAAGCTATGCTCCCAGTTAAAACCATCGTGCCTTCCCACCGTAGGATCCACTATAACCCAGAAGAGAACGAAGAGCTCCTTCACATGTCTTTGGATCTAATTGAGGAGAGAAGAAATGATGCAGCCCTAAAAGCAGCAGCCCACAAGCAAAAAGTGGCAGCGCAATACAACTCCAAAGTCAAGCATCGTACCTTACAAGAAGGGGATCTTGTCCTCAAGCGAATCTTCCCTCGCCCCGGAGCACTAGATCCAATCTGGGACGGACCATATGTAATTCATAAAGATCTCCACAACGGAGCTTATATTTTGTCAACAGTGGACGGAGAGGTGTTCCAGAGGGCATGGAACATCCAACACCTCCGTCGATACTTTTCTTAACTTGTACTGCCCATATGAAGTAAATTAACAAAGAGAATCAGTGGACGTAGGCATTTCCGTGCCGAACCACTTTAAAAAATCTTATCTCTTTTTTAACTTGTACCTTTATATCTTGGCTGCTTGTTAACTTTATCCTTTTATGTTGAACAAAATCCTATGCATATAGCATTCCCATTCAAGGCACTCCACAGCGCAACTTCACCTGGACAAGACCTAACAGGTACTATGCGAATCTATGCCCTCGCCAATGAGACACTTTCGCTCCGGCATCCCTTTGCTGCGGGTTAACTCATTGCTCGCGACGGCCCTTAAAGCCAACTGTAATGAGCCGATTATAAGCCACCGAGAAGGCCGACTATAGCCGAGGCAGCTCATTACGGCGTTCGGCTCGCCGGCAACTGTGAACCGACTATAAGCCCCAACATAAGGTGTGGCCAGCCAGGGGTAGTTCACGGTTGACGATCGGCACCCACGCTAGCCGGCCATAGTAAATCGAATAATACCCTCGATTACAGGCCATAATGGCCCGGGTAGTTACTGTGCGCGATCTCGGCTCCGATGTGTCTTAAGTGCGGCTGTGGTAAAAAAGAATTAACTCCCCGCGGAGGCGTAAGATGGGTGACAAATGTCTCCAAGACCCACAGCTAGGGAAAGTGACTACAAAGCCCGTTTGCCACGAACTTAAGCACATCGAAGGCCTTCCGTGATTGGAAGTTTTACTATCTCACATATTTCAATTTTATTTAAGGAACTTTTCTCCTATCCTCTATAACGATCCCTAAAGCACGGGTCACAGAATAGGAGGCATTCGCAAATGAGACCGGATGGCCGGACACTCGACCACATTTCATGCTCAGTCACGCTAAACATTCAAAGCCGCCGTCTACAACCAAAGCAGGAGGGACGGTATTTTATTCTTGTGTGCCTAAAAACATAGCTATAGTTTATTCGCACATCACGTTAGTGTTACAAAATATGAAATTATACTTTAAGCAGGAACTTAGCATCAAATACCACTGAATCACAAGCACATGCATATCTATATTTCTCATTCAGCACGTTAAGACTACAAAAAAACGTCCATATATAACGAAATTATCATAAGATTAAGAGTTACATGCCGGAAATCAAATCTCTTATTACAAGTAGCACCATTACAACTTGAAAGCCATGCTACTGTTTTAAAACCAACATGTGTAACAGTATCGAGTCAACCAAAAGAAACATCCAGGTCGAATCAGGGAGCTGGCTGCATTGGATCTTTACCCTTGTCTTGTTGATGTTGACCACCTGATCAGGCAAGAAGAGAAATCATTAGTGATAAGCAACAGAATTAACGAAAGAAGAAACTAATGAAGAAGAGGTTACCAGCAACTTCCCCTGGATCGTCTTGGTCGTCATCCCCTACTTCCACACCTGCCTCCTCAACCGCAAACAACCGCATCCCCTCCTTCACCGCTACCTTCTCCTCCTTGGTGAACTGAGCGGTAACCGCATCCATCCTAAAGGCCGCTCCACCCTCCTTATCCGCCTGAGCCTTGGCCTCCTCTAAAGCCCTGAGGTAAATCCTAGCCATAACCCGAGGGTAGTCGTCCATCCAAGATAAGCTGCCCTGCTTCCAAGTGCGAAAGTACATATCCTGCAGCATATCATCCATCACCCCCTCATTTTCCTCAAACTCCCTCATACGAGCCTCAGAGACCGATAGCCTTGCAACGACTGCATCCCTCTCCAGTCGGTATCGCGAGCAGTCAGCCTGAAGGGACCTCCTCATCGCCTCCATCTCCTCTTTTAGCCTGACCTGAGCAAGCTCTGCAGCTTCAAGCCTCCCCGACAGCTCCTCTACCTGCTCAAGCTCCGCCCTCCGAACCTCGTCCACTGTCGAGATGGCCATATCTACCCGCTCCTTGCAGGCAGTCTCCATCTTCCGCAATTCCGCCTTACTAGCCTCCTCCATAGTCTTCCTCAACCGCCTGGAGGCAGCCTCATGCTGAGAAATCTGAATGGCCTGATCAGCAAGCTGTTTGGCCTGGTCCGAAACCATCAATCGTAGTCGGATGTTGGCACTCCCAATCTCCTCTCCAGCCTTAACCAGCCGGGCATGATGCCCCATCAGCTTCTTGGTCTCCTCCGCCACCCGGTCAATATTAGCCTTGGCCTCGTCTCCCATGGTAACTATCCGAGTAGTAAGTAAATCGAGATCTAAGGACTTAGCCTCATCAAGCACCCGTACCATGGGATTGCGGGGAAGAAGATGCTCACCGGTGGCCTCGTCAAATGAAATATCCTGAGAACTCGGATCCAGATCCGGGTGGCCGGCAAATGGGTTGCGAACTAAACCAGGGTGTTCTATCGGGATGACAGTGGGATGTTCGGACGGATGCAGAGAAGGTATGAAGTGCTCCTCGGTGGTATCCTGAGAAGGTTGAGTTGGGGTCTGAAGACTGGGTGAAGATTCAAGCAAAGGGCGACTCCTCTTCCTCTTCCGAGCATCCTCTTCAAAAACCCCAAGAAGAGGGCGGTAACCTACTACATCTCCGGGACGACCAGTCGGGGGCTTGGGTTGGGAGAAAGCTCTGAGAAGCTTGTATTGTTCAAGGCGGTGATGAACATCTGAAGTCTTGGACACCTCGCTCACCCTTGGGATAAAGAACAAGTGTCACAAGCTTACATTGATCCATAATTCAAGAAACGCGTTAAATTAAAAGATAAAAGAAGAAAGGAAACACATCTGTTATACAAACCCTGGGGAGGAGTAGGATACTGCAATAAGTCCTGGATTCATTCCAGGACGGGAGCGGACCATAAAATATTCCTAAGTCCCTATCATAAATGGAGCCTGCAGAAGTCAAAAGTTCACCTTGAGTCGTCGGAGCCACCTTGGCTGGAATAGTCTAGGAAGACACGCTTGCACCGGTCCTGGCCTTGTCAGCTTTCCCGAATTTCTCTACCGAAGCCGGTTCTCCGTCCAGCCCCTTGAAAGCTTGGCGGAATGCATCATCCGTCCACTCCTGAATCTCGCCTGCTTGCCCAGGAAGCAAGGCCCCGATGCCATCGCCACCGTCACCACCTTCCCGGTCATCTCCACCCTCACCTCTCTCCTCCTCCACATCTTCCTCCCCCGAAGTAATTGGACAAGTGCTGGGGGAAGGACCGTCCGACTTCTTAAGCTTCTTACCTCCGACAACTGGAGGTTTTATGAAAGGTTTCCTCTTGCCACTCTCTACTGTGACACCTCCCTTAGCTTGAACAGCCGCCCTCTCCTCCGCCGTTTCCCTCTGCTTGACTACTGACTGCTGTGGAAGGATCAAATTATACTCCAGAAGGGTCGCATTTCTGATCAGATAAGCAACTGATCTATCTCTCCCGAGGATAGCTTCTATCTCAGCCGCCATCTGAACTAGGCGATCAGTCTCCACAACCGCAAAGCCACCTATCGCTAGCAAAAAATGAAAACGTATGAGAAGAAGCATCGCAACCAGAATGGAAATTATAAAGAAAGCGTCGACTTACATCCAGAGGTGAAACGCCGAATAGAAACAGAGTCGTCCCTGACGAAGAACCACTCCTTCTTGAACATGCTGTACTTAGAATACAGATCCAAGACCGGCTTGAAGGTTATAGCTGACTCCAAGCTGATGTATGGGGACCCCTTCCTATAGCCCCTCAGATTATATAAGTACCGGATCTCCCGGTTGGAAGGAGCACGCCCATACTTCCTCTGAAAGATGACGAAGAGGCTCACCAGTATAGTATAAGAGTTGGGTTGGAGCTGGAATGGGGCCACCTTTAGATATGTAAGAAAGCTGACTACCCAAGCATTAAGAGGCAGGATGGCACCACACATGCAGTGGTATCTGCTGTAGGCAAAGTACCCTTCGGGAGGGTCATATGGCATAACTTCTCTCCCTGGCAACAGCATGCGCGCCCTATCAATTCCGAAAGAACGGGAGATGACATCAAGCTGCTCCTCCTTGAGGGAGCTGGGAAAGCAATCGGGCGGGGAGTTCAGAAGCTCCCGAGGGCCGTACCCGTCCACCAGTGATCTCGGGGCAGGTCCGTGACGATCCGGTCCTGGCTGAGCAAGGGGGCACTGCGGAAGATTCTCCTTCGCCCTGGGACTTCTTTTTATCTGATCGAGTTTTTGCTTTTCGAGACATTTATCTGCAACACAAAAGCACGTCGTTAGAACAGAGGATATAAACAAGAATATGATTTCATTCGGCACTCGGAGTCTCCAAGTCCATTCGGTGAAAACCCATTCGGCAAAAAGGGAGAGGATCAATACCTGATTCGGTGAAAAGAAACACTTTGGTTCGGTTAACACTTTGGTTCGGCAAAGCACCTTGGTTCGGCTAAAGCTTTGGTTCGGCAAAGCACTTTGGTTCGGTTAACACTTTGATTCGGCAAAGCACCTTGGTTCGGCAAAGCACCTTGGTTCGGCTAAAGCTTTGGTTCGGTTGAACACGTTGGCGACACTCCTGATTCGGCAAGAATTCAATGCTCGGCTGTCTTGTTTGGTAAGAAGTATCAGAGGCCCTAGCCTCCTACTTATAGCCAAAGGCGAACAACCGGACCGACTGGTTCGGCATACAGGACCGGATGAGGATGACCAACCTCAAACAAAGCACGCCATGTGCATGCCCATACCCCGCTTTGGGGGGCAAGTGTTAGGTGTATCTCGACCGGTGTAACATCATCACCGAGCCAAACCCCCGAGGCCATGCCTCACCAACTTACCGGACCACGTATCCATCCACTACCAGTCCAACGCCACTGAACCATATCGCCAACCCAATGCCGAACCAACACTGCCGAATCAATTCCACTCCACGTCCCCACCGATCCAACCAACCACCGAACCAAATACTACCGGATCACTTCACCTCCGGACCAACACTGCCGAATCAAGGACCATCTCCTCCCACCGCCGGACCAAGTCCTACCGAAGTCCTACCAAACCAAATTCCGTCTACTTACAACTGGACCAGAGCTATACCGAACCAAGGATGCCAGGCCAGACTGCATCAGCCCAAGCCCACCAGCAGCTGTATACATCCAAGGCCCTTGCTCCCAGCCTCACTCTATAAATAAAGGGGCAGGGGTACAACAATGGCGGACAAGTTTGAGAGCTCAAGCACGGAGAGAACTTTCAAACAACTTTCATATACTTGTATCAAAGCTTTGTACTTGTAATCTGAACAAGAAAGGAGAAATAATATATAAAGTGGACGTAGGCACATTCTGGCTGAACCACTATAAATCTGCGTGTCTTTTACAGTTTAGTCCCTGCTTTTCATATATTTGCATAAATCACCCAAATCACCAAGAACAACATAAAATCAGTTAAATCATACGACTTTGAGGTGTTTTTCCATTTTTTGTGCAAACACATTGGCCGCGAGATGTGTTGCCAGGGGCTTGAGCAACGTTTAACTTTCCCTCCTTGCTTTGAAGCTTAGGGCATAGATGCATAAAATGATCTGGACTTTTGCAATAGCGATAAGAGCGGGGCTTTGAACACTTGTTTGCAAAATGGCCCTTAGCACCACAGTTGAAGCATTTCCCTTCAATAGGGGAAAGTGTCTTTGCAGCAGGAGTTGCTTGCTTACCCTTTTTGTTGGGATAGGGACCTTTGAATTTGTTTGGCCTCTTCTTGTTGTTGAAGTTTGGTTTGGAAGCCACCACTTCAACATCACTGTCCTTATCAGCCTCTTCAAGACGAAGAGCGATATCAATAAGTTGGTCGAAAGAAACTTCTAATTTTAGAAGTAATGGCTTCTTGAGATTCTTGTTTAAGCCATAGACGAACCTCTGGTTCTTCTTCAATGGGGTGTTGATGTATTCAACCCCATATTTGGACAGTGACTCGAAGGATGCGACATAATCTGTCACAGAGGATTCACCTTGAACAAGGTCTATAAAACGACGAGCCAATGTCACCTTCTCTGCTTTTGGTACGAATTTTAATTCGAAGCATTCCCGAAATTGCTCCCAGGTGAGATCAGCTTCATTAATTTCAGAAATGAGAAGTTCGTACCAATCCAGTGCTCTTTCTTGGAGCATACTGGAGGCCACCTGAATACGGTGAAGATCGATAAGATTCATGCGAGAAAAGATTCGATCGCATGTTCTTAACCAAGCCTGGACTTCAATAATAGTTTCAGAACCTTTGAATGGTTTCCCACCCAAGTTGGTAAAATCGTTGCACAAACGTGCAAATCCAGACTTAGGATGAGTAGGTTCCTGATTAGACCAGCTGCTTGAGCATTCTTTACTAAATCAAGAAGCTGTTGAGCCATCATAATAACTCCATCCTGGGGAGTAACAGTAGATGGTCCAGCTCTGGGACGACCTGGTATAGACATTCTCTTCTTTAAGGAAGAGAAAAGAAGAAAAGTCATTCTCCAAATAAATATCAAGCAAGTCTTGATAGATAAGACAAGGATTCATAAGAGGAAATACGATGAGTCGGTTCGAAGACTCGACTAAATCCTAAGGCACGACTCCTAAGTTGGACTTAGGACGATGATCCTTGTTAAGTTATTCTACATTGTTCCGAAGTTTGGCTCTGATACCAAGCTGTGACGCCCCACCTCTATACCCACGCTAGCCAAGAACACTACGGTGTAATGCTGTCAACTAGCATGGAGAATAAGGCTGTTGAGGAGCGACCATCCATGTAACTTCTTTGTGCGAGCACCGATATGTCAGATAGTATAGCATGAACTTCATTTAAGGAGGAAATCCGACATACCGATACAAACTCAAAGCTATCACACGGTGGCTGTATAAAATCTTCGGAAACAAACATAGAAATAAACATAACATAAATCAGTCACAGACATCCATATCACAAAGGCGGAAAAAGATATGAATATATATATAACACATGAAAGTGTACATCAGAGTAGTGGCCAGAAAGATCCATGATAATACAAAAGAATAGCAACACGTGCTATACAAAAGAATAAGTACACAACATAGTGTCTATATCACAAATGTGTACATCCAAAAACTACTAATCTATGTAGTAAGCCAAAAGTCAGAATAATCCTGAAGAGAAGTCAAGCAGAAGCACCTGTAACATCTCGGTCTGACCCGAGTATTATTTATAAGAAAATAATAAACGGATCAGTCTAGCTATAAATATAAGATGATATGTATAAAGTAAAAGACATGGCATAAACATGTAATAATCATCGTGGCATACTACTATAAGTATATAATTGAAAATCAACAAGAGATTAATCAATATCACAAGAATCTTCTCAAAGATAAAATAGGGTATCATACCCTAAACTTGTATTCATAACAAGTCAATGACACACAAATTCACCAATGCACAAACATAGATATCATATCAATGAAAATCATGAAAATTGGTGAAGCACAAATTCCAGAAATCAACACAAGAAATCCAGAAATCACATAAAAAGGGGGGAGGCCTATCACAAGAACGGGAGCATGAAAACTCACCAACACGTGTAACACAAGAACGAGAAGCTATCTCATGGAAGCTATCCATTAAATTTTGACACACGAACGGCCCGAAGACCATGGGGCGCTACCCCACATATGTGATGGTGAAACATCACACAAACGGAGTTTAGTCTCCCTCGTAGACAAAGAGACATCACACAATTGCTAGTCTAAATGAAATCACAAAAATGATCGTCATGATCATCAAGAAGTGTCAATCACACCAAGCTAGCAAATATATGAGTTTAACTTCATGTCCCATAACCACTTGCTTAACTTAAATATTAACGAACAAGCTATAAATCTTCACTAGAAAATTGTCACAAAAGGGTTCAATCAAACAAGTCCAAGAGCTAACCGACGAAGTGAACGCAAGCGTTTCATACCACTCATTTTACTAAGTCGTTTAATTCGATTTCTCATCCGAGTGAAGTAAAGGCTTGTATATACTAGTAGATTAGAAAACGGTTTGAGAAGAAAGAGCTTTGTAGTAAAATAGTGTTGAAATCGCTTTGATGAAAGAGTTTTGATATTTACTATTAGTATTGAAACCTTCATATCTTTAGAGTGATAAGTCACAAAACGATTGTTGAAACAAATCGAATCACATAAATTCACGTTCGAAGACGAGAGTAAAGTCCAAAGAAATCAATCCCAAAACCATCAAAGTAGGAATATACTTGCGACCTTACGTGGTCGAATTAGAGTGCAAAGACTTTAAGTCAAATAGGTCGAACGACCTAGTGGAATCAAGTGCCGAGCGACCTAGTGGTAACCAGAGCCGAGCGACCTAAAGAATTCAAGGCCATGCGACCTAATGTGGTTGAGCTCTAGCGACCTATCGAAGTACGGTGACGAGCGACCTAAAAGGGTCAAGTGGCGAGCGACCTAACCAAGCGATGTGGCGAGCGACCTAACGAGGTCATAGGTGAGCGACCTAACGAGAAGACGGGCCAAGCGACCTAGTGATGAGGTGGTCGAGAGACCTATCGCTGTAAAGGCCAGCGACCTAAAGGGGTTATCTAAGCCGAGCGACCTATCGAAAATAAGGTCATACGACCTAAGGGAAATAGGGTCTAACGACCTAAGGAAACAAGGTCTTGCGACTTATAGGGAAACAAAGTCATGCGACCTATGACTTAGTGGTCCAAACGACCAAAGAAGTAAAGGCCTTGCGACCTAAAGAAGACAAGGTCATGCGACCTAGCGACACAATGCCGAGCGACCTATCGACTTATAGGCCAAGCGACCTACGACCTATGCCGGGACGAGCGACCTAAGGCCAGTGCGACTTTTCCACGTGAACGACGAGACGACCTAACGTTTGCCGAGTGATAATAGGTCGGAAACGACCTAAGGCCATGCGAGCTAACACTCCAGAGCGACCTAGTGCCAGAAAATCACCAAAAACACTGAAAATTGGGGCTTTTCGCCAATCCAATCCAAACCAAATGCAAATGTGCATGCTAAGGTGATAGGAAATCATTCCCAACAGATCAAAATAGTTATAGACCAGAATTGTGAGATAAAAATCTCACCTTTCCACTAAAATTTATAAAGATGAAGCTTGAAAGCAAGGAGAAGCAATCCAAAGCTTGAATCCAATATCTTCTTCTTGAATTTGGAGTTGAATGTTGGGTTTGCAATTGAATTTGAGCTTGGAGTTTTAATTTCCCTTTCCCTCCTCCATTTTTGATGAAGCTTGAATGTTTAGTGAAGAGATGGAGTTATGAAGAGGAGGGGTTGGGCTGAGCTTAATGAAGGTGCAGTCCAAACCAAAGTCACAAGCGGGAAAAAGTAGCGAAAATTCCACTAACTCCAAACATATCAAAGTTTATACTTAAAAAGATCACAAACGTCATTTTGAACTCAATGGGAGTGGTCTCGAGTCCTAATTTGACCGTATGCAAAAAGTAGCTTTTCGGACCAAAATCCGATTAACGATAAAATATTTAAATAAAATATTTAAATATAAAATCGACAAATATGCGGGTTGTTACAGTTTATGTGTAACGTGATCTTACGAGATACCTTTGTTTTTCAAAGGATTTTGATAATATTAATAATTCAAATTTAGTGTGTTTTCTCACGCTGGTTTTCTAGACTGACTCGGGTGCTATTTTATTATAATGCTCGAGTCACATCGAGTATTACAGATTCTGGTTAGAATACTATGGAGCTCAGGAGATGAGCTGGATGACAGTGACGTATTCCCATACTTGTTTATTTCAGCAGTGTGTGAGGACAAGTTATTATAACTCTCCAGATTGGTTATTGATTCTTGTACTATGATGATTGTATATATATTGATAGTTACCGTTTCTTTGTATAAAGATCTGTTGTTATATATTATATTTTGTTCCGCTTTGATTGTGAGATTCTGTGTTATTGATTTCTGTTTTTCTTCTATCTTCTTCTTCTTCACCCTTAGCAATCGGTATTTCCGACACTTGGATATTAGGCATGTTATATAGTGAGCGTATTTATGTCGATTTTTGAGGGTCGAAAATCCCGGTTCGTTACAAAAACCTTTCATTTTCTTTCTTTAATTTGAATTGATTGATTCATTAAATGTCATTATTAATAATTTATTCATGACAATATTTATTACTATGTCCATACGTATTCTAACTGCACAATTTGTAATTTGAGATTTATTTAATTTAATTTAATTTATTTATACAAATATACGCGTATATATATGTATGTATCATATACATATATATATAGACACACACATATGTATATATGTGTGTGAATGTGTAAAGTCATAAACCGTGAAGAGTATAATGTGCCTGTATATAAGTGCTGGGATTTACATTGCAACGGACACATTAGCTCATTTTATGTGTACTATAATTTGTCCAAATATGTGTTTGTATAATATGTCAAAAAAATACATATATATATATATATATAATTTATTGAATAAAACCGTTTCTGCCATAATAAATTAATGTAAAATAATTATATGATAATAATATAAGTTTTTAAAATTTTAGAAAATTTGGAAACATATTTTGGGTTTAAGATTAATTTATGGAATTTTTTACAACTAAAGTAATATTTATTATTGAATAATTGATAATAGCCTGTAATAAAATTAATTCTTAAAAATAAGAAATCAAGTTGAAAAATTCTAAAAAAAAATTTGAAAGTTATCCGAGACATATTTTGATGCTTAGGAATTTTTTTTGAAGTTTTCTCAACGGAAATTATATTAGCATTTCGAAGTAAATTAATTCAAAAAATTAATAAATTGAGTTATAAAAATTTGAAACTTTTTTTAAGGTTTCAGATACATATTAAAGCCTTTAGAAAAACTTCTAGAATTTTCCCAATTGAAATTTTATTTTTAATTAAATGATTGATTGCATGCCAAAAGTAAATTAATTTATAAAAATAATAAATTAAGTTTAAAAAATCTAAAATTTTTACTATAATCTTATTACATAGTGAAGCAAATATTAAAAAGAGGGAATTAGAGAAAATGACAAACTTTGAAAAAAATTAGACTGAAGGTCACCAAATTTAGTTTTTCGGCTGAAGGACAAATGCTAGTTATAATTAGCATTATATTCAACTTTTACACTATACAAAATGCTAGTTATATCTAACATTATATTCAGTTTTACACTATACAAAATACTAGTTATAACTAGCATTGTCCTTCAGCCTAAAAAACAAACTTGTTGTCCTTCGGCCTAATTTTTTTCTAAGTTTGTCCTAGTGTCTATTTTCCTATATTAAAAATATAAAATTGAAATTTTGAACCATTAATTATTTTATTCATAATAAAAAATTCACAAAATCATTAAATAATAATAAAATATGTCTATACATATTTAATAAAATATTTTTTTATTTTATGATTTATAATAGGTACAAATCATCATAAGGAAATTTTAAGATTAAATATATATGATATATAAACACATATATAATTATACATATTCATAATTTGCATATCTATACACATTTAATATATGTGTGTGTATTAATATAAATCAATATTAAAACCTTCTTTTTAGAAAATTTATTCAACGGTAAATGTAACGACCCGGAAATTTTAACGATTTTTATAACGTAATTAACCGAATTTTTCTTGAAAATAAAACAAATAAATTTTAGCAATAAAAATTTGATATTTGAAATGCGTCTATTTAAACGTAGCAAACATCAGATTTTCATCAAAAAATATAGAAGTTTATTTTGTTGTGTAATTTTATTTAAATTTAAATTAGTTAATTTGATGAAAATAAAATATTTTCGAAATCTGAATATGTTTACATAATAAAAATGTTTATCAATTTTTGAGTGAGACGTCGTATTCCGTTTCATCAAATTTGGACTGCTCTGACTCCGTTTATCTTATTTTCGGCGTTTTAGCTGTAGTTTGGCAGCGAATATCGACTTTTGATAGGATGGTCATATCGCCGATATTTGTGTACCATTCAGTTCGTCTCGTCGTGCCAATCTCCGTAGTATATTCATATGCTCATTTCGGAGTCTGGTATGCGGCGAAATCCGTGAAACGGTTAGCCGTATCGATACCAAATTTTAACATTTTGGTTTTCTGTGTCCTTTCGTTTGTTTCCCGAGACAACCAAAGGCCACTAGCCTTTAATATTCTCAGAAATGTACTCTTGACCTTTTCTATTCACTGGTGCAACATTTATGATTGTTCGGTTCCCCACTCTTATTTCTCTTTCCTTTCTTATTCCTTTTTGTGATTTCATACTAAAAAAAACCCATCCCATCTTCGTTCTCATCTCGCAACCTAGTCACCATAACCTTACACCTTCCACCTCTTCGACCCATGCAAACTTCCCTGACCAACAGCTTGCATCCTCCTTCTACTCACGACAACACCGCCAGACAATCCGCCATCAAACCTAGCTCCTCCGAGATTCCATCTCACCACCCCTTCAGATAGCCCGCTCCGCTTCTCTCCAACATACCCGCCTCAAGCCTAACGCAAGTGCCACCTTCCCCATCTCCAAAACAGCCACCACACCACACAAATACCACCACACAACTCACTTGCTCACCCTATCACCATCTCCCTCTCTCTATCTACCTTGCTGAGCTTCTCCACCATCCGCCAACATAGATCTCCAGCCTCGTCATCAACCTGTAAGCCACTGCCGAAGCCTCGTCGTCAACCCCATCTCTAGCCTCGTCATCAACCTACGGCCATCAACATTGTATTGATTTTTAAATATAATGTATATATATATATGTAAGTTTATATGTTAGTTTATATAAGTATAAAAGTATATATATTGGTCTGCATATAAATTTTGAAGCATGCGTATATTGCAGATAATATGCATTTGGAGGTAGTCTACATATTTTTTTTAGCATGTGTATACATTTGTTTTCATATACGAATAGTCTGTATATGTTATTTATATTGGTTTGCATATATATATATATATATATATATATATATATATAGGCTGCGTATATTTGTTTAAGTAGCCGCATATAAATTTGCTTTCGTATATATATTGTCTACATATGTTATATATATAGGTTGCATATGTTTGTTTAGTAGCCGCATTTATATTTGTTTACACACATATATTGTCTACATATATTATATGAATTTTTTTGAAAGTTAATATATTTGTTTATTAAATATTGATTTTTAAATTGTATATATATATATTAGTTGTTTATAATGTATAAGTTATATATATTCTGTTTATATATATATATGTTTATATAAGTTATATATGATATGTTAGTTTATATATATAAGTATTTACATGAGTTTGGGTTTTCAAGTATAATGTAAGGGTTTTATGTTAAATTTTAATATGTGGTTAGATTAAACAACGATTTTTGAAATATATATATAGAATTTGTTCTAATATGTGTTTAAATTAAAATATGATTTTATTATATATATATATATATAGTTATATATATAAGTTCACTTATATAATTGATCTTTATCAAATCCAGTTCATCATGCTTTGCTTTTGTCTCGCCAATGTCCAAAATTGGTCCCAGCAGCGTTTTGCTTTGCTCGTGTCTGTATCCGTATGCATGTCCATGTCACCGTCTTCGCCATCGTTGTTCTCTAGCCTCGAAAGGTGAGCAATCACTCACGATTAACATTATTATATTTAGTAAATTTAATTCACATGAAATGACGATTAAAATATGCTATTAAATTTGAATTTTTAAGTTATTTAATTGTTAAATATGATATGCCATTATCTGCAATTGTTTATCTATACCATATGACACCATAACCTGTTGTATATATTATATTTAAATTTGTTACTGATGATATATGCCTATAGTTGATATGTTATATTATTATCATATTTGTTCTCACTCTGCAAGTTCCCTGTTAGTTTAGGATTCCCTATGGGTTGAAATGATACATACCCGAACGATCTTATAGATTAGGGGAAAATCGTTATAGGTTGAAATGATAAACCCAAGCGATTTTCATTGATTTTGAAATTTTGGGATTGCGTGTTGAAATGATATACACCCGTAAATATTAAATTATTGCGGATCGAAATGATAAATATCCGTATCACTTGACCTTAGGATAGAAAACTATATACGGACACCGTTGGTCTATTTTGAAAATGATTTCAAAAGTTTTCGTATGGAAATATATGGGTTTGATAAATATTGACTTAAATTTTAATATAAATATTTATTTTAATATAGGTAAAATTTAGATTTTTAAATTTATACGTTTTGGAAAATTTAAAATTATAAGTTAAGTTTTAAAATGTAAATTATAAATTTTTTTTACTTATAACTTTATTATTTTTAAATATATAAAATAAGATTTAAAATAGATTTAATAATAATAAGATTTAATTTGACAATACTTAATATAATAAAAGCTAATAATAATTTAATTTAACTAATATATAATAATATTTTAAAGATTTATTTTAATTTATTTTAATATTTAAATAGATTTTTGTATTAACTTTAATAAATAAAGTTGGAAAGATAAATTGAAATTGATTTGAGATTTTATTTGTTTAAGAATCGTATTTAATAAAAATTGATTTGAAAACTTATTAATTTTGAGATTTTAAAGATATGATTTTTATAACTTGATTAGATTTTTAATTAAAGGTATTTAGATGAATGTTTACAAATTTAAATAAAATTGAAATTTAATATTTAATATTGTTTTAAATTTGTAATTTGAGATTTTATATGGATATTATAAAAGTGATCAAGTGAATATTTTTCAAATTTAAATAAAGTTAAAGTTGAATTTCTAAAAATGAATGAAATTTGTCAAATTGGGTTATTGTAAATTGTATGAATATTTAAAGTTTGAAACCTATTGAATTGGAAGTGGTTTAGATTTGTAATTCAAACCTGGATTTGATATCGATATAAATTCAAATGGTTTAATGAAAATCTAAATTGATTTGTGAAATTGGAAGAAACAATTCTAATTTGGAGCTATTTTCGATATAAACTCTTTTAATATATAAACTATAAACTATTTTAATTTAAACTATTTTTAATATATAACTATTTTAAATAGAAACTATTTTTAATTTATAACTATTTTAATATATAAACTATTTTCAATATTTAAACTTTTTAAGTTAGAATTGTTATGATTTAAAGTGAATATGATTTCGAAAAAGATAAGATTTCGAAAATGATATGATTTTGAAAGCGATATGATTTTAATGAATATGATATTTTGATATGAAGTATGAACTGTTTGAAATAAAATGACCACGGTGTGAAATAAGCATTGGGTTGTTAGAGAACAGGATCAGATATTGTCATACTCTCTGCCAATACCGAAAACCACTTTAACAACTGTGCACGTGGTGGAGATTCCAGAACGAAGTAGGATGGTTTGGCAACGATTCTATATGAGGTATTAATGCAGCCCCGACTCCCGTGAGTCAGCTTGACGTGGCTAAAATAGGAGCTATACCTGGGCCAAGTGAGGTCACACCTCCGATCGAGCATGCTTCTATGATACCATTCTATTACTTTGTGATTTGATTAGGTGCACCATTGATTTTGGGAGTGTGTCTCGAGGTGGGCAGTAGTAGCTGCTATGCGTTACCACCAGCCCGGTTCTGCAAAACGGTTGAACCTTACCCTAGGCATTGCCTCGCGTGCCTTGTCACATGCCTTATCACGCCCTCTACGAGTTTGTTTTGTACCATACATATGGAGTGCTCCCTGAGTAAACCACCGGTTTGGTGGAGCTTACAGTATCTGTATAGACTACGGGAATATATAAAATGTGTTAAGTGAGATACGAGTAACGCCTTAACACTATTTTAATAGTTTACTTTACTGTAGCATTATATATGTAGCGTATTGTACTATGTATGTAGATAGTTTAACAGATCCTTAAAGGATGGGAATCCCAAACGTCCTTTAAGTTACTTGTATTTCAGTTGAAATTTCACTTGAGTTGATTTACTGGTATAAGAATGTCAATCATGACTCGAGTGTTTTGTGTTTTTCTTTATGCTCGGGTCAGACTGAGTGCCATAGCATTTGAGACTCACCTTTGGAGTTTGGAGCTTCGCTTGAAGATCAGCCTTTGTCTATTCAGCTTTCTTGTTACATCCGTTTATTTCTGTTGTTTTGTTCTGACTTGTCATTGGCATTTGTGTTAGTAACTTCTATGTATTCGAGATATCTGTTGTATTTTACTTTAAACTTTGATGTTTATATATTAGCTTCATGAACTACTATTTACCTATTCCGCTGCTTATTGTTATAATACTCTGTGTCTGTGATTTTGTGATTGATTTGTTTACTGTATATGCTGAGTTTTGCCAAATATAAATTAACAATCTATCATTTTGAGCAATTCAAGTCTGACATATGTGGATGATTATCGATTTGAATGGTTCGAAATACCAGGTCGTTATAGTAAATCAATAAACAAAATGTTATAACAATCACATAACCAATCTAATTGTAACAAACACACGTACCTACAAAAATCTCACCTAATCCAAACAATTAACAGATCTGAATACAAACAGAGGATTTGGATGTAAATCGACTTTTATATGATAAACTTAAAATTAAAACAATGATAATAAATAAAAGTGCATCTCCTAAAATAGCCTTTGAGTCCAACAATGATTTCTCTTCTAAGAACAATTCACAATCGGCTGGGTTACTAATCCGGGATTGGATACCTTCTACTACAAATTAGTATTTTAATTTTTAATTGGATTTGATAATTTTAGGGATGATTTCAGAGGAAGGTTGCTGCCATTAAATTGAGGAAAAGAAGAAAGTGGCGGCTTGTGACGCCCCACCCCGAGACCCACATTAACAAAGAGTATTTCTGGGTAATACTGTCTGCTAATGCGGAGAATAGGGCTGGTTAGGAGCGACCATCTATAGCTTTGTCTTAAACATCTATTAAATTCTTCGATTAATGCTCTAATTTTTTTTCTATCTCAAGTGGATCGACATATCTAATAAATGCTTAATACAAAACTATAGGTGGTTCACGGATCTATCAGAACAAAATACAACAACTAAAATGTACATCACATCATAGAATAACAAATGGAAGATATATGCATATATTCAGATACATCCCTAGTACAATACAAAATGATACATCATAAGTGGTTCGAAGACCTCACTATATACAACGAGTCAAAATAATATACATATCAAAGTCAAGCAAAAAGACTACAACAACAAAAGGTGATAGACAGATATCTAAGCGGAAGCATCCAAGCAAAGCTAAGTCCAAAAGCAGGTACCTAACTTGAAACAACCCGGTCTGATCCGAGTATAAAATACACGGGTCAGTCTAGCTAAAACAATCGGTTTAATATGATATATGATAATATAATGCATGAGGATAAGGCTGATAATTCTTCTCAAATGAGAAGAAATAATTCTAAGTTCATGTGATTACTTCAAGTGATGAGGTGCTATCACTAAACAAATATATAATCTCAAAGAGATAAACTCCATAACAAAAGCACTAAACATAGCATGCCTCATATCATCGCTATATCCCAAAACAACAATAATGGTTTAGAGAAACCATAACTCCTAAATAGGAGGAATCTCGAAACCCGCCATAACGGCAATCTCAAATGCATTCCCAAAAGAGAAATCTCAATCTCAAAAATACACCATTAAGGCAATTACATATATCTCCAAAATAGGAGAATATAAATCTCAAATAAACACCAAGAATGGCAAATCTCAATCTCAAATAAACGCCAAGTGTTGGCAACTCAAATCCCAAATATAGAACTCAAAGGAATTCAAATTTCCAAAGATGTGATCGCCATATATATGATATCTCAAACGGCTCAAATGGCCAATAATGTAAAAAGGCAATACCCTTGGAAAATCACAAATAATCAATGAAATCATCTTAAAGATATAGCACGAGCTTTTGGACGAAGCCTACCAAGTACCGTTCTCTCAAAATAAGGCGCCACGTCTCGAAGACAAACGTCCTGAAGGATAAATACGTCGCAATGACAAACATCCCGAAGGACAAATATGTCACAATGACAAACATCCCTAAGGCTAAATGAACCGAAGGTTCAGTACTGGCAGATACGTCTCGAAGACAAATGTATCACAATCTCTCAGGTAGGAACTCGAAAAGTGTTAACGTACATCCCCTACCACACATTCGCACCCAACGGTTTACTAACCGCTAGTAAATGCCACACTAGAGAGCAGTAAAATGTTTACCTCATCTCATCGGTAAACACGACCCGAAGGTCAAAACGATCAAACGGACAAGTCAGGAATTAACCGATAAAATAAACGCACGTGTCCCATACCACGTGTTTTACCAAACCGTTTAATTCTCCTTCTCGTTCGCTCGAATAGTGCAAAAATGTGTATTTTATATATAAAATAATTTATTTGAGAAAACAAGCTTTTAAAATAATTTTTCGAAAGCGCTTTTGAAAACAATCTTTGAAAATTCCCTTATTATAGAGAATATATAGTTTTTATAACTTGGAAATAATTGAAAAATATTATATAATAATTATTTCAAAAGCCAAGTTATTTTAAAAATTATTTCAAATTCGTTTGGAAAAACCCGTGCTCGAAATCAAAGAAAACATCGAAAAATACTCAAAACTGACGCTCGAATTCATTTCAAAAATGATTAAATTTGAATATCATATTCTCCAAAATCTTGGCTACCTATTGATAGGCATCATAGCCCTCAAAACAGTTTAGAAATATCACAAAAACACGAAGTAAAAGTCAAAAGTCGGACGGAAAAAGAAGGCGGAACACAAAAAAATGCATAGGCAAAAACAATACCTATGTCTGAAATCTTCTCCGGGTTCAACTTTTAGACATAATTTAAATGGCTTAATACCTCAGAATGGTTTGGAATTTAACATACACAAAGTAGAACAATTTATCTATTAATTGGAAAAAGATTCACCGAATTCCGATATGAAATGGTAAAGATATGGAATTCAAAACATGGACTTAGGCCATGTTGAATTCTGCCCAGGTCTGAAAACCCTCTCGGGTTCAACTTGTGAGGAATGCGGAATATGGATCTTAAGGCTAGAATGAACACTAGGGGGGGTGAATAGTGTTTATAAGAAATTACTAACTCTTTTTAAGTTATTGTTGATTTTTACGCAAATGTATGCAATATTCGGACATAGATATAATCACAGAATCAAACACAGATGCATAAATAAAGTAAATGCAGTAAAGGAAAGAACACACCAGATTTTATACTGGTTCGGAGTTACCCTACATCCAGTCCCGCACAACTAAGTACGGATTTCCTTTCAAAAGCAATTCAACAATTACAACCATCGATTTCAAGGCCACGAGGTACACCCTCCAGAATCACAATCCTCTGGGTAGAGATACTTGATTTCTGGGCAACAAGTTCACCCAATTGATTTCTCAAGGCTACAATCACACCTTTTCTCACTTGATTGATTTCCAAGGCTACAATCACACCTTTTCTCGCTAGATAGATTACAAAGAAGCCTATAACTCTGAATAGCACTGGGATCTTGTTGAGATAGTGATAGAGAATCAAACCAGAGATGATCTAGTTAGATTCAATGTTGATTTCGGCAGAGTGATGATAGGATTTTGAATAAGAAATTGTGGAAGAAGAAGAGAAGCGAAAAACCAGAAAATCTATATTCAAATTCGTTGAAACTAACCCCTATTTATAGAAGAACAAAAGCCATGTCCATTTGTGAAAGGTTATGGCGAATAGACACTTCTTTTGAAATTCAAATTTTTGAATCTAACTATCACTATGTCGACATGGGGTACTAGGGCATGTCGACATCCCAAAGCATTTTTTGAAGATTTGATTTTCTTTGAAAATAACCTTTATCTTATATTAAAAACTATTTAAACTTTATAAATATACTTGACTATAGATAAAATACATAGATAAATATAGAGAATAATATATATAAAATTTTACTATAATTTTATATTTAAATCTAAGTATAAATATATTATAATTAAAAGATAGTTTAAAACAAACGAAGTTTAAAACGAGTTTATTAAAAACAAAAACAAAGAATATTTTAAGGCTAAAACATCTTTTTGAAAATTATTTGAAAAGATAATTTTTAAGGCTAAAACATTTTGAAAAGCAGTTTTTAAAATCATTCTGAAGTAGTTTTGAAAATCATTTTGAAGTAGTTTTGCAAGCTTCTTCCTGAAGAATATCTCATCATATCAGGACTCGAGAACATGTACAAAACCAGGATGTTCGTGGGTTTGTAGGCCACTTGTCGTGGGTTTGTAAGCCACTAAAAAGGTAGAAATGGGTTCCATCCCAAAAGAAAAATGGAGTGAAGATTTCAGTGCTATTATGAAGTTTTAACATAATTCTAGACTCAATACTCATCTTGAAATCTTGAACTCTTGATACTCTTGATATTCATGAGTCTTCAATCTTGATATCTTGAATCTCTATATTGTACAGTCTTCATTTTTTGTACCTGCATCGTTAAATCCTGCATATACATATATATCTAAACTATAATGTTAGTATTTATATTTTATAATCTTACTCTAAGGTTGTTGTCATGAAAACCATCATCTCAAGGACAAACACAACTTTCAGACATGAAATAGGTGACCAAACGACCTCTAATTGAACTGAAAATTGGTATGCACATAGTAAAAAACTTCAACTTTCAAATAAAAAAAAATCAATGAATTCAGACAGGAAATGAAAAAGATATGCTGTCTCAAACATGGACTCAAGCCATGTTTGCAACAGCTCAGAAAACGGAAATATGTGCTTGAAAACCATCTCGGGTTCAACTTTCAGGCATGAAACAGAGGACAAAACGACCTCTTATTGAACTTAAAATTGGTATGTATATAGTAGAAAACTTCAACTTTCAAATAAAAAATAAATCAATGAATTACGACAGGAAATGAAAAAGATACGCTGTCTCAAACATGGACTCAGGCCATGTTTGCAACAGCTCAGAAAACGAAAATATGTACAGGTGAATTACAGTGCTCCGAATTGAATTTCCAGTGCAGGTTTCAGGCATCAAACATCAATATTTTGTAGTGAAATTTTACAGGCATGTACAACTACATCTGAACTAACAATTGAAGGAAATTCGGTAGCATTTCTTTGCCGGAATTGAAAGATATAAGCATGCAAAGAGGCATTACAAATCAGTTTTGAACAGAGAGAAAAACACTTCAGAAATCGGTATACATAGAGTTATTTCTCACTTCTTTTGCAATTTTGAAACTTAGCTTAGCTAGTTTTTGTGAGTTATTCAACTCACCTTGCTTAAGAAGTGCTAAAACTCGGATTAGAGCTAAAAGATTGGAGCTTTGCAGTGATTTTGGCCTTCAAGAACCTGTACATGAAGAAATAGAGACATGCAACAAAGGAACTTACAATAATCAAACAACCACAACTCAAAATCTAGATTTGATGAAATAGTTTAGGTTTTGGATTAGATTACCTTTGAACTCCTCTTTTGTTTGATAGAAATCTCAACTTGCTTGAAGAAATTGGAGTTTTAAAAGCTTGAATTGAGAAATTGGTGAGGTTTGGTTTTCTATTTTCTGATTTGAGGAAGAAGGTGAGAATAGTTTTCTTTACGTACAGGTAAACTATTTTCCTCTTTTCCTATTTCTGGGTTTAGGTTAATGGGCTTGTGGACCCAAAAATTAAAAGAAAAATTAATTTAGCCTAAGGTTTTAATTCAACACTCAACAAATGTACACATATGCACACTCTATGTTATGAAACAATGCATTATTCTTTCTAGTTTTAATCCAAACAATTAACGTAAACCAACATACATATGAAATAAAATATTTTCATCATATAAAAATATAATTTTAGTTTTATAAACATTTTTATTATTAAAACCCCTTATTTACAGAAAAACACAATTTTACACTAATAAATGCATAAAACCTTATTTTTAACTTCAGAAATTCTACAAATTATTTTCTTACATAGAAAAATATCACAAACCGTTTAAAACTCAAATTTATAATGAAAACACATTTTAAAACCAAATTCTACCTTTTTATTTAAATACACAACCTTTAAAAATAAAATACTTCTTTTAAAAATTATTAAAAGAAGTAGTTGGCAATAATTAATAAAATTATTGCATTTTTACTAAATAAAAACCAATTTCCATTCATTGTTAACCTAAATAAACAAAATAAAGTTTTCAAACTTTATTTTCACATTTTATTTTCAAAAATTCATTGTTTATCCCAAATAAACAATTTAAAATCTCCAATTTTAATTCACTATATTAAATTATAACTATCATTATAATTTAATATTAACAGGTAATCTCCTAAACTAGGGTTGTTACAGACCCCCCCATAAAAATTGCGTCATCGCAATTTCTAGAGAAGAGTTTGTATTCAACATATTTATTTCATCAATCAAAATAAAAGGAATAAGCTTGAGATAAAAATATTCTCACCATCACTATGAGGAGAAAGAAAACCAGGGTAGGATTGCTCGATAAACTCTTTGGTTTTCCAAGTGCAGTTAGTGGGATTTGCGGACCATTGAACTTTAATGAGCGGCACGTCCTTGTTTCGAAGGTGTCTCTCCTCCGAAGCAAGTACACGAATAGGCTGCTGCACAATAGATAGGTCCGGTGAGATCTTAAGCTCTTGCAAATCAGGAGAATCGATAATATAATCCGACTCTCGAAGACACTTCCGAAGCTGAGAGACGTGAAACACGTCATGAATGCCAGATAGATAGGTTGGAAGTGAAACTCTATAAGCCGCAGGGCTAATATGTTCAGTGATAGGAAACAGTCCTATAAAGCGAGGAGCCAATTTCCCAGTCTTACTGAAATGCATAACCCCCTTCAAAGGAGATACACAGATATACACAAGATCACCAATAGAGAACTCAAGAGGCTTCCTACGGTTGTCCGCGTAGTATTTCTGATGGCTCTGTGCCTCTTTCATTCTCTGACGGATAAGAATAATCTTCTTAGAAGAATCACGAATAGAATCGGGGCCTAAAATAAGCTTCTCCTCGGATTCCAACCAACAAGAAGGTGATCGACATGGCATTCTATATAGGGCTTCGAAAGGAGCCATACCGATACTAGACTGAAAGCTGTTGTTGTAAGAGAACTCTACAAGCGGTAAGTGGTCCTCCCAACTACCACCAAAATCCAGAATGCAAGCACGAAGAAGATCCTTAAGAATACGATTCACTCGTTCAGTCTGTCCATCAGACTGCGGATGATATACTGTGCTGAAGTGAAGCTTTGTTCCCAAAGCTTGTTGAAGACTCTGCCAGAAATGACTCATGAAAAGTGGATCACGGTCACAAACAATCGAACTAGGAATACTGTGAAGTCTCACAATTTCCTTAATATAAAGCTTGGCTAGATAGGAAGCGGTCCTATTAGACTTAATAGGAATGAAGTGAGCTGACTTAGTGAGGTGATCAACAATAACCCAAATACTGCAATGGTCCGATCTCAAACTAGGTAGACCATCTATGAAATCCATGGAAATCTGATCCTACTTCTACAATGGGACCTCAAGAGGCTGAAGAAGACCAGAAGGGCACTGATGCTTAGCTTTGATGAGTTGACAAGTTATGCAATTACTCACATAACTTGCTACATCACGTTTCATGCCTTCCCAATAATAAAGACGTCTCATGTTGGCATACATCTTGCTACTGCCGGGATGAATGGTATACTTAGAACGGTGATAATCATCAAGAATGTCCCGCCTAAGTCCAGAATCAGAAGGCATGACTAAACGGTTCTTCTTACGAAGACACCCATGAGAATCAATGCTAAAATCCCTCAAGTCCTCGTCACGAGATTCAGACTCACAAATCTGAATGAGAAGCACGAGATCTGGATCTTGCCGCTGAGCATCGGCAATATGATCCAATAAGTTGGGTCGAGCTTCCAAACTGAATAATAAAATAGGAGATTTAGAAGTTGGAGCACGATCATGAATATCACAAAAAGATAAGGTCTCTAAGACATCCCACTCGGCTAGCATCATAGAAACAACGACCGAGTGTTTAGGACTAAGCGCATCAACGACTCGGTTCCCCTTTCTAGGAGTGTACTAGATATCGATGTCATAAGAGGCAAGGAACTCGAGCCAACGCTGTTGCCGCATATTGAGCTCCTTCTGGGTGAACAGATACTTCAAAGATTTGTGATCGGTATAGAGAATGAAGCGCTTGCCTAAAAGATAATGTCGCCAAATCTTCAAGGTGAAGACTATAGCGGCTAACTTGAGGTCACAAGTGGCATAGAGAACTTCATTTGGTCGTAGTTGCCTGGAAGCATAAGCAACTACCAGATCCTTCTGCATAAGCAAGGCACCGAGGCCACATCTACTAGCATCGGTGTAGATAACAAGATCACGATTCCCTTCGAGAACCACTAGAATAGGAGCATTAGTGAGATGCTCCTTAAACCGCTGAAAAGAAGCTTCACACTTATCAGACCAAAGAAATCGAACGCCTTTCCTGGCAAGGCTAGTCAGAGGAAGCACAATGTGGGGAAAATCCTTGGTGAATCGACGGTAATAACCCGCCAATCCAAGGAAGCTACGAATCTCAGTAACATTCTCAGGCCACTTCCAATTCTGGATGGCTTCGATCTTCGATGGATCGGCCGAAATGCCCTCAGAAGAAACAACATGGCCTAATAACTTTACCTTATTCTCCCAAAAGTCACACTTGGAGAATTTAGCTTTGAGTTGATGTTGACGAAGGGTACTCAAAACAATTCTCACATGGTGAGCATGATCGGCTTCACACTTAGAGTAGACAAGGATGGAATCAATAAACACAAGGACGAACTTATAGAGATATTCTCGGAATACTTGATTCATAAGAATGACAAAGGAAGCAGGAGCGTTCATTAAACTGAACGGCATAACGAGCCACTCAAAAGAACCATAACGAGTGCAAAAAGCTGTGAGAGGAATGCTATTCTCCGCAACTCGTAGCTGATGAAAACCAGTAGCAAGGTCGAGCTGAGAAAAGACCTTAGCACCACTCAATTGATCGAACATATCGTCGATCCTAGGAAACATATACTTATTCTTAATGATTACCTCGTTAAGCTTGCGGTAATCGATGCAAAGCCTAAGAGTACCATCAGACTTCTTCACGAAGACAACCGTGGCACCCCATGGTGAAGAACTAGACTGGATAAACGGCTTAGCTTCAAGCTCCAACAACTGCTTCTTGAGTTCCTCATTTTCCTGTATAGACATCCTCGTGTGAGGAGGACTAACTGGCTATGCGCCTGGAATGAGATCAATGCGAAACTCGATAGCCCGCTTGGGTGGCAAACCCAAAACAGGCTCAAACACATCAGAGAAGTCACAAACAACAGGAATACGAGATATATCATCATCATCATCTCATGAGTCTAGAGAATATAAAGCCACTTCGGAATTATCCACATTTCGAAGAACAAGCAATAGCTAAGCAGAATAATCAGGATGTTGAAGTATAAAATCCTCTCAGAACAAATAATCCTGGCATCGTACCGAACTAGCCAGTCCATACCCAAAATCATATCAAATCCCAAATAAGAAATAACATGCAAATTCGCACGGAAGGAAAATCCACATAAAACAATCTCAACATCCTCATAAAGCATGCTAAGGATTGCGGATCCCCCGATAGGATTCACAATCCTCAATGAAGTAACCAAACAAGAAACATCCAAAGGAACAACATCGACGAGCTCCTTCGATACGAATGAATGAGACACACCCATATCGAAGAGGACTCGAATAGATCGGTCATGAAACAACAAAGTACCTTCAAGGATAGAAGGAGATGTACCTCTGCGCTGAGAAGAACCTCCAGAAGCATCCACTACATTCAGCTTGCCAGATTTAGAATTATTCGTAGCAATAGGACAAGTGGCAACTCGATGACCCTCCTTCTTGCAATAACGGCAAATAAGAGGCTTAGGGCAGTCATGGATCATATGATCAGATGAGCCACATTTGAAACACCTCTTCTGAGTAGGAGGTGCTCCACGAGGCTGAGAACTGGAACCAACAGACTTCTTCTTCTTGTTGTGAGGAAAAGACTTTGACTTGTGAAATGGGAACTTCTTCTTATTTGGGTTATTGCAAACCTCAGTCTCATCATTACTATCATGCTCTTTCTCGACGGCTTCGAGATGAAGCGTCGAGTCAACTAACTCCTCAAAAGATAACTTGAGCTGGAGCATAAAGGACTTCTTAAAATACTTCTTCAAACTAGATACAAACTTCAGATTCTTCTTGTAGGAGGTGCTAATATATTCGAGACCATATTTGGATAAGGCCTCGAAGGAAGATAAATAGTCAGAAACTGAGGACTACCCTTGCTTCAACTCAAGGAAGCGATGGGCTAATAAAGCTTTCTCTGATTCAGGAACAAACTTGAGCTCGAATCATTCCCGAAACTGTATCCAAGAGAGAGTGGACTCATCGAGCTCGACAATGAGAATCTCGTACCAGTCGAGGGCATGCTCTTGCAACATGCTAGATGCTACAAGAACTCTATGGTGGTCAGAAAGATCCATGCGAGAAAATATGCGCACACACGTGCGAATCCAAGCCTAGACCTCTCATACAGACTCGGAGCCTTTGAACGGCTTGCCTCAGAGATGGGAAAATCACTACACATGCGTGCAAAGGCAGACTTGTGTGGAGGAGACGTTGGAGTAGGAGCTAGAGGCTGAGTGCTCCTGAATAACCCCCTAAGCTGATCGGCAAACTTATATACATCGTCCGGGTGCGAGCTGCTGGATTGCCCAGCATCCGAGCGACGTCCTCTGCCTCTTCCAACCATTTGCTGAAAGTTAAGATAAGATAAAGATTATTCACAGGGTAGATATCATTAATTCAAATATGGAATACTATGGAATTTAAAATGCATTCCTAGACGTATTCCCAACTATATCTACCCTAAAGGACACGAAAAGGTAAAGATATGATGATTAGGGGTCTAGTAACACTTGTACTATACTTTGATGTACCGTAATATATGTTTATGTTCTGTGTTTATCATATTTTGTTCTAAACTCGGCTCTGATACCAAGCTGTGACGCCCCACCCCGAGACCCACATTAACAAAGAGTATTTTTGGGTAATACAGTCTGCTAATGCGGAGAATAGGGCTGGTTAGGAGCGACCATCTATAGCTTTGTCTTAAATATCTATTAAATACATCGATTAATGCTCTAATTTTTTTCTATCTCAAGTCGATTGAAATATCTAATAAATGCTTAATACAAAACTATAGGTGGCTAACGGATCTATCAGAACAGAATACAACAACTAAAATGTACATCACATCACAGAACAGCAAATGGCAGATATATACATATATACAGATACATCCCAGTACAATACAAAATGATACATCATAGTGGTTCGAAGACCACACTATATACAGCGAGTCAAAATAATATACATATCAGAGTCAAGCAAAAAGACAATAACAACAAAAGGCGATAGACATATATTCAAGCGGAAGCATCTAAGCAAAGCTAAGTCCAAAAGCAGATACCTAACCTGAAACAACTCGGTGTGATCCAAGTATAAAATACACGGTTCAGAGGAAGGTTGCTGCCATTAAATTGAGGAAAATAAGAAAGTGGCGGCTTGTGACGCCCCACCCCGAGACCCACATTAACAAAGAGTATTTCTGGGTAATACTGTCTGCTAATGCGGAGAATAGGGCTGGTTAGGAGCGGCCATCTATAGCTTTGTCTTAAACATCTATTAAATACGTCGATTAATGCTCTAATTTTTTTCTATCTCAAGTGGATCGACATATCTAATAAATGCTTAATACAAAACTATAGGTGGTTCATTGATCTATTAGAACGAAATACAACAACTAAAATGTACATCACATCACAGAATAACAAATGGCAGATATATACATATATACAGATACATCCCCAGTACAATACAAAATTATACATCATAAGTGGTTCGAAGACCTCACTATATACAACGAGTCAAAATAATATACATATCAAAGTCAAGCAAAAAGACTACAACAACAAAAGGTGATAGACAGATATCTAAGCGGAAGCATCCAAGCAAAGCTAAGTCCAAAAGCAGGTACCTAACTTGAAACAACCCGGTCTGATCCGAGTATAAAATACACGGGTCAGTCTAGCTAAAACAATCGGTTTAATATGATATATGATAATATAATGCATGAGGATAAGGCTGATAATTCTTCTCAAATGAGAAGAAATAATTCTAAGTTCATGTGATTACTTCAAGTGATGAGGTGCTATCACTAAACAAATATATAATCTCAAAGAGATAAACTCCATAACAAAAGCACTAAACATAGCATGCCTCATATCATCGGTATATCCCAAAACAACAATAATGGTTTAGAGAAACCATAACTCCTAAATAGGAGGAATCTCGAAACCCGCCATAACGGCAATCTCAAATGAATTCCCAAAAGAGAAATCTCAATCTCAAAAATACACCATTAAGGCAATTACATATATCTCCAAAATAGGAGAATATAAATCTCAAATAAACGCCAAGAATGGCAAATCTCAATCTCAAATAAACGCCAAGTGTTGGCAACTCAAATCCCAAATATAGAACTCAAAGGAATTCAAATTTCCAAAGATGTGATCGCCATATATATGATATCTCAAACGGCTCAAATGGCCAATAATGTAAAAAGGTGATACTCTTGGAAAATCACAAATAATCAATGAAAACATCTCAAAGATATAGCACATGCTTTTGGCTGAAGCCTGCCAAGTACTGTTCTCTCAAAATAAGGTGCTACGTCTTGAAGACAAACGTCCCGAAAGACAAATACGTCGCAATGACAAACATCCCGAAGGAAAATTACGTCGCAATGGCAAAAATCCCAAAGGAAAAATGGCCCGAAGGTCCAGTAACGTCATGAAGACAAATGTGTCACAAACTCTTATGTAGGAACCCGAAAAGTGTTAACGTGCATCCCATACCACACGTTCGCACCCAACGGTTTACTAACCGCTAGTAAATGCCACACTAGAAAGCAGTAAAATGTTTACCTCATCTCATCAGTAAACACTACCCGAAGTTCAAAACAATCAAACTGACAAGTCATGAATTAACCGATAAGAGAAACGTGTAGAATATGCTAGTATATGATTTTTGTTTGATGATAATAAACATATATTTATTCATTTAAATGTATTTGTTATTGTACTATTTTTCACATAATTAAATAAATATTTGTTGAATAAAATAAATAACACAGAATTCAAATTCAAACAAATATTTCATTTACAACACAACTTCAATTACATTTCAATTTACATAACTTTCCTCACTACATATCACTCATTTACTCGTATTTGTTCTTCAACTCTATTCCAGTTTGTATCCAGCATCTGAGCTATCTGCAAAATAAACACTGACGCAGTAAAATTGAAAAGGAAATATTTTTTACACTGTGCAAGTTAAAATGTGTGTTTTTGGAAATGTTATTTGCCTCAATTATTTGGGTTGTTCTTCATTTATTTCTTTTGAATTCATTTTACACGGACAACTTGTAACATGCACAGTGCATTACTGTACATGTCACAAGGCCGTGCACATCGATATACACTTGATAAAGTTGCAGCGACAGGTGAGCACAAGGTCAAACCCAAACTGAGGTTGGATTCAACTGAGGTGCAATACAAAAAAAATAGAATGGTCAATTACAAGTTTCAATGACTAGAACAAACTCCAACATACTTGAACTGGAACGTACACATGAATTTCACATAACAGTTACAACAAGTGATCAATGAAGACTTGATTGCAACTGGGAATGACCACAACATGTACATAAGTAGAAAGCAGCTAAACCAGACTTCAAGTGTGAACACTGATGTGTCAAGACTTGGATAGGGCCACATGAATACATATGAAGGTAAATGACAACAGAACCACTACAAAACAGTGAAAGGAATACAAGTGAAATGGCCAGAACCAAACTCTAAATACAAAGGCAGTGGAACACAAAGACCGCATAAACATATATACATGTATACAGATATGCACATATATATGTATACACATATATGAGTTCAAAGAATACAAAAGCACCAGCATGAATAATCAGAAGCTCAAAGGCAAGTCTAGACTATACATGAACACATAATTCTCAACCAAACCAAAATTAATGCCAATCTCACACGCATATATACATACATATATATACATATGTATATATATATATATGTATCTGTGTGTGTGTATGTATGAATGGAGACCATCAACCAAAGTGCAGACAAATTCCAAAATTAAGATGAAGTTCAAGTGAAACCAGAAATACACATACAAACAGTTGTGGATAGTAGTGACTGAAATAACTCAGGCAAGCAAACCAGAGGCAACAGTGAAGACCAGAGAATACAAGACTATAATGAAATGAATCAGATTGCACATCTATAAGGCTCAGTACAAAACAACATAGCAAATGGATGTACACATGAAGTTCAAAAGCTAAACCAGAAATGTATTAATGCACAACCAGTGGTGAACACAATACATGATGATCTTCATGAAGACCAGATAAATGAACAAGACCAGGGCAGTGAATAATACAAAATGAATGGAGCATGCATATACATCAACAGACCAATGAAAATGCACAACACATATATACACACATACATATGTATGTATGTATGTATGTATATACATGGTGACATACATACAAACACAAGTGGTTCCAGTCAAATGCAAAACAGAAGCATGTTCAAATGATGTGGTCAGAGCAGTGGTAGCATACATGTGAAGTTCTACATGAATTGATACAAATAAAATAGTGAAGCAGGTGCATAAGTCAAAATTCAACATGATGAATAGAGCAACAGTTCGAACAAGAATTCAAAGAGCCGAAGTCAAGGCAAAAAGAACAAAACCGACTCAGAGTAAATCAAACAAAGTTACACAAATTGAACAAGTCCAGAAATTTAAAATACTGAAGTCATAGGAGAAAAAGAACGGAAACAAAATCCTACTGAGTATGAACTGAACGAGTCAGAATTATCACAAGCATCAAATCGAAAATCAATGGCCGAGCACAGCAACATGATGAAATCAAATGAAATATACGAACGTATATTTAGGGGATTTAATCCCTATAAATACCCATTATCATCATCGGCAGTTAATCATTTGAGTTCAAACAAATACTAGAGCTAGCTAAAACACGAACAAACATAAAACTCGAATCAAGTCGAGAATAATCAAAATTCGAAAAAGGCAATTCACATACCAGTATAAACCATTCAATCTCGACAATTGGAGCAGCCGGAGGCAAACGAAGCAACAATCGATTGACAAAGCAATCTAAAGCAAACACATACTTCAATCGAAGCAAAAGAACCAGCGGTGGCTTCAACAAAGCAAAGCCCTAATTTTGAAAAAGGAAAACAAGAACACTGCCGAAGTTTACAGAAGGGAGAAATTCTTATTTCTCAAATGATAGTAGGCCGGTCTAATATATTTGGGCTTAAATATATATAAAGGGTTTATTTTTTGTTATTGTTTTTTCTTTGTATTTTTCTTTTAAACTTTTGTAAAATTCTAGTCGTGTGACTAGGGTCGAACTACGGTGGTGTAGTTCGAGAATTCGCAACTCAGTGGCTGAGTTGTGGCAGGGTTTTAAGCGTAGAGTTAGGTTAGTCGATAGCGGGTGTCGTAAGTTTACATGTGTAAGTGTCCGACTACTTAATTTCTAGTAGAAACATTGGGGGCAGCACAAAGGCAGGGTTTTGTCGAAGCTGGGTAAATATGTGTTGTTCTATTTCTGCTTTTATTATTCTGCTATTATCTATGCTGCAATTATTTTATATATTTATGCATTAATTTTTATTATTATTAGTATCACCCTATTCACCCCCCTTCTAAGGTGAAATCGATCCTACAAAACGCACGTGTCCCATACCATGTGTTTTGCCGAACCGTTTAATTCTCCTTCTCATTCGCTGGAATGGGGCAAAAACATGTATTTTATATATAAAATAATTTATTTGAGAAAACAAGCTTTTAAAATAATTTTTCGAAATCGTTTTTGAAAACAATCTTTAAAAATTCCCTTATTATAGAGAATATATAGTTTTTATAGCTTGGAAATAATTAAAAAATATTATATAATAATTATTTCAAAAGCCAAGTTATTTTAAAAATTCTTTCAAATTCGTGTGGACAAACCTGTGCTCGAAATCAAAGAAAACATCGAAAAATACTCAAAACCGACACTCGAATTCATTTCAAAAACGATTCAATTTGAATCTCAAATTCCCCAAAATCTTGGCTAGCCTATTGGTAGGCATAACCATCAAAACAGTTCATAAATATCACAAAAACATGAAGTAGAAGTCAAAAGTCGGACGGAAAAAGAAGGCGGAACACAAAAAAATGCATAGGAAAAAAAGAATACCCAGGTCAGAAATCTTCTCCGAGTTCAACTTTTAGTCATAATTTGAATGGCTTAATTACCTCGGAATGGTCTGAAATTTGGCGTACTCAAATTAGAACAATTTATCTATGAACTGGAAAAAGGATCACTAAATTCTGACATGAAATGTTAAAGATATGGAATTCCAAACATGGACTCAGCCCATGTTAAATTCTGCCCAGGTCCGAAAACCCTCTCGGGTTCAACTTTCGAACATGAAACAAGTGACCAAACGACCTCTGATTGAACTGAAAATTAGTATGTACATTGTAGAAAACTTCAACTTTCAAATAAAAAAAATCAATGAATTCTGACAGGAAATGAAAAGATACGCTTCCTCAAATATGGACTCAAGTCATGTTTGCAGCAGCTCAAAAAATGGAAATGTACAAGTCTGAAAATCATCTCGGGTTCAACTTTCAGGCATGAAACAAAAGACCAAACGGCCTCTGATTGAACTAAAAATTGATATGTATATAGTAGAAAACTTCAGCTTTCAAATAAAATATAATTAATGAATTCCAACAGGAAATGAAAAAGATACGCTATCTCAAACATGGACTCAGGCCATGTTTGCAACAGCTCAGAAAACGAAAATATGTACAGGTGAATTACAATGCTCCGAATTGAATTTCCAGTGCAGGTTTCAGGCATTAAACATCAGTATTTTACAGTGAAATTTTACAGGCATATACAACTACATCTGAACTAACAACTGAAAGAAATCCAGCAGCATTTCGTTACCGAAATTGAAAGATGTCCGCATGCAAAGAGGCAGTACAAATCAGTTTTAAACATAGATAAAAACACTTCAGAAATCAACATACAGAGAGTTATTTCTCATCGCTTTTGCAATTTTGAAGCTTAGCTAGTTTTTGTGAGTTATTCAACTCACCTTGCTTAAGAAGTGCTAAAACTTGAATTAGAGCTGAAAGATTGGAGCTTTGCAGTGATTTTGGCCTTCAAGAACCTGTACTGGAAGAAATAGAGACATGCAACAAAGAAACTTACAGTAATCAGATAACACAACTCAAAATCTAGATTTGATGAAATAGTTTAGATTTTGGATTAGATTACCTTTGAATTCCACTTTTGTTTGATGAAAATTTCAACTTGCTTGAAGAAATTGGAGTTTTAAAAGCATGAATTGAGAAATTGGTGAAGTTTAGTTTCTTTTTCTATTTTCTAATTTGAGGAAGAAGGTGAGAATAGTTTTCTATACCTACAAGTAAACTATTTTCCTCTTTTCCTATTTCTGGTTTAAGGCTAATGGGCTTGTGGACCCAAAAATTAAAGGAAAAATTAATTTAGCCTAAGGTTTTAATTCAACACTTAACAAATGTACACATATGCACACTATGTTATGAAACAATCATTTTTCTTTCAAATTTTAATCCAAACAATTAATGTAAACCTACAAACATATGAAATAAAATGTTTTTCATCATATAAAAAGATAATTTTAGTTTTATAAACATTATTATTATTAAAAACCCTTATTTACACAAATACACAATTTTACACTAATAAATGCATAAAACCTTATTTTTAACTTCAGAAATTCTACAAAAATTATTTTCTTGCATAGAAAAATATCACAAACTATTTTAAACTCAAATTTATAACGAAAACACATTTTAAACCAAATTCTACCTTTTTATTTAAATACACAACATTTAAAAATAAAATACTTCTTTTAAAAATTATTAAAAGAAGTAATTGGCAATAATTAATAAAATTATTGCATTTTCACTAAATAAAAACCAATTTCCATTCATTATTAACCCAAACAAACAAAATAAAGTTTCCAAACTTTATTTTCACATTTTATTTCCAAAAATTCATTGTTTATTCGAAATAAACAATTTAAAATCTCCAATCTTATTTATTTCACAATATTATAATTTAATATTAACAGGTAATCTCCAAAACCAGGGTTGTTTCACGGCTCAGAAAATGAATTAGCTTGTGATTAGGGTTTTGAGATTGGCTTTTATATGGATAGGATAAGAGAGCAAACAATGATCTCGACCACACATCTCAAAAGCTAATCACACATGTTGTAATCACTGCCAGTTGGTAAAAGCCGAGCAGAAAAAGCCAAGTGGATTGCTTCAGCCATTAGAAGTTCCTACATGGAAGTGGGAGCAAATATCGATGGATTTTATTGATGGTCTACCTAGAACAAGAACGGGAAATGAAGGGATTTGGGTCATTGTAGATCGTTTGACTAAGAGTGCAAGATTCATTCCTGTTCGATCGACTAGGACTGCATCAAAGTTGGTCGAGTTGTATGTTAAGGGGATAGTTCGATTCCATGGTATTCCGAAGAGTATAGTGAGCGATCGAGACCCATTGTTCACTAGTGGATTTTGGAAGAGCTTTCAGGAAGTTTTGGGAACTGAGTTGTGTTTGAGTACAGCTTATCACCCTCAAACAGATGGTCAAACCGAGAGAGCCAACCGAGTTTTGGAAGATCTTCTCAGAGCTTGTGTTTTGGATTTCGGAGGATCATGGGAAGATCACCTTCATTTGGTGGAATTTTCATATAACAACAGTTACCAGTCAAGCATTGGTATGGCACCGTATGAGGCATTGTATGGAAGACCGTGTAACTCTCTGACATGTTGGTTAGAGACAGGAGAAAAGCTGTTACTTGGGCCAAAGATGATTCGACAGACTTCGGATTGCATAGAGATCATTCGGCAACGAATGAAGGCAGCCCAAGACCGTCAGAAAAGTTATGCCGATAAGCGTCGTAAGGATTTGGAATTCGACATAGGTGATATGGTTTTTGTGAAGATTTCTCCATTGAAGAATGTTATTCGATTCGGGAAGAAAGGAAAATTGACTCCGAGATTTGTTGGACCATTCCCGATCTCGAGCGAATTGGAAAGCTCGCCTACAGATTGGAGTTACCAGAAAAGATGTCGAGTGTGCACAATGTTTTTCATGTATCGTATCTACGGAAGTATGTGCACGACTCGAATACAGTGGTTTCTGTTGATAGCTGTGAAGATTTCGAAATTGATCCAGTCGATAAGAGACCTCGTAAGCCGCTTCGTGTTGTGGAAACCGACACGAAACAGCTTAGGAGGAAGATAGTTAAGTTGCTCAAGATACAATGGAGTGATGATGATAACGACTGTACATGGGAGGTGGAAGAGAGGATGAAAGCAGCTCATCCTGAACTCTTCAAGGTATGGCCGGCCCTAAGGTGTCGTGTCATCTAACGACATTGTAACTTGTTCTAGTTTTAGAATTCTGCATGCTAAGCTAGAATTGGATGCATGGTTTGTTGATTGCTATGGATGGTAGGCATGCAGAATAGTCTTTGATTGCTCTGTTTGTTTGGAATTTCGGGGGTGAAATTCCTAAGGGGGAGAGAATGTAACGACCCATATTTTTACGGATCGAAACATCGTAAAACAGTTGACATTTGGTCGCATTGTTGATAAGTCGTCCAGAGTCTAAGTCTTAGGTCGTATGAGAGTTTGGAGCGACCTAAGGAAGTTGGCGAGTTATGAGGTAGGCGACTTAGTGAAGTGGAGCGACCTAAGAAGTTAGGTCGTGTAATAGTTAAGTCGTGTTGTGGCTTAGGTCGTGGGGTAGGTTAGGTCGAGTGAACGACCTAAGGGATAGGAGCGACCTATAGAATTAGGCGACCTAAGGATCAGCCTATAAATAGGAGGGTTTTTCTTCATTTTTGGGATCCGGATTTTGAAGCGACGAAGTGCTGCCATTTTGAGAGCTCGACTTCTACACTTCTTCACTTCTTTTCTCCACTTTAATCTTGTGCTTCCTTTCATCCAAATCGAAGATCAAATCGAAGATCCAAGAGCTTAGATTGAAGATCTACATTCTTTGAAGAGAGATTTCATCGTTTGAAGCGGATTTGTGATAGATCGAGCTAGATCCTTCGCTGTCCAGATCTGAAGTGTGTTGCTTTTGGGTTGTTTAGGTGATTTTGTGAGTGGTGATTATCTCTCACACGGATCCAAAGGAGTATATCGGATCGTTGGCTTGATTTTGTGTTAAAGTAGTGATTTCCATGCATTTTCTTAATCCTAAGTATAGATCCATATAGATCCATTGTTCATGATGATTTGACAACCATTTTACTACATGTTAACTTATGCAAGTTCATTAATCAAGATTATAGAGATATTGCTCATGTTTTCATGCTTGTTAGACTTTTGACTCTTTAATTACGAAATTGCCATTATTGTTATAATTGTCTATTTAGATCATATTTGAATGCTTGTTTACTTGGATTAATGTTTGATTTGATTGATTGCTATGAATTAGATGATTGATGATTTGATTTAGACAAGATGGTCAAAGATGATTCAAAAGCTAAGGGAAAGGCTCTTGAATTGGAAAAGCTGCTTGTAGCATATGTAGCGGATGATGAAGCTCATATGGATAGATTTGATGATGATGTTGAGATGAAGCTTTGCTATGATGATAATGAGGCGAAGCATGATATGATATAGCCTTGGTCTAGTCCAGACGGGATCATTCCAAGCAGATTGATAACTCGGTGAAATGGTTCGAGTTTGAGGATAATGGTTTGCTCGAGAGGCGCTTGAGCTAGTATGGAAATAGTCGTCGAGGAGGATGACTAGAAGGCTGAGATATCATCGTTGTTGAAGGTTCTAGCATGCTCAAAGCAAGAGTACATTGGGCAGATTCGATAGTCCCTGAAGGCTACTGATTGGTAGTCAAGTACTCTGGGCAGATTCGATAGTCCTAGGCACGGGTCACGATGACGTGCGGAGTTATGTCTAGAACTGGGGTTTCCATTAGCCCTTGACGGACGGATGAAATAAAGAGCCGGTCATTCAATTAACGATGATATCGAAGCAATGATAACAGTGATAGCCAGAGTCATGGATGTTTGGTTGTATCATCATTCGGTCTCAAGAGCGGTATTTTCTGGGTGCTTATCTGATCTTGGTTTAGGCCTTGGGGGTTTGTACTTGGAAAACATCGCCCTTGACTCGAGTGATAATTGCTTTATTTTAAATTGTATGCTTTGCTATGTTTGCTTCTGCTTAGTGTGTGTCTGGGGGGCTATCACTGTAGAAAGAGGTGGAGTGGGAGGGTTGGATTCCTATTCCTTTTTCCTTTATGCTTTTTTGGTATGTTGTTAGTTAATTTACCGCTCACTAAGACTGTTGTCTGACTCAAGGCTTTATGTTTTAACTCTTATTGCCTTGGGCTGTTCGTCCATTTTGGGACGGGAAGACTAGGTAGCAGGTGACATGTGCTGTTCTTGCTTTCCACGGTGCTGATATCGAAGACGAGCTGGAGGCTTGCATATTATCTTCTTACTATATGTACTGGGTGTTCCGCTGTTTGTATATTCTCTGAGTGTTATGTAGTGAGGCTTGATCTATTGACTATTCAGATGTTTGTATTCAACTATTATGAAGTTTTATTGATGAGATTCTATTCTGTGAAGCTTCACTATGTATATATTCTATTGTATTTTGTCCATGCGTTGTGAGTAATACGATAGATTCTGCTGTTTTAATTTACCCTGGCAATCGTCCATGGTCGCCTGGCACACTTTACAACGCACTATCTCTAGGTTCGGTGCAGGGGTCATGGGCGATCGTCACAGATTACTAGATTTAATTTCAAATAATTTAAATTAATTATTGGATGTTTGGTTGAATTGATAATTATTATCAGTTGGATGTTATTATATATATAGTAGTATATATATTAGTAGTTGGATAAATTCCCGCCATTGGATCAGATGAGACCCTATACGCCCTGCATAATAGCGGATGACCCTATATTATCGCGATATCCCCGTCGAAGTGGGATTGGTATTTTATGTTATCTAACATCTGTGGATGCAGGGAAACAAGTTGGAGTGATCCAACTGGATTCCTCAAATATATTCATTGTTTTCCATATATAAAAATATATGATGTGATTGAATAATCTGTTTGGATTATTGTTGATATAATTTTTTTGATGCCATAGTAGCACTGGCCTAAATTTTGGTAATTTAAATACCATAGAATATTATTTTGAAATTTTAAGGAATTGAAAGGAGATTTTGGATATAAAAATATTTATATTGAAATTTGGATTATTTTAAAGGAAATCGAGTTGAGGAAAAAAAATTGATTTTTAGGGTTTGTACTTGACTATTCGTAAACATTTTATATAGAGATTTTAAAATAAATTATATAAAGGATTTTTAAAAATGGATTTTAAAATGATATATCTGAAAATAATATGGAAAGGAGTTAAAAATCGATATTTAAAATAGATTTGGAAAATAAATGGAAATTATAAAAAAATGGATTTATAAAAATGGAATTTTATAAGTGAGATTATTTTTATAAACAAGAAAAACCCAAATGAGTTTATAAATTTATAAACAATGTTTATAAATAAGGGAAGTGATATCGATTGATAAACTGGGAATATAAGATTCATAGTGATGAATTTTTATCGAGATGTGAAAATAGATTTTGGGAAAATAGTGGATTCTATTTTGAAAAGTGGAAATGGTTAGAGAATTGGAATGAAATCGATTTGTTGTGAATCGAGAGGAATTTATAAATTGGAGTTAGTTACTGCAGGTTTAAAATATATTTTTATCGAGAAAGCAAGTTTGTTTAAGAGGAAAATTCATTTATTTAAAACTATATAAATTAAAGTTGTTTTTAGTATTAAAATACTTCGAAAAGTGGATCCTTTCAATATTTAATATAAATTAAAATAAATTCTAATTTTATAATCAGCTATGAAAATTGATTTGTTTTATTTAAAAATGTGGTGGAAATGAGTTATTGACGTTTTAGTTAAAGTATTTAATATTTTTTAAATAATTACTTAAACATATTTTAAAATAAATTTTTATTCTTAAAAAATACTTATTATATATATAGAGAGTTTTGAAATGATTTTAATTTATCTATAAATTCTCTCGAGATTTGTAAACGGAGTTTATTTAATGGAGATGATTTTTAGAAGAGAAATCTCAAGGCGAAATTCTAGGGACTTAAGGAAATTTCCAAAGTATTTAAATATAGAACTTCGGAAATGAATTAAAAATTCATAAAAGGGAAGTAAGAAATAGGTAGTTGAGATTATAGACGAGTATAATCGATGTTGGAAATTTTAAAGGGGATTAAATAACGAATTCCGAAAACTTAACGAATCCGTTATAAATGGGTTAAGGAAATTACAAGTGGATTATAAAGATTTTGAAAAGTATGAAATAAAAGGGAACATTCCCAAGTATTGGAATAAATGGATTTTAGGAAAAATATACTTATAAATATTTTCCAAGTATTAAACTAGGAAGATTTGAAACATTTAACTATGAGATTTTTATTTTAGAAATATTTCTCAAAGGGTTGAATTACAAATGGGGTTGAAAGAAATATTCTAAGTGTTGATATGGATTTAAATATCCTGTTATGAATATAAGTATTTGAATTGTTTTCAATTATTGAATATACGGGAAGAGATTTAAATATATATCTTTGTAAAGATATTTTGAATGAATATTTTGAAGATTTATAAAATAAGGAAAGTGACTGCTTATGGATGTTATTTGACAGTTAAATAACCAACTATCAAATCTGGCTAAATTCATTGATCGTTTCGAAGAAACCAGGATCAGATTTAATTATCTGAAAACCACTTCGATCTGGTTTGTGCGTTACGAATTGTGATACCTCGAAGCTAATGGATATGGTGATATTGAAGGAGATTCGGTTTGTTCAGATCCAGAACAACTTGTATGGATGAATGATATGATTGCATTGTTTGCCTACAAGGCAATGTTAGCATTCCAAGTATGAATGCTATTCTAAAGGTAAACGTAGCCTCAAGACTCATCAACAGGGAAAATGACCGAAAAAGGGCATGCAGCAGAGCTAAGTGGGTCACTCCCATTAGGATATGTTATCACATTTCTAGATACCCTTGGATATATTATAATTATGGAAATGGTTGTGCATGGAAAGAGAGCGCTCGATTAGGGTGGGAACACCTGGAGTGATAACACATTCGGTTCTGGTAGTCAAGTGCTAGGCCGGTCCTGTGTGGTAGGGTACAAGATGTTCTTGTCAGACCCAGGTGCATTGGTCTAAAGATGCACTCATCGGAAGGTAGTTCCTTACCTGGTCATAGTATGGAATCCATTCTCCAATAAGTGCCGTACGGTTTTGATTGTATACCAACTATGCTGAAACGTGAGATGCAAGCATTTCAGCTATTTTCTAATTTACTTTCTATAGACACTATTATAATATCAGATGATTTTGATATAAAATGTTTTGGTTATCGTAAGGGAAAAACCTATCGTGTTTATGTGTAACGTGATCTTATGAGACACCTTTGTTTTTTAAAGGATTTTGATAATATTAATAATTCAAATTTAGTGTGTTTTCTCACGTTGGTTTTCTAGACTGACTCGGGTGCTATTTTATTATAATGCTTGGGTCACATCGAGTATTATAGATTCTGGTTAGAATACTATGGAGCTCAGGAGACGAGCTGGAAGACAGAGACGTATTCCCATACTTGTTTATTTCAGTAGTGTGTGCGGACAAGTTATTATAGCTCTCCAGATTGGTTATTGATTCTTGTACTATGATGATTGTATATATATTGATAGTTACCGTTTCTTTGTATAAAGATCTGTTGTTATATATTATATTTTGTTCCGCTGTGATTGTGAGGTTCTGTGTTATTGATTTCTGTTTTTCTTCTATCTTCTTCTTCTTCACCCTTAGCAATCGGTATTTCCGACACTTGGATATTAGGCATGTTATATAGTGAGCGTATTTATGTTGATTTTTGAGGGTCGAAAATCCCGGTTCGTTACAGAAACCATTCATTTTCTTTCTTTAATTTGAATTGATTGATTCATTAAATGTCATTATTAACAATTTATTCATGACAATATTTATTACTATGTCCATACGTATTCTAACCGCACAATTTGTAATTTGAGATTTATTTAATTTAATTTAATTTATTTATACAAATATACGCGTATATATATATATGTATGTATCATATACATATATATAGACACACACACACACATATGTATATATGTGTGTGAATGTGTAAAGTCATAAACCGTGAAGAGTATAATGTGCCTGTATATAAGTGCTGAGATTTACATTGCAACGGACACATTAGCTCATTTTATGTGTACTGTAATTTGTCCAAATATGCGTTTGTATAATATGCCAAAAAAATACTTATATATAATTTATTGAATAAAACCATTTCTGCCATAACAAATTAATGTAAAATAATTATATGATAATAATATAAGTTTTTTAATTTTTAGAAAATTTGGAAACATATTTTGGGTTTAAGATTAATTTATGGAATTTTTTACAACTAAAGTAATATTTATTATTGAATAATTGATAATAGCCTATAATCAAATTAATTCTTAAAATAAGAAATCAAGTTGAAAAATTCTAAAAAAAAATTTGAAAGTTATCCAAGACATATTTGATGCTTAGGAATTTTTTTTGAAGTTTTCTCAATGGAAATTATATTTTTAATTAAATAATTAATAGCATTTCAAAATAAATTAATTCAAAAAATTAATAAATTGAGTTACAAAAATTTGAAACTTTTTCTGAAGGTTTCAGATACATATTAAAGCCTTTAGAAAAACTTCTAGAATTTTCCCAATTGAAATTTTATTTTTAATTAAATGATTGATTGCATGCCGAAAGTAAATTAATTTATAAAAATAATAAATTAAGTTTAAAAAATCTGAAAATGTTACTATAATCTTATTACATAGT